>OY728145.1:1567584383-1568885756 GCA_963277665.1 Viscum album
AATTACTTTGGGTTTTTTTTAGATTCACAAGGATGAGAATAGTTTGATTTGTATCTAATGTAATGTCTCGGACACTCGTGTTCCATTACATTTCCAATTCGGGTGTTTGGGGCTCTATTGATCCCATCTATGTCTGCTGGGCATGGTGTCAGTGGCAGGAAGCCATTGTGGTGTCACCATCGGTGACACTGTTCGGTGAGTCACTAATAGGTGCATTACCGATCCGCGTGTCCCCAATCGGTGTTTCACCCTTCAGTGTGTCCCCGACAGGTCAGTCATCGATCAGCGCCACACCCGATTGGTGCCATAGAGGGGGTTGTTGAGGTTTTTGTCCCCAGTTTTATAGTAATGCCAAATTTATGTATTTTAGCATTTTTAAAGTTGTTTAAATATATTTTTATCCCCATAAACAATTTATTAAATCCCCTATGGGTGGGGTGACCCTTGACAGACCCAAACAATGTGTCATTGTTACATTCTTTATTATGTTTAAATGAAATCCTATAATGCACTGTTAATATGGACACTTCTCAGATGTGAATTATTAAATAACAATTTATTCCATTATGTATAACCATCCAACCGTGTGGTGAAACCACGATCTGCATTGATATCCGTTCCACATTTCATATCCTCTTACTGTATGATCTTTGCTTTTATCACACGAGGATTCTTCCTTCGTCTTGGTCTATCCCTTTTTCTTTATTTGTGTGTTTGGAGTTCCCCCCTCATAAGGCTAGTGGTGCGCTCGTGCTGGAGCCTTTACTACTAACTCATAGAGTCCCTGGAGTTCCTCCCCTATAAGATGTGCATCCCCAGTTCTTGGCGTGAGGATAAAAACATCAATCATTGATCATCTAAGTAGGGTTTTCCTTCGTCTCTCTTTATTGGGTTTTATGCGAGTGGGTATGATAATGTTCCCATGAGGTTGGATGAAACCAACACATAACGAAGATAATAAATACTTTTTAAAGAATTAAGGGGTGTGTTTGATGATGTTTATGTAATGTTTTATCATTACATATTTTTTGTGAATTGTATTATCATATGTTCACTGAAAATAATGGTCTTTGGTGGTCTTTTCTCTTTCCCTAATGAACCTCTATTTTCTGGAAATTTATGTGATGGAATGGTTGTAACACTGAAACTGGCTAATAACTTAAAATCGGTTGATTTAAATGGGTTCCCAGTGAATAATAATCCTTGTGTTGTCACCACAGTTAACCAAATAGAAATATGGAACTAAAGGAATGGAGTGTTTAAATCTAAAAACTCTCTTTCATTGTTCTAGTAATTTGTATGGTTGTACTGATTGATGTTTTTGAGGTGACATGGATGCAGATTGGATCCCTTGTTGTGTAGTTTTTAGTTTGAGGATTTGGGGCCATATTTTGGGGCATGGTTTATTTCCAGTACTTCGAGGGATCTCACATATCTATTTTTTTGTTGTGACATTACAAGAGAACAGGGTGTGAATGATTATTTTTCTTCCTAGCTATATTTACTTCCTTGTCTTGTGGTTATGCATGTTAGTTTCCCTGTAGTGAATAATTATTTAAATCGAATCACTTCAATATATTAACAAGAATGGGTTCAATGGGGAATTTCTTTTCGGGAATTAGTTGTGACGTGGTTGTGGTTTTTGTGATTTTTATGAATTAATAAAAATGATGGTGTCCATGTATGGGATAGTTTTGTAACCATAGGTTGGGATGAGTTCCTGTTTACCGATTTGATTAATTTAGTTCTTATGTTTCTTATTCGTGCCCAAAACCAATTTTAGCACTTCATGAAGAACACCCCATTTTATGGGGGTGGGTGTTTTTTCCAACACTCCTATGAGCAGTTGGTTAATAAATCATTTTATGCTCCCTTTCTTGATTAGCCCAAGACACATCAGGTAGGATGTGATGGCCTAAGGTCCATTATAGCCCCTGATTCTTCAGTCCAGGTACATTGTGGTGGTTGGTCTAGGTGTTTGCGGCAATATTTTTCCCATGTGTTTTCGGGATGTGGCACAAGGGTCTTTGGGCATGGTAGTAGTTGTTTTGGATAAGGTTTCATTGAGTTTGATGGTAGTTTTTGTGGCCCAGGTGTCTATGGGTGGGGATTTGTGTGGTAGTTGTGGCCCAGGTGTCTGGGGGTGGGATGTGTGGTTGTGTTGTCCCAAAAGGTTGGTGTTGGGGCAGTAGTGGGACTACGGTGAAAATGGAGGGGGAGGTCAGACGCAAAGGATGTCTTAAATAACCAGTGAGAAAGTTGTGAGGGGTACCCAAAATATTGATGTGTTATTACTATTACCTTTCATGACTTATATTATTTTGCTACTATGCCTTGGTGTGGTTTGGGAGGATAATTTCCATTCTAGGTGATTTTGTTTTCTGCATTTCACACAGGGAATTAGAAAGCATCCTCAATTATACACGATAGCTTTGGGTTTCCCTACTGAGTATACCTATATACCCTACATATATAAAAATAATTTTAGGTTTCCATGAGGACTTCTAGAACCATGTTTGGAACTACTAGTTCAGATGTTGGGACTATTGACATGGTTTCTTTTCTACTCTTTTGTTACATTCCATTTTCATTTTCTTTTAATTTTTAGAAATTATTATTGGAATATGCATATGGGAATGGATTGTTTTGTCATTAAATATAATTCTAGTTTTGGAGCTATTTGGAGTTTACTATCATATCTCTCGATCTTACTAAATAAAAAAGGGTAATTCCTTCTATATTACATGTGATTCTATACCCTTGTTCCTCGTTTCCAGTCTGGGGCCTATTAAGGATGATACTTGGGGTCATTATCTCTCCTTCAACATGAGGAAGGGCGGGTCTGGTTGTTCGTTGTCCCTTCCCTCATCTTGGTGAAGAAGGGCCGTGACAGATCGTATGTTCTCGAAGATGGACATGATATCAAGATATCATCAGTTGAGAGTTCAATATTCAAATATAACAAGGACCACTTTTTGGAGTATGAATGACCTATATGAGTTTATTGTAATGTTTTTTTGGTGGATGAATACACCAGTAATATTTGTAGCCTTGATGAAAAAAATATTCCATACATACTTTGATCTGTTTGTGTTGATTTTTTTGGATCACATCTTGGTGTACTCTAAGACTTATGATGATACTCCCCAATATCATGACATCATCCTAAGTGCACTAAGGCCATTGACTATATTCTATGATAACTATGTTTCGGTTTGGGATTTATTAGGTACACTTATTAGGAAACATTATCTTAGAGAAAGGTGTGAATGTAGACTATATTAAGTTTTAGGTAGTGGTTTCTTTGTTGAAACCCAAGAACATATTCGATATCCATATATTTCTAGAGTTAGTTAGATACAATTAGGGATAAATATAGGTATTTTTCTATTTGCTCGATCAAATCTCAGGAATGACCAAGAAATGGATAAATATTTATTAATCAGAAGAATGTGATAAGACCTTCTAGGAGTATAAGAAGTGTTTGACTTCAGCACCCATCATGATCATATATGATATAGGTGAGGAGTACATGGTGTATTGTGAATCTTCTAGGATCAAACTCAGGGATGTGTTGATGTATGTGGATTGATTTCTGGTGTATGGGTCTTGGTAGCTGTGGGAATATGAATGGAACTACAATACAGATCACCTCGAGCATGCATATACTCTTTATGTTTTGATGTGTTTGAGGAATTATCAATTGGGTGAGAATACTACTGTGTATACTGATCAAAATAGCATACGGTATATCTTTTTGTAACTTTATTTGAATCTCTTCAACGAAGTTGGGATGAGTGTATGGAGTTATATAATTTTGAGATAGAATATATGACGAAAAAGGGGAATTTTTTTTTTTGATTCTCTAATAAATATGTCACAAAAAAATGAGGTTCAAGAGTATAGTGATGGGTGGAAGATGATGAATTTTCTAGTTGAAATGCAGGCTGTGGTTCAAGAGAACCTACAGTAGATGACTATAGTATCACCTTATATAGAGTCTACTATTTTTAGGTGAATATGATATAATAAGTATGATGATCTAGAATATTTGAACGTTAGGTAATACCTTACTGCTGGGGAGTGACCATTTTATTACACCATAGATGATGATGAGAAACTTTACTTCAGGAATCAGGTTGTTGTGCCTATGATAATACAAGAATATATCTTGAAGAAATATCATTCCTTGAGGTGGGTGGTACATCTATGTGTGACTAAGATGTACTTTGAATTATGATGGATGTTCTGGTGGCCCAGAAAAATATTGAGAATATAGGGTTTGTGACACAGTTCTTCACATGTTTGAAGGTGAAGGAAGATCATCAAAAACCTAGAGGTTTTTAGTAGTCATTTCCTATCCTGGAATGGACATTAAATGATGTGACTATGTTTATTGTGGTAGTTATACCCAATAATCCAATGAATAATGATGGTATCTGGGTTATTGTGGATTTACTGATGAAATCAGTACCTTTTATTATTATACGATAAACATTCTCATAGGAGAAACTGAGATATTTGTTTGTTGAATAAAATACTACGTTAGCATGAGGTGCTGTAGTATATAGTTTTATATAATGTCCCATGTTTCACTTCGTTATTTTGGAATGTATTGAAAAAGGTTCTTAGTACTCATGTATTATTGAGTATGGCCTTCCAGCCACAGATATATTTCCCATGAAAACATACTATAAAGGTGCTTGAAGATATGTGGTGATCATGTATTATTGGCTTCAATGGGTCTTAAGACAGGAAATTGGTATTAGTAGATATTTTTTAAAATTTCATTTATCTACAAACTATACAGAATGAACCATATGAGGATCTTTATGGTAGTCCATGTAGATCAATACTATGTTGGATAGAGGGGGTGAGTGAGAGTTGTTAGGACCGAGTCTCATATATGTCATTAGAATATGTTCATTTAATTCAAAAAAATATGGATACGACTCAAAGTAGATTGAATTCGTGTAATGATATACATTAATAACCCTTCGAGTTTGTATAGGGTGATTATGTATTCTATAATATGTAACCTAGAATGGGTCACCACAAGATATAGAGATAGGACAAAATTTTGCCTATGTTTTTTGGGCCATTTGTGGTTATGGAGAGAATATGTCTGGTGGAATACATATTGTATTATCTAGAAAAATTCTGTGATATGAATGGTTTTTTTCATCTTTCACAACTACAGTTGTATCACCCTGAATCGAATCATTTGATCTATGTGGATGACCTAGAGATAGAGAGAGATACATATTTTGAGGAGCATCCCACATGTTTGTTGGGTAATGGTGGGAATGTATTGCATGGAGAGACTGTGTAGATAGTTTTTATTTTGTGGAAATATGGTTGTGTGAAAGAGGAATAATAGGAATGCTAACTATTTATATTGGTTAATTGGCCTGATCTTTTTATATTGGGATCCCAGAGATGAATGGGAGTTCATCTTGAGGAAAAGAAATTATATGGTGGGGAGATTTTAAGATCCCAATATTTTCTGGAGTTGACTCTAATGAAATTTCTTGTAAATTTCGCTTGTATTGATAAAAGTTTTTTTGGTTTTTACTATGGATTGTGGTTGGGTGGAAATTGAGAAATATTTAAGAAAAGGGGTTGTCAATAGTTGATGCATGGTTATACCAAACCTTACACCCCGTCCTAAGAAATGATGCATCTCTATTAAGTGGGGGTTCACATGGTTGTCACACAGCCCGTGCAACCCTTCAAATTAAAAGAGAAATAGTCCACCCCAAAAATAATTACCTCATTTATGGAATATAGTTTGTGAAATGTATGTGCCTTTTCCTATGAAACTATTAACAACAATAAAAATCTCCCAAATACCAATTTTAAAATTCCTTTAAAACCAAAAAAATAACTATATAGTGTATCATTAGACCCTAGGATATCATTCACATTTTTGAGGCATTCCAAATTGATTCCAAGGCTATACGAATTCCTTTCTCCCCAATTCAAATCCCACAACGATGCTCTTCTCCACTCCAGATAAATGGATTCAACATCGTTTCTTTCCTAATAATCCTCCTTCATTTCTTATTATTTCGATATGAAGTAATCTAATATTTTCCTAGATCTACATCTAGATTTGGGGAATCTGGATCTAGGGTTGTGGATATATATTTAGAATTAAATTGATCATTATTTTTTATCTTGATTATTGTTTTTTATATTGGGATCTAGATCTCCATCGTTGTTACACTCAAATTTACAAATTTCCATTTGCATGTACTTCATCATAACGTTGGGGTATGTGGTCTAATATTCTAATATAATCTGTATGATTTTGAATACGGGGATTAAAATTGTAAAATCTATACTGTTATTTCGAAACTGATGTTCTTGATTAAATTAATTAATTTGTGTGTAAGTATTCTGAAATTATGTGGATTGGGAATAATTAATTATGAAATTAATTATTTGACATTGAGATATTATTTTTGATAATTAATTATATAATTAACTACGTGTTATTGATGTTATGAATTGAATAATTAATCAATGAATAAATAATTCTTTATTATGAATGTTAATTAGACAATTATTCGTGGGATTAAATATGAGATACTGTAATTTCTGAAAGGGATTTAATTATTAGTTGAATTAATTAATAAAATGGATGTGATTAATTAATTATAAAATTAGTTAATTCTATGAGTATGGATAATTATTTTTTGGGATTAATTTATGATATTTATTAGGATAAGAGGGTTAATGGTTATTAATATAGATTGATGTGATATTAAGTCCTTTGTGATATTGGTGATATATATATATGAGTGCTTTATATATGAATGTTTATGGACATGTCTGACAATTTCCACTATTTCCAAACCCACATGAGAAGGATATAGTCTACTATTTCCAAAGCCCTTAGTGATAAATTGTTTGATGAATATGTGTGTAAAATGGTATGCTGTTTCAAAATCCCACAAGAGCAAGACATTGACTACTGTTTCTGAATCCTAGAAAAATAAACTTCTGTGGGACATGGTATACTATTACCAAATCTCAGGTGATCCTAGCCATGACGACCTAGACATAGGATGGTAGGAATTTACTATGGTTCTAGATATCCATTTTGATATGTTGGAATGAAATAGATAATGAATTCCCATAAGTTTATTAATTTTTCATTTGAAAATGGGAAATGATTTAAACTCCAGTTTTGGAAGAATTAGGTATTGAGGATTGGGTGTTCTCATAAAAATGAGAATTTTTTTATTTGAATAAAGAATATTTGATCACGTGATAATTATTTAATTTAGCATTATACATGTTTCTTTATAAAATTTCATATACTATTTTAGACTAGATTTTTTTTGACACCATCGGTGGTGGCCTACTGAGTTGTACTCCCACCCCACTCGGGCGACCAAATTGGAATCTTGATATGCTTTATTGTTATAGGACATGTTATGAGAAAAGACCCTAGGATAGATTATTAATTTGGTAATTGATATTGGATGAGGGAATTGTGAGTGTTTTGGGACCCACTATTGAATCTTCGATTTCTTTATTTTGAGCTATAATTTTAGAAACATGACACATACATTATCATGTCATGTTTTTATGCTTTAGTTGGATATTTTTTCCTACATTGATTATCATTAAATATTGGTATTTTTATGGCTATATAATCATCATATATATTTTACATAATTCATATAGTGTATTACTCTAATAAATTGGTATAGTCTCCCCATGATTGACTTACCAGACCCTCATGGCATGTCGGGAGCCTCTACCATACAAGGTGGCACTATTGATGTCATGTTATCGACTCTACAGGGGTACTACTGTATGGAATCCATGTCAGGACATTATATCTTATGATTATATTAAATATAAATGATTATTGTAACTTCTTGAGACTTTAAAAGGAATCATGTCACCACATCATGATTGAATGTCCAACTAAATATTATTATTTAAATATAACAAATATTACTTAACATTTAAATATGTATTTATGAATTGGAAAAAATGATTTATTAAATAAATATTATAAAATAAATCAATAAAAATTCATTAGTAAATATTTAGATAATAAAAACCCAATTTTATATAATGTAATTTAATTCAATAAGAAATACGTTATCTTCAAAAATGAATTGTATTACTCATTATATAAATATAAAATATTTTCTATAGAATTTAGAAAATATATTTTATAAAATGATATTCAAATTTTAAATCAACATATCAAAGTTAGTCTCTGCTGAATTTTTGAGAATTTTCGGAAAATTATAAATTTTTTGTGAATAGTTAAAAAATAAATTTTTATATAAACATGAATTATTTTGGTGACATAACCAAGAAATAATTATGTTATTAAATATTTTAAAATTTTGTAATGAGTGATTTAGGAAATTAAAATATTGATATTTTAGACTAAATAATTCATAACATGAAAATTATATTTTTTCAGGATAAGAATAAAAAATCCATTATTAGTGCTTCCATAGTGCCTGTGTGATGTTGGTAAAGTCAAATATGGTTCCATATAGATAAATATTTACTAATAAAAATTAATTTTATGACTTATTTAATAATTACTATGTATAATTGTTTTTTCACTGATATTTTCTTATTTTATAGTTATAGAACATGAATCAAATCGAAATTCATGGGAAATGATTTATCATGGAATCAAAAGTCATAATAAGATTTAATGAAGTAGTCTTGGAATTGATATTATTAAACTTATATTATCAAATAATATAAATGATTATCTTCAAACAAAATAATTTATTTTTATTATAGTTATTTATTTTAAATTTTTCATAAATGTTATAACTATCATTAATGCTTATGCGATGCTGATGAAGTGCTTCTGCATACAGTATAAATATTAATAAAAAGCATTTAATTAAAATTATTTGAGCCATTACAATTCCAAAAACGTTGGTAAATATTATATTTTGAGTCAATCTTGAGTTTTTTCCAATATACATGTTAATGGCCCTTGAGAGCGACGTGAATTTGGTTACGACCATTGTAATGTTTTTTTAAAAAAAAGTCAAGTTGGTCAAAATATAGATTTTAATTAGTTTACTATTTTAATATATTGCCTTCAATAATATGTTTTCAACCATAAATATTAATTTTCAAGATACTAAATTCAAATTCCTTATGAAATTTTTTTTACGTAAAAAATAAATACCTTAATGGCTGGCAATGTGATAATGTTATAATTTTTAATCTAATAGAAATTGAAAATAAATGTTATGAAAATATTAGTATAAAAATAAATTGAGTTTTTTAAGTTAATCTTATAATTATCTTCATATAAATTATTTTTTTAGAATATAATAATTATTTTTTCCAAAATTTAACACTTTTGTATTCTTAATTATTAGTTAAGAATAATGGTTAATTTAAGAAAAAATATTTTTTGTGAGTAAAATATTTTATTAAATTTTTAAAAAATAAAAAAAATATCGAATAATGAAAAATAGGACATGATTCTATATAAAATTTGATATCATTTGATTTTTATTTCTTTTTAATTTATTTTACCACATATTAGATGTATTCTATTTTACTATTTTCTGTACCTCATAAATTTCCCAAAACCTCAACTTTAAAGTGAGTCTCCTTATGTCAATTAATTCCTTAAAATTATGAATTATCAGTGAACAAAATATTTCCAAAATCTTTTCCCCTCATCCATATACACAATATAGAGATTATATCTAAGATATAATATTATCACTCTTGGGCTTAATGATTTAAGTAAAGATATTTTCTGAATAAGTGGATGATAAAGAAACGTATGTAATGAGTCAGAATCAAGGTAGGTGGATTGTTTTAAAAATCGTAATTTTATAATATAATTTTATATTTTTTAGGAAATTGTTTCATTTTCATTCACTATTGTAGATATTTCTAACCTCTTTAATTCTTACTGACATGTTGTGAACTTTTATACAATTATCTGTTTTAATTTCAATGATTTTATGTTTATGTCTTCTTAATTATAAGTAATTCATATTAAATGGTGGTTATTCCAAAACACTCTCATGTTTTAATAAAATTGAGATTTTTACATGATTATAATTATTAATATTATTTTCTTTTATGAAAATAAATAATGTTGGATTTTGAAATATGTGTAATGGGTTATAAATTAGAAAGGTAGGTCTTTTAAAATATTTTCTTAACATTTTTCACTAGGGTATTGTATGAGATGATATGGTATTGAGAGTGAACTCATGATGTAATGGGGAACATTTCAAACTAGGGTTATTCTTAGTGACTATATGGTTTTATTAAGATCATTGAAGTGCCATTTTAATCTATAAAAGTGTTATTATTTTAAAATTTTTATGTAAAATCAAATTTTTTTTCATTGATGATATAAAAATAAGGTTTCAAAATGATAAGTAATTTGAATGTTTTTGAAAGGGTCTTATTATGAATTTTTATAAAAAAAAGTGTGTAAATTTAATAATATTTGTTTATTTGATATAAATTTTTTTCTAATGTATTTTAAAAATATTTAGGAAGGACATTATCCTTTTTCAACCCTTATTGGGAAAATTAATTATCAACCTATATTATAAATTAATTTTCCAATGGTTTTATAAAATTATTTGAAGTAATTATCATTTGTTATTAACTAACCACACTCAAATAATTTTAGTTATATTATTTCATTTATTATATTATTGATAACATGTAATGTATCTATATAAACCATCAAAATGTAGACCAAAAAATTTCCTTGCATGTATAATGTTCAATTTATATTTCAATTTTCATTATATAAAATAAAAAATATTTCAATATACTGAATCTCAAAGCATTGGATTTGGGATTCGTACATAGTGTCACATAACGTTTCTAGGGAAAATTGGAGTTAGGCATTGTCATTTTTATAAACAAAAATAATATATAGCATTTTTTATGAACTTATAGATAATTAATTCCCTTATAAGATCTATATTTTATAAACCCTAAATATATAAATTTTGAACTGTATGTATTTTGAAAAAATTACAAGGGTGCAATTCATATAATATTGGTATAATGTAACATCCTGTGAATTTAAATGTAAACATGATGAGACAATGAGCTTGAATGAAGAACTGCGTATTATTATTGAAATATGACTTCTATAACATTTCTATTAAATTTGTATGTATAAATCAGAAAAATAGATTTATGAAATAAATATTGTTGAAAATCACAATGTAAATGTATTTTTAAATAATTATATAATAAGAAAATATTTTCTATTGTTTAATTTCATTCGTTTGAAAAACAATTTCTTAAAAATGATGTTTACTAATTTTTTTGTACAAATAATAACACTTATTGAAATTTTAGACAATGTATTTAATAAAAAAAAATTCAGAAACAATCAATTCAAAATTAGTCTATGGTCAAATTTTGATAATTTTGTTACAATGTCACATTTTGTTGTGAATTGTAAAAAAAATGTTTTATTTATAAATGATGTATTTTTGTGACATCACTAACACATAGTTATGATATAATTTTTATAAAACCAATAAAATTATGAAAATAAGAAATTATAATATAAATATTTTAGAATAAAAACTTTGGTACTTGTAAATTATATTTTTTGAGGATAATTATAAAAAATTGAAGATGGTGACGCATTACTATCACAACATTGGTAGTGTCAAATTTTGTTCCTTATAGATAATAATTGAGAGATAAGAATTATTTTCTTGAATAATTTATTAATTATTATGTTTTTTTATCTTTTGGGATAATAGTTTATTATTTTAGTGTTTTATGACCTGAATCATATCCAAATTCTTGTACAATGCTCGAATAAGGAAATAAAAGTCAAATTATCAAATTAAAGAAGTCATCATGAAATGGATATGATTGAATATACATATTTTACAAATACAAGTGATTATAATTAACCTAAATTTTTTTTATAGTATATTAATTTATATTTTATCTTTATATATGAAATAATTAACTTTAACTCTTATGAAATTTTCATGCAGTGCTTTGGAATGTAGAAAAAAAATCAATAGAATAAAGAAAAATAAAATTATAATAAAAATTAAATAATATGAAAACATTGATAAATATTTTTTTATTATATCTCGCCAATGTTTGTCCAATGGTAAAATTATTAGACCTTTGGAGCCACATCCATATGATTAAGACACTTATAATATTTTATTTAAAATAACGTCAAATTGTTCACACTATAGATTATAATTTATATAATCTTTTCAAAAATTTATTTCCAAAAAAATTTATTCAACAATAAATTTTAATTTTAAATATATTAATATTTTATATTCATTACTTTTTTTATTTTTAGGAAGAAAATAAATACATTAATGGATTGAATAGTGATGATGACGTATTAATTTATTTAGGGAAATATTAAATAAATGATATTAAAAATATTATTATAAATAAAATTTTATATTTTTAAAGTAATTCATGCATATTATTTACATATAAGATATGTCTAGGATATAATAAAATATTTTTCTTTCAAATTACACACTCTATTTTTGTGTTTTTGAATTCTAAGTTAATAATACTACTAAATTTTATAGAAAATAGATTTTATAAAAAATAGATTTTATTAAATTATTTAAAAATTGTGAAAATAATTAATGAGGTATTATATGATACGATTTATTATAAAATGTTCTCTCATGGGATATTTATGCATTTATAATGTCTTTATCACAATTTATATTTATTATATTTTAATATTTTAGTAAATTCATAAATTTACCCAAACATTAACTATAAAATGTTTCTCTTTCCTTAACAACATTCTATTAATCTGACCCTTATTTCTCAAAAATAATTTGTAAAATTCATTTTTTCTCATACCTATATAGATTTTATAGGTCTTATTTTTAAAAAACTGCTCTTAGTGTTCATAAGGTGTCAAGAAAATTGATTTTCAAAAGAAGGGGAATATAATGAAACGTTTTTTACAAGTCAAACTCATTATAAGTTGTTTATTTTATAATAGTTATTTTGATAATATAATTACATATTTTCTTGGAAATTATTTTATTTTCATTCATTATTGAATATATGACCAACATCTATAATTCTTAGTGACATATAAATAACTTTTCTTCAATCATCTATTTTAATTTCAATGAACCAATGTTTATGTATTCTTAAATTTATGTATTTAATCTTGAAGGGTAGATTTCTCCCAAATATCATGAGTTTTATGAAAATTGATATTTAAGAAATTTGATAAGTTTATAACATATTTTATTTTTTAAAAATAATTTATTTAATATTATGAAATGTTTTATGTGAGTTATGAAGGAGAACATAATGTATTCTAAAAAATTTTATTAAAATTCCGCACTATAATATAATATGAGATAATAAGGTATGGTTAGTGAATCCATGACCACAAGGTGATGATTTCCTACAATTAAAACACTATGTGGAAACATTTGTTCATAAGATATACCATTTATCATTTTAATCAAAATAATAGTTATTATTTTGAAATGATTTTTAAGGAGAATTCCATATTTTCTCTAATGATGATTTTATAATGGGTTTTAAAATGAAATGTATTTTAATGGTTTTGGAAGGTATTTTATTATTAATTATTAGGAAAACATATCTTTATAAAATATATCAAATTTTTTGATTTGATATAAGAGTTGATGATAATGATTTTTAATGTATTAAAAAGGATTTTATTCTTGTTTTTTAAAACCATAATTGGAAATTTAATGTTTACCCTATTATTTAAAATAATTTTTCCCAGGTTTAGTATAATTATCGGGAGGTGTTTGATTCACTTGTGAAGTTAGCAAACCGAAATAATTTTTTTAATATTTTTATTGTAATATAAAATTGTAATGTATTTAACTAAAGTATTTTAAAATTAGTTTAAAATGATATTATCATTGTTTTTAAAAACCCTTACTATGAAATTTAATGTTAACCAAATGATTAAAATTAATATTCCATAATATGAGTAGAATTATCAAATATAATTAATTTATATTATTGAGTTAGTTCACAAATATAAATTTTGTTATTTTATTTTAATTTTTTATCGTTCTGAAAAATTTTAATTTATTTTTATAATAGCCCAAAAAATGAAATGAAAATGTCCTAGTATATGAAATGTTTTTTCTGTTTTAATGTAATCTTTATAAAAAATACACAACATTTTAATGTACTGAATTGATGACGTGTGGGTTTTGTGATTCACAATTATTTTAAGGCATGTGGATTATTTAATCATTTCATTCATATGATGAATGCATTGGACTTAGTAAGTGACGAGTGGGGCCCTTGCATTAGATTGTCCATTGATGAATTTAATGGTCTCCTGAGATAAAAAAGCACAGTTATTTTTCATATTCATTATTTATTTATATATGATTTCTTTGCATGAGGCCTTGATTATAGGATTATGTTGATCATCATTATGTATTCTATCATTATTAAATATCTTATTATTATTAATGTGATTATTTATAATTCTATATCATTCATGGATACAATATACCATCATGATATTATTTTTTAAGGAATATTCCACAAATGATTATATTCATCACAATATTCAAGCATCATTTATTATATGATAGCTTCCATTGTACCCATTCCCTTATTGATCATTGGAGCTTACCCTTTTCATTTGAATCCATTATACAGGTTATGAAGAAGAATAATATGAGTTATACTTATAGAGGATAATTATGAGTGGATAATTTTATTGGATATGTTTATATATAATTTTTAAAAATGTAAATTTTTGTATAGTGGAAGAGAAATTAGATTATTTAATAAATATATGAGTTTTATTAAGTAATTATTTTTCAAATTCTATAATTATACAATCAAACAATGGAAATGAGTATATAAGTAACTCAATTTCGGTTAATTTTTTCATTATAAAATTTCAACAATTCATACACATGAATGTTTATCATAAACAATATATAAAGATTTTGTTTTTACAACCAGGTATATGAATATGGGTCAGTTGTGTTATAGTTTGTATTAGAGTAGGGGTTTAGATAATTTTATGGGTCTGGATGTTATTATTTAGGGATAATTATAATGTTATGGATATCTTGATGGGTTAAATAGTATTAATTTTATCATAATATTATTTTCATTTTTTACATTTTATTTTTTTAGTAATGTGAATTTTCATGTGATTAGTGATATTTTGGGTGCCTTTTTTCTAATTACATGATTTTTTTATTATATTAATCTAAAAATTGATAAATTATTTGAAATAATTTTTTAAAAACTACTTCCAATGTAATCTAACCACATAATATAAATTGATAATTATCAAAAAATCAATAATCATCCATAACATGTTAAACCATTAAAATTTATTCCCTTTGGAATGCAATAAATAAATATAAGTTTATATTGAAAATTGTTATTTTCAATAAAATTCATTTTCGTTATATTATTTATTTTATTTTTACAAAAAAATTTAAAAATATAGAATTTTAATTTGATAAAAGAAAATTATTTTCTTTCTTCCTCATGTCAATATTTACTTATTAATAATTTAAAAAAACTCAAAAAATATTAATTTTTATTTGAAACAAAATGAAATCTATGATTTTATAATTTTGTGACTATTTAATTATGACCTATAAGAGTAAAAAAATTATGTAATAAATAATATTTTTATGAGATTATGTTGTAAAATTTGAAGTATTCACTGATCATTAAAAACATATCTCCATCATTTTTTATCTATAATAAAATGTTACTTTAATAAAAAATAATTTCCAGTCTTTTTGAATCAAGTATTTTTTTTAGATTTTCTCTAAATACTCATATCATTTATTATTCATAAAAGAATATATTTATTAAATTTAAAATTCCAACCATTATCATTTTAACCTATACAGAATTTTTAATCTCCAAATAATGTTTTGTTTAAATTTTTTTTATGTTATTATATCCATTTATTTTAAATTTAAATATTTACAAATTTAGGAATTTGTAAGATAAAAAGTATTTATTATTGGAAATAAATATTTTTAAATTATATAATATGTTATATTTTAGTATTCATCATTAATATTAATTAATCTGGATAGAAATTTGTTACCCTAGAAGAAAAAGAAAAAAATGGTAAAACAAATCCTTTACAAAGTGGGAAAGGAATGAAAACATAAAAAATTGTTTACAAATGTATTTTTGAGGTTTTTAGTCATCCAAAACACACCCCCTTTTTTAGTTTTACCAATTATACGACCTTTATCCTTTAACAGTGAAATACCATTATAGAAATTTGTTGTGTGTTTCTAAAACTACGCATCCCTTAACTTATAATAATGTAACACTTCAACTAAATTATGACTCAACTATTCTTAAAATTTATTACAAAAAATATTCTTACGTTATACTCATGTAACTACATCAAAGATAAATAATTTTCTATTAGAATTTATTTCTCTTAATACCCTCATCTATAAGGGTCTTCCAAGAGAAAACACAAGCTTCCAAGCTTCCAATTACTTTATATTATTCTTTTATTTTACTCTAATACATTGTAAATAATCACAATCAATGTTAATATAATGAAATAATTGTAATTTTTATACATGAATTTTATTATATTAGTTGGGAAAAAGTCATTCAACAATTTCCATCCACTAAAAAACAAATTGACAACAATCATACGTACATACAGACTATCGCCTCCATGCAGCAATGTTATAATTTTTCATGTAAAAAATTAAATTACGGTATCAATAATATATTAAATGAATAAATTAGTCTTATATTTACCAAATAAAATTAATAAATATTCATTTAAAATGTTCCATAATTTCATCCTTTCGTTGAAAATGGGTTCATTAATCACGTATATTTTTGGATTAACGGCTCCACACATGATGAATTTCCTTTGAAACCACCGCTATTTATTTATGGTAGAAAGAATGGATTTATTGAGAATATATAATATTTATGACAGTTTAAATATTCTATATATAACATATTATAATAATCTAAATATGTCCCCATGTTTTTTAAATCCTTATAACATGTTTCCAATTGGGTCGATTTAACCTACTATGTGAAAGATGGTTTATTGTATTTCTCATAAATTATAATGGGATTTAAATTAATTTAATTATAACTTAGTAATTATATATTTAATGATTTTTAATTATTCTCGATTAGAGTTCCTAATATTTAAAATATTTTTTAGTCTACTACCTTTCAGTCATTAAACACGTCGAAAAATAGTTCATCATGATTTCCCTTTTTAGTGGAAAAATTCAACGCTTTATCATAATGAAAATAGGACTTAATAAATCAATGAAAATTATCATCACTAAATTTTTAATGATCTAGTTAAAATTATATTTAAACCACTTACTGAGAATAAATCCCATCAAGGTTGAGTTTTTTTGAAAACAATTGAATGGTTTAACACCCGATAATGAAAATATACTATATAGTATTCATATATTTGAGATATATGGTGACAAAATATTTATAAAAATTGTATAATATTTTTTTAATTTTAATATCATAATTAAATATGGTATTTTTTAACTATATTGGATGTTAATTCACTTCTTAGGAAATCTATGTTAAAAGTAATGGCTTAGTATCTCAATTTTCTTACTTCGATTTATATGGTTTCTTATTGATTATATTTCCCCTATGTCCACAACACATTCCATTTTGATTTATATTATCAATTTATTTTAGGGTAAAGTAGGTTTTATGAAAATCCATTCCATGAAATTTTTCCTTTTCACTGAATCATCTGGTAAAAAATGACACTTTTTTAAATGATATTATTAACAATCAGTTTTACAATGATAAAGATAAAATGATTTCAAAGATATATATCCATGATTTTGTTTTAATTATCAAAAAAATGATATATATAGTTACCCAAAAATTAAATCTATAAATATTAAATCTTATTAGATGAATATTTAATACATCAAATTATGATCCACACCATTATTGTGAAGTTTTAGTGTCTTCAAAAACATGGATACCTAATCAAATGGTTCATAAAAGAACTACATAATATCTTATGTAGTTCTTTACAATTATAACCCATGTTATTCATATCATACATAAAATCACTTTTCAAATCCTAGGAAAAATGAATATATATAATGTGTGACCTTATATGCTTATTCAGAGGACAATAACATTGAAATATGATAATGTTATAAAACAGTGGAATAAAATGGAGGTGGGAATCCACACATAAAGAGAATCTATAATTACATAGATCATTTGATAGGAACAATTGTGTAATTATTGTACCATAATTAAAATAAAATATCATCATTTTTATTATACATTATTAAACATTTTATAATGGATAAAATGGGATTATTGTAGGTGTGGGAATAAATAAAATTGTGAGAAATCAGTTAAGAGTTATGCATATTCATTGGGAAACCTCTGTTTTCTTACAACTTAATCATTGATAGTGTGCTATTCTTATAAAAAACCATATAATACATGATAAGGGATTTTAGTAATTTATTTTTGTAGTTATTAGATCATATAAGTGTTTTATAATGTTTTTATAATAGATGTGGGGTTTTATTATAAGTTCAAGGAGGATACACTTGGAATATCGTAAAAGATTAGTATATAATAATTCTATAATAAAACAAAAATTAATCAAATGTGAGATGGATTATAATTTAAGATAAAATATGGTCGGAATATGTTCATACAATAGGATTTATAAATGTGTAATTTGATATATTAACCTTATCCCATGGTTTTCCCTCTAGTAGACCTATTTTAAACTTAATTGTGGTAAAATAAAATTTTCTTATTATTCGTTAACACCAATAATGAAATTTTCATCATTAAATTTGAAAATTATTATTCAAAATATGGTATCCATTTTTTCAAAATCATTTAATATTATTTTATGATATTTATTTTAAAATAATCAAAAATTTTTTTACTAAAAATGTTTTTCATAAAAAATTTAACTATGAAATATCAAAAAAAAAATTTGTGCCAAAATTATGAATAATATTGATTCAAATTAAATATATTGGATTTTGTGCAATAAAAATAAACAAATGAAGTTTTAAAATCAATTAAAATATAATTTTTTTATAAATTCTTGTACAGAATATATTTTTTTCAATATAATCCATACTTCTAAAATTCACTGAATATTTAATCTTTTCAAAAAAATAGCATAATTTATCCTTAATATAAATTTTATTTTCTAATTTATTATATTATATCATTTTAATAAAAAAAATTCCCAAATATTGAATAAATTATTTAAAATATAATTTATTAAAATAAAATAATTTTTTATTCATGAAAATATATTTTTGATGCGTAAATATAAATTATTGAAAAATTAGTGATTACATATTATAAATTGATAAATATATTCATATTATATAGAAAATTTATATGTCTTTATAATAGTTTGATTGTTATTATTATTACCAATAATTTCATATCAATGTTATTACAGTAATAGATTAACCATCATAATTTAGTGGTAATTCACCATTCATTTAAACTCAGTGTCTTATTTTATTCATATTATTGAATAAATCATGTGTTTTTTATGAAATACATATAAAATTTTAGGTAATTACATTATAACCCCATTTTAATAAATATCTCATTTGATATTTTTTCCAATTGGATATAAACAACAACATATACTTCTACCTCTTCACACTATTTGGTTCCCTTATAGCTTCCTTGAATTTATGGTTTCACTACAAAACATTGACCAATTGAGTGTTATAATTTCCAAAAAAATTGTCACATTAATTTAGAATTACCATAAATTTTATCTAATAAGTGATATCAGTGTACTTTGATATAATATTTTAGTTCAATACATGTTAAGGGTCATGTATGTACATCAGCAGAAGAGATACATTGAACACATCATGAACATGAAAGATGTTTTGTGGAAGCATTTTGTGATAATAATCCTTTCTATAAATGATCAATAATATCAAACAATATAGCATTTCAAGAGCTCATAACTCCCTTATTTTTTAATATCATAACATTATTCCTTAGATAAATTCATTAGAATAACTCTCACCAACTTTGAAATCTAGATCTTACTAATAATATATTCATAAATTTTGTTGTAAAATCTAATCTATCATTAGGTTATACATAATGGATATGATTTTATCTACCATTTCCTCAACCATCTAATATATCTATAAGTTTTGTTCTATATCATCATCCCATTAGGTTTGATTTATGCACTTCCTTCCATATAGGGCTTCATTAAAAGCCATCAGAATTATCAAGTGAAAATGATTATTATAAAATTATTCTATAAGAGAAAGGTTTTCATCACAAATACCTTTAAAATCTGGAGAACAGTATCCCTATATATATTATAGATTTTTAATGGTCATGATAGACTGACTATACATTTTAAGACGATATTTAGTGTTAAATTTCAACTATGTATTCAAATCTTACTGAAGACATTTTTTGAACTTTGAGGTCAACCTAGAATCGCAATCATATAATATATAATGTGATACTCTTTGATGAAATAAAAATATTTAATCTTTATTTTTGAAAGATTATCTAGATAGATGTTTTACTTAATGTAAATGAAATTCATTTTTTTATCAGTCGATTGACTACATCCCAAATACAATTAGGGAAAAAAGCTATTTTGGGGAGTTCGATGATGAGATCCGTGGAGATGTTGTCCCATTTCCATTATCATATGAGTTATGGATGTAAAATCCCCATAGAATTATATATACCCCCTTAACATGTTTTCATTCCAATCATCAAGATACATACTTTGTAATATCTCTTTAAATGTTATCACATTAGAGAAAATATTTCAAATATTAATAAATATTAAAACTTCCTTGATTAATAGAAAATGGAGAATTGTGAGATTTTTCCAACAAAATATTTTTTATGTATAGAATTGTTGGGACACAAAATTTGTTATTTAAACTTATCATTTTATCATAATCAAGGTCAATCTCATGAAAATTTTATACCTTATTTTATTACATTATAACATCCCTATGTGTCACTTTAACCATCACATAGATATATAATTCAACCATGAAATGAGAAAGAAAATATTTATCACCTACCTTTATTATTTCACTGTACATCATTTTCAAAAATATTAAAAATGTTTCATTTTTTATTCTAATAATAGATTTTCTAGCATGATTCTTTTGATTGAAATCTTATACCACCATGCATAATTTTCTATAGTTGTGATATATTGATCAGATATAATATTTAAACAACACTAGAAATATTTTCTACTTAATATTACATTAATATTGGGTTAATATATAATTAAAAATTTTATTATCAGTATATATACCACACATTTTCATATAAAGACATTCAATTATAATTATAATGAAAAAATACTACTTCGAACTCTTAATCATGAGTCAAGTAATTTTTATCACGATTTTTCAATTAGTTCAATGAATAAGTTATTCCCATATACTTTTTCATGAATATGAATCTCAGTATCATCTCTAGTGCATCACTACATATCACAAACCCTTATATAACGTAGATTAGTGTGAGCATAGGTGATCTGAGTATCCTTTATTTTTATCCTTGAAATTTTCATCACATATGTATGTCAAAAGGAATGTCATTCTCTTCCATGTTAAACTAGAGGGTATATTATATAGTTTTCTAAAATTTACTAAAAGGAACCCATAACACATATTTAAACCAAGAAAAATATTGATATTAGTCATAAGGGTTAATCTATAGAGATGTTCAATAAATTATTTCATTGAGGGATCCACTAATATACACTCACGTGAGATTTTATGAACCAAAACTATGACTTTTTAAATCTGAAATTCACACTTACAAATTTTTAAATATAGATTCTCCTTCCTGGGGGTGTTTAATATAATCCACATGTGATATTCATAATCTTCCTTTCTTTTGATATATATATATATATGTGTGTGCATGTATTTATATTTATCATTAATAAGGACTACTAGAAACAAATCAAGTTAATCTATAAGGAATATATTCAACAAATCTATAATGATATATGTGGAATTAGAAAGATAAAATAGAATCAATACATATTTATAAGGATCACACCATATACAAAATTGATCTTGGTTTTATGTTTAAATTTATCACACAATTTATATAATAAAACTTATTGTTCAGTCACTGTTACAATATGTTCCACCTATTAATTGATAGAACAAACCAACATTACTCGGATGCCCATTTTTACTTTTTATTATGAACTTGTTCAATTATCAATAATCAATATAGATTCACATTGATCCACATATTTTATATTCACATTGATCCACATATTGGCACACATGGATGAATGAATTCATTATCAATACTATCATAGAGTTACTTACTCAAATTCTCCAACTCAAATATGGCCATTCTATATATACTTTTGAAATAAATATAACACAATATGTGAGTTAAAATTAAAAATGAAACTTCATTATTCAGATTAAGGTTATAATTATGTTTCTAAATACGTCAACCAAAACTTGTAAAATAGTCATATAAATGATTTTGAGATTATTTCCTTCAATAAGATATAAATACCTATTTTGAAGAGGAATAAAGAATAATAAAAGGGATTAAATTACTATTGGGAGTTCAAATTTATCCTCACACAGATAAATAATCATAGGTTAGTTAGGAATAAAAAATTTGAATTCCCTTACTTGGAAATGGAATTGATCATCGCATGATAAAAGTCCAGTCCATTCACAAAATAACATCAAATTCAACATTGTGGTGAATAATGACTTTTTTGGAATCACATTCTATAAAAAATCGATCATATAAAAATTTTGGACATGAGATATGATCATCATACCAATATTTGTTTTCACTTATAATTCAATATCTAATTATAGATCGTATAACTCAATATTCGTTGAGATAAATCCTTATATACATGAATTCGTATAACTAATCTAGAATATGGTACCTTGATATTTTATCATATCGGTAACCACCTAAACATTATCATTTTATCATCAATTACTTATTATAACCAAAATGGGTAGCATTTCCTCCATGAATCATAAATTAAATTGATCAATCCTGAAAAATAATTTCTAGGATGTCTAAATCATGGCACATTATTTTCAATATATGACACCTTATATTAAACCTATTTAATACATGATCATCATCTACTCAAATCCATCATAATGGTTCATAATGAAAATATGAATTGACCCACACATATCCCATGTGACTGTATAGTCAGTTGTGAAGTCTTACACCCACCCCTCATACATTCTTGATAATTGAGTTAAAAATCAATATTCAATATTCAAAGTTGTTTCCACAATGATAATTGTTTCCATATCTATATCCAATTTATAGTATCAAAATATAGATATATTTTCAAGGAATCTCAAATTAATTGATTTACAATAGAATTCTATTTCCTCTTATATAGAGACATATCATAAGGTTTCTTAGTTATTATTTCTCATCCATGTTTTTAAAATTAACTAATCCTTTTATTAATACAGATTATAGATACAAAATCATTAAAAATTAAAAATTAAAAATAATTATATGAATACTAAATAAATATTTAGAACAAGTTCTAGAATTTTAAAGGTTTAGTTTCATTAGAAACATCAAGTCATTATCTATTTGTACATAAAATAACTATATCATCTCCCTCTTAGTTCTTCATAAATTCCACCCTTCTTTCACACCTCGTACATAAAAACATTCATTATATCATGGTACAATCTAATCATATAAATTTTTATCTCAAATTATCAGTATTGATAAACATAGGAGATATAAATGATCATTTTTAATAACAAAAACATAAGGTTATGATAACATGAGATTAAAATTTTAAATTAAAACCCAATAATTCAATGATCATAACCATAATACATGTAATAAATCTTATAATATCATATGAAATTAATTTTAAATAAACTAAATAAGGAGATTGATGATAATATAAATTTGGAAAAATATCATTCCATAATATAGTGTCATAAAGTGATCCAAAATAATAATCATAGAAATCTAATTTAAAGAATACCAATGATGACATTATTTACAAGTGAGGTTTCGGATAACCACCTATGTACCTACTTTTATGATGGGATAACCTCTTGTGTACCCTATTTTTTGCATGGAATAACCTCCTTGGTACACTATTTTGGTATTGGAATTTCCACCCAGGTACACTTTTAGATCATAAAAATTAAATAATTAAATATTTAATTATAGATATATTACAGTCCCACCCATCATATAATCATAATCTATTTATTTTTTTTACATGAGATCACGATAGCATATATCAATCCAGCATAACTTAACCCATAGGAAAAAAGAATGTTCTGTCAATTTTTCATCATCATAACTAAAAATTGTCCAGATAATGAATTAAGATAGTATCACTTGATAATAATTCAATTAAATTATAATAAACCCAAAATGTAGATATAATTGTTTAAAATTTCCATTGAATGAACTTTTTTAACATTTACTGTGGATAATACAATTTTCATTTGGAAAAAACCTAGTTAAACTATAAAAATATCTATAATACCATGGAAAATATTCCTTTCAAAATAACCATGGAAACATGAAAATATAGCTAAAAATAATTGAACATTCATTATGCCAAGAAATATGTTCATTCCCTAATCATTACAAAAATGGTTCCTTTCACACTTGAGGTAAAAATTCAAAAGTTACAAATTTAGAAAACAACATGAAGAATAATTTTAAAAATTAACATAAATAAAATAATATATGAAAATTAATTTAAAAAATAAAAGTAGAATTTTAAAAAAAGTCATGAATTATATTTAATGAAAATGTAGACACGGAAGGAAAATATTCTCAGCCGTATAGTAAAACAAATTATGTTTTCCTTAAAATCATTCTTTTGGCCTCTTGAGTACATACAGAAAAGAAAATTCAATTAAAACATGTAATCTACATAACCATAATGCTAGGAAATAAATTATATTTTTTTAATAAAATCCATATAAATTTAATATCTCATGTTTAACCCAATATATCCCTAATAAATATGATATCATAATGTAATACTCTTAAATCTTTTGTAACTTTTCAATCATAACACCAATGAGAGAAATAAAATAAAATGAAACATTAAATTACAATAAATTAAATATATTATTTATTTAAAATATATAATGAAATGTTTTTTCACCCCTTGAAATAATCATGTAGTGATTACGACATATGTATTAGAAAACAATAATTAGATTTTAAACACCTTCCTCAAGTTTGACTTGCTCTGTAAGGGCATTATCATCATGTAAAATAAATTTGAATTTTTATACATATATAATGGAACCATATTAATACATAAAGTGTAATATATATATATATAAACATCTTATAACATTTAAGGACAAATTTATTAATAATTATTTATCCAAATCATCAATTTAGGTTGTTAATGGCTTCATTTTTCATGAATGCTTTAGTTCGGAAATTCTTTTTCTTTTTACATTGATCAGTGTGAAATTATGTATAGAATATTAATAATATTGATAATATTTTATAAAATAATTAAATAAAATTTTTAATCATCCATATAATTTTAATATTAATAAATGAATTACATCGTTCATGGAGATAGTAATATGTAAGTACGCATGAACGATGTTTTCATTTTTAACAAAATGAATGAAATAAATTTACGTGAGTTGTTATCATTATAAATGTTATTAAAAAATATAGATCTTACATATTTGTTAAATAAATAATTATAATCATTTAGGTTAGTCTGTGAGGGAAAATTATTGATTTCATTACATTATGGCGGCAGTCCACACATATGCAATAGTGATACTTTCATTTCGCATTTGATTGAAAATAATAGAAAATGGATATAAATATATAGCAATAAAACATTAATAAATTTTTTATACATTATTATTTAATTTATTATGAATAAAATAGGGTTATTATAGTTAAAAGAATAAAAAACACGAAAGATATCAGTTAAGTGGTGTACCTCTTCATTGAGGAACCTCCTTTCGTTTACAACTTAAGCCATGAAAGGATGGTATTATAATTAAAAATAGTCTCTAAAACATGGAATTTTGGTTATAAAAATTTTTGGTAGATATATTTTTATATATTAGGCTCTTTAAATATCTATAATAGAGGATAAGTTGTTTCCATTTATTAGAGTTAGGTGGAGACACACATGGAATTTCATAAGATATAAAAAAATTATAATGTCAAACATAAAGGAAATGATTCCAAATAAAATTATATTCATTGTTAGGATATTTTATGTTCTAAATAGGGATATTTAATATTATTTAGACAATTTTAACTAGAAATATTACCCATATCTCTTCGTTTAATACCTCATTTATCTATTTTTATTCTTAAACTTGGTAACAAGTTTTTACTGTCCTAACTATTCATAATTACCAAAATGAATGTGGAATGATTAAAAAAATTATAAATTGTTATTAAAAATAGGGTATACATTTTTTCTATTAATATTTGTATATTATTTGGAAATTATGTTTATAATAATCATGATAAATGTGATTATAAACGTTTCTCCATAAAAATGTATTCTTAAGTATCAAAATGTATTTATGCCAATACTAACCATTATATAGCTTCAAATGACATTGATTGGATTGTGTTGTATCAAAAAGAACTAATGAAAACATAAAATAAATTCAATGTAAAATGGAACTTTGTAAATTTTGGAATATAATAGATAGGTTTCAATAAATATTGTATTTTTAACTATTCACAGAATAATTATTTAGTTTATAAAAATCCGAAAATATTACCATAAGATGAATTCAGAATTATTATTTAAAAAATAAAAAAATTATAAAATATAATTTCTATAATTATCATAAATTAATATTAAAATCCATACATAAAATTTTATACAAACCATTTTTTGAAGAAAACATATATTTCAAGCATAAAATGATGTTACTGAAAATTTAGTTCTTATTTATTATATATTAATTTTTAAATATTAGTTTTGTAAATCCTTTTTATTTATTTATAATAGTTTGGTTATTATTATTCATTTTTCAAATTTAATATCTATTTTAAAATGTATACATTTTAATAATAATAATTCAATAGTAATTTTTAATTATTTAAACTCATTGTTGTGTGTAAATCCAGTTATCGAATACTTCAAGTTAATATCAAAGGAAAATGATATAAAATATTGGGATGTCATAATATATATCCAATGGAGTTATGGATTATGTTTCACATTATATTTTCATTAATTCTATGATTATTTATTATGATCATGTTTTTTTATCAAATGATTAAATTCATGATGATATTTTATACCATTAAGAAATAAATTTTACTTATATTTATTGTATATGATAATTGAATGATTTAAATGTTGATATTCTAGGAAACTCATTTTATTATAATGGACTCTTTATGATGTAAAATTTTAATTATTTTTTACAGGAACAAATTAGTATGGATGAATGATGTGTAAAATCTTATATTTATCTCCATTAAATTAGTTTACGGTTAAGATTAATGGGCTTAGAAGGGTACATGGGTGGATTTATCTGATAAAAAAGGGCAGATGAGAGATTAATCCCAAGGAAAAGGGTACCAAAGAGGATTTATACCAATTAAAATTATACATTAGTGGATTTAGCCAAAGTTAAAGTGTATATGGGATGATTTATCACAAGGAAAATGTTACATAGTAACACTTATCAAAATCTAAATGTGTAAATGGGTGGTTTTATAACAAGTACATACATAAACAAGAGGATTATCCAAATCCATAAAAGGTAAAATATTGTGATAATAATTATTCTCTTTGAACCATGTTTAATGTCTAATACTAATACTCCTTTTTTTTCATAGTATGTGTCGTTTAATTTTAGAATAGATTATGTTACATCTCATATATAACACCTGTTATTCCATGTTTATTATATTATGATATTTCTCCCCTACATGGGATTTATCATATATTTTTTACCAAACCCTTAATGAAATGTGGATACCTTTTTCCTTACTGAGCATTTGAGCTAACCCCTATATAATGTTTATATATCATGGTCTTATAGACAATGATAAATTGTGGAATGTATATAAGGGGTTATAAAATATATTTATTATTATAAAATAATAATAGTTTAATATTTTTATATATATTATAACCAATATAATAATCCTTTTTATCATTGGGTTGTGTGACTGTTTAAAAATTGTATTATCTAAATCATGAAATTAATATATATTTTACGTTATGATTTGTTTTGATATGTTTAGTTGGTATCAAATAATGGAGTCCTTATATTTAGAAAATAGTATAGTGAAACATGGAGAAACCCCTAGGAAATAGTCTAGGTTTAATTCTATATATAGGATAGCATCATGATATTTTGGGTAAAATATAAGATTTGTTATCTTCCTAGAAAATGAATCTATGTCTATGTACTGGATAGTGGGTGTAGGCTTTACAATAGTTGTTCCTAGGGGTATTAAACATAATGAGTTTGTATTGGGTATTAACTCAAACATGATATTGAGCATGATAAAGTTGACTAACCTTACACATGGATACATACTTTTAAATTCTTTAATGGATCATATCCCATTTACAAACTGATAAATAAGAATTGTTGTAACTCCATGAGATGAACCCACAGGATTGAGAGAGAGATCCACTAGACATTATGAATGCCTCCCCATACACAATAGTCTACTAAATATCAACGAGGGTAATAATTCCATCAATGGGTTAGACAATACACTATGTATCCCAACCCTACAAAAAAATACAATATAAAAAACAAGATTAATCATATAACATAATTGATAGTTTCAATGTAAAATAAGATTTTATTTTAAAAAATTATATGTTACTCTTTTCTTCCATATTGAATATGGGCATTTAAAGGATTGGTTTTATGAATAAAGGGTACAGAAATTGTTATCTTGAGTGAATTGAGTATGCTTGGCCTAGTGGGGATTGTAACATTTCCCCCAGAAATCCAGTTCATTCAACATTATATTCGGTGTAATTTATTAATTTTGTAGAAAACATTATGCATCTCTATTTAAATGGTGGTGCTATAAAAATAATATTATTAATCCAAACGCACTCTCCCATTAGCGAGGCCCACTGACTAGCTGATGTGGTCATTAAATTCACCCTACTAACATTTTAATTCCACTCAATTTTTACCATGTTTAATATCTAATTTAAATCATAAATATACAATATCGAATTTCCAACCATCCCTGTCTACTGTAGATCAGAAAAATTAATCTATTAATGGATCTTGAACATTGGATTAGTCTGGTGATTCTAGAATGGTGAATTCTCATTACATTTACACAAAATTATTCTTCTTCATTATGGTTTTTTCTACGATATATAATGGATTAATTGTGTCTATATTAATAAAATAATGAATTATTATTCCCTCAATAGATCAGTGGTAGATATTGAATTTTTATCATATATCATCAGAATATTGAGATCTATAATCAATTATAAATTATTTATGTGTTTTTATTTATGAATGATTACTATAGACATATTTTTTATGGGGAATTATTAGAATAAAAATAATTTTTTATGATCCTTTGGTAGATTTTTGGTTTATTTGATGTGTCATATATATAGATATGATCAGAGTATGACATGTTACGATTGATGGATGTTTCAGGCATGATTCCATTGATTTTTAACTTTGTGACTCGCTTCTTCTCGAAAATCATCTTGGATATTATATTCATGGATAGGATGATGATGGGTCTATGACTATTTCATTTACCAAAGGTTATATTCTATAATTAATTGGGATATCATAATTTTTTTTTGAAGAGATAAAAGATCAGGTGTTTTGACTTCATTTCCTACAAAATATATCAGAACTAATTCTTTTGATGGACTCTGTAAGTTTAGTGGTTATATAAAAAACATGACAAAATAAAATATATTTGGTTATATAATTCAAAATTTCACACCCACGCATTTCATGAAATATTTTATTAAATAATCTTAATTTCATTGATATCGTGTTCTACACGGTACATTGAGTTTTAAGAAACATCGATATCCAATTAATATAAACATTACCATTATAACCTAGTTCTTAACCTTAGAGATATTAATTAGAATTATCACCTTTTAAATATTAATTATGATTGTTATATGTAAATAAACTATATTGATAAAAGGTACATAGTTTTTTTAATGTCGTTATATGCTTCAGAAATTAATTTTTCCAAAAAATATTTTTATTTCTTTTTGGGAATAAATAATAAAATCATTTCCTTATTTTTTTTTAAAATTTATTTTATAAATAAACTAAATTTTTTGATTAAAAATTTAAAAATTATCTTAGGGTAATATTTTGGTATTTTTCTATAAATACTAATTTTTTTATTAGTACTGAAAAATTCTACTTTAATTAATAGCTACAATTATTTTGTAAAGAAATTATAATAAAAAATATAATTATAAAATGGATTTAAATTTAAAATTAGATAAATTTTATTATAATAAATTCACTTTTTCATTTTAGTAAATTTCATTTTGAATCTTGACATAGAAGCATTTCAATGTTTTAGAATGTTTCCTTCAAAAATACAGCTCTTTCATTACTCTTACGGATTTGTTTTTTAAATAAATTTTCACCGTAAAATTAGAAAATTACATTCCATAAACAAAATTATAAATATTAATATTAAAAAATAAGTTCAAATTTATTTTTTTCCAAATTAATATTATAAACAATAAAATGTAATTATCATAGTACAGTTAAGACGGGTCTACAATGTCATTAATCTAATAAGATAAGGGATATAATGACCTATACACCAATTAATAACATTTTTTGAAAATATTTTGTCCTTGTAACATCTATATTTTTTAAATGACTCATTTTTATCCTTTTCCATGTTAAAAATATTTTTGCACATTATTCTTTTCAAAAATTCCATTTGTGTCCTCTCCCCCACTTATAAAGCGTCACCCATATTCTCCAATAATCACAAAAAACCCTTGGGATAAGCCATGAACTACCCATATGTCTTAATTAAATTAATTTCCATATATTAGTGTCCTAATTTTGATTATTAAACACTATTTATAATGGTTTAGGTACAATTCTAAAGATATAAATAAGAAGAGGTACGATTCTTAAGCAAACAATTTTGTTTTATTTCTCTATCCACCTACTTCAACTATTTATCAAATATGACAGTGCAGTAAAACAATTATCCCCCATATACTTATATTTTATATTGTTAATATTATTACATATATCTATCTCCTTTTCCATCAAATTTGAAACTAAATCACTAATCATGTGATTTTTAGACTACCACCTCGCAAATCGATGTTATTATATTTTCATAATCAACTATCATGTTTGGGTATAATGATTTATTTTCTATTTAAATATTATATTTATTATATTATTATATTATTATTTTTATCATATCTCATATATCATCTTACATTTTATTCCATCTGAATATGATGATATAGCCTGTGTGTACAACAAACTACCGCATCAAGGGGTGATTTGAGTAGTTTTTCCCTTACTTATTAATTTAATGGTCATAATGAAACATTAAATTAAAATATGTGATATATTTCACATGAAAATTATTCTAAAAGGGTAATATATTATTTACATTTATTTCTTATTATCTTTTGAGAAATGGAAATTTGGTTCATGCATACGTATGGTCTACTGTCCCCATAAATAGAGAAATACATATTCTATCTCATAATTCAATATATTAACCTATATGAATATAAGAAAAATAATATATAAAATTTATATCTTGTAGAAAATTCTTGGTATCTTGGATCCATGATCAAAACTAAAGGACTGGTGTTACCAATTAAAAATAAATATTAAAAATGAAGTAGTTATCAACCTAAATGTAATTTTAGAAAGTAATTTTCAAAAATTGAGTAGTCAAAAGAACTTTTTTAAATAATATATGGTATGATACATACATTTATGGTTTTATAATATGTTTATAGAAAACTAATACTTATTATATTGTGTTTTGGAACATGTATGAAGGATTTAAAGACATAATATAATAGTTTTTGTCATAAATTTCCATATTTAAGGCATATGTTTTTTTATAAAACTATAATCGTTTATGAGGTGTACATACAACCATTTTCTTATGTTCTATCCTGAATCTTATTCTTTTCATGGAACCTAATATTTTGATTCATTTTACTCTTTCATGGGTTTTGTGATTCAATGTTAACAAAGTTTTAAGTGTTTGATGTAAAAATAAAATTTTCTTGTTGGGATTTATTATTATTATTAAATATATGATTGAATATTATGATATATATCTCAATTAAATCATGTTTATTACTCTACATTAGTTATTTATTTAGAGTATATTTTTTACTTTAGCTTTCACAATTTATATACTCAAGATTCCAAAAAATCTTTTTTAATGAAACATGGATTCATTTATCATTTCAATATTAACCCCTTTTTTATTACATATCAATTTTTTATAATCATGTTTTAATTAATGTTATATTTTTCTATATAATTTTATAAAATCAGTTATACTATTGTATAAATTTTTACAAAAAATGGAACCTTCATTTAGATTTCTCTATAATACCTATTTGGATGTTATGAAAAATGTAAGGGGAATCATTCTATGAATGTAAACGACAAGAAAAAAATTCCCAAAATCATGACCAATTTCTTTTATAAATATAAATTTTTTTTAAAAAATTATTTTCAAATAAATGAAATTTGAAATTTTCTTATTAGTTTTTTGTTTTCAAATTTTTTTTCAAATTTTTAATGCTATTTTATGAAATAAATGTTCAAAGTGATCCTAAAAAATAATATTCTATATAAGATGAAATATTTAGATATTACTAATTCTTTAGTGTTTATATGATCCATGGATACCATTATTAACATTTCGTAGAAATGTTTATTATTCTTCTGAGGATATTATTATGAAACTCAATCCATGTCCATGTGTTAGGATATGATGAAATTATTTAGAAACCTATTTCCACTTAATGTTTTTTATATGATGAATGTTATATGGTAGTGTGGTAGAAATATTTAAGGATTATGTAATGGGTGGGTCCTATTTCCCCCAAAAATTAGTTGGTTAATGATTAATGTTATATAACCTCTAAGGGTATACATGAGGATATCCCAATCCCAAAAATGAAAGACTAGAGATTATCCAAAGGCCAAAATATTTTACAAATGAGGTAATCTGAGGCCTGAAGAAGGTACAAGGGTGGTTATCACAAGCATAACATTTTATTAATGTCATAGTTGAAAACCTTGACATAAGATTTTTTATAAGTATATGTATGCGAAATATCTTTATCTTATGACAACACTATAATCTCATTACTCATGATATTTTATTCCTTTAATATTAATGTCTTATAAACTACCATTATTTTTTCTATAACTCTATTTTATGATTTTTGATATTATATACATGTTTTTTAACATTTTATTTTCTTGGTCTTATAATGTTATGCTCACGTTATGTTGATATCTCTCCTTTTTACCCTTACTAAGAATATGAGTTGACCCTTTCTTATGATTCCTTTTCCCATGATGTGTATTAATTTATTATTTGTGATATGCTTAATAAGGTTGTAAGTTATGATTGAATTAGTTATAGATTATATAGATAAATTATAGAATTATTATAAATGTATAAAAGATTCCAAAGTTAGTCGACCAAATTTTGTTGGATTTGATCATGAATTCATTTAATGAACAGTCGTCTATTAAAATATAATATTTCGTTATGAGAAAATTGGGTCCTTATAGTTGGTATTAGAGAGTGGATTATTTAGGCATTGGAAACTATGGTGGGAAATATTTTGTGACATCCCTATGAATATTTCTAAGGATATCTGTAAGGATAATTCTATGCATAGGAAAAATTATTAGAATATTGTTGAAGCATAGATCATGTGGTTCCCAAGAAATTACATCCCTATAAATATACAACATGTGGACATGGTTCAATAACATATATAGATATGGGTAACAACTGCTAACATGGCATGTAAATATTGACTCAATAAATACTTTGTACACATAAACAACCCATACTACATAATTTGTTTTACATTATTGGTCGATATTCTTTGAAAATTTAAAAACCCATAAAAATAAATCATAAAGGATTCAGATAATTACCCTGATTACCCAAGGTTAATCGTATGGTGGTAAAGATTTAAAATAAATATTAATGATTTTGATATCATATAAGTTATTTTTTAGGAATTTGGGGGTTTCTAATATGAATATTGTTTCATACACTATTTTTTTGGTTTTATTCAATGGATGTAACTCAAATAAACCTTGTTAATTGTGATATAATATATAATGAAATGATTTTACTCTTATGAATCCAAATGTTATAGGATATGGAATAAGAAATCATGATGATATTCTTAGACAAGTTTCTCAAGATATGAATGATACAGAATGTCTTAATGGGAAGATGAAGGAAAAATATTCCGTTGAGTCCTTCATGGGGATAAATTAAGCATATTTTAGTGGTTTGATTGATAAAATCTTTTCTATTTAATTTATCAGATCTATTTCAAAGATATTTTCTATTTTTGTATTTTTATATCATTAAAAAAACATTTTTATTCTTCTATTATTATAAATTTTAAGTGGATGGATGGTGGACTATTATATAAAATATGAGGAAACAAGATGAAATCGACTCCATGGAGTCGAAGTCATAATAGTATAAGATATTGTTTTTAAATCATTCCATTCATTATAATACTCACATAAAAATAGGGAAGTAATTGCCTAAACAAAAATAGAAGGCAATGAATCGTTTTTTATCTGTGAGAGAAATTCTACAAGACATCTTTGGTGTTATTATAGTATTATCAACCAACTTGAAATTATGCTTGATCGATTCATTAGTCAGTTAAAACCAAATATTTTAAAGGAGTTAGGAATAATGGATTTTATTAGATATGAAAAATCATTTTATGTAATATGCGGGTTGAAATAGATAATTGAGGTTTCCATCATACTCATGGTATTGATAATAAAATAAATATATAACTCAAAAGACACTCAAAACCAAATAAAGAATAAGATGATATTTTATTCATGCTCGATGTGTGGAATAAATCAGGGAGGAATTTTTCTAAATGAAGGATTCTAAATTTATTAGGTATAAAGAAGAATTTCATTATGTGTATAAATATCAATGTGATGGGAATAATTTAGGTGATGATGATAATATTGGGAAACCCCCACAAAATTCTCCCCCCACACTGTAATGCTTATTGTGTAAAGACGTTCAAAATTATGCAAATGAGATCCCTAATCCAATGTATAGTGAGGACAAAAAGATATGATAACCTTTTAGGAAAAAGAAAAATGGGTAATCTTTTGGAATCAAAATATCATAATTCAATCATGATAATTGTATCACACATATAGTTTACTCTATTGTTGGTAATATCATGTAATAATTTATCTAAAATATTCGTATGAAAATATTTTTTAAATTATTTATTTAAATATGATATGATTATGAGAATTTATAATATCACTCAACATAGATTCTTGAATTACAAAATCACATTTTATAATCAATCAGTTCAAGGATGAAAAAATCCCCCAATTGAAATGATTAACTCTAGTAAAATAGCATGTTTAGGGAATAAATGGTTAATTATATCTTGGAATCATATATGTCTCCATGTAATATATACATAAGAGTTATAGATACCATAATGGGGTTATGAGATAATTCTTGATCATTCGTTAATAGTCATAGATACATATTTTTAGGTTTTATGTGATGGGTTTTTATCATTTGTAATGGTTATTTGATTGATATTTATGGAAATACAACCCTTTTATTTTTTATTTATATTAGTGAAAATTTTATTTGAGTAGGAATGTCATTACATTTTATGGAAATATGATTAAATTTTTTGGTAACCATTAGGGTTCATATTATCTTTAATGATGAGTAAATTAATTTTTATTGATGTTTGGTAATGTTTTATGAATTATATTAACATAGTATTATAAAAATGATAACCCACGGGCCAGGTCACAATATGTATTAACCGACAAGGTTTTGCGACCTGAATCCATAACTAAAGGATGATAAGGGTATATCACCTACCAATTGCGTATATGAAAGAGTATTTATGGTGGGTAAACATAAATAGATATATTATTAAATATGTATCTCAGTGCCAAGTATTTCATCATGTTAAGGATTATAGAAAAAAATCTAATGGGATGATACATCTATTATCTCTATTTTAATTGAAATGGGAAAACATCCCCATAGATTTTTTAATTCGACTCACCAAATTTTATAAATAGAATAATGATGTATGGGTCATAGTTGATAACAATAAAAATTTACCACCCTCCATCCCTAGTGGATAATAATTATCTATTGGTAAAATATTAATTATATACTTTAATTAACTGGTTAGCGTTCAAGGAGTACCACAATCCACTATATCTAACTAGTATATGAGGTTTACATAGATGTTAAGAGGTGACTTTTTCAATATCTTATCATAGAGATGAATTTTATAATTGTGTATCATTTATAGATAGATGGTAATACTAATAGTATATTTAGAACCCCCATAATATATATATTTAGTACATGTTATACATATTTAAAGGGTATTTGTGATCGATATCTTTCTCTAGTCGAGTTTTCTTACAATAACATATGTCACTTTGTCCTTCATATGGATATTTATGTAGAAATATATGGAAAGTAGTGTAGACCTCCAATATGATGAAAAGAAGTTTATAAAATTTATATTTGGATATAATCTGGATGAAGTAATGGAATATAAGGTAATGACAACTATTTAATAAATTATGGTAGTACAATGTTGGTAAAAAATTTATGATGGAAACTATTATCGCATCTTGAAGTTGAAGTTAGTCAGAATGTGTTTCTAAGATTTTATCTATGGAAGAAGGTTATGAGATTCTAAAAAAAGGAAAAACTAATCCCTAGGTTTATTTTTCCTATTTAAATTATTGATTGTATGAGGAAATTATTAACAATATTAGAGCTTCCAATGATCCACTCTCAAGTCCACAATGTTTTCTAAGAATCTCTTCAAGGGATGTACATACCTAATCCTTAAATTTTACTGAACTCATAGTTCATACCATTGGATTATTAATTTATTTATGAGGAATAATTGGTGATTTTCGTAGATCATGTATAGAATATTTTATGAAATAAGACCACTATCATTGTAAATGTTTCGTAGTGAAACCAATAGTTTTAAAATGCTACGTGGGAACCTGAGGATGTAATGAAGAAGACGTATCCGCTATTTTGTTTATCAAAGTGAGGTAATTTTGAGTGAAAAAACATTTTAATGTGTGTAGAATATATCAACATGACATTTTATGGAATTAATTTCATATAATCATGATTTATTCAATAGCTTGTTTTATATAAAACACTGAATTTTAATGAACATTGATATAATATTACTATTAACATTATCATTATAACATAACTATTAAATTTTTTTGTATGAATTAGAATAAATAAATTTAAATTATTAATTATAATGGTTTTATATGAATAAAAAATATTGGTAAAAAGTATTGGGTTCTCAGTAATGTCAATATATGCTTTGAAAGAATTTTTTTGAAAATAAATGAATTTTATTACTTTTTATAAAACATTCTAATAATAATTTTTTATAATTTTAGAAATATTATATGAAAATATTAAATTCATTTTTTGGATCAATATTTTAAAATTATCTTACAGAAATATTTTGGTATTTTTCTAAAAATATTTTTTTGGATGAATAATGAAAGTATTGATTGTTTTGAAAAAAAAAATTTGTTTGAGAAATTTATAAGGATAAATTTTATAAATAATGGATATAAAAGAAATAATGTCTCAATTATATTTTAAATAATCTATTTTTTCATTGTAATCAATTTTATGTTGGACCATGATATAACCTTTTTTAACATTTTAGAAATATTGTCTTTGGAAAATTGTTTTTTTGTTGAACCTACGGGTTTATAGTAATATTAATTTTTTCCACATCGATAACTGGAATATGAAAAAATTTATTCCATATTATTAATTAGAATAAGTAACATTATATAATATATTAATGTTATATTTGGTCAAAATAAATTTGAAAAATTGAATAAATTATTTAGAACAGTTGTTGTTGTGATGTGTTTAATAGGGGTTAAACAAAAAGGATAAGTGGTAGAAATAAATTTAAACATGTAAAAAAAATTTGGAAAAATATATTGAACATAACACCTCTATTGATAAATAATTTCACATTCTTAACCTTTTATAAAGTGAAAAATGTGGTTACCCTTTATTCTCTTAAAAAATTATATATGGACCTCTCCCCCACATATAGAGGGAATCAACTCTCCTCCCTTATTTACATTTCCCAAACCCATTGTTTCATCCAATAATAGTAAAAATATTATCCTTACATATATAACCTAATAATAGTGTCTTTATTTTTATTATGAATCCATCATAAGAATTATTTAGGTATAAATATATAGAGGTTCTCTAGAGAGGATGTAAATTTTTTAAAATTATGTGTTTGTTTTATTTCTTCTTCCACTACATTCAAATATTGTAAATCTATGGAAAAATAATAACAATGGTATATACTATGATTTTATTTTGTTCATTTACGTATGTATATATATCACCTATTCAATGAAATGTCAAAGGAATATGTCGATCATGTGTACAGTGTATTATCGCCCCACGAACCGATGTAATTTATTTTCCATCACTGCCTCTAACAGCTATATATAATTACTGTTAAATAATTGTATATTATATTTATTATATTATTTTAATTTTTTATTTATAATATCATATATTACTTTTTTATTTCAATCCAATGGAGTAGGATAATGTTGATCATGTCCAGAACAGACAAATACCTCGTATAGTTTTGAAATTCATCTATCAATTAAATTTTATATGGATTGTAATAATGGAAACATTAATTATAATATTTGATAAATATAAAATTAAAATTATTCTATAAATATGATATATTATATAACTTTATTTCATTTCATATGTAGAGAATATGGAATTACTGATCCTATGTACGAACAACCAAACGTCTTCCGAAATGGTGTGATTGATTTTTATCTATATCATTACTATATTACTATATATAATTATATAATTCATTTATATATTACTAATATAATGTATAATATTTTAGATATTATTGTATCATGGTAAAAATGAAAGGACATGAGATACCAATCCAAAACATACATGAAATTATAAATAGTTATTATTAGAAACATGATTTTATTAATGAATTATTAATAAACTGCTAATAAAACATCAGAAGTAAATAATATATGGTATGTTATGTATGTGTATGGTTTTTTAAAAGATTTTTAATAAACATTTTTTATTATAATAGAGGTTTTAATGTGTATGAAGGATGTCAAGACTAATTGTTAGGTATCTGTTTCTAAAATCATATTCTTTGAGACGTATGGTATGTAACACATCTATCATAATTTATAAGGAGTATATACTATCCCATTAATAGTTTATATAATTATTATTAATATTTTCCTGATACATAATGTTTTTATTGATTTTTTTCTCTATTTGGGATTACTATTTAATGTTTCTAAATTAGATAGGGTTTGAGGTTACAATATTGATATTTATTGGGATTGATTATTTTTGTGCTTTTAATGATTAAATATTATGATATATTTCTCATGAATTTAATGAAATATATTTTCTATAGGTTTTTTATTTATAATAAAATTTTTACAACAATTTTCTTATCTTTATGTACTCATGATTCCCAAATAATGTTCTTAAAAAATTCTGACATTATTTCTCTCTTCAGCCAGGAACCATTTTTTCTTCCACATCTATTTTTTATAAAATAATTCTAGAATTTTTTAATTTTACAAAATTATTGATTAAATTAACATTTACCTTTAATTTTAAAAAATATTTCAAAAGGAGATTTCAAATGGTTTTTTCAAATGATTTTATTATGTCTTTTATTAAAAACATTAAGTAATGTTTGTTTTATTGTGTATAACATTAATGTAATTTCACATAAACATGATATCTTAATGTTTTAATTATTCCTTCATAGCCATAAATAATAATTTAAAAATAAAAATATTTTCAACATAATGTCTATTTTTTATTTAATAAAATCATTTTCATAGTTTAAAAGCTATTTTCCTCAAGAAGTGCTCCAAGAGATATTTTAAACTCATTTTCCATAAAAGATAACATAAATTTATATTATTTATGATTTACTTGGGATATGATCCAAGGATAAAACATATATTCTTTATTTAAATGTTTCATGGTTATTCTTGTGGAATTTTTATAAAAATCATTTTTTTTCTATTTGTTGTGATATGATGAAATGATTATGAAACTTGTTTACATTTAATATGTCATTATATAATGAATGTTTTATGATTTTTTGGCACAAAAATATATGGATTATATGAAGGGTGTGACCTATATATCCATTCATTGCATTGTTTAATGATTAATTTTATATGTGCTCATTGGAAACATCAGATGTTATCACAAATCCAAAATTGGTTTCATGGGAGGTTATCCCAATCCCGTAAGAGGGTACATGGGGGTTATCCCAACCCAAAAATACGGTACATAAGAGGTTATCCCAATCCCAAATAATGTACATGGGTGGTTATCCAAATCCTAACAGAGTATTAATGTCTTTTTGAGTATCCATGACATAATATTTTCTATTCTTATATGTATGCCACAAATCTATATCTTAATCCAATGCTATGACCTCTTGGATAATATTATTTTATTCCTAAAAAATGTATGTTTGATGAACTACCAAGATATTTTCAACGACTAAATTTTATGATCCATGTTATGTAAGGTATATCTGTTGAAATGGTATTTTCATGTTCTAATACCCTTATGCTCATTTTTTGTTGATATCTCCATGTTTTAACCATAGGGTAATTCTAATCCAATTCATTATTGTGTATCCATTCCATATGTTTTGATGAGAGGTAGTATGTTTGATATGTTTAATAAGGATTATGGTTAAAAAATCATAGTGGGTGATTATTTATATCACTTACAGACTAGTGGTCTATGTGTCCATGAATATTAAGGCACTATACCAAAAAAATATTGTTGTGGATCATTTTTTATGTAATGAATATTTTTCAATTAACATGTAATATTTATAAATGAGTAGTATTTTTCATTAAACTAATCATTATTCATGATGAGAGGGAACCAATATATTAATCCTTAATGTATAATCTATTCCATCATGAGTGAACAATGTGGATTGGATTCAATCCTTTGATGAACATTGGTGTAATTATTGAATAAACTTATGTAAGGAAGTTCCTTACCATTTTAGTCCCATGCATATTCTTGTTTCCTAAATTTATATTACATTGGTATATCGTGGTTTATATTGTTGATGGTGTTTATTTGTGTGTGTGTGTGTGTTATTGTATACTTAGTGATCAATTGTTGATAATTTATTCCATGAGTACTATTGGAGTAGTTTATTAACACCATTTATGTTAATAATAAGTTTTTAATATGATATAATTCTATTATCATGATGATTCGTTGGGATTTTTCTTCTATGTTTTACCCTGCTATGTGTATTACCATTCCTTGGAGGGTCTTGGTATTTTTCACACTTAGAGAGATATGGTATGATTACCCCTTGGAGGGGGAGTGTGCATATTGTATGGTGATGATGGTGGTGGACTCGTATATTTGGTACGAGCATAAAAGCATTGTGTCCATGATGAAACATAATTCCTTAAATAAATTGAGTAACATTCAATAACATGATTCCTTGTGAATATTAAGTATCATGATAACATAATGAATTGTGGATTTAGAGTAACATTATTATAGTCTTGTTGCAAGTTCATAATAACTTTTTACATCTCTAATAGTCCTTCCAGTGTGAATATGTAACATGTATGACTGGGATCATGCTGGTTTGAATACGTCATGATGTTTAGTATGTTATTTTTTATACTTTCTTATGCAATTATTATTATCGTGGACTACACTTTTTGTACATGTGAAAAGTATTTAAGTATTCATTAGTGGTGTCATACTATATTTTATTACTCATCCCCCTTATGGGAATCTCAATTCCCATGATGTGTTCACGTATATGGATCCAATAATGGGAAATGGACATTTGTAAAATTGTTGAGTTGTCCAGAATGGAGCTGGTGGCGATACAAAGACAAACTCCATAGGATTTCCACATCATTTTATTTATTAATATTTAAGCACTTTTACAATGGTATAGATTAATATATAGGAATCCTCTTTTATATATATGTATGATTTTTTTTCTATCAATTATTATGTTTTCTATTTAACCTTCAACTTTTTTTTGAATGAAATTTTGTTAGTTATATTCAATCTTAGCTTAGAAATATAATATATAGAGGGTATCATCTATGTAATTTTGGTGTTTAAACCCTTTATTCTTTTCCATATCCTCTTGTATATAGGGATTCATGCATGTGTACAAGTATATCTCTAGATCATACCTCACTCTTTGGGTAGGTGGGTTACAAAATAGAATTACTGCATAGTGTCTTCTATTCTTTTCTACCAACCATGGATATGGTGTAAAGAAGATAGGTTATGTGGGATTTTTTTACTGGACTTCCCTCTATTTTTTTATCTCATGGTTAATAGAACTTCATGTTACCATCAAAAGGATTTATGTTATATTTCCAATGTCTTTGGGTGTGTTCAAACATCGTGTCTATGCATTATAAGGAATCAACCCAAGTTCACTGAAGTCGATTATTTATCTAATTAAATTTTTATATAAATAAGGAATATGCTTCATGATTTAATGAGTATTTTAGTTTAATTGGAGACAAGATAAATTCATAATTTTTTCATTACAACTTGAAATGAAAAACAACATAGTAATTCCATCGACAACACCCTAACTCCTATGTTATTTATGCAAGTCATCCATAATAAAATTCATCATGTCCTATGAAAATGAAGCATTATAAAGTAGTGATATCAAATAAATAGTAAGGGTATGAAATACAATGGAATATATCATAAACATAAACATTAGTAATGATGAATAATTATAAACACATGCCTTTAACAAAATACGTGAACACATTATGGTAGGAATGAGAGATGAATAAATAATTCCATTATTTAAAAATCATGGGAATTATACTAGTTGGATAACAATATGAACAATAAATATTATATTCATAATTAGGTAATTCATAATGTGTCACATCATAACCATACCTTCAAGTCCTCGGGTTAATACTATAAATACTTATTTTTCTAAGGACTTATGTCCAGACTGTAGTTTGTCTCATGAGACCTACCGATGCACCAATGGGTTATAGAGGGACCCATCTGATAATTAATGTGTCCAATTAATTGATCATTTTAATGTGGATAAGCATAATCAAAAAATCCATTTATATTCAAACTAATATTTGAAATTTAAATATCATCCCCCGAACATTAAGCCTAATCACTAACAATTCGTAGTAAATTATTGAATGGTTTTAAGATTTCACACCCACAACCAAAATAATAATAAAACATTGAATTTATATGGTAGATTAAATAATAAAATTTTAATACCAATACTAAAAAATGATCAATAAGAGTGTTTAAATAGATTAACATACACTTATAAAATCATCAAGTAATTCTTGAGATAAATACTCATTTATTTTAAAAAGAAAAGTTATTTTTTGAAAAGTCATTATATAAAACTAGAACTTTAGTAAGATATTATTTTTATAATAAAATGAGTAATTTACTTAGTATAATTGTTTCAAAAATAGTTTATAGAGTTCCTTGATTTTATTTATGAATACGAGAAATTTCCTTGAATCCGGATTTTATTTCAGAAATAATTTTGATAGTTCCTTTGAAAACATTTAACCCCTCAAAAAATAAAGAAGGATAATGGTAAGTAAACATATATATAAAACTCAAATTCAATTTTATGAGTAGTAAATAATAATACATAGGAATTTCATTTAGGTAATTAGTCAACAAAAGTAACTCGAATGAAAATAGAGGATCAGGTGGAAAAACCCTTACCTTAAGTCTGATTGTGTTCCACTACATAACATAAGGTCTTGGAATATGAAATGATGAATATTATTCACTTAACTCAGAACCTATTATACATGCCTTTAGTTTATTATAATTTTATTATGTACTTTTTTGTCCTTATTAATAATTTATAATAATGAATTCTGTCATTTCGTTGTGTTCGTGTCATAGGGTTTCATGATCAGTATGTTTGTATATGAGAAAGGATGTAAATGTGGAAATGATATAATTATCCCTAATTTTAATTATATATTATTTATTAACACCCATATGTGTTAATGATTATATATATAATTTTTTACTTGGTATGAGTATGAATCCTCTGATGAAATATTAATGAGAGTTATTTAGATTATTTGGTGATATTTAGATAATTATGAACTCGTTATGTCAAATGAATTAATGATATGTACATAAACTAATTCATGAATATTAAGTAAGTCATAATAAAAATATTATTTTATTTTTCAACCATTATAATTGTGTAATAACTAGTAATTAACTAGAAATATAAGAACAATACACCGTTATCAATGAAGGTTCTAAATTGGAACCTCTTGGATGATGTTTTCATTTATAAAAGTGAGAGAGAGTAAGAATATTGATTATGGTTATTACATGAACCTATTAGAATTATAGTATATAGACGATACATGAATGTTAAGTATAAATTTGACATAGTAGGTTAGGAATGAAAATGAAAATAATATTAATTGAAAATAATATAAATGAAAATAATCTTTACTTCTTGAAATAAACTCCTTGAGAACCTCTTTAAGGGAAGGGGTTTTGGTCTTTTGTAAAGACCAAGATCTCCTGGATGTGGGTAGTTACTATAGAAGGTAATATGGTAAGAGCATAGGCATGGAACATGTATTGAGTGGAGTAATGATAAGAGGGAGTGAGGGGGGTTTTATAGTGGAAGAGAGAAGTGAATTTTGAATATTTTATTCATTATATTATTTATTCACTCAATAAAACCTATATTATTTATTTATGTGACCCATATTAGTAATAAGTGCATGCTATTTCTAACCACATGTTCTTAAATCATCTATTAATTTGGGAATATTGAAGTTAATTGATTATATATATATAGAGTAAATTACTATATTTTTCAATTCATAAAAAATTCTAGATTTTAGAAAAATATAAAAAATTAACTTTAACCAATTTTGGATGTGTATCATTCAAAAAGAAACTCTATTTTTTGAAAATTTTATTCTAAACATTAAAATTTTTATTTTAAAAAAAAATCATAACCTATTGGAAGAGTAAAAATTTAAAAACTGTAATTCATTTTACGTAACCTTAAAAAAGTAATCCTATCTCATTTTCTTATAAACAAAAGAAATAATAATAATAATATGATTTACTTTTCATAGGTGTCATATTAATATTTGTATTAATATTCATATGGGTGTATTACTATTCACAAAAAATTATGTTTGTTTTATCAGACTCTTAATATCTTATTGAACGTAATCGTGTATGTTACTTTCTTGAAATTAAAATCATAGATATTGAAAAATTATGTTTATTTTCTAAGTTATAAAAAAATGTTTTTTTTTGTAGAGACATAGTGTTTCATTCATTAAATATTAAATTAACTTTCAAAATCATAGGATGTTACATTATCCCATTCAGCAAAAAATCTTCATCAAAATTACTAGAATGATACCTCACTAAACAATTTGGGTAGTTCTTCATATTAAGCTCCATAGGCTCTTATATTGCCTCATCAATTTTATTATTTTTCCCATGTATTGTTAACGGTTGAGTTGTGTGATTCCTCTACACTTGTTCTTTATTGTCTAGAATCTGGATAGTCTCTTCATAATAATATAGGTTAGGTTCTAATTATATACCTTCAAAAGTGAGGACCTGCATTTGGTCTGGCTTGTTTTTCTCTGCAATGAGACCTGGGAAACATTTTGTACATTACAATAGCTTGGTGAAATAGCTAAAAGATATGCAATAGCTCAAATTATCTCGAGAATTTAAAAAGATACTATATACCTAGGGATCCGTTTCATTTTTTTCCCAAATCATATAACACCCTTCCATAGATATACATTTAAGAAAATGTGATGTTCCAATTGAAATTCCAAATATTTCCTTCATTTTTTAACATTGATTTTTTTTGCTTTTTGAATTTTTTTATATGGCCTTGAATAGTCTTTAACATCACCATTGTTTCCTCCCTAATCTCTATTCCTATTATCTTCCATTCACTAACTCCCTTGCAACATGTTAGTGTATGACTTCTCTTTTTATACAATCCCTCATATGGCGCCATATAAATATTATAATGGAAACTATTATTGAAGGAAAACTCCATTGAAGGAAAATATTCATCCCATATACCATTAAAGGCTAGTGAGTATAATATAATGATTTCCTCTAAGTTTTAGATCATCCTTTCTAATTTCCTGTCATTTTGAGGATGGTAAGCAGTAATCAAATGAAGCTTAGTATCCAAGGAATTATGAAGAATTTTCTATAATTTTGATGTAATTCGTGGATCACGATATGAAATAATTGAGGGAGGTGATCCAAGAAATCTCACAGATTCATTGATATAGATTCTTTCCAGGTGCTCTAGTGGAAAAGCCAACCTTATAGTGAGGAAATGTGAAAATTTGTTAAGTCGATCGACAATTCACCATATTTCATCATTCTTTCTTGCAGTTTTGGTTAATCTAGTGAAAATATACATGGTGATGTCCTGCAATTCCCATGTAGGATTAGGTAGAGGTTTTATGATTCCTCTAGGATGTTGGCATTTTATGTTCACTTGTTGAAATACTAAACATCTTGATACATAATCACCAATTTACTTCTTCTTGTTATCCCACCATAAATTTTATATCAAATATAAATACATTTTAGTGATATTGGATTGTAAAAATATTTAGCTATGAGGATTTTAAAATAACCCCTTTTTATCTTGGGTAGAGAGGGAACACATTGCCTCTTCCCACTGACTCATGTCTACACGCTTCTGGGGTCAACCTATGCTCTAAATGTTGTACGTGTAATCAATATAGGGGGGATATTAATCATCTCTTTCTGTCTTGTGATACGACTTATACTATTTGAAACCATGTATTTGAAATCTTTGAATGAAGATGGTTGTTTGGAACTTCCCTAACATTGCAGCTTCCTAGATGCATGAAAATCTTGAACTCTAAGAAAATCAAGAATCAATTTACGGCGGCTATTGTAGAGATTCTACATGTGATATGGTATGGCAGGAATGACTACATTTTCTGTAAAAACTCATTTTATCTCAATGCATGCAAAATGAAAATTCTCATTGTTATTCAAGAGGTGGCATCGATTTAGCATAAACAGTCCTCTAACTCTGTCAGAGACCATGGGATATTGTGGCGTATTGGAGTTGATGGGATATTTCCTCACCCTAAATTTATGCTGGATGTTTTTTGGCAACCCCCACCTAAGGGGTGGATCCAAATTTATGTGGACGAGGCCTCAAAAGGAAATCCTGGCCCAGCGGGTTGTGGTGGAATCTTCAGAAATCATTTGTATCAGATCCTTGGATTCATCTACAGGTCATGTGGATTTTCCTCCTCCTTAGAAGCTGATATGTGGAGTGTTATTCGTGCTATCTCGTTTGTTATATCTCACTACTCGAACAACATCTGGAATGAGAGTGATTCCTCTACCATTGTTCAGGCCATTTGGAAGGGTATATTTCATCTATCTTGGAAGCTCACTTCCTGCTGGATTGACTGCCTACACTCTCTCTCCTCCACCAGCTTTATTGCAACGCACACCTATAGAGAAGCTAATAGGGTTGCTGATGGTCTGGAAAACATGGGTGTGGTGCATGCTATTACGTGGAGTGATGAAATCCACCTTGAGCTGATTCTGCTTTATACTCGAGATGTAAACAAAACTCCCTCTTTTCTTCTGGTGTAATCCCTTCTTTTTAATAAAACAATTGGTTTTCCGTTAAAAAAAATCCATGTTCAAAGTATCCCATTTTATTCACATTTTGTTGAGAACTCCATGATCTATCCTACTGAATACATTATCTACATCATTTTCCTTTACTAAGTAGTAGTTATAGTAAAATCATAATCCTTGTGTAGTTAGAGCTTGAATCATTTACACATCTTGACTTCTTTCTATGGGAAGATATACATCAGACTCTTGTGATACGTACATATCTCACATTATTTCCATAGAGATAAAGTCTCCATATCATCAGATCAATGATCACAACACCTAATTCAATATCATTAGTATGATTGATTTGTTTAATAATTGTTAACTTCTTTGATGCATAGGAAATAACTCTATCATTCTACATAAGGACACAATCCACTACTTTCTTTGACTCATCATTATAGATCACAAACCCATCATTCCCCTATTGTAGGGATAAAATTGGTACATTCACTAATCTCCTATTCTATTCATTAAAAAAGTAATCACATTCTTTTTCCCATAGAATCCTAAACCCTTTATCTATTTTCTTGGTCATTTGGTTGGATAAATAGGTGGTGTTTTGAATGAAACACTGATAATAACCTTCTTAACCTATAAAAACATGTACCTTGGCAATGTTTGTTGTAGAAATGGACTCTTGAACATCCATTGTCTTCGCATTATCAGTAGATATTCCCTACAAAGAGGCAATGTGGAAAAAAATAGATTGAATCTAAAATTAACACTTTCTAAAAATCCCATGCAATTCATTTCTTTGAAGAGTCTTTAGATTATTGCACAAGTTATTTTCATGAACATAAAAGATTATGGAGTATTCAAATATAAAATCAGTAGATACCACCTCAATTTCATCAATATATTCCTTGAAAACTCTATCCATTAGGTCTATGAATAAAGAGGGTGCATTAGTTATTCCAAAAGGAATTACTATAAACTCATAAAGCATATACCTAGTTCGAAACACTATTTTTTCAATGTCTTCCTTCTTCACAAGCAATAGATGATATCCATATATAAGGTCAAAATTCAAAAAATATTTTCTTCCATTAATTTTAACAATAAAATCCTCAATTTGAGTTAGAATATACTTGTTCATTATTTTTATAACATTGATCTCCGAGTAGTCAATTCAATACCTCATAGATCTTTCTTTCTTCATAATGAAAAGAAAATGGGGCTCCTCATAGGGAAAAAGTCAGGTGAATAAATCATTTATCACACAATTCTGTTATATTTTTGTTCAGTTCAACTAATTTCATAGTTCACATTCAATAAGTAGTTGTGGATATAGGCCTTGAATCAGAAATTAATTCAATTGAAAACTCAATTCCCTATTCTAGAGGACGTCTAGGTAAATCCTCTGGAAGGATGTAAATATATTTTTTCAATAATAGTTACATCATATATTTGAACATTATTTTCATCTCACAAAGTTATTCTATTACTTTCCTCCCCAATAATTAAATTCTTCAGTGCAATTGGGGGTTGATCTTGTTGAGAATCAAATGGTGTTGTTTCTTCCTTAAATATAAGGGATTCTACATCATCCACAAAACATTAACCACTTTATTATTGCAATAAAAAAATTCATAAGGGTTATAAAGAAAATATATATTGAGGATTATATCAAATACAATCATGGGTATGACAATAAAATCAAGAAGATAAATATTGTTTATATGTCGTAATGAGTACTTCCTCACAGAACATTAATGAAATGATACTTCTCTAGGGGGTTTTGACTAACACCTCCTTTATTAAGTAGAGTTGGAAATATCTAATTTTCATGGAAAACTATGAGTATATGAAGGAAATATATGATCCAGAATCCAATAAATCATTGTCGATATTCAATGAAATGATTATAGATCAGGGCACCACATTGTAAGGATGTTCAAACTCTGCAGTTATAAACACATAAGCTTTCATTTCTCCCTTTCCCTTCATTGGGAAATGATTCTATGAATCTTATGACATTTATGTGAAAAATGTCCCATCTCCTGATAAAATTTTCATTGAACATTGGTATCTTATTTCTTCAACATACAATCCTGATATAGGTGGGATTTTTAATACACTTATAACAGACATCCATTCCCTTTATTCAAGTTATAAGGTGATTATTCCCACAATTAATGCAGGATGATGGTCAACTCTTCTATTCTTTCCCACTTCATTATTTTCTTTTCTAGAGTTTTCTGATAACATCTTCCTCTCTTCCATTAATTTAAAGAGATAAGACATGGAACAATTATTTTCCACCCTGATAGCACTTGACACAATGTCTTCATATGACGAGAAATGATGGGAGACTAGAGACTTTCAAAGGAATGGTTTTAAACCATCATAGAATCGATCATTTTTTAATTGGATTACTTATATAGCTCCTTGGGACTTAGATTCATGAATTTCCCTTCCATATATGCTCATTTGTTACATGGGGAAATTTTTTTCTAGAATAATTTCATTAAAATCCGTCCCTTCCATATATTATATTACTTCCTCATCCCTTTTGTTTCAGATTAATGACCACCACTGATCCACATCTCCTGATATAAAATAAACATCCATGAAAAACTTCCCTCACTCATTACATCCCTATGTGAGAAATATCTTCTCAATGGAATATTTCCAATACTTAGCTAAAAATGGGTTTGTAGTACCATTGAATAATGGAGGTTGTTGTCATATAATGTGATCCAACATAGCTCCCCCATGTTGTGGATTTAGATTCTCCATACAAGTATGGTTATTATTCATAACATGAGTCAGTTGTCCCACTATAGTTATAAGTTCCTCAGCAATAGTCACAACACCTAATCCAACATCATTATCTTGAATCAGAGGAATATCCCAACACAGGACATGTGTATTCATGAAATTTCCATTCCTTCTACGAGGAAATATTCTTTAATAATAGCATTCACTATATTTGGATATGAATAATAATGTAAAATTTCAATGTAGTAAAATACTTCGCATAAATTGAAATTTTATAGACTTCCAATCTCATAATCATAAACATGGCTTATTTCAATATAATTTTAAATTAAAATCATTCATAATGGTTTGTAATGAAAATGTGAATTATCTTAAGCATATACCCTCGGTGTGTGAAACCAGGTGCACATTAAGGGTCATTGTCAGGTATCAGTATATCCTGAGTCAATCCCGAAACTCAGTGATGAAGTTTTCACTCCTAATTATATCTATGCTAGAACCACACCCAATTGTAGTATTCATACATTGATTTATTATATCAGAAGATTTATATAATTTATTACTTATCAAAATATCAACATTTTCTTGTGTGAATGTCCTCAAAGACTATCATTGGTATTTTTTCCCTAATCTACATTTTCTAAATTTAGTTTCTATGTTCTCTAGTAAACTTCCTCAGATACCAATTATTAGGTCCCAAACTCAGTTTATCAGTGTTGGTTCTTTATATAATTAGTATCATTTGAAACAATATACATACATTAGTTCAACATTATAACAGGAAATGAAAAAAAACATAGTAATTCCTTCAACAACATTCATAAATCCTAGTTTATTTTTGCATGTCATTCATAAAAAATATTCATATCCTGAGAAAATTAAACATTAAAAAAGGGTGAGATCAAACAATTAGTAACAGAAAAAAATACAGTAAAATTTATCATAAACATAAACATTAGGCATGTTGAATAACTAAAAACACATTCCTTTAACAAAAAATATAAACACCATATGGAATGAAGAAGAACAAAATATATAATTCCATAGTAAAACAAAATCATGGGTATTTTACAAGTAGAATAACCACATGAACCTTCAATAATATATTCTTAATGAGGGAATAAAAAATGTGGGACATCAAAACCATATTTTCAAGGCCACATTGCAAGACCATAAAAAATCATTTTGGCAAGGCCTTATATCCAAACAATAGTTCGTCTCTAGACACCTACAATTGCACAAAGGGGTTATCACGGGCCCCAAAAACACTTTCTATGTCTAATGAATCACTCATGTGAATTGGGATAAAAATAAAAAACAAATACATACTTATAGAAATTAATATATGAAATATAAATAACATTCCCCGAACATTAAGCAAAAAGACTGACCATTCAGAGTAAATTGGTGAATTGTTTTAAGATAGAACATCCATATCCAAACAAATAATAAACCATAAAATTATATTTTCCAGATTATATCATAAAATATTAATCCTAATAATACATAAGGATCATTATGAATTTTGAAATAGATTAAGAAACTCTTATAAAATCATCTTATAATTCTTGAGATAAATACTCTATTATTTTCTAAATAATAGTTCTTTTGGAAAAGTATTTGTATAAAACAATACCTGAAGTAAGATTGTATTTTCATAATAAAAAAATAATTCTATAAAGATAATGTTTTATAAAAATATAATATATTGTTACCTTCAAAATAGGTAAGAATCTATGATATTTCTGTGAATCGGGCGTGTATTTTTCTAAATAATTTTGAATGTTCCTTTTAATAAGTCTAACATCCAATAAAATAAAGTAGGATTATAATTTATAAGAATATATATAATACTCATATATAATTTATGGGGATTAAATAATAATACATGTAACTTCCTGAACCGACTCACCTCGGAATATGTGGCCAGACTGGTCACCAAATGACCTCAAGTGCATCTCCCAGTATGCCAGAGGCTGCCGACTAGCAGGGAGGGTATAAGGATAATATTTGGGGTAAATATAATTTATTACCATAGTTTCGGAGTGGTATATCAGTGAAAAAAACAAACAATAGTTGAAAGAGTAATAAATAATTAACAAAATAGCAGAAGACAAATAGTACCAATTTTATAAAAGTTTCCAACACCAATTATACATCAGATGCATGCATGAAATAATATGGATACATAATTTGATGAAATAAATAATAAAACATGATATACACATCATGTACTATAATAGAAAACCAAGGCCGATGGGATTTCAACTCAAGCATCCCAAGATCCTTCTCGGTCCTCTACTTTTATCTCCCTTGTATATACTAATAGCACAATCCTGCATACAAATAGAATATACTAGGTAATCCCAGTGCAATTGAAGCCAGATTAGGGTGTGAGATATAAATCATAGTAGGTCTAGACGACATGTGTGTATCCCAAATCTATAAATTCTATAAATAATTTATACAGTGTGAAATAATTCATAATTAAATTAAGTAGTACAATTTAACTATGGACCCTTGAACCTGCTTCAGCTCTCATCTGGTGTCTGAACCTACATTATAAATTTTCCAAGTATACACAATAATCACTACACATTCATTTTCATTTATATTTTATTCATGTATAGATAAATAACATAATTCTCATGATCTGACCTAAGCATGCCATCTCCCGTATAAGTCACTCACCACAGATGTCTTTAAATGCCATCTAAGTAATCAAGATAAAGACTGAATCCATGTTTGTGATTTGGATTAGATATATCATCAAAAGATATTAAATTTAATCTTTAATATACTATGTCTGAGCCCGTCCACTAAAAAGTGTGATTTTCTCCTGGGTCCCTCTACTAACATAGATTCACCCAATTAAAAAATTAGTCTTAATCCTTCCTCATATTCAATTCACAATCATAATGTCACAACAATTATCATTAACCATTAATTCATTTAATGTATGACCAATTAGACCCACAGTATAATGTCAATTAATTAGAGTAGACTATCATGTCTAGAAACCTTTTTAGTATTTGGAGTGTCATCCTTTCCTCACAACCTATGGGTATTTGGAGGATCAGTCCCTATCACATGAAAGAATATTTTCATGCAATATAAGTGTAGAACGTCCTTTCTATCACCATGTGAGTATATGAAGCTTCAGTCCTAATCTCACAACCCATTTATCAACCATACATTTATATTTATCGTTGGTGTAGAACACCATGTACTACACCCCAAAACCATCTACTAATTAATTCATAAATTGATTAATTCATTCAGTTAATTAATTCAACATCTAATTAACAATAACCATTTCTCATTAAATAAGTAAAAAATTAATTATCCATTCAACAGATCAATAATTAATAAATAATTTAAAATTAATTATTCTTATAAAAAAAACTAAATAAATAACTAATCATTTAATTATCCCAATACTTTAACAAGTTTAAACCCTTCGACTGAATCTATGATTCGTCCAAGAGTTTAACAATTTAAATGCTCATCATAGTCATCTCAAAACATGCTGAATAAATCCCAGATATTAAGAAACCATCTGAAACATAATATCATTATTTGAAACAACTCCATTAAAAATAACTTATGGCATGGAAAACAAACATGCATCAAAGGTACCATTGGCCAACAATTGTAACAAACAATCAATTCACAATCCTAATTTTATTCATGAAAATAAATTATTTCAGATATCAATTAATTAAATAATATATCTTTATCCATTTCATCAATTAATTAACAAATTACAATTTATCATATAATAATTATTCAATCCATTATTTTTTAATAGTTTCCAATTTATATTCTGAACTTTTCAAAACATTCAATATTCCCAATATTTAGTAAATTCCACAATTTTCGTAACTCATAAATAGATAAATAATTATTCAATTAATTACCCTATTAACCATCCTACCTCATACATTTTTTTATTCACGAAATGTTGTACCATCATTTGTGTAACTAACATTCCGTGACATGGGTTAAAACACACACACTAATGGGTGTCCATGTCTAAGGCTATTTATCTCTCGTTTACATAGAAGTCCCATTGTTGTTTCCTATTTAATCATTTAATATTAAGGACATAAATTCAACATATTTTCAATATCTAGTAATACATTCTTAACACCAACACATGTTTAATTCATCATTTATAAGGGATAAAAACAAAAACTCATCCTTAAGCAAGTGTGTTTGGCATTACCACCATCCAATAGTTTATCTTTATTCGTCATTTAAATAACATTTAGTAGTTAGAAAATCATGTAAACTCATACTCTCAAATTATTTAAAGAATAAAATAATTCTTAAATAATGTGGTAGAGATTTTGGACCCTATCTCGGGGTGGAAACAAAACAATATTCAGCATCCTAACATATAACGTCAACCAATCCACGACTTGTCTGCAACCACATGCACACACAATTATGTATATAAATATATAATTATATATATATATACTTTTTCAAGAATTGTATATTAATCAAAACCCAATGTCGCATAATATAGATTCACAAAAAATGAAAACAAAATACTCAACACACCTCAAATAAAGTACAAGGTGGTCGTATTGTTTGTGAGACTCTAAATTAGATTCTGAAAAACAAATACCAAAAATGTATAAACTTATATGAAGAAATAGAGACAAGGAAAAAGTGTCCCATCTTCCTCACCCTTGGAGGTGGATTCCAGATTATAGACCAATCGGTCCCGATTCATTATTCGCATATCCTAAAAATAGAGGAATGCAATGATAGGATTAAACTCGAACCTTATGGTTTTAACCGAACAAACAAGGTGAGAGATAGGATTCAAATGGATGATGTGAATCACTAGATATATGCAGATATAATCACCTTGAAGAGGCAAACAAGATTCGTGATGAGCCCAAGAATAATCATCGTACACAAAGTGGATTTTGGGAGAGGGGGTGGTGCACTACTGGTTGTTCCCGGGAGTGTCATGCACTGCTGCAAGGGGGTACAACTGAGAGCTGCACACCAAAGATAAGGGGTCATTCACTACTATAGGTTGCGTTGTAAGGAATATGCAAGAACACCTAGAGCGTGATGGTGTTGGACACCTGGTGTGTCACCTAAGGAGCATGAAAACCGGGGGTCCATGTGCCTCACCAGAAGGTCACACCTCCCCCTTTCCAACCTAAAATTAATATAATTAATTGGATTAAATAATTAAAATAATAATAAAAATTTTATTACTATTATTATACACCTTAAACACAATCTAAAACGTAAAAAACGCCCAATATAATTAAAAATAATTCTTCATTAACTATTCTCTTAATAAATGTTTCATAATTAATTATGAAATTATCAATTGATCATTTATTTAAATTAATTTAACATTTATTTAACTAAATAATCAAAATAATATTAACAATATCATTAGTACTATTATCCCAACATTAATTTCATTAAAACTAAAACCCCAAATTTAATACATTATCATTAATGTGATAAAAAAATACAACCCATAAACCCTAATTTAATTTCCATAATAATTACAATTATTACCTTCATAAAACTAAAATAATAACAATATCATTATTATTATTTTTCAAACCTTTGATTAACCCAACACCTCTATTTATTTTTAATGGTTCATTAAATCTAAAACCCCTCGTTGAATTTAACATTTCTTTGAGAATCTCAATAACCACATTAAATTATCATAAATCTTACACTCCTTTAATATGAAATTAAAACCTCAAAGAATCAAAAAAAATTTAATGAAACCATAATAATGATAATAACATTATAAATATTATCACATTTGTCTATTTAATCAAAAAATCCCATTTAATTTTATTTATTTAAAAAAATAAAATATTAAACTTTGTAACCAACATGGGATTGACAGAAATTGTGCACATCCCACGTAGATCCATTAAAGTGATATTTTCTAAATTTGGTGCTCCAGAGACTCATTGGGACACCTTCTAAAATTATTGGTTAATTATTCATGTCCAAAAAATGACACATTAGGTTTTCCAACCCTCGAATTAATATTTCGGAGCTTGGTTTAAAAATAGACATGTCGATAAACAGAAAAAATTTGAAATACTTCGTATTTTAACCTAATTTAAAAATTGGGAAAATTTTAATCAACCCACATTTAAAAAATCTATTCCTTGATATTATATCAAGAACTACTACAAAACCCCATAAATTTCATTTAATTATATTATAACTATCATGTTGCATTGCAAATTGCAAGCACACCTTTAACCCTTCAAAAGCCTAACGACTAACCCTTTAAAACTGGACCCATAGAACAATTTATATCTTAAACATAGAAACTGAGATTATATATGTGAAAATTACAAGAACCTCGTCAATGAATACAATTAAATCTCAATCCACCAATAGAACAGTTTGTGCATGATTTCCTCGAATGACGTCACATAACTAAAACCAACATTTTCCATTTAACGGACGATGTTCCTTTTAAACTGTCCTAAAACCATCTGTATGTATATTGAAGTCCTTACCCTACCTCTAGTGAAATTTACAAGTCATTCCATTTTAATGAAATTTTAAAAACAACTATTTCCCAACAAAAACATAGGAGTACCCCCAAGAAACCAAAAATCCTACCTATGACACAGATAAAAACCACTCATCAAGCCAAACAATGTTTTAAACTTTTAGGTGGTGTATGACCAATGATAACTTAGTGTCTCCATAACGAATTTAATATAGGGTACATGATTTTAGTATTCTAAAGTGTGAAGTTATAGAAAAATCATGGTCATTAAGAAGATCAGTCGAACTACTACTGAACTACCTCGTTCTAAAATATCTATATCTCATATCGACACGTTTACCAAAAACGATGCGACAATATCAACATTAGGATTTTCCATGAAGTAGACCATATTCACACATAATTATGTATATAAATATATAATTATATATATATACACGTTCATGACATCTACATTGATCAAAACCCACAGTAGCATAATATAGATTCACACAAAATCCAACAAAAAGACCCAACACACCTCAAATAAAGTACAAGGGACTCGTATAGTTTGTGAGAATCTAAATTAGATTGTGAAAACAAATAGAATAAATTCATATCCTTACATTAAGATATGGAGACAAGGAAAAAGTGGCCCATTCGCCTCACCCATGGAGGTGGATTCCAAATTATGGACCAATGGGTCCCGAGTCAACATTTGCATATCCTAAAAATAGAGGAATGCAATGATAGGATTAAACTCGAACCTTAGGGTTTTATCTAAAAAAACTAGGTGAGATAGAGGATTCAAATGGATGATGTGAATCATGCTTTATATGAAGAAAAAATAAACTTGATGTGGCAAACAAGATTCATGATGAGTCTAAAAGGAATCATCGTACACAAGGTGGAGTCTAGGAGAGGGGGTGGTGTGCTGCTGGTTTTTTCCAAAAGTGTCATGCAGTACTGAAAGGGGGTCCGACCGAGAGATGAACACCAGAGATAAGGTTCCATGCACTAATGTAGTTTTCGCCGTAATGAAGGATCTATAACATCTGGAGCATGAGGGTATTGTACACCTAGTGTGTCACCTATGGGGGAAGAAACTCGGGGGGTCGTGCACCTCACCTGCAAGTCATGCCTCCAACTTTCCCCCCTAAAATTAATCTAATTAATTTGATTTAATAACGAAAATAATAATACTAATTTTAAAATTATTATTATACACATTAAACACAATCTAAAAAGTGGAAAATTCCCCATTTAATAAGAATTATTTTTTATTAACTATTTTCTTAATAAATGTTTCATAATTAATTATGAAACTGACAATTGATCATTTATTTAACTTAATTTAACATTCATTTAACTAAATAACCAAAATAATAATAATAACATCAGACATAATATTATCCCATCATTCATTTCATTAAAACTGAACCCCCAAATTTATTACAATATCATTAATATGATAAAAAATCTAACCCATAACCCCTAATTTAATTGCAATAATAACAACAATTATTACCTTCAAAAATCTAAAACAATAACAATCTCATTATTATTATTTTTAAAACCTTTGATTTACCCAACACCTCTATTTAATTACAATGCTTCATTAAATCTGAAATCCCTCATTTAATTTACCAATTATTTGAGAATCTCAATAACCACATTAAAATCTCATAAATTTTACACTGCTTTAACATGAAATAAAAATCTCAAAGCATCAATAAAATTTAATGACACCATAATAATAATAATAACATTGTTAATATTATCGCATACCTCTATTTAAACATAAAAACACCATTTAATTTTATTTAATTAAAATAAATAAAATATTGAACTGTGTAAGGAACATGGGTTTGAAAACAATTGTGCGCATCCAGTGTAGATCCATTTAAGTTCTCTTTTCCAAATTAGGTGCTCCAGAGACACATTAGGACACCTTTTAAAATTATCGGTTAATTACACAAGTCCAAAAAATGACACATTAGGTTTTCCAACCCTCGAAATAATGTTTCAGAGCTTATTTTTAAAACTAACCCATTGTTAAATTGAAAAAAATGAAATCCTTCATATTTTAATCCAATTCAAAAATAGGGAAAATTTTAATCAACCCACATTAAAAACATCTCATCCTCGATATTCCATCAAGAACTACTAAAAAACCCTACCGATTTCATTTAATTATGTTAGAACTATCACGTTGTGTTGCCAATGCCAAACACACCTTTAACCCTTCAAAAGCCTAATGACTAAGCCTTTAAAACTGGACCCAAAGAACAATTTATATCTCAAACATTGAAACTGAGAATATATATGTGGAAATTACAGGGACCTCGTCAATGAAAACAATAGAATCTCGATCCACCAACATAATAGTTTGTACATGCTTCCCTCGAAAGGCGTCAAAAAACTAAAACCCACATTTTCCATTTAACCGATGATGTGCCCTTTAAACTATTCTAAAACCATATGTATGTATATTGAAGTCCTTATCTGACTTCTGGTGAAATTTCCACGTCTATCCATTTTAATGAAATTTTAAAAACAAGTATTCCCCAACATGAATAAAGTAGTATCCCTAAGAAACCATACATGCCACCTACGACACAGATAACAACAACTCATCAATCCAAAATACGTTTAAAACTTTTGGGCGGCGTAAGACCAAAACTACCATAGTTTCTCTATGATGAGGATAAGATAGGGTACATGATTAACATATTCTTATGTGTGAACTTAGAGAAAACCCAAGGTCATTAAGATGATCAGTCAAACCACTACTGAACAACCTTTTTCTAAAATATCTACATCTCTTACCGATATGTTTACCAAAAATTAGGCGACACTATCGCGATTATGATTGTCCATGAAGACGACCACATTCACAAAAAATTATGTATATAAATATATAATTATATATATACATGTGTGTGACATCTATACTGATCAAAACCCAGTGTAGCCAAATATATATTCAGAAAAATTTCAAAAAAAAGACTCAACACCCCTAAAATAAACTAGAAGGGACTCTTATAATCTATGAGTCTAAAAATTAGATTTTGAGAAACAAATAGAAGAAATGCATATCCTTAAATGATGAAATGGATACATGGAAAAAGTGGCCCATCCACATCAACCTTGTAGGTGGATTTCAGATTAAGGACCAATGGGTCCCGAATCAACATTCAAATATCCTAAAAATAGAGGAATGCTATGATAGGATTAAACTCGAACCACAGGGTTTTGGCTAAATAAACAAGGTGAGAGAGATGATTCAAATGGATCATGTGAATCACGAGTTATTTGCAGAAAAACTCACCTTGAGGAGGCAAACATGATTTATGATGAGTCCAAGAGGAATCATCGTACGCAAAGTGATTTCTAGGAGAGAGGGTGGTGTGCTACTGGTTTTTCCTGGGAGTGGCTTGCACTGCTGCAAGGGGGTCTGACAGAGGGATGCACACCCGAGATAAGAGGCCATGTAATACTATAGGTTGTGCTATATAGAGGAATATAAAACCTCTAGAGCATGAGGGTGCTATAGACCTTGTGTGTTACCTATGGAGGATGAAAATTGGCGGGTCGTACGGCTCACTTGCAGGTCACGCCTCCCCCTTTCATCCCAAAAATTAATCTAATTAAATTAATTTAATAATTAAAATAGTAATACTAATTTTATATTTTTTAGTATACACATTAAACACAATCTAAAAATAGAAAAACACGATATTTAATTAAAAATGCTTCTGAATTTACTATTATCTTAATAATTGATTAATAATTAATTATGAAACTGAAAATTGATCATTTATTTATAATAATTTATCATTTATTTAACTAAATAAACAAAATAATAATAATAAAATCATAATTACTATTATACCAACTTTCATTTCATTAAAACTCAAATCCCAAAATTATTACATTATCGTTAATATGATAAAAATCTAACCAATAACCACTAATTTAATTTCCACAATAACAACATTTATTACATTCATAAAACTGAAATAATAACATTCTCATTATTCTTATTTTTCAAGCCTTTTATTAACCCAACACCACTATTTATTTACAATTATTCATTTAATCTGAAACCCCTCATTTAATTTAACATTTCTTTGGGAAGCTCAATAACCACATTAAATTCTAATAAATGTTACACTCCGTTAACATGAAATTAAAATCTCAAAGCATCAAAAAAATTTAATTACCCCATAATAATAATAACAATATTAATATCATCACATTTCACTATTTAAACATAAAACCCCATTAAATGGTATTTAATTAAAATAAATAAAATATTAAACTACGTAAGAAACATGTGTTTGACCGTAATTGTTTGTATCAAGTGGAGATCTATTAAAGTGATATTTTCATAATTTGCTACTCTAGAGACTCATTGGGACACCTGCTAAAATTATTGGATAATTACACAAGTCTATGAAATGACACATTATTTTTTCCAACCCTCGAAATAATGTTTCCCAGCTTATTTTAAAAACTAACCCGTCGATAAACTGAAAAAATTGAAATCCTTGTTTTTTAACTCAATTCAAAAATAGTGGAAATTTTAATCAGACCACATTAAAAACATCTCTTACTATATATTCCATCGAGAAATACTACAAAACCCCACCAATGTCATTTAATTATGTTAGAACTATGATGATGCATTTCCAATGCCAAACACACCTTTAAACCTTCACATGCCTGACGACTTAGCTTCCAAAACTGGACCCAAAGAACAATTTGTATCTTAAACATTGAAACTGGGCTTATATATGTGACAAATACAGGGACCATGTCAATGAAAAAAATTGAATCTTAATCCACCAATAGAACAGTTTGTGCATGCTACCCTTGAAAGACGTCGCATAACTAAAACCCACATTTTCCCTTTAACCGACAATGTGACTTTTAAACTATTCTAAATCCATTTGTATGTATATTAAAGTCCTTACCCGACATCTTATGATATTTAAAAGTCAATAATATTTATAAAAAAATTAAAAACAACTATTACCCAACAAGAATAAATATGTATCCCCAAGAAACTAGACATCCCACCTATGACACAGATATCAACAACCTATCAAGCCAAACAACGTTTAAAACATTTGGGCAGTGTAAGACCAATACTATCTTAGTGTCTTCATGATGAGGTTAAGATAGGGTACATGATTTTCATATTATGAAGCGAGCATTAAGAGAAACCCCATGGTCATTAATAAGATCAGTCAAACTACTACTGAACAACCTTGTCCTAAAAGATCTACATCTCCTACCAACACATTTACAGAAAACGATGTGACACTATCCACATTAGGATTTTCCATGAAGTCGCAAAAAAATATCATCTTCTCACCAATGAGAAATATTAGAAAATAACTCATGAATTTGATGTTCCTTAAACCATGATTACAATGTAAAACATTGATAATAAATATCGTAACATAAAGCTATCACTATTCCATAACACCCGAGTCCCATGAAGTCCTTCCTAGTAGTGGGATATATGTACATTAACATCCAAGAACATTATAATGATACTACCTACCATGTTATATCCCCTTAACAAACATAAACATCAACCCACTCTCCAGATCATGCAAAACTGAAAACATGAGGTTCAAAATAACATTTTTCATTTTATCCATTTTAATTAATTTATTTCATCCTTTACATATTTTAATGAATTAAAAAACAATAGTACTTTTTTACAACATGTCACATGGTTTTCAGTCAACTCCCCATAAGAAAAACAAACATGTAATAAAAAAAATCTCTTTATACATTTCATATATAGTGTTTTTCAAATATAAAAAGGCAATTTAGAAAATAAATTCCTTTTACAAAATAGGGGACTTCTGAGTGTCTCATATATTCAATACGAGGTCATAAGAAAGATATCCCACAATAGCTCATTCCAATCAAAACTCATCACTTTTACATTCATAACAATTTCCAAACATATTATGGTTATATGGTTCAGTCACATGGATGTCCATCTACCCGTCGATAAGGTGCCAACACACCTTACCACTGGAATTTGGATCCCATTTATGATATCTAATTTAAATCTATCATTTTAACTTTAGAATTAATTTTTAATTATTAGAAAACACAGGTAACCCTTCATTGTTGTTATAAGTTTCAGATACCCCTTAGAACTGAAAACTATTTCTATCCTAATTGCAACCAACTATATTTATGAAAAAGAAACCAGGCATTTATCAGTAAGCTAACTTGTCACTACAAGTATCCAACACAGATAAACATGCTAAATTAAATTAAACAAGCTATATCATTAAATCATGACACATAAGAAAGATAGAAAAAATGACATATTATCACCCAAGAGTGATAATTACATCACTAAAACATTCTATCTAATAAGGATACTAAATAAGTACAAGACATGGAATATATTCATGGAACTCAATCCATTTTAGCAGGCATCATCCTAATGAAAATACATGACCTGGTATATATGCATGGCATGTTAATCATTAAGTTCCTAATATGATTCATGTAATAAAACATCCTTTCCAAAGCTGGAAAAGGTAAATTTTTCAATTTTTTCATTATCCATAAGCAGCGGAAATACACTACTCACTCAAGGTGAAATCATAACAGCTGTAATAGTGAACCACATGAATAAAAAACCAAACCATGGCCACTTGGTCATTTCCCATACATGTGGTGATCAGTCCCAAGTATACCTATTAACCCAAGCACTAACAATTTCCTTGTCCCATGACTACCATCCCAAAAAATAAAGAAAAAAGGGAAATAATCCTTTGATTCAAATTTGTAACATCCCTACCCGACTCACCACTGAACTGTTGGCCAGACTGATCGCCACATGACCTCAAGTGCTTCTCCCCATACAAAAGGGGTTGAAGACCAGCTGCGAGTGTCTGAGGATATTCTATGAAGAGACTACAATGTTTAATGAGAGTTTTATAGTTGTATATTAGTGTAAAAAACAATCAATAGTGGAAGTAGTAAGACATAATTGGAAAAACAGTGGAAGACAAATAATACTCATTTTATAAAAGTGGACAAGGCCATTTATACTATAGATGAATGCATGACATGTTATGGATTAATAATTTAATGAAATAAAAAATACATCATGTTTTATACATCGTGATCAATAAAAGACAAACATGCCTTATGGTATTTCATCTTGCACATCCTGAGCTCTCACATAGTACTCTTCTTTTATAACCCATGTATATGCCAATAGCACTATCCTTCAATCAAATAGAACCCTTTTGTGTAAACCGGTGCAATGGATGACCAAGTAGGGTGTGAGATATAAACCACTGTAGGCCAATAACATCATAGTCTACCCCAAATCCAGAAACTCAATAAATAATTTAAACATTGTGAAATCATGATTAATTAATGTATGCAGTAAAATGTATCAAAATAGCCATGTTCCTGATTCATCTCTCAACTAGTGTCTGAACCTTCATTATATATTTTTCATGTATCCTAAACAGTCATTACACATTCATTTACATTTATTGTTTCTTAATTCTTAGATACATTATATAATTCTAATGATCTAGCCTAAGCTTGATATCCCCCAAATAAGTCAGTCACCACAGATGTCTATAAAGACCATCTATGTAATCAAGGGTCAAACCAAATCCAATATAGTAGGTTTTCATGGAAACATTTTCATAACATATTCAATTTAATCTTTCATATACCCTACTTGAGTCAGTCTACTAAAAATAGTGATTTACTCCTAGGAACATCCACTAACAGTGATTCACCGAATTCATTAATAAGTCTAAACCGTTTATCATATTTAATTCACAATCATCATGTCACAGTAGTTTTCATTATCCAAAAATTTATATCATTTACCACCAACAGGACCCATAATCCAATGTAAAATCATGGGAGTAGAAAATCATGTCTATCACCCTCATGATTATTTGGAGTTTCAATTCTTGTCTCCTAACCCCTGGGTATTTGGAGAATCAGTCAATGTCCCTTAAAAGAATATTTTCAAACAAGATGTGTGTAGAACACCATGACTAGAACCTCCTGAGTATTTGGAGTATCAGTCTGTGTCTCACAACCAATTTTTCAATAATAAATATATATTAAACATTGGTGCTTAAATCCATGTCTAACACCCCTAAAACATCCCTTAATTAATTCATAAATTAATTAATATAATCTATTTATTAATTCAATAGCTAATAAACAACATAAATCTCCCATCAAATAAGTCAACAATTGATTAAAAATTCATCATCTAAATAAATAATAAATAATTAAAAATTAGTTATTCTTATCAAGAGAACAAAATAATTAACTCCACATTTAATTATCCCAATTCTTTAATAAGTCTAAACCCATCTACTCAAATAGAGACTCATCCATAACATTAACAATTTTCATGCACATCATAATTATCTCAAATCATGTTGAACAATGCATAGATATTTAGCAACAATGTCACAAATAATATAATATTTTTAAATAAATCCATCCAAAACAACTTAATTCTTGAGAAAAAGATGCAATTAAAGGTACCCTTGGAAAACCATTGTATCAAACAATCAATTCCCAATCAAAATTTAAAGCATGAATAATAATTAATTAAAAAATTAATTAAGTAAATCATATCTTTTTAACTAGTTCATCAATTAATTAACTATTTTCCATTTATCATGTAACAATTAATCCATCCATTAAATATTATGAGTTTATAATCTATATTCCAAACATGTCAGAATATTTGATATTCTCAATATTTAGTAAATTCCATAATTTTTCCAACTCATGACTAGATAACTAATTATTCAATTAATTACTCTATTACCCATCTTACCCAAAAAATCATTTTATTCACCCACATATAAATTTTCATTTGCGTAATTATCATTCTATGACACGTGTTAAAAAATACACACTAATGGGTCTCCATGTCCAACCCCATTTAAGTCTCATTTACAAGGAAGACCCATGGGTGCTTCCTAGTTTACCATTTAATATTCAGTCCATAAGCTCAAAATATATTTAATATCCATCAATACATTTTTAACACCAACACATGGTAATTATATCATTTATAAGGGATATATATGAAATCCCAACATTATGAAAGCATTATATGACATTACACCAACCACCAATTTATGTTTAATAGTTATTGAAAGAAAATTATGCAGTTCCAAAATAAAGGAAACCCATACTCTCAAATTATTTAAAGATTCAACTAATTTATAAAAATTTTGATAGAGATTTGTGACCTTGCCTCAGGGTGGATCCAAAACAATATTCAGTGGCTTGACATAATATGACAACCAATCCATAGCCAGTCTTCAACCACACACACAAACCTTTATACATTTAAATTTATACTTATATATATTTGTATACATGTGTGCACCCACTTCATTGATGAATACCCACTACCACATAACATAGAATAATAAAAATAAAACAGCAAGACTCAACGCTCCTCAAATAAAGTACCAGGGACTCATATAATTTTCCATACTCTATATTATATGTTTCCAAACATATACAAAAAATGGATATTGTTACTTGATGTAATGGTGATAATGAAAATTGGGTCCATACACCTCACCCATGGTGGAGGATTCCAGATTATAGACTAGTGGGTCTCGAGTCAACATTCACATCTCTTAAAAATAGAGCAATGCACCATTTGGATTAAAACCATTCGTTCTACAACACCATGTTACTAAAAACCATCCTCTTAAACATACATGGTAGATAATAACCAAAATGGAATAGAGAGTTTTAGAAATTTTACTTATTATATAAAAATTAAAATGATGTTAAAATTAATTTCCTAGATGCTTTTATGGATTAGGTTGAGTTGTGTAAAAACCCCAACATAATCTTACTTAGGTTAAACCATTATTAATTTTATATTAACTAAAGGAAATATATTCCTAAAAAATAGTTTAAAATAACAATGTATTTTAATGTTTATTACCTTATATGATTAAGATAAACCCTCAGTATAGTTAATGTTTTAACACATATGTCAACAAATTTGGTTTTAGTAATGGATAGAGAAAAGAGGAACCATGTTAATAAGGGGTGTAATGAAAAAAAAAATTCCTAATGGGATAGAATTTTATATTGAAAATATTTTGTTTATGTATGCAAAAAAGTATTCCCATATGATTTACAACTTGTTCACTTTTGAACAAGAGAACCGACAATATTATATAAGAATGGGGTATTATAGAAGATAAGTCAACAAATGTGATAACACGAAAAAGATTAAAATTCCTTCATTTAAAAATTATGGAAATAATTTCTTTGGAAGTTATCAAAAATAAAAATTGAAATTTTTATGTGTGGAAATATGTTGTATAGATCTCAAGATTTTATATGAGATATAAAGGGAGAAATAAAGAAATGATTTTGAATAATATCTAATGATTAAAATACAAAGAGTTTGGGAATTATACATATATATACACAAATCCTAGAGTACCTATGTTAAATGTAATTAGTGAAATTGTGGACAAGGGGTTCTAGAGAAACAAATGTGACAATAATTACTGAATTGGGTTCCAATAAAGATTTGTAATGATGGAAACAGATCACCCAATAAATAACATTGAGTGTTGTATTCGTAACCTATTCAACCTAATTATTTGTACCAAGAATCATTACTAAAACCATAAAATAAAAACATTTATTAATAGATGTTGAATTTTCTAAGAAAACAACTTGTGGTGTAATTATTATATCCCATGTATATAACACTTCTCTAACAAACTTTTATAGGAATATTCTCCTATAAATTAATATTATTCGCACTGTTATAAAATTTTATCTGGTATTAGGAATGCATTAGATATCTTGAATATGGTAAGTTCAATGTTACGAATATAACATTTAATTATCAAACCATTATCCCTTACTAATAAATTCCTGACTATACACTCCCAATAAAAAAACACTACCATTATATTGGGGTATTTAGTAGAAATGTTATATAAATCATTATTATTAATTTTCCAATTAAGAAGAAAAATATGAGTTCATTGGTCATAAAAAGATAGTGAGGATGAAACAACATTGGAAATTATTCTGAGAGATAGGATTATATCCTGGGCACCCTCAGCTATTCCATTACTTATTAATAATAAAATTATGAGGACATAATTTATTTGTGGGGGAAAATATAACACCCCTGATATTTTGGAATATATTTTTCTCAAATATAATAAAATGATCAAAATCCATCATTACACGCTATATCCAATGAAAAAAACAATATAATATTAAAGTTTATTTAAAAATGTATAATAAACAATAATATTTTATATCATTAAAAATTATTAGTTTTAGAAGGTAAATAAAAAATATTATTTAATATGGAAAAAGTTCATTTTCAATAAAATTAATCTTATTTATATTGAGTGTTGTAAATAAAAATAAAAAATAAAAATATTTGAATATAAATTTAATAAAATAAATTAATTTTTCAATTTTATATATCAAAATTTTCTAATTATGATATTTTCTGTCTAAAAATATTGATTATTAGTCAAAATACATGGTGTTAATTGAAATTATTATTTTTGTGATTTTATCTTTATGTAAAAATTAAATGGATGAATAGAAAACATAATATAAGGAATTATTTATTTAAGTACTAATTTTTTTAGAAAATATTATTTTAACTTCGATAACATATTTTTAACTGTTTTAGAACTAAAATAATATATTACTCTAATAAAATTTATTTTCAGAATTTTATTTAAATATAGAATTTTTTATTGAAATTGTGTTTTGGAATGATTTTAAATCCTCGAAAAATTATTATTATTTATAATAAATCAATTTATAAAATTTAAAATAGTAACTGTTTTCATTTTACCTAATACATGATTTCGTAGTTTAAAAACATATTTTGTCTAAGAAAAATTACGCAATTAAGTTATTTTATTTTATAATTAACATTTTTACCTTTTTAAACATTATATGATTATATTATCATGCTATTTTAAATCATATTTTTCAAATTAATTAATCATCTCAATTTTAATTATGATCATTGAAATTAATTACTCTGTTAAATAATTAGTTACCCAGATAAATAATAAAATTGGTAAAAAGTCTTTAACTAAGTGGAAAAGTCCAAAAACATTTTAAATAATGTTTCTTAATTGATTTTCTGAGGAGTGTTTTAACCATTCCTCATACCTTTTCATCGATTTTACCATTTTTAATCACCTTACCCATTAATTTTTAAATAACCTTATTCAAATTCACTGCGTATTTCCAAAACTATACTTCTATTCACCGATAAAAAGGTAACATATTCAGTATTTCAAAAATTACCCTCCATAGAATTTTGTATTTAAATTATTCCACTATGACTCTCCTATAACCCTCTACCACTTCTTTATTCTTTATTCACCTCTAATTTTATTTATTCTTTTATCAGTAAGTATTATTTCTAGGGAAAAATTAATCTTCCATTGTAAGTATTACATTCTCGTATTTTATTATTTTACTCTAATACTTCCTAAATAATATATAATATTATTCAAATAGTGAAATTTTTATAATTGATATAATAAAATATGATTATATTAATTAAAAAACTAATAAATCCTTTCCACACTTTATTTAATACAAAACAGCATTGATTGTGTGTATATGAAGAATACCACATCCATAAAGCAATGTTATTCCTTTAATAAATAACCAAAAATGATTTTATAAATTATGGATTTTATGAATAAATATTTTTATATGTCAGAAATAAAATTATGAAATTTATATTTTCAACATAACATTATATCATACATTTTTTGAGAAATTGGAGTGTTAACATTAATATGGGCGGACTACCGCATCCACGAATGACAAATTTCCTCTGTAATCCCCTATAATTAATTATGGATCTTATAAATTATTTAATGATAATATATAATTATTATGAAATATATAATCTTCATTACATTTCATTCTATCATTATCAATATACACCCCTTACTCATTAAATAATTATAACATATTTCTTATTCGATCGATTTTAATACCTATGTAAAAAAGATTATAACTATTATGTCACAAATGATTTTGGGATTTTATATAATAGAAATATCATGTAATAAGGATATATTTAATATTTTCTGGTTATTAAATATTTTTTAATGATATTTTAAATATTTATTAATATATAACCTTTTGATTGTTAAACATTTTGACCACTAGTTCAACATGATATCCATTTTCACATGTTATATTCATGAATTTCACAAAATAAAAACAAGACATAATAAAAAAATTGAATTTTTTACTATTTAATCAATGATCTATTATATATGAAATTAAAACCCATTAGTGAGAATAAATCCCATTTTTTTTGAATTTTTTAAAAAACAAACAACCAAAATTTTTATCACCCAATAATGAAAATAATCTATAATAAATTAATAAATTTTTAATGTATGGTTAAAAAATAAATATAAGTTTGGTAAAAATTTTAAATTATATTTTGGAGTTATGTAGTTATGGTATTTTTTATTTATATAGTAGTTTAAGGAAATTACTAGTAAATATAAAATAAATTTTAGAGACATGGTAACTCAGACTTATTTTATATGTTATATGTTTCTTAATGATTTTCATTCCCTAAGATCACAAAATTTTCCATTTTAAAGGATGATCTCACTTTACTTATATGAAACGTTTTTGAAAATAAATCCATTTCAATGAAAGGTGTTATTTTCACTTATTTTTATTTTAAATAAAAATTATAAATTCTGAAAAGAGACTCATAACAGTGACTTTTAAAACAATTAATATAAAATATTTTCAAAATGTTTTCTTACTAATTGGATTTTTACTATATTAAAATGACTAACCTCAAATGGATTTATTTTTCATGGTTCACCCAAAAGAATCTTTAATTTTTGTGATAATCGTTTTAATGAACACATTAGTGGTATTAAAAAATTTAATTCAATATGTTATTAATGTTGTAAAATTGATTTTATTTCAATTGGAAAATTATTAAAATTAAATTATTTCCTTTTGGTTGTTTTGTCAATCCTATTTTATTTACATTGGTTCATTATGATCTGTATAGGGAATTATTATTATGGCTAACATGTATTTATTAATTAGTGATTAGTAGGATCTTATATCTCCCTACAATGCATTGGTTTATGTTTATGTCTTATGAGCTTTGAAGTATACATGGGATGATTTAGCCAAAGTGAAACGGTATATGGGAGGATTTTTCTTAGTAAAAAGGGTACAAGATAGTATTTACCCCAATCTAAAGTTTAAATTGGATAATTGATCCTAATAAAAATATTAAATTGGAGGATTTATCCCACGGGAATGGATTCATTGGGGATTTATCCCAATCAAAAGGGGTATATGGGAGATTTTATCCCAATATCAACGGTGCACAAGAGGATTATCCCAAAACCATGAAGGTACATGAGTTATCATGCCATGCCTAATATTTAATTAATTTCTAGATGGGTAGAATTGAAATATGTTTTTTATACTTCTATATAATCCACACTCTTATGTTATAATCTGGTTTCATTAATTATGCTCTTTGACTCGTGTTTAATTTCTCAGGATTTATCACACTTTTTCTACGGTATATCTTTGTTAATTTGAGAATAAATAACCATATATATCATATATAATTCCTATTTATTCAATTTTATTTTGAAAAATAAAATTTATCCCCTACCCATTTTTCCTATATACTTATAATATTACTCATGATTACATGTTCATATTTTCCCATTAATGAATGAATGATCTCACCAATTTCATATGTTTTCATTTCTCAAGATTATGATGATCAGTATAACTTTTTGAAATTCTATAAGGATGTAAATATGAGTTATAATATATATAAATTAATGTATATTAAGAGGTTTTCATACAAAATCATACCCTCCAATGGCCTAAGGCCTTCATTTTATTATTGATTTTGATTATCCACCATTTAAGGGTTGATGTGGAACCCTTACAAGGTCTGTAGGAATAAGTATTACATGGTTTATAGGCCTTATAGTAATTTATTGCCCCTAGGAATAAAACATTACATACAACCCTGACTAACTACTTGGAACTACTCTTCCCCTGTATCTTCATCGTGAAATACGCTCTCCAACTTCGCATGGTTGTTCGAGTAGGGTTTCCCATGAATGCACAGGCTTGTCCCGATGGTAGGTTCCACGCCCTATCATTCTATCAATCCATTAAGCTTCTGTTATGGTGAACACTACTCTCTCCTCCTCCTTCTGAATCTTGTTCCTTGTAGGTTGTCTGGTTTGCATCTACACTTATGGTGGCCCGAAGGCCATACTGACTTGAAGGCCTTGGTGGCCTGAAGGCCATAATGGACTCGGGGACCAAATCAGTGGCCCAAAGGCCCAAACTAGGGAATATTCCTGTCTTCTATAGTGCCAAACAGTTCCTACTATAGTTCTCTCTATAGTACCTGCTACAGTTCTGTACAGTTCCTGCTACAGTATAGGTACAGTGCCTACTACAGTGCACCCATTAATTATCCTCCGCCTGGATTTGATCTCGTGTATCTTAGATGCACTTAAGGAGTCCTCACCAACTGGGATGAGGCTCATGTGCTCCTAATCTCTATGATATTATACATTTTATCCTCTAGTTGTTTAATTAATTAAGATATGTTTTATCTAAATCATGAAAATAATTTATTATTTTTGTTATGTTTATATTGGGGCGTTACAGTCTTATGTGGGTTGTAATAGATGATTAAGGTATTTTAATCCTTAGTATTAACATGTTATTTAGTGTAATGGTTACTTTGTATGAATGTTGTCGTATTATTTCACATATAAGCTTGAAAGTTTCAGATAACATTTAAGGTTAATGGATCCCTTAATGTTGAGGATATTACAGTTAATTGGAACATATGGTTAGTTATTTTTTGGAATTATTTGATTTTAAATTTTTGTTTAGTTTTTGGAATCTGTCACAACAACATATTATTCCTATATATGTGGTTATTCATTTTGGCTATGGTCTTACCTTTTATGGAACATTTTTTATTGAAGATATAAAAATTATATTGTCATACTTCTATGTATATCATTATCTATTGTAATTTTATTTTCATCATTTTGTCATAAAATATATTCATCACGGATATTGATCATTTTTAATATGTATTGTGGTTGTGTGTGAAATTTACTGAATCATACAAATAAAGGATGAAATTATGTTTATTGATTTTAATAAATCAAGTATATGTTTTACTCATTCTCTCCATCTTGATGGTGAAGGAATATATCTGACACAATAAAAAGAATCTTGAAATTAAAATTTTTTCCTTTTAAAATATTTTATGATCAATTTATGTTCTATTCTCACTTGATGGAATCTGACATTTCAATCCAAAACATCGTTCTTAATGAACTTATTTTAATTAATTGTATAATGTTGTTGAGAATAATCCTCATCTTATTTAATGAAAATTTCACATCAATATCAATATTTTCAAATCCATCTAATGTTATCAGTATTTTGGAATGTTATTAGGTGTTATTCCATGTTACCATGATATTTTATTTTTATTTTATTCAACATTATTTTTTATTATCCCCCATTATAATGTGGGTTTTTAAAAATGGTGTCTTCAAATCATGAAATGTATTTTCATTTAGTTATCATAAAATTTATCGTTCACTCCAAATATCATTTTGATAACATATATTTCAATTTAAATATTTTTTTGGGGTTTATTTTAGAATTTATTTTATTAAAAGACATCATTCACAATATAGTATTTCTTTTAGAAATGTTTTCGTTATTTTTTCTTATTAAAAATAATATAATAATTTGAGTACAAAATTTTAATAAGGTATAATGTAACCTCCCAATATTTACATTGAATTTCTCTTTTTGTGTAATGATACATTATTTATTTAAAAAATTACTTCAATATAAAAGGATAACCTGTATAATATAGAGATAACTCATTGCATCTGACAGGTCCATAGGGATAGAACCCATGACCGAAGTGTAACAAGAGAATAACAAATACCACTATCCTATGTGTTAGGTTATTTACACACAATGAGAAAATAATCCATAAATTATATAATTTAATATAATCATTATAGACAAAAAATTATCATGCTTACCTCATGGATACTTTTTTGTTTTATCTTAAGGATATACTAATTCCCTTCACATGGTATTTATTTTTATCATTGTATGTAATTACGAGATTAATTTATATTTTATAACTTTATAATTATATTTCATTTACTTATTTATATTTTATAATATTTTTGAAATAATATTAGCAGGGTATAGATCCAGAGTATGGATTCAATGTGGAAAATTAAATAGTTCTTATTTTAACCAAATTGTTTCCCATTTATTACACTATTTTATTTAATAGTTAATATCTTCTGTTTTAGAGTTTTAATTTGATAAAAATTTATAAATTTTCTATTTCCTCTTATTAAATTTAACTTTGGTAGAATATTTGTTATTTTTATAAAATTGATAATTTTTTGGGGAATAGAAAAAATACTAATTTTTCAAATATCATCACTTTTATAAAATTATTATGATATAGGGATGACCTAAAACTTATATAACCTTTTTAGAGACCAAATATATGCTTAAATAGTAAAATAATTAATTTTAATGTATGAATTTTAATTTATAGAACCACATATGAAATTTTAAACACTAAAAGATATTTTATTCGAATAAAATAAATTTATTATTTAAATCAAATAATGTGGTTTAGATGCAAAATTATGATTTCTAATGGCTATAATTTAATATAACCCTCAATGTCTTAAAAATAAACCACCTGATGAAAATTAGTCATCACTTTTGAAAATTTAATGTCCCAAATGATAAGATACTCAGATAATATTTTATAAATACCCCTCATTTTTACCTATATATGAACCCCATATTCACTCATTTATAATCACCCTAAAAATACATTACAATTCCAAATATGAACCTCAAAAAATATCTAGCCATACTTCTACCCATCCCTAATCTTATTTACTTGATATTAACCCCTCATCAAAAAAGTATTCAGATCAATCAAAAGAAAGCTACTAAAGGGAAATGTAAAGGTACATAGTCTTAAAACCTCAACATTAATTTTAAATTATTCTATCATAATCTAAGTTAAAAAATTCTAAAAATTCTAAAATTATTATACATTAAAATATTACCCATTTTTTCCATTTTTATGAGAGTCTACAAATTCCCACTCATTGATCCCTTTTCATTACCCATTTATATATTTAAATAATGGTTTTAATAATTCTCTCTTCTAATTACTTATATTCGATTCATATGGTATAAATATTTTGGAACATAAATTTATTATACTTATATGTTTTATTTTTCTATATATTATCAATATTTCTATCTAATATTAATAGTATATTTCAATTTTCCATTAATAAAATCCACTTCATACGTCGTTATTATCTAAAAATGTAGGATTTTCAGAGATTGTCTTTTCTTTTAAAATTACCCTCTTACAGATCAAATAAGGAATGTAAAAACCATAAAAAATAAATCATAAAGCATCATTTTATTACATATCTAATTGATTTTATAAAGCATACATATTTCTTATTTTTACAATTTTTTAAATTCTTTTCCTAAATGGTATTCAATGTTGTGGTTTCAAGTAACATACCTGAAGGATATGTATTTAGAATTTTAAGAATCACGTGTGTATTTTTTAAAAATTTAATATATGATTTTCTATAAAAAAAATATTTTTTATTTAATCAGAACATATGATTACAACAGTCTGGATGTGGGAATTTTACAATAATCACATTAAAATATGGGTATCAACACCATGAGAATAAATATAGAGGATATGAGGTTCTAACAGATCACCCATTTATAATCAAGTCCTATAACAAGATATGTTTACTCCTGATACACATGGGTGATCATAAACTTTAAACATTAAATAGAGTCTGAACATTTCATCCATTGATTAGAAACCCTCTAAGATAAATGAGAGTTTCCATAACTAACTGATTTAACTATAGCAGTACAATTACATTAAAACCATTAGGTTTTCTATAATAATTTACATTCCATCTATACCACATTGGTCAATAAAAGAACTTCTTCCTCAATACTTTCTACCACTCCACATGGACCATAAAGTCATCCACTTATATGGCCATTATTGTCTCTCCAAATATAGAACCAAACCCCATATTGATTGGATTACCGATTGACATACTATTAGAAATTCATTTGGTCCATCTAATAAATTTTTAAATACAAATGAATTATAGTCTTCCATTTAGATTAAAATTCAGACCTTCAATATCAAATAATTTTAGAATAATAAATCCATGAGTGGAACTATTACAATGTTCCCCTTGTATCAGATTTTTGTCCATGACGATCACCTGGACTAGAGCCATAGAAGACTGCATATTCATTATAAGTTGTCCATGATAGAACATTCTCCTCCTATCTCATATCACTTGTAACACATCATCACAATCATCGATGAAAAGGTGGACTAATTTCCATGATATCTGAAGGATTAAATGTGCATAGAGGAGGTCATGTATGAAATCTACATGAGAAATTTAGATTTTAAACAAATAAATATCCATATTCCATAATTTCAATTCTATGTTATAGCTATGGAAGGGTTGGATGACATATTCTCAGTGATGGTGGAATAAATATAATCTTGATCACAATGAAGTTCCCTCTTCCTAAAGAGAATAATAAAACATAGATTTGAAAATTAAATTCCCAATACATGTGTAAATATGGATGGCCACACCCTTTTTATATTTTCTCCAATCCAATATAAACCTTCAAATATTTATTATTAAAATAAATGGTTTTTCTAATTCAGCGCATCATTCAACATAGGGTCCCAAATCAAAAAATCCTCCTGGTTAATGAAATTACTATTTATCACAGCAATAAAAATCCCATATGATATGATGTTATTATTGTTTATATAGTCATTTATTGAGAGTCTATTATTTGTATCATGATAAGATATATTAATAAGATCCACTGTTTACATACATACCCAATTCTTAAAAAATCAATGAATACTCAATATTAACTTGATTATGGGAGTTAAATAGAATGGTGGAAATATCATTTTGAAAGCTAACCAACCCAAAGATTCAAAATCATTCATATTTTATGATTTCATGTTACACAGAAATATAGATTTTAGGAAACCATGAGATTCAGAATTTTTATTGATCAATATATATAAGAATTGATATTGGAATGATTTTTTGAAGGTAGATAGTTTCTTCATATTAAAGCCTCCATGAGAATGAGGATTATAATATATCATCTAAGGCATGATAATATATTTTATTTAATGTTAGATACACTCCCAAAATTTTTTAATGGAAGTGTTAAAAATCATAATAAAATTGGTGGCCCATTTATAAACCCCTACAGAATAAATAATTTGAAAAAATAGTATGTTTTGTAGGACATACACTTCCCTACATAGATATGGATTTATTATTCCACAAACCCATGATATATCAAACATAACCAAAATTATGTCTTTAATGGAGGGTTCTTGTTCTTCCCCAAAATAATGGAACATTGAGGTAATTGAATGGTAAAACCCCATCTTTGATTCTCAAGTAATTAATAATGTCTACCTTCTTTCATAAGGAATTTCTTTCACCAAAGAAGATAAAAATATTTTATCAATCTAATATGATTCCTTGTGACACTTTCATTGTGTATGAGATTTTTTTTAATATTTATGATATTTGCATTATCCCCTTTAGTAAATAAAATAATGACGTCATCATATAACAAGTGTGGAGGAGCATATAAATATTTGGAATCCAAAATGACTATGACTGTACCATTATCTATCATATAAAGACTAATACTGTGAGGATAATTCACTAGAAAAGAAATGTTAATAGTTTAAACGGTGTATCATTTTATAATACCACATGAGAATGTAAATTATCCCTTATAATATCCATGGATATGAATATTGATCTATTTAAACGAAATAAAAACATTGATCAAATTAATAAATTCATCATTAACGAAAAAATTGATAAGGACCTAACAAATGAAGTCCTAATCCTTAATGTTGAATTCCTAATTGATTAAATGATTCAAAGAAATTATTTTAACCCTACTAGAATATATTAATATGTTCACAAACTCAGAATTTGTGATTATTAAGTTTTATATTCTCTTCCATTTAACAAATCAAAATGTGTTCCATGTTATAATTGTAATTTAAATTTTTTCTAACCTGTTAGTAAAAATTCCTCTAATTATATCAATAATGGTAATAAAAATATCCACCAGTCTGAATGGTATTATATCAGATGCATTATATGCCATAGGAATGAGATCCAAATATTGAGCATTATCACCATTTCTGAGAGATGTGCCTTTGAAAAAATTATTGAAAATATTTCAATTATATTGATGACCAATATACCGCGTGGTTTGAAAAATAAATATTGAAATAATTGGGAAAGGAGAACTTCTTGTATTTATCCCAATGACTTGATCATTAATCTCACAAACCAATGTTATTGAGGTCAGGTTGGAATTTACTTAACATTCACCACTTTTGGAATGATATATTATATAACAACTTAATTACATGAATTATGATTAAAAATGTTTATAAATAATGATACCAGAGGATTAGTAAGATATTTATTTTTCATTCCAGACATGTTCCCCTTCCTGGGAACATTAATGAGGCTTGCTGATCTTTATCTATTTTTTTAGAGATTTAAAATTTTTGTTACTATCAGCATCATTTAACAACTTGTTTAAGATTTTCTCTTTTATATTCGTATCAATTATATTTATGAGATCGCTATGTTTAGATTCCACATCATTATAATTTTCTAGGTTTCCATAAAAAACTACTAGTATTCCATTATTGGATAATCTATAAGTTTTATTCAATAGAAGAAACATGCTTGTCTAATTTTATAAAATTGTGTCTTCTCTACCTTCATAAGATCTTCTACTTAATTTTATTGTTGAATATGATTTATTGTGCATGATTTTTATAATCATTCAATGTTCATATTTCTTTTAAAATCATTCCACGCAATTGATTATGGTCTTGGGAGTTTTTACACCTAATAGATAATTGAGGATTTATATATCTACCCATGTGATAAAAGATGATAGGATGATGGTCATACTTTAATCTAACCAACTTATCAAAAGATGTACTACTCCCAGAAGAAAAAATAATCCTCATTGGAAAAATAACTGTAAAACAAAAATTTTACCATCATGTTGATTATCTTTTTATTCCATGTAATAGTTTATCAAACTAAGATGATTTCAAATATATAACTATTCTTATTACAAGTATTAAATTCCCTTGATGATATCAAATTTTTAAGAGGCCTATGATTCTAACCAGGATACACAATCAAATTAATCTATCCACGTAAATCCATGACACATGGATGGATTGAGAGGGGGAAAATATTTATAACAAAAAAGATCATAAATATTGTAACTTGTTGATGGTATAGAAAAAGGAACAGTTTTTCACTTTCCCTTATCATTTGAAACTACATGAAGTCATTTGATCACTAGATCAAAATATAGTAAGATATTCATGTCTAGAATGATACAAAAACCAAGTAATTTTAGATTATAAGCCTAAATGGATCATATTAATAAGATTATATCCCCATTTTTCCATAAAATAACATATATAAAAAGTATAACATTTATTTTCATCCAAAACAATAGAAAATGGTTTATAAATTTGAATAAAAAACCTGAGGGATTTGATTTTTTTTGGGCTCACTAGACCCTGAAAATTCCAAAATAGGGTGTTAATTTTGTTTTGGATGATAGGGTGGATCCCACTATATTTTTTCACTATGTTTAGTCCACCTACTATATTTTCTTAATCATTCACACGTTATTGTATTAGTAATAATTGTGTTAAATACATGAATTTCAGAAATGAAATCTGAATTCTCGGTTATTGTTTTAAGATTTAATGGAGTAGATAAGGAATACATTGCATAATTGCATCTATAATTGCCTCCCAATAATACTCTGGAATATTTTGGGGGATTTTTCTATCCATTTATTTATAATCATCATCATGTTGTCCCGTTTTATTAGCAGTTGATTCCATATTCCCCTTAGATTTTTTAATTTTTGTAGCAATTTGATCTTCAATTTGAGTTAATATTATCTCTGTCTCCTTGTATTGTATTTAAATAGAAATATTGTTAATTTCAATTTAAAAATTATCAAACAATTTATATTCAATGTAAAATTATAGATTAAATTTTGGTATCCATTTTTTTGATTGAAAAAATTATTTCTCAACATCCTAAATGTGTAATGATACAAAAAAATATTTAACAATTTCATAAAACTATATAGTTAGGATAGTTTCAAAATTACCTATAATATACATGAAAATTTTTATATATTCATTATCTAAGATAGGAAAACTAGATTCATCTGTAAGGATACAGTTATAATCTTCTTTTTCTTCATCACCAAACAGTGCATCCTAAAACATTCTAGATACATTGTACTTAGGTGTAACCTTGACCCATTCTTAGAAATCATTTTTCAATATATTTTATTATATCTTCAATATAAGGGCTTTATTCTTCCTATTTTATTGACTTATTTTCGTAATTTGGATATAAATTCATTCCTAAATTTCATTTTTATCACATTATTATTGGTAATAGAATGTTTAACGTTCATGCATACCTCATAAAATGGGGGCCTAAAGTCACATTAGATATATACATAAAACTGAATTTTTTTTGTGATTGATAATAATAAAACATTTGATTTGATTCTTGCATATAACACTCATAAAATGGGGGCCTAAAGTCACATTTGATTTGATTCTTTCATATAACACTGATATTCAATTAATTTTATTGTTTTTTTTATAATTTTAATCTAACCTTCCTAATAATGAATGTAAATGTAATAAAACACAGTTATTTTAAACATAAAAATATGATTATTAATGAATTTATTCTGGAATGCTAATAACCAAATAAAATATTTAACATTATTAATTTCATAATAATATTGAACCTATTACTTGACTCGCATATAATTAATGAAGCCATTTAAAAAATTCTCTTGACTGTTATGAATATGATGAAATTTTCTAGAGATTAGGAACTGAATAACCCCAAAATAATTGATGCAAACCATATTGTTTTATTATTTAAATAAAACATGATATTAAAGGATAATTATATTTGAATTAATATGAAATAATTTTTTATTCATTTATATTATTAATACAATTTTATTATTATGTAAATAGGTTGTTTGAAAAAGAAATTTGGAACTCTGTGTAAAGAGTTTCGTAACAAAATTTCATTTATTTGGATCATATTACATATCCATTGACTATTTTATGAAAATATAATGTGTGTAATAATATATAAATATTATATAACTAATTTTTAATTGTTTTTTTATTAAATTTTTTACATGTAGTCACATCATTGATTAATTCTCACTTTAATGTTAATATCATTGTAAAGCTTTCTCATCTCAAATTTCCTTCCCTATGACAATTTTTATATTCCACATCATGTTTTCTTTTATATGGTGTATAAAAAAGCCCATAAATACGGTTTGAAAAAATATTCTATGTAATTCAAGTGATTTATAGATCAATATAATGCTATAAATTTTCACAAACTATGAATCAAACGCCACTAATGTTTTCATGGTTTTTTCATTCAAACCGTTAATCGAAATTTATTATGTTTTATCCTATATGGGAGAACTCTATTCCCTTACCTCTTAAAACATATATATTTTATTTTATTATAGTTATTTTTAGGGTTTACATGTATTCATTCGGTTTTTACCATCATTTGTATTCGAACACATTGAGTGGTTGTTTATAATTAAACCAAACATTATTTCACTTTTCTTATCCAGAATCGTTCACTTCTTAATCCATATAATTTTTTTTAATAAGTTTGTTTCATATACTCTACTAACTTAAAATATCTAATTATAAAATTTACTTAATATGTAAATTTTTACAATGAATAATTTTAATTCTTTTACAAATAAGACATTTTTTAATTTATTTTCAATTATATGATTATAATTACTTTTCTATTATTTTTTTGAATGGGCAACCATTCAAACCATCATTACCCTTATTCATGATTCATATTCATTCCCATGTTTTTATTTCCTTCTAATGTAAAAATAATTCTAATTATTCTATGTATTTTTTAATATAAATTTTTATTATTTATATAAAATATTTAAAAAGGGATTTCACTCCACTTATATATATTTTTACCCACTAAATTACATTTTGATACTTCAGTACAAATTATTTTTAAGAATAAATTTTTATATTTTATTTTAAAATTAATGTTTTAATTGTATCATTAATCCTTATAAAAATAGTTTTTAATGTAATTTATAACTTTATTATTTAAACAGTTTCAAGAGAGATTATCTTTTAAACATTCAATTATGTTTTCCACTCTATTTTACAAAATAATTTTCTTTACAACCACACCATAATTTCTAATGAAATAATACACATCATCATATATAGGTTTTCTTTTAGCATGTATATATTCTATTTCATCTATAGTATTTTATTAATTTTTTACTCATTACCTTATATGATGTAAACACCCAATTTTATGTAAATCATATTAGGGGTGTTACCATGAATTATACCATAGGTATTAAATTAGAAGAAATTGAAATTCATATATTATTTAGATATATGTGTATGAATATTTTCTACTAAGGAATTATTAATATATATTTAATAAATAATGAAATTTCGTCTGTTATTTTTCTAATATGAATGTTTATTATGATTGAATATTGATTATTTTTTCATTTATTTCATAGGATGAATTCATTGGAATTAATAACTAATGGGTTGTTAATGACACTAGATATTCCCTTTATGAATTAGTATGTCTCATGGGAAAAAAACATGGATATTTGGAATATTCCTTATTTAATAATGATTTCTAAGAATTTGGACTTGATGGTTCAATTATGATGTCCTACATTATGCAATCTATCATTATGTAACCAATTACTGATATCAATGTGATTATTTAAATTGTTATTTCAGTCATGGATACATTCCCCTTTTATGATATCTTTTATATAGATTTTTTTTATCTTCTATATTATTTATTCATTATTTATTCCATCATTTCTTCCATTGTACACATTCCTTTACTAAGAATTTGATATCAGAAATTTCATATACTTCCATTACCTATGATATGAAGAATGGTAATTTAAATTATAATTTATGATTAATTTTATGGTAAAGACCCATAAATTTCATGTAATTTTTTTTAAAATTATTTGGGATTATTACGAGTCTACAAAAACTAACGTCACTTGATTCCAAGGCCAGGTGTGACTGGAATGAAATATTGTTCTTTATTTAGGTACGTTCAGTAAATGTGCTGGTGGAATTTTTTTATCTTTTGAACTGGTGCTCGATATTGACATTTGAGGACATCGTTGAATCTGTAGAACAAGGACTCACTGAAAGGAAATCACTTCGACCGCATTAGGACTGGAGAAAACGATAAATTTTGGAGTTTACAAAAAAATAATAAAATAATATAACAAAGTTACATTATTAATTTTCTGTAACTATTGAGCGGCAATGGCGGGACCCATGAATTTCCAATCCATTTAACCCCATGACACTTCTATTTTGTAACGTCGATGTTGTAACATTAAATGTGATTCATAAATAAACCACATTAATGTCATGAAACACGTTTGGATCCTCTATCTATTAAATATAAGATCAGGACTGGGCTATTGTCCTGAAGTTGAGTAAACATTGACCATGTGTTTTGGTGACTTATAAAAAGGAACAAAATCTTGGATGGAAATATCAGAACAATCAAATCAGGAACAACGAACACAGGTGGCTTTGTTAAGTGCAGATTCTGATTCCACAACCATGAAATCTCCAATGAAATCTGAGGTAGGGGTTTATTTATTAAATATCACATTTGATTAAATGAATAATATCATGCATATTATTATGCTACCATGGAGGATGTGGGACCAACAAGCAAGGTCGGACCCTCCGTCGCATCATTCATGTTGCGTTCTTCAGGGGAAAAATTCCCAACTCAAAAGAAAGAGGAAACCAGGAAATGTAATGATGGTGTCAACCTGGGAGGCCTGTAGGTTCTTTTGGAAGGAAGAACAGACAAATGAAGCCCATGAAGTTACTGGAAAAAGTTTCACAGGCACGATAATGACAGAGGTGTGCCGGTGACCGGTGCCGGCAAGAAAAGGTGGCGGCTGGCGCCCACTGGCTGCAGAAGGAGGCGGCGCAGCTCGGCAACACAGCAGATGGATAGGAAAACGACTCCCGACTGGCTATGGAGGTGGGAGGTGTAATTCCATCGAGTGCGATGGTGAGAAGGCTGCAGCAACAAAGCTGTGGAAAATGAGGGGACCCACTCCTAGTGGGTCACGCTGGTGATGAGGTAGTGCCACTATTTAAAGAGTAGAACTGCTCTTTGAGTCATTCCGGTGGCGGACCGCAGGACCACTATGTTTTTGGAAGTAGCTGGATGGCTGAGCTGTAGCAGCCCAGCCCAATAGGGTCAAGCTGGGATGGTCCAGCTTCGTCGGACCGGCCCAAAACCCATTTAGGCCCAGTTTATCTTAAAGAGCTATATCTAGTGAACTAGACATCCATTTGATGAACTGTCTACGACACTGGTATCCTGGGAGAGAGAAGTTCCTTTTCAGATACTACACCAATGTTTTATATTATGTTGTAGTATGGACTGGTTGGATCGTACCAGAATCCAATCAGGCCCTTGACACTAAAATACCTATAACTCACAGACCGGGCATCCGATTGATGTTCCATCCATTGCGTTGGAACCCTTACAATATAGAAGTACCTTGGGGTACTTCTTTGTGGATCTTTTTATTAGTTGAGGATTGACTGATATGAAGATTAGTAGATACTACGGAAGTCATGCACACCGACTACATGAAATCCTTTGGTTGGCTATCATCTGTGTAGCGACCCTATGAAGTCAGCATCTAGAGACCATGTGTGGGTTAGCAACATAGTGAACATGTATGGATCAGCATAATAGTGACCCCATGTGGATCATCATGTAGCAACCTTGTGTGAGGATCAACATCATAGTGACCCTTTGTGGATCAACATCATAGAGACCCTACGAGGATCAGCATCAAGCGACCCGACGTGGACCAACCATAGAGCGGCCCCTCATGGATCAGCGATATACGCCCCTATGTGGATAATCATCTAATGACCCTGTGTGTATTAGCATCCTGTGACCCTGTGTTAATTAGAAACATAGAGACCATGTGTGGATCAACATCTAATGACACTCTGTGGATCAGTATCATAGAGACCTTGTGTTAATTAGCATTCTAGCGACCCTATGTGGATCAGCAGTGCACGGCCAAACAAGGACCATCCTTATCGAATCCCATCTTGGATCATAGATATATGGCCTTGTTTGGATCGACATTAGAAAAACTCTTTTGTGGTTTAGTTTTGGATACTTTCTAATGGAATAAAATTTTATATCATAAGACTAATCATCATTATTTCTGAAGTCTGATTTGTATACCTGGTTTTAAATGAGTCAATTTCATTGTAATTTTTGATTGAGATCATGCTTCTTGGTTTTCCTTTATGGAATTCTGAGAGACATTCAGGGGTCTCGTGGTCTCTATGGGGTATTATTATACTCACTCCTGCACAGGATTTGCCCACACCTTTTTGTGCCATATGCAGTCTATGGGCATCCTTCACTAAGACATGGGGAGCTATGACCTAATGGGGGACAACGGTAATGGTTGGTTAAGAGATCTTCAAATATGATTTTTACATACCCTTCATGTAAGATCCTTGGTGGAAGATTTAATATTATTTTTACTATTCTATGCTGTAGTTGTATCTTTTAGTTGGGCTTGTATTCTATCCCCTTTATTTTTAGTACACACCATTACAACTACAGTTTTACTTCGTGGTTGCATATTTTTGTGTTCTTGGGCTTTGTGTTTGTACAGAATTAAAGTAAACACCACCCATTTTAGGGATATTCCTTTCAGGTGGTACTCCCCAACCCTTCCACTATTGATGGCATTCCTGGTTTAGTAATGTCAAGGGACCTAAGGGATTGTCTGTGAAAAAGTGATATCAGAAGAGTTAGTTCAACTGAAGAACTAGGACTCTAATCTTTCCAATGCATAAATAGTGTTAAGTGTTTTTAGTGTGTTATTCAATTAGGGGAGTACAGTGTTGGTGATGCGGCTGACGTATCCATACACCAGGACCCTAAATTCTTATTTCCTACTGAGTGTAGAAAAACACAGATTGTGTCTTTTTTGGAAATGTTATACTTTTGATATCCTTCATGTCAGATCAACAGTTATAACATATTTGTTGTGGCACACATATTTCATTTCAGTAATCTTCCACATAGACAGCTAGCTAGGATTTCTGATAGATCTCACGATGATGGCCCACCGAACGATGAGGCTTAGGTGCAGGGCCCTCTTATAGTGATAGCACCTTTGGGTGGTGCACCAGCATCACTAAAACGCATTGAGAAGATGTTGCCACAAGCCCCACTAACAGATGGTGCACGCTAACTGAGGACATTGCATGAGTTCTAGCAGTAGTGGAATCCAAGGTTTCATGGCAAGACAGATCCCCCGACAGTTGAGGACAGTTTGCAGGCTGTGGCATGAGTTTTTCACTTAGTTGAGACACCAGTAGATCATATTTTGATCTTAGTTGCTAGCCACTTCTAGGGTATAATAGAGAGATAGTTGAGTTTGAAACTATAGATGCATGAGGAGGAGACACTCTCTTGGATGGACTTCAAGACCCTCAACATGGTGGAGTTCGTACCAACGAATCTACACTCAGTGTGTATCCATGATCTGTTGCACTTACAACAAGGTAGCCATTCAGTGGTCCAGTACTCGGCGAGATTCACATAACTCTTGGAAAACATCATCGATATAGTACGAGACCCATTCTTCATGAACAATACATTTGAGCATGGTATCTGATGAGAGAATAGAGCGTCGAAGATATCATTGTATATCATGATGCAGGATGGAGTGCTCAAGTGAGCATTATTGGTAGAGAGATTCTTCGCTGAGAAGTCACTGAAGATGAGAGCCACACCCAACGATAGATGGTCGAGACTGCAGGAGTAGGCATATGATGAAGAGGTCCAAGTGATCTAGAGCCTCGGGTGGATGACCCCAAGACACAGTGTCGGTGGTGTGGTGATATTGAGGCAATAAGTGTCATCTGAGAAGCAGATTCTGCTTCACATGCAAAGGGTAGGTCCACGTGGCTCGCGACTGCCAGTCCCATCATAATGACGATTAGAATATGCTCAAGGGACTACTGATCCAATGGATAAGGTTCGTGTGATGAGGTCCATAGGGTGATAAACTTGGAAGAGGAGTATGTCGTGAAGAAGGTGTTAGATGATGTTTTGAGGCTCTATGACCACCAACCATAGGGGGTCCACCCTGACTATAGGGAGAATATGGACATGGTCAAGCTCAGATTCACGTGGCAGAGGCCTACAACCATGGCGCTCCAGTGATGATTAAAGGGACGATCTCTGTCTATTCTACCGAAGCTTTAATTCTTATGGACACATGGCCTAGTCACTCATTCATTTCCATGACACACATTCAGAGCTTGGAGATTTTGAAGGAGCCAATGGCTCAATCCTTACAATTAGAGACTCCAACAAGAAAGGATTCGATGAATACACACTAGTGCAGGTAGTGTAAGCTCACTCTTGGAGGAGAGAGCTTTGGCCGGGATCTCCTTGTCACAGCGTTGAGGCCATATGATGTCATCTTGGGTATAGATTGGCTATTCATAGTACATGCTCAGATCGAATATTTTTTTGCGCAAAGTGAGGTGTGTTTGTGAGGCTGGGATCATGTTTTCCATACCCGTCGAGAAGGGAACCTTTGAATCACCTATTGTACATACATAGAAGAGGGTGTAGCCGATCACTCATCAGTCGGAAATAATTACCCTCAGATTTGTTGACATGAGATTCCATGTAATCTTGTAGTGGTGGACCAGTATGCTGATGTCATTCTTGATAATGTTTTGCGACTACCTCTTCATAGAAAGGTATACATCTACTTTGATTTTTACCCCAGGAAAACATAGATATCAACACCAGCATATCGGATGGAATCCGCGATGCATCGTGAGTTACAGGTACAGTTGGAGGACTTCCAGAAGAAGGGGTTCAAATATCCACGTGTTTCTACATGGGAATCCATAATTGTTTTCAACAAGAAGTCGTATGGGAGTCTAATGATTTTTTTGACTATCAGAGCCAAACATTGTGACCATGAAGAACAAGTATCCAATCCTGGGGATAGATTATCTCTTCTACCATCCAAAGGAAGGTCATTTGTTTTTGGAGATAGCCCTTTGATTAGGCTATCACTAGCTCAGGGTATGGGATGAGGACATACCGAAGATAGCCTTCAGGTGTTGGCATGGCCATTATGATTTCCTGGTAATTCCCTTCGGAATGACTACCACTTTGGAATTGTTCAGGGGGATAACGAACATGATCCTCTAGCATTACCAAGATTTCTTTGTGGTGGTCTTCATTGATGACACCTTGGTGTTCTCAACATCGGAGGAGGATCATACCACACACAAAAATATAGTTTTGGATACACTCCGAGAGCACCAGATTTATGGAGAGCTCTCAATGTTCTAGTTCTGGATATGAGAAGGTCACTTCACAGGGAATGTTATCTCAGATGCTAGATTTGCTGTGTTTTTAGAGAATATAGTGGTAGTGCTTTCTTGGGAGCCACCAGGGAGTGTGACCGAGGTGCACAGTTTCCAGGGATTGGTTTGGTACTACCAGATATTTATACTATATTCTTATAGGGTTGGGAATCTTTTTTCATCTTTGAAAAAGAGGGGCATCCCTTCTTACGGATAGAGAGGTGCCAACTGAGTTTCCAAGAGCTGAGGTAGAGACTGATGAGTTCCCCCATCTTGAGGCTACTAGAAGAGGGTGTTGGGTGTTTAGTCTACTATGAAACATCATATATGGGACTAATATGTGTTCTTTTATAGAATCAAGTTGTTATCTCCTTTGTCTCATGAATGTTTAGACATCATGTGGAGAATGAAAATACCCATGACCAAGAGTAAGCATCAGTGGTCTTTCCACTGAATATGTGGTAGCTCTACTTGAAGGTTTAAGAGTTTACTATTTACTATGATAACCACATACATCGATATATCTTCTCATATAAGGACACAAACATGACACAATGGTGAAGGATGGAGTTCCTCCAGGACTCTAACATTGAGATTGTCTACAGTTCTGAGAATGGGAACATAGTAGAAGACATACTCATCAAGATGATTTGCCTACAGTTGTTGAGTGAGGAGACATAGCAGATGACAATGTTGCAGTTATCCATTGTGGATAGAGATGGAGAAGCTTACCACTACATTTTCAACTATCACTCCCCCACTTCATTAGCAATTTTGGGAGGCATAGCTTGGAGATTAGGACTGCGAGGCCTGTTGTCCTCAGATATCCTCAAGACAAGCTCTTGATGGATTTTCTAAAGTTGAGGGGTATTTCATCCACTTCTGAGGACACACCATGGTACCAATGACGCTTCTAGAGGAGGTGTTGGGGAGTTCCAGACATCCCTTTTAGAAGTTCAACATGGGGTGGAAATGATATACCATGACCTTTGGCGTCAGTATTGGTGTCCAAAAATGAAGAAAGTAGTGGCGGACTTTATATCAAGAGGCTCTGCTATTCAACAAGTGAAGGACATGAAATAGGTACAAGAAGTATTATCTCAGCCACTTGTGGTACTAGAGTGGATGCGGTATGAAAAATCCATGGACTTTGTGATGGGGATACCATGTACGTCAAGGGTCCACAATTACATTTGGTTGATCGTTGGGTGACTCACCAAGTCATCCAACTCCCTACCAATCCGAGAGCATGGATTAGTAGAGAGCATGGGATGTCTCTACATGAAGGACATTGTGACACTTTTTTGGGGTGATATCGACGATCGTCTCAGATAAAGACACAGGTTTTACATCCCGCTTGTGGATAGGATTGCAGGAGGTGTTCAGGACTCATCTATGCTTGTGTACCAAATACCATCCTCATAAAGACGTTAAAACAGAGAAGAACTTGTAGACACTTGATGAAATGATTCAGGATTGTTCCCTTGATATTAGCTGATGTTAAGAGAACCACCTACCACTGGTGGAGTTAACATACAACAACAATTAACACAACACTATCAACATGGATCCATTTGAGGCCATGTACAAGTGACCTACTCTATGATGGAACGTCCCATAGGGGTTATCACTTATTGGTCCAGAGTTGGTACTAGCTACCGGAGAGATAGTGCAGATCATCTAGAAGAGGATAAAGTCTATACAGAGCCGAAAAAGTCTTATATCGACAGGAAGTGAAGAACCTTATATTTTGAGGAGGGAGACCACGTCTTCCTATGGGTGTCATCCTGATGAGGATGACAGAGTCTTGGTCAGGGCAGAAAAAAATATCTGAGGTTCATCAGACCCTTTCAGATCCATAGCCGTGTAGGGGAGTTGGTGTACCATCTATCCCTTCCCCCATAGATTCACCATGTGTATAATATATTCCACATGTTACACTTATTGAGATACATGCATGACCCATCACATGTCATCAGCGGGGGAGAACTGGAAATCGATGATGGGGTGAGGTTTGCGAAGTTCCCAAAGGAGATAGAGGACTGAAAAGAGTGGGTCCTACATTTTCAGTCGATCCCACTAGTGTGAGTTTGTTTGCAGCATGGGAACCTCCAGGAGAGCACATGGGATTGGGAGGCCTAGATACATGTTTCCATAGTTTTGTTATAATATTCGGGGATGAAATTATCTATGTTGGGGAAATGTAAAGACCCGTAAATTCCATGTAAATTTTTTAATATTATTTTGGATCATTAAACATTTGTGAAAATTGATGGCCCTCAATTTTGAGTTCCGGTGTGCCTAGAACATAATTTTTTTCTTTTTCTAAGGTACAATCAGTAAATGTGAAGGCAGCGTTTTCTATCTATTGATCTGGTGCTCGGAAATGAAATATGAGTACACCGTTGAATGCACAACACCAGGATTCTCTTAAGGGTAGATTCACTTTGATGGTAGTAGGTCCAGAGAAAAAGGTAAATTTTGGACATTACGAAAAAATAATATGAAAACTTAAAAATGTTATTTTATTTCATTTTTGTAACTATTGTGAGGTGGTGGTAGGACCCATTACTTGTCAGTCTATTTAGTTTCTTGACTCTTCTATTTTGTAACCACAAAATTATTACATTATACATTTTACATAAATGAATAGAATTAATGTCATCCAACATATTTGGATCCTCCATCTATTAAACAGAAGCTCGAGCATGGGCTTTTTGAACGAAGGTGAGGAACCTCAAAATAAGTGTTGAGGTGACTTATACCAAGGAAAATATGTTTGGACGACAACGTCAATGGAATCAAATCTAGAGTGATGAATGTTGGAAGCATCTTCAAGTGAGGATTCACCTTCATCCACCACAAAATCTCAAATGAAATATGAGGTAGGGGAATTATTTATTAATGAATAACTTTGATGAATTGAATAATCTCCCAATATTTATAATGAAAACGCAGAGGGTGCGGGACAAACAAACAAGGATGGACCCACCACCACTTAGTTATTGTTGCGTTCATCAAGAGAAAATATTAGAACTCGACGGAATGTAGAATCCAGGAGGCACGCAATGATGATGGCATCCTGGGTGGCCTATAGGTGCATAAGGATGGATGAAAGGAACACCAGAGTCCACTTGGTGGCCCACGAAAGTCCCACTAGTGTGGTAGCAATGCGGAGGCACCGGTGACCAGCATCGTCGGGCCAAGGTGACGACCGACACTCGTAGGCCATAGAACAAAGTGGTGCTGCAGCTAATGGATAGGCATCTGACTCTTGGTCAGCCCCAGAGATAGGAGGTGGCGCGCCATCACATGATACAGTGACCAAGCTATGGCTACAAAGTCACAGCGAAGGAGGGGACCCGCTCCCTATTGGTCCTGCGTGAGACATGGCAGAGCCAACATTTGTATAGTTGAACATCACTTTGAGTCGTTCGGGAGGTGGACAACGCGACCCCCACGTGGGTCGCCCAACCAGGAAAGCTGAGCCACATTGGCCCCCTGGGCTGAGCCCATCATAGCCCAGCCCAATTCGGTCGGCTCAGGTCAGTTTGTGCCAGGCCAGGTCAAACATGAACCGGGTTGAACCGGACCCGGACCCATTCAGACCCAGTTTTCCTTAAAGATCCATATCTTGTGAACCAGATGTCTGTTTGTTGAACCGTATGCAGTGCAAGGATTATTGGATAGAGATGGTCCTTTTGCGATACTCTTCCTGAGATTTGGAGAATGCTGGAGTATGGTCTGGTTGGATCGTGCCTAAATCCAACAAAGCCCTTGGAACTAAAATTCTTATAAATCATAGATCAGTTGTCCAGTTGATGTGCTATATTTTTATTTGAAAACCATAAAATATGAAGGTCCATTGGAGTACTCCTTTGTGGATATTCTTTTTAACACCCGAGACTTTTATGTGAAATATTTTGTTTTTATGTTAAATAAATCATAAAAGGAATCATTTATTACACACAACAATAGCTTGGCTTGCTTTACACGCAACTGCGGCCTTCCTCGATAGCTTTTGTCGTACGCAATACTGAGTTTCACTGAACAATGATATGCTATTAAAATATTATTAAAACAAACTGTTATGAATAGTAATAACCACTTTTTGAAATTTTATAAGTTTTATTTTTCAAAATGGACTTCATTTTTGGATTCGGAATAAGGAAATTAGCCTAGGGTGAAATTTTGGTATTTTTCTGAAAACTTCCAAATTTTGATGAATAGTGAAACCACAAAGTGGTAGTTAAAAAACTGAATTTTTCATAAAACATAATTTTACCGCTTCTGTGAGTGGAATGTCGAAAATCCGAGAGACACAGTTGATGTCAGTAAGTAAAATATGGTTTAATAAGATGCAAATAATTTTTTGGTGAATAGTAACTTTTTACTTTATTTTACCACGGTTAAATGTAAATAGTGTAATTAAGGGTAAAAATGATATTATTATTACTTTAACACATGTCATAATTCTATTGGACAAGTTTAATTCGACCAAAAACAACCTTAGGAATAAAATATGACCATTTAGGCCTACATGGATTAGATTAGGACATTTATTATTAATTTATTTAAAGAAGGGTTAAAATAGTTAAAATCAATGTTTAATAAGTAATTCATTTTTAATATGGGGTTATATATACGATAAATTAGACTATAAATATTCATTATAAAGATAAAAATCTTTCCTACATAATGGTATTTTATTTTTAATTTTTAGACATTAAATAATTTAATTTATTTGTGACACAAAGATGATGCAGTAATTATCTTATTAATGAAATATTGACATAATTGGTGTTATAAACACCAAAATAAATTTAATTTGAGACTTTTTATGAATTACACTAATTTTATAGGTTAATATGACATGTTATTATTGATTTAGGTAACTTGGTTCGAACTAATAATTCTGTTATTATTTTCACAAAAATCAATTACTAAATAGTGTCAAAATTGAAAAAAAAAATAGTTTTTAAAACAAATATTATATTATTACTTTTTATTTTATTCCTAAAAATCGAAAGTTCGGACAAATGACATAGATAAGGTTTTATATTTTAATAATAAACAACTTGGGGTTCGTTTGGATTGATATAGTATGTTTATTAACCTTATAGTATAAGAACACAAGAAGACACGGTAAAAGTAAAATTATTTAACTTAATGTTAAATCTAAATGATAAGGTTAAAATAGGAACATAAACTTGTCTAAATTATATTGGATGAGAGGAGTTCTACCCATACCCACCTTAGCTTCGAAATAAATCAATTTGGAGCTATTTAAAACCGAACATGAATTTGTAATAAAATAATATTTTTAGTTTTTCCAAAGGAGCCCCTCTCCTCCCTTATAAAAGGGCACCTCCTCTCCCTCTTCCTCACACCACTTTGAGCCTTCACGCTCGGCCAAACCCTGCCAATTTCTCCTCTCCACTACCCTAGAAACATCCTAGAGGGTCTTGGGATTCCTCAAAGACCAATTTTAGGGCCCTAAGAGGAGGTCTCAAAGAGGCGCTTCAAAGAAGAGGTAATTTCCGTTACCGATTCTTTCATCTTTATTTCTTCTTCCACTTCTTCTCCTTTAGTTGTTTCATTATGAAGTAATAACATCAGTATCACTCATATACTGATATTTTATTATAAGTATGAAACAAACCTATTTCACCATCTATCCATCCTACGGAAAAAGAAATCACCGCGCATGCGTACGTACGGAATACCATCTCCACACCGTGGTGTAATCTATTTTCCACCACCACCATACTTGGATCGGTAAAATGGGGTAAATAATGACTATATATGACTATTATAAAGTGATACTATTTCTGAAATAGTATACATACACTCCAATACAATTCCACGATCATAGGAACGATATCATCACTCGTGCGTACGTACGGAATACCGTCTCCACGATGTGATGCGACTCGTTCTACATGATATTCATTTCATAATGATTATATAAATGAATTGAATGAATGAATATGATATATATTACACTAATACCATTCTGGTAATTTGGTATATATAACCTAAAGAGATGAATAAAAATTTATTCGACGAAACACGCATAAGAACAAAAAGTTATAAACACCCGAATAACAAGTAGCAATGAAATATTACTACTAAGAATCTAAGAATATGACCATATATGATATCATAAACATAAGTATGATTCTGTAATAAGTAAATAACATTATTTAAATCATTATACAGGAGGTTCAGACATGTACAAAGCATATCGGACCTAAGGTAAGGGAAATATCACAATCTCATTTTTATCTGAGATTGCTTATACGTTGGTATTTGCTGGGGTGTATTTTATCATCCACATCCATGTCCCCTCAATATGTAATATTATTTACATCCCCATACAATTTTTTAAAACCTATTTTACCCTTCGGTGAGTTTTTAGTAAAAGATATGAAAGGAATCTTTTGTCGTTTTTCATACGAGATACTTTTTAACTTTTCTGACAAAAGTACGAGAAGAATGTTTTTTTAACTTATACTGCATGAATGGATTTTTAAAACATTATTTCCAAGAAGATTCCTTTACAAGTTTTCAAGTTTATTTTTAATCAACTTCTTTTAGTTTAAAATTTTATGACATGTTAAGAAAGGAAAATTTTTTTGAATTTGAAAGGATATTTTCCTCAAGAATGGAGCTCAAGTGTTTTATCAAAATTATTTTCCATCTAAGATAATATAGGGTTCTGTTTATATCCCTATTACTACATTGATTTGATTATGTTGTGATGGAATTACTCTTATGAATTCCTTTATCTTATATGAATTGTTTGATGATGTCACAATGTTTAAGATTCCCATTTTTATTACATGGGTTATGCAATGATGTATGATTTATGATTTTTTGGCACACATAAGAATGGTATCATTATGAGATGGGTGGGACCTATACCTCCCTCCAATGCATTGGGTAAAGATTTTATATCTCATGAGATAGACATGGCTAGAACGGTAGGTTATACCGGTTCAGTGAAACCGGACTGAATCGAGGTGTGAACTCGGTTCAGAAAGGGACTTTGTCCACTAAGATAGTCTTGGCAATGAGTCTTGACTAATAAGAAATGATTCTCTATGATTATGTGTGTATGAAACAAAGTTTCATGTTTTATGTTATGATTATTGGGATTACATTTCACTACTAATATTTATCCCATGATATGAAATTATGATCTCTTTTGCAGGTTACGATTTCCAAAAGTTATGTGCTTATGTATATGATGTGATTGATATTTCTTTTGTTTACCCATACTGAGCATTTGAGCTCTCCCTTTTTTATGTTTTATTTCCCCAGGTCAGGAAGAATTTTATTAAGTAGAATATTCCAAAAAGGGACTCTAGATATGATGAATTACATGGGAGGCAAATTATATGCTTTAAGAACCAGTTTTTTATGTTTCCTAGTTTCTAAAGACACTATACCTATATGGTCCATTCTTGGTTTTGTTATTTGTTGTAATAAGTGTGCTTCAATTCTGAAGTGATAACAATGTATGTAAAGTATGGGTTGTTATATTCTTAGTAGTTTAGGTGTGACTGATATCCAAATGTGTATATAATATGGAACTCAAGCGCACCAGGTGTAGGGAATCCTGTGGCTGGAATTCATCTGATTAGCGACCCTATTTGGATCATTATCTTGCGAACCTATGTGGATCATCACCATAGTGACCATGTATAGATCATCACCATAGATACCCTATGTAGATTAACATCTAGTGACCCATTGTGGATCAGCATCTAGTGACCCTATGTGGATCTGCATCAGAGCAACCCTGTGTGGATCAACATCTAGTGACCCTTTGTGGATTAGCATCTTAGAGACCCTATGTGGACCAGAATTCTAGTGACCACATTTGGATTAGCAGTGCGTGACCCAATAAGGACCAGCCTTAGTGAAGACCTTCATGGATCAGTGATATATGACCCTATGTGGATCATCATTGGAATAACTCCTTCATGGTTTATTTGTGGACACTTCCTAATAAAATAAAATGTTATAGAATAAGACTAACCATATTTTTTCCTAAACTCTGGGTTGTATACTTGTTTTGAGCTGAGTCTTTTTCTTTAGGAATTTTGATTGAGACCGTGCATTTTGGTGTTCCTTTGTGGAATTATGAGATACATTTTGGGGTCTTGGTGTCCCTACATGGTATTGTTATTCATAGCCCTACATATGCTTCAACCACACCTAATTGTGTCGTATGAAGATTATAGGAAGCCTTGACTAATACATGGTGAGCTAGGACTTGACGGTGGACAGTGGTGACGATTGATGTTGATAGGTTCCAACAAGAGAAGTACCAACCATTCAGGTAATATCCTTGGTAGATGATTTCAATATAATTTTATTGTTTTCTATTGTAGTGTTATCTTTTAGTTTGGCTTGTATTCTGACCCCTTTAAATCCAGTACACCCTTTTACTACTATTGTTTTACTTCATGGTTTCATATTTTTTTGTTATTGGGCAGTGTGTTCGTACATACATAAAGGTAATGCCTTTCAGTTTTTAGGGATATTCATTTATGGTGAAAGCCTCTAACCCCTAGCCTATGGAAGGAGAGATTCGGGTAGTCATGGCTTGTGCCCCAGAGGAAGGGTCATGAAATTCATCAGTGGAAAATTTAATGAGATATTTTGATGACATGTTATGGAATGATAAAATTTGAGTGTAGTGTAAAAAAATTTACATTGGATGTGAATGATATAGGTTTTTTATAAGTAATGATTTTATGAATTATCTAAAGCTCAGACCATAAAAATCCCATGAGTATGTAAGTGTCTCAAAAATTTTCTTGGTTGTTTAAATTATGGAATGTTAAAATTGGATCACATGAGTTTGTATCAAAACAATTATTTTAACAGTTTGTTTTTATCACTATATCCAAGTGTATAGGTATAGAGATTACAAGTGTGGTTGACATCAGACAATGATTTTGTGAAATGAGTGACATCTAATGATTCATTGCTGAATGAATGTCTAATAGTAAGTGAGTGACATTATATCTTTGAGATTTTTTACTTGCCTCGTGATTCCAACACCAATTTTTTACTAAACAGGAATAAATTATTTTTCGATGACTTAAAAATAATATATTTAATTCACTTATTAAAATATTTTAGGAAATTTAGCTGATTTTGAAAAAATAAGTTTGGATCTTGATGGGCAAAAAAATTAGATTATATTATCCCATAAGTGGTTCAAAAAATAGAAAATTTAGGATATTTATTTTATTGAAAAGTGTTATCCTATAGATGAATAATGGTTGAAGTGTAAAAAAGGTATTTATTTCTAACTAATGGTACCCATTTTTGTTCAAATTATACAATGTATCAATTGATATGTGGTTAATCCAAGAAGTATTGATGGTGGTGGATGAACCAGAAGGTATATTTAGACATGGAAGAAGTAATATTATTTTTTGGATATAAATATATAAGTTGTTTATAGTGCCAAAGTTGTGGGATTTCCAATTTTAGAATTAAATATACTGATAATTAGTATATAATAAAATGGAAAGAACAACATATTTGTATCAATAAAATATAAGAATTATTTTTCCTCATTAAAAAACATTTAGAAAATATTGATAATCAATTGTACGGTAATTATTAATAAAGGGGGGAGGGGAAAAAGTTAATGGATGTATCCCTATGGTTGGTTATGGATATAGGTATAGAACGTGAAGTAAATTCTAGAGAATCCTAAACAGGGATATAATGATAAAAAAAATTTGGAAATGTGGATGCTTTCATTATTGATATCATACCGATTAATAATGGAATCTGTAATTCATAATCTTATAACCATATAGGTATTTAATGGATGAAAGATTTATGATAGTATTGGAAAAATATATAAATTGGTATTTTAAAATAATAAGTATGTTCAGAGTTGGTTTTTCTTTTAGTTAATAGATTTATAGTTGGATTCTCCATCGATTCATTTTGTTTCATGTGTCCATGAAGGCAATGTATCATCATAATTTATAATGATATTTATGATTGATCTATAGAATTGGTTCACATGGATACAATAGTTGAATAAAAAAATACACATTAGTGTATCAATATATCATGGTCATGGTATAGAAAACGGTGATGTTGAAATGAGAATGATGAAGGAATTTTATAGTGGAATCATACAAGTTTTTAGTTATGATTTTACGTAAATCTATGTCACATTGCAAAATCCCTTGTCGCATCACAACTAATGCTATTAATGTTACTTATTTTTGAAATTCCCACATTTTCAATATAATAAGGTACTTTTAAAATTTTATCAACGAATATTTAAAAATAGAAAAAACCATGATATAAGGCTGATAGATGTCGAAATAGAATTTGATACATCATGAAGATGGTTGAGAAAACACAGTGCATTTGGAGGATGGTTATACGGGCCATTAAATAGTTTTCACACCATGAGGTTCCTCAAGAATGTTTTAGAGGTTCTAATGTTTTTTTTTATTTTTCAACAGTAATAATGCCATTCAGTGAAGCTAGCCATGTGAATTTTTATGGTGTTATTTAAAGAATCACACTACATGAATGAATGTTATTATGATTTAATGTTCCAAATTATAATATAAAATTTGTATGTACATGATGTGATATGTTGGATGAGCCATTCTTGGTTTCACAAAAAATTAAATTCTTATGTATTTATGGAAACCAACATGATATAAAGTATGGTTGTGTCCTAACATATTAGGATCAATAGGAGGTCTCACTGTAATGCAGATTCATTCACATTCCGAAATGTGTGAATAATCGAGGGATAATGTCAAAATTGAAATAGAATATAAGGGGATATACTTTGACATATATTTTTTGATATATTAGTTGATTGTATCTTCTCACCATGGGGGTAATTCAATTTTATAAATTGGAAAGAGATGAGGAAACCACACAGTAAAAGAAATCTACCATATAGTGATGGTTCAAATTCCATATTAGCTTGTAGATTTGATTAAGAATTTATAGTTGGATTAATTACCTAAAATTTCATGTATTTATTTGGATTTATTAGAATAGAAATGAAAAAAAAAAATTTATACACCTAGAATGCTCGAAATGAATTAGAGAATAGAGAATTAATGCTGAACCTTGAATTTGAAGATGGATAAAGGAGTGAATATAATACTATTGTATATTTTCTTGAAAATATAAAAGAGAGTATATTGAAATCAAAATTTTTTGAAAAAAATATAAATTCAGGTTATGTTGATGTTTATGTATAATTTAATTAATATATTTTATTCAAATTTTATATTTTGTTTAGTTTGAGAATATGAGGTAATATAATAACGAAAAATATTTTCAACAACAACATTTAATTTTTGGAGATGAAATGAAACAAGATAATTTTGTTTCAAAAATTATATTCATCTGGAAGTTGGAATCACTACTAATATGATATCATAAAATAAATAGTTTACACCCTTCTTGTGATGTTTTGATATAATCTAGAATGTATTTAGGAGGGATCGACATATAATATATTAAAATAGAATCAATTAAAATAGATTTTGTTTTGTTAGTTTCTAGTACACCAGTACATTATCGTGTGTATTTTCCTTGGAACATACCTTTGGTGGAAACCAACTAAAATCCCTATAGTTTTCATTTGGTAATTCTGAAAACTATTGTTATCATTAAGGATGGATATTATAAGTGAATGAGAGAATGACAAATACCCACTAAAAATTGAACAAGATATGAACATCCTATAAGGAATATAGAAAATAAATACTTTTAAATAATATAATACCTTGATTCACCCCCCCCATTACTGTATTTGTCATTAAATTATTACCATAAATTTCATAACCATATGAATCCCCCATCAATACCATCATTAAATATAAAAAAGCTATAATATATACACTACCATAACTACTGAGTAAAAATGAATACGAATAATAGATGATAAGGAATAGGAAGATATCCTTGGATTCAGAGACTACTAATCTCGATAAATAGTGGCATTAGATCTATAATTAAAAAAAACTAGTGAGAATAAATATATATCAAAGGGATAATTAGCAATTAGGATATAAGAGTAAATTGAAAAATAATGTACTGACCATTATTGATAATATAAATAAATGTGACATTACCAAAATGTGGTATGTCCCTCACCATTTCTAGTAAAGGATGTACAGAAAAGTTATAAACTTCTACGAACAAACAAATTGAATTGTCATAAAATTTCATTGTCATTCCGTCGATTTTAAAAATGGGGTGACCTCTTCTGTATAATAGTGGCATAAAAAATGGTTGTTTCTGCCCCACACCCCAACAAGATCCCTACACCACCATCGAATAACCCCACATCCATTATAGTTTCATCCTACCTCATCTACCAAACCATGGAGAAAATATCATCTAAAAATGACCATGGACTACCATGGTCTCCAAAATGACTCTTTTAGCATTTCCCATTTCATGCAGGGGGGTCACCAAGAAACACCTTGGACCTTTATTATCAAAAAAATCTCATTAAATATATACATGGTCACATTTGGAGAAACATCACTGAAATATGTTATTTTAGACCTTAACATCACAATCCATGGAAATCAATAAAAATGGGAACAACAAACTTCATCACGCCACAAAAAATAACATAGGCCTCCTCTAATACACCTATTTTGGCCCCTTCTAATCCAAAACTCAATTTTTAACCTTACAGCCTCTTTAAATCGTTTTCTTAACCCCTCCAACACTCTCAAAATACAATAAAATGAAATAGGGATGTTTTTGATATCTATATAGAAATAGAACAGGTTTCTAATGTCTTGTCACATAAGTTCAAAAGTCAAAATTACTAAATTATAAAATATTTTTCTCTAACAATTATTCTAGATATTTTTAAAAATATATTGATATAAAATAAAATTTGGTGAAAATTAAGGTTAAGACTTCTAATCCCCTAGTGTTTACTTATATCTATGTATCATCATGATAGCAGTGAGTATTATACTTAGGGGATAAAGATACATCATAATTCATGTGGGATTATATATATGAGCTATCCAAGAAGCAATTTTTTTGAACAAGATTTGATGAAGGGGGATATTGATTATATGTTTTTTATCTTGAAGGATATTATTATAACCTAATAAGTGTATAATGAGAACATGATTTGATTAAGAATACCATACATAATGAGTGTTTGTCAAATGGAAAAATGGTATACAGATAAATGAGTGGATATTTGTTGTGTTGGAAGTTGTTTTCAATACAATAATCATGTCAAAGATATCATTAAAAAGATTTTATGTCTAATATCATGGTTATTTGGATGTTTTTATGCAATTAAAATATATTTAATGTTGTCCTTATGAATTCCAGAGGCATTTGGTATTGAGTCTATTAAGTATGAAAAAAAATTATTTCTATTTATATGATTAAATGCATAAAAACCAAATTTAAATATCAAACATGTAATAAAAATAATTTATTCGTATTAATAATTTTAAATATATTTGATTAATCCTTTGATAAATATGATTACTTGCTATTCTTAAAAGTTTACTGTAATGAATAAGAGAATTATTTGAATAATATCAAAAAAAAAATAAACTCATTCATCATTGGTGGTTCAATGTGTATCAAAAATCAACCTAATAAGTCTCTAAAATAAATCAATATTTATAATTAAAATTTTATTACATGAGGGATTCAATATGAATGAGAAGAAGTTGAATTATGTTATTCGTTTAAATTTCATATTTGAAACAAAAATATATAGAGGAAATATTAGTGTTTCTTCTTTAGATTATTTTTCTTATTAAATTTTAAGTTATTTTGTCACAAGAAGAGGATGAATAAACAGTGGAAGAAGATATTGAGGAGGATAATGATTAAAGTTCACAGACTATTTTTAAATTATAGCATTTTTTTGATATGTGTGAATGAAAAATCAGAGAAAACATGCAGATCTTTTGGTTGAAGAATCAGTTTTCTATTTCATCTAAAAATTTATTATCATTTTCTAGGAAAGAGAACAATAAATAATTTATCATATATTTTTATAATTATTTCAAGGAAAAACCCAACTCTCCAAAATTATGATTCCTTTAGACCATTGATCGTGGGGTTTAATAGTTCATGATAAGGATGTAACTACTCATTTTAAATCTCCCTCATTGTAAATATTTTATCCCCAAAATTTTGTTTAAAATTTTTTTGTCTCTAATAATGATATATTAATTCAATTTAGTTAGAATACAAGGTTGTTTTTAATGAAACTAAAAAATGAGTTCCATTTACTAATTCAACCTCATCCACTCGGAGAATTCTCACAAAAAATATGGTTATTTTTCAACTAGTATCAATGTTTCTAGGGTTTCATTAGAAGAGATTCATCAATTTTATGTCTTTTAAAAATAATTATCTCTATGAATGAATTCTTTAGTTATGAAATTACATGTTAGGAAAAAGTCACATTATGTTATTGAACAATAATGGGACTCGTACTTTTTATTGGAATAATTGTTACATATAGAAATATTTAATGATAAAATTTATTCTTTCTATGAATATGTATATATTAGAGGTTGTTACTGAGTGATTTATTTATCATTTTGAATATTATTGTATGATTGTAGTCGATAGAAATAATTTATAAAATGATTCTCATAGTCATAATACCATATTATCATCCCTTTTATAAAAGATATTTCTGAAATTTAAATGGATTTTGATAGCAATATGTATTTGACATAAAATAAAAAATAGTTATGAATGTAATTTGGTTGTAAGGATGTAAAAGATCAGGTATGGATATTGAAATATGAATTTCTCAGGATAAGTGATGAAGAAATTTTTTATTTCTTTATCACCCATGCTAATGAAATTGTGAACAACATCATCAGTTCTATTTATATTTTTACAGACTTTATGGTATTCCAATTGAGACTATGTATCATTGAAAAAATATGAAATAAAAATATTTTAGAATAGGAATAAATTGATTTAGTTATAAATTTATTGGATAACTTGTGCAAATTTTTTTTTCTTAGTAAATGAGGAAATTGAGTGTTTTCTAAAACGAGAGGAAGGATTATTATGAATTATTCTCGAAATCATCAAAATTATAGATGATAAAGAAAGAAAATTATATGGAAAAAATTAGAATCCAATCAATTAAAATATATCAAAAAAAATTAGATAAATCATTTGATTCCCTTTTTGATTATTTAGAAGAGGTAATGGAAGGTATTGTGAAATTATACCATTAATGTGTTTTAATAATAATGCTAATGGAATTTTCACAAAAAATATACCAAATTTCAATTGATAAAAATATTATTAGGACTATAATGAGAATCCAAGGATATTCATAAATTATAAATTATTGAAATTTTATATTTCAAAGTGTTTTTTAATGGGGAATGGTAAGAAATTATATAATCCCCGAAAGAGAAATTTCTAATAAACATTTGAATATTGATATAGAAATTTGGATGAATAAGAATTTGAGACTTCCAATAAAGGTGATGGAAATTTTATTATTATAAAAGTGGATGTGGAAGAGATTAGCAATGATAAAACAAGAGAAACGTGTTGCGAGGAAGATATTTATTTTTATTTCATATTCAAGTGGGAACTCAAGGAATATCAATCTAGGATCTCAAAATTACATAATTAGAATAAATATTTTATTGAAAAAAATAAATTTTCATGAAACAATGATACATTTAATACTAAAAATGATTCAGAGTTGACGAATAATATTAATAACATGAAGATGGTTCCCAATAGATCTAATATATTGAACATTGAAATAATGGAGAAGACTAAATAAAATTAAAATTGTCTTTAAATTTTTTAATAAAATTTTATAGAATCATAAAATGAATTTACAAAATTCTAATTAAACATAATAAATTATATATAATATATTTGAAAAATAAAAAATGATAAAATTATTGAGAGATATCAATATTCCAATAATGATTAAATAGTGTGGGTAAACAAATATATCATTAAAAAAAAGAAAAATAACCACAAATGTTTTGGGGGAAATCTGATTCAATTTCCAAGGTGAAGAATGATTTTTTTGTAACTACCATATAGTTCTCAAAATAAAAAAAATAATTGGAATCTAAAAATGAATGTAATGACTACTATAAATGATCATATAAAAAATTGAAGAATTAGTCTATTGCGATGTGGAATTATTTTGGAGTCTAAAATAATCTTGGTTATAAAATGGATCTAAAAGTGATTGTAAACAGATGAAATATGAATAGGGATAATCATTCAAGTAGAAAGTAGTCAATCAAATAAATCACAAAAATCCCATGGTATTTCATTCTAAAACCCTTAAAATGAATATCTCTGTTGAAATTTTTATAGGTTAATGAATTTTTAACACTTTAAAGATCTTTTTATTCTAATCCACGTCACAATTAAATGAGTACTAAAACATCCTTTAAAAACATATATCAAAAAGAAAATGGTAACCCAATGTAACTCATAACTAGGTTTCGATAAAGGATAAAATACGTTGAAAGTGATAAAATTGATATGGAATAAAAATATAACTATCATATTCTAATTTAGAGTGGAAGAGAACATCACCAAGATAATGTTAGTGATCATAAATCCTTAAATCAAAGAGGCTTACAAAGATCATTGATATCATAAAAAAAGGTTATAACTGGTCAAATTTTAATTTTAATAATCACTTCCAAAAAATTTATGAACTTTCATTAGGAAATATACTTACATTATTTCATTAAATTTTATATACACAATCTCATGCATTTATTGTGTCTTGATCAATTTCATGTTCAATGATTTTTCTATGAAATGTAAATGAATTTGTTACCCTAGATGTTCTAACAGATCATAAGATCAATCGATAGACTCATAAGTCTTCATGTTTATCATTAGGTATCCTAAAAATTGGTTAGAAAGGTTTATCCAATGTTCATAAATCCTCAGATGTAATGATAATAATTTAATCTCTAAAATATCATGAGAATTTTTAATTTAACCATTCTATAAATGGTTATACATATAAACCTTCCAAAAGATGAAAATCCAAAACATTAGAAATAAGTTCACTAAATTTCCAAAATCATATTAAGATTAAAAACCCATATACCAAAATGTATCACTTAGTTGTCAAATACAAAACATGTGAATACCTTTGTCATGTTTTCCCATGAAACATGGTAATAATCTGAATTTCCATAAAATTTTATTAATAACATGCATGATTTCTTATTCCAAAAATTATTGAACATATTTCATAAATCCAAGAATTTTAGTAAACACCACCCATGATATCATAGACTACTTTTTCAAAACATCAATAATCAGTTCCATAACAATCAATACTTTCTAATTTACTTTATCCATATCTTTCAACCCTTTTCCAAGATAAATAAAATTTTCTCAACACCAGGAACACAATAAGGATAACCTTCTATTAAAGAAAATAGAACCTTTACAATAAATTTATTTTTTATTTCTTTGTCACCATTCAACATATAAGTTTAAATAATTTATTAGAAACTTATAAAGAAAATTATTATATATTTCGTGATTCATACAACATAATATTTTAATTCGAAAACATATATAATATTTTCATCCAACATTAACCTTAAACCATTACCTATGCTACATAATCTTATTACTTAATAACCATCTCCATGAATGTGAAATAAAAATCATGTATTATGGTTCCTTAAACCTAATGTAGTCATTCATCTTACATTTAATTTGAAATTTACTATTAGAACATCCCATATGTTTCCTATCTCATTTTCAATCTCTCTATCATTAAGATTATAGCTAATACTCATACTGCCTTCTTGATTCTAATTTTTAGATTTAAAATTAGGTCATCGATTTTAATAATGTGAATAATTTAAAAATATGAAACATCCATTGTTAACCCATTCCATTATAGACCCCACTATTGACTATGATCATAAAGTATAGTGTGAAGAACCATTATCATAGAATAAAACCACATAATCTTTAAAAAAATTATATTATATGATTTCTAAATCATGAAACCAATTTTTTAATCTATATCACAATAATTTTACTCTAGATTAATCATATTAATCTTAAATTTTAATCCATATTGATATCATACCCCCCCCCCCGAGAGTGACAAACTTAGTGTGCAGCAAGGCATGTTATGATACACCGGTTCCCAAATGAGTCTTTCTCGAAATGGTGTTTTCTAGGTTGTTACCCATATGTAAAAATATGTTCGAGCCACAACCACATGTAGTATCTAGATAATGACATATTTATAGGAAACCACTCCCTCTATCCTTTATCCAAATCCCATGACATGTTCAAAAATGACAACTCATCTTTACACTTATAATTAGAGACATTCAATGAAATATCTTTAGAAATATCCAAAGGAATCTCCCTAAAAGTTTCTCATCCTAGTTTCAAATAGTTTACTAGACCATTACTTAGATGTTGACTATAGATAACATGGCTCAATATAAATGGTTATTAAATTATTCTATATGAATATTTAGAAAATTCTAAAAGTTCATCCCCGAGGACTGTAATATTTTAGATTATTTGAAAACATGAACATAATCATGAAACATGGTGGCCAATCATCATTATTTCCCATAAATATATACCCAATTAGTACTCCTACATAAACTAATATGCATAAATAGTGGATCTAAAACCTTAAAAAGGGTTATCTCAGATGCTCAGTAAAGGTAAATAAAGGAGATACCTAAGCTCAACATGAGAATGAGTGTAAGAGAACATGAAAATATCATTTACAGATCATACGTTTTATATCAAAGATCATACACATGAGTCATGTCATAAATAATTGTAGAGAATTACAAATGAATAAAAAGGGAATCAATATCCTGATCAATGAGAGTATAACATAGGATTATGAAATTAAAATATGTCACACATATTAGAATATAAAATATTGTGTCATGTCTACCTAACATGGCCATCGTAACATGTTAGGATCGGGATAATCACCCATATAACTTCTTTAGTATTGGTATTTACTCTCATGTACACTCTTGTTTCAGGATTGGGGTACCCTCTTATGTACCCTCTTCTGGAAATATTGGGATAACCTCTTTTGTACACTCTTGTTGTGGTCATGGGATTCCCTCCTGTGTATCCTCTTATAATGGGACAAGGATTCCATCCTAGGTATACTCTTGTTGTGTTGTTGGGATTCCCCATTTGTACCCTCTTGTTACAGGCTTTGTATTCCATCCTATATACCTGCTTGTTATGGTAATGGGATTCCCTCCCATGTGCCCTATTTTTACAGGCCTAGGATGACCTCCCATGTAACCTTTCATCTAATAAAACATTTATCATTACCCAATTCATTTGGCAGTGATATTGTTCCTAGCCATCACACAAATAAATCATATATTTGTGTGAAACAATATAATAAAAAATTCACGATATCATGAAAATTTATAATGGAACCATCCAAATTATTGAGATCATATTCATTGAAAATACCCTTTGAAAACATATACACGTAGAATTAAAAGCCACATTAAAAACTTTAAAACATATCAAATTTATAAAATCATTTTACATGAAAATTTTCATTAATAATAAATTAAAAATAAATTGAATAAATTTTTAGAAAACATGAATTTTAGATAATACAGATTCGTGGATGAAGAGAGAAAAAAGTCATATTTTCATAAAAACATTATAGTAATGTTATTATGTTCTAAATAGTGGTAAATTATTGGATATCACATTAATAACTTGAGAATAGTATAATTAATTATAGTTTCTTTCATAGGGGTCATAATATTTCATCAATGGAAGCAAAACCATAAACAATCCTGGTAAAAAATGAGATTAAAACAATAAAGTCTTACAACTTCAGTAACATTGAATCCTAATCCCAATGAAATAATAAAAATAAATTGAGAATAAAATATCATCAAAATAATTATATTCATAATAAATAATTTAATATTGAATTATATAGATCCTGTAAAATAATATAGGTGCATAACATAACATGTGTCTCAAGGAAAGAAAATTGGGACAAACTTACATTACTGATTTCATATCAATTAAAACATAAACCCCATGGATGACAGATATTAAAATGTATATGTAATCATCTATAAATATAATGATAATAACAATATAATAAATTTAAAGTTATTATATACAAAATAATAAATAAATGAGTGGTAAATATGGGACTAGTCTCAAAGAAATAAAAGTGAGACTAGAAATCCACTTACTACATGAGTAATTTATGAACCGTGACCCGAATGAAAGAAAAAAATAAATTAAATCATTTAATTTAATTAAATAATGGAAATTAATGAAATAAAATTTCACATGGTATTATATAAACCACACCCAAGATGTGAGTGTTGAATATGGCATGTATCTCATGGATATAAAAACGTAGATTAGATTCCCTTACCTTCTGTCCTGACATTCTTCATACACATTAAAATCTCATTTATAATAAATATATGAATATTATAAATATACCAAAAACTATGTCATTATATATTAATAAATATATGATTTTATTATGACATTTTATTACCCTTTTATTAACAACTTCATGTTAAAGTTACGTTCTGGGTAACAACAATGTTTTTCATATATGTGTTCAATTTTCACTCTAGATCCTTTTAGTAATATCATGATTTGATTATCTAAATATTTTAAAACAATATATATATATATATATTCATTATAAATTTATTTATAAAGATAAATAAAATATAGAAATATGATATGAAATTCTCCATTCATGGGGAAGGTTTGTCGTACGTATGCATAAATATTGTTTCCATATTATTATTTTTTTTTATGAAAAACAGGTGAATGATATATATATATATATGTATTATTATGTCAGATATATCACATATTTGTTTTAAAATCCTCCCTAATATATTTCATGTAAAGTGTTAACAAATCCCATTGCCTTGAGGAGGCGATAGTTCAGACATCCACAAACGAAGTTATCATATTCCCATATAATAAAAATTATGATTTAATTTGTTATATAATAATTTAATAAAAATAAATAAATTCTAAATATCATCTATAAAATATAAATTTTTTAATTACATCATCATTTCCAAACATGATAAGTTGTAATTGAATAACATACAACATCAGTTTGGGAGGTATTAATCCATCGTACACACAAACAATGATTGCATATCCTATCTAATAGATGTGTGTGTGAGAATTGGTCGTAACTATAATATAAATATGTACCATTTTATTTAGGCTACTAATTTTTTATATAAAAATGTAAAAATTATAATTTAATGGGTGGAGAAAGAAAAAAAATAAAATTTCTTATTGAATGATTTTACCCTTTCTTTGGCCAAATACTTTTGTCTTTACCAAAGGACTTCCTTGGACAAATTTATGAATATATATATGAATATAGGAATACGTGAGTAAATTATAAGGGATATATGGATAGGTATAATCTAATACAAATGGTGTGATAGGTATGAATAGAGGGTGGAGTGGTGGCCTTCTATAAGGGAGTGAGATGACCCACATGGAATTTTTAAAAAAAGTTAGGTGTTACAACAATTATATCTACAAAAAGTATTCAATAAACCTAAAAATTAAATAATATAAGGTTAATTGTATTCTAGTTTTCATCAAATTAGTTCTGGAAAATCACATAGTACAATTTTCCCTTTCGATTAATACTTTGACCCTTGTTAAGCAAGTTTTTCTCTTAATCGATATAATTAATTTTCATTTATGTTACTATTATTTTTTGTAAAAAAATTAATTTGAATGAATTATAAAATATAAATTAGGATTATTAAAATTATAGAATCCATTTTCCCAATTTTAATTCACGTACATGGAATAAATTAATTAAAAATTTATCCGACATATTAGATAAAACTACAAGTTTTTAAAGATAAAAATTTTAAAAATTTGAAATGTTTTTATATGAAAATTCAAAATAAAAATCATTAAAATGATATATATTAAACTAATTGACATAAAATTTAAAAAAATTTACATTAAAAAATTATATATAATTTAAATATATACATAAATTATGAGAAAATGTCGTTTTTAATTACAATTCAATGTTTTTCACTATTCACCAAATATGAATCATGTCTGAAAAAAATTACCAAAATTAAAATTTGATATTATTATTTAAAATATAAAGATTATTTTGTCAAATAAAAAATAATACAAGTGTCAAAAATTGTATTTAAAATTGGTGCATCAGTAAAAGGTAGTAAAATTTCCTTTTTGAAAAAATACATATTTCTATTCATAAAATTGGATTTATTCTTATCATAATCATATTAATAATATTTTATTATTGTATCGAAATTTTATTGATGATAAAATATATAAATTTCATTAATATCTCTCACTAATAGTCATTAATTTAATTTATTATGATAAATTCTTTTTGGGGAATAAAAATAGTTTTCCCCTAAAAATGAATCCTTTATTCATTTTATTTATTTTCATTTGTAAATAATTGATTCCAAGATTTCATTTTATAAATAGTTTCATAATTCAATTAATCCATTTCATACATCCTATTCCAATGACTACATGAAAAATAAACATTATTTTTGAAAATATATATTTTATTCATGTTTGATAAAATTCGATTTTTTATTTAATGAAAGTTATTGAAGGAACTCGGCATTATATGTAACATAATACAAACATAGTTTTTATTTAAACTCAATTTAATATTAATGTTTCATGTAGGGAAATATTAACATAGTTTTCCATATACAGAATAAAAAACATAGATCTTTCATACTATAAAATATGTATTTAGTGTTTCATGAAATTAAAATTATCAAAAAGATTATATTATTTCCCAAAAAATCAAACAATATCTGGGGGTTACAAACCCTATTCTTTATTTATATTAACAATTTATATTTTCTGAAATTCAATTCCCATCACATATAAATTGATATCACCAAAACCCCATTTATCATCTCATTATAAATAATTAGATCAACCAAAACTCTTTCCTAGTCTCTCAAGCACTATTTCCCCAAGTCTTAGTAACCTATTTCTTATAAAAATACCATGTTTTGGGAATTTGCGTTTTGCACAAGGTATAAAATCAAAAGTTTCACGACCTGTCCCCCGAGGCCCATTCTGTGACTACCCCAAGCCCGCATTTCGTAGGACAGGGGCTAGCAACTAGCACCAAAGGTGTAAAATCCTTACACTAGGAAGGCATTTCCTTTATAAACTTAAAACAAAAACAACAGACTACGAGTTGAAAGTAAAACACTAAGTAAAGTTGTATACAAAAGAAGTGTTGTAAGTAAAAGGGTTCGGAAATACAGTCCCAACAAAAAAGTACAAGTACAACTGAAGAAAATTGAAGCATAAAATAGGCCATCCTCTGGTGTTTCTACCTGAAGGGTAGGTACAGATGGCCTCCTCAGAACTCAACATCTGTCAGTATCCTCCATGCACTGACTCGTCATAAGTTCCACCTCCAGGTACCATCCAGTTCTGCTACTCTGATCCTCAGTTAGCACTGTCCATCATCTGCATCGAACACAACGGGGTGTGGGCATAGCCCGTGCAATGGTGGGTATGAAGATACTCAGTAGGGACCCCGAAACCCTCATGGTATCAGAAAATCCAACAAGGATAAACCACAAGGTATGAAAAAGATAGATGACCCCACTTAGGTATATGCCCATACATATACCTTAGTTTTCATGTAATCCATATCATTCACAATGAAACACAAGAGTTTCTAACTCAACTCACACAGGTATAAAACATATGTTGAGGGTTATAGATGATCAGACATATCCCCTGAATCATCAGAGCTGTCGGACCAACAAATGATCTAGAACCAGCTATTTTGTCGGACCAACACATGATCCAGGAATAGAAATCATAACTATCGGACTAACACATGATCCAGGAACAATCATCAGAGCTGTAGGACCAACACATGATCTAGGACTAGCTATTATGTCGGACCAACACATGATCCACGAATAGTTTTCAGTGTTGTAGGACCAACAGATTATCTAGGACCAGCTATTCTGTCAGACCAACATATGATCCAGTAATAGAAGTCAAAACTGCCGGACTAACACACGATCCAGGAACAGTCGGCAGTGCATAGCCAGCCACATGGATTTCACAAAGCACACTCGATTCTGAGAGTTTCCACTCCTCAAGACAAGTTTCTACGCGTCAACTGCCACAAATTCCCAAGTTGATGTATCCAAAATATCTGTCCTTCCATAAAAAACTTAATGCAATAGATGGTGGCTCAATTGGGAGATCGATCTGAGAGTTGTAGGCATTTCTGTTCCGAGGTCCGAGATGGATTTAGGTTCAATCCAACCTAACTGTACCCCAAATGGGTCAAAACCTCAAGCGGGGTTTTTCAAAAGAATCGCCTCGCTCCATGCTTTCTGTCACCGTAGACGATTCATAAAATAGACGTCTAGTGCAAAGGATGTGGCCAATGAATGTACAGGGGCCAGTAGTGGTCCTGGGTCCTGTCTGACCCGGTCGGACCAACTCGGCCCAAACTGGTCTAGGGCGACCCAGTTTGGGTCAACCCAGTCGGACCCACTGGGTCTGACCCACCACGTTGGGCGGGTCATCCCACATGGTTCGGCCCGATCCGCAGGGCCCGGTCCGCTAGGCCCGGCCCAACAGACTGCAGGGGTGATTCAGCCCAGTGGTCGCCACGTAGGCGGCTCAGCCAGAATGTCAAGGGGTCGGTTTGGCTAGCACCATACGGAGCACGGCTCGGGTGACTCGGCTAGGAAGGCCAAGCCATTTTGGCCTGCAATGCTATGAAGAAAATTGTGTGCTGGCTCGTGAGGCTGGCGCAGCTCGGCTGGTTCGACCAAGAGCCATTGTGTGCCTCGGGGAGGCAGGCGGGGTGGCTGGGCAGGGCTCATGGGAGGCCACAGGCAGGCCGGCGAGGCGCACTTAAGGCCAAGGGAAAACCGGTCAGGGCGCGCGGGAGGCTGCAGGCCGGCCATCAGGGCACGTTGGAGGACCCGTGCAGGCCTGGTAGGGCACGCGGGAGGCCGCGGGTGGGCTGGAGGGGCGCGTTGGTTGCCGCGGGTTGGTCGGAGGGGTTTCAGCTGGGGCACATGGAAGGCCAGCGGTGGCCTGTAGCTGGTGCGGCTCGGGCCGGCGGGCGGCGCGGTTCGGCCTGGGGTGGCAGAGCTGATCCAATCAGAGAGCCGTGTAGGAGGTGGAGTTCGCAGAGGTCACGGGTAGCGCGGCTTTTGCCTTCGTCGTTCTGTCGCCTCATTGTTTCGTCGTCATGCATTAGAATATCATAAACAAGATCGATGGAGGGCGTCAGGACATGTTGGTTTGGCCCATACCCTCCGTGATTAGAGTGGTTTCAAGAGGCTCGCAATTATGAAGCACAACAACCCTTATTATTCATTTTGAGAGAAATAAAGAACATGGGAAAAGATCATACATAGATAAAATTAAACCCCTACCTTTGATTCGTTGGTCATCATTCGTTTATGGAGTCGCGGAAGAAAATGTAGAGGATCGTCATTCATCGCATCTGCCAAGCACTTCCAAACCTGAGTTGCATCGGCTCATTGATGATGCTCCACGTCGGTAGGTGTCTGAGGAAGAATTCAAAGAATGTCAACACTCTACGTTCTTCATTTCTGAACACGTAATCTTCCAGGTGTTGGGTGTTGTGTCACTTTGACAGCATTTCATCACTTAGTGAATCCTTCCCAAAACATTCCACCTATTTTTTTAAATAGAAGAGGGAGGTAGGTAGGTAACAATCGATGGAATTTATGACAGTTCATTTATTAATAATCTTCCTAAATTCCAACTACTTTGTTATGTAAAATTAAATGGATCAAGTTAATTAAGTTACGCTGGTGCAATTTAAGAGGTGTGTTGGATTTAATTAATAAGAGTATTCGAAGAGGCTCCACCCACCATCATTAATGAAGGGAGTTGAGAGGTTTTCCCCTCCACTCATTAATAGGGGATTTAAGCCTTGTGTAGTCCCCATCTCACTTATGCACACATGGAAGGTTGAGTTCGGGTGCGCCCCACCACCATAAAATCTCATGGAAGGTTAAGGTGTGGTGGCCCCACCTCCATATCCCTTGAGGAGGTTTTAACCCCCCAACCACCACATGGTGGCTAAAAATTAAATAAAGTGTTTGATCACTTTATTTTATTAATTTTTTTAAAAAAAATCCCAAAATCTATCTTTTACTCTCGACCAACTGCCATTAAGATGAAAGTATTCTTTAGTGAATATCGGCACTGCGAGTTCATCTCTGCCCTCAGATTTCAATTCTGAGCATCCGTTCAAAAGTAAAAAAATTCTGCATGCATGTTTACTGAACGTACATGAAAACAAGTTCGGAAAATTATTATCAGTCACCCTCAACTCGCGCCGGTCAAGGTTAGGCTCTGGCTAATTGAAACACGCCCCAACGAACCAAACTGTACTCTCGGATTTTCAATCCAAGTTACCATTTAGAAGATATGAATTTAAAATAAAATAATTGTCACTTAATTATTTTATTTTTGGCCAAAAACCACCATTCTCTGGTGGCCTATGCCGACCAACGTTAGTATCTGCTTAAAAAATGCATACATTCAAAAGTTCATCAGAGATGATGGATTTTTAATCAGAGTTACCATTTGTGAGTTATAAGAATTTGAAAAATAAAATAAATAATTTTATTATTTTATTTATGATTATGCCATTTTTTGGGTGTTCTCTTAGGAGGTCTACGCCGACTAATTATAAGTCACGCCAAGGCTAAATCCGCAATCCTGAGCACAAATATGCCCTCAGATTTTTTATTTGAGTTACCAATTAAGAGATATTCTATTTTTTTTAGGAAAACTTCTTTCGCGCGTTATCATATGCTTAACAAAAACTTCGACGGATCATTCTGGGCACTCCGGGCCTCAGAATCGCTTACTGTCAAATTTCGCGGACCCGTAAAATTCCCATTTAATTAAAAGAATTACATGGAAATTTCGGGTCTTTAAATTCTCCCCGCCTTAGGGCTCTACTTCCCCTTAATCCACAACTCACAACTAAGGGAACAAGTGGGGGTACTGAGCATCCATCTGAGCCTCCCACTCCCTTTTTCTCTCCTGGAGGTTCCCCTGCTGCCAGCGAATGTGCATCGGAGGTATCAACCATCCATGAAGGCCCCGGTCATATTTATTCTCAATATCTGCCAGAACCTCCATAAAAGTTTCCTCATCATCAATTTCCAGCTCTCCATGTTCGATGATGTGGGATGGTTCGTGCATGTATCTCCTCAACTGGGATATGTGGAAGACGTTGTGCACCCGGTGGAACTGAGGTGGAAGAGCTAAGTGGTATGACACCTTTCCAACACTATTGAGGAACTAAAAAGGTCCAATGAATCTCAGAGATAACATGTCTCCTCGGCCAAATCGTTGTAGTCCTCATGAAGATGAGACTCGTAGAAAGACTTGGTGGCCATCCCCAAACTCCAGAGGTCTCCGTCTCCTATCAACATACGTCTTTTGTCTGCACTGTGTAATCTTAATCCACTCCTGGATGATCTAAACCTTCTCTGTGGTTTCTCGTACCATCTCTGGTCAGTAATAAGTAGGCCGACTTGGTGATTCGGTCAAAGATCATCTAAATAGATTCATGCCCCATATATTTACTTTGAATACCCATCACGAAGTCCATGGATATCTCATCCCACATCCACTTTGGGATGTCTAAATACTGAACCAAGCCTATTGGTACCTTATTGTCCGCCTTCACTTGCTGGAAAGTGAGGCATCGAGAGAAAAACTCCTCTACTGCCTTCTTTATACCTGGTCACCAGTGCTATCGTCGAAGGTCCTGGAACATCTTCACCACTTCTGCATGTACCTCTATAGTGGATTTGTGAAACTCCCTCAACACATTCTCTTGAAATGAAACCGGCACCATAGTACGTCCTATGAAGAGGATGACGTGCTCCCCACCTTAAGAAAATCTATCACATGTCTGTCCTATGGATATCGGATCACGTCGTGTCTCGCAGTCAGTGCACCCACATTGTGCCTTCCTGACTCGCTGAAGATGTGGGGGCGACATTAAGAGACTGAAGGAAGGGTGCTCCATTTCTATCCACAATGGATATCTATAAATTAGTCAGCTGCTATGTCACCTCCCCTAGTAGTTGTATACGAGATCTCCAACTGACTGCATCTGCTACAACATTCCCCTTCCCTTGAGTATAGACTATATCGAAGTCATAGTCCTGGAGGAACTCAAGCCAATGTCATTGTATCATGTCCAGGTCCTTCTGAGAGAATATATACCTAAGAATCTTCTGATCAGAGTATACGGTAAAACGTTGGACCATAAGATATTGTCACCACATCATCAAGGTGAATACAACTGTACCTAAATCATTGTCATGGGTAGCATAGTTCTACTCATGTTGTCTCAGCTGCCAAGTACCATATGCGATCACTGATCACACCTACCTCAGGACACATCTGAGTCTGGTCCTTGATGCATCACAATAAACTACATACCCTATGCCTTTTTCTTAGAACCTCATGATTGCGGAACTAGTCTGCCGCTGCCTTAGCTTATGAAAGCTCTACTGGAATCTCTCTGACCAAACGAAGTGTGTAAACTTCTTCAGCAAGGCTGATAGTAGTGTGGTAACTCTGAAAAAGTCTAGAACAAAGGTAATTCTAGATGACTAAAGAGTGATTGGATGCACCCTCCTATGCATGAGTATAACCTGTGCTACATGGGTTTCCTTTTTTTACAACTAAGGAAAACCTCATCCAAACATTGTAGATAAAAAACAACTTCTTTTCGTAAAATAGTCAATATGTGTATAAACTGTGGTTTCCTAGTCCATACCCAAACTAATGTCGTAAGGCCTCGATGCTACCACCAAGAGGTTCCAACCCAAACTCTCACCTCAAGGGTCATATCACACAGTTGTAGTAAGTCTGATTATCGAGTCTCCTCCCAAATGTATCTCTAGACATGAGGGTCATGTCAATAGTTTAACCAGAAACTCTAGGTCCTGGAAAAGATTATCGGAATGGAGGAATGATTGGTATCTATGTCAATTGTTACGGAAACTAGTAGTAGACACAAATAATACCTCAAATCATTCCTAGATCCTTTGAGTTTCACTCCTTGACCATATGCATCTACAATCTTTCCCTGTCCTCTAGCTCCCTGATCCAGGCATGTTCCACATAAGGGGGTGGTTATAACATGTTGAAATGTACACCACTTCATGTTGCTCTCCTATCACTCCTTCCATGACTGCTGCCCTGTAGATTCATCTTTCCTTAACACTACATCTTCCCAAAACATTTTTACACGCTCAAGTATTTGAGACTGGAGTGGGATTTCTGCTTTCCCACTACTAATATTCACTGGTTGTATCTTCTCTTTCAAATAACATTCAACCAAAAAGGTTCTATCTAGAATCCTGACATAAGTAGGAATGCATAGATGAATTGTGCTAGCTCGGATGTCTGTTAAAAACAGCATCGCTCAGAATTTGTAGACCTGAAGAACTGATCGTACCATATTCCTATAGTACCAGGAATGATCAGTATGCTTTGATAAAGATTCAGCTACCGACACGTTGTCGTGCCGAATATGTAAAAGTTATAGGGAACTCTCAACCACCTCTTCAAGCCAGTCCATAGTTTCCTGTGAGTCAGGATCCACTCAAGTCCTATATGGTATCTGATGCTGAAGCACGTGTAAGGAACTAAGCCTATAAGTGTCCTCTAGTAGTACCTCTAGTTGGAATTTCTGACCAACATGCAGTGATATAACCGACACACTACCCTGAGGTACTATCTCATGTAATGGTTTATGTACCGAGGCCTCATCACTATGCGGACCATACTCATGGTCACTCACTAAAAAAATCTAGTAGTTAAGATTACCATCATCTCCACTGGTGTCTCAACTAGGTGGAAAACTCAACCAATCGCCTCCAGCCATCCCTCAGCTGCGTGGGAATCTATCTCGCCTCGAAACCTCAAAGGCCTCACATGCTGGAACTCATACGATCACACTCTTTCAGCATGAATCATACGCTAGTGAGGCTGGTGGTATCCTTTTCCCTATGGGTGGTGGTGCAGCTGGTACACCAACCGATGGTGCCAACATATTAAGAGGGCCCTACACCGGAGCCTCGTCGCTCGGTGGGCCATCATCATGTACTCTCTCGGGAACACTTGCTAGTTTCCTATGCATCGGCATCCTCATAAGGAATAGGTGTGCCGTGGTCAATAAGTTATAACTGGTGATCTGGCATAAAGAGTCCAAAAAGAAGACTCTTGAAAACACACTAAAAATCAGTGTTTTCGTGCACTGAGTCGGAAATCAGAAGACATGGTCCTAGTGTAAGGTTACATTGGGTGTTGCACAAACACAGGACTTCCTGGACTAAAAACTACACTCATTACTCTTAACACTATTTATTCAAAGAAAAGAAAGATCAGAGTCCTAAAATCTATGGTAGAACCAACTCATCTGAAACCAATTTGTCATAACACGTCCCCCGGGGCCCATGTTGTGACTACACCAAGCCTGCCTTCTATAGGCCAGGGGCTGGTGACTAGCACCAAAGGTGTAAAAACCCAAAACTGGGAAGGAATTGATTTTATAAACATAAAACACACACAATAGAGTACGATCTGGATGTAAAACACTAAGTAAAGCTGCATAGAAAAGGAGTTATGGAAGTAAAAGAGGTCGGGAATACAATCCCAACATAAAGTACAAGTACAATTGAAAAACTTGTACAACTGAATAAAAGTAAAGCAACTACTGGGTTGTCCTCTGTTGTTCCTACTAGAAGGGTAGGTACAAATGGACTCCTCAACACACCATGTCCGTCAGTCTCTTCTATGTATCGACTCGTCGTAAGGTCCACCTCTGGGTACCATCCAATCCTGCTACTCTGATCCTCGGTCAGCGCATTCTATCATCTACATCCAACACAATGAGGTGCAGGTATATCCTGTGTGGGGGTGAGTATAATAATACTTAGTACGGACCCCGAGTCCCTCAAGGTCTCACAAAATCCAACAAGGATAAACCCCAAGGTATGAAATCGATATATAACCCCATATATGAATATGCCCATACATATACCAATGTTATCATGTAATTCATATCGTTCACAAGGAAACACAAGAGTTGCTGACTCAACTCACATAGGTGTACAACTTATGTAGAGAGATAGAGATGATTAGATATACCCACTAATTCATCGGAGTTGTCAGACCAACACATGATCCAGGACCATCTATTCTGTCAGAACAACAGATGATACAGGAACAGATGTCCAAAATATTGGACCAACACATGATCCAAGAATAGTCGTCAGAGCTGTTGGACCGACACATGATCCAGGACTAGCTATTATGTTAGACCAACACATGATCCAGGAATAGAAGTCAGAACTGTCAGACAAACACCTGATCCAGGAACAGTCGCCAGAGCTATCAGACCAACACATGATCCAGGACCAGCTATTCTGTCAGACCAACTTATGATCAACGAACAGAAGTCAGAACTATCAGACCATCACATGATCCATGAATAGTTTTCAATGCACAACCAACTGCAAGGTTTTCACAAAGCACACTCGATTCCAAGATGTTCTGCTCCCAAAGATAGGTTTCAACATGCCAACTTCCACCAAGTCCCATATTTATGTATCCAGAAGATCTATCTTGACATAATAAACTCAATGCGACAGATGGTGCGTCAATCTGAAACCCGGTCTGAGAGTTATTAGAACTTCTGTTCCAGGGGCCCGTTTGGATTTAGGTTCAATACAACCCAACCGTATGTCAATTGTGTCCAAACCTCAAGTGGGTTATGCCAAAATAATCTTCTCGCTCCAAGATTTTCATCACTACAAAGGCTTCATCAAACAGACATCTATTGAAAAAGATATGTCCAAAGAAATTACAGGGGTTGGTAGTGGGCTCGGGTCCGGTCTGACCAAGTCTGACCGACTAGGACAAAACTAGTCTGGGTCGACCCAGTCTGGGTCGACCTAGTCAGAACCACTGGGTCTGACCATACCTTTTGGGCGGTTCATCCCGCTACGTTTGGCCTACTCCACTAGGCCTGGGCCAGTGGACTGCATGGGTGATTCAGCCCCGTGGTCGCCGCATAGGCGGCTCAGCCCGGAGGCCGGGGGCCGGTCCGACCAATGTCGCGAGGGGCGTGGCTCGGGTGACTCAGCCATGAAGGCCAAGATAGTTCATCCAACGATGCCGAGAAGGATGTCGCGTCCCATCTCAGGAGGATGGTGCAACACGACTGGTTCAGCCAGGAGCCGGGGTACGGCCCGGATACGCTGGCGGGGCAGCCGGGCAGGGCGAATGGGAGGTCGCGGGTAGGATGGATGGGCACGCTGGAGGCTGTGGGCAGGCCGGGAAGGGCCCATGGGAGGCCGCGGGAAGGCCGGTGGGGCATGCTGGAGGCCATGGGTAGGCCGGGAGGGCACCTAGGAGGCTGCGGTCTGGCGGGCTGGGTGCGCTGGAATCCGCAGGCAAGCCGGGCAGGGTGTGCGGGAGGCCATGGGCTCACCGGTGGGGCACGCAGGAGGCTACGGGCAGGCCTAGAAGGTGGTGTGGGAGTCTGCAGAATGGCCGGCGGGGCGCACTGGAGGCCACGGGTAGGCCAGCTGGGATTCAGCCGGGGCGCACAGAAGGACGACGGTGGCTAGGATCCATCGTTTCTTGGGCTGGTGGGTAGCGCAGTTCGTCATTTTGTCGCCTCATTACATCATCACCATGACATATATTATCATAAAAAAGATCGACGGAGGGGGTCGGGCCATATTGTTTTGTCATGCACCATCTGCATTTAGGGTTGTATCAAGAGGCTCTCAAGTATGAAGCAAAACAACCATTATTCTTCATTTTGAGAGAAATGAATAACATGGAAAAAGATCATACCTTTATAAAATTAAACCCCTACCTTTTATTCATCGTTCATCGCTCGTTGACGGAGTCACGGAAGAAGACGAAGAGGATCGTCATTCTTTGTAAGACCCCGAGCCTTTTTCAGGTATGTTTACCCTTTTTCTAGAGTTTTTGAGAAAAGAGGAGTTTCTGGAATATTTTGAAGTACACGTCTTGTACTTTATGAGTACACATCGTGTAATTTTATGCCGCTCGAGGCTGTGTGCTGGTTGTGTCATGACCACACACACGGCCATGTAGGGGTGATGTGGAGGATACTTAAAGCGGAGTAAGGAAAACCCTAGTACACACCGTGTACTTTATTTTTTTCTCATTAAACAGACTGGGGTCGCGTCAAAACACCAGAACATTCCTCCTCTCCATGCTCTTCGATCGAGAGAATTTTGTACGGCCGCAGATCCTCGATGAACCCTCGAGCCTCCGTCCATCCTCCGAATCTACTGCCATCGATTGCGTTGGAACCGCAATGAGAAGCTCTTCTTTCTCATTGATCATCATTTCCCAATTACTCCTCTTTCTCAAGCTATCCTGGGTTTAACATTTTGTGCATTTTCATATATCTATGATGTTCAAAGAATATTCAAGTCCTGTGGATTGAGTATATGAACCTCCTAACATCAAGTTAGGTGGTTTGTGCCTTTCTATAGGAAGTATTTGAGTATTTGTGGAAATTCCACCAATTCCCTTGAACGAGGTATTGTGTGTTTCCTGTTTTCCCTTGTTTTCTGTCTGATTTTCATAAATTCTTGAGTATAGGTTTTTGTTGGTGAATAGTGTAATTTACTGTGCTTTGGATGCTTTGCCCATGCATGTTTTCCCATTTATGACCATTTGGTCTAGTATTTCCAATTAGGCTATTGCCAATTCCATGTCTAGTTTGTAGGATGGTATGATTGTTATTCCAAACTGAGATGATGTAGATGCTAGAAAAGTAGTTATTGAGGATACTTTGGGCCGTTAGGCGATGAGATACTAGCTAATTTTACACAGGGCTGTGAGAACCTAGTGTAGTGGACCATATAGATAATGGATGTAAGGGCTTCTCTAGAGTTTCTTTGTAATATGAGGCGAGACCACAGGGCGAATTAACATTGAGTGCTTCCCTATAGTGTATGTAGTTCCTCAACGTGGACCACATGGGGAATGAGACATTGAGTGCTTCCCTAGAGTTCCTTTAGTACGATACAAGACTATAAGGGGAATTGACGGTGAGTTCTTCCCCAGATATTCTATTCTTTAACTGAACCAGAGGGGTGAGACTGTGTGTGCCTCCCAGAGGGTTTCTAGTACTCATAGGTTGATCCATAGGGGTTAGGCAGTGAGTACTACCCATAGGTTACCTCTTTGTTGTACTTGATTGAGTGGATGCTTACTTGTCTGTAAATTATATGCTAGAAACTGTGGATTGTTTGCTATTTAGTACTTCCTTGTTCACTGATTTCTATACTTTTACCTACCATATAGTCACTGAATGTTAGGAACAGATCTTTGGGTGGTTTCCAACTAGGACATCGTCTCACATGCTTTTTGGGCTATGCTTTTAGGCCCAAACATATTACATTTCTCCATGTATAGATAAGGGAAAGGTCCCTTCTACTTCAGGTTATTGATTTCATAGGAGCTAGAGAGCATGGGACCAAGCTGAGGCTTGTCATGCTGTGGAGTTTCTCATCTATTTTTCTTTTGTACTTTGGTTTAGTACTCTATTCAGCATTGTGACTTGTTTGGCAGTTTTCCTAGACATATATACACCATGCATCATTTACATATATTTCAGCTCCTTTTTTATTTATAAGTCTTCCACTATTATTATCAATGGATATTTACTACATCCACTCTTGTATGTGTTGTTACATCTGTTGTGTACTCTTTCAATGAGGGCATAGTTTTCCTACTATCACACCCAAGGCCCTCACAGCTTGTAGGTAGCCTCTGGCGATCGGGGAAATGCACTTGAGGCCATTTGACCAACTAGGTACGGGGCGCTTCTGGGGGGCTTCCAGAACCGGGATGTTACAAAGTGTCATCAGTGGGTTTCTTTTCTCTTAACATACTGTTTGGAGCCTATATCCAGGGATAGGTCCGAATAAGCACTTGGTAACAAGTAGTACCCGGGAGTAGATAACCTGTGTATAGGGAAAAGCCACACTACCTCGTTTATTGAAATTTTACTGGTTTGCAATTTTACAGTTCATTTGATTTCACCATTGGGTGATTCTCATTCTTTGTGTTTTTACAGTTGTTGTTATTGCGGTTCTATTTCTATCATAGCCCGGTGAGATGAGGGTATGCCATCTCATGCATCATATAGGAACTTTTTAGAAATCACATTCCATTAATTCTTTCCATGCCATCTATGATGCATTAGTGATTGCATTATAATGACCCATACTTTACATACATTGTTAATACTTCAATATTGAAGTACACTTATTACAACATATAACAGAACCATGAAAGGAAAGTATAGGTATAGTGTCATTAGAAACTGGGAAACATAAACAACTGGTTCATAAATCATCTACGATGTCTCCCATTTATTTCTTCTTATATAGAGTCCATTTTTGGCATATCCTACTTAATAAACTTCTTCCTGGCCTGGGGAAAGAAAACATACAGAAGGGTGAGCTCAAATGCTCAGTAAGGGTAAACAAAAGAAATTTCAATCACATCATATTCATAAGAACATAACATTTTGTAAATCATAACCTGAAAAAGAGATCATAATTTCATAACATGGGATAAATCATAGTAGTGAAATGTAATCCTAATAATCATAACATAAAACATGAAACTTTGTGGCATACACACATAATCATAGAGAATCATTTCTTAGTAGTCAAGACTCATAGCCAAGACTATCTTAGCAGACAAAGTCAATTTCTGAACAGAGTTCACTCCTCATTTTAGTCCTGTTTCACTGAACTGGATTAAACTGCCGTTCCATCCATGTCAATCTCATGAGATATAAATATTTACTCAATTCATTGGAGGGAGATATAGGTCCCACCCACCTCATAATGATACCAATTTTATGTGTGCCACAAAATCAAAAAAAATCATACATCATTGCATAACCCATTTAATAAAAATGGGATTCTTAAACATCATGACATCATAAAACAATTCATATAAGATAAAGGAATTCATAAAAATAATTCCATCACAACATAATCAAATCAATGTAATAATATGGATAGAAATAGAACCCTATATTATCTTATAAAGAAATTTTTTTTGAAAAAACACTTGAACACCATTCTTGAGGAAAACATTTTCCTTTCTTAAAACATCATATAATTTTGAACTAAAAGAAGTTGATTAAAAATTAACTTGAAAACTTGTAAAGGAAGATTCATGGAAATAATGTTCTGAAAATCCATTCACGCCGTATAAGTTAAAAAAACATTCTTCCCGTACTTTGGCCGGAAAAGTCAAAAAGTACCTTGTACGAAAAATGACAAAAGATTCCTTTCATATATTTTACTAAAAACTCACCGAAGGGTAAAATTGGATTTAAAAAATTGTATGTGGATGGAAATAATATTACATATTGAGTAAACAAGGATGTGGATGATTAATAATCCCCAGTAAATTCTGAAGTATAAACAATCTTAGATAAAAATGAGATTGTGAGATTTTCCTTTACCTTCGGTCCGATTTTCTTCGTAAGTGCCTGAACATCCTGTATAATGATTTAAATAATGTCATTAACTTATTCCAGAATCATACTAATTGTTATTAAGTCATATATGGTCATATTATTAGATTATTATTAGTAATATTTCATTGCTACTTGTTATTCGGGTGTTTATTACTTTATGTTCTTATGCGTGTTTTGTCGATTAAATTCTTATTCTTATATTTTTAGATTATATATACCCCATTTCCAGAATGGTATTACTGTAATATATATAATAATAATTCATTCAATTCATTTATATAATCATTATTCAATGAAGATCATGTAGAACGAGTCGCATCACATTGTGGAGACGGTATTCCGTATGTACGCACGAGCGATGATATCATTCCCATGATCGTGGAATTGTATTGGAGTGTATGTATACTATTTATAAATCAATATAACTTTCATATAATCATATATTGTTATTATTTACACCATTATACCCATCCAAGTAAGGTGGTGGTGGAAAATAGATCACACCACAGAGTAGAGACGGTATTCCGTATATACGCACGCACGGTGAATTTGTTTTTCGTAGGATGGATAGATTCTGAAATAGGGATGTTTCAAACATATAATAACATTTCATTATATGAGTGATTATGATGTTATTACTTCATAATGATATAACTAAAGAAGAAGAAGTGGAAGAATAAATAATGTTGAAAGAATCAGTAATGGACATTACCTCTTCTTTGAAGCACCACATTGAGACCTTCTTTTAGGGCACTAAAATTTGACTTTGAAGAATAACAGGACCTCTAGGATGTTTCAGAGAAAATGGATAATTGAATTTGGAAGGGGTTGGCCGGGATTTAAGGCTCAAAGTGGTGTGAGGAAGAGAGGAAGGAGGTTCCCTTTTATAAAGGAGGAGAGGGGCATCTTAGGAAAAAACTAAAAATATTATTTTATTATAAAGTCATATTCGGTTTTTCATAGCTCAAAAATGATTTATTTCGAATATAAGGTGGGGATGGGTCTAAATAATCTTATCCAATAGAATTTAGACATGTTTAGTGTTCTATTTTTCCCTTATCATTTAGATTTAACTTTAAGTTAAGTAATTTTACTTTTACCGTGTCTTTTTGTTTTCTTACACAATAAGGTTAATAAACTTACTATAACAAGCCAAAAGAACCCCAATCTGTTTATTATTAATAAATATAACCTTATCTATGTCATTTGGCCGAAAATTATTTTTTTTGGAATAAAATAACAATTCATAATATAATATTTGTTTTAGAAAAAATTTTATGTCAATTTTGACACTATTTGGTAATTGATTTATTTGAAAATCATAACAGAAATCTTAGTTCGAGCAAAGTTAATTAAATCAATAATAACATGTCATATTAACATATAAAATTATTGGAATTCATAAAAAGACTCAAATTACATTTATTTGGATATTTATAACATCTATTATGTCAATATTTCATTAATAATATAATTACTGTATCATCATTGTGTTATTAATAAAATACATTTTTTAAAGTATAAAAATTACAAATAAAATACCATTATGTAGGAAATCATTTTAGATTTTTAAGGAATATTTATAGTTGAATTGATCTTATGAATAACCCTATATTAAAAATTATTTACTTATTAAACTTTGATTTTAACTATTTTAACCCTTCTTTAAATAAATTAATATTAAATGTCCTAATCTAATCCAAGTGGGACCAAATGGTCATATTTTATTCCTAAGGTTGTTTCTGGACAAATTACACTTATACAATAGAATTAGGACATGTTTTAGTGTAATAATAATATCATTTTTACCCTTCATTATCCTATTTACTTTTAACCGTGGTAAATAAAAGAAAAAAGTTATTATTCACCAAAAATTATTTTCATCTCATTGAACCACATTTTACTTACTAAAATCAACCATGTCTTTCATATTTTTGAAACTCCACTCACAGAAGCGGTAAAATTAATTTTTATGTAAATTTACAATTTCTCCTAGGAGGTGGGTAAAAGACGGTCAAAAGTTTAATAAAATTTATATATATATATATATATAATTATTATAAAATGACTTCAATTAATTGAATTGAACTTATATAGGTATTATGTATCAATTTTGACCTAAAATAAATAATTATTTAATTAAAAAGTCGGTTTTTAAATAGTAACCCAGTGTTTTCACTATTTATCAAAAATTGAATGTTTTTAGAAAAATACCAAAATTTCACCCTAGGATAATTTCGATATTCTGAATCCAAAAATGAAGTTCATTTTGAAAAATAAATTTAAAAATTTTCAAAAAGTGGGTATTAATATTCATAACTTCTATTTTTAATAATATTTTAATAGCATATCGTTGTTTAGTGAAACTCGGTATTGCGTACAACACAAGCTATCGAGGAAGGTCGTGATTGCTTGTAAAGCAAGCCAAGCTAGTGTTGTGTGCAGTGAAAGATTCCTTTGATGATTTATATTACATAAAAACAAAATATTTCTCATAAAAGTCTCAGGTGTTACATTCTACCCCACTTAAAATGAATTTCACCCTCGAAATTCGTCACTTTGTAACAAATATATGAGGATACCTCTCCCTCATCATATCCTCAAGCTACCATGTAGCTACTTCTAATTGGTGGTTCCTCCATAAAACTTTCACCAAGCGAGTTGTCTTCTTCCGTATGACTTTTTCACTACGATCCAGAATCTCTATCAGTTTTTCTTTATAACAAAGATCTTCTTCCAGTGGTACATCTTCTGAGCTGAGTACATGTGAAGGATCAGGTATGTACATTCTCAATAGAGATACATGGAACACATCGTGAACATGGGAGAGATTCGGTGGAAGTTCTAATCGGTAGGCTACCTTCCCAACACGATCGAGTATTTCGAAAGGACATATATATCTAGGGACCAGCTTTCGCTTATTACCAAATCTCATTACTCTCTTCCAAAGTGATATTCGTAAGAAAACTTTATCACCCACTTCAAACTGTAGGTCTTTTCTTCGGTTATCGGAATAACTTTTTTTTCGACTCTGAGCAGCTCTAATGTGTTGTTGAATAGATCTGAGCTTTTCTGCCATCTCATCAACAAGATCAGGTCCTAATAGCTTTCTTTCCCCAACTTCATCCCAGCAAGTTGGAGTACTTCATTTCTTTCCATAGAGAGCTTCATAAGGAGCAATCTGAATACTTGAGTGAAATCTATTATTATAAGAAAATTCCTCCAAAGGTAGGTGTTGATCCCAACCACCTTTGAAATCCATAGAGAAATCTCTCAACACATCTTCTAGAGTTTGAATTGTCCTCTCAGACTGACCGTCTGACTGAGGATGATAAGTAGTGCTAAAACTCAACTCATTATCTAGAGTATGCTGAAGACTTCTCCAGAACATTGAGGTAAACCTCAGATCCCGATCAGATATAATAGAAATTGGTACTCCATGCAATCTTATCACTTCCTTTACATATATCCTGGAAAGCTGATCTAGAGGGAAATCCTCTCTAATATAAATGATGTGTGCAGACTTTATAAGACAATCAACTATGACCCAGATAGCATTATTGCCTTTGGATGTTTTAGGAAGTGACGAAGTCCATAGTGATGTTTTCCCATTTCCATTCAGGTCTGGGTAATGGTTGTAACATCACCGTAGACTTCTGTCTCTCAACATTAACTTTCTGACAAACCAAGCATTGAGAATCATATTCATTAACATCTCTTTTCATGTCATCCCACCAGAAGTAATCTTTCAAGTCCCTATTCATCTTCGTGCTTCCAAGATGAATAGAGAACGAAGAACTATGAGCCTCATCCAGTAGCTCCTTCTTTAATTCTGGGATGGGAGGAACAAAAACCTGATTCCTGGACTTTATTATCCCATCACAATCAAGGTTGAATTCAGGAACATTTCTCACCTACTTTTGTAACTCTACATCTTATTTCTGTGCCTTTTTAATCTTTACATGTATTTATGGTTGAACATTCATTTGAAAAAGATACAAATTTTCCCATTTCATTATAATTCCAAGATCCATCCATTGTAAATTCATAAATATTGGATCTTTTGTGATCCTCATCATGGATAAGCTAGCATGGTCTTGTCGACGTAATGCGTCTGCCACCTTGTTTGATTTCCTAGGGTGAAAATGAATTGAGCAGTTTTAATCCTTAATCAGCTCAAACCATCTTCTTTGGCGCATATTCACCTCCTTTGTTGTGAAAATATACTTTAAACTTTCATGATCAGTATAAATGTCACACCATTCTCCATAAATATAATGACTCCAAATCATTAATGCAAAGATTACCGCAGCTAACACCAAATCATGAGATGGGTAATTTTTCTCATTGATTTTCAGCTATCGTGAGGCATAAGCTATCCCCATATCATTTTGCATAAGAACACACCCCAACCCCTTCTTGGATGCATCACAGTAGATCAAAAACCATTCTCCACTATAAGGAAGTGTGAGTATAGGTTCACTGGATAAACTTCTTTTCAACTCCTTGATTTTCACTTCACATTCCTCCATCCACATAAACATAACTCTTTTTCATGTAAACCTGGTGAGTGGATTAGATAATCGTGAAAAATCATTCACAAAACGTCGATAATATCCAGACAAACCAAGAAAACTTTGGATCTTGGTGACTGTTGTTGGTCTCGATCATCTTTCAATAACCTATGTTTTTGCTGGATCCATAGATATCCCCTATTTTGAGATTATGTGACCCAAAAATGAAACTTTTTGAAGCCACAATTCACACTTGGTAAATTTTCATAAAGATTCTCCTTTCTCAGGGTCTTCAATATAATTCTCAATTGATCTTCATGTTCTTCCTTTCTCTTTGAATAGACATGAATATCGTCTATAAAGACTACAAAAAACTTATCAAGATAGTCTCTAAAGACTATATTCATCAAATCCATGAAGATAGCAGGGGCATTAGTAAGACCAAATGGAATCACTATAAATTCATAGTGTCCATACCTTGTACGGAAACTCTTCTTTGGTATATCCTGCCTTTTGACCCTTAATTGATGATACCCTGAACGAAGATCAATCTTGGAAAAGTATTGAGCTCTACGTAGTTGATCAAATAAGTCATCAATGTGTGGGAAAGGATATTTTTTCTTGATAGTGATCTTGTTAAGATCTTGATAATCAATGCAGAGTCTCATTGATCCATCTTTCTTCTTAACAAATAGAACAGATGCTCCCCAAGGTGACGCACTAGGGCAATTTGCTGGTAGACCAGGCAATTCCTCTGGAAAGACATCGTCAAACTCCCGTATAATGGGCATATTCTTAATCATGAGTTTCTCACCAACCATTTGAGATAAATAACCCTCATTTAGTGCAATCAAGACCCATAAGATGGAATAAATTTCCACTGGAAGGTTATGTTCATCCTTGCATTGATAGATGATCAGAGATTGATCTAGAATATGAAATGTGACTTCCCTTCATTGGAAATTGATATGAGCTCCATATAGAGAAAGCCAATCGAAGCCATGAATCACATCAAATTCCCTTATAGAAAGGATCACAAGATTTGCAGGAAGCATGTTCCCACAAAATTCAATCGGAGAAGAATTATAAACTTTTGATGTGACTGTTGTGCCATTAGGGGTTCTCATAGCTAACCCAACATCTAATTGTTGAGGTAATATTATGATACACTTAGAAAATTCTTCAGAAATAAATGAGTGGGTGGATCCAGAATCAAATAAAACATTTTCTACTTTAGAGTGGATGGTAAGTGTACCTCTCCCCACATTGTTGTTGTAATCCACATCGCTGATAGTAATTTCATGTGGCTTTCCTTTTTCTTTAACCTTAAGAGTGTGTTGGCATCAATCATCATAAAAAAACCCTTGGATTAGGGCATTGATTAGCATAATTCCACATTTCCTTACACTTTTAACATTGAAGTGTAGGAGGTGCACTCTGTGTAGCCTTTTCTTTGTTCGCATCACTAGACATCTTATTCCAATCATTATAGCATTCAAATGCCCGATGACCTTCCTTTCCACATTTGAAACATTTACATGTCCATTTAAGACAACTCCCTCCATGTTTCTTTCCACACTTTGATCATAAGGTAAAACTCGGCTTCTTTTTAGTGTGCTCTTTAGATTTTCCTTTGAATTAAATTTTCCTCTTCTTAGAAAACCAATATGACTGATGGGTTACTCCAATATCCATCTCAACATTGAGAGAACATCGAATGATTTCCTCATAGCTATTGAAGTCCCTTATGACTAATGCCCTTCGAAGACTTGGTTTTAAGCCACTAATGAATCGATCGATCTTACTCTTAGGTTAGATAATAATACCAGAAGCGTACCTTGCATGTCTTGTAAAATTGGCTTCATAGGTACCAACAGATTCATCATCCTTTTGCTTCAGTTCAAGAAACTTCTTCTCTATCATTGTTCGAAGAATACGAGGGAAGTAATTATTAAAAAATATGTTCTTGAACTCGTCCCATTCCATGGACTCAATTTCATCCCTTTGCCTCATATTCTTAATAAGATTCCACCGTTGATCAACATCACCTTCCAAATGATATACTTCTAAGATGACATTATCATGTACAGAACATTGAAGAACTGAAAATATCTTTTCAGTGGTACTGATCCATTTTTCAGCCACTAATGGACCAGAAGACCCGCTGAATGAAGGTGGACGCTGCCTCATGAAGGATTCAACAGAATTTTGCTCCTTAATTTTCATGTTTGGAAGTCCTGCATGATTCATATCTTGAGAATTTTGTGTGAGCATGGCTACAAGATTTTGCTTTCCAGCTTCCATAACGTTTGGTTGCTCAGGGGGACAATCATTGCATTGCCCGTCGCATTCCGCATTAACACGGTTCCTGCAGGTTCTATTCATTGACAAAAACCAAGAATAATAGTGGGAGAAAAACTACATATAATAGGAAAAACACATAATCAAGAATAAAATTTCACACTTAAGGTCTTATCATAGGTTGTTCATGGCCATTTTTAAAACACTAAGATCGTGTTCTATACTTAGAATTATCTTTAGTATTTTTACTAACGCTTTCACATCCTAGTTTCCAATGGTTGACTATACCTTTCCTCTGATACCAATTGTAACGACCCATACTTTACATACATTGTTAATACATCAAAATTTAAGTACACTTATTACAACATATAACAAAACCATGAAAGGACCATATAGGTATAGTGTCTTTAGAAACTGGGAAACCTAAACAACTAGTTCATAAATCATCTACATTTTCTCCCATTTATTTCATCATATCTAGAGTCCCTTTTTGGCATATCCTACTTAATAACCTTCTTCATGACCTGCATAATGAAAACATACAAAAGGGTGAGCTCAAAGTCTCAGTAAGGGTAAACAAAAGAAATATCAATCACATCATATTCATAAGAACATAACATTTTGTAAATCTTAACCTGTAAAAGAGATCATAATTTCATAACATGGGATAAATCATAGTTGCGAAATGTAATCCCAATAATCCTAACATAAAACATGAAACTTTATGGCATACACACATAATCATAGAGAATCATTTCTTAGTAGTCAAGACTCATTTCCATGACTATCTTAGCGGACAAAGTCCATTTTTGAACCGAGTTCACTCCTCGTTTCAGTCATGTTTCACTAAACCGGATTAACCAGTCGTTCTATCCATGTCTATCTCATGAGATATAAATCATTACCCAATACATTAGAGGGAGATATAGTTCTCACCCATCTCATAATGATACCATTCTTATATGTGCCACAAAATCAAAAAAAATCATACATCATTACATAACCCTTGTAATAAAAATGGGATTCTTAAACATCGTGACATCATAAAAGAATTCATATAAGATAAATGAATTCATAAATATTATTCCATCACAACATAATAAAATCAATGTAATAATATGTATAGAAACAGGACCAAAAATTATCTTATATTGAAAATAATTTTGATAAAACACTTGAACTCCATTCCTGAGGAAAACATTTTCCTTTTTTAAAACATCATATAATTTTGAACTAAAATAAGTTGATTAAAAATAAACATAAAAACATGTAAATTATGCTTCATGGAAATAATGTTCTAAAAATCCATTCACCCCATATAAGTTAAAAAACATTCTTCCCGTACTTTGGCCACAAAAGTCAAAAAGTACCTCGTACGAAAAACGACAAAAGATTCCTTTCATATCTTTTACTAAAAAGTCACCGAAGGGTAAAATTGGATTTAAACAATCATATGTGGATGGAAATAATATTACATATTGAGGAAACATGGATGTGGATGAAAAATATTCCCCAGTAAATTTTGAAGTATAAACAATCTCGGATAAAAATGAGATTGTGAGATTTTCCCTTACCTTAGGTCTGATTTGCTTCGTAAGTGTCCGAACCACCAGTATAATGATTTAAATAATGTCATTGATTTATTCCATAATCATACGCATTGTTATGATATCATATATTCTCATATTCTTAGCTTCTTATTAGTAATATTTCATTTCTACTTGTTATTCGGGTGTTTATTACTTTTTGTTCTTATGCGTGTTTTTTTGAATAAATTCATATTCTTATTTTTTTAGATTATAGAGACCTCATTTCAAGAATTTTATTAGTTTAATATATATAATATTCATTCATTCAATTCATTTATATAAACATTATGCAATAAAGATCATGTAGAACGAGTCGCATCACATCATGGAGACGGTATTCTGTACGTACGCACGAGCAATGATTTTGTTCCCATGATCATGGAATTGTATTGGAGTGTATGTATACTATTTCAGAATCAATATCACGTTACAATAATCATATATTGTTATTCATTACACCATTATACCCATCCAAGTATGGTGGTTGTTTAAAATATATTACACCACGGCGTGGAGACGGTATTCTGTACGTACGCAAACGCGGTGATTTCGTTTTCCGTAGGATGGATAGATGGTGAAATAGGTTTGTTTCATACCTATAATAACATATAAGTATATGAGTGATACTGATGTTATTACTTCATAATGTAAAAACTAAGGAAGAAGAAGTGGAAGAAGAAATAATGTTGAAATAATCTGTAACGGACATTACCTCTTCTTTGAAGCGCCTCTTTGAGTCCTCCTTTTAAGGAACTAAATTTGGTCTTTGAAGAAGACCAAGACCTCTAGCATGTTTCTAGGGAAGTGTATAAGATAATTTGGCCGGGTTTTCCGATCTTGACGGCTCAAAGTGGTGTGAGGAAGAGAGGGAGGAGGTGCCCTTTTATAAGGGAGGAGAGGGGAACCTTAGGAAAAATTAAAAATATTATTTTATTATAAAGTCATATACGGTTTTTAATAGATCCAAATTGATTTATTCCCTGATAAGGTTGGGATGGGTCGAAATCCTCTCATCCAATAGAATTTAGACAAGTTTAGGGTTCTATTTTAACCTTATCATTTATATTTAACTTTAAGTTAAATAATTTTAGTTTTACCGTGTCTTTTTGTTTTCTTACACTATAAGGTTTATAAACTTACTATAACAAGACAAACGAACCCCAGGTTGTTTATTATTAATATATATACCCTTATCTAAGTCATTTTTCATATCCTTTGATTTTTATGAATTAAATAACATTTAATAATATAATATTTGTTTTAAAAAATATTTTATGTCAATTTTGACACTATTTGGTAATTATTTTTTGTGAAAATCATAACAGAATGATTAGTTCGATAAAAGATAATTAGATCAATACTAACATGTCATGTTAACTTAGAAAATTATTTTAATTCATAAAAAGTCTCAAATTAAATTTATTTGGGTATTTATAACATCCATTATTTCAATATTTTATTAATAATATAATTATTGGATCATCATTGTGTCATAAATAAATTCAATTATATAAAGTCTAAAAATTACAAATAAAATACCATTATGTATGAAATCTCTTTAACTTTATAATTAATATTTATAGTCGAATTTATCTTATGTATATCCTATATTAAAAATGATTTACTTATTAAACATTGATTTTTACTATTTTAACCCTTCTCTAAATAAATTAATATTAAATGTCCTAATCTAATCCAAGTGGGCCTAAATGGACATATGTTATTCCTAAGGTTGTTTCTGGTCGAATTAAACTTATTCAATAGAATTAGTACAGGTATTATGGTAATAATAATATCATTTTTACCCTTAATTTCCCAATTTACTTTTAACCGTGGTAATAAAAGTAAAAAAGTTACTATTCACCAAAAATTATTTTCATCTCATTGGAGCACATTTTACTTACTAACATCAACCGTGTCTCTCATATTTTTGAAATTAGACTCACCAGAGTGGTAAAATTATGTTTTATGTAAATTTGTAAAATCTCCTAGGAGGTGGGTAAAAGACTGTCAAAAGTTCAATAAAATTTTTGTATATCTAAAATTATTATAAAATGACTCCAATGAATTGAATGGAACTTATATATGTATTATGTATCAATTTTTACCTAAAATAAATTTAAATAATATAAATAATTATTTTAAAAAAAGTCAGTTTTTATATAGTAACCCAGTGTTTTCACTATTCATCAAAAATTGAAGGTTTTCAGAAAAATACCAAAATTTCACCCTAGGCTAATTTTGATATTTCAAATCCATAAATGAAGACCATTTTGAAAAATAAAATTTACAAAATTTCAAAAAGTGGGTATTACTATTCATAACGGTTGGTTTTAATAATTTTTTAATAGCATATCGTTGTTTAGTGAAACTCAGTATTGCGTACGACGCAAGCTATCGAGGAAGGTCGTGATGGCTTGTAAAGTAAACCAAGCTAGTGTCGTGTGTAGTGAAAGATTCCTTTGATAATTTATATAACATAAAAACAAAATATTTCTCATAAAAGTCTCGGGTGTTACATTCTACCCCCTTAAAATGAATTTCACCCTCGAAATTCGTCACTTTTTAACAAACAGATGAGGATACCTATCCCTCATCATGTCCTCAAGGTCCCATGTAGCTTCTTCTAATTTGTGGTTCCTCCCTAAAATGTTCACCATGCGAGTGGTATTGTTCCGTAGGAATTTTTTTCTACGATCCAGGATCTCTATTGGTTGTTCTTCTTAAGAAAGATCTTGTTCCAATGGTACAACTTCTGAGGTGAGTACATGTGAGGGATCATGTATGTACTTTCTTAGGATAGATACATGGAACACATCGTGAACATGGGAGAGAATCGGTGGAAGGGCCAATCGGTAAGCTACCTTCCCAACATGATCCAGTATTTTGAAAGGAATGATATATCTAGGGCTCAGCTTTCCCTTCTTCCCAAATCTCATTACTCTCTTCCACGGAGATAGTTGTAAGAACACTTTATCACCCACTTCAAACACTTGGTCTTTTCTTCGGTTATCGGAATAACTTTTTTGTCGACTCTCAGCAGCTCTAATGTGTTGTTGAATAGATCTGACATTTTCTACCATCTCATCAACAAGATCAGGTCCTAATAGCATTCTTTCCCCAACTTCATCCCAGCAAGTTGGAGTCATGAATTTATTTCCATAGAGAGATTTATAAGGAACCATCTGAACACTAGACTGAAAGTTATTATTATAAAGAAAAATCCACCAAAGGTAGGTGTTGATCCCAACCACCTTTGAAACCCATAGAGCAAGCTCTCAACATATATTATAGAGTTTGAATTGTCCTCTCAGACTGACCATCTGTCTGAGGATGATAAGCAACGATGAAACTAAACTATGTATCTAGAGTATGATGAAGACTTCTCCAGAACATTGAGGTAAACCTCGGATCCCGGTAAGATATAATAGAAAGTCGTACTCCATGAAATCTTTCCACTTCCTTTACATTTTTTCTGGAAAGCTGATCTAGAGATAAATCCTCTCTAATAGCAATGAAGTGTGAAGACTTTGTAAGACGATCAACTATGACCCTGATAGCATTATTGCCTTTGGATGTTTTAGGAAGTGACAAAGTCCATAGTGATGTTTTCCCATTTCCATTCAGGTATGGGTAATGGTTGTAACATCCCCTTAGACATCTATCCCTCAGCTTTAACTTGCTGACAAACCAAGCATCGAGAGACATATTCAACAACATCTCTTTTAATTCCATCCCACAAGAAGTACTCTTTTAGGTCCCTATACATCTTCGTGCTTCCATGATGAATAAAGAATGAAGAACTATGAGCCTCATCGAGAAGCTCCTTCTCTAATTCTGGGATGGGAGGAACACAAACCTGATTCCTGAACTTTATTATCCCATCACAATCAAGGTTGAATTCAGGAACATTTCTCACCTTCTTTTGAAACTCTACATTTTCTTTCTATGCCTTTTATTCATCACATGTATAGATGGTTGAACGTTCATTTGAGAAAGATATTATTTTTCCCCTTTCATTATAATTACAAGATCCATCCTTTGTAAATCCATAAATATTGGATCTTTTGTGATCCTCATCATGGATAAGCTAGCATGATCTTGTCGACATAATGCATCTCCCACCTTGTTTTCTTTCCCAGGGTGGTAATGAATTGAGCAGTCATAATCCTTAATCTTCTCCAACCATCTTCTTTGGCGCATATTCAGCTCCTTTTGTGTGAAAATATACTTTAAACTTTTATGATCAGTATAAATGTCACACCTTTCTCCATAAAGATATTTCCTCCAAATCATTAATGCAAAGATTACCGCAGCTAACTCCAAATAATGAGTTGGGTAATTTATCTCATGGATTTTCAACTGTCGTGAGTCATAATCTATCACCATATCGTTTTGCATAAGAACACACCATTTCCCCATCTTGGATGCATCACTGTAGATCACAAACCTTTCTCCACTACAAGGAAGTTTGAGTACAGGTGCACTGGATATACTTTTCTTCATCTCCTTGAAATTCTCTTCACATTCCTCTGTCCACACAAACTTAACGACTTTTCTAGTCAACCTGGTGAGTGGATTAGATAATCGTGAAAAATCTTTCACAAAACGTCGATAATATCCAGCCAAACCAAGAAAACATCGGATCTCAGTTACTGTTGTTGGTGTTGACGATCTTTCAATAACCTCTATTTTTGCTCGATCCATAGATATCCCCTCTTTTGAGATTTTTTGACCCAAAAAAGAAACTTTTTGAAGACAAAAATCACACTTGGTAAATTTGGAATAAAGCATATCCTTTCTCAGGGTCTTCAATGTAATTCTCAAGTGATCTTCATGTTCTTCCTGGCTATTTGAATAGACGATAATATCGTCTATAAAGACTACCATAAACTGATCATGATAGTCTCTAATGACTCTATTCATCAGATCCATGAAGATATCAGGGGAATTAGTAAGACCAAATGGCATCACTATAAATTCATAGTGTCCATACCTTGTACTGAATGCCATCATTGGTATATCCTCCCTTTCGAACCTTAATTGATGATACCCCAAATGAAGATCAATCTTACAAATGTATTGATCTCTGCGTATTTTATCAAATAAGTCATCAATGCGTGGGAGAGGATATTTGTTCTTGATAGTGATCTTCTTATGTTCCCGATAATCAATGCAGACTCTCATTGATCCATCTTTCTTCTTAACCAACAGAACATTGATGTGTAGGAGGTGCACTCTGTGTAGCCTTTTATTTATTCCCATCACTAGACATCTTCTTCCCATCATTGTGGAATTCAAATGCCCGATAACCTTCCTTTCCACATTTGAAACATTTAATTGTCCCTTTAAGACAACTCCCTCCATGTTTCTTTCCAAACTTTTAGCATAAGGGAAAACTCATCTTCTTTTCAGTGTGCTCTTTTGATTTTCCATTGAATTCCATTTTCCTCTTCTTATCAAACCCATATGACTGATGGGTTACTCCAATCTCCATCTCAACTTTGAGAGAACATCAAAAGATTTCTTTGTAACTATTGAAGTCCCTTATGGCTAATTCCCTTCGAAGACTTGTTTTTAAGCCAGTAATGAATCGATCGATCTTACTTTCAGGTTGGATAATAATACCAGATGCGTACCTTGAAATTCTTGTAAAATTTTCTTCACACGTACCAACAGATTCATCATCCTTTTACTTCAGTTCAAGAAACTCCTTCTCCATCTTTTTCAGAAGAATACGAGGGAAGTAATTATGGAAAAATAAGTTCTTGAAATCATCCAATTCCATGGACTCAATTTAATCCCTTTGCCTCATATTCTTAATAAGATTCCACCATCGATCAGAATCAACTTCCAAATGATATACTACTAAGATGAATTTATCATGTTCACGTCATTGAAGAACTGAAAATATCTTTTCAGTGGTACTGATCCATTGTTCAGCCAATAATGGATCAGAGGACCAGTTGAATGAAGGTGGACGCTGCCTCATGAAGGATTCAACAGAATGTTTCTCCTTACTTTTCTCATTTGGAAGTCCTGCATGATTCATATATTGAGAAAGTTTTGTGAGCATGGCTATAAGATTTTTCATTCCAACTCCCATAATGTTTGGTTGCTCAGGGGGACAATCATTTCATTTCCTGTCACATTCCGCATTAACACGGTTCCTTCGGGTTCCAGCCATTGACTAAAACCAAGAAGAATAGTGTGAGAAACACTAAATATAATAGTAAAAACAAATAATCATGATTAAAATTTCACACTTAAGGTCTTATAATAGGTTTTTCATGGCCATTATTAAAACACTAAGAGCGTGTTCTATACTTAGAATTATCCTTAGGGTCTTTACTAAGGCTTTCACATCCTAGTTTCCAAAGGTTGACTATACCTTTCATCTGATACAAAATATAACAAAACATACTTTACATACATTGTTAATACTTCAAAATTTAAGTACACTTGTTACAACATATAAAAAAACCATGAAAGGACCGTATATGTATAGTGTCTTTCGAAACTGGTAAACATAAACAACTGGTTCATAAATCATCTACGATGTCTCCCATTTATTTCGTCATATCTAGAGTCCCTTTTTGGAATATCATACTAAATAACCTTCTTCTTGACCTGGGGAAATAAGACTTACAAAAGAGTGAGCTCAACTGCTCAGTAAGTGTGAACAATAGAAATATCAATCACATCATATTCATAAGAACATAACATTTTGAAATCGTAACCCGCAAAAGAGATCATAATTTCATAACATGGGATAAATCATAGTTGTGAAATCTAATCCCAATAATCATAAAATAAAACATGAAACTTTGTGGCATAAATACATAATCATATATAATCATTTCTTAATAGTCAATACTCATATCCAAGATTATCTTAGCCGACAAAGTCTATTTTTGAACTAATTTCACTCATCGTTTCAGTCCTGTTTCACTGAACTGGATTAACCTGACGTTCCAGCCATGTCTATCTCATGAGATATAAATCTTTATCCAATGAATTAGATGGAGATATAGGTCTCACCCATCTCATAATGATACTATTTTATGTGTGCCACAAAATCAAAAAAATCATACATCATTGCATAACCAATATAATAAAAATGGAATTCTTAAACATCATGACATCATAAAACAATTCATATAAGATAAAGGAACTCATAAAAATAATTCCATCACAACATAATCAAATCAATGTAATAATAGGGATAGAAGCAGAACCCTATATTATCTTAGATGGAAACTAATTTTGATAAAACACTTGAACTCCATTCTTGAGGAAAACATTTTCCTTTCTTAAAACATCATATAATTTTGAACTAAAAGATGTTGATTAAAAATTAACATTAAAAATTTTAAATGAAGCATCATGGAAATAATGTTCTAAAAATACATTCATGCCATATATGTTAAAAAACATTCTTCCCGTACTTTGGCTGGAAAGGATAAAAAGTACCTCGTACGAAAAACGACAAAAGATTCCTTTGATATCTTTTACTAATAACTCACCTAAGGGTAAAATTAGATTTAAAAAATTGTAGGTGGATGGAAATAATATTACATATTGAGGAAACATGGATTTGGATGATAAATATTCCCCAGTAAATTATGAAGTATAAACAATCTCAGATAAAAATGAGATTGTGAGATTTTCCCTTACCTTATGTCTGATTATCTTCGTAAGTGTCCGAACCTCCAGTATAATGATTTAAATAATGTGATTGACTTATTCCAGAATCATACTCATTGTTATGATATCATATATGGTCATATTCCTAACTTCTTATTAGTAGTATTTCATTGCCTCTTGTTATTCGGGTGTTTATTACTTTTTGTTCTTATGCATGTTTTGTCGAATAAATTATTATTCTTTTTTTTATATTATAGATACCTCATTTACAGAATGGTATTAGCATAATATATATCATATTCATTCATTCAATTCATTTATATAATTATTATTCAATGAAGATCATGTAGAACGAGTCACATCACATTGTGGAGATGGTATTCCGTACGTACGCACGAGCGATGATATCGTTCCCATGATCGTGGAATTGTATTGGAGTGTATGTATACTATTTAAGAATCAATATAAATTTACAATAATCATATATAGTTATTCTTTACACCATTATACCCATCCAAGTAATGTGGTGGTGTAAAATAGATTACACCATGGCATGGAGACGGTATTCCGTACATACGCACGCGAGACGATTTTGTTTTCTATAGGATCGATAGATGGTGAAATAGGGTTTTTTCATACTCATAATAACATATCAGTATATCAGTGATACTGATGTTATTACTTCATAATTAAACAACTAAATAAGAAGAATTGGAAGAAGAAATAAAGTTGAAATAATCGGTAACGAACATTATCTCTTCTTTGAAGCACCTCTTTGAGACCTCCTTTTAGGGAAATAAAATTGGTCTTTAGAGAAGACCAATACCTATATGATGTTTCTAGGTAATTGGAGAATAGAATTTGGCAGAGTTTGGATGTGCTTGAAGGCTCAATGTGGTGTGAGGAAGAGAGGGAGGAGGTGCCCTTTTATAAGGTAGAAGAGGGGAACCTTATGAAAAACTAAAAATATTATTTTATTATAAAGTCATATTCGGTTTTTAATACCTCCAAATTTATTTATTTCGAAGATAAGGTGGGTATGGGTCTAAATCCTCTCATCTAATAGAATTTAGACAAGTTTAGGGTTCTATTTTACCCTTATAATTTAGATTTATCTTTAAGTTAAATAATTTTAGTTTTACCGTGTCTTTTTTTTCTTACAAAATAAGGTTAATAAACATACTATAAAAAGCCAAACGAACCCCAAGTTGTTTATTATTAATATATATAACCATATATAAGTAATTTGGCCAAACCTTAGATTTTTAGGAATAAAATAACAATTAATAATATTATATTTGTTGTAAAAACTATTTTATGTCAATTTTGACACTATTTGGTAATTGATTTTTGTGAAACTCATAACAGAAATATTAGTTCGTAAAAAGTTAATTAAATCAATACTAACATGTCATATTAACATATAAAATTATTGGAATTCATAAAAAGTCTCAAATTACATTTATTTGGGTATTTATAACATCAATTATGTCAATATTTCATTAATAATATAATTACTGCATCATCATTGTGTCATGAATAAAATAAATTATTTAAAGTCTAGAAATTAAAAATAAAATACCATTATATAGAAAATCTTTTTATCTTTGTAATGAATATTTATAGTCGAATTTATATTATGTATTACCCTATATTAAAAATTATTTACTTATTAAACATTGATTGTAACTATTTTAACCCTTCTTTAAATAAATTAATATTAAATGTCCTAATATAATCCAACTGGGCCTAAATGGTCATATTTTATTCCTAAGTTTTTTTTGGTCGAATTAAACTTATCCAATAGAATTAGGACATGTGTTAGGGTAATAATAATAACATTTTACCCTTAATTAACCTATTTACTTTTAACCATGGTAAATAAAAGTAAAAAGTCATTATTCACCAAACATTATTTTGATCTCATTGAACCACATTTTACTTACTGACATCAATCGTGTCTCTCATATTTTAGAAATTCCACTCACAGAAGTGGTAAAATTATGTTTTATGTAAATTTTAAAATTCTCCCAGGAGGTGGGTAAAAGAAGGAAAAACCCAGATTACATAGCCTGTACTTTATGGTTACACGCCATTTAGTCTGTAGCTGTGTCACTAACTGTGCGAGAAGGGACACAGGGTTGTGAAAATATTGTAGAAAGACGCCGTGTACTAGTTTATCACACCATGTAGTATGAAATAGGTACCCCTGCCGTGTCATGAACTACACGGGTCGTGTTATCTATTTACATACACGACATGTCTGAATTTTACACGCATTGTCGTCTGATCTAGGTACCTGGCAGTGTCACGGACAACACGGGTCAATGTTTCCCTTTCTCGTATAGGTCGTGTCTATCTGGAACACATAGTATAGAGTCAGCCATGTATCTGACCATGTCGCTGACAACACAGGCCAGGTAAGGCATGTCTAGCACAGGCCGTGTCTGCCTTGAACAAGCCGTGTAGTTTTGACTTAGAGGAGTCATGTGGCTTAACCATGTTGAAGTACTCGAGCTGGGAATAGAATTCAAGTACATGTCGTGTGTTAGGAAAACATGACGTTTATTTCGGGTGTTACACGAATAGTTTTGATTGAAGTACATGTCCATGTAAATGACTTAAGGGAACATGTCGTGTAGGGACAGTACACGTCGTGTAGTCATGTTTTTCATAACTCGAGTGCCTTCTTTTACCTGTTCTTTCTTATGCCTTTTTTTTCAGTTTTTTAAAGTTCATCTAAGGTGTATTATTGGCCTTACAAAGTTATGGAACTGAGACGTCCTCTGGTTGCACGCTAGTTTCCCTGCAGTGATCAGACACTGGATATTGTTGATCAGGGACTTCCCGCAGATCCTCATGTTGTGCCAGCCTTCGCACCAGCAGTGATACCAGTTGCAGGCACTGATGAACATTTTAGGGAAGGTTTTTGAGGATGCTGAAGACCTTCCAGAGACCTCCACCTCCTGCCTCAACTGTGGCAGACTTGACGCGGGTTTTCTAGCAGCAGCATCCTCCCACCTTTTTTGGGGAAGGAGGACCACATGCCACAGAGTCGTCGCTAGAAGCCATCATGGTGATATTCAAGAATCTGGAGACACCTTCAGAGAGGTGGGTCAAGCTCGATACCTACATGATACAATACTCCACCATGTGGTGGTGGGATGCGATCTCATAGGCGGGTCATTAGCATGTCATGGCGTGGGAAGAGTTTCAGTGTGTCTTTTATGGCTACTTCTATTTGGAGACCCTGAGAGCCGACCAAGCCCAAGAGTTCAGGAGCCTAGAGCAGGGGACTCTTTCTGTCATAGATTATTCCTCTCCTTTCACCAAGCTTCATCATTTTATTCCCTTCCAGAGTACATATGGGTTGTTATTTTCAAGGAAGTTTGAGGATGGTCTCAGAAGGTAGATCCGCTCACATGTGAATATCTTCAGGCTGACTTCCATCGCATACATTGTCAGTCAACACTGAATGCAGAGTGTAATTTGAGATATTTTGGAGTTGAGATCCAAGGCGGTTCTGCTTCCAGGGTTAGTGCTTCACCAGCTGACAATAGTAAGCGCAGTAGGGATTCTATGCACGGTGATTCGAGGCAGCGAGACACCTCTTCAGGTAGCCAGGTGATATGCTATAAGTGTGGAAGGGTTGGGAATACGAGGCCTCAGTGCTAGAGAGACCCAGTGGAGTGCTGATCTTGCAGTAAGATTGGTCACCTTAAGTGATTATGTTAGGTTTTCTCACCAGCAGCTGGTGACAGATGATCTTCCATGACTCCTCGTTCATGAGCAGCCCCGCCAGTTTCTCACTTGTTTGGGAAATGGAGTTCTTCTGGCCGTTCGGGCGGAGGTCGAGGTCGAGGTCGTGGTGGTCAGTCACTAGACCATTAAAAAAAGTAAGGCGGATCATCTTAGAGCATTCAGCCAGATCCACAGGGTCGCGGAACAGGTCAGGCATTTTTAGTGGAGTAGAACTAGTAGGAGCAGGATCATGAACCCTCAGCAGTTCGAGGTATGATCTAGGTAGCCTCAGTTTTATCTTCTGCTCTTTTTGATATAGGGGATTCCCATACCTTTATCTCTATTGATTTTGTACAGAGCCTTGGGCTCCGAATCATTTCCTCTACCAATACGTTGACTCTAGACACAACGTTGGGGACTAGGACGGCTAGTGTACGTTAATGTAGAGAGTTCCCACTTGAGGTTATGTGGTGTCACTATCTTTGGGATCTCTATGTCCTTGAGATGACAGGCTACAATGTCATTCTCAGAATGGACTGGCTAGTTCTTTACCAAATAGTCATCGACTGTTATCACAGCATGGGGAGTTTCATATCACCAGAAGGTGGATCTTTTCTTCAGCGGGGTGAGTGGGATGTCCAGGCATATAGAGCTGGACCCGAGCATCATGGGCTAGGTAGAGTTACAGCTCAGATTTCCAGTCTGTATCTAGATGACCAGGGGACATCATAGTCAGATGTTCCTCTAGTGGTTGATCATTTCTGATATGCCTTTCTAGAGGACTTTTTGGGTTTCCCTCCAGAGCGTGAGGTAGTATTCTCAATTGAGCTCGTACCAACAGTGGCACTTGTGTCCATTCTTCCTAATAGGATAACGACATCTAAGTTACATGAACTCAAGAAATAGTTTGAAGTGTTGCAGGAAATGGGTTTCATCCGACCCAGTACTTCTCATAGGGGTTCTCATGTCCTGTTTGCGAAGAAGGAAGACGTCACCCATAGGCTTTGTGATGACAATCGGATGTTCAACCAGTTGATGGTCAAGAACTGATATCCCTTGCCGAGGATTGATGATATCTTTGATCAGCTTCGAGGAGCATGAGTGTTCTTGAAGATTTACTTGAGATCCGGTTATCATCAGTTGTGCATTAGACCATCTGATATACCTTTTGTAGCCTTCTGAAGCAGGTATGGTCTATACGAGTATAAGGTTATGTCGTTCAGTCTCACGAAAAAACCTGAAGTTTTCATGGGACTGGTGAACAGAGTTTTCCATCCATACTTATACTCTTTCATGGAGGTCTTCGTGGACGATATCTTGGGGTACTCTCACACTCAATACGACCATGCTACCCATCTTGAGGGAGCATCAGTTATATGCTATGCTCTCGAAGTTCCACTTTTGGACAGACTAGATTCACTTTTTATGTCACGTTATCGTAGAGGTAAAAGTATAAGTAGACCCAGATAATGTGAGAGAAGTAGTTTATTGGGAGCATCCGAAGAACGTCTTTGAGGTGTGGAGTTTTCTTTGGCTGACTGGATACTACAGGCGTTTTATACTTGACTTTTCACATATAGTAGCACCATTGACAGGTCTGACCAAATATGGTGCAAAATTTTTATGGTACAATTCTTGTGAATCATCCTTTAAAGAGATTAAAGGGAGATTGATTTCAGCATCGATACTAGTATTGACAGAGCCGGGCAAGACATACACTGTATTTTGTGATCCTTTAGGTATCGGGCTGGGAGTTGTGAATATATAGGGAGATGGGGTTGTTGCGTAAGGGTCTCAGTAGTTGAGGCCACATGAGAGGAACTACCCAAAGCACAATCTGGAGTTAGAAGCTGTTGTTCATGCCCTACATTGTTGGAGGCATTATCTTCTGGGAGAGCACTTTGTGGTTTTCACCGACCACACGAGTCTCAAGTAAATCTTCAACTAGTGTGATCTGAATCTAAGATAGTGTAGGTGGGTTGAGTATCTTTATTCCATTGACTTTGAGCTTTCCTATATGCCAGGAAAGGGAAATGCAGTGGCTGATGGGTTGAGAAGGAGGACTCAAATACAGGCAGTTCAGGAGGTCAGCAGTGAGTGGCAGCTTATGGCTCTGTTCTCTAAGATGCATCTTGAGGTGCATGAAAATATGGGAAGACATTTCTATATTCTGCAGTTGTTACCTCTACACATCTTGATCGGGTACGAATAAGGAACCTATCAGACTCAGATGGCCTAGTCTTGCGAGAGAGTGTGTTAGGAGAGGACCCTCTTCCTGGATGGACAGTGGGAGAGGATGAGATCTTGTTTTTCCGAGGATGCATATGGGTGCCAGAAAATATACACGAGGAGATTTAGTGGGATATTCATTCCTCGGTTTGGGAAGTTAATCCTGGAATCACTAAGATGTATCGTGATCTACACCATCAGTGTTGGTGGCCAGGTATGAAGAGGGATGTTACTGGTTTCGTTTTGAGATGTTCCACTAGTTAGCAGGTGAAGGCGTAGAATCAGCAACTAGAAAGTCATTTACAGCAGTTATCTATTCTTGAATGGATGTAGAATGATGTTGCGATGGACATCATGACCAGTTTTCCGAGTTCACATTGAGGGAATGATTCTGTTTTTGTTGTCATCGATAGACTCATGAATGTTGCTCACTTCTTGCCAATCCAGGAGACCATCAATGTTGATGAGCTGGGATGGTTTTACATCCAATAGATTGTACATCTACATGGAGTTCCACACTACATTGTTTCAGATAGGGATTTTCATTTTACTTCTCGGTTCTGGCAGGGGCTTCAAAAGTATTTGTGTATATATGTAATTTTGAGTACATCATACCATCCCCAGACAGATGGCCAGTCCGAGCGTATGATTCTGGTGCTTGAGGATATGCTCTGACCATGCATTCTGTAAATTGGTGGTTCATGGGAGAAGCATATATTTATGGTGGAGTTTGCCTACAACAACAGCTTTCAGTCAACTATTCAGATGGCACCATACGAGGCTTTTTACAAAAGGCCATGTTGATAACCTTTATACTGGCTAGAGGTAGGAGAGGCAGCTTTTCTGGGACTTCGTCTTGTTCTGGATTCCTCAGAGTAGATAGAGTTGATTTAGAAGAGGATGGATATGACACAATCTTGATATAATTCTAATTTTGATTAGCGGAGATAACCTCTGGAGTCCGAGGTTGGGGATCAGGTTTTTCTGCATTTTGTACTGAGGTTGGGACATTAGAGGATTTGGAGACAGGGTAAGATTTCAGTATGGTACGTCGGGCCGTTTGAGATGTTGGAGAGAGTTGTCCCATTTTACAATCGGTTGTAGTTACCTTAAAGGTAATGGGCTATGCACGACGTCTTCCACATTTCATAGCTCCAATATTACTTTTTCAGACCCATCTTATGTCCTTCAATCGGGTGAGGTTGTGCTCGAAGCGGATGCATCATTTGAGGAGCATCCTATCCAGATTTTCAATCGAAGAATGATGGTTCTCTGTGACCGGTCTGTTCCTCTGGTATAGGTGCTATGGCAGCATAGGAGAGCCTATGACAAGACTTGGGAGAGGGAGGTCGATGTATGATTGCAGTGGTTGGAGTTGTTTGGCGTTTCTTCTTCTACACCTCGCTAGGGAAATTTAGGGATGAATTTTTTAAGGGGTATGTTTGTAAGAACCCGAAACTTCTTTTCATGTATGTTTTTTCTTTTTCAAAAGTTTTTTAGAAAAGGGGAGTTTCTGGAAATTTTTTAAGTACATGTCTTGTACTTTATGTGTACACGCTATGTACTTTTATGCTGCTAGAGGCTGTGTGTTGGCCGTGTCATGACCATGCACACGGCCATGTATCGGTGATGTGGAGGCCGCTTAATGCTGAGTACGGAAATCCTAGTACATTTCGTATACTCTAAATGTATAATCCATGCACTTTTTTTCATTAAACGGACTGCAGTCATGTCTTAAATCCAAAACCATCTTCTTCTCCGGGCTCTTCAACCGAGAGCATTCCGTATGTCCACAGATCTTTGACAAACCACCGAACCTCCATCCATCCTCCGGATCTACCACCGTCGATTGCATTGGAACCACAGTGGTAAGGTCTTCCTTATCCCAGAGCTCCATTTCCCAATTCCTCCTCTATCACAAGTTATCGTCGGTTTAACATTTTGTGAGTTTTTGTAGATCTACGACGTTCTAAGGAGATTCAAGATTTGTGGTTCGAGTATATAAACCTCTTAATGTCGATATAGGTGTTTTGATCCTTTCTATAGGATGTCTTTGAGTATATGTTCAAATTCCACCAATACCCTTGAATGTGGTATTCTGTGTTTCCTATTTTTCCATTGTTGTTTTCTAGAATTTCTTATATGCCTGATTAGAGGTTTTTGTTTCTGAATAGGGTAATTTACAATGCTTTGGATGTTTTTCCAATGAATGTTTTCCCATTTATGACCATTTGGTCTAGTTTTTCCTATTAGGCTATTGCCAATTCCATTCATAGTTTGTAGGATTCTATGACAGTTCTTCTATACTAAGATGTTGTAGATGCTACCCAAGTAGTTATTGATGATACTTTGGGCAATTACGCGATGCGATACTTGCCGATTTTACACAGGGTTGTGAAAACTTAGTGTAGTAGAACATAGAGATAATGGACGTAAGGGCTTCTCCAGAGTGTCTTTATAATACAATGTGAGACCACATGGGGAATTGACATTGAGTGCTTCTCCAAAGTGTATGTAGTTCCTTGATGCGGGCCACATGGGGAATGAGATGTTTCATGCTTCCCCAGAGCACCATTATTACGATACGAGACTATAAGTGGAATTGACGGTGAGTGCTTCCCCATAGATTATATTATTTAGCTGAACCAGAGGGGTGAGACAGTATGTGCCTCCCAGAGGATTTCTTGTACATGCAGGTTGAACTATAGGGGATAGGCAATGAGAACTACCCAGAGGTTACCTATTTGTTCTACTTGCTTATGTGGATTATTACTTGATTGTAAATTATATTCTAGAAACTGTGGATTATTTTTAGTTTAGTACTTCCCTATTTATTGCTTTATTTACTTTTACCTACCAAATATTCACTAACTATTAAGCACAGATCTTTGGGTGGTTTCCTACTAGGAATTTGTCTAACACCCTATTTGGGCTATGCTTTTGGGCCAAAATAGAATAAATTGTTGCACGTATAGATAAGGGAAATCACCCTTCTACTTCAGGTTCTTGATTGCACTGAATCTGGAGAGCATGGGACCATGCCGAGGATTGCGATACTGAGGAGTTGCTCGTCTGTTTTTATTTTTTAGTTTGGTTAAGTAACATATTCCGCATTGTGACTTGTTTGGATATCTTCCTAGACATATATTTACCATGAATAATTTAAATATATTTCTTTACCAGTTTTATATTTATCATTCTTCCTCTGTTATTGTTGTTGGATATTTACTGCTTCCATTGTTGTATGTGTTGTTACTTCTGTTCTGTACTCTGCCAATGAGGGAATAGTTTACCCACTATCTCAACAAATGACCTAGCTGCTAGTCAGAGGCCTCTGGCATTCAGGTAAATGCGCTTCCTGCCATGTGACCAACTGGGTATGGGGTGCCTCTTGGTGGCTTCCAGAACTAGGACGTTACATTCATCGTGTCCTCCAAGCATTTCCAAACCCAAGTTGGATCGGCTCGTTGAAGATGCTCTGCATCAACAGGCATCTGAGGAAGAATTTGAAGATGGTCTGCATTCATCGTTCTTCATTGGAGAAGGTGTAATCCTCCATGTTTTGGACATCGCGTCACTTTTCCATCATTTAGTTACTTGGTGAAGTCGTCCCACAACCTGCCCCCTAGTTCAATTAAATAGAAGAGGGATGGAGGTTGGTAACAATCGTTGGAATTTATGACAATTCATTTATTAAGAATATTCCTAAATTCCAACGACGTGGTTACATAAAATTAAAAGGTCAAAGCTAATTAAGTTATGCTGGCACAATTTAAGTGGTGTGTTTTCATTAATTAATAAGCGGATTCGAAGAGGCTCCCCCTCATTAATGAGGGGAGTTGTGATGTTTTACTCTCCTCCCATTAATAGGGGAGTTATGCCCCGTGTGGTCCCCATCTCATTTATCCTCAGATGGGAGGTTGATTTCAGGTGGGCCCCACCAACATAACCTCTCATGATAGGTTAAGGTGCGGTGGCCCCACCTAAAACTCCCTTGAGGAGGTTTTGACCACCCATCCTCCCCATGTAGGATAAAAATAAGATAAAGTGTATGCTCACATTATTTTGTTATTGTTTTTACAAAAAACCCAAAATCTAACTTTTACACTCGACCAACTACCATCAAAGTGAAATCTCTTTATGTGAATACCGGCGCTGTGAATTCTACGGTGCCCTCAGATTTAAATTCTTAGAACTAGTTCAAAAGTTACCAAATGTCGCTCGGGCGTTTACTGAACGGACATGAAAAAATGTACAGAAAATTATTATCAGTCACCCTCGACTCACGCCAGTCAAGGTTAGGCTTTTCCTAGGTGGAAAACGCCCCAATGCAAATAACAGTACTCTCGGATTTTCAATCTGAGTTACCATTTTGATGTTATACATTTTACAATAAAATAATCGTCACTTAATTATTTTATTTGTGGCTAAAAACTAAATTTGTATGGTGGCCCATGACGGCCAAAGATAGTATCTTCTTAAGAAATTATACATTCACAAGTTCATCGGTGGTCTTAGATTTTTAATCCGGGTTACCATTTGTGAGTTATAAGCATTTGAAAAATAAAATAATTTATTTTATTATTTTAGTTACGATTATGCCATTTTTTGGGTTTCCTCATAGGAGGCCCACACCAACTAATCTTAAGTTAGTCCAAGGGTAAACCCACTATCCAGAGTGTAATGGTGCATCTCGATTTCTGATCCAATTTACCATTTTAGAGTTATTTCACTTTTTCAGGAAAAAATCTTACTCGCGTTAACTAAAGATTAACAAAAACATAGAAAAATAATTCTGGGCACTCTGGGCCTCGGAATCGCACTCCATCAGATTTCACGGACCCGTAAAATTCCCATTTAATTAAAAAAATACATGGAATTTCCATGTCTTTACAAAAAGGGGGAGATAACATTCTCGACTAAGCTATCTTATTTATTTTCATCATTCACCCTAAAACATATTCTATATATTAATTTATGATAACATAAGTATATCTAATATTATAAAATTATATTAAACTAATGAAATATAAATTATATTCTTTCCTCTAAAACCATTCAATACATTAAAACCCCGTTATGCGTACCTGCGAACTACCACCGCAATGAATGATATTCTTTGTTATTCATCACTGCCATTCAATGATTGTTTGAAATGATTATTTAATATTTTAATATGATATTTATGAGATTATTAATATTTAAAAATAATAAACCATTCTTTATCTTTCATCAATTCTATGGAAAACATGCACATCACTTTTGTGTACATGTGGACGACCACCACCACAAAAGTGATGTATTTAATTTTTCACTCTATTAAATTCTTATTTATACAACCCCCTCTAAATATTATTCATAAATAGAATAAAATATAAATAATATCATTTTACCACATTTATTATTATATTATACTAAATATAATTACTTTCTTATTCCCCTGTAGATTATATTACATTCTTGTTTGAGGTTGTTTAACCACTAATATGAAAAATGCTATAATGTTTTCTCATGGGTAACTAAGGAATCAAAAATAATTGTGATATTGAAAAATAATAAGTAAAAAATTATTTTTTGGGGTTTTTAATGATAATGGTAATATCAAACCGATTATTAGTATATAACCCTTCATTTATAAAAATTGTTAAACCATGTTCTTTAATGACTTCATCATCAAAAAACATTATAAGAATACATATCAAATAGAACTAGAACATTAGAAGTCATTATTAAAAATATATTCAAGTATCTCATATGATTTTATAATATGGAAATATTAATCTCTAAATAAAAATATAATTATCTCCATTATAAAACTAGTACTAAACAATCAATCGAAGCCAATATTGTTCGATGGTGAAAATAAAATGCAACTGAAAAATTTATTTGTAATATTTATTAAAAATAGAATTTATTAAAGGTTATATTTAATAATTATTTTATGAAATAAGTGACTAATAATTTAATTTTTTGTGATTAATGAAGTTAATTTGGTTTTGTGGAATACAAAAATTAAAATAATGGTTTTTATATCTCAATTTTGCTCTATAAAGATATAATATATACTCAAAACATAATTCATTCTTGTGGTTTATATATTATACATGAAATTGTTTTATTATAATTTACCATATAATCTATTGGATTTTTAAACCCATCTCATGTTCTACCATTCATAGGATTTCAATTCAAAAGATAATGTTTATATAAGGATTTGTTTGTATAAGTTTCTTAAATCTAGGAGACATGTTTGATATTTTTAACCATGTTTTATTTTTTATGGTGCATTAACTAACCATTTGATATATTACACCATAAATAATATTTCAATTATTTTTTAAAATATAAATTTCATGATAAATGATTAAAAAATTTCTTATTATAATATACGAAAGACATAATGTTTTCATTGACAAACATCATTTACAAATGATTATTTCATTTAAAAGATATTCTATCTGTGAAATTTATACATTCTTTTTTCTAAAACCCCAATAATTATATTCTCCTCTAGTAATTATTTGTTTTTACTTGTATTTTCACTATTTCATTTTCCCCATGGGTTATAGTTTAGTAATTATTTGAGAAATCCACAACACCTTTTCTTTAGGTCGGGTATCATTATTCTTCATGTTACAATTCGTTGGATGTTTTTTAAATGTCACAATCTCTTTCACAATTATCTATTAAGGAAATATTACAATTTTTTGAATTTATTTAAAAAAAATTACTAAAAAAATCAGGCTTTCTGTTTTTGTATTTTTTGTAGTGTGAAAAAAACCCCATTTAAACATTTCTTTAAACACAAATACTAATATTTTATCTTTTTTTACATGGAACTTAATCACTATGATATCAAATTTTATAAAAATAATTATCATCCAAATTTTATAAAATATTTCTATATTATTAAATATTTTCAAATGTTTAAGTCACATTCTTATTTCAAAATAAATTTTTATATTCCCATAAAAAGGCCCTTTTCAATTTTCAAATATTTGGAAATATTTTATGCTTGATTTTGGATATTCTTAAAATGATACCTTCCAGCTTGATTCCCATGATGACATATGGGATGTTTTTTATCATATTAATGATCCATAACTAATTTTTTCTATCCTAATCATTGAACATTTATAATAATTTTTTATTCAAAATATTTTCCCCTTTGAGTACCATCTTTTATATTACCTTATTCTAGGGGTGTTCCCATAAATACTCATATATCTATTGATTGGTGAAATTATTTAACAAACCATATACCTTGTATGTATGTGGTTTAAAAACCATACAAATCATCATCATAATTAAATGTTATTTATCTATAAAGTCACCAGATATATTTGGATACCCATTTCTTTTCCATTGGATTATCATGTTATGACTGTTGATGAAATTATGTTCAATTTTTTGGTGATTAAATTTTTAAAGGATATAAAACCCATTTTCTTCCCAAGGATAATGATAGGTGGGGTCCAATATTTTCCAATAATTCATTGGTTGAATGTTTATATCTCATGAGACAATTATAAACTGATGAAATTAAGTATTACCACCAAATGTGAGTGTGAGTATTTACCCATGAATTCATGGGTGAGAGTATCGAATCACAAAGGTGATGATAACATATGATTATATTTGTTTCAGATATCGTTATTATTATTTTAATCATGGCTACATTATATATTCATTCCATATATATATTATTATGCTCCAGGGATCGTATTTATGATCTTATTATTCAGCACACTCTTTTATGGTCTATTTTTTCTTATTTGAGATTACATGTTATTTTTTCATGAATTCTGGAATAAAATTATTATTTAATATTTTTTTTATCTTGATATTTCTACATCACTCATGTATTGTCATATACTAATTATTTAACCAATAATAATTATTGATATGTTTCCCATTATGGAGTGGTTTATCTCTCCCATTTATTATGTTTCCATTGCCCATTTTATGAATAGGACTATAACATATGAGAAGTATAGAATAGAGTCTAGTGTGGATAAATTCAAGAGAAATGTTAATAAGTATTTTCAAATAAGTTTATTTTGTAGATATTCATCAATTAAAAAACCCTTACATTCATGGTATTACTATAATATGTGAGATTTAGATATTAAAATATGAAAATTGTGTAAAAGAAACATATTTTTATCTAACATTGTATCAGGGATAGTGTTTAAAGAGATTATTTTTGGAACTTGAATTGGGAGTGTGGGTTTGAGGTTCCTTATTCAGTTTTATAAATAGCGTCTCACTATTCATTCTTACAAAACATGTATGAATTACAATACTCAAAATACTCAAAAAAATTAATCATAAACACACATATAAAGCATTGGTCATAGAATTCTCACTCAATCAAAAAAGAACATTCACATATTTTGGATAGTGGGTGTTCATTGTAAATTATAAGAGGTTCAATTATATTTAAAAATAGTTACAAGTTAATTGTTAGCTCAGTGACCATGGAAAATGATGGTTCAATTAAAATCAATGGAGTTTCATCAATTGTGATAGGAGAAGATTAGTTTAATTGGAATAATTTTGTATATGTTTATAAGTTAAAACACTACTAATTAAGTGTGTATTAACTCTGTGATAAAGTCAATACTTTGATGTTTTAGAAAGATGAGTTATTATATAATATGTTGAAATATGTATTATTATTTTTAATGGGACAATGAATACAGGTCAATGTATTAATGTTAGTGATTCTAAAAATACACGATACATAACACTAATTTAAAAAAACCCAATTATGGAATTGAATAACCACATATCATGGTCGAAAGAGTATGAGTAATATTACCAAACCAATTATTTTTCCTGAAGTGACTTTGTTGAATAAATATTGAAATTTCATTATATGTACATTCCAAAAGGGAATTATTATTAATTACACACATAATAATGTAGAGATTTAAATATCTTACTTATTAGAGATAACTCATTCAAATAATTACAGGCCTATGGGAAATAAATCAATAAATAAATAATTTTTTATTTACTTTATATATTTATTACTCATTTTAAATTTATTAGTTTTGAAAAATAGGAAATGTTGGACATTATGATGTTTAAAAGTTTAAAAGAAGTGTTGAAATGGACTGTCATATCTTTAAATCATCTTAATATGGAAAATACTATTGAATATTTTTTTTTGAAAGGTTAATTTATATCCATGATGTTATGGTATTAATCATTAATTTGGTACACTATATATACACCATAAAATAGACTTATTTAATGTAATAATATTAAAAATATTTTAAATGGCTTTCACCAATTAGTATAGCATAATACTTATCAATTATTATAAAGGAAATATATTAGTGAAATGATCTTATTAAAAATTATTTCTTCTTCCAAACCAACTAATATATGACATTATACAACATATATTGTAAGAATAAACCTAAATAAAAATACTTTATGTTATTTTATAGCACTTGTAATATTAATGTCACGAATAAGAATTAAGTAAATTTGTGAAAATAGATTTTTGTGGGGGTCTTACAAGGTTATAATACTAATTAAATAAGATATCACTTCTAAAATAATTAATGAGGGAATAATGTGGACAATGTTGATTTGAATATTCTAAAATAGTCAACGAATAAGGATAATTATCAAGAATAATGTTCTAGAAGTTTATAAGATGAAGTATAAATTGTTGAGAATCAAGTATATGTTTTAGAAAATAATATAAATTTAAAAGAACCATATGATGAAGATAATTATGAACCCCAAAAAAATTATTAATAACATTCTTTTTTAATTAATCCTAGGATGAGATAGTAGGGGAGGTTCAAAATATTTTTTCTTGGTCAAGGACAGATGTTTAGAGGTTATATAACATTGAATACAATTATACAAACCATATTATTTTCCTATATTGAACAATGATTTTTAAAATTGTATATTGAAATAAAATAATATACTGATTCTATGAATTATTATTTGGAACAAATCATGAATAAAAATTGTTGGGAGTCGGTACCCATTCCAATGAGAAAAAATATTATTATAATAAATTAGGTTTTCTTTATCCGGTTTAATGATAAATAACATGTAATCAGAAATAAGGAAAAAGTAATATATATAGTAATGTAAAATTAGTTAATTTAAATAAGTCTTTCAAATTGGTTTCTAGGTGAGAGATCATGATATAGAGATGACAAAATATCATTCAAAATGCATTTGAATTAAAACATCACCAATGAAGAATTGGAAGGGGAACTCTATATTAATAAACATAATGAATTATTTTATGGATAAGATTTTGGACATTTCAAAAACCTGTATAATCATCTATATTTTAAAAAAATACCCATGGGAATGGTAATCCATATGATATAATTTCACCAAGTCATTGAAATATTTGAAGGGAAGACTAGACAATAACAACTGCATTAATGATGATAATGAAGTATATTTAATTTTCCATGCCTACATAGGTAATATTATATTTTCTTAGGATGAATAATTTATTTTCATTTCATTTTTTTGGATATAAAATAGATATTTTAGATTTCCATAATTATATTAATGAGGTACTTCTTGGTCATGAAAATATTTCAATATTAAGATCTTATTTTACTTCTATAAGAAATTTATGCATGAGAAGTTATAAATTTTTTTTTATAAATTATTAAAAGATTTTACCTACCCTAATTTTTTTGGTAAATAATATTTTATGGGTAATAATGTAAGAAAATGTGATTCAAGAGAGTTTGAAAAGATAATTAGGATATTTATTAACATGAATGTTTTTAGAAAATATATAGAATATATTATAACATTAGGTATCTCTTATTAAAGTAGACTAAAGGCTAATAATTTCATTTAAATATGTATTATTCTTGGGAAAATTTAATGTATGATAGATTATTGATTCAAATATGTGACTAAGGTAAATATGGATCTCTTTGGATATACAAATACTAATTGGTACATAAATAGAGATGATAGAAAGACAACATTTGATGAATTTGTCTTTTTGGGAGAGAGTTGTTTATCTTCGTACACAAAGATTAAATATTTTTCTAACATGAGTAGTATTAATGTAGAGTATTCCTCTGAAAATTTTTAATCAACACAATTTATGAGTATAATTACTCAATTGGAAGATCTCATGGGGGATGTTATTTTATCATTGATATTTGAATGTAATAATCAAATTTATATAAATTTATCTATAAATATATTTTACCATTATTTATTAAAACACATTGATAAGATATATGACATTATCAAAGAGTTTTTTGAGAAAGGCATGATAAATCTATATTTTTCATATACTAAGGATAAAATTCTAGATGTGTTTTTAATCCACAATCATGGTAATCAAATCCAGGATTATAGTGGATGGTGAGAGTTCAATGTCATTACTATTAAGGATAAGGTTTGATAATGTCATTATCTCTATCTTAAGTTATTTGAATATTGATTATAAATGGTAGATTATGTCATCATTAATCCATTATATTTATCCTTTAATGTATTTTTATATTCAAAAAAAATATTAAAATTAGAGATTAAAAAATATAGTGGGCGAATCCAAAGATATATTTTAAACATAAGGGTGGTATATCTTATTTGGAGATAGAATATAATTAGGGAGACTTTTTAGAAGAGGATCGATATTTATTCGGTATGTGTTCTAGTGAATGGTTTGAACCATTATAACTTTTTTGAAATAACTTATTATACATAGAATCAAGGAATGGTTCTGGAAATTGGAATGAGAGTTATTTTAATAAGTAGGACACCATTGGTATGAATAACTATGAAGAAGTTAATGTATGTAACATTAATGGAGAAAATATAATTATTATTAATTATTTCCCTATAAATCAGTATTTCATATATATTCATTGAATTATTTATTGATGATTCATTACTATGTGTGTTGAGTTAGAAAATTATTTGTGTTATGTGGTTGTCAAAATAAATAAAATGATGAGTTTTTTATGACCAATATTTATCAAATTGAGATGCTAATAATAATAGTTTGGGAACCTTGAGGATATATATGTGACACTACGGATGTTTACTAGGATTATTTGTTGAATAAGAATACCATACATTATCAATTTTAGTCTAGGGGATAACATATGAAATGAAAATGGAGTGAATATGTTTTTGTATGTTTTTTCCTTTCAATACATAAAAAATAGTAAAACTCATATAAAATTTAGTTTATTATATGAGGTTATTGTTTTTGGAAGTATTCAAGTGTTTTACTAATTTCTATAGGTCTTTATTATTGATAGTGTTGGGTCAAAAATATGATAATGTACTTCTATACATAAGATTAAAATTTCAAAACATAATATTAAATATATAAGATTTAATAGTATATTTTTAATATATAAGATTACATTTTGGATATATAATATTAAATATTTGACAAGTGATGTTTCTTACATTTCCCAAAATACTAAATACGTAGTTAAATATTAACCTCATGGAAATTATCACATTCATCATCGATCACTTAACAAACAAAATCTAAAAAATCTAAACTAAACCAAAGTTGAATAAAAAGGTTCTAGTGATATAGGGGATATAGTTTTAATGAGAATAATTTGAGATGTCTTTAAAGGATGTAACTTTATTTAATTATGAATCAGAAATTAATATTTTAAAAAGGAATATTATTATTGTTGTAACAAACTGATCCTGATCAACATATCATGTACCCTTGGTCATCCCGTCATAAGGATCAAAGTCTATTCTTGATCACCATGACCTATTGATAAGTTCCAATGGTGTCAAAGTAATTATTTTTGGGTTCTTTGACCATAAAAATCCCTTAAACCACATAAGATACCCCATTCAAAAATCTATCATTATGTTTTCATAACATGGATTATCATTGATGTGAATAAATAGAATCAAATAATAATAATAAAACCAAACTTGGAATCATGAAATATTAAAAATTCCGAAATAAATATATAACCTAAAATTAATGTGATTTAAAATCATCATATATATGCATGAATCCCAAGAGAATGGTAGGTCATAGAGGTTAATATATAAAATACACAAAATTTAATAACTACATGAGGATCCCAAAAATACTCCCCCCAATCTAACACATTATAGAACATTTCCACCACTAATCACCACACCACTAAGATTAATGAATGAATTATTATGTTCCAAAAAACAAAATACCTATATTATCTGTTACTATATCAAGTAATAACATGTCTACATATATTCAATGGATGTATGTAGGGTGTGAAAAAAATTCCTAGTATATTAAAACGGGGAATCAACACCATACCTTGAAAAATATAAACCATTAACTATAGTTTGAACGATAAATTTTGGAAATATGTTTTTCATAAAAAATTAATATGAAAATTAATTAATATCCTCAGGGTTTCATAATTAAAAAAATTTCTAGTTGGAAATAAAATTTATAAATGAGAAATCAAATGTAAGCTGTGTCAATGAGTGATGTAATAAATAATAACCTAAAATGAAAACAGGTAAAAGATAACATGACTCAATAATAAATAACATGGATTCCAACAATTGGATCACATAAAAACGATGTATTTACATGGATCATTCACATGGAACACCTGAAAATGGACGACATATGGTGAAACTGATAGAATCCTAACCCTTGCATACACTCATTCCCATTCCTGGTGACAATCCCCCAGTTAGGGTATGATCATTACTAGGGTTACTAGATGTTACAGTAATCAAATCTATAATTTCACACATCCTATTACCCAACCACATACCCAAGGTTCCCCACATAAAACACATTTATAATAAATTCTTATTAAATGGGTATCCTCATATAAATATCTCAAGAGACAAATGAAATCACAAGTACATGTTCTCAATAAAATAATTAAAATTCACAAAAATACCTATATATTAAATAAATAAATTATTTGTAAAAAATTATTATAAATAATAGAAACACAATTTATATAAAAAAAATTATTTTAAAAAATTATTTCAAACACCATTTAAAATTAAAAAATTCTTTGAAACATTTTACCAAACACATAATGAGGATTAAGCTATTTAATAATGCATTTCATATAAAATTAGGGAAACCATTAATAATTAAAATAAATTATAAAAAACACACAATGAAAAATTTAAATTATCCCTAAATAATTCATTTCGGTCATGATATGGTAAGATAATTCTTTATAAATCTCACACATAACACTATGAAAAGAAAAAGTTTTTTCCATAGAGATACCAACCACAAACTTTTTGAAACATTTATATATTATTAAAATATCAAACTACTATAAATATTGTAATCCCCATGAACTCTAACAGATAAAAAATAAAATTTTACATGAATCTCTAGTCTTAATCATGGAATCCATGGCCATTTAGGCAATAAAATAAGCATTAAATGGAAGAAAAATATATTATAAGAAGAATGAATAATGAAACAATTAAATAGAAAGAGTTTACCATGATCTATTACACTTAAATCAATTGAATATAACCAATTTATAAAATAGGAAAAGGTACATAAATGAGAATAAATTATATGATGCTTAAATGGGGATGAGAATAAATAATAGGGTTTGAATTGACCTGGGTAGAATTATATATGAAAAATATTTGATATTTTTATTGGTCTTTGTAACTCCCCAAGGTTTCATCATATGTTATTTGTTCAATGTAATTCAATAACTTGTAGTACATCCATCACTGAGTTCAAGCACACCACGACTTACCAAACTATCCATTCAAAAGAGGTTATGAGTAGTATAAACTGAATTTTGAATTTTATATAATAATTATAATTTTTGAATCCATATTATTAATTACTTATATATATTATAAGAACAAATTCATTTTTTCAGATAAAAGACGTATTTTTTAATGCAATTTTACTACCTTTTGATTGAGATCCCTTTTTAAATCCTATATTTGAAACTTTTATATATTAAATAGGTCAAAATAAACTTCTTATTTAGAATCGGGACATAAAAATTTAGTTTTGATAAATTTTTTGTGTTTTTCTGATAACTTTCATATTTGTGTGAATAGTTAAAAATAGTAAATTCTAACAGAAAAAAAATTTGTTAATCAAATTAATTTTGTAACACCCCGACCCCAGCTACCCAGAGTCGGTGCATTACATCGTAACATTGGTATGATCACAAAAGATCAAGTCTCGAAAGACCGATTAGTTTAGTAGCCTTGGAAACACTAGATACATTCGTAAACGTTACATTACATCATAAAGTGAAAAACAACAATAACAAAGTCTCCATAGTCCACACTCATATCCTCTTCTCACAATCCCTGTAGGTCATTCATAAAATACTTCTTCACATCCTGGAAAATATAAAAACATTGAAAGGGGTGAGCTCAAATGCTCAGTAAGGATAACAATATTGCGGAAGCTTTCATAAATAAACATAAAAATTTAAGGAAATGTATAACTAAAACAAAAGCCTTTTAAACTTGAACATCAACATAATATGGCAAAAGTAAAATGAGATAATTCCATTAACTTCTTCACATGGATATTCTACTGGTCGAATAATCACATGAAATATCAATAACCACTTTCATAATGATGGAATGTATAATGCCTGACATTCTGAAACATTTTGTCAAGGCCTCGGCCAAGACGTCTAAAATGATTAAGGCCTCGGCCAAAATCACAAATCAAATTGGGAAAGGGCCTCGGCCAATTCCACGTCTAGTTGTCTCATGAGACCTACCGATGCATCGAGGATCTATAGCGGGCTCCACCCATCACTTATTAAGTCCAATACATTCCTCGTATGAATAGGTTTAAACATATCAAAAACCATAACATAATCGTATCACATAAAACATGCATAAAGGAAACATAACATTTCCACATTTCAATCACAAGATATCAATACAACACATATATATAATAAAAACGCTTTCAAAACCATTTTCAAAACCAAAATAAAAGAAAGTTAAAACTTTGTATTTATTTTTCATTAAAAAAAGTGATGGCTTGTAGAGGAAGCCGAAACTCAAATAATGGTCACGGCGGCGGAGAAGTCGTTGTCGCCGCATAAGTACGGAAATAAAAACATTCCCTTTTTGTCGTTTAGTAAAACGCTTCGTATAAAAAAGATTCCTTTTGAATAAACATAAAAGTCAAAGGGGTTTATACACTGTATAAAAGAAAGTTGTGTATAAAACCAAATATGCCTCAATGAATGGAGATTGAGACGAAGTCCCTTAAAAAGATCATTTTTAAATAAAATATATCTATTATGTGTATTCACTATATGTACACATAAAGAAAGTATAAATGAAATATATGACATAATAACATCATGACATAATTTGAAAGTACTAGATTAACCCAAAGAATGGAAATTGGGTTAAGAAGTTCCCTTACCTTGCGTCTTGTCCTGACTCGACCGTTCTTTAACCTCCTCAAAATCGGGTAACTCTTTTTGATTTGAGCCAAAGGCTTCCTTGAGAAGAGTTCTGCCCAAAGTGAGGCTTCTAGGAGTAAGGGAGGGAATTTGGGAGAGTATTTGGGCAGAGGTTGGCTGAGCCAAATGGCTTGAAGGTGTGAATAAGGTGGAAGAGGTGGGGGCCTTTTATAAGTGGAGAGGAGGGGCACTCTTGGAAAGTAAAGAAAAGCCACTTTATTATAAAATGCGTTTCGGATTTTAGAGGTCCCACACTTATATAATTCGAGGATAAGATGATAAGGGTTCGAAATCTACTCATCCAATAGATTTTTGACAAGTGTAAGCTTTGGATTTTACATTATCTTTCCATTTTATTTAAATCGTTAAATAATGAGGTCATCACTGCATCATAATGATGTCATAAATAATTTAATTTATTTAATGTCTAAAAACTATAAAAAAATACTATGATGTAGGAAATATTTTTAGCTTTCTAATGAATATTTATAATCAAAATTTGGACTTGTGTATCCCCACTTAAAAACTGTTTTAGTAAAATAACTCATGTTTGTGTCAATTTAATTTTAACATTAAATAAATATATATTAATGTCATTTTCCAACCAAAGTGGCTCCATGGGGTCCCCAAGTTGACCCATGAGTTTTCTTGGTCGGCCATGACTCATCCAATAGGTGTAGGACAAGTGTCAAGCTCATATCATATTATTAAAACATTATTTTTACCTTAAACTACACTAATTACCTCTAATCGCGATTAAGAACTTAAAAGTTACTATTCACCAAAAAATTATTTTAATCTCATCGAACCACATTTTACTTCTTAATGACAACCATGTATGTCGGATTTTTTAAAATCAAATCACAGAAGTGGTAATATTTCATTTAAACGAAAAATCAGTTATTTAACTACCACTTAGTGGTTTCACTATTCATCAAAAATTGACGTTTTTCAGAACAAGGCCATAATTTCACCCTAAGCTATAATTGATATTCCGAATTCAAAAATGATGTCTATTTTAAAAAATTCCAATCATATAAGTTGCATTAATTAATTTTATAATTAATTCCCTCTGTTACGACAAATAGCGTGTTTTTAGGAAACAATTTATATCAAAAGATTGGCAATTGTTTATGTCCAATTTCAATGTTAAATTAATTCTAATGACCACCATTGGATAAAATGGTAAAAATATATTCTAATTATACCTTAAAACCACTAAATAGTATAATTTATCACTATAAATTATTTTGATTAAAAAAGTTGTTTTTAAGTATTTTCACTATTCATAAAAAATTAGAAGTTCTCAGAAAAATACCAAAAATTCAACATAGGCTAATTTCGATATTCCGAATCCAAAAATGAAGTCCATTTTAAAATATAAAATTTCTATAATTTTAAAAAGTGGTTATTACTATTCATAACGGCTACTATGATTAGTTGCGGTGTTTTAGAACTCGAAGTTGCTTACAATACAAGCTATTGCATTATTTAATGAGAAGCGTATTGTGGAAGCTCGGGGTGTTACATTCTCCCCTCCTTCAATAAATTGCGTCCTCGCAATTTGAAATTTTTCTTGGAAAATAAAAGGTTGAAAATAGAAAATACCTTTTAGGAAAACCCACATCGGAAATAAGATTAATAAAATTTAGCCTTAATAAGAGGGAAAGGGAAATGAAAAAGTCACCACCCAATTATGATCTCGATTAGGAGAACATTGGTGGCAATTAGAGACATATAATTGGACGAAAAACGTAAATATTTGTAGGGAGTGATTGAGGTCATCAATCACAATCAACTGTCAAATTGAGGGCCTCAAAGCCTTCAATCTATGTTGATTTAAAATATCATCAGTTCAACAAGACATAAGGTATTAGGATAACACATTTTTTTGTTTTAATATCCCTTTACTAAAGTTTAAGATTTAATTTATTCATTGAATAAGAGATAGGTATATATATATATATTTATGCTTGACAATTAGAGTTTCAACCTTCAACTCATCTTTCACTCAAAAAGATAATAGAACTCAAAAATATTATACTTATCCTAATTGTATAAGGTTCCAAATGTTAACACATACCATTTAGATTAGTAATATTATTTTGTAATAACCAGGGACTTCCTGTAGGCTAGTGGTAGGAAATAAAGGCCTGTCGCACCATGATTGTGGGTTCGATTCCTGCAGCTTTGTCCGACGCGACGGGTTATGCCCCACCATGCAGGTTGCCCTTTTCCTAAAACTATAGTATTATAATATTCCAAAAATAATCTTCATAAATTTTTTTAACCTTAAACAATGCTATCCAGAGATCAACTTAATCCACTCCAACCTTTATAGTTATCCAAAATACCTCTGTCCAGACTTTCTCTAAAAGGTCTCTTAATTCCAAAATCAATTTATCAGATTCCCCAAACAAAGTAAAGTTTCTCTTATTGTCACATACAAAAAATATAATTACCTTCATCATATTAAAACCTTACTGAAATTAACAAGTACTGCAGTACAATCCTTATATATATATCACATTATTCTAATAACCAGAATATAATCCATGAGTCCAAAAGCACCAATACATTAGTTATTCTGCTTCAACTATAGTAAGAGCATAAGATTGTCCTTGATCCCTAGGCCTTTTCTGAGGTAAGTTTCCCTGATGCTTAGGACATTCATTTGCATAATGACCCATTTCTCTACAATTGTAGCATTCAACTTTGATAGCCTCTTTCTTTCCCTTGCAATCACGAGCCTGGTGACCCTTTTCTCCACATTTATAACAAACTCCCATTCCTTTTAGGCAAGTACCAGGGTGATTCTTTCCAAAATTATCACATAATGGAAAATCCTTCTTTCCCTTTTTCCCATTATCTGTCTCTTGTTCCACCGTTCTCTTCTTCTCTTGCTTTACATTGTTGTCATAAGACTTAGAGAATTCCTTTTCTGTCTTGATAGAACATGAGACAATATCTTCGTATGATGAGAAGGATTGTGATACTAAAGCTCGACGGAGAAATGGTTTTAACCCATCAAAGAAAAGATCAATCTTACTCCTTGGGTTACGTATATAATCGGCAGCATGCCTCACCAACCTTGTAAAGTTAGCCTCATACTTTGCGACATTCTCATCCTCCTTCTGCCTCAAACTCAGAAATTGTCTTTCCATATCTTCTCGATGGTCACGAGGAAATTATTTTTCTAAGAAAATCTCTTTGAACTCCCTCCATTCCATATTCGATACTTCATCATCTTCCTTTGTGTTTTGAATCAGCGACCACCACTGATCGGCATCTCCAGTGAGGCGGTAAACTGCCATGAAAACCTTCTCCCTTTCACTACTCCCCAAGGCATGGAATATTTTCTCTAAGGAACTTATCCATTGCTCAGCTACTATAGGATTTGTACTCCCATTGATGGTTGGTGGTTGTTGCCTCATGAAACGGTCTAGCATTGATCCTCCACGTTGCGGATCAGGGTGCTCCATACGAGTAAGGTTATTATTCATAACCTGAGTGAGTTGTCCCAGTATGGTAATAAGTTGATCAGCACCAGTTGTATCTCCAGATCCACAATAATTATCTTGAGCAGGAGGGAAATCCCTACACATAGCTCGTGTATTGATACGGTTTCCATTCCTTCCACTAGGCGCCATTTCTAAACAATGGCATAAACTAGATTAGTTTATGAATCAAAATACATAATTCCATACTTGTTAAACACTTTACATAAATTGAACTATTTATGGATATAATCCATAATCATAAAAAGAAATGTTTTCTTTGAGGAAGTATATACTCATAACCCTTCATAGTGGTTTGTAATGAAAATCAGAATTATCCTAAGCATATCCCCCGGGAGTGTCGTAACCAAGAGTGCAGCAAGGCCCGTTGTCGTGCACCAGTTCCCGTTCGAGTCTAGCTCAAAGTGGTGTTTTCGGGTTTTACCCCTAGGTACATCTGTGCCAGAGCCGCCTCTACCTACTTGAATCCAGACAGGCATGTATTTCTCGGAAAACTCATTACATCTCTATAATACCAAAATTTTAGGAAGTTCTTCTATACTAATCCTCAAAGTCTATCTTTGGGCTATGTGCTCTAATCAGAGTTTATCTAAATCTAGCTTCCAAGGTTAGTACTAAACTGCCTCTGATACCCACTGTAACGCCCCGACTCCAGCTACCCAGAGTCGGTGCATTACTTCGTAACATTGGCATGATCACAAAAGATAAAGTCTCGAAAGACCGATTAGTTTAGTAGCCTTGGAAACACTAGATACATTCGTAAACGTTACATTACATCATAAAGTGAAAAACAACAATAACAAAGTCTCCATAGTCCACACTCATATCCTCTTCTCACAATCCCTGCAGGTCATTCATAAAATACTTCTTCACATCCTGGAAAATATTAAAACATTGAAAGGGGTGAGCTCAGATGCTCAGTAAGTATAACAATATTACGAAAGCTTTCATAAATAAACATAAAAATTTAAGGCAATGTATAACTAAAACAAAAGCCTTTTAAACTTGAACATCAACATAATATGGAAAAAGTAAAATGAGATAATGTCATTCACTTCTTCACATGGATATTCTACTGGTCGAATAATCACATGAAATATCAATAACCACTTTCATAATGATGGAATGTATAATTCCAGACATTCTGAAACATTTTGTCAAGGCCTCGGACAAGACGTCTAAAATGATTAAGGCCTCGGCCAAAATCACAAATCAAATTGGGAAAGGGCCTCGGCCAATTCCACGTCTAGTTGTCTCAGGAGACCTACCGATGCATCGAGGAGCTATAGCGGGCTCCACCCGTCACTTATTATGTCCAATACATTCCTCATATGAATAGGTTTAAACATATCAAAAACCATAACATAATCGTATCACATAAAACATGCATAAAGGAAACATAACATTTCCACATTTCAATCTCAAGATATCAATACAACACATTGATATAATAAAAACGCTTTCAAAATCATTTTCAAAACCAAAATAAAAGAAAGTTAAAACTTTTTATTTATTTTTCAATAAAAAAAGTGATGGCTTGTAGAGGAAGCCGAAACTCAAATAATGGTCACGGCGGCGGAGAAGTCGTTGTCGCCGCATAAGTACGGAAATAAAAACATTACCTTTTTGTCGTTTAGTAAAACGCTTCGTATAAAAAAGATTCCTTTTGAATAAACGTAAATGTCAAAGGGGTTTATACACTGTATAAAAGAAAGTTGTGTATAAAACCAAATATGCCTCAATGAATGGAGATTGAGATGAAGTCCCTTAAAAAGATCATTTTTAAATAAAATATATCTATTATGTGTATTAACTATATGTACACATAAAGAAAGTATAAATAAAATATACGACATAATAACATCATGACGTAATTTTAAAGTAGGAGATTAACCCAAAGAATGGAAATTGGGTTAAGAAGTTCCCTTACCTTGCTTCTTGTCCTGACTCGACCGTTCTTTAACCTCCTCAAAATCGGGTAACTCTTTTTGATTTGAGCCAAAGGCTTCTTTGAGAAGAGTTCTGCCCAAAGTGAGGCTTCTAGGAGTAAGGGAGGGAAGTTGGGAGAGTATTTGGGCAGAGTTTGGCCGAGCCAAATGGCTTGAAGGTGTGAATAAGGTGGGAGAGGTGGGGGCCTTTTATAAGTGGAGAGGAGGGGCACTCTTGGAAAGTAAAGAAAAGTCACTTTATTATAAAATGAGTTTCGGATTTTAGAGGTCCCACACTTATATAATTCGATGATAAGATGATAAGGGTTCGAAATATACTCATCCAATAGATTTTTAACAAGTGTAGGCTTTGGATTTTACATTATCTTTCCATTTTATTTAAATCGTTAAATAATGAGGTCATCACTGCATCATCATGATGTCATATATAATTTAATTTATATAATGTCTAAAAAATATAAAAAAAATACTATGATGTAGAAAATCGTTTTAGCTTTCTAATGAATATTTATAATCAAAATTTGGACTTGTGTAACCCCACTTAAAAAATGTTTTAGTAAAATAACTCATGTTTGTCTCAATTTAATTTTAACATTAAATAAATATATATTAATGTCATTTTCCAAACAAAGTGGCTCCATGGGGTCCCCAAGTTGACCCATGAGTTGTCTTGGTCGGACATGACTCATCCAATAGGAGTAGGACAAGTGTCAAGCTCATATCATATTATTAAAACATTATTTTTACCTTAAACTACACTAATTACCTCTAATCACAATTAAGAACTTAAAAGATACTATTCACCAAAAAATTATTTTAATCTCATTGAACCACATTTTACTTCATAATGACAACCATGTATGTCGGATTTTTGAAAATCAAATCACAGAAGTGGTAATATTTCATTTAAATGAAAAATCATTTATTTAACTACCACTTAGTGGTTTCACTATTCATCAAAAATTGAAGTTTTTCAGAACAAGGCCATAATTTCACCCTAATCTATAATTGATATTCCAAATTCAAAAATGTTTTCTATTTTAAAAAATTAAAAACATATAAGTTGCATTAATTAATTTTATAATTAATTCCCGCTGTTACGACAAATAGCGTGTTTTTAAGAAACAATTTATATCAAAAGATTGGCAATTGTTTATGTCCAATTTCAATGTTAAATTAATTCTAATGACCACCATTGGATAAAATGGTAAAAATATATTCTATTTATACCTTAAAACAACTAAATAGTATAATTTATCACTATAAATTATTTTGATTAAAAAAGTTGTTTTTAAGTATTTTCACTATTAATAAAAAATTAGAAGTTCTCAGAAAAATACCAAAAATTCAACATAGGCTAATTTCGATATTCCGAATCCAAAAATGAAGTCCATTTTGAAATATAAAATTTCTATAATTTTAAAAATTGGTTATTAATATTCATAACAGCTACTATGATTAGTTGCGGTGTTTTAGAACTCGAAGTTGCGTACAATACAAGCTATTGCATTATTTAATGAGAAGCGTATTGTGGAAGCTCGGGGTGTTACAAATTTATTGTGTTAAACTATAAATGTGAATTATTTGGAAGTATAATTGGATTTTTTTTCAATTTATTCCAATGTTGGCCATTGGAAGTAATTTCAGATTGAAATTGGACATAAACAATGTCAATCTTTTGGAAGTTATTATTTCTTAAAAATACACTTTTTGGTTTTGTCAACTGGAATTAATTTTAAATTAAAAAATTAAATTTCTATTTTAAGAATTTGGAAAAATAGACTTCATTTTGGAATAAAAAAATATCAAAATTATCTTAGGGTGTATTTTTGGTATTTTTCTAAAAACATTCAATTTTTGATGAATAGTGAAAAAATATAGTGATATTGGTTATAAACAAATTTTTATTTAAATATTTAGTTATTTTATTTTATATTATTTTAGGTCAAAATAGATACATGATACATATATATGTTCAACATAATTCATGAGAGTCATTTTATATTATGTTTAGATATATAAAATTGCATCGAACTATTTATCGTCTTTTACCCACCTCTTAGGAGCATTTGCAAATTTAAATAAAACTTAATTTTACCACTTATGTGACTTGTATTTTAAAACTCAGATAGAAACACTTGATATTAGTATGTAAAATGTGGTTAAATAAGATGAAAATAATTTTTGGTAAGTAGAAACTTTTTTTACTTTCATTTACCACGGTTAAAAGTAAATAGGGTTATTAAGGGTAAAAATGGAATTATTATTACCCTAAAATGTCATAATTCTATTGGATAAGTATAATTAGACAAAAATCAACCATAGGAATAATATATGAACCACTTTGGTCCATTATTATTTGACTAGGACATCTATTATTGTTTTATTTAAAGAAGTGTTAAATGAGTTAAATTCAATGTTTATTAACAAATAAATTTTTAATATAGGGTTACACAAAACATAAATTCGACTATAAATATTCATTAGAAATATGAAAACATTTCCTACAGAGTGGTATTTTATTGATAATTTTTAGACATTAAATAATTAAATTTATTTATGACACAATGATGATGCAGTAATTACCATATTAATGAAAGATTAAAGTAATTAATATTATAAATATCCAAAAAAATCTATTTTGAATATTTTAATGAATTCCAGAAATTTTATAAGTTAATATAAATTTTTATGGGCGATTAAATTTATTTATTTCAAATTAATAATTTTTTTAGGACTTAAAAAAATCAATTATTAAATAATGTCAAAATTGACATAAATGATTTTTTAAAACAAATACAATATTATTGGTTGATATAATAATCCTAGAAATCTACACTTTGGAGAAAAGCCTTATATAATGATATGTGTATCATTAATAAACCACTTGGGGTTCTCTTGGAAGTTTATAGTATGTCTATTAACAATATAATATAAAAATACAAAGAGACATGGTAAATGTAACACTATTTAACTAAGAGTTAAATCTAAAAGATAAGGTTAATATAGTGACCCAAACAATTATAAACCCTATTGGTTGAAAGTTTTTAGACCCATAACCACCTTATCCTTTAAATATTTTATTTTTATCCATTAAAACCCAAAAATGATTTTATTATAAAATAATATTTCTATCATTTCCTAAGGTGCCCCTCACCCCACTTATAAAAGGTCACTTCTTCTTCTCTCAAATTGACGCCTTGAATTCCATTAGACTCATCCAAAACCTACACAAATATTCTATACACTATTCTCTCTTCATCCAAGAGGCCTTACATTATTCAGAAAGCCAACCTAAGGATCCCTTTTTTATCAAATCAAAAGGAAGAACCTCAAGAATAGGTAAATATCTTACCACCACTTTCATGTTTTTTTCTTCTTCCACTTCATTTTTCCTTGTCATTTACATTATAAAATAAAAACCCCAATATCTTCTATATAACATAATTTTATTATAAATATGGTATAACCATATTCATTATTATATCCATCCATTTAATGACATGTCACCATATGTGCGTATGTACGACATACCGTTTCCACGTCGTGGTGTAGTTTCAATTAAATAAATTATTATTTGGATGGTTATAATAATTATTTACAAATTATGTAAATAATAAATATAAAATGATAATGATTCTGTATATATGGCATGACATCCAATTATATACTATTTTAATATCAAAATAATGATATTTTCGCTCGTGCGTATGTACGGATTACCATCTCCACGAACACGACGAGATTCATTCCCCATCGTATCCATTCAAGACTAATTTTTATTAGATGATTAAAAATATTGTTTAAATACTTTATATAATTTTTAATGTGAATAAGATACATCCCATCCATTACAAACATTACGTACCTAACAAGGAATATAAAGTAAAACGAATCAGTTAACTCCTGAAATGACAATAATACTAAAATATTGTTAACAAATAAATATTAAAAGATCATATATGATATCATATTAATGTATGTGATTTTTTTAAAATTTAATAAAAATTATTCCACCATTATACTAGACGTTAGAATACCCTCTAACAAGGAAAAGTACAAGGTTAGGGTTAATTTTCAACCTCTTCATTATTCAATGTTGTTTATATGTAATTATCTACTGGGACAACATTATCATCCACATCTGTGTATTCCTAAAAATGTGTTCCAAAACATTTTTACAACTTACTATACTATGGGTTAAAGTAATTTATACCATTATTTGATCTTATACATTTTGAAAGGAATCTATCTTTCATTTTCCAAACAAGTTACATTATGACCTTTTTGACAAAATTAAGGTAAGATTTTTTTTTTAACTTATACGATGGGTGCGGCTATATTCCGCCATTATAACACAGTTGATGATTCCCTTACAAGTTATAATAATTTTTTCAAAGTAAATTTTTTATTTAACAATTATGTAACATTAATTTATATCAAAAAAAGAATGAGATATTTATCTCCAACAGTTTTGATTTCATCTATGTCAACATCCTTTAATGGATTTTAGTCATGTTTTACGTTGATTTATTATGATGAAATTATTCCAATTTGTATTGAAGGTTTTGTGATATGTTTGACTATAGATGTGTTTTTTTTCCATTCATGGTTTTTGGATAAATTATTAGCATTTATATGTTAGTTTTAATACGAATGTTTATTTTTTGTTTAAAACATTTCACAGGAGGATTGCATTGGACTTAGTAAGTGACGGGTGGATCCCGCTATAACTCCTCAATGCAGCGGTAGGTCTCATGAGACAAACAAGTGTCTTGGCACAAGGCCATGACAAAATCTTATTTTTAGTCTTGGCACAATTCCTTGACTATGAGGTAATGAAGTCTGGCATTGTGCATTCCATCATTATGTAAGTGGATATTGATATTTAATGTGATTATTCGATTAGTATAATAGCCACTTTAGTAAGTAAATTACACTATTTCGAATTATATATTCAATATTATGTTGATGTTTATGTTGAAAATTCTTATTTTTTTAGTTTTATAAGTTGCCTTAAATGTTTATTCTTCTTTATGAAAGTTTCTGCTGCATTGTTATCCTTACGGAGCATCTGATATCACCCATTTCTTATGTTTTATTTTCCCAGGATCCCAAGAAGTGTTTTATGATTGAGATGCAGGGTTAGGCTAAGGGAGAAATGGATTTCTAAATGGATTATTGTTTTTTTGTATGTTATAAATTGTAATGTAACGTTCATGTATGTAATTTTTTTTCAAGACTGCTAAACTTCTCGGTCCTTCAGGATAAGATCTTTTGTGATCATGCCAATGATACGTAATAATTCCCCGACTCTGGGCTTCTGGGTTCGGGGCGTTACAATTACTATCAGATAAAGATTAGAAACAACCCCAGAAATAGATTTAGATAAACATTGATTAGAGAAAACTACCCTAATATAGACATTGATGATTAGTATAGAAGAACTTGTTATAAATTTGGTAAGGTATAGATTTTATATGTTTTTCATTTAATACATCTCTGTCTGGATACGAGCAGGTAGAGGCAGCTCTAGAACATATGTACGTAGGGGTAAAACTGAAAAAAACAAATATGAGCTAGAATAAGATGGGAACTGGTGCACGACAATGGGCCTTTCTACACTCTTGGTTACGACACTCTCGGGGGATATGCATAGGATAATTGACATTTTCATTACAAGCCATTATGAAGGATTTGAGAGAAAATATTTCCTCAATGAAAACATTTTTATTATTATGGATTATATCTATAAAGTGTTCATTTTACGTTAGGTATTTAAAAACTTTTGAATTATTCATTATATTCATAAATTGACCGAGTGTATGTCATTGTTTAGAAATGGAGCCATGTAGAGGGAATGATAACTCCAACAATACGTACGATACAAAGTGTAAGAAGGATCATATCGTTCATCGTATTAAGCCAACATTTAAAAGGGAAATAGTCTCCCATGTATTCTAAACATATGAAGGAATAATATAATGTATTAATAAGATAATTAAAGAATTCCTTGAGACATATAGTGTTGAAGGGAAGAAAGATAAGAAAATGATGGTATAGAGAAAGATAGATAAAGAGAAGTGGGGAAAGAATGATATTCCCATATGTGATAACTGTTGAAAGAAACACCTTCGTAAATTCATTTACGGAATGAGAGTTTGTTATAAGTGTGGAGAAAAAGGACACCATGTATGTGGTTTCAAGGTTCAGAAAAAGGTTGAAAATGTAAAATGCTTCATCTGGAAGGAGTTGGGTCACTACACAAATCAATGTACAAATCATAAGAGTATACCCCAAATGATGCTATTGGATAATATTCATGTTTTGAAACAACCACAGATGAAAAGGAATTACTGGTGTTCTTATTTTGTTGTTAAAAGATTATTTCATTTCATTGTTGTATCGATGATATAATAGTTATATAAATTATGTAAATAAATTAGGATTTTACTACATTACTATTTCATTAAGGATTTGTGATTATGTGGTTTTATGAAAAGTGACTCGACAAAATTTTAAACATTTGGTAAAATACATAGTTAGAGGAAAGATAAAACTTAATATGGTCATGATACCAAGGTAGTAATTTTGGAATAAGTGAATGTTGATTTGGATAAATTATATTGGATATTATTTACTATCATGGAACTGATTAATGGTTGGTTTATTTCATCATTATTGGTGTATTCAAAATTTTTGGATATAAGAAATATATCTAGTATTCTTTAAAAAATAAGGGAGAATGAATGTAATTAATAAGGTTTTATGGTAATTCCGGGTGTTACCGTCTTTTAAAATAATACATGATGATGGTATTCACATGTTATTACGTGGAAAAAAGGATTTTCATTGTGTTTTATATCATTATAAGTTTTAGACTATGAGTTTGGGAATAATTATTCTGGATAAGTCTAAAGGTTGGAATAGATTAAGTTTTACAACGTAATCTATTGTTAAGTTAAAAGAATTTAATAAGATTATTTTTTGTATTTTTAAAAAAAGGACAACCCGGAGGTCGAGTGACAACTAGTCGCGTTCAGCAAGGCCGCAAGACTTGAACCCACAAACAAAGGTTGACAAGGGTGCATCACCTACTGCTGGCCTATGTGATGTCCTAGATTGTATAATATAGTTTTTCTAAAATGTATGATATATGAATTATGAATTCATTTTTTGAACAGTATATGATTAGGATAAAAAGAGTATTTTTATGCTCTATTATATTTTATAGTGAATGATGAGTTTGTGGTAGAAATTAGTTAAAAGATGAAACTCTAATTGTCAAGTATATTTTTTCACATATTATATGATGAAATAAATTCATAAAATTTAGTTAAGGGATCTTAAAACCAAAAATGTGTTATCCTAATACCTTATGTTTTGTTGAACCGATGATATATTAAATCATCATAGATTTATGGCTCTGAGGCCCTCAATATTATACTAGTTTGTGATTTATGACCTCAATCACTCCCAATAAATATTTATGTTTTTCCTCTAATTATGTGTCTCTAATTTCCACCTATGCTCTCAAAATTGTGATCATTATTTGGTGGTGAATTTTTCATTCCCCTTTCCCACTTATTAAGACAAAATTTTATTAACCCAATTTGTTATGTGGGTTCTCCACAAAGGTATTTTTCTATTTTTAACCTTTAATTTTTGAAGAACAATTTCAAATTGTGATGATGTGATTTATTTTATGAGGGTAGAATGTAACACCCCATGATTTTATAGAACATTATTTCTTCAATGTAATTCAATAACTTTCACTTCATGCAACACTGAGTTCAAGCACACCACAACTTACCAAACTAGTCATTCCAAAGTGGGTATAAATAGTATTAACTGAATTTTTATTTTCATATAATCATTATAATTTTAGAATTGATATTATGAGTTTCAGAGACATAATATAAGAACAAATTCTTTTTTTCAGACAAAGGGAGTATTTTTTTAAATGCATTTTTACCACATTTTGATAGAGAACCCTTTTTAAATCCAATATTTAAAACATTTATATATTAAATTTGTCCAAATAATCTTCTTCTTTATAATAAAGACGTACAAAATTAGTTTTGATAAATTTTTTCTGTTTTTCTGATAACATTCATATTTGGGTGAATAGTGAATAATACTAAATTTTAACTGAAAACAACTTTTTTAATCAAAATAATTTCTAGTGTTCAACTATACATTTGAATGGTTTTGAAGTATAATTAGATTATTTTTTTCCATTTAATCCAATGTCGGTCATTTAATGTAATTTCACTTTGAAATTGTATATAAACAACAATAAATCATTTGGTAATTATTATTTCTTAAAAATATGCTTTTTGGTTTTCAGAACGGGAATTAATATTAAATTAATAAATGAAATTTATATGTTTTGAATTTGGTAAAATAGACTTCATTTTTGAATTTGGAATATCAAAATTATCTTAAGGTGAATATTTTCAATTTTTTTAAAAAACATTCAATTTTTGATAACTAGTGAAAAAACACTGTGTTATTGGTTAAAAATGGCTTTTATTTAAATAAATAGTTATTTCATTTTTATTTATTTGAGGAAAAAATAAATAAATAATACATATATATGTTCAACATAATTTATTGGAGACATTTTATAATAAGTTTAGATATATAAAATTTTATCGAACTATATACTGTCTTTTACACACCTCCTAAGGGCATTTGTAAATTTGAATACAAGATTATTTGTACCACTTCACTGAGTTTAATTTCAAAAATCCAAGATACACGGTTGATATCAGTATGTAAAATGTGGTTCAATAAGATGAAAATAATTTCTGGTGAATAGTAACTTTTTACCTTTATTTTCCACTGTTAAAAGTAAATAGGGAAATTAAGGGTAAAATGATGTTATTATTATCCTAAAACATGTCATAATTCTATTGGATGAGTATAATTAGACAAAAAACAAACTTAGGAAGAAAATATGTCCCTCTTTGGTTTACTTTGATTAGATTGGGATATTTATTATTATTTTATTTAAAAGAAGAGTTAAAAGTGTTATATTCAAAGTTTAATAACAAACCCATTTTTAATATTGCGTTCCACACAATATAAATTTAACTATATATATTAATTATAAATCTAAATACATTTCCTACGTAATGGTAGTTTATTTATAATTTTTAGACATTAAATATTATAATTTATTTATGACACAATGATGAAGCAGTAATTACCATATTATTGAAATATTAAAATAATTGATATTATAAATATCAAAATAAATAATATTTGGGACATTTAATGAATTAAAATAATTTTATAGGTTAATATGACATGTTATGGTTTATAAAATGTATTTATTTTTAATTAATAATTTTTTTAGGACTTTAAAAAAATCAATTATTAAATAATGTCAAATTTGACATGAATGAGTTTTTAAAAGAAATTCAATATTATTGGTTGATTTAATAATACAAAAAAACTAAGGTTCAACCAAAAGGATTAAATACATATATATTTATAATCAATAAACCAATTGGGGTTCTCCTGGATATTTATATATAGTCTATTAGCCATATAATATAAAAATACCAAGAGACATGGAAAATGTCAAACTATTTAACTAAGAGTTAAATCTAAACGATAAGGTTAATATATTAACCCAATCCTTTATAAAACCTATTAGCTGAAGGGTTTTCGACCCATTACCACCATAGAATTTAAAAAATTCATTTTTGATCCATTAGAAACCGAAAATAATTTTATTATAAAATAATATTTCTAGCTTTTCCTGAGGCCCCCTAACCCCTCTAATAAAAAGCCACTTCCCTTTCTCCCAAATTTACACCTTCAAAGAAATTTGGCTTGGAAAAACCTACCCAAATATCCTTTAAACATTACTCACTTTATCCTAGAGTCCATCCTTTAGTCATAAAGCCTACCTAAAGAGCCCTTTTGATCGAATCAAAAGGAAGAACCTGATGAAGAGGTTAATATCTCCCCACCTCATTCATGTGTTTTTCTTCTTCCACTTCTTCTTTCCATGTTGTTTCAATTCTAAAATAATAACTCTATAATCATTTATATATTTTGATGTTATTATAAATATGGTATATCCATATTCATTATTCTATCCATCCTTTGAATGACATGTCACCATACATGCGTACGTACGGCTTACCGTCTCCACGGCGTGGTCTAGTTTTTATTCAATACATTATTATTTAGATGGGTATAATAATGATGCATAAATGCTTTAAATAATAAATATATCATGATAATGAATCTTTATATTTGACAAAAAATCAAATTTTATACTATTTTAATATCATAAGAATGATATTGTCGCTTGTGCGTACGTACGTATTATCGTCTCCACGAACACGATGAGATTCATTCCCCATCATATCCATTCAAGAATATTTTTCATTAGATGATTAAAAATAATTTTTAAAGACTTAATATCATTTATAATATTAATAAGATACATCCTATTGATAAAAAACATAATTTATGTAACAAATCATATAAAGTAAAACAAATCAGTTAACAACCGAAATAACGATAATACTAAAATATTATTAACAAAAAAAGATCATATATGATATAATTTTAATTTCTATTATTCTTTTATAATTTAATATCAATGATTTTAACATTATACGGGTGGTAAACCTACCCTCGAACAAGGAAAAGTACAAGTTAAGGGTTAATTCTACAACCTCTTCATTATTCAATGTTGTTTATATGTAATTATCTACTGTGACCTCTCTATCATCCACATCAGTGTTTTCATAAAAATGTATTCCAAATTTTTTTTAATACTTACTAGACTATGGGTAAAGTAATTTATACCTATATTTTACCTTATACGTTTTGAAAGGAATCTATTATTCGTTTTACAAAAAAGTTAATTTATGACCTTTTCGAAAAAATTTAGGAAAGAATTTTTTTTAACTTATACGGCAGGTTCGGCTATATTCTGCCATTATAACATTGTCGATTCTTCTGTTAAAATATTATAAAAATATTTTAAAAATAATTGTTTTCTTTTATAATTATGTAACTTTAAACTATTTAAAAAAAATAATGAGGTATTTCTCTCAAACAATTTTGATCTCATCTATGTCAACATCCATTAATAGATTTTAATATTGTTTGAAGTTGATTTATTATGATACAAATTGTACATTTTTTATTGAAGGTTTTGTAATATGTTTTACTATGGAGGTGTTATTTTTCTACCATTCATGATTTATGGATAAAATATTGACATTTCTTATGCTGGTTTTAATTCGAATGTTTAGGTTATGTTTAAAACTTTTCATATGAGGAATGCATTGGAATTAGTTAATGATGGGTGAATCCCACTATAACTCCTCTATAAGAACCCAGTTCTTATTTTTGAGGTACGAGCTTCTTCTTTTTCCTTTTCCTTTAGTGTTTTTGAGGAAATATAGAAAATGGGGAAAAATGCTAATTTTCGAAACTACATGCCGTGTTCCTTGTCCACACGCCGTGTACTTTTGGCCGTGTTGGGATAAGTACATGGGGCGTGTAGCCTAGTCGGTGACGAGGGGTGTAGGAACCGACTACACGCCATGTAGTGGTACCTTACACATCATGTAGTCATTCGGCAGACATGAATAGTAAGGCGGTGAAGTCACCGCCAGCTGGGTGGCAGTACACGTCATGTACTCAGGAGTACCATCCGTGTACTCTTGTTGGCAGGTGAACAGTGCCGGTGCCGCCATATGAACAGTTAAAGGAAAGGAGTACACATCGTGTACTCAGAAGTACACGCCGTGTACTTTTTTTTCGTCTTAAAACAGGCAGTAGCCTCCTCATTTGGTAGAGGAGGCATTTGAGCCATTTTGGAGACAAGGAGGACGGCCAGACCTTCGAAGATCTACTAGGCGTTTGTCTGGAATCTGATTCGGCTTCGGACGATCTCGTTGGAACTGCACGGGTAAGCCCTCTCCTCTCCTGGTACTGTTCTTACCAATTCTTCTTTTAACGTCAGTTATTTATGATTGAATGGATTTCGTTCTTCATCAGATCTATGCCATTCTTGGGCATTTCTGGAGTCGGCGTTCGGGTATAACGTTCGTTGGCGTATAAGGTAGGTGGCTTTGTATTATTTTTTCCAACTGCCGTGTGTTTTGTGTGTTTTTATTCCACGAACCCATGTTGGGGTGTCATGTGGATGAGTCCATTGCTATATTTAATTCCTAGAATTGATTAGGTAATTTATTGTGATAATAAAACTCATGTTGGGATCATTGCTTGGATCCAGAACCACCCCGAGGGGTGTGTTCCACAGTTTATCTGTTTGGCCAGGATACCTGAGGGTATGCCTTTAATGTAGTAATTGTAGAATTTCCTTGAGAGGAATTGCTTGTTTACTGCATTTTGATATGTTGGGAATGGCCCAGTTACATGTTTATCCTGAGGGCATTGTTGTGATTAGCCTGAGGGAACTACACTATTTAGCCCGAGGGCTGTAGTTATTTTTCCTGAGGGAAACCTTTCCTGCCTGAGGGCTTGACTTCTGTGCCTGAGGTCGACTCTTCCTATGCCTGAGGGAAAATTCTGTTACGCCTCAGGGCTATAACTGCGGGTTGGATTCTGCTTACCCAAGGGTAAGGTTTTGCTTGTCTGAGGACGTGGATTGTTTGTTTAGAAATGCACTGTGGTGATTTCTAATGTATAATGAATTAAATGAATAATAAAATGGCAATATAACTAGTAATTAGTTACTTTTGAGTACTGCTTACTTTATTGCATTTTACTACTGCACACTATCGTTGCATGCTTACACGAAGTTGGGCACGGGCCTTTGGTGGGTGCCTACTGAGATATATTTCTCACACCCTGTTTGGGTCATGCTTTTCGGCCTAAAAAGATTACGTTTCTGCAGGTATAGATAGGGGAAAGGGTCCCTATACAGGTACTTGACTGTTGTAGAGGAGTTGGAGGGCATGGGACTGAGCCTAGGCTCGCGATGCCGCTGCCAGCTGTTTTTCATTGTTTTGTTGTACTCTTCCTTTGGTTGTACTGTAATGATGTATACCATGTTCTGGATATTTTCTTAGAACATGAGACTTGTAGCATTATCATTTACATACTGTTCGTTATATGCACTACTGTTGGTTATTTCAGTTCTGTATGGTTTACTTCTTCCGCTGTTGATGTATGTTTTATTTTATATTCCGCTGCGCTACACTTTGACAAATGAGGGAATAGTTTCCCCACTATCAGATCTGGGCCCTCGTTGCTAGTCGGCAGCCTATGGCGTTTGTAGAAATGCGCTTGAGGTCACGTGGAAAACTGGGTTCGGGGAACTCGTTTTGTGGTACCTGGATCCGGGACATTACAAAGTGGAATCAGAGGATGTTTCTTTTCTTTGACTTTCTATTTGGAGCCGTAGTCCAAGATATGATCGAATGGTAGTTGGTATTAAGTTGTGCCCGGGCGTAGTTAACCCATTTACAGGTAAGATCCAGTCTCCCTCGTATTTTTCACTCTTTTGATTTTTCAATTTTACGGTTGATATGCTTTCACTGTTGGGTGACGCACTTGGATTGTGTTGTTTATATTTTATCTGTGGGTTCTCTTGAGTTGAAACCCGAGGAGATTAGGGTATGCCGTCTCATGCATCATATAGGCACATTCTAGATATCACATGCCATGCATAGTTTCCAGACCATGTTGGTGCATTAAAATTTGCATGTTGTTGTGATAATTGTTGTGCTAATAAAGCATGCTGTTGTGATAGCTGCATGATAAGTACCTGCCTTGTGATTTGGTATTTTAGGTTGAGCTTGTTTATAGAATGGATGCCAAACTTTTTTTGGCGAGTATGGCCCCCCATTGATCGGAATTTGGTGGATCATTGACTGTTTATTGGTTATAACACATATAAGATGTCAAACATTGATTCGTGGTGAGTATGGGCCCCCATGGGTCGGAATTTGAAACATAGGGGTCGTTTTGTAGTGTTTTCTGGGTTCCGGGGATGTTTCTGAGGCATACTGTCCAGAAACCCAGTATACACATCGTGTAGTATTTTTACACACGCCATGTATGGATTTCTGTTCGAGAAGAAAAATGAACTTTTTAAGTACATGCCGTGTACTCTGAGTACACGCTGTGTAGTCTCTTCCCGTGTCACAAACCGTGTGGGCGGTGACATGGGGTAGGGAAGTGTTTGGGTGAAACACATCGTGTAGTTTTGTGCACGCCGTGTAGTGTTGACCCGGAGTCCGACCGTGTAACTAACTACACGGGTCGGTGAACTCCTCCACAGAACACGTTGTTTCAGTTATAGACATGCCATGTAGTGTGACCTGGGGACTCGATTGTGTAACTAAAAACACGGGATGGTGTCACCTCTCCCTGAACACACCGTGTACCGATGGGACACACACTGTAGTCTTGTCCGAGGAAAGACATTGTGGAGCTAGCCATGTGGCTGGGAAATGGGGTGTTGTACACACCGTATACGGGTGTAACACACCGTGTAGTGTCAAGCTGAGTAGTCTTCCGTGTCTCAGACGACACGGGCAGTTAGAAAATAACACCGTACATGCTGTGTAGGTATTATACATTCCGTGTAGTTTTGTTGAATAGAAACTGTGTGGATAATACATGTAGAAGGACCCAGGAAGGGGAAGGGGAGTCAAGTAAATGTCGTGTAGTCATTGTACACGTCGTGTAGTCTTATTTTGCCAATTTTGAATGCCTTCTTCCTCTTGTTTCCTTGTGGTTCCTTCACTTATCGAACTTAATAATCTAGAATCTGAGGCATGATTTTGACCATGTAGAGTCATGCCGCCTAGACGATCGTGAGTTGTTCACCAGGAGAGCAGCGGAAGTTATACTCTAGAGATGGTGGGCCATGGCTTACTAGCTGATCCACCAGAAGAGCCAGATGCGGCACCAGCTGTTATATCGGACACAGGCGCAGAGGCGCAGTTCCGTGAATGTTTTATGCGGTTTATGCAGACCTTTCAGGGAGCACCGCAGGAAGCTACATCTATGTCTGATTTTATGCGTATCTTTCAACAGTAGCATCCGCCTACATTTTCAGGGGATGGAGAAACACAGGCTATGGAGTCTTGGCTAGGATCGATGCAGACTATTTTTTGAGCATCTTGAGACGCCTCCTGGGTGGGGGGTCATGCTCGCGACTAACATTCTTCGTGATTCTGCCAAGAGGTGGTGGGATGTTACAACCCAGTCAGAGCATCACAGGGACATGATGTGGGAAGACTTTCAGGTTGTCTTTTATAACTTTTAATTTCACGATACACTGAGGGAATATAGAGCTCGAGAGTTCATGAATCTACCACAGGGCGCTATGTCAGTGATGGATTATTCTGCTCGTTTTACGGAGTTTCAGCGCTTTGCACCTGTGCTGGTGGGTTATGAGACACTGAGAGGCAGACGTTTTGAGGATGGTCTTCGGTATAACATCTCGGCACTGGTGAATGTTTTCAGGTCACCTACTATACACGAGATAGTGAACCAGGCGTTGATTACAGAGTGGATCATATGGGAATCTAGTGTTGTGGGCTTGGGCGGTTCAACACCAGTTACTGGTACTATTTTTGCAGGCAAGAGGAAGAGACAGATAGACTTCTCTTTGGGTAGAAGTACCATCCAGGCAGCTTCTTTAGGTGGTCCGATCAGGTGCTACCAGTGTGGCAGAGAAGGGCACAAGAAACCGCAGTGTCCACAAGACCCAATGGAGTGCCATGCTTGCGGCAAGATGGGTCATCTACATCGCTTTTGTAGGGCGTTTCCACTAGTGGCTAGTGATAGGGGATCTGTGCAGACTCCGCATGCAGGAGGAGGACCAGTGGTTTCTTACCAGTCTAGAAACTAGAATAAGTCAGGGCGTGTAGGCAGAGATGGTGGTTGTAGCCGTGGTAGCCAGACACCCGGATCACAGAGGCAGCAGGGTGGGACAACTCAGGGTAGCCAGGCTTTGTCGTAGGGTCGCGGCCCTGGGCAGGCATATGTAGTGCAACAGACCCAGCAGGAGCAGGATCCCAGACCTTCTACAGTCAGAGGTACTATTCTAGTAGCTTCTGTCTTGAGTTTAGTACTTTTTGATATGGGTGGTACGTATTGTTTCATATCTTTTCCTGTTGTGAAGAGCCTTGGGATCTGTGTTTCTACTTCTTCAGATATCATGATGCTAGACACTCCATTGGGGACTAGAACGGCTGGTGTGAGTTAGTGCAAGGAGTTCCCCCTTCAGGTTGGTGGGTGTCATTTCCTTTGGGACCTCTATGTCTTGGAGATGACGAGATATGACGTCATTCTCGAGATGGACTAGTTGGTTCCCTTTCGAGACTTTTTAGACTGCTATCATCGCAGGGTGCGTTTCACTTCACCAGAGGGTGGAGAGTTTCTATACAAGGGAGAATGGGATGTTCAAGCGACTCGAGCTGGACCGGAGCATCATGGGCGAGGTGGAGTCACAGCCCAGATTGCGAGCTTATATCAAGATGACCAGGGGACTTGTCAGATAGATTTCCCTCTAGTTGTTTATTGTTTCAGTGATGTCTTCTCGGACAACTTTTCAGGTCTACCTCTGGTGCGTGAGGTGGATTTCTATATTGAGCTAGTGCCAGGAGCAGCACCGGTGTCCATTCCTCCTTATAGGATGGCCACTCCTACGTTGCAGGAGCTCAAGAGGAAGTTAGAGGAGCTATAGGTGAAGGGTTTTATCAGACCCAGTACTTCTACTTTGCATTCTCCAGTCCTTTTTGTGAAGAAGGCGGATGTTACCCTTAGGCTTTGCGTGGATTATCGGAAGCTGAAACAGTTGACAGTTAAGAACCGATATCCCTTGCCAAGGATAGATGATCTGTTTGATCAGATTCATGGAGAACGAGTGTTCTCGAAGATTGACATGAAATCCGAATATCATCAGCTGCATGTTAGACCATCTGATATACCTCTCACGACTTTCAGGAGTAGGTATGGTCTATATTAGTATACGGTTATGCCATTCAGACTGACAAACTCACTATCAGTTTTCATGGCTCTGATGAATCGCGTGTTTCATCTGTATCTTGATTCTTTTGTTGTAGTATTCGTGGACGACATCTTGGTGTACTCTCCCACTCGACACGAACATACCACCCATCTTGAGATCGTATGGAGTACACTGAGAGAGCATCAGCTATATTCTAAGCTCTAAAAGTGACACTTTTGGATGGACCAGATTCACTTCCTGGGTCATGTCATCTCAGAGGCATGAGTTTCAATTGACTCATAGAAGGCTAGAGCAGTAGTTTCTTGGGAACGGCCTAAAAACGTGTTTGAGATATGGAGTTTCTTAGGGATGGCTGGTAACTACAAACGCTTTATACTGGGCTTCTTCCGCTTAGTAACTCCATTTACAGGTCTAACAAAGAAGGGCGTGAGGTTCGATTGGTCAAAAGAATGGGAGGAAGCTTTTCAGGACCTGAAAGGAAGGTTGACATCATCACCGATCCTGATACTCCCAGAGCAGGATAAGAGCTATACAGTTTACTATGAATCCTCAGGGATTGGGCTGGGAGCTATTTTGATGCATGGTGATCGAGTCGTTGCATACGGGTCTCGGCAGTTGAGGCCACATGAGAGAAATTAGATGACGCATGATCTCGAGTTGGCTGCAGTTGAGCATGTGTTGCGCTGTTGGATACATTATCTGTTGGGAGATCATTTTTTGGTTTTCACTATCACAAAAGCCTCAAGTATATATTTACACAGCGTGACCTGAATATAAGGCAGAGAAGGTGGGTCGAGTACCAACAATTCTTTGATTTTGAGCTTTCTTATACACCTGGTAAAGTTAATGCAGTAGCTGATGCACAGAGCAGGAAGACTCAGATACATGCAGTGGAGGAGGCCAGTGGTGAGTGGAAGCTTATGGCTTTGTTCTCTGAGATACATCTGGAAGTGCATGACAGTCTGGGGCAGACTTATCTTTCCTCGTTAGCTGTGACTTTTACCCTCCTAGATAGAGTGAGGATGAGGCAGCTATCTGATTCAGAAGGCCTAGTTCTATGGGAGTCGGTGGCAATTGAGGACCCTCCTTCCGGTTGGACAATATGCGACAACGATGTTTTGCGTTTCCATGGAGGAGTATGGGTAACAGGGGTTATACGCGAGGAGATGATGTGGGGGATTCATTATTCATCTTGGGAAGTTCATCCGGGGGTTACCAAGATGTACCGAGACTTGAGACGTTAGTACTGGTGGCCGGGTATGAAGAGGGAGATAGCTGGTTTTATTATGATGTGTTCCACCTATCAGTAGGTGAAGGTAGAGCACTAGAGGCCAGCTGGGCTATTACAGCAGTTTCCCATTCCAAAGTGGAAATGGGATGATGTCGCGATGGATTTCGTGACAGGGATGCTGAGGTCACCTCGAGGAAATGACACCATGTGGGTTGTTGTGGACAGACTCACGAAGGTAGATAACTTCTTGCCGATCAAGGAGACCTTCGGTGTGGACGAGCTCCGAAGGCAGTATATCCGGGAGATCGTATGTCCTCATGGGGTCCCTCTTTCTATCAATTAAGATTGGGACGCCCGCTTTACGTCTCATTTCTGGCAGAGTTTTCAGAGGGTGCTGGATACACAGGTGCTTATGAGCACAACAAACCACCCTCAGAAAGATGGCTAGTCAGAGCGGACGATACAGGTGCTAGAGGACATGTTACGTGCATGCGTCCTAGACATTGGGGGCTATTGGGATAAGCATATACCCTTAGTAGAGTTTTCATATTACAATAGTTTTTAGGTAACTATTGAGATGGCACCATTCGAGGATTTATATGGTAGGCCATGCTGATAACCTTTGTGCTAGTTAGAGGCAGGTGAGGCAGCTTTACTGGGGACACAGCTCGTGCAAGAGACATCTGAGCAGGTCTAGTTGATTCAGAAGCGAATGGCTAATGCGCAGTCTTGTCAGAAGTCTTCTACTGATCGCCACAGACGACCTTTGGAGTTCGTGGTCGGGGATCTGGTTTTTCTACGTGTTTCACCGAGGTGGGGACACAAGTGGATCCGAAGATAAGGTAAACATTCATCAAGGTATGTGGGGCCATTTGAGATTCTAGAGAGAGTCAATCTGGCTGCCTACCGGTTGTAGTTACCGCAGCGGCACCGAGCCATGCACGATGTCTTCCACGTGTTTTAGTTACATCGCTACCATTCAGACACGTCTCAAACATTTCAGCCTAAGAATGTTGAGCTTCAGCATGATGTGTCCTTTGAGAAGCATCTGATCCGTATCGTTGACAGGAGCACGATGGTTCTCTGAAGCCGGTCAGTTCCTCTCGTACGGGTGCTATGGCAGCATGGCCGGGTGAAGGATGAGACCTAGGAGCGGGAGGCCGATGTACGTACTCAGTGGTCAGAGCTGTTCTATGCCTTATCTTCGCCACCCTTGGAAGGGAAATTCGAGGATGAATTTCTATAAGGGGGGAAGTTTTTAAGAACCCAGTAATTATTTTTCAGGTACGAGCTTATTCTTTTTCCTTTTCCTTTAGTGTTTTTTAGGAAATATGGAAAATGGGGAAAAATGCTAATTTTCGAAACTACATGCCATGTACCTTGTCCATACATCATGTACTTTTGTCCGTGTTGGGATAAGTACACAGGGTGTGTAGCCTAGTCGGCGACGAGGGGTGTATGAACCAACTACATGTAGTGTAGTGGTACCCTACACGCTGTGTAGTCAGTCGAAAGGCTTGAATAGTAAGGCGGTGAAGTCGCCGCCAGCTGGGCGGCAGTACATGCCGTGTACTCGAGAGTACATGCCATGTACTATTGTCGGTAGGTGAACAGTTCTGGTGCCGCCAAATGAATAGTTAAATGAAAGGAGTACACCTCGTGTACTCATAAGTACACGTCATGTACTTTTTTTCGTATTAATACAGGCAGTAGCCTCCTCATTTGGTAGAGGAGGCGTTTGAGCCATTTTGGATCCAAGGAGGACGACCAGACCTTTGATGATCAGTCGGGCGTTCGTCTGGAATCCGATTCGGCTTCAGATGATCTCGTTGGAACAGCACGGGTAAGCCCTCTCCTCTCATGTTACCATTCTTACCAATTATTCTTCTAACGTATGTTATTTATTATTGAATGGCATTCATTCTTCTTCCGATCTACGCCTTTCTTGGGCGTTTCTTGAGTCGGAGTTCGGGTATAACATTCGTTGGCGTATAAGGTAGGTGTCTTTGTGTTATTTTTTCCAACTTCCGTGTGTTTTGTGCATTTTTTGTGCCACGAATCCATGTTGGGGTGTTGTGTGGCTAAGGCCGTTGATATATTTAATTCCTTGAATTGATTAGGTAATTGATTGTGATAATAAAATGCAGGTTGGGATCATTGCATGGATTCGGAACCACCCCGAGGGGTGTGTTCCACTGTTTAACTGTTTGGCCAGGATACCTGAGGGTATGGCTTTAATGTTGTAATTTTAGAATTGCCTTGAGAGGAATTTCTTGTTTACATAATTTTGATATGTTGGGAATGGCACAGTTACCTGTTTAGCCTGAGGGCATTGTTGTGATTAGCCTGAGGGCACTGCACTATTTAGCCCGAGGACTGTAGTTATTTCGCCTGAGGGAAACATTTCGTGCCTGAGGACTTGACTTCTATGCCTGAGGGTGACATTTCCTATGCATGAGGGAAAATTCTATTACTCTTGAGGGCTATAAATGTGGGTTGGATTCTGCTTACCTGAGGGTAAGGTTTTTCTTGTCTGAGGACGTGGATTGATTGTTTAGAAATGCACTGTGGTGATTTCTTCTGTATAATGAATTAAATGAATAATAAAATTGCAATATAACTGGTAATTAGTTACTTTTGAGTACTGCTTACTTTATTTCATTTTACTACTGCAGACTATCGTTTCATGCTTACACGTAGTTGGGAACGTGCCTTTGGTGGGTGCCTACTGATATATATTTCTCACACCCTGTTTGGGTCATGCTTTTCGGCCCAAATATATTACATTGTTGTAGTTATAGATAGGGGCAGGGGTCCCTATACAGGTACTTGACTGTTGTAGAGGAGTAAAAGGGAATGGGACTGAGCCTAGGCTCGCGATGCCGCGGCCAGCTGTTTTTCTTTGTTTTGCTGTACTCTGCTTTTGGTTGTACTGTATTGATGTATACCATATTCTGGCTGTTTTCTTAGAACTTGCGAATTGTAGAATCATCATTTAAATACTTTCTGTTATATGCACTGTTGTTGGTTATTTCAGTTGTGTAAGGTCTACAGCTTCCATAGTTGATGTATGTTTTATTTTTTATTCTTCTCCGCTACACTTTGACAAATGAGGGCATAGTTTCCCCACTATAAGACCTGGGCCCTCGCTGCTAGTCGGCAACCTCTGGAATTTGGGGAAATTGGATTGAGGTCACGTGGCGAACCGTGTTTGGGGTACCCGTTGTGTGGCACCTGGATCCAGGATGTTACATCCACGATGCATCGATAGGTCTCATTAGACAAAATAGTATCTTGGAACAAGGCCTTGAAAAATCTTATTTGTTGTCTTGGAAAAAGACCTTGACTATGTGGTTATGAAGTCTATCCTTAGGAATTCCATCATTATGAAAGTTGTTATTCATGTATCATGTGATTATTGGACTAGTAGAATATCGATGTGAGTAATTAAATGTCATTATTTTGATTTATATCTTTCATATTATGATGAAGATTATGTCAAAAGGCTTTTGTTTTAGTTTTATACATTACCTTAAATGTTTTTTCTTATTTATGAATGTATGCTATATTGTTATCCTTACTGAGAATTTGATCTCACCCCTTTCTTATGTTTTATCTTCCCAGGATCCAACGAAGTGTTTTATGTTTTAGATGCAAGGATATGCTAAAAGAGAAATGGATTTTTCAATGGATTTTTTTTATGTATGTTAGAAAGTGTAATTTAACGTTCATGTATGTAATATATTTTCCAAGACTGTTAAATTGATCAGTCTTTCAGAACATGAACTTCTGTGGTCATGCCAAAGATATGTAATAATGCATAGACTTTGGGCTTCTGGGGTTGGGGAATTACATTTATAGGGTTTGGTCACATGTTTTTGGAAACCATGAACCAAAAATGTGGTAACCACTAGAATGTAATTCACTTTGTGTTGGAGTAATCTGCATGGTTATGAGTAATCATGTGCTAACCATGCATTGTTACTCTACATAACATCTAACTCAATCTTGATATAATTAAACCAATACGGATAATTCAAACCAAAAAACTAAACATGAACTAACTATGTGTATTAAACATACGTAGCATTCATAGTTGTATGTTTTGGGTAATCATGCACTAATTATGTGTATCCCATTGGGAAAATCCTCCACCTTTTCATGGAATGGAAGTATGTTTTGAACTACTTGTGTGGTAATGTGTGCATTGTCATAAATTCCAATTCATTATTCCTTTTATCAGAGTATCAAAAAAACCATAATATATATATTCCTTAAATAAAATAATCAAAATAAACACTTATTAGTGACAGGAGAGGTGTCACAATTCTCTCTACTATGCCACTTTCGTCCTCTTGAATGTCTTTAGTGCTTTTCAATGGAGAATAAGTGAATATATTTCACTTTCATTAATATTTCATACTCTCCAGAATCTAAAATATATTTAACATGATTCCACATAAAACATACTAACAAAATAAATTTAACAAATTATAATTTACTCTAATGATATATTATATAAAAAGGTTACTCAACTACTGTGGTTTTGGGTTTTTTTGTCCACATCCACCATTGAAACAATATAATATAGGACCATATGACATACATGGAAACATCATGTATAAAGGAATAAATATATTGTAAATACAAATTATATTCCCCTTCTCAATTTGATCATCTATCTCAAATGGATATATATAATACAATATTAATTTACCCAAAAAACCCAATTTACAATGTACCAGTCGAGGAGAAACTCATCCCAATTACCAATATAGAATTACAATGAATTATGATGACGGTCAATTAAATATTTCAAGAAACACAGAGCCATCAACAATATATTCCAAATTATTCAAACCTTACTTGTTGCTTATTGAGTAATACCCAGTCCTAACAATGAAATAATGCCCCATTTTGTAAAACAAAGTGGGGATTGACATGGAAATCCGTAAACAACATCAAAGGAATCTATATTTTACAAGAAATAAAAATTATTATTATAATAAAATTCAATCATTGTTATATGGTTTTCCCATGATGCTCCAAAGTAGTGAACATAAGCTTAAAACATATCATCATGAATTTGAATCACCATCATGATTTGACTGTCTATCTATCGATGATAAGTCATGCCCAACAACAACTAATAACACATATTTTCCAAAATGCCTTTCAATAATTGTGATATAAATCAAAGATCTCAATTAGAAATATAATACGAAAAAAAACCATGTAGCTTCTAGATCACTTGAAAATAATAGTTTCCTATCTATTTCACTCTATTTTAATCTTTTATATGGATAAAGTGAGTCAATTTCATCCATTTATCAATAGCCCTCTATGTGTGATTCATTAAACTAGGAGTACGAGGAAAGATAATTAAAAAACATAGTTCACTCATCTTAATCACACACTATAGTAGATATGTTTTTATAATAATCCCATAGGAATTTCCTGACTATCCATGATCATTTTATGGGTAAGTTATCACATCATGATGTTGGAAACTACATTCATAGTCTTGGGAGAGCAATAATATGGTTTGAAGTTATAAAACATATGGTCGCATCATGTTGAATTGTATTACAATAATGGTGACCATATTTCTTCACCCATTACCTTAAGGTTCAAGGTATTAAAAAACACTACTTGAAATAGAGCAAATAATCTAGAGATCGTGATCAATCACCTGAGACGTCCCTGCTATATAAAATTATTTATCTACATAAGCAATTAAGTTGTAATACATTTTCTAGAGGAATCTAATATTTTATGGAATTTTTTAAGTGTAAACTAATCTAAAATAATGAATCATACTAATCATTCAAATATATAATCTTTTTAGTATGTATGATCATCAAATTCAATTCATCTTCTTATCCATTCATCAATTAAGTTAGTAGTTTCCTATATATTATATCATTTGTTTCATTCCATATTCCCATGGTGTAGGCTGAATAAAAATAATGGACCTTATATACTCATACTAGCATATATATCTGAAATTTTTATCCCTTTAGGATAATATGAACATTTATAATTTTAAAATTTGTTTATATAATGATCTTATCCTCGAAGATATAGTGATTCAATTTTTTCATAGAATAAATGACCATATTCCTCTCTATATTAGGGGTGGCGTACTTCTTCTCATGTGAAAATAAATAGTATGATATATATATATATATATATTCCACAACATGGTTATATTGCATCAAAATCAATTATAAACCTATACTTGAGCCATCACAATTTTCTAAAAAGTTATTAGACCCATAATGATTATAATCTAAACTATAATTTTATCTATGTCCAAATATATTTAAAATTTTATCATGTTAGTAACCATATAAATTATATTCTCTAATTCCTTAAGAAACAAAAACATTACTCCATATATCTATAATTGGTACATATATATTTATAGAGAGGTGATGCTTCATAAATGTTCTTAAAACAATATCCAGGTGGTCCCTATGATCTTAAAGATAATCCATCAGTTATTTTAAGTTCGTAGTATCTATTTGATAATATTTCAATGAAATGTTTCTCATCCTTGGCTACATATTAATAAAACATTCTACCACCATCATTATGGGATACCTAGGATAAGAATTAGGAAAAAAATTATGATATATATACACTACCACATAAAATGTACCATGAAAACCCTATTGAAAAATATATTAATATATGATGTAGATATTGAATTAGATTGATCTAATATCTAGAATGTTATGCCATATATTACCAAATCATGGGTCCAAATTTTCATACACAATATAAGTGTTTCAATCAGAAAAATTTTACAAAAACCTCTCATTATAACAAATAATCTATTGTTTAGTGTTAATTCACAAATCTATAACAATGAAAAGATAAAATATGTCTATGTGAAAAACTAGAAAGTATAACATGATCATACTATTAGTAACCATAACATGAAAAAAAATCCCTTGAATCCAGACTCATTCATCTTACCAAAAAAGTAAAAATATACATTGAATACTGTATCAACTCAAAAAAAATATAAGGCATCAATGAATATTGATGATATAATGGGATGGGGTGAACCTCTGCCCTTTAAATCCAAGGCCCGAGATGATAAATTTTTTTTACATCTAATGGTCACTATATTGATTTTATATTTCATAGTTCTATGATGTATCATATATAATGACATAGATTTTGGAATAATCTACTATATCTATGCATGATAAAAATACACATTCATCATAATATATTATTCCCATATCTAGTGATGAGAACCTTCTCCCTTAAATATTTCTGTTTTCTCATTTTATACTATTGTATAAGAACTATTAAAATTACTATCAGAAGGATGCTCCGTTCAAAAAATTTGTAGTTAAACTATCCTTAGACATAAAAGAAAAGTCTTTAGAGATTTCTAGAAATCAAGATGAGTGCAACATGAATTTCTAAATTAGAGGTACAGTAACATGTTATTCGCTAAAGATATCATGGGAATTTAAAAATATGGATGTTGAAAACTTATACAATAACCTCATTGATTTTAATCTTTAGTCCATTCATGAACATTTTATGAACATTAAATTCGTCTTGTGTTAGTGGAAGCACCACTGAACGTAGTTTTCCCTTCCATATATATCTCAGATATCACTGCATTGTTAAGAACCTCCAAATAGGTCAACAGATAGAAAATAAACAATTGTAAAATTTCCACTATATTAGAACACATCTAAAACCATAAATTCATGATTTAATAAATTTTTATGAGTTTAAGGTAAATTTGAACTAACACATAAAACCATGTGGTATATTTCATCATGGAATGAATCCCTTACACCATGGTCACAAAGCCAAATCCCATCTCCATCTTCAGATTCTCTGGGTAATATTTCTATTTTAACATCCCTTTTTTTTCTAACATATGTGATTTCATTATGAAGCCTGACATTCATGATGGATTCTCATAAGTTAGTGTTTGGTCTATTCAACACATATGTGGAAAACATAACTCTCAAAGTCCTGTGGGTAAGAATAAATATAATGACTCAATTTATATTCTCTATCCATTATTTAGGTTGCTCCAAATGCTCAATAATCTTTGAATAAATTTCAATTATTCTTAGTAAACTCTAGTGTTTTATCCAAAACTCCAATTTGATCTCACCTGACTTACAAATAAATATATGAAAACTTTTATTAACAAACATGATGTGATTATAGTATATAAGATGGTTAGCTAGAAGATAAATTTCTTCTCACCCCTCACTTTGATTTTCTATATCCTTTGAGGAGGAATTTTCCCCAAAACATGATAAATAGAACATAATAAATAGATAACTCAAATTCAGGGAATGTTGAATGATAATTTCACCTAATAACTCAAAAAATATTAACAATATTATGAACTCCAATATACAATACCCAAGATGTGAAAAAATCATCATTATCAACATTTTATCATGGAATACTTTTTATCAACATAGTTTGATAAATAGTGAACAAACCATTTTTGTCTCATTTGGATGGTATATAGGTTGGTTCATTCAGTTTTCAAAAACAATAGACACTAAATTCATAAATTTTTCAACACTATATTTCAAAAAATTCACACACTAAAACTTTTATTTTTTATAGACTACAAATTAATTCTCTTAAATCTCATAAAAAAAATAAATCACAAAAATCATAACCTAAATAAATGAGAATAATACAAAAAATAAATAAATAAATTTTAATAACCCATGGTGACTTGAGACTCAACAAAAATAATAATTTTCTAGACACAAACTCATTCCATCCATGGTGGACATATCTAAAATCTAATATATTATCTCTAATATAATGTTTTAGTCCATTTTTTAACGAACCAACATCATTCAGCCAACAACATATCTCAAGTCAACCCACTATAAGGAAAAAAGTATTTTTTGGATCTCTATTTATTGGTTTAAATAAATAATGGTATGAAATAGGGCCTTTACAAATCGGTTCACACTCGAAATACCATAAACCACATAAAACCCCTATTTTCAAATTTAGAATGATGTATTAATATATTGAATATCGATTCATATAAATAAATAATTTAAAAAAATTAAAACAATAGAGACCATGAATATTGAAATTAAATTAACCACACATCCAAATATCACATTATAAACTAAAATTAATTTGATATGAAAGCATAATGTATATACATGACTCCTGAGAGAATGTGATGTCAATAGTGGAAAATATTAAACACCCCAAAAGTTAATAACCATTTAAGGATCACTATAATTCTCCCACTAATCTAACTACTTATGGCTTGTTGTCAACATTGATCACCATATTTTTAAGTGTACTGAAATCATTAATATGAACATCTCAAATGCGATTTATTTATAATCTATGTTATGAAAATAAAAATTCCATGTATGAAATATTGGTGTATATAATGTGCGAGGTAAAATCCCAAAAATATACCACCATGAATTTATACAATAATTTTATTAATGAAACCAATTTTCACTAGCATGAAAATAATATTTAGGAAAAAACAATTTTTGTTTTCTAAAAAAATAATTTAATAAACTAGTAAAATCCAATTTGTTTTATAAATTCAAATAATTTTTTATGGTGATAATGAATCATATCCATAATAACTTTGATTTAAACATCATCCAAGGCAAAATTACTAAAGTGGACTTAAACTGAAAATATAAAAGGAAAATATGAATCAATAACAGATAAAATGGGATCTAAACTTCGAGTGACTTAAATAAATATAAGAGTAACCTAGGGCCTCACTCATGGAACAACTGAAATTTTTTGAACTATTATAAACCTACTAAAACTCCAATCCTAACATACCCTATTGGCCCTACATGATGATAGTCCCCCAATCAGGGCCTCAACAACACTACATGAACTATCCAATGTGTTCATCAGAGATATTGTCTCACTCATCCCAATTATAAATGAATCTACCCAAGGTTCAACATGTGAAATACATTAACAATTTTTAGGTTCACTTGGATAGATACACTGAGAGGGGGGTGAATCAGCGTATGAAAAATTAAAACAACTACCCCTTTTGATCTTGTTTTGTTGTTAGAAAAAACTAACTACTCTATCTTCTTACCATTGTAGAGTATGAATGAATCCTAAAGCAAGCACATGACACAACAATTTTACTTGGTTCACCCTCACCAGGCTACATCCTATAAGCATACACCAGTGATGTGATGATGTACAAAATACACTATAACCACACTACTGTTTACAATTTTGATTTGGAATCATTGTCCCTCTTGATTTACATCCATTCACAATTTGAAAACTCACTGCTCTCTCAACCGATGTGAGGTCACAACTGCTTCAGAAGATCCAATCATAGTTTAATGACTTTTATCTCCTTTCCATATCCCTAATGTGTTAATCCTTCACTATATGTAGATTCTCTATTGAATTATAAACATCATCCATTGATGAATACCAAATTGCCTCTAAAAACTATGTCATTAATTTTGAAACTCTTTATCAATGCACAGTACCTTTGTGAAGCTCCCACTTTTGAAAAGATGAAACAAGATTTCACAATTCTCTAACCTCTTATTCAAGCTCATAGGTTTGAAGAGATCATAGGTTCGAAAATCTCAATATATTGTAGAGATCTCTTGATCATAGAGATCACAATGGACTTTGTAATCTCGGATATCTAAACAAGCCATTGTGAATGTCACATCATCCACAAAGCTAAACTGGCCTTCACAGCACACATTACTTTTGCAGAACTCAACTGCCACTATGAATTATCTTTTCTTTCTTGAAGATCTATGCTTCATAAATCTCCTTCGCAATTTTAGTGCTTAATGTTTTTCAATTGATATCTCTCTATATCTATCGAGGGGGTCGAGGTCTATTTATAGGTGATTTCACTAACTCTTGAACCTTCTACACAATGTTAGCACCACATCAGCTCTAATAGAAAAGTTTCAATATTTTTGATGAAATTATCTCTATATCTCGAAGAGCCATATTAATTTTTTGATCGCGAAGCTCTTCATATTCTCTTATCATTTCTTCAATTCCTTTGTACTGCATCTACAATGGTCCATTGTAATGCTCTTTATCTCTACCATTTGGGAAGCTAATTATAATTATAGAGATCACTACCATCATTATTACAATTTCTAAAAAATCATGTTTAAGAATCCCATATTTATAAAACTCATGCCTTTTCCATATTTTTGATGGGACCTACAAGGAAATCCACTTTCTGTGATTCTCACCAAACACCAAATTTTGGACCCCAATAATATAGCAAACACTGGAACATGAAACCACCTTGTATCTATTCATTTGTAACACCTACAAATCCTTCATTCCATTCTCTGGGATCTATATCAACATTGATTGTCAACAACTTCCCTGAAACATAATAATTCAACATGAAAACCTGTTTTTCTAACAAACACTACCAATAGAAAAATTATGCAATGTTACCTTGAGGTATTTTTTTCTAAAAAAAATAAATTACCAGAAAATGTATAAAAATATATAACCAGGTCTGAGGTAAATAAATTCACAAAGACATGTTCTCAATAAATTAACAATATTTAAAAAAACTATATAATTAAAAAAATAGTTTATGTAAAACAATGGGCTATAAATCATTGAAATGTTATTAATATAACAATATCTTAAAAAATATAATTTGGAACAATATTTAATGCCAAAGAATTATTTAAAAAACATATCAATCACATTATAAAAATGAAATTTTTTTTATAATGGATTTCTTTTACGATTATATAGAAAACAGACCCATTATCAAACTCAGTGTCAAGAAAACATAATGAACTAGTATAATTTAACCCTTAATAATTCATATAAAACATAATATATTAGTAAAAAACTATTATAAAGATCAGGAACCAAACATATGGAAAGGGAAATGTCATAATGTAGATACACCTATCGTGAACTCGATAAATCCCTAATTTCATCTTCAAATAACAAAATATTGTAAGGAAAAGAATCCCTCTGAACCATGATATTCATTAAATTAGTTTTCTAATGAAACCATAGCCTTATGTTTAGACACCATTCCTAACTAGAGAATTGATATGGGAGATAAATAGAATAATAATATATTTGGATGATATAGTATAAAGGACAAAAAGATAAAACATGATTTTACCATGAGATATTTCACTCAAATCGATGTAAGAGCACCAATGGTGTCTAGTGGAAAATAGCCACAGTTAAGAGGGACTTCTATAAAATATAAATTGGTAGGTAGGAAGAATTAATGTTATATAATTGATAAGGGAATATTTTTAAATTCAAAATTTTATATTTTTTAAAATGTTTCACTATTTGGAGGCATAGTTTTTTAATCCATCCACTAACCATGTGGTAAACACTATGACGGTATTCACTCCATGGAAAATTAATATTGATTTTTAAGAGTCATTATCCACTAATCAGGTATCCTTGCTCTATGTACCATGAAGCATTCTATACATTGGAGTAAATATGAATGTTCACTGCTAATAAATTAGTATCCATAAAAAAACCATGTTGCTTCACCCTACATAGCATGACTTGTCATAAGTCTTGGAGAGGCATGTCATAACCGTGCATATCCCACTAGAAAAATCTACCCCCATACCATAAGGCTTTGGTATATGATTTTAACTAACCATGTGTTAACCATGCTCCCAGTCCTCCTTTATAATATTCTAATCCGTTAATACTATTCCTCTCAAAACTACTATAAAATAATATAAATAATTAAAATAACAAATATAAATATATACCACTGTCTCATGGATGTCACAAATGTTGTAATAGATTATTTTTCTCTACATTTTTTTAAGTTAATTTTTAAAAATATGTGAAATAATATATAGATGATGGTATATATGAGGAACATGAAATCTGTAATAACCCGCCAATTCTCATTGGAGTGAGAGTACAATGAGTCAGTAGTAGGCCTTAAGTGACATCCCCAAGACACCAATGGCAGGGAATAAATTCTGAAGGGTCTCAAGTATAATTTGGGGATGAATTACCCTTTAAGAAATAAACCCATCCATTAAATATTAACTATATGATGCATGAACAAACTAAAGACCAGCCAAAAACTTCATTTAAATTAAACCACATCAGAGTACACAATAGAAGAAAACCAAACCAAATATCAAAATACACAACAGAAGAACAAATAAAGACTCTAAAAAGACACCATGTCTCAGTGGTCTACAAGCTCCAAGCTCCACAACATCTCTCAAACAACACCACGATCCATTAGTAATGAGATGCTTTACCTATACATGTGTCTCGGAAAACAGAATCTGCAAAAGCACCAATGTGCCAAAGCAGGGGTGAGTATAAAACTCAGTAGTTTTTCCCCAAGACTTCCCTACTCGTGCCACTAGGATAGAAGAGTTAGCCACATTTATGTAAAACAGTTTATATAAATCATTTTCACCATAGAAGTTTATAACTAAATATAAACTAGTTTTACAAAACCATAAATTCTAAAAAGTATCAAAGTGAAATTTAAACATGCTTTTCCAACACGTTATTTTTCCAGATAAATAACCAAACAACTTTCCAAACCACTTCAAAACCTTCCCGTTTTGGCATTCCCAACCACTTCACAATCACGTGAAATCAACCATGAATTCATCATTATGACAGTTCCATAATCATGAGTTGTTTCTCATCGGTCTACCAAGTCTTCATAAGGTAATTGTTTCCCCCATGTTCCATTACACCTTTGGCACCGAGCACAAGGTCATATTTCAACCTTGCCTCATACATATAGTTACCACATGCCATTAAATGTTTTCCACCGAACACATGGTCATATTTCAACCAAGCCTCATACAATCTAATATGAACACACAGTATAAATTTTCAACAATCATTCCTAACCATCCTTTCAATAAAACACCTTTTATTGAAAACCATTTTCAATCCAAACCAAGTGTGTTCAACAATTCAAACCATTTCAAAAAAATGCCTTTTATTGACAACCAAATCCACCAAAACTATTTAAATAAAACCCCCTTTTTATTTAAAACCCAATTCTCATCAAACCATTTACAATTTCATCAATTTCATAATTTAAAATCAGCATTTTAAATTCAAATAGCCAAGCCACTTTAGACAGAATTCACCAAGATTTCACCATTTCATCAAAACCATAAATCATCACTAAAGAAGATTTATTCCATACATTTCACAATAAATTCCATTCAAATAACCAATTTGAAACAAATCCAACCAATTCTAACAAGGGGAGTCAAGAGTGAATCCACCTACCTCAACAAAAATGGCGAATCCAAACCACAGACGAAGAACTCTCATGGACACCAGGGCAAAACTCCAAAAACACTCCTTAGATCTCTTCTCCTAACAAAACCAAGACCAAATTTTGTCATATTTTGCATCCACACCCTTAGATATACACATAATGGGTGTAGATATATGAAAATGAGAGAAGAGGAGAAGTAGATATAAGTAGATCTGAGAAACCGATCATGAACGATCACATAACTTAAGAATCCAACTTCGATTTGCCAAGAGAAGCCTTCAGATCGCCTCCGGAACGCTTGGGAGAAGTCTTCAAACCATCAAGGGAGAGTAATCCCATGTTAGGGTCACTTAGAAGGTTTAAAAAAGTAAATTAATGGAAAAAAGAGTTAGATCCACAATTTTATGATCTAATATTAAGTGATTGCACGGTTAGTCCGCATGGGTTGACAAACCTTGCGCTAACTGTGAATTAGCTTCTTCCTTGTCCATACTTGACACATGGCATCATCGCATGATTTCCCTTAACTATGTACCAACTATACATAAGAAACCACATCCTCAGTCTGACACACATTGTTTGGCCACACAGATTGACAAACTGTGTGCCGACCGTGCGCCTTCCCCTTTTCTTCAAACATTACTCCAGGATCTGCCGATTCTCCCATATGTCACCCATAACTTTTGAAACCATGAAAAGAATCAAGTAAGGGTTACATACCATAAACCGGGGGTACTACATTCTCCCCACCATTGGACATTCTATCCCAGGAAAGTAGAAAACCATTGCTTGACCGGAAGAGTTATGGCCATTGCTCCATCATTTCGTTCTCGCGTTCCCAAGTATCTTCCTGAATCTGATCACGTCGCCACAAAACCCGCACTAGGCCGATGATTTTTCCACAAAAACTTTATCCAGCCTATCCAAAATCAGCACCAGAATATGTACCAATGACGCATCTGACACTAGGTCAACGTGATCTAATCGGATCACATGGTCAGGATCATGCATATACTTTTTCAACTGAGATACATGGAACACATTATGCACTGCACTGAACCACGGTGGTAATGCCAACCGATACACCACCTCTCCAAACCATTCTAGTATCTCAAAAGGGCCTATATATCGAATAGATAATTTTCCCTACTTCCCAAAATGACGTTCTCCATGTCTTGGAGAGATTATCAAAAATATGTGATCACTCACTGCAAAACACAACGGTCTTCGACGATGATCTGCATAAGATTTCTGATGACTCAGAGCTGTCTCCATCTCATTTATAATCATCTGAATCTTCTCCGTTGTTTCATGGACAAGGCTCGGCCGGACTAGTGATGTTTCACCAGTTTCCACCCATCTTAGTGGAGAACGACAAGTACACCCATGCAATGCTTCAAACGGAGCCACGTGTATCGAGGCTTGATAGCTTTTATTGTATGAGAACTCCACTGAGGGTATATGACCCTCCCATGAGCCACCAAAATTCTTTAAACAAGCCCGAAACATGTCTTACAATGTCTGTATCATCCTTTTGGATTTCCCATCCGTCTGAGGATGATACGCCGTTCTCATAGTTAACTGAGTCCTAAGGGATTGTTGTAAGGATTTCTAGAAATGAGATGTGAACCTAAGATCTCTATATGAGATGATAGAAAATGATACACCATGTAAATTTACCACATCTCAGATATAGATTTTTGAAAGATCTTTCACCGTATGAGTTTCACAAATCAGGATAAAACGAGTCTTCTTGGTTAGACGATCCACTATCACCCAAATGGAATCGTACTTTCGGACCGTTCTTGGAATAACTGTAACAAAATAAATTGCTATATACTCCCATTTCCACACTGGGATAGGTAAATACTATAACATATCAGCTGGTCTCTGATGCTCTGCTTTAACCTGCTGACAAGTTAAGCATCGCGAGATGAACCCGGCCACCTTCCTTTTCATGCCGCTCCACCAAAACTGTGCCTTCAATGCCTTATACATCTTTTGTGTACATGGGTGTACATCCCATCTTGAATGGTGGTAAGCATTAAGGTGTTTTTCCTGAAAAACCATAGGTAAAACCATCCTATCTCAGAAACACAAAACTAATCCCCCATGATGTTTCAAGCCATCAATGGTCTCCCCGCCATTGAGTTTTTAACTCATTACCAGACATTCTGCATCATATGTTTTTGCCTCTTTGACTAGTATTACTAGATCAGGAACAAGCATAGCTGAAAAGAAAACTGAAACATCATCTATGTCTTCACATTACACATGCATGTTGGCTAAGACTGACATCAACTACTATTCATCTGAAGAATCCTTCTCCAACTAAGAATACAACTTCTTGCTTAATGCATTGGCCACCGAATTGCCCTTACCTAGTCTATACATTAAGTCAAAGTTTAACATTTGAAGATACTCCATCCATCTCCTCTGCCTCAGAATCAAATCTCACTGTGAGAAAATGTGTTTCAGGCTTTTGTGATCCGTAAACACAGTAAATTTCTCACCATAGAGATAATGTCTCCATGTTTTCAAAGCATGGAAGACTGTAGCCAACTCCAAATCATGTGTTGGGTAATAATTCTCATGCACCCTCAATTTCCTTGAGCCATAAGCAACTACATGGTTTCTTTGCATGAGAACACAACCCAACCCTATTCCTAAAGCATCACAATACACCACGTATCCTTTCCCTGATTACAGAAATATTAAGATAGGTGATGATGTAAGGCGAACATTCAACTCATTAAAAGATCTCTGACATTCCTCAGACCATTGAAATTCATTGTTCTTCTTTGTAAATTTTGTCATAGGTGAAGCTAGTTGGGAGAAGTCAGGGACAAAGCATCAGTAATAACCATATAGACCAAGAAAACTTCATATTTCAAAGATATTATTCGGCGGTTTCCAAGAATGAACAACTTCTGTCTTTTCTGGATCCACTAAAACTCCTTTCTCAAAAATAAAATGGCCCAGAAAACATACCTCTCTTATCCAAAAATCACTCTTTGATAATTTGGCATACAAATTATGGTCTCGCAAGATTTCCGACACTATGGCCAAGTGTTTCTCATGTTAAGCCCTTGTTCTTGAATACACCAACATTTTATCCACAAACACCACAAAAAAAGAATCCATATATTGATGAAATATCTGATTCATCAAATCCACGAAGACCGTTGGTGCATTCGTTAGACCGAAAGTCATGACTACATATTCGTAGTGGCAATATCTTCTTCTAAAAGCTGTCTTTGGAATATCCTCCTTCCGAACTCAAAATTCTTGAAATACTGATTGCATGTCAATCATAGAGAACCAATTAACACCCCATAATTGATCGAACAGATCATCAATAAATGGAAGTGGATATCTATTCATTATCATAACTTGGTTAAGTTTACGATAATCAACACATAGACAAAGAGTCCCATCTGCTTTATTTACAAACAAAACTGGTGTTGCCCATGGAGACACGCTTGGCCGAATGAAACCCTTGCTTTCCAGCTCCTCTAACTTCACTTTAAATTCCTTTAACTCCATTGGTGGCATCCAATAAGATGGAAGTGAGATAGGACTGGTCCCCTAAATGAGATCAATCGTAAACTCCACTTCTCTTATAAGTGGTAATACTGATAGGTTTTCAGGAAAAACATCGGTAAATATATCCCCCATAGATGGAAATTTATTTTCCTCACTCTCTTCAAATGATTCCAAAGTCAAAGATGCCAATTGGTAAGAGGTTGTTCCTACCATTGGTGCCAACAGGCTCTTTGCGCCTTTCTTTTCCATTCTCTCTCCTCTAAAGAGATGCCTCATGACATCCTTAGTTGTGAAACTAACCGTTCTCCTATAACAGTTGATGTGAGCCTTTAACCTTGTCAACCAATCCATACCCATGATTATATCATAGACATCCATATTCAACTTAGAGAAGTCAAATTTCAGCTCATCTCCATCAATAGTTATATCATAGGCTCTACAAACGAGGGCATGACATTCTCTTTCACCAAGAGGAGTTTTCAGTTTCAAGACATAAGGAATCATTTATAGTTTTAAACATAGAAAATAAAAATATGAGAAGCAAGAAAGGAATGTGTTGCACCAGTATCGAACAACACTTGCATTAGGGTAGAATTAAAAAGAATTGTACCTCTCAATGTAGATGTTTTAGACTGGTCATTACCATCATCTGCTCATCTCCATACAATTGCTTTGTTGCTGCGCATTGCACATTATTGCCTTGTTGAGATTACCCTGCTTTAAGAGTCATGGTATTTCACGAATCACCATGGAAAGCTATGTTATGTTGACACGACTGATTCTGATAACCATGTCCTGTCAAAGCATACGATGCTTGCGACATCGGGGAAGTGTCTCAAACACACGACCGTGGAGCACTGTGACAATATCGCTGAATATTCCCCATATTTTTGCAATTGTGGTATGCTCTCGATGGTTCCGTACATTCTTGTTTAATGTGATCAATCATGCCACACTGAAAGCAACCTGCTTTGCACTGGGGTCGTGGAGAAATATTGATTGATCCCACCGTCTAGTTCTGATTCTCACTCCCACCTTGGAAGTAGGTGTCCCTCTTCTACTTGTTCCCAGCATTGTAGATCCCACCCGTTCCTGTGGGTATCGTCATGCCTCCTCCTATCGATCCTGAGATATCATGTTCAGCAACCATTGCTATATTCACCATCTTTGTATAATCTGTAATACAGAGCACCACAATCTTCGACCAAATTTCCTTCCTTAGCCCCAATTCAAAGATGCGTGCCTTCAAAGAATCACTTGCTGCAATCTCTGGTGAAAAGAGGACTAAGCTCATGAACATAGCAACATACTTTGTGATAGAGATACTCTCCTGTTTCATGTTGAAGAAGTCTATCGTTTTGTGGATCTTGAACTTGTAAGGACAGAATTGTTTGTTAAACAATTCTTCAAAATCCTCCCATGTAATGCTTTCATCCAATTTATCATGCACTGATAAATCCCACCACTGACATGCATGTTCCTCGAGTATATACATCGCCAGCTTTACTTTCATCTCCACAGGTGTGCTGATCAAATCGTATATACGATTCATCCTTCTTAGCCAGACCTCCTCCTTCTCAGGTTCAGCATCACCCCTAATGTTCGGTGGATTCTGTTTCATGAACTGGATGGTATGATCCTCATGTCGTGGCTCATATAAAGACACTAGCCTTTTACACATAACATTTCACGATTTTAAACATAATTCATCATCAGAGTACAATCCAAGGATCGTTAAGTCTAGTTCCTTGGAAGACTAGGTACATATAACATAAAACATGGGATAAAAAACACTTCTTTATTTAATCTTCATAATGTGCTCCTAACTTCCTTTGAGCCCTTACATCTTCATAGGGTACCCTAGGGAACACATAAACAACGGGAAGAGCTAAAAAGCCTATAAAGGTAACTAATATTACAATAAACTTTAAGAAAATGAGTTAGGAGGCCTTACATAATGATATTGGAAGCACAGAACATATGGAATCATTAATTATAAACATGGGATCATAAAAACATGGGATAAAATAATCATGGTATCATATAAGCATGAGATTATAAAATAATATTTTCATAGAGAGGTGGAGGAAAATTTAAACATGACTTTAGTACGAGTCAAGACTAACCGCCAATCTCATTTCCCACAGTAGCACAGGACAAGGCTAACCGCCCTGACCGTTTTCCCATTATATTCTAATGAGACATTAACTTTACCAAATGCATTGCAGAGCTATCTAGGTGCACCCATCTAATCGTATTCATTTATATGCATGCTACATAAAGAACCTCAATCATACATAAACATAAATGTACCCAAGGAAAGAAATGGGAACGCAATCACATCATGGGGCATAATAAAAAGGGGTAAAACATAAAAGCATAAATGAAAGAAAGGAATTAAATTATAAATCGACATTAATAATGTATAAAGGCATAAATCATGTCAATAGATAACAAACTGAAGTGATAACATTTAAAAATAGTTTTTAGGAATCTTTGAGTCAAAACATTTTATTGTGTCTTAAGGAAACATCGAATATATCTTAAAAAAAAGTGGCATAATATTTTTTATAAAACCAGAGGTAAACCAAGATTGGTTTCGTAATAAAAAGACTGATTTTTCTAAGGAAAAATTTGAATTAATACATAAGATAGTGTACACTGGATAATAGGAAAGAATTCAGGAAGTTCCCTTAAAACGGGTTCACTTATCGGGAAGTAGTGAGGAGAGAATCACTTAAAATCATGCATATACTTGAAATATAGTGATGAAAGAGTCTTGGTAAATAGAATTGGAACATTTACAAAACATTTATATTATGCACAATAAAGGATTAGATAACACCATTTTGTTAGAAATTTAGATAAGACAACCCGAAAGAATAAAAGTGGTTCGGGTAGAATTCTTTACGGATTATCGGCATGGTATCAGGAGTACTTGAGGGTGATTAGTGAGAGAGAAAATAGAATTAACATCACTTATACATAAAGAGGGAAGTATGGTGGAGGTGTTAAATCATACCCCATAATTGATAATTACTCACAACATGTCTTAACATAATGAACAATCTTGAATAAGAGTGAAATAGAGAGGATCCCTTACCTTAGGCCCGTTGGTGTTCTCCACTAGATATTAATGAGCTGAATAGTAAAATTAGGTTTATTAATCAATGGTTCCAGAACCATATCTAAATTTAAAATATTAATTATATCCTTTTTAAGTTCATTTATACCCATCTGGGTTGATTATGAGGTTCGATTTCATTGTTCAGGTCTGTATGTTCCATTTGTTTTAATGATCGCTTCAATTGTATTTAGGTTCAAATAAATTGTAAGATGAAAGTGGTTGTCCATAATTGAAGTTATAAAATTTGTGGAAATCCATTAGTTTACATGGTTTCAAATTTCATTTCGTTAATTAGTGTGAAAGTGAACCTTTACATTAAACATTAATGATAAACAATTGAATTAATTTTACCGATTTTTCCCATAATTTACTTGTTTTGTATTATTGTTTTATATCATGAGTGTATGAGGATTAAAGAACCATATATAGTACATATAACATATATAATAATCTGGTTCAACTATAACACAAATGGTTTCATGACCAGAATCAAAATGATAAGAGAATTGGAAAACACATTATCCATGATGTCTGTAATTTGACACATCACGGACGATGTTTAATTCTAGAACGTGAGGGAGAGAAGGAGAAGTATGATTCTTGAAATATTCAATAAAATTGATTAGAATCCATAATATATGATATTTTGGAGCTTTCATGCCTTTTGGATAAGGGATGGGGAATAGGGTATAAGGAATATATGAAAATGAAAACAAAACACTTGAAAACAAAACAGGGTTCTTACCCTTTGATCTCCTCTCTTTGAGACACCTCTTAGGGGATTTTTTTTGGTCTTTGGAAAGACCAGAAATCCTTGGACGTGGGGAAGGAGCTTGGGAGAGTAATTGAGCAGAAATTTGGCTAGGCACAAGGCTTGAGTGGTGTGAGGGAAAGAGGTAAGGAGATAGGGTATTTATAGTGGAGAGAGGGGTTTCCTTATTATAAAATTCATTAGTTTATTGTTTCCCCACAAGACAATGAATAGTGAGTCCTACATGACCACTTATATTAAAATTATAATTTAATCCCGAACCAAGTGGGATTGCATCAGCAGAACATCACACATGACTCTATAATTAGCTTATTTAGCATTTTTTTGTAAATTACAGTATTTCACAATTCATAAAAAATTCACGTATTTCAGAAAATTCCCAAAAAAATTACCCCAACCATTTATCAACATTTAGAATCCAAAAATGAAGTCCATTTTTCAAAAATAATTTTCTAAATATGATTATTTTAATATTTAAATAAAATAATAATTTATTATCAAAACCATTTTTAAAGCATTCATTATCTCATTCTAAACTATAGGTATATCGAACATCCAACATGAATATTATTTTTATACCACCCTAGGTAAGGCTACTATTCATTTGGGTATATCACTATTCATAAGGGTATGTTACTATTCATTAAGGTAGGTTACTATTCAACAAAAATTATTGTTATTTTATTAGACTCCAAAAAGAATCTTAAACACAACTATGTATGCTGTATTTTCAAAATTCCAAACACAGAACTGAAAAAACTTTGTTTAAAGAACACTAATCACTTAGTAGTTCATTATAATGTGATTGTATGGAATATTTATAAGAAGGTAATTTCCCTTAAAAACATTGGGTCGTTACATTCTTCCCCCCTTAAGAAATTTCACCCTCGATATTTCATTTTACATTCTAGGCCAAAAACATGTGCCGGTACATTTCCTTCATTGATTCCTCCAGCTCCCATTTTGCTTCCTCAAACTTATGGTTCCTCCACAACACTTTGAAAAGATGAGTTGTCTTGTGGCATAGAACCTTACCTCTCCGATCTAGAATCATTAATGGCTGCTCCTTATAGGATAGATCATCTCCCAGCTGTACCACCTCTGAGTTTAGTAAATGTGAGGGATCAGGTATGTAATTCCTCAAGATAGATACATGAAACACATCATGAACTGAAGACATATACGGTGGAAGTGAAAGCTGATTGGTCACGGCTCATATGTGGTCAAGGATCTCAAAGAGGGAAATATACCTTGGTCTTAGCTTCCCTTTCTTCCCGAATTGCATGACTCTCTTCCTTGGAGATATTCGAAGGAAGAATTTAACTCCATCATCAAACACAAAATCACTTCGATGGTTGTCAGCATAGTTCTTTTTCTGAATTTGAGCAGCTTTGATATGTTTTTGGATGACTTGAACCTTCTCTGTCATCTCTTGAACAAGATCGGGTCCTAGTAGATTTCTTTATCCAACTTCATCCCAACAGGTTGCAGTTCTACATCACTTTACATATAGAGCATCATATGGAGCCATTTGAATTCTCGAGTGGAAACTATTACTGTATAAGAACTCAACTAATGGAAGATGCTGATCCCATCCACCATTGAATTCTAGAGAGAAGGCTCTAAGCATATCTTCAAGCATCTGAATAGTTCTTTCAGAATGGCCATCAGTTTGGGGGTGATAGGCCATGCTGAAATTTAATTCAGTACCCAAATCATGTTGAAGACTCTTCCAGAATTTAGATGTGAACCTTGGATCGCGCTCAGAGACAATTGAGAGTGGAACAATGTGCAGTCTCACCACTTCCTTCACATATATCTTTGCATGTTGTTCAAGCGAGAGATCTTCCTGAATAGCGATGAAATGGGATGTCTTGGTGAGTCTATCAACCATAACCCATATCACATTATTTCTCTTCAACGTCTTTGGGAGACCCGTGACAAAGTCTATAGTATCATTCTCCCATTTCCACATTGGTTTAGGCAATGGATGCATCATACCATTGGACATTTGTTGCTCAACATTAACTTGCTGACATACCAAGCACCATGATATATATTCCGCAATCTCCCTCTTCATGTTATCCCACTAGAAGTGTTCTCAGAGATCACGGTACATTTTGGTACTCCTAGTATGGATAGAGAGGGTTGATCTATGTGCATCATTCAATAGATCATTCATTATCTCTGGATTAGATGGTACACATAATCGTGTCACAAATCTTATAGCTCTTTCCTCATCAATTTTGAAATCAGAGGATTTCCCATTATTAACAGCTTCCACCCGTTTCTGAATTTCAACATCCTTTCTTTGAGCAACCTTGATTTTCTCCAAGAGGGATGATTGAGCAATCATTTGATAAATGATTGATGATGTTGCTCCCTTAATGATTCCCATGTCCATCCTTTTCAAATCTAAGAAGATCATATCCTTTTCAATTATCATCATTTATAAAGATACATGATCCTTTATACTTAGAGCATACACCACCTTGTTTGCCTTACCGAAATTGTAGTGGATTGAGTAGTCATAATCCTTGATGAGCTCTATCCATCTTCTTTGTCGTATATTAATCTCTTTCTATGTAAATATATACTTGAGACTCTTTTGGTTAGTATATATCTCACATTTCTCCCCATAAATATAATGCCGCCAGATTTTCAATGCAAAGATCACAACCGCTAACTCCAGATCATGCGTTGGATATTTTTTCTCATGGATTATCAGCTGCCTTAAGGAATAGGATATCACTTTATCATTTTCCATAAGTACACAGCCTAATCCCTTCTTAGATGCATCACTATACACCACGAATAGTTCCCCACTGGTAGGAAGTGTGAGTATGGGCGCAGTGATAAGCCTATTTTTCAACTCCTTGAAACAGTCTTCACACTCTTGTGTCCAGACAAACTTTACTCCCTTCCATGTCAGCATGGTTTTTGGGTCTGAATATCGCGAAACTTTCTTCACGAATGGTCAATAATACACAACTAGACCCAAAAATCTGTGGATCTCCATTATAGATGTCGGTCTGGGCCACTCTTCAATTGGCTTCGTCTTGGAAGGGTCCACATATATCCCTTTTCTAGTTATAACATCCCCTGAGAATGATACTTCCTCCTTCCATAAATCACATTTATTATACTTTTCATACAAATTCTCCCTTCACAAATTCATTAACATGGTTTCCAAATGTTCCTCATGTTCCTCCTTGCTCTTGGAGTATATAAGTATATCATAAATAAAGACTACCACAATTTTGTCCAGGTAATCTCTAATGACTTTATTCATTATATCCATGAAAATTGTTAAAGCATTAGTGAGTCCGAAGGGAATCACTATGAACTTATAGTCTCCATACCTCATTCGAAAGGCAGTCTTGGGAATATCTTCCTTCCTCACCTTTAGTTGGTGATATCTTGACCGAAGGTCCACCTTAGAGAAATAACGGGCCCAACATAGCTTCTCGAACAATTCATCTATCCATGGAAAGGGATACGTGTTGTTAATTGTGATTTTATTGAGCTCATGATAATCAATGCAGAGGTGCATTCATTCATCCTTCTTCTTGATGAAGAGGACTGGAACACCCCACAGTGAAGCACTCGGGCGTATAAAACCCTCCTCCATATTCTCCTGTAACTGCTTCTTCAGCACTTCCATCTCTACAGTGTCCATTCTATAACGTGTCTTTGGGATTGGCAGAGATCCCGGGATAAGTTCAATTGAGAACATAACCTCTCGGTCAGGAAGGAGACCAGGAAACTCTTTGGGGAATACATCAGTGTAATCTCTCATGATGGGAATGTCATCAAGCATGATTTTCTCCATTGTCTCAATAATTTGAGCTACATATGCATGCTCATAAGGAAGAAATATCCAAACTTGAGACGAAGATTCAAAATAAGATTCATCTTCCTACTTGCACTTGTAATGAATCGTAGGATCTTCGGGATGTGAAGGGTAATCTCCCTTTACCAGCAGTTGATGTTGGCCTTTTACAAAGATAGACAATCCATGCCCAAGATAGTGTCAAATTCTAATAAAGGAAGTATGAAAAGATTTTCTGGGAGGTTCAGTCCACAACCATTAATCGGGGAGGAGTTATAAACCATGGATTTAATAATTTCCCCATTAGCTATTCTCACAGATAATGTTTCCTCCAAATTTGGAGGTGGTGTTTGAATAGTTCTACTAAACATGAAAGATATGAAAGAATGAGTAGAACCAGAATCAAATAGTATGTTATCTATTCTTGAATGAATAACAAGTGTACCTGTCACCACATCATTTTTCGGCTACATCTCAGTAGTAGTGACATAATAAGCCCTTCCTTTTTGCCTTAGATGTTGTTTTTGTTTTCCTTCGACAACACTCGGCATAGGGAAATTGTTCGCATATTGCCCAAGATCCCTACAGTTATAACATTACACTGCAGGCTGAGTGTTGATCTGATCCTTCCTTTCATCTTCAACATTAGCATAATTTTTCATATCCCTTCAGCAGTTCTTGGCCAGATGACCAAACTTTCCAGATTTGAAGAAATTCTATGTTCCCTTCATATAGTTACCAGGATGCTTCTTCCCACAATTTTTGAAAATGGGAAAGTTGGGATTCTTCCCATCATGGGACTTGTTTGATGGACCACCCATGTTGTTTTCCATCATCTGCTTCATGTCACTGGGACCTTAAGACCACTGAGAGTCTCCAATCTCTATTTTAACCTTGAGGGAACAACATACAATCTCCTCATAGCTATCAATGTCTCGTATCACCAACACTTTACATAGACTCACCTTTAGTCCGCTAAAAAAGCGGTCCAACTTGCTTTTGGTGTTCATGAAAAATCCAGAGGCGTACCTAGCAATCCTGGTAAAGTTTTCTTCCTACTCCATGATGGACCCATCTTCCTTATACTTGAGTCTGAGGAATTCTCTTTCTATCTTGATATGGAGTGTTCGAGGAAAATATTTTTTGAAAAACATCCTCTTGAATTCCTCCCAATATAAGGAATCGATTTCCTCTGGGGACTTTGTATTCTTGATCAGTGTCCACCACTGATCAGCTTCCCCATCAAAATAATAGACTGACAGTACCACCTTCTCTTCTTCCGAGAATTGGAGGACGGTGAACATCTTTTCAATGGAGTTAATCCATTGTTCCACGAGGAGGGGATCAGAAGATCCGCTAAACATGGGAGGCCTTGGTCGTATGAAGGATTATACGGAAACGTGCTCTATCCTTGGAGGAGGAGGGTATCCCACCTAATTCAAGTTATTATTCATAACTCAAGCCATCTGAGTTAGTACTGCCATGAAGTTTGGAGCACCTACTTCTGTCACATCAGGAATGTCATTAGGGAAATCATCACATTCCATATCACATTGGTTGTTGGAATGTGTTCTTCTATTTCCCTCCATTTACTATAAAAAATAACGTATAATTAGATGACTTGAATACATAGCTATTGAGCATAAAAAGTAACTTTGAACATAAAAGTATAAACTTATAAAGAAGAAGTACATCCTAACTTGTGATTCCTTAGGTTTATATCTAGGTTATCCTCAATATATTTCTAAAATAGATTCTTATCGTCTTTTTCTATTAATAATGGTCTGTACTAAGCTTTTGAATCTACAAAATCATATCCCCCGAGAGTGTCATAACCAAGAGTGAAGTAGGGCTCGTTGTCGTGCACCAGTTCCCGTTCGAGTCTTTCTCAAAGCGGTGTTTTTGGGTTTTACCCCCAGGATACATCTATTCCAGAGCCGCCTCTAATTGCTCGTATCCATACATGGATGCATTTTCTTGATAAACAACTTACTCAATACTCATCAAAATTTGGGAATGTTTTCAAATACTTAGTCTCATCCTTAAGGTTCTCATTAAGGTGCTCTATTCCTTATCATTATAAATAACTAGACAATCCTCTGATACCAACTATAGAGACCCTAGGCTTTTACACATAACATTTCATGATTTTAAACATAATTTATCATCAGAGTACAAGCCAAGGATCATTAAGTCTAGTGTATTGGAAGAGTAGGTAGATATTACATAAAACATGGGCTAAAAACACTTCTTTATTTAATCTTCATAATGAGTTCCTAACTTATTTTGAGCCCTTACATCTGCCTAGGGTACCCTGGGGAACAAATGAACAAAATGATGAGCTAAAAATACCAGCAAGGGAAAAAATATAAGAATAATCTTTAAGCACATGATGTAGGAGGCTTGACATAATGATATTTGAAGCATGGAACATATGGAATAATAACTTATAACCATGGGATCATAAAAACATGGGATAAAATAATCATGGGATCATATAAGAATGAGATTATATATTAATTGTTTCATAGAGAGGTGGCAACAACTTTAAACATGACTTAGTATGAGTCATGGCTAACCGCTAATCTCGTTTCCCATAATAGCACAAGCCAAGGCTAACCGCCCGGGCTGTTTGCCCAAAATATTCTCATTAGACATTAACTTTACCCAATGCATTAGATTTATATCTAGGAGCAACCATATAAGAGTATTCATGTATATGATTTCCACATAAAGATCCTCAATCATACATAAACATAAAAGTACCCAAGGAAACAAATGGGAACACAATCACGTCATGAAGCATAATAAAAAGGGGCGTAACATAAAAGCGTCAATGAAAGAAAGGAATTAAATCATAAATTGAAATTAATAATGTATAATGGACTAAATCATGATAATAGATAACAAAATTAAGTGATAACATATAAAAATAGATTTTAGGAATCTTTGTGTCAAAACATTTTAGTGTGGTTTAAGAATGTATCAAATATCTCTTAAAACGAAAAGCAGCATAATATTTTTTATAAAACCATAAGTAAACAAGGAGTGTTTTAATAACAAAAATACTGCTTTTATAAGGAAAAACTTGAATTAAAACAGAGGATAGAGTACACTTGATAATAGGAAAGAATTCTGGAAGTTCCCTTAAAACGGGTTCACTTATCGGGAAGTAATGAGGAGAGAATCACTTAATATCATGAATATACCAAAAATAAAGTGATGAAAGAGTCATGATAAATAGACTTGGAACATGTACACAACATTTATAGTATTAATAATAAAAGATAAGATAAAATAATTTTGGTAGAATGATAGATAAGACAACCCGAAGCAATAAAAGAGGTACGGGTAGAATTCTTTACAGATTATCGGCATGGTATCAGGAGTACTTGAGAGGGATTAGTGAGAGAGGAAATGGAATTATCATCACTTATACATAAAGAGGTAAGTATAGTGGAGGTGTTAAATCATACCCCATAATTAATAATTACAGACAACATGTCTTAACCTAGTGATCAATCTTGAATAAGAGTGAAATTTAGAGGATCCCTTACCTTAGGCCCGTTGTTGTTCTCCACTTGATATTAATTACCAGAATAGTCAAATTAGGTTTATTAATAAATAGTTCCAGAACCATATCTAAAATTAAGATATTCATTATAACCTTACTAAGTTCATTTATACCAATCATAGTTGATTACGAGGTTCAATTTCATTGTTTGGTTCTGTTTGTTTCATTTGTTTTAATGATCATTTCAATTGTGTTTTGGTTCAAATAAATTGTAAGATGAAAGTGGCTATCCCAAATTTAAGTTATAACATTATTTTACATCCATTAGGTTACATGGTTACAAATTTCACTTGGTTAATTAGTGTGAAAGAGAACCTTTACATTAAACATTAATGATAAACACTTGAATTAATTTTAAAGATTTTTTCATATTTGACTTGTTTTGTATTATTGTTTTATATATTGTGTGTATGATGATTACAGAACCTTATATAGGAAATATAAAATATAAAATAATATGGTTGAATGATAACATAAATGGTTTCATGACCAGAATCATAATGATAAGAGAATTTGAAAACACATTATCCATGATGTCGGTAATTTGACCCATCACGGACGACGTCTAAATCTAGAATGTAAGGGATATGAGGAGAAGTATGATTCTTGAAATTTTCCATAAACATGATTAGAATCAGGAATATATGATATTCTGGAGATTTCATGTCTTTGGATAAGGGAAGGGGAAGAGGGTATAAGGAAATAATGAAAATGAAAACAAAACACTTGAAAACAAAAGAGGGTTCTTACCCTTTGATCTCCTCTCTTTGAGACACCTCTTAGGGGATTTGGTTTTGGTATTTTGGAAAGACCAGTAAGCCTTGGACGTGGGGAAGGATCTTGGGAGGGTATTTGAGCAGATATTTGGCTAGGAACAAGGCTTTAGATGTGTGACAGAAAGAGGTAAGGAGAGAGGGTATTTATAATGGAGGAAAGAGGGGTTTCCTTAATATAAAATTCGTTAGTTAATTATTTCCCCACAAGAAAAGGAATAGTGAGCCTTGCATGACCAAGTATATTGATTTTATAATTTAATCCCGAAACATGTGGGATTACATCATCAGAACATCATACAAGACTCTATAATTAGCTTATTTGGATTATTTTTGAAAATTACGTTATTTCATTATTTATCAAAAATTCAAGTATTTCAGAAAAATCCCAAAAATTTACCCCAACCATTATTTGATGTGTATAATCCAAAAATGAAGTCCATTATTCAAAAATAATTTTATAAATATGATTATTTTAATATTTAAATAAAATAATAATTTATTATCAAAACCAGTTTTAAAGCATTAATTAACTTATTCTAAATTGTAGGTATATCAAACATCCAACATGAATATTATTTTTATACCACCATAGGTAAGGTTACTATTCCTTAGGGTATATCACTATTCATAAGGGTATGTTACAATTCATTAGGGTAGGTTACTATTCACCAAAAATTAATTTTTTATTAGACTCCACAAAACATCTTGAACACAACCGTGTATGCCGGATTTTCGAAATTCCAAACACAGAAGTGACAAACTTATGTTTAAAGGTCACTTACCACTTACTAGTTCATTATTTTGTGAATTTATGGAATATTTATAAGAAGGTAATTTCCATTAAAAACATTGGGTCATTACATCTCATTCCTCTGGTTCCCTATATCCTCAACTTGAAAGGATTGTACAATACTCTAGACCATGTCTTGGTTTACACGTGGTTCAGGTGCAACCATATTCTCCGGAGCTTCTTCGGGTTTGTTTCGATGATGCCTACCGGGTGCCATTTTCTAAACCAACAACAAACTCCGTCAATATCACTCTCTAGCAACTGTTGGCTTAGCATTTCAAATTCTATCACATCAACTATCACAACATTGTTCTCAAACTAATTTTTTCCATGTTCAACCATTTTTGAAAACATTCAACATACTTTTTGAAAATCAATCAATTTTCTAAATACACCAAAAACCTTGTTTTCAAAGTCTTTCATTTAAAATCAATTCTTCATTTTTTTTAAATTTACATCTTTGTACAAAATAATAACTCATTCTTTACCATTGAGATATGCAATACTAGTGGGATGTTAGTCCTCTACAATGCATGTCATGCTCCTCTCGTTGGCTAAACCCACGACAATGAGATTTCCAACATGCTAAAGGTGTATCCAAAACACTTATGTACCCAACACAATGGTAACATGAAGATCAGCATAAATGGGTTTGCTATGTCCTTTTATGCTAAACATTTCAAGTTCCGACAATCCTACTCCTGTATAAGATGACCACCCATGGAATAGACAAGACAGAATTTTAACTCCAAGACAAAAAACATTGACGACCACTTGGTAGTTCAGGACCGAACAAGATGATACCATTTATAATGAACCGCCAATTCTCATTGTCTTAAGAGTACAACGAGTCATTACTAGGCCTTAAGAGACATCCCCAAGACTCCAAAGGCTGGAAATAAACGCCAAAGGGTCTCAAGTATAAGTGGGGGACGATTTACCATTTATGAAATAAACCAATCCATTAACCATTCACTATTTGATGCATGAAAAAACTAAATACCATCCAACAACTTCATTTAAATTAAACCAGATCAGAGTACACAACAACAAAAAACCAAACCAAACAACAAAATACACAGTGGAAGAACAACTCGAGACTCTCAAAAGACACCACGTCTCTGTGGTCCATGAGCTCCAAGCTCCACAACATCTTCCAAACATCACCTCGAGCCATTAGTATTGAGAAGCATTACCTTTACCTGTGTCTCAGAAAACAACATCTGCAAAAGCACCAAAGTGTCGAAGTAGGGGTGAGTATAAAACTTAGTAGGTTTTTCCCAATGACTTCCCTACTCACGCCACTAGGACAGAAGAGTTAGCCACATTTATGTAAAATAATTTATATAAAACATTTTCACCAGAGCAGTTTATAACTAAATATAAACTAGTTTTCCAAAACCATACATACTCGATAGTATCAAATTGAAATTTATACCGACTTTTCCAACACATTATTTTTCTAGAAAAATAACCAAAAAAGTTTCCAAACTATTTCACAAACATCCCATTTTCGCATTCCCAACCATTTCACAAACCCTTGAAATCAACCATGCATGCATCATTATGACAGTTCCATACTCATGAGCGGTATCTCATCGATCTACCAAGTCGTCACTAGGTAATTGTTTCCCCCATGTGCCATTACTCCTTTCGCACTGAGCATAAGGTCATATTTCAACCAAGCCTTGTACATATAGTTACCACATTCGATTAAATATTTATCCCTAGGCACAAGGTCATATTTCAACCAAGCCTCGTACAATGTAATATGAACACACACTATACATTTCCAACAATCATTCCAAACCATCCTATCAATAAAACACCATTTATTGAAAACCATTTTCTATCCAAACCATGTGTGTTCCACAATTAAATCCATTTCAATAAAGCTACCTTTTATTGAAAACCAAATCCATCAAAACCATTTCAATAAAACACCCTTTTTATTGAAAACCCAATTCTCATCAAACCATTTACAATTTCAGAAATTTCAAAATTTAAAATCAACATTTTAAATTCAAATAGCCAAGCCACATTTCACACAATTCACAAAGATTTTACAATTTCATCAAAACCATAAATCATCACTGAAGATGATTTATTCCATACTTTTGAGAATAAAATAAATTCAAAAACCAATTTTAAACTAATCCATCCAATTCTAACCAGGGGAGTCAAGAGTGAAGCCACCTACAACAACAAAAAGGGTGAAACCAAACCGAAGACAAAGAACGCTCAAGAATACCAGTTCAAAACATCAAAAACCCTCCTTAGATCTCTTCTCCTAACAAAACCAAGACCAAATTATTTCATATTTGGCATCCACACCGTTAATTCTACCAATAACGGGCATAGATATAAGAAAACGAGATATGAGGATAAGTAAATCTAAGTATATCTTAGAAACCGATCAAGAACTATAACATACCTTAAGAATCCGGCTTCGATTTTCCCAGAGAAGCCGTCAGATCACCTCCAGAACGCATGGGAGAAGTTTTCAAACCTTCAAGGGAGAGTAATCCAGATTTAGGGTCGCTTAGGAGGTTTATAAAAGTAAATTAAAGGCAAAACGAGTTAGATCCACAATTTTAGGATCAAAATTTAATTGTCTACACGGTTAGTCTGCCTGGTTCGACAAACCATGCACTAACCGTGCATTAGCTTCTACCTCAACCATCCTTCATGCACGGACTCATCACATGGTTTCCCTTAACCGTACGCTAACCGTGTAGAACCCACTGCCTCCTCAGTCAGGCATGCATGGTTTTGCCACAGAGTTTGACAAAACGTTCACCGACCGTACACCTTCCCCTTTACTTCAAACTTCACTCCAGGATCTACCGATTCTCCCATACGTCACCCATAACTTTTCAAACCATGAAAACAATAATGTAGGGGTTACATACTAGAAACCGGGGTTACTACAAAATCCATTTCATTCACTATTATTGAATTCTATCATAAGTTTGAGTGGTTTGAAATGAAAATAAAAACAATAACAACTTGAATATTCATTGGTTGACTAACCAGTTTGTTGTTTCTACTAAATACGGATTATATTTTTTCTGAGTATATGAAAAAAAATTGTATGATATATTTTATATCACGAGTTTAGGGAAGAATCCTTATATCTGTATTAAACATGATGATTATAGCAGATCATGTGATATTGGGTTTCACTAGATGATGACATTGATATAGGTACTTATTATGAGTGGTGAACCTTATAAAACTATGTTGTTCCTACTGTTTTTTTGTATTGATATATGTGATAGTTATCTAATTATTCATATTAATAGGTTTTTATTTTTTCTCAGGGAAACATAAAAATGTATTTGAATTAACTGATTCACACATAAGGGATTTCTCACTAATATTGTTGACTATTTGTTGAGTTTTTATCATTGACTCCAAATTATAAGAGAAAGTAAGGCTTATTAGTCATGTAAAAATGGTGTTAACTAATTTAATAGTTTTTTATATGATTATTATATATATTATGTAACATCCCTATTTCACTTATAACAATATGCTAATAACACATCATTTTGAGAGAACATTATAAACATTGAATCAAATATTGTAGAGAATCCTTTCACAAAGTTATTTTATATATATATTAGATAACTATTATATTATTGAAAATTTATTGATTCTAACATTATCTTTTCAATATATTTTTCTATAGATTAAATTTCATAGTTGATATAGAGGCATATGTTCTTGATTTTCAAAAGAATCATTTTTAAAAACTAATAATAAATGAAAATTACAATCTTGATCCCATTAATTTTGTATGGGAAGCTTTTATCGATTTGGTGGAATCATAAGTATTTTAAATTTAAATTTTGAAGAGATGATTCATTACCGAAATATATATCCTTTTCTTCCAAATCGTAATAATAGAATTGATAAATGTATAACTATTTGTATACTACCCCAATGGATTACCCGATATCCTTAATAGAAACTTTCACAGTAGTAGTTAATAGATAATTTATAAACCACCAATATAATGTGGTGTTATATAATAATATCATCTATAAGTTTTCATTCCATATGGATAGATATTTAAAAAATTAAAATGTGTAGGAAAGAAGAACAGATGATGAGGTGGAGAAGTTCATTGAAGACAACTCTGGTAAGTATATGTTTAAGAGGTGGAGATACAATACATGGTTTCATGAATGAGTTTCACTTTCATCACTGTTTCTTATATTATCATTGATTTTTTTTTTATTTTTTTAGTTATTCACGAAACCTAGTTCAATAATTTGATATTTTAGTATAAAAACATCAAATATCATTACATTCATATACATTATTTAAACTCCATGAGATATTTTATATATTTTTTTATAGTAGGAATCATTTTTTAAAGATATATTTCAAGGAATATAATCTTATTATAGATACAACCATATTATATTATCCTTATAATTTATTGGATGACTTATGAATATGGTCATATTGATTTCAAACTATAAATGAGGGGTGATTTTCTCCAACATTGATGGAAATAATATGGTATCTATTGGGGAAATAAATTTTTATTGGACACATAGATATATCAAGTCCTAAATAATTCCAATTAAGTTAATGATATTAAATATTTTTATATATAATGAAAATGTGGAGTAGTTTTTTATTTTTGAATAAATTTTCTGATGTATTCCTAAATAAACATAATTTTACTTTTGAGGCATGAGATAATGTTTAATTGATATTTATATTAAAGAATTTGTGTGAAAATTATGGTAGATCATAATATTGATCATATAGTGTTTTGGGGTTTTTAGATTAAAATTGATGATATAATATAAAATGGTTTTATGTTATATATTATATTTCTGTTATTATCTTCTATTTTATTATCTATGAAATAAAATGAACTCCTAAGGTTATGTGTACATTAACGATGGTTGAATTACGTAATAATAAGAAACACTATTTTTTTCTTTATATATATGATTTTTTACTAGTAAAAAAGAATATAGTTGTGTTTGAAGATCAAGTTCTGATATGACTTCCATTGGGTGATGGTTAAGTATGAGGAAATACCTAAATATAAATTTCTGATATCTATATTGATATTTAAAATTCATAGTCACTATAGGAATTTGATAAGTATTATTGATTATTGAGAGCGGTCTGAATCTGTAATCATAATTTTTTAAAATTAAATAATTATTTTCTTTCAATTTCAATTAATATATTTTTTTTCATTCTCACTTCACCCATGTATAAATAATTCATTTCATCACTGATAAACGTGGGGTTTATCAAATGTATAGTTAGTAATTAATGTGTTATGGTCTTTATCCAATGTCAAACGATTAATTTTCCTTATATAATGTTTAAATTGTGAATTTAAGGGGATAGACTTGGACCCTTACAATATTTATTTCAACAATGTGGGTTATTATGTGATTATACCATTATTTTAATGAAGGTTATTTTTATTAACAAGGAAATTAGAGTGGTGTATAATTTCATAAAAAAATTTATACATTCTTCTTAAATAATATTAAATTACAATACTAAATAATCTTCATCAATCGGTGATCGTAATGCATCCTTCACATAGAATGATCCAGGATGGTATGTACAAATAAATATATCCCCAACACAAGATATTTTAATACACTTATTTTTAGGGTCCTAAAACAATATTTTTATATGATAATCACATATTAGTCTTCACTCATTTCAATTATTCATTTTCCACTTATATTTTATCCACCTTCATGATTCCAAGATTTCAGTATTGTTAGTTATTTATATTTAATTTAAGATGAATATATCATATAATAATAGATAATACCATAACTATTAATTACATTCTATTCCTTAACAATATCTAATGGGGAATATGTTAATTTCTTCAATATATTAATTTTTTATATTTTATAGAAAATTAATTTTTCTTATTCTACAAAAAAAACTTGTGACACAAATTCATAAAATAATGCATTAATTCACTATTAAACATTGACAGGAATAAATAAATCATTATTATGCATCATCATAATTTTAAAAATCACAATTATAGAAAAAAATTTAAATTATATGCATCATTTTGTTATATCAATCCAATCATAAACGATTTATTAAAAAAATTAAACTTATTCAATATTCATTATGTAAATTAACCCATATGAATATTTTATTTCATTATTATTAAAGATTTGATTTTATATCTTTAGTCTTACACAATATGAATTATATAGATCAACCATTATGTGGCACAAATAAACCACTACAAAATAGAATTATACCATTATATAGCCTTTTTGAATAAGATTTTACTCTTATGAGACTCCATTTTAGTAACCAAACCATTATAAAACCTTTTTTTGTCCATCATCACACATTCAAAAATGTATGAAATTTTTTAGATATAGTATCCAATTATTGTGAACCCTTTATAAAATTAATTATAATATTTTTTATATTGAAATTTAAAAAAACAAAACTATAAAAATTTATCCGATAAATAAATTTTTATCTTTACCACTATCAAACGTATTTAAGAATAATTTCTTCAATAAGTTCTAAAATATTCTCAAAATCATCTATCGATGTATATATCAATTTGTATAAATGGATAATAAGAATACCTGGATTGGTGTAGTTATAAATAAAGTAAAATAAAAATCGATACTATAAAATTATTAATCTTTCACACATTCCCTTTTATTATTTTATTATATTCTTAATATAGTTTCAAGAACACCCCCAGTTGTTTTTCTTTCTAAAAAATAATTATTACTACTCCAAAAATTTCTCTCTAAAACTTACTCATCGTTCACAAATATATATTTTTAGTAATAATTTATTAATCAACCAATACTATGTATAGATGATGTAAATTGTTATAGAAAAAGTGAGTATGTCAAGACTCGTCCCCCATGGCTCGTTCTTTTACTACCCCAAGACCGCCATCCATAGGCCATGGTTATGCAACAAGAACCGAAAAGGTACATCCCTATAACGGGATACCATTTCCTTTAATCTTGTGCAAACACACATTTAAAGAGTACAAAAATAAGCCACCATGAAGTTAACTATTGTAGTAAAAAGTGTATTGAATTTAAATGGGATGGAATAAAATCCTAACTGAAAAGTACAAGTATAACTAAAAAGAGAATATAGAACCAGAATCATCAACTGAGGATCCTACCTAAAGGGTATGTAAAGCTCATGATCTGTAGACATGGTGGCATGTCACGTTAAATGTTCCACCTCTAAGCACCATCTATTCAATGCTCCCTCAGCCTCGAACAAAGTTGTTTGTCGTCTTCACAAGACATAGTAAGGTGCGGGCGTAACCCATGAATGGGTGAGTGTAACAATACTCAGTAGGGACCCCAAGAACCCCAATGGTCTCCCAAAGTTCCACAAATGAAAAACTTCAAATAAAGACCTAAATCAAAACGCACAAAGCAGTCATCAACCCTACTTTGATATATTCCCTTACATATACATAATTTATCAAAAGAAGCACTTCTCATTCATGAGAAAACATAAGACTCCAACTTTTAAGGCATTTTCACAACTGATCCATGATGGAATAATACCAAAAATGTAAAACCATGAAGGTATCACCACCAAGGTAAATTTACCACAAATATAACACAATTAATGTAACAAAACGGAGGTAAAAGTACCACAATGTTAGCACCACAAAGGTAACTACATGAAGGTAGAAGTATCACAATAGTAACACCATGAATGTAACACCATGAAGGTAAATGTTCCCCAAATGTAACACCAAAAAGGTAAAACCATGAAGGTAAAGGTACCAAAAGGCAATGACTCATCTCACACCAGGTATATGTACTGAAGTACATATGATTAGTCATAAATCAAGATCATCTTATTCTGTCAAGAGAATATCATGCTGACCATACTGAGTCTGACCAACAAATGATCGATAGGTATTAACCCCTGCTGACCCACAGAGGATCTGACCCACATATGATTGACATGAGATGACCCACACAGGATCATCGAGCACTGAACCAAACAGGATCAGACACACATCATATCGGTGTTGATCCACATAGGATTTCTAGGTACTAACCTATGAATGATCTGTCTCCATCCTCCGCCACACTTCTAGCCACTAGATTCCAAAAAATAGTATGCTTTATTTTAGGAGGATTTTCTCCACAAGAAATAATTCATAACTCAATCCCTACTATGCTCCACTAAGAATTATCCAAAATTACCACAATGTCATATGACTTCCAATGAAAAAGAAGACGCATCAATTGGGCGCTCAGTCTATTACAAAGAATCTTTTTTATTTCTGAGGGCCTGGTTGGATTTGGGTCTGATCCAAGTAGTTATTACTCCAATTTTTTTCAAAACACAATTGTTTTATACCAAAAGGACTATATATCCCCAAGCGTCCCAACGCCGCAGATGGGTCGTTAAACAGACATCTGGTTCACAAGTTTTGGCTCCTTTAGCAAAACTGTGTTTAGAATTTTCTAGTCCGGGTCAACCTGACCCAGTGGGGGTCATGTCCGCATCGGTTGGGATATGCTGTGGTGGCCTTGGAAAACATGGCCACGGAATGGCCCAGACCACGGAGGGGAACGACCTAGCCCATGAAGGGGAACGACCCACTGGACACACAGGGCTTGACCTACTAGGGGCCCTGCCGGCTGGCATGCCTGGCCCGACCCTCAAGGGTTGTGGCCTACTGGCCCCTAGGGCCCAATGGAGTAGGGGTCGCCCTAGCTATCATAGGGGGGAGTGCATTCCCCCCATCTTCAAGGCATAAAAACGATAACACTTGTTGTTTCCAGGTCACATGTGGTTCTCGACCCTCCACCATGACTTTTGAGACACGACCTCCTCTAGAGGAATGTCATTGTGTGTCACTCATATCCATCAAAGGTTAGAATGTGATGGCCGATGCTGTCCACCATAGATATATGTCGCAACCCCCTTATCCAAAATTGCGTGAAGGCGTGCCACCACTCCATCATGGTCAGCCCAAACAAGCCACCATCTCCCCCCTTCGTGGTTTAGGCCATGACCTCCTCTGCCGGTGGTGCATGACGGCACACCGATATCTCTTCCATGGTCGGTCACTTCCAGCTAGCACCGTCACCCGCCGTATTGGGATTTGTTCAACCCGGATCAAATTCTCACGAAGAACACACCAAATTCTAACTAAAGTCGAAGGGTTCAGGCCTTGTTCATTTATCCAACACCCTCCACATTTGCATAATACCAAGAAGGTCGATCAAGATTCAACAACTCATGAAACTAAAACCAAATAAAGAACCCTACCTCAAGATCGATGGAAAACAACCAAATTTGAAGATGAATCAGAATTAGTCATTCCCACATCAAGCCTCTAACAATGCCTCTCAATCACCATTCTTCAGTTCATGCATCGGTGGTGCTGGTCAATGCTTGCGGGAACTGATAACATTCACCATATGGTTGGCGTCAAAACACTTTATTATAACTTCATCGCTCTGTGAATTCGTTCCTATAATCCTCCCCAATATCCATATAAATAGGAGAGGGGGGGGAGTAACACATGATGAATTAATGGGGTTCAATTAATTAAGGATCCTTTATAATTTCAAAGTTGTTGTTACAAAAAATTGAGGAGTCAATCCATTTAATTTCTTGACACATCATTGGTCATGCCACCACCACTTGTTCATTGGAGGAAAAAAGAAAAGAAATTAAAAAACATTGTAATTTTATTATTCTTTTAAATGTCCAAAAATCGATTATTTCTTCCAACCTACCATGGTTTAAGAGAATCCATCCTTAATAGAATCTCGGCGCTGCGGATTCAATGGCACTACCAAGTTTATAATCTGAGCACTGGTTTGTATGTTGAAAAATGACACTCACACATTTACTGAACGTACCTTATAAAATTTATAAATTCATTCCAGGAACACAGGGCCTCAAAATTATGCACCATCAGTTTTCATAGATTCATAATAATTAAATAAAATAAAAAAAATTACATGGAAAATCCGGTTCTTTATATTATTCCCATCTTAGGGTTTTTAATCCCAGAAAACCACAACATAGACTACAGAAAAAAGTCAGCGTACAAATCATGATTCTAAGCCTCTTACACCAATGTTCTTTCCTGGAGGATCCAATGCTGCCAGCAAACGCATGCCAAAAAATCGATCAACTACAAAGGACCCTCTCCAGTTGATCCAAAATCTCCACTGAAACCTCTGAAAAGGTCGCTACATCATAGATGTCAATCTCGACCCAATTGATAACTTGCAATGGATCCTACACAAAACTCAACTACTGCGACATGTGCAAAATGACATGCACCTGATGCATCTCTAGGGGAAGATCTAAGCGATACGCCACCGCTCCAGCTCTGCTGAGAACCTGAAAAGGACCGATAATCCTTAGTGATAACTTGCCACCTTGGCCAAATCTTCGCAAACCTCATCAAGGGGAGACCCGTAAGAAGGAATTTTCTCCCTCCTCAAACTCCAAAGGTCTCAATCTCTTATCATCATAAGACTTCTACCTGCTTTGTGTAGTCTTCATCCACTCCTGGATGATATGCACCTTCTCAATGGAAGCCCATACCATCTCTGGACCCATAAATGGTAACACCTATGGGTTTTCCCTACATAGAGGTGATCTACATGGTCGACCGTACAAGGCCGCGAATTGTTCCATAACGATGGTGGCATGATAGATATAGTTGTATGCGAACTCCATCAAGGGAATGTGATCCTTCCAACTATGTCCAAAATCATGGACAAAAACATAAAGCATGTCCTCTAATGTCTGAATGGTTCAGTCCATCTAAACATCCATCTATGGATGAAATGTAGTGCTTAAATATATATGAGTTCCGAACACCTCCTACAATACCTGACACTACCGCAATGTAAAACGTGTGTCACGGTCCGAGATGATCATCGATGGAACCCCAAGAAGTCTCAAAATCTCTTGTACGTATAGGGGTCTCATGTAATCTACTAATCCCTACTCTCGGAAAGGTAGGAAGTGGCCTGACATGGTGATTCGATCAACAATAACCCAGATAGAATCTTGTCTCTTGGATGTATTTGGAATCTCTGTCAAAAAGTCTCTGTAAATTCAATCCCACATTCACTCCGAAACCTATAGTGGTCGATCTAATCCTTCTAGAACCTAATGCTTAACCTTCACCTGCAAACAAGTGAGACATTGTGAAAAAAGATTTGCCACTGCTCTCTTCATCCCTGGCCACCAGTGCTGATGCTGAAGGACCTTTTACATCTTCACCACACCAGGATGTACCGCCAGAGGGGACATATGAATCTCTATTAACACATACACCAATAGAACCACTAGTACAGTGGTACATTCTCTAAAGAGGATTAAATTCTCCCCTCCATAAAAAAATACATCAGGTTCCTATCATGATGATATCTAAGCATTCCATGACACTCAGTCAACGTCCCCATGCGATGACTCCTGAACTAGCTGAATAAGTGGGGGAGTGACAGTCATATACTGGAGGTAAGATTCTTCATCTGTATTCACAAAGGATATCTGAAACATGTCTAGATGATCTCTCACCTCACTCAGTAGCTGTACACCAGACCCCCTACTGAGTGAGTCTTCCACTATGTTCCCCTTCCTGGGAGTTTAGATTATCTTGAAGTCATTGTCTTGGAGGGACTCCAGCCAACACTGATGTCTCCGGATTAGTTCCTTCTGTCGGATGATATTCATGATACTCTTGTGATTGTAGTACACTGTGAACCATTCGTCCATCATGTAATGTTGCCACATCCGCAAGGAGAAGACCACTACTTCTAACTCTTGGTCCTGGGTGACAAAGTTCTGATCATGCTGTCTGAGCTATTATGAACCATAAGTGATCACTTCTTTCTCCTTCATTAGGACACATCCATGTTTCATCCCTGATGCATCATAGCAGACTAAACACCCAACACACTCTTCTGGTAGCCGCGACATGGGGGAAATATTCAATATCTTCCCCAACACCTATAAACTATGATGGAATCTCCGCATCTACATGAAGGGTTTTCCCTTTTTATTCAACAATGGAAAGGCTGCTGCAACTCTAGAATGTTTAGGTATGAATCTCTGTTAGTACCCATCCAACCCCTGAAACACTGCATCTTGATCACACTACTGGGTGGCTCCCAAGATAGCACAACCTCTATCTTTTCTGAATCAACTAAAACTCCAGACTATGTGATGACATGTCTCAGAAGGTGGACCTCTCGTATCCATTACTATCACTTCGAGAGATTACCATAAAATTGTGCTCTGAAAGCTTATCCAGAACTATCTCTAGATGATATACATGCTCCTCCTCCATCACTGAGTACACAAAGATGTCGTCAATGAAGTCCACCAAGAAGCGATTGAGGTATGGATGGACGATCTTATTCATGAGTCCCATGAACATTGCTAAGGAGTTTTTCATGCCTAATGGAATAACCAAGAACACATAGTGGCCACACCGAAATCTAATGGTCGTCTTCTCCACATACTCATATCGTACCCTAAGTTGTTGATAGCCTGATCTGAGGTCTATTTGATGAACCCAATGAGCTCCCACCAAATGATTGAAAAGATAATCAATCATCGAATGTGGATGCTTATTCTTTAGGGTCACCTGTATTAGGTGACGATAGTCCACAAAGTGTCTAAAACTCCCCTATTCATTATTCGTGAACATAATCGGGGCTGCCCATGGAGAAACACTGGGCCTTATGAACCCCTTCCTCTGAAAGCCCTCCAACTATACACGTAACTGACAAAGCTCTGTGAGATCTATCTGATATTATAGTGTATATATCCTTTCAATCCTAGGGAATAGTTCAATGTGAAATCCCACCTCTCTGTGAGGAGGTAGTAATAGAACATCATCAGGGAAGACATCAACATACTGGTCCACCACTATATTATAGATCAGACTCTCAACAACAACTGCTCCGAGGGTATGGCTAGCCAATTGATGTGTGACATGATGCACCCTCCTCAGAGTATATTCATCTTGTGCTACAAATGTTCCCTTCTCAGGGGTGAAGGAAAATCTAGTCCCATCCTTGGGAACACCCCACACTTTACACCTAATATAGTCAATCTGACCACGGATTGTGGATAAAAAATCAATACCCAAGATGAAGTCTTAAGGCCTTGACATCACTATTTGAAGATCCCATCCAAATCTACCACCTCCAAGATTAATCTCACACTACTGGAACCAGTGTGTAATCATAGAATATTCTCTAGAAGAAGTCTCTTATTGCAAGAATTGAGCCAACGACTCCATAAGAAACTCCGAACTCTGGATGGGGGTCCTAGAAATAAAAGATTGATTGGGACCTGTGTCTGAAAGTACTGCAACAATGGTGAAGTAGATACATATCATACATCTAATCATCTATGGAATGTCGTGAACATAGGATTAAGCTTCCTGGAGTGGTTCTCATCTCTATCCACCTGCTCCTAGTGGTTTTGGTGGACAACCTGGAGGTGGAGGAAGTAGAACATTGAATCATCACCCACTACCTCCTGAACATGCATATCTTATTCCATGTCTATCACCCTACTGACCTCCTCGTTCGAACCTCTACCTCTGCCTCAGTGGTCCCTCGACCATCAGCTGGTCATCTATATGGCAGGTTGGGTAGTCACGATCCATGTGGCCCGACCCGCCGCACAAGTAGCACTGCCTGCTTTTCCTCTGTCCTCCAATATCTTGTGAGTCCCTAACTACCGACCTTATATCCTAAGATCATCCACCTGACGTTTTGGACCACTTGCCCCCCTACATCCTTTATCAACTACCTCTTATGGATGACTCTACTACTTGTCGTTCGGTGGTGGCCTTCTCTATCGGTGCATGCTCTGCTAGGATGCTCTCCTCCAAAAGTGCTCTCCCCAGCACCCCATCCTGATTCGACAGGGTGAGTGATATCATTGATGCTATGATCTCTCATCGGAGACCCTATTAAATGGTTTAGGCCATGAATAAATGGTCGTATACCATGTCAGTGGAGTAGTGGGATAGAATAGTGAACCTCACCGTGTACCAGGACATGGTCATACCGTCCTACTGTATGTGAAGCAGATCCTGTATACCCACTGAGCGTAAAGTCACTACGACAAACATTGCCCCTGAAAAGGCTCTAGATATAATGCCCCAAGCCCTCTCTTCCGAACTAAGTGCATGAAAAAGTTGTGTAATTTTTTTATAAGGAACATAAGAATTACACAACACTATAAAAAACGAGGATCTTTTACTGATCTATATTCTGGAAGAATAGACAAAACCATACATTTATCATAGTTGAAAAAAAATAAAAAAACACTCAACTACGCTTTCGCACGTGCTAACTCCAAAAGGGATAACATTGAAGAATAAAATAATTCGATAAAATAAAATTTTAAACCCCTTACTTGTTATTTGCAGACGAAGAATTATTTTTCTTCCTATTACACTACATCAAATTCTACTATCACCTTTGCCCCATTTTTCTCACATAAATAAAAAAATGAATAAACCGAACAACATTACTGCCTTATTCATCAATACACAATGCAGTGTGGTGGCCAATTGATACACTAATATATAGTACCCAATCATATGGTACAATTATAAGTATTTTATTTCAACTTTCATTGGAATATATATATATATATATATTATATAACTGTACAACACCAATGTATGAACTTAAAATATTGAGGTAGGCAATTCAATGAACTAATCCCTTTTCAAACATCCAAAAGTTACACGAAAAAGACTCCAAACTGAATTCACGCATAAAATATATGGATTGGAACAAAAATTAAATGGATATAGTGAATGAATGATAATGACTATGATGACATACGGAGTAGAAACATTAAACAAGAGGAAAACAGAGAAATTAATTCACTAATATGAGAAAAAATTTGATTATAAAATTATCATACTTATAGATATAAGAAATCGGAAGTAGGATAATGTCCATATCAGAAAACAAAATTTGAACACAAACGAAAATTAAGTATTTAATACACTAAAAAAGAAATCTGTAAATGAGATCAGGATATACTTAAACAAAACCTACTTGTAGATTCAGACAAATCATGAGTTGATTTCCCAAATCCCATTCTGAAACATCAACACAAATTAGATCGGATGTAGAAAATACTTATCCTGATTTGATCATTGAGCTTCGAAACTCTTAAACAAACAGATCTAGACTCCAAACTCGGAATCCTGAAACCCTACCGTGACTGATTTTTCACTTGGCCTAAGATCCAAGCTCCAGGTCTGTTACACACCTTCGAATCCCCATCGCACTTGCCTCTCATACGACTCGCTCTCGCCTATCATCCTAGATCCCGAGCTCGATGACATCACTCATAAGTACATCAGACGAATCCGATGGCACACTCAACAAAAACTCTCTCCCTCTCTCTCTCTATTCGTGAAACCCTACTCCCACATAACATCTAGATTTTTTTTTAAATTTTCTCTCTTTTTTTTAATTTGATTCATTTAAATCATTTATTAATAATTAAATTTATTTTGTTGTATATATATATATATATTTAATCTTTATATTAATATCTTAATAAGATATATAATAGTAATATTGTCATCAATTTCTAGAATAATGTTTTTTAATATTAAAAACATTATTTACTCTTAGAATAATTTATTTAATATTTTTAAACATTGTTTATTGCATAATTATATTCAAATAAATATTATTCCATTATATTTATTTATTTTATATCAACGGTTATCAAAATTCTTCTCTCAATTTTTAATTTAAAAACATATAACAAGTAGTTTTTATAACGGCCAGAAAAAAACACTATAAATATCAATGTCTAAGGTCCGTTCAAACACATAGAAAAAAATAATATTGCGATGCTCGTTACACTATTTTAGAAGATGGTTTTATATGTTCCTCTTATTTTACTCTCATTGATATTGTTCTTGCTATAACCTTTTTTATTCTATCAGATTCAAAAGATGATAACTACTCGATCAACATTCTTGTGTTTCTCGGCGGTCTCCCAATCATTTTATTATCGATAGAAGTAGGGATAATGGGTTAGTTTGTGGGTGTTAAGGTTTTATTATGGTCTTTGTATAAATAAAATTATTAATACTTATATATTTGCGTTCAGAAATTTATAAATTTTATTGTATCTTGGAGTCGTTGACAAAACATAAAACATAATTTTAAACGTGGGGTGCTACACTCGATGTCTGCCAAGGTGAGGTTCACCTAAATGTGTAACTTGATTGTCAGACCCCACCATCTCCCATCTACTCCCTAGAAGAGACTGGTAGGTAGGATCACCATCAGATCAGCTAGTGGCCCAACTAAGAGAAAAACTCTGGCCACAGCATCCAGTCAATCCTAAGCTTCCTGCAGATCCATCTCTCTTCAGAACCTTATTGGCCTCTACCACTAAAACACGAGAAACACGCTTAGTCGGTGTGCACCATCTACTAGTGGGGTTGGTGGCATCTACATTTCAACTGGTGGTGGTGCTACTAGTGCACCACCCAGTGGAACTATCACCATAAGAGGTCCATGCACTGAAGCCTCATCGCTCGGTGGGTCATCATCGTGTACTCTCTCAGGAATCCTAGATAGATGTCTACATGGAGGCATCCTGAAAGAAAATAGTTTCTCCATGGTCAAAAGTTATACTTGGTGATCTGATTCAAAGTGATCGAAGAAAAAATTTCAAAAATCACATGCATTCAGTGTTTCCATGCACTGAGTCAGAAATTAGAATTCAAGGTCCTGATATATGGATACGTTGGACACTGCGCCAATACTGGACTCCCCAAACTGAAAACCACACTCATAACACTTAAAACCATTTCCACAATGAAAAGATCAGAGTCCTATTTCATTGGAATAATAAACTCCTCTGATAAAACTTTTGTCATGACCCATCCCCTTGGGCCCGTTCCATGACTATCCCAAGCCTGCCTTTTCATAGGCTAGGGGCTTGAAACTAGCACTAGAAAAGTGTATCTATATAACATAATGGAACGTCCATTTAACATAGAGAAACACACAATCCATGAGTATTACAAGAAGAAATAATGAAGTAAAATGTTGTAGTAAAGGGATTACTAAAATTAAAGGGGTTGGAATACAAGATCAACTGAAATGTACGTGTATAACTGAAAAGAGGAAACATCTCCAAAATCATCTACTGAGGATCCTACTGGAATGGTAGGTATAGATCACAATATGTTGACACTACGACACATATCGTCAAATGGTCCACCTATGAGCACTGTCCAGTCTGGTCTCCCTCATCATTGGTCAAATGTTTCCACCATTTGCACAGCACACAGCAAGGGGTGGGTGTATCCCATGTAGTGGATAGTATAACAATGCTCAGAAGGGACCAGAAGACCCCTAAAGGGATCCCAGAGTTCCACAAAAGAAAAACCACAATGAAAGACCTCAATATAAAAGCATGAAGGTGACATAAAATATACATACATATATTCCCATAAATATACCTATGCTATCAAAAGATACTAATCTCATTAATGAGGAAACATAAGACTCCATCATTTATGCCATTTTCATAATTGATCCACAATGGAAGAATACCACACAAGTAACACCATGAAGGTAAAACCACAATGTTAAAAGTACCACAATGGTAACACCAAGAAGGTAACACCATGAACGTAAAAGTACCACAAAGGTGATACTGTGAATGTAACACTATGAAGGAAAAATTACCAAAATGGTAACACCTTGAATGTAACACCACGAAGGTTAATGTACCACAATGGTAACACCACGAATGTAAAAGGCCACAAGGAAACACAATGAAGGTAACACCATGAAGGTAAATATATGACAAAGGTATGAGTCAACTCACAATGGGTATATGTAATGATGAATAGATGATTAGATATATATTAATATCATGTTATTCTATCGAGAGGCTATAATGCTAAATATACAGAGTCTGACTCGCACAGGATCGATAAGTACTAACCCCCACTAACCCACATAGGATATGACACACATATGATCGGTATGAACTGGACCACACGGGATCGCTGAGCACTAACCCACACAGGATCTGACATACACATGATTAGTGCTAATCGAAAAAGTATTGGCAGGTATTATCCTCTTTATGATCTGTCTCCGTCCATTGCCTCACTACCAGAAACTAGATTCCCGCACCTAGTAGGATTGATTCTGGGGGGATCCACTCCTCAATCCATCGGTCATACATAAAATTCCATTATGATCCATGAAGAATTCTCCCAATGGACAAACATGTTTTAAGGGTTTTAATGCGACAAACGATACGTCAATCAGATGCCCAGTCTATGACTTATAAGTGTTTTAGTTCTGAAGGCACGGATGGATTCAGGTCTGATCCAACCCCTTAGTACTCTAACATTTTTCAAAACTCAAGTGAAGTATACCAAAGGGTTTGTCTCACTCCAAGGGTCCTAAAACCACACATGGATCATCAAACAGATGTCCGGTTTACCAGTTATGTTCTTTTAGTGAAACTGGTCCTTGAAGGTTTCGGGTCTGGTCTGGGTCTGGCCCGACACGGATGGGATGGGCCGCTGCCGGCTCGGCCCAATGGGTTGTATACTGACATAGCCCACCAGGGTGTCACGACCCACTGGATAGGGGGGCCACCCTAGATTGCAAGGGGGTGTGGTTTCCCCCATTTGGAAGGCAGGGCGACGGTGCCTCTTTGCGTTGCCAGGTCCCCCACGGGACCCACTGCGTGTCCTGGCCCTCAGCCTCGGCTTCCAAACCGCAACCTCCATTAGAAGCGCATGACGGCATGCCCCTAGCCTCTGTTCATGGTTAGATTATGGAGGTCACCGATGTCCGATGTGGTTGTATGCGATGACCCCCTTCTTCAGTGGCGTGCGATAGTGCACCGCCACTTCCTTCGCGGCCGACCCGAACTAGCCACTTTCTCCACCCTCCGCAACTTCGGTTGCGGTCTCATCCTCTAATGGCTTGCGAAGACACACCACAATCTCTTCTATGATTGGTCATTTATTTCTGCCTCCTTCACCCTCTGTACGAGTTTGGTTCAACCCTTATAAAATGCTCATGAAGAGCATACCAAATTCTAATAAAAGGTGGAGGGTCCAGGCCCTGTTTGTTTGGCCCACGCCCTCTGCATTAACTTGATAGAAGAGGGTAGAACAAGATTCAACAATTCATGAAAAAAAAACACATAAAAACCCTAACTCAAGATCATTGTAAAATTTATGTGTTTAAGGAAGATTCTGCATTCGCTTTTCCCGCCGCAAGCCTCCAACGACACCGCTCAATCCTCACTTTTCGGTTCATGATTCGGTGCTTCCAGTCACCACTCACCAGAACTAGTCATGTCCTCCAAGTGGTTGGTCTCACGAAACATTATCTGAATTCATCACTTGGTGATTCCATTTGAATACTCGTCCCCAATATCAATATAAATTGCGGAGGGGTGGGTGAGTAATGCGCTTCGAATTAATGGGGGTCAATTAGTTAAGGAACCTTCTTAATTCCAACAGTGTTGTTACAAAGAATTGAGGAGTCATTCCATTTAATGGCTTGACACATTATTGGTCCAACCACTGCCCCTTTTTCGTTATATAAAAAATAAAGGAAATAAAATAACGTCTTTCTTTTTTATTCTTTTAAAAGTCCCAAAATATATCATTTTCTGCAGACCTAATGTGGTTGATGTGAATCCTTCCTTAAGAAAATAACGGTGTTGTGGATTCAACAGTTCTCTTAGATTTTTAATCTGAGCACCGGTTCAAAATTTGGAAAATGCCGCTTGTGAATTTATAGAACATACCTTAGAAAAGCTCATAAATTCATTCTTGCAACAATGGGCCTCAGAATTAGGCACCGTCAATTTTTGTAGTTTCATAATAATAGTATATAGATTATAAAAAATTACAATGAAAATTTGGGACTTTATAGATTAACTAATCAATACATCAAATATGTCACAATATTATTTTTAAAATTGATTATTGCAAAAAAAAATTCTAATATATATTCTAGTAATTATTATTGTCTATTAAATAAATTTATAACTAATCATTATTAAACTAATTGTTGAAATTGTTGAAATAATTTATGAAAATGGTAAATAAATCATGCATTTATATTTTAAAAATATTTAAAACATTTAAATTCACCCCATGATCTATTATCCCTTTTGGATATTATAACTCTCAAATTAACACTATAGTAACATCTATCTAATTCTTTTTTTTTATTTATCCCCTTTTTGTTTAGGTTAGTTCTCACACATTTTATCATAACTCAATTTCCACCTTTTATACAAAATTATATATATCATTGAATTAATATCATATTCACCATTTTAACAATATTAATATAAAAAATAGTATATTTATAAGGGTCAATCACTAATGATTATTGATTCAAAATCAGAAAAACTCATATTATTTCCTTAAATTGTCAAATCCATATTTTTTGAAAACTTTTGTAACGATATCATCTATATGAAATTTTTTTAAAAAACATTAGCTACAAATAAACTTATTTAACATTATATTTTATTAATTCATATCTATAATCATAAAGCTTTGTTATTGAATATTTTAATAGAATCATTTAATGATATATAGTACTTTTATTATCACATACTATCATCAATCGATATTCAAATATTACTCCCATTTTTTCTAACCAAGAATCTACCAAAAATATTTGGGTATTATAAAAACATACTGAAAAATTCTTAACTTATATTGTACATAAGTGATAAATTAGTTTTACATGTTCGTTAATGAAACATTCCTTCCTCTAATATAGAAATATACCTCTAAAATGGACTTACGTTAATCAATATTTCAAGCCTAGACTATAACTTTTTAACCAAATATCCTTAATTTTGAAAATTTCTCATATATATGGAAAAAATAATGTTTTCATTTCACATATGTGAGTAATATATTTTCTACCACTATATTAGAATCTTTTGGATTGCATTAAAATATTTTACATAAATTTTCATAATTTAAAATATCATGTCTTGAAGCTATTGTGTAATGTAGGATTCTAATCAACCTACAATTTTTTTTCATTCACCTATTTTAACTCATTATCTCTATAAAACTTTGAGTCTGTTAAAATTATTATTTAAATATTATTTAAATATTCCCTGTCATACCTTTTCAATTGAATATTAACATATTTCTTATGGGAGATAGAAATATTTATTGCAGATATTGGGAAATGTATACCCATGAAAAATTCATATCCATAAGCATTAAAATTTTATAATTTTATTTATTTTGACAGGAAATCCTCAAAAACATATTTTATACTTATAAACAAAATATTATTTCATCAATATATATAATCAAAATAATATATCCACTGTTAGTTTCTTCCTTATAAAAATGGTCCAAATTTTACCATTCATATGTTTTTTTACTTCTCAAGTAGAAATTTATATTTCAATACAATGATATAGGGGATTATATTAACCCATATAGATCATTATTCAATTTAAAAAAAATTTATTCCACCGTAATCATGTATATATTCTTTTGGGATCCCAACATATATGTCACCATCATGATCTACATTATTGAATTTTTAATTGGAAAAAATTAAAAGAATATTATACTCTATTTGGGATGAAATTAAAAGAAATATTTTTATATTTTAATGTATCTCAATAAGATAAAAACTATAATCAAATTATAAACCTTCAAATTTAGAATATCATTTGTAAAAAATAAAATATTTATTCCTATATAGTTATTTTTCCTCCATAAAATTGCTTTCATAACCCCATTTTTATACTAATGATAATCTTATCCTTTGGTTATGTCATAATATCCAATGTCTTATTCTTATTAATTTTTTGAATCCCTTTTTTAATTTTATGTATCAATGCTTTATGTTCCCTTATTTCCTCAATATATTTTAGATCAAATACCGAAGAAAATTTTTTATTTCATGTAATTTTTATTACATTCTTTTTGTTCACATCACCATTACCATTTAAAATAATTTTAATAGAATTTACATTATTTTTATTTTCAATATTTAAAAATATATGCTCTAATATCATTTTAAAAACTATAATAACCTGAATATACACTTTCAACTTTAATTGTTTTATGTTACATAATATATCAAAAACGTTCATGGGATACATTATTTTCTTCATTTAAAATATGAATATATTTTTTATTAGAATCAATATTCACAATAACATTAACTTCATTATTATCAACCACCATTCTTATTTTCTTATTGTATTAGTGATAATAATATTTATTCATGTCATAAAATTAAATATCACCATTTTCTTTCTCATTGAAAATTTCTAAAAAATTCATTTCCTCATTTCAAGACAGAGACTTCCAAAAACATGAAATTTTTTATTATTATAAAGCCATGTATTTTATGGTCTCATGTTCGAATATGGACTTAAAAACAAAAAATATATACATTCCCTCCCTATAGAAACTATTTGAATATAAAAATACATTGAGGTATTATACTGAGTCAATATTGTTCTTTCATTATCCAGTAACTCTGATTCTTTTATTTAGATAATATATTTTTACAGATCTGTATGGTAAATTGAAATAATTATAGGTTTAATTATTCTCATGTTACTCTACAATTTTAAATTGGTATATTCAATACCATTTTCTGATTTTAATTTCATCTAATAACTATTTATTCCCATTCAAAACAAGCTATTATAGCTAAAAAATATCTATTACATATTATTTTCTTGAAATAAACATAAAAAATGTCATAAAAGAAAATTTCATTGAAAAATTAATAAAATATTTATCATTTTATTGAATAATTAATTACAGGACCATAAAAATGTTAATTTATTAGTTAATATGATGTATATTTTTCAATTTAGACATTATTAGAGATACAACTCTATTTCTTTCCTATGAAATGTTTCACAAGGGGTCATTGTATACTTTATATAATTAATATTATTCTAAATAAAATAATAATGAATAAATATTCTCATATACATTTATCAATGGAATATAAAAAATATTTTTTTCTTAAGTTATTCTCATCCACCATGCCAAAGAGTTTGGGGGTATTCTTATTAACAAATATTAAAAACAATTATTGGATCATTGACCATTTATCATAATAAATATATCTTTATTAATTTTTAAATACATTTATTCATTAAAAAAATAATAATTTCCACTATCAAAAAGCTATAAAAAACTTATCAAATTGTGTTTTAGTGTACTAAATAATAGCACATCATTGGAAATTAGATACTACTTACTAATGTGTGTTATCCAAAAACATATCTTCTTCAACACCAGGTTATTTCAAAATTTTATATAGTCTTTAACATGCTTCTCAATTCTAATTTGAATGTTTATATAACCCATTATTTTTAACAATAAACCAATGTCTAGTATCCAAGATTAATTATTGTTTAAATATTTTTAAAATTCATTAATTTAAAATTAATTTTTTTTCAAATTATTTATCTTACAATATATAATAGAGATTAACATTTTATTCAAACTAATACTAAAAATATATATACATTATTTATTTATATGTACTTTTTGATCACATCATTCTCTTGAATCATCAAGATACTCAACCTGATTATTAACTCATAATTTCATCGAATACTTCTCTAATTAAAACATATTCTAACATATTTTCTTCCATGACCAAACCCCGCTTATTTGTATGGGTAGATACATATTATACCAGATCATATAGGTTTTTTTTCCATAAATTTCATTACACAATACTATCCCTGAGAGATTCTAATATAATTATTGTTTTTTCTAGAAATATTATACAAGTTGTCTTGATCATTATTAACAATGCTTTTATAGAATTTTGGTGAACCAAAATTCATTTGAGTGTTACATTATTCCATTTTAATTATGAGGATATTTTCAATTTTTTAACATTATATATTTCAGTATTTTTTTACCAAATGAAGCAACAATATAATTTTTAATCAATTTTATAATTATATTTTACCTTACATTGGTAAAAATGATCTTAAATATTTTAAACTTTATACAAATGATATTATATACACCTAATTCTCAATAAATATTTGTTTAAAAACTTATTCTTCTACTATAAACACAAAATTTTTATCTCATAAATCATGAAACTGTCATTAAACTCAATAACTGCATTATCATAATTGAAGTTGATTTTACTTAGATGGATGTAATATTTAATAAAATTAAACAATAGTTTATAGATTTAATCATTTATATATTAAATTAAAGAATTAAATTAATCTATATTTTTTCTTATTATTGTTTTAAAATTGTTTGAGCCTTTAAAACACCTTGATAAACATACAATTTTTCATGTGAATAGAGTATTCAAATTTTCTATTTTTATTGAATTATTAAAATATCAATTTTCTCACTCAATTTATTTTCATTATATTGAGCATATTAACTTAATTAAATGGAATTTAATCCCCTTTAGTTTTTCCTTTTTAGCTAAAAACCCAATATTCTCTTTAGAAGAATAATTATTTTTACCACCAAAATAAACATAGTTTTTGTTCGAATAAAAAAATGAAACATTTAATTTTTATTCTACATATTTTCTTCTTCTTTCCAATTTTCCTCACTACTAGAGACATTATTATACCTTGATATGAATTTTTCTGCTTTATTCTTGAATCAATATTCTCCATTTCTATAAACATGAAAATCCATCACTTATTTAAATAAAACATCCTGAATTTATTGACAAATATTTTGGGTTTCAATTCATTATCTTCAAACTCATTTGCTTATTTATTAAATTTTTTATAGAAATAATCAACATTTATACTATTAAAACATTTTATTATTAGTTTACATTTTTTAAATACTTTCACATCTTTGAAAAGTTTTTGATAATAAGGATATAAATTCATCATATAATTTCACACATGTTTTATGCTTAGATTCATCATGTAAATAACAATTATTTTCATTTATTTTTAATCAATATAAGGATTTAATTTTATTATATTTTTACCCTTGAATTTCTATATCAAGGTTGATCACCTTGTCATTTATATGTATGAAATACTATATAACTTTCATCTATATTAAAGTTTTTCATGTCTCAGTCATCTAGAGCTAAAACATTAAGATCAAACATACCTAGATATATTCTCATTAACTATTTTAAAATCATTTATTCCATTAAAAATCTCATCAAATATATATATATATAACTCACTATCATATTCACACAATTATAGAAAAATATATATTTATCTTACATAATTTTTATATCATAAAATTATGATCAATAGAGTATTAATTTATACACCTTCACCTTCATATCTAATATAGATTTTATGTTATATAACATTAGTACTATCCCATTCCATTAATTCTATTATTATTTCACAAAAAAAAATAAGAAAGAAATAAATTTCTGATATATCCATGACACTCAAAATTATACATATCAACTAAATAAAAGTCTATGGAACCATTTTTTTAATTTAAACTGTTACACACGATATCAAAAATAATTATAGAAAGATAAAAATAGTATGGACTTATTATAACATTATATATATGAAATTTCATTTCATTAAATTTTGTAATTTATTTTAATTGATTGAATTGTAATTATCCGTAATAGAAACACTTATAAATAATCTTATAGAGGGAAATGCGGCTCTTATTGTAGTTTATGAGTCCATTTGAAAAAGATAGAGTATCTCCATTAGGGGTGAATAAGTTATTTGAAATTTACAATTTTTAATGAAATTTGAATTCTCTTGGACGGTTAATATAATATAAAATTTATTACTTCTCATATGTGTATATATTTAATGAATTAATAATAAAAAAATTATTTTTTCATAAGGTTTTGTACACTATTTGGGTGTCTATTACTTAGTGTTTCGTGGGTTGTTATCCCACAACATACAACTTATAACCTTTTAATCTAGAAAACGTAATACAGTAAAGGTGATAGATATGAAACCTTATAATTTTAATAATGAAAGTGTGCATGTTACCATATATATCATATTATAAATACTCTAGTTTTAAGAAGATATTATTTCAATAATTGTAAGTCATCATTTTCAAATGATTTATATTTTAATTTAATCATTAGCTTTAGAATGAGTGACTCTAATTCATTAATCAACATTCACAGTGTATCCATATAAAAAACAATCACAACTAATATAATTTTATAATCATAACTCTATATGACAATCATATAGTATACTTATTATTCTATGTACCCTCCCCAAATAACAAAATTACATACCCATGTATATGGCCACACCCATTTCAAATCTTTTTTTACATTTTTATCTCTCTCACGATTTCTGACAGTAAAAAAGGAAATTATTTTCATTTAATTTATGTAAATAAAATATTTAATTAAGGAATAATGAATTCTACTTATGTTAGTCATTGCGATATTTTCATTACATGATATAGAATTCATTGAATCATTTTTTGAAATAAATTGATTTTTTTTCTAAATATTCTAAAAAAATGATGAATTAAAAGGTTATGAGTTATTATAAAATATACCATACCGAAATAACCCAATCAAAATAATGAACTAAAATGATCCTCTAACACCCATTAAACAAAATTGAAAGAGTTTATATTCCATAAATATGTATTTTATACTATTCATTAATGCATGTATATTTTCATATTTAAAAGGTAGCATGAAAATACAAAGTTCATGTTATTACTTTCACTTATCAGTATGCATGTAAAGAGATTTCATGTCTTTAGCCACTATCTATTTTTTAACCAAAATAGGATATCATTTGTTGATTTTATTCATAAGATAAATCATTATTAGGGCATTGAATGCATGTATGTGATGCTTGACCGGGAAGGAATTAACTCATTTGTATCAATGAATTAGTTAAGGTGATAGAATTAAAAGAGTTCCCAAAAAATATATATTAACACAAAGACATGTGGTAGATATTAATTTGAACTATTTATTGGTGTAGATATTCTAAAAAATGAAATCAACTCCTCTTCATCCTTTTTTCGTTGTGGTGTTATCACGCTGCTAGGGATGGATAACCGACTCGAACATCGATTGATTCATTTGAACAATAGATGCCTCTGGGGGAGGGATTCCCTTTAGATTCCACTACTATGATATTTAGAAAATTCCTTGCAAAAATATCATGTTTATTTAAAAAAAAATTTTGTTTTAGGTAAACCATTTTAATTGTTCGTCATTTTAGTTTTAAAAAATATTTTTATATTTATTTTATGGAAGCATATAGACAAAGGATTTAAATAAAATTTTTTATAATAATTCATATTAGAAATTGGTATCCCTTATAGTGGTATCTGAGTAGTTACACTATTTCGATTTGCGAGGTATTTCCTACAATGAAGAACCAATGTAAAAAACAATGTATTATATTGAAGTGGATAGATTTTTCTGGTTAAACATTTTTGACTTATGGAGAAGTGTTCTATGTAAGGTTCATCCTAGATTACACTAAGATAGAATAATTCTAATAAACTTTATTAAAAATAATTTTTCATAATGGATATCATGGATAACACTTATGAAATAGTGTTCTTCATAAGGATCAAGGTGGGATACCCTTTTCTAGATTGGTCAAGATAAGGGTCATTTTAATTTAATTATACATAAATTTGTCTTTGTAAGGTTCACCCAACAATTCCCTTATGTATATCGATCTATAAAATGGATACACATACTTATCCTTTTGTAGAGAAGTCAACATAAGATTCACCAGTTATTAACTTATCGTAGAGTGTTCTATGTATGTGTAATTCTAGATTTCACATATTTAGAAAGGGTTGGGTAATGGTATGGGGTGTTACCTCTACACAAACCACCTCTATTGAGTATTGGAAATATAAAAAGTAAAAATTCATTATTTTTTCTAAATTATCATTTTATTTTAATTTTTTTATTATATCATAATTAAATGAATTCTTGGAATATTTTAATTTATAAAAGGTTTATAAGTTAATTAATTATAACTAAATTATAAATAATTTTATATAAATGTTTATAAAACATTAAATTTTAAAATATTACAAACATTAATGGTTAATATTTAAAATAATTTTTCCATTTCATATATAATACCTTATGATCTATAAATTAAGTGTTTTTTTAAATCATAAGATTAGTTTAAAATGTGTTTCTAAATTTAATAAAAAAACAAATATTAAAATTTTATATTTAATTATGAATTTAATATTCATAATTAATATGAATTATTTGAATTAAAGGACCATATTTGGGGTATTATTTAAACCACATTATAAATTTTTTATCAATTGATAAGATCATTGTTTATATACCGAAAAATATATGATATTTTTTTTATGTAAAATGATTACATAATATAAATTAGATTATAAATTGTTTATAATTATTTAATTATGATATATTAAAAATAAAATATCATATAATTAATAATGTATAATAGTGTATATTTGAATGAATATAATACTTTTATATTCAAAATTATGAAATTTCTATAAAATAAAGCTAAAATTATGATATGTATTTGAATTATTCATTTATTTAAAATTTATATAAGTTTTTTCATATATGGAAATTTTGTAAAATTTGAATACACTAATAAATTTTGATAAACTAAACTTGAATATTATCATACATGCATCAAAGTAGTTACATGTTTCGTATGATAAAGAAACCATTTCTTATATACCATGTCATTAGATTTCAATTAATGTTTTGTAGCTTAATGTAGTTATTGAATATAGTTTAATCATATTATTTTTTAGAGTTATGATGAATTGAATTCACTCTTGTGTAGAGTCTCACAAGGTAGAGGGACATGGGGTTACACTACCTTCCAGTCTAGAGGTATATGGCATTTCTAGAAAGGTGCATGGGATTTGTTATTAATAAATTCAGGCTTACACATGTGGATATTTTAAATAGTATATAACATCATGCTTTTACATAAATATCCATATAATTTATTCATATAATGCATTGGGGTATGCGTAAATATATTTGAATTCTATTTTTAGGATAGTAACCCAAACATAGTGGTGGTTTGGAAATATTGATTTGTTTGAGGTTATAGGATTCCAGAACAATTTACTGATAGAATGTATATAAAAAAGGGATTGAAATTTGAGATAATAGTGAGATTAAATTCCATTAAATTGATATGTATGAGTTTACTTACAAAGAGACACTCTTCAAGACATCGATCATTTAACCATATATTATTAAGATAAACATGAGTACCCCTAGATTTACTTGTGTAAGTAATGTAAGGTATAACCAACCCATGATTATATTGTGGGAAGGTTTATATGAGTATGATTATCCCTTTATTATCCTTTTTCATCTTATTGTTGTTTTTTAGTTTACGTTAAACATGTTCATAAATCCTAATAGTTAGGATACTCTAGGGGTACAGTTGATATTATCAACATAATGGATCATATAAATAGTCACCCACTCAGCTTTCAAAGATTCCCAACCATTTCTATTTGGGTAATTCCCTACCTATATAATCAAAACCTATTTATATAAAAGAACTGATGCAATTAATGTTGAAATATTAATTTTGTCCCATTAATTAGTATAATATTTTTATAAAATGGTTAATCCTTTTAATTGGATACTATTTAATATAATTCCATATATTATTATTATAATGTTTCTTACTCCATTGATAAAAGATCTAATTATATATAAATGGAATCATTATAATGATCTACAATGTCCATGAGATCAATATTATATACAGAGAAACTATCTGGTAGTAACTTCCCCAACTAATATCCAAATTTCATTGTAGTTATTAAATGAGATGAATGTTCTATGTACTAGAAAAAAATAATTCTATAAAACCAACTAATTGTTCTATTCAACAAAAAAATTATTTTGATTATAAGCATCTAAAAGATACAAAGTTTTTCTATAAACTAATTCTTGTTATCATAAATTATATTTTTCAAAAGAAACATGAGACCCTCTATTCATATTTATTGATATATTTCCTCAAATTCATTTATAAAGAGAAAGTCATGAATGAATTTTATGATGTGTTAAAATCCTTTTTTCAATCAATGTTAATGTAGGGAACTTGTGTCTCTACTAATGTAATCATTATTATTTAGTGTTTTAATGATTTATAGATGATAGGTTTCTCTATTAATCATGAAAAATAAATGAATTTAATTCTACAATCCCTGCTAGAAATTTTCTACTCATTTTTTCTGAAAGATAAATGAATTATAAGTATAAACTATTATAATACCTTTTCAATATGTTTAGGATTGTTGATTCTGACATTTTCATTCTATGATCAAGAACTATTTTGATGGAACTTACTGATAAATGTAAATTTTTCCCTTAAAAAAGAAAAATTATTCATGGGGATTCCAAAGCATCTACAAAGTCATAAAAAAAGAAAAATGATTTCATTGTTGAAAAATATTCCATTTGGGAAAAAATTTTCTAGAATAACTAAAGGGTTTTAATATTCCTAGTGGAGATTCTACATCATTTATATGTTTTATATAATTATATTATATTATTCTGACATATATATGATTACAATAGTATATTTTAAGAAATATTTAAATTTTTAAGAGGTCAAAATAATATATATAATTGAACAATTTGATCTTGAAATCTTTTTTCAACTAATGGAGTAGAGTAGGTGCAACATATATGAATTGGATTATTTAGTATTAAAAATATATAACAAACTGTTCATTTATCTACATATCTCTTGATAATAGTGTGTATACAATATTTCATTGTATAATTAGAGATGGGATTTATTGGTACACAAATTTTTGATTTTTTTTTAATTCTATAACATTATTAAATGGAAACTATAAATGTATTTATCAACCAAATGAATTAAACCTATTTATATTTATTCACATATAAACAAATGTAAATAAATTTATGAAACCATTGTCTTATTTTCTGAAAAAATATATAATATATGGACCTGATATAAGATTTCTAGGTTTAATGTGTTTGAAGGACTGATTAGGAGTGTAATTGATAATACTGGAAGAAGAAAAGATTGTTCAAAAGATAATTAATAATTATATTTCCTCAATTATCCATTCTAGGTCATTAAATCTTTGGGTCTTTGGTAGGAAGTAAAAGTATATCAATTTGATTTTATTATCCAAAATACATAAAGGATCTTAAGAAAAAGACAAATAACTTTCACGTCAGTTATTGGTATTATTGTAATTAATTAATTAATTTTAAAGGGACAGTGATAGTAGATATATATTTTATTATTGTTTTAAGTGTAACAGAGTTCAACATTAAAGGGGGAAATTTAATGAGCATGTAGTTTATTTTCATGTGATGAATTAAAATAGTTATTATATCATGTATTAAAATTTAAGTAAATATTACAAGAGCATATAGATCTAAGTAAATGATGTTTACCCTCTTCAAATTTCTCTTATATGATATGAGACATTGTTAACTAATAAATATATGTCATGATAAATATGATATAAATAATTATATAAACTTGTTTTATAAAATATTATAACATTCCATGAAATTGAAATAAGGATTAAAAAATTATACATGATAAATTGTTTATACTGATGTTTTTTTAATATAATGTATTGTGTTCCTACCACCCATTAGATATATACCTTAAAAAATATATATTTTCAACTGAAATATTTACCATCACATAGAATACCATATAGAAATCATAGTATATTTTTATAATATTTTCATTAAAAAGAATCTTGAGTTATTTCCTAAAAATTAATATGTTTTTATATCCTAGAAAGATATTCTTAAAACAATATGGAATCAATGAGGCCTTTTGTATTTTACATCAATGAAAATCTGTGATGGAAATCACCCAAGGAAGATGATGATAAACTTATAAAGAGTTCTTTATAGATAATAGAATTTGAGATCATAGAATATTATTTTTTGAAGTTAAAAATTCATAAATACATTTACAGAGTTGAATATTTGAAATATGATTACTAAATCTCGACATTTTTCAAAATGAAATACTTAATTTTTATACATGCCAAATATATTGTGGGAGGTTTTGTTATATGGTCATATATAGATGTTAAAAGAATTACATAATATGTAATGAGTTAAAAAACCCATATAAGTGTAGCATACATAATATTGAACTAGATGTTTCTTATATATGATATGATAAAATAAATATTCATTTTCGATTGGTAAATATTCAAAAAATGGTTTTAGAGTATTATATTTAACATTATATGTGAATGTAAATCTCCATTTTATCAATATTTTGAATTGGCTACATAATTATTTATATAGATATATGTTTCATTATGTATAATGAGAATTGGTCTCTCAATGTAAGACTTTGAGTTATCTTTAACTGATGTCCTTTATAGAGTATTATAGTTTACAAAAAAATAATAAGGTTGTTATTAGTATATTATTTTATAAAGATATAGAATATACTCTTGAATCGTAAAAATGTATTTTTAGGTGTTGGATGACTTACTATGTATACCACATGAAGTGGTATATAGATTTATTTTATATATTAGTTATTAATATATTATATTTGATTCTCATCTCTCTATGGTTAGTGGGAAACCCAGTATGAAAACCAATATTCATCGATACACAACTAACAGAATTCTACATGGTGACTTAGTTAATCAGGTGGTGGTTGGTTATGTTTCTGAATAAGATATTGAATTTATTTTAATTAAACATGGGATTTTTCATTAACTATTTTCTCCCACTCTAACTGCCTAACCCATCATTCAAAAACCCTATACCAAATTTCCATGATGGTGCTGTCGTGATTTGGGGTTTTGTTAATGATTGTATTTCATAGTGCCTTTAGTATCATCATTCTCACTCATTATTCTACTCTTGTTCCATATTCCTTTTTTCTAAATACTATACATGGTCACAAAAAAAGTATATTATCATTATTTTGGAATATTCTTTTGGTAGATACTAACATCAATGTGTTGGTTTAGATTTTACAGGTTTTTTATTTCTATTCATCTGGTGGTATCCACTTGTTTCTGACTTCGTTTCGTGATCTCTAACATTTTTAGGTGTCTTTTTTCACTAATGAATGTTCATTGGATCATGTTATTATTCGTTTTATGGGTTCATGGTGAAAACAAGATGTGTGGTATCTCATTTAAATAGATTCTATATTCGTGATGATATATTGGTCTTCACGATTGGTTCTCCTAAATTTTGGAAGTTCTATAAGTTGTAGATGATGGTTTTTTGGTAATTAAATGTATCTATTTTTATTATTTTAGAAATTATACTTTTTTTGTTCAGTGGTTGATCTCATAGGTAGGTTTGGTGTTGATTAATGTTACTTTTACATATAGTGTGTGGGTCACAGTGGCTAAGGGTCCATGGTTGGGACATCTTTTTTTATTTTTAATTTTAATGGGGTGGACTATGAATCCAAGTGATATTGATTTTATTTTTTTGAATTTTAAATTTATAATGGTTTTATTTTTTATTTTTTCATTATATTTTGTAGTTGTTGGTATTTTTATGGGATTACTAGTTTCAATGTTTAGTTGATGAGTGTATGGTTTCAATTGAACCCAAAAGTGGATTTGTTATAAATATAAAAAAAGTTATATATGATATATGATATATTAGGATAACTATATTATGGTTTATCAAAATGGATGTATGGAAATACAGTTATCATGTTTCTACTTACACTTATTGGTTTTAATGAAATCAGATTTCACATACAGTATCTATATCTATGTCTGTATTTTACATATGATATAATAGAAGTATCAATATTCAAAGATTAAATGCTATTATGGTTTTGAATTCATACATGTGATGCATGAATTGGAGGGTAATTAACTCTTTTATTTTGTAACACATGGTTTGATGTTATATTATTCAAGTATATTACTTGGAATCCATATAAAGACCTAGTCATGTGATGGTTTTTGGAAAGAATTCTATCGCAGTCCAAATTTTTTGATAACATGAAGCTTCTATTCTTCATCAATTACACATTGAGGTGTTATCACATCATGGGGAAGAATAATCTAGCTCAAATGCTGATATATTCAGATGACTCATGGATAAATTTGGGGATGGTAGGTTCATAGGTTTCCACACTTGTGATCTTCATAAAATTAATTAAACAATGATCAATGTCATTAGAGTTAATTATCCTGTGAAAGGTGTGCCATCAACAATATTATTCATTTAAATTTAGTCAAAATTTATGTAAGCTTAGAAAAGGGTTTTAAAATCATGTTTTATGCATCAAATAAATGTTATAAGACACTATTAATCGCAAATAATAGAAATTACTAAACATGGGGAACCTGAAAAAATAATGTATGAAAGTGTGAAAACCAGTTTATAATGAAATTAATTAAAAATTGATAATGTGGAATAAAATAGACAAAAATAGATTAAAAACAACATGGTAACTGAAAAAAACCAAAAACAAAAAAAAACAAATATATTACAAAAAATATATCCCAAACCCCAACCTTACTCCCCATCATCCTTTTAGAAGTATAAAAAATGAAAGAAGTTTACATACCCCATATATACCGTGGAATTATGTCAACTTTAATATTTAATGTAATATGAATATCCCCACTTTAACTCCTTTTAATTTCTTCATTGGTAATCATCAATTATATACACTACATTATCTACAACATCATTATCTAATGAAATAATCATTTGTCCTTAATTTTGGGTGCATACATATTCTGAACATCCTATATAATAATTAAAGGATAAAAGGGGGTGGTTATTTGTTTAATAATACATATAGTGTAGTTTTTTAAAAAATATATAGCCTCATCATCTTGATTATCCTTAGAAAAGAAAAAAGATTCATCCATGTCTCTAAAACACCCACCATTAATAATGTCATCACGCTTTTTATTTGAATTAGAAAAAGTGGTCATTGTTCATTAAATATTAGAGTTGCCCATTATTATTACTAATCTATTTTTCAGAATTTATATTATGAGAATATTTGTATAGACCTCCTGATGGGAGATAATCTCTCAATAATTAGAGTTTTCCTACATTTTAGTGTTATCAGCTTCCTCCTAAACTAGATCCTTATATAAACCTCTTGGATATTCAAATTTAATAGATATAAAATACATGAGGTTCCCCATACACAAAATGCATTATTCTGTTCTATAAATACATAATTTATATGTATTTTTTTTATAATTATTGATATTCCCCAAGGATGACCAACCCATATTTTCACATCAATTTTATAATTGGAACATCTCAACAAGAAAATTTCCACAATCATAGAACTTAATGATTTATTTTCTTTAGAGATTAATTACATTATCATCATATTTTATAATAATACTTCCAAATTTCTCCAAAAAGTTATTATTGCATGATATCCATCTATATAAATTATTTTCAATCCCATCCATATTACATTTGAATGGAAACATATGATGGAATTATTTCAAACAAGTAGTATTGAAAAACATATCATTGAGTCATTTTATGATGAAGATCTTTTCCAGATATGTATTGAGTTATTTTAAGGTATTTTTTGACTAATTTTTATTATATAATGTTTAGTTATTACTTGTGAATATTTTAGATGAAATTAGATATTTTATTGTGATTATTGAGTAGTGAATGGTTGGCACAAATTTTACTCTAATCATACGCCCTATCCAAGTAAACTGTTCAACCACAGATAGAGTGGAATTTCATAGTTAGTGAATGTTTTTTGGAAAATCGTGAAACATATTGTTAGTAACCATGTGTCCCCTATATGAGGAGTGTGGTTAGGGTGCACAGTTTCAATAATCGTGCACTCTAGTATAGGAAACTGTTTGGGTGGGATTATTTTCTATGATATTTTATTTTAAAATTAACGATCACCATAGATTTCACCCTAATTCACATCCACTCAACCATAAATAATATTTATTTGTTTTTTAGGTTCTTTAGAGTATTCCAAGTCCCTATAAACACTTTTCATGATGAATCGATGATCAGATTGATTAATATGTACCTCTATCATTAATAAATCTATTCCCAAGTGGTGTCGTCTCTCTCTTTTATAGATTTTCTGATCAAGTGGAGTGTTTTATTATCAATTGAAAATGTATTAGTCAATATTATGATCATTATTATATTGATGAATATTGGATCTAGGATTGGTTTCTAGAATGTTTTCTTCATTTTTCAATTGAACATTTCTCTTTAAATTGTGGATTTTCATTTGGTGAACACTTTTCAACATTCTTGATGTTGGTTCTGTAAATTGAAAATCCCACAGTCTTGAAATTAATTATTTTAATGGAATTTTGAAATATAAATTTCCATGTTCAAAAATGGTATCTTGAAGTACTTAATTAACTGGTTAATTAATTAATGGAATGTTGTGTTCATGGAGTTGATGGGATGTTGGGATTATGGAGTTAATTATTTAATTAGATTGTGTAATTTTTCAAATTGATGGGATACGATGTTTATTAAAAATGTGAATAAATGTATGATTTTATTATCCTTGATTGTTTGATGTTTTATTTTATTAAATGTTTATAAATTGTTTAACGATAAAATATTTATAATATTATTCCTCCTCCAATGGCCCGAAGGCCTTCAATTTTTTTATTGATTGATAATCCACCTTTCAAGGGATTAGGTGGAACCCAATTACATGCCCATAGGCCATTTTTTAGGAACCAATGCCTGTAGGCACAAACATACCATACAACCCAGACAAACAACTTGGAACTTGCTCCTCCCCTGCATCTCCATCTTTGAAATCAGCTCTTCACCTCCGCATGGTTGTTCGTCTAGGCATTCCCGTGCATGCACAGTCTTGTCCCAATGGTAGGTGTCATACCCTCTCATCCTTCTTTGTTATTAAAATATTGAAGAATGTTTTATTATAATAGAAATGCTATCCCATGATGTTATGTGTATATAACTGATTTAATGATTATTAACCTTGATAAATGTGATATGTATGATATATTTGGTTGATTAGTGAATAAAGTTTGGGGATTTTTTTGATGCTCTAAATACCAATAGGGTGATAGAAATGATGTAGTAGGACCAAATGCATGCTTGTAAATTTTACTATATGGGACATGGAATGATGATCAAAATACCCATGAGGAGTGGGATAGGGAATGTTGCTCCAAATAGCAATAGGGAATTACAAACTACATTATATTCCTATTAAATTTGTATTGGATTGTGGTCCCAAATGTTGTGATATGAAATGAAATAAAATGTATAATGAAATCCCATGATTTTTAATGAATTTTTACTTCCCTGTGTGATGTGGTTCTGACTCCATCATGGGAATAATTTTGTGTTGATGGTATCTTGTCATCATGAACACATGGAAATATGTGTTCAAATAAAGAATAATGTATCAGGTAAATTATATCCTTTATTGATTACACATTAGTCATTATACAACATCATACATTTTTATTGTCTAAATGTTTTTTAGACATCATTTTTGGTGTCCTAATAAATTGTAATAACATCCCTAATTCAGATACCTAATTAGAACAAGGTAGAATATAAGTTTTCAATACAATATATGTTCATGTTACCTATGCTAGTTGACTAATTTTTGATGTTTCTGGGATGAGAGAACTGAAAATATTGTCAAAACCTACATCGCTGTTGTCAGTGTATTTATTTTAATTTTTTCATTATCCACATGACATATATTTGGAATAACAAATCTTTTTTTTTGGTTTTGGTATTTTATTCTTGTTTTATTCATCTTTAAATACTAATATGTATTGGTTATGGTGTATTTCTAGATATCGATTATATCATTTTTCTATTGTGTATTTAAATTTTATTATTTAGATGATTTGATAAATAGGTTATAATATCCCATGTTATATAATAGACCCTTCCTTCGATTCTATAACTTCTGGAATATGGGGAGGTGTTCCTGATGTAACATCACTGACCAGCTCAGGGAACCAGTGTTTGGCACCCAGGTCAGGTCATCACAAATTTATATCAATGGGGATATATTTTCATTCCTTTTATTTTGTTTTACGATTTTGGATAGATATGAAGGTGATAGGTATGTGTTAGTATTTGTATAAGATCTCATGTATGGGAGTAGCTAATAATGTGAGAGGGTAAAATCCATGTACCCATTGTGGGATTGTTTTTAATGATCTGCGTTGTTACATTTTTATTTTACTTCACATCAAGTGATGAAATTTTGGGTTATGTGATTATTTTTTCTATGTTTTTAAAATACTTGACTCAGGGATCAAAATGAAATTATATTTTAGTATAAATTAATCATTCTAGGAACTCAATAATTATGTTATCATGCATCGTTTTTAGGCACACATGGAAATCTACAAGTGGGAATGTTTTTAAAGTAGTATGTTTTTCTTTCTTGTGAAATTAAAGTGAAAAAGGTTCCAAATATGATTTCGAAATTGTAAATTGATAAAAAATGTTAAAAAATGGTATTTATTGAGAAACTAGGTTTTTGAGAATGATCTTACCCTTTGTTAAAGAAGACCAAATGAGGGATGGTTAAGGGTAGTCATAGTGCCTTATTTATGACTGTAGGATGGGTTATATAGGTTATGGATTTGTGTTAATCCTTATTAATGTGGATTTATGTTGTTTATTTATTCCTAAGATTTGTGTTCAGAATTATAGAAATATTCCTCCATGTTGATGCTTATTGATAGAAAAAAAGAGGACGTGGCTAGAAATATTCCTCTAGTAGTAGAAACTATGGCTCTAATAATTCTATGTGGAGATGTAGAAGATAAGTTCAATGAAATCATAGCTCATATTATGAAATTTATGGAATGTGACCTAATAAGGATTTTTAGACGTTTGTCTATATTGAAAATGGATTTTCAGTTTCAATACCCTTAAACATTCAGTGGAGAGTTTGGACCTTTGGAAATTGATTTATGGATTGTGTCTTTCCAGATGATTCTTGACCACTTAGATACTTCTACTGAGGAAAGAATAAAATTGTAATTTCCTATGTTTTTAGTAATAATGAAGCATTAGTGGGACATCGAGACTCTGGATGAATAGTTATAAAAAATGAAAAGAAATAAATTAAGATAGATGTTCCTGGAAGAAATTTATCTAGAGACATATAGATAGTAGAGGGAAACATAGTTTCTGAGGCTGACCTAGGGGATTATGTTGGTGATGAACTATTTTGGTCATTTTGTCAAATTGTATGGCTTTTCTCTCGTACTATCTTTGGTTTAAATAGATACAGGTAGAATTTTTCTTGATCTGATTAAATATGATATTATGTCCCCTGTTAACATCTTTTAGTTAAAATGATTAGTGAGGTTGTTTTTTAGGCATTAGTATCTAAGGGGAACCTGATAGAGGCATCTAATGGTGGAAAATTGGTTTCATCTAGATGATCATGGTGTATGAATTCTGAGTGTAGGAAGCGTCAGTATTAGTGTGTTGAACATATCAATGTAAATTAGATTTTCTAGGGAAAAATATTAGTTACTCCGAATCTTACCCAAGTTATCTTCTTCCAGTGTGTCTTGTTGGGTCACCTTCCTTGAAAATTTCCCTAACCACTAGTAAATTAATGATAATTTGTCTAAATGGGAAATCCACAGTGGTTTTATAGTAAACCATGATAGATATTTATTTATGGATTATCAATGTGGAATTATAGTGCTGAAATGTTGTCTTTGAACCCATATAAATCAAGGATTTAGAGATCTACTATCCATTACAGTCGATGAATTAAATGAGGTGCTTCTAGGGAAGATAATCCATGTCAACATAGCAGTGTAGTTCAGTGGAATCATACTATATCACAAGGAAGAGGGGTTGGATAGTTTCATGCAATTTGTCCTACACATGAGGATAGTAAGGCTTATCCACAAATAGTTAGTGGTTCTATAATACAGCTTCTATGTTAGCTTGTTTCTCATCTGATATTTGTGCCTCTAATTATTTTATATATTAAAAATTTGTGAATAGGTTGAGTCTTCCATTAGAGTATTTATGTGGAGTTATGACAATAGGTACACCTCTAGGGGTATTTTCTAGAGACATCTATTTGTGAAAAGGGGTTTCTATCGAAGGTGTGGAGTATCATATTCAATGGGATCTTTAAAACCTCAATATTTCATTATATTAATTAATTTTGGGTATGGTCTGATTAGTAATATTCTGAGACGACATCAATTTTTACCATAGGAGGGTTATGTTTACATCTTGTGAGGGTTGAAATTGTTTTCATCATTGAGAGTAGGATTTCAAGGAAGGTTATACAAGGACGGTTCATCAATAGTAGGGGGATCACCACCTAGGTTAAACATTTATTCCCTGATGATGATTTTGTGAAGTAGGATACCCTTCCACCCTTATATTATAGGTTTCTAAATGTGTTTCTTACGGACCCCTAATGCATTCCACATGATAAATTTGTGGAATAGACAATTGTGATCATTCCAGTGGATGAGTATGTTTCTATTCCACCATACAGAATGGAAAAAATGGATCTTTAAGATAGTAACACTCAATTAGAAAATTTTATTTGCAATGGTTATATACTTCAGACTATGTTACCTTTGGGTTCACTAGTTTTTATTCTACGAAGGATGAAGAATTTTTTCACTTATGTGATGATTAGAAAAAGTTATACTAGAAAAAATTTGAAGAACTAGTATCATTATCTATTTATTAATGATCTCTTTGACCAACTAAGAAGATATTATTTATTTTCAAAGAAATAATTCATATCATGATATCATTAATTTTGAGTTTGAGCATCTAATATACAGAATTTTTTTTTGAAAAGAAGGTATGACCATTAAGAGTTCTTCGTGAATCAGTATGAGTTGATGAATGATCCTACTATGTATGTGGCCTTGATGAACCGAATATTCTATACATATATAGATCATTTTGTGGTTTTTTATGACATATTTGGGTAATTCAAGACTCATTATGATCGATCCAATATTCATAAAATCAGCTTTAATACACTAAGATATACTCAGTTATATACCAATAAATATATGTGTCAGTACTAGATCAACCGGGTACACCTATTGGGAACATCATCTATGAATATTTTGTGTTAGTGGACCAAGAGAAGGTGAAAGAATCAGTTTCTTGGGAGCATCCCAAGAATTATTTATATATTCTTAGATTTTTGGGCTTAGTTGGATATTATAAGAGGTTCGTAAAAGAAATATCCTACTTTGAAGAACATATTCTAATCTTAAACAAGAATTTGATAAATTTTTAATGGACCACATTATGTGATAATTATTACCATAATATGGAGAATCACTTGACTACCACACTTATCATGATCCTACTCAAGATAATGGTGGAGTATATAGTGGTTCGTGATGCATATGGGATTGGTCTTGGAGTGGTGTTGATTTAGGGGGGTCATGTTTTGGCGTATGGGTCACGGTACATGAGGCCACATGAATGGAACTACCCTACGCATGACCTCAACTTGGTTTTAGTTGTTTATTACAGAATTTGATAGTATAATTATCTATTGGGAGAAATTTTACTATGTATAATAATTATAAAAGTGTAATGTATATCATTTCATAGTGATATTTAATTCCATGGTAGTGCATATTTGTGGAGTATATGGATTCAATTTAAATTGGAAAAAATATATGTCTTGAAATGGAAACTGTGTTACCAATGCTTTTAGTAGGAACTCGCAAACACAAGTAGTTCATGAGTCATGCACTTAGTGAAGGATGATAAATTTTATAGATGAGATACATATTGTGGTACAATAGATCCAGTATTAGATAACTCTCATACATGTTTTAGTGTAGTCTACAATATTATGCCATATCCGGGAGAGGTAGTATGAGGATAAGGAATGTTTATCAGGGAGGGAAAGACTTCAAGGTGAGGAGTCACATTTAGATTGGACTATAGTTGATTATGAGATCATCTATGAATGGGTCCTTGTTGTTTCACATACATGTATTTGAGATGAGATTATACATGAATTTCATTCCTTTATGTGCGATGTACATCCGTTTTTGACAAAAATGTATCGTGACCTTTATCAGCAATATTAGTGGCTAGAAATGAAAAATAATATTGCAAGGTTTTTCATAAGATGCTATAACATTCAACCAGTGAAGGAATGGAATAAATTACCTTGTCAATTACAACAAAATTATCCCATTTTAGAATTGAAGTGGGATGATGTTACTAAGTAATTGTTTAAGGCTCTTCGAAGGATGCCTCATAAGAATGACTATATTTGGGTGGTTGTAGTCCCACTGACAATATTATCTCATTTCATGCCTATTTGAGATACATTATCCGTTGATAAGTTGGATGAATTATACTTTAAAGATATATTATATCTACACAGGTTTCTATGATTTATAGTTTCAGGCCATGAATCATGCTTTACAGCATTCTTCTGGTGGGGTTCTATGAAGGTTCTTGGTACACAATCATTATTAATTACATCATTCAACCCATTAACTGATGGGAATTTGAAATGTACTATGTAGGGTTTAGAGGATATGAAATGATAACGCATTCTAGACTTTTGTGGGTCTTGGTAGAAGCAATTGTCATTTGTATAGTTCTCCTATAACAACAGTTATCATGAAATTATTCAAATTGAATTGTATGAGGTACTTTTTGGTAGGCCATGTAGATAACCTATATCCTAGATGGAGCGATGGTAATTAGAGTGGATGGGACTAAGTCACATTTAGGGTAAGTTACACTATACTTATTGGATTCAAAGTCATATGGATACATCAAATAATAGCTATAATTAAAATTTCTATTGACAACAATGACCCTTTGAGTTTAATGTTTCTGATCATGTGTTATTTTAGGTGTCTCTTAGATTGGGTCACTGAATGATTCAAATAAAGGGAATGTTGGAAACAATGTTTTTTATACCATTTGATGTTGTGGAGAAAATCAACATTGTTGTATAGAAATTGGATCTTTAACTATAGTATAATGATATGCATGATGTTATTAATGTGTTACAACATCAATGGTATCATATTGACACTCCTCATTTGATCGACGTGGATGATGTTGTTATAGAGAGGGGTGTTTATTTTGAGGAACATATAATACATGTTTTGAATCATATTGAAAAAAAAATTCAATGAAAGCCATGCCAATTGTTCATTTATTGTTTATATATGAGAATGTTTTGGAGGTAATATTAGAGAGAGATACAAATATAGAGTCTTCATGCACCTACCCTTATAAATTCTAATCATAGAGAAGATTGGGAGTAAAAATAGAGGAATATTTTTTTCAGTGGGATATTTTAATATACAAACTTTTTATTGAAATATTTTTGATCTCGTATTTCATAATTCATTTTCCAGGTTTTGAGAATTTTTTTTGGGTTTTACTAGGTTTTTTTCATGTGAATTAAGAGATTTTTTGAGGGGTTTTGTATAGTGCATTGTCAGCAAACTGTTTTCTAAAACCATGTGCCCTTCCCTAGTATAATTTACAACCATTAATAGCAGGGATTTCACCATTATTGTATGGTTTAGAAAACCATATTCTCTATTATTAGTAACCATGATACCCAATGTGAGGTGTATGCTAAGGTCACATAAAAAGGAAAACCATGTTCCCCAGCTTGAAAAATTCTACGTGTAGAATTATTTTCTCTGAATTCTTATTTTAAAATTATTATTCCCCCCATAATTACCTATTATTCACCCCCACCAAACCCTAATTATTATATCTAATTTTTTCTGTTTTATGGAGGATTCGAAGGCCCAATAAACTCCATTATAGATAAATTGATGATCGAGAAGTGAAATTTCTCCTCTCCCAATAAGAAATCCCTTCTTGTGTGGTTTCTTCTCTCTCTCATATATCTTTCCAATTCAAGAGGACTTTCTTATTATACTTTGGAAATTCATTTGTTCTAGGTTATGATATATCTATTTTTTGTTCTTGAATCTAGATTTTTGTTTTACATATAGTTTTTTTGATGTACAATTTAATGTTCAGCTTGATATTGAGGATTTACCTTTGGTGAACACTCTTTAACGATCTAGAGGTATGTGGTATAAATCAATAATACAATAGAGTTTATTATAATTACAGTTATAGAATTTTAAAATAGAAATTTTATTTTTTTCATTATCAAATTAAATTTTTAAATCAATTGGTTTGTTAATTAATTGAATGATGTGGTTATCAAATTGATGGGATATTGGGGTTATGAATTTGGTCAATTAATTGGATTATGTAATTGGTTAAATTTATAGTATATGGAAATGATTTATAATAGAAATTAATGGATTCATGGATTAACCATGAAGGGTTGATGGTTACTTACATTGAATGTTGATAAATTGTTTAATGGTGAAATTTTCAGATCATTCCATGTTATTATAATGTTTAACAGTGTTTTTTTATAATTGAAATGGAAAACATGATGTGAATTGTTGAAAATTTGTTTAATGAAAATTAATCTTGATAAATGAGATATGTGTGACATATGTGATTTATTGATAACTATGGTGTGGGATAAGGAATGACTATCCAAATACCCACAAGGTTCTAGGCAATATTTTCTAAGGAAAAATTCATGCATGTGATATTACTGTATATGAAATGGACTGATGCTTTAAATACCGATGAGGTGTTGGTCATAGACTATCAATCCAAATACCCATGAGGTGATAGATACAACTTTCTACGCCCATGATATTGGTATTAGAATATGCTTCTAAATGATTATGATATGAAACAGAAGAAATGGATAATAATATACCATGTGTTGTAATAAATTTCTGATTCCTGGTGTGGTGTGGTTAAGACTCCATTACAGGCCAAATTAGATATTGATGGTATGGGTTTCATCATAAACCCAAGAAAATATGTGGTTAAATAAAAAATAACGGAACTCGAAATATATTTACATTATTGATTAAACTTTTATCCTTTTACAAATTTCGTACAATATTATTGATTACATATTAATTTAGACACTTTTGGTGGTGGCCTACTAAGTTTCACTCATACCCTTCCCAGGCTCCCTGATCAGTACTCAAATAGTATTTATGTTCGAATGACAAGATAAGGGAAAGAGACATGTATTAGATTGATGTGTTGGTATGGATAATGGATGAGGGATCCCAAATTTTTTTCAATAACCTATTGGGAGTTATCAATTTATTTATTTTATGTTTTTTATTTGACATTTGACATATAATTGGAATGACATATTTTTTGTTTTTCTTTGGGTATTGTACTCATGTTTTTTTTCATGTTGTGATACTGATTTGAATTGGTTAATGATTATTTCTTGTTATTAATTATATCATTTTGATATTTTCAATTTACTTTTATTTTGATGTGCTTTGATAAAGAGGGTATAGTATCCCCATGTAATATAAAAGACCCTCACTATAATTTGGAAACCACTGGCATATGGGGAGGCATGTGTGAGGTCAGATTGCCGACCTGATTGTGGAATTTGTGTTTGGAACCAAAGTGGGGATGTCACAATAATATTGGGTTAGATTATAAGAATGTCATAAAATGTGAACATTGATGAAATATTTAACTAAAAAATAACATGTAATCGTAATATGTGTCCATAAGGATGATATATTGACATATTTCCTCAAAATATTGTACATATACCATAGCATAAGACTAAGTTGACATGAGACAATAATCATGTGACATGGATCATAACATTGAAAAGTTTTATAATATACAAATATTAATTAATAATTAAAATATAAAATCATAAAATTCTGAACATTTTTAACCACAATCTTGACTAACCAATAACTTTTTAACCAGCTTACCCACAATTATGTCCACACAAAAAGTTTTAAACAAATCTTCCAGTAATCATATCAACACACAACATAATTATATCATTTGGTATAAAACATTTCTCTATGCATTATAGGGATATAGCTAACAGAAAAATATATTTTGGATAAACAATACCTTTCTGTGACAATATCATTAAAACACTCATAATTCCATCATATCATAATTAATCCACGGGAATGAAATGAGTTATAATGTTGTTTCTAAACAAAATGATCATAATCCATCCAAATGAGTACTTTTTAGGGTAAAAATAGTCCATATAAATTGTAAATCATATGAAACATTAAATTATGTAAAAAAATATAAAAAACACATTTATAAGAATATTATAAAATATCATTGAAAATTAATAATATATATATATATTTCCTTTAATAACATTTATTTTTTAAAACAAATATTTTAAAAAAATAGAATATAAATTTATTAGGAAATAAATGAACACATAAAGATGATTATTACTATAAAATCAATAAAAAATAATTTCATAAATTTAATTCATGAAGAAAACCCAAAATGGATTATTCTTGTCAAAATTTTTTAAAGAGATTCATGATAATAAAAAATAACATGTGTGGATAATGTTTAAAAATAAATATTTCAAACTAAAAATCAAAATAAAGCTTAGTTAAATATAAAATAACCATTATTAATCATCTAAGTGGTGATAATCACATCTATAAATCAAAATAATGAACATAAACACGGATAAAATATGATTTTTGGTAAAAAAAAAGAGAAAAGGTCAACTCTACATACACGAATATTATTGATTTATGTATTAATTAAAAAAATAAAAAGGATAGAATAAATGAAAAACCAATGAATAGATATTTTATAATAACTTAAATGTGTTTTATAAATAACAACATATAATTTTCTCTCATTGAATTTCAGTCATAAAAAATCACGATTTCAAAATTACATTTGTAAAGAAACCCTTACAAATTTGGTATCTTTTGAATCAAAAACCATTAAATGAGAAAAACTAAGATTTATCCATAACTAATTTTAATATTATTAATAGTATGATGATTCACAACAATGTTCTGGTATATACAACACTACATAGGATATAGGTGTTTAATATTTATCAAATCACCACAAATGATGAATTGATATGATAACCCATTATGATTACTCCTAAATTCCATAAATGCACATTATCCTCATGTATAATCAATAATACAATATTTATCACTTATTTTATATAAAAATCTATACATATTAACTTTTATTCAATTTAATTATAATCATACATTATACCAATATTAGTAAGTTATTGTTTATTTTCATCATCGGATATTGATATTTTTTAATATTTTATTAAAGTTTCATAATTTCAAAATCAATACATGTTATTTGATTCCAATTTTATAATACCTATATTAGAAATGGAAGTTAAATTATTGTTTTATGGTGATTTATTAAGTTGCATGTTCATTTTATGGGATATATGTGTTTGGAATGTGATAATAGAATCCTTCGAGACCAAATTTTAGGAAATTTACCGATAATAAAAGGTTGCATTATATTGATCATAAATATCGTTTCATACATAAATAATATATTCATGAAATTAATTACTCCATAATATACTATATCAACAGTTTTTATTTATTGAAAATTATAAATTATTACAATGATGATGTTTGTATTGCATTATTCTTGTAGGTGTTTGAACTGACCCAAATAAGAACAAGTTATATAATGAATGAGTAAGAGTATAAGGATATATGACAATAATAAAATTTTATTATAAAAAAATTGTGTTAATATAATATAATTATGAGTTATAATAGGATTTATAAACATATTTTATGTGGAGGTAATATAAAATGTAGGTGAGAACTATGTACTTTAATAAATTTTCTCCTCCTCAAAATGGGTTCCTTTGAGATGAAGGATTTATGTTTCCTTATTGGAGCCCAATTATAACAAAAATACAATTAATATTTGGAATAGAGAATTTGGGAATCTATTAAATTGAAAAAAAATAGATAATGTGTTTTGGGATGGGTTTATTTGTTAGTGTTTTTAGTGGAATTTTAATAAATTAATGTTCCTTAAAGTATAAGGTTGTCATTTTAAAATGAATGTGGATGAAAATTAGAAAATAAAGTGGATTATTACTTTTTATTAAATACCTAATAAAAATATTTATATAATGATTATTATTATATTTTATGTATTTCCAACTTACATTGAAATCGTTTTACCTTATCTTAACATTAACTTTTTAACTAATTTTTTTAACTCAAAAACATATTTTTCTACCCAAATATAAAATTATCCTACTTAACCAATTTAAATTCTATAATTAAAAATTTAGAATCCATTAATTAAATTTAAATTTATAAATATATGAAATCTAACTATAAAATAGAAATAAAAAATATATATACATGTTGTATTATACATAAAATGAATTTAAAACGTTAATTTTTCATAATATAGTTTAATATTAATTAATTACTAAATGAGTGTAAATAAGTTTCATTATAAATTAAAAAATTACATTACATTCATCAAGTTAAAGAATTAAATTATTAATATAAAAATACACCAAATTTTTATAAAATTATTTAAAAAATAGAACATGTTTATATTAAATGGATTTATTATTATTTATCTCCAACTTATAGTCGTTATCTAAAATTAAATTTATTTATATATACACTAATTATATATGTCACTAAATTTCATACTTCAAAAGGAATAAAATTATCTTTTAATGAAACATATGATATATAAAATAATAATATTTTAAAATTAATCACATTTAATTAGATAGTCATAACTATATTATTATTCAATATATTTCATTATTATTTCATTGATGATTTCTATTTAATTCACCAATATTTAATTTTTATGAAACAAATTTTTAAAGAATAAGTGAATTTTCAAAAATCGATTACTATATTTTTATTCTTTTATAAAATAACATAATTTATTTCAAATAAAATATTTACATTGAAACTTTATATTTATTAACCTCTATGAAAAATTTATATATATAAACTATGTAATGATAATTCCAAACTAGTTATTTGAATAATGGTATTATACCAAATGGTTATAAACCCTTTTATAATTTTCATATAATGGATATATTAACAATATTACGCCCTATTAATTCATTTCACATTAACATATTAAGTCACACATATCATTAATTTAATTTTTATTTTGTATATTACGACATGTTTTCTCATTTATTGGTTTCTTTCTCATTATAGGTTCTATTATAATGAAGTTGATTCTAAAGGGGAAGAAGATCCATTTATTTCCTAGTGGTAAAAATATTAATCTTTTTACCCACTTTAGATTTATACACTTGTAAGAGATATTATTATTCATACAACGTAATAGTCTATGGTATGTAATACTTAGTTTCCTATGTTTTTTTAATGTTCTATTGTGAATAAATAATGTTTCCATAGTTTTATTCATTTCCTATATGACTTATTTTCTACTATAGTTAAATTATTTCAAAAGAAAATAAAACATTTTTATAAATGATATAAATAAAATTTATTGAGTGAAAACAGATCCTAAAACATGGGGAATTATATAATCCATCTGCATGACCAATAATGTGGTCATATTTAGTCTCTTTAATGTAGGACACATAAGCATCCATATTTGTACATGTTATCACCTCCTGGGAGTCTTATTAATAAATAAAAGGGATGAATATCATTAATACCTTCAACACCAATTATATCAGCATTTACCCTTAGGGAATTATAAATAAAAGAACCATCCTACTTCTCCTGAACTATTTATTCCTTAAAATCCATCATTGATGTCTCAGTTTTTTTTGGTTATCTCTTACCATGGTAGGATTTATGGCTACATCATTTAACCATAAATTAGAAATAGTAATTGTGGAATTGCAATATATGATAGTAGTAATACCCTTGGACTAAAATTCTACCTAAAAATCCATTCAAGGATTTGGTTTATCAATATATTTTATCATATATATATATATCACAAATGGAATCTAAAACAAGTTTCTCGTGTTCTTTATTCATGGTATTTAGTTATTCACTAAATTTGGTACTTCCAATTCTGATTTTCAATGAGATCTTTTTTCAATCTCCTAGAATTATCCTTTATATACTTTCCTTTTTATTCATTCACTAGGTGAGAAGATCTCGAAGGTAGATTGGACTCATTAGAAAGAATCATATTGTCCATGGTAGAATCATATTTCTCTTTCACCTATCAACATGTATCATCTGTATGAACCAACAGCTTAAAAATATAGTCATATCTAATATTTTAATCACAATATATTTGTTTTCAGAATTCATCATCACTGCTATGAATAATTTAACAAAATATATAATAAATGTGGAAAATCCATATTCCCATACAAGTGAGGAAATATATGGGGTTTCATCTTATATGGTATGTTATAGAGTTACTAGAATCTACCTATCATACCACTATTTACCTCATGAATTTTTAAGTTCTAGAATGGATATTGTAATCCAACTAAATTGATCCCCATAGTTGAAAAATGATCCATTGTGGAATTGTATTGATCAAATTGAATGTGAATAAAAAATGATGGGAATTAAGAAGAACAACAATAAAAGGTTTTAAGAGAGTCTAATAATCATTAGAAATTATTTAAAGAATGACCATATTATGTCTATTAGGATATATTCTTATAGTTTGCATTATGGTATGAAATATCCCAACAGAATTATATTCCTGTGATAATATTCTTAAAAGTGAACATCTATATGATTTGTAAAAATATTTGGACCTACTAAGATACTCAGTGAAACTGGTAAATCCATAATCTCCAGGAAGGGGTAGGATGGAGTTATATCAAGAGTGAATCTAGAAGTCTTTATATCTTATGAATTCTATGTTTAATACAACCCTCCCTTACTCCAAAATGGTGGGGAATGAGATTACTAAAATTATCTTTGAATTATTTAACTATTTACAAATATAAATTCATAATTTTTATTAAAAAATTAAACTAAGATACTTCAAAAAATAATTCTAATTAATTTTTTAAATAATAGAGTAATTTATGATTACATGTCAATAGGAATACATAATTCACTATTTATTATCATCTGTATTAGGAAGATCGTCATTACAAAATTCACTACAACACTTATGATTACTAATAGTATTCCAATAAAATATTACAAAGCCTATATAAAATCTATTTTACACATACATAATATATATTTCATGGATTAGTCATATCAAAACATTTATGTTTTACTTACATAGGCTTTGATTTTTTGGATCTATTATTAAACCACCACTCAAATTTCATGGCTCAACCATTGCACAGTGGAAAATATATATTAAAATGTAGAAATAAAATATTATATAGACTATGAAAAGAAATTATATAATGAATCTCAATGTGTTATACATAACCAATACATATAATTTGGTTTTTCACCCTCACACATACATAAATTCATGTAATATTATAAACAGAGTAACAGATTATTTTAGAGCCTTTGAAAAATAAATTTCTAAACTATGAATCACCAAATTCCATGATAATTATATCTAAAAAATTTCTTTTATGTATAAATATTATTTTAAAACACTCTCAAACATAAGTATTAATTTCATATTCAATCAAAAATATATTTTAAAAAAATATACTGGTCATTCACCAATCAGTTAACCCATTTAATTAGATAATAATAATAATTTTAAGATTGATGTGATTTAAACTACAAGAAAAATAACATATAGAATATATGAATTTAAAACATATTGATGTTTTATTATATAATTTAATTATTTTATAATCATTTCTTATAAGTGGTTATGCATTTTGAAGTTCTTTATGCATCTATATTGTTTATAGGGATTATGAATTACTTTTTTTGATGTTATTTTGATAACAGACAATTATATGTATATTGATAGAATTTATTTTTATTTAAAGTATGCAGTGGACTTTATGGTGGTTATATGAATAGATTTGAATTTACTAAATATAAATTTTTGTTTATGGAAATATTTCTAAACATCAATTTGATCATGAAATTTTCACAGCCTTTGTTATATTATATTGGAGCATCGTGCACTGAAAACCCATAAATTTATTAAAATTATTATTTTTTAGAAACCATAAAATAATGTTTACGAGGTATAATTTTTCATAGTGTTGGTCAGTTATTAGGGAACATTGTTAGACTAATTTTCAATTATTATGGCACAACCATCAACTTTATCTAAGAAAGGACTTGTATTTTCATAGATGGTGGGATTTTTGGTCACATTTTGAATTATTAATGGAGAAATTGATGGGTGATACAAATAATAGATTACCTGAATAATGTATCACTTATGAGGTATATTTAAATGCATTTAATTTAGGATTTCAATGTATTATAATATAGGATAAAATAGTTATTTCATATTGGTGTTCATGTAACTATACAAATTATGATTTGGAGTTCAGATTGATGGTATTTATGGTTAATCTATAGAGACATTATTTATCTAGAGACAACTATATGGTTTAAAAAAATTATAGAGTTTATTATATATCTACTAAATAAGGGGTATGGATTTTATGATACATATAATTGATTTATGTGTAATGAATTTGTAAAAAATTTGAGTCGAAATTTATATTGAAGCATTCCTCAATTGGAAATAAAGTAATAAATAAATAATGGATTTATTATAATTATTTCACCTTAATATTGAGGAGATTGATGTAATTACTTGTATTTTCCCAATAAAAATGATTTATTATTTGGTTCAATTAGTGGTTGAGTCTTATCCTGGTGCTTTGTTTCTTAAGGATATGAGAGATTTTATTTTCTAAACTAATAAATCGAATGGTTGATCTATTGGTTGATTCTATAAAATGACTTATAATGTATTAATTATGATATTAAACTTGTTTAATATTTATTATGTGTATTTTTATTATTTTCAAGGATAACTTTTTATGATTATATCATGAATATCGAGACCCAAGTTTCTATTTCACATAGTTTGAAAAATAAGTTATTTTGGTATATTTATCATAAAAAGATAAAATAATGATTTTAATATCTAATGGATAATTTTTTTGGTTATCTGTTGAATTTAACATTATATATTTACCTATACATGAAATTTTGGTTAATATATATAGTTTTTTTGGAAAACTGTATATTTTTTATTTTTTAAAATCATTTATTTAATTAATTGATTATGGATTATTTTTATATATAAATTTTATTTTTTATTTTGGTGATGGTTGAAATGGTAATATTAGAATTATAAGGTGTAGTGTGGTTTTATTGTGTCAATATAAGGATTTATCATTTATCTAGAGAGTTATTGAGTGGTTTGATTTAGCATGTCAAATTTTAATATGAAAATGATTTTATAATATTTATGAAGCATTATAATTAAAAAATTATTGTTTGTGGATGATTTATAGAAACTTGTATCATATTGAGTAATAGGAATATTATTGTTAACAAGATTTTAACTTTCATTTAATTTATAGTTCATTTTATTTTAATGTTTTATATAATTAGGAAGACACATATAATTACATTATGAACATTATAACACAATGTACATTTTATTCTCAAAAATGTGTTCTTTTGGTTACACATTTTTTCATTCATTAATCTTTTTATTTATTAAATAAATTTAATCATTGAACACTATAAAATTTTTACACGTCATTGGTCCCAAATAAAACCATATTAAAACATGATATGGGCCCAAAATAACTCATTAAAGAATGTAAATAAGAACATAGAACGTCAGTCCTTTAAAAGACATGAAAATGCACATGATGGTTTTCATTTTCAAATGATAAAAATTTTCTCAAAATAATCACATATTTACAATTGAAATCAACTTCATAACCCAAAGTTACATATAATAATTTCATAAGGAAGTATAGTAGAAGATTAATTATTTATAATGTTTTCTTAAAAATAATGGAAATATTTCCATAAATGAAAACCATTCACCCATAGATGATCAGAAATTGTGTTTTAAATCATAAGGAAAATTTATGATTTTATAATATCAAGATATTTTCATAAAAAAACTCTATAAAACATGAAGTTAAAAAATATCCAAGAATTATGAAGTAAATAGTCACATGATAAATGATTTCATTATAATGGAAAGCATAATTTTGAATGTGTGATCTTATTATTAAGGACCCGTGCATAAACATCATCGACATTATCATCAAGGCCTTTCCATAATACATATTAGATAGTATAAATTCTTTATGGAAAAACATTTTATATACCTTCAAGTCCTTTTTCCAAGAAATTGTCATCACATAGGTTGGAATACATCAAGAAATAAATATTCTATTTTTTCTCCGGATTCCTGTTTAAGCATGGATGGTACAACTTTAAAAAAGACCATCCCATAACTTACATAAATATAATTATTTTTCTTATATAGGTAATCAAAATAAATAACACATAATAAATATTCTTTTACAATAAAATTTTTTATTTAAAAACTATCATATATAAGGTTAATAATTTTTTATATAATATAAATAGAAAAAAATGCTCATAATCCATTCTAAAAAATAAAGAGGATGATATATTTTGATATTATCCACAATGAGTCATAAAATACTATTATTGATTATATATATATATATATAATAAATTTATTAAATTATTATAAATATACATTAAAAAATAGAAAAATCTTTTTGTTCTAGTATCATTTGAAAATAAAAAAACCCCAAAAGAATGAGAAATATATATTATTTGAATAAAAATATAAACATGAATTGTAATCTTGATAATTAATAATGGATATGAAGGACCAAAAAAGGTGTTCATGTGTTAATCGTTAAAAACATTCTTTTTACACATCTGTTAAGTGACCAAAAAATTTTATGGATAACATTAAAAAGATTAATTATTAAAAAAAGTGTAATGTAAAAATTAGTTGAAAATGAACTTTATCAATATTTGAAACATAAATAAAAGAATTCATATATAATTTCAAATGACATGAACAATGGGGAATAAGGGTTTAAAACATCTTAATAAGTGATTTATTGAAAAAAAATCTAACAATATATCATGATTCGTTTCATACATTATCTATCACTTGAAAGAAATTATATTAATAATTTAATTTAACATCAAATTTTATAAAGTTTTTTTTTTAATTTTTTAAAATTTTATAATATTTCATTTAGTAATAAAATTGGATAAGTTTATATTTTAAATTTAGAAGACATTTAATCCTTAACCATTCAAATAACATAGTTGTGTTAGCCTTGGTCAATGGGGTCATGGTTTCTTTATCAATAATAACATAAAATGGTAAAGTGTCATTTATTAATATAATATTATTTTATATCCATCCAAAATTTTGGTCACAAAAAATTAATTACATTACTTTAGGGAGACAGTAGTCCGTACGTACACACAAGTGATGTTTTGATTTTTCAAATGGATGGAAAAATTAATTTAAACAAAACTATATATTAAAATAATCATATATATCATAATTATAATATATTTTGACTAAATATATCCATCCATACAAAGGGTAAATTAATAACATTTATTTCTAGAGGTTGTAGTCCACACGTATGCACAAAAGACCGTATCAATTTTCCACAGATGTAAGGGTAATAAGAGAAGTAATATATCTTCTTTACAAAATAAAAATTTAATAAATAACATTTAAATTTATTTTATCAATAATTTTAGACAACCATATATGGAAATTATGGAAGATGAAATAAATAACTTCATGGAGATGATAGTTCATAAGCGCACACAAATGATGTGTACATATTCAAATGGAATGAATGGGTGATGACCAAGGGTTTTAACGTCCTCATAATAACATTAATTTATATCGGATATACTAATGTAATTATAATTTTAGTTTTTTGTTAAATGTTAAAGAGTAATAAGATGAAATAAATTTAAAAAAATTAGTAAAATCTCATACCTCCCCATTTTATATTCTTCTTCCGATTATTCTTAATGATTTTGATGTGGAATTTTATGCTTAGTCCTAGGGATTTTAGATTATTATAGTGGTCTAGAATTTTTTTTATTGAGCATGTCAATCCATTTACAAATATTAAGGATTAATATTGGGAAGTTGAAATCATTTCATGTCTCAATATGTTAAAAAAACAATGATATGAATGCGAACAATCTACCCTATTGACCTCGTGGATTGAACATGCCTCCCAAAAGAACCCTCTTCAATGCCAAGTGCATTATGAAGGATTAAATATAAAGTAAATTCTGTTTTTACTATGATGGTAAGCCACTTTTGGAGTCTTTCCCATTTTAGATTCAATCTCCCCAGATGCCTCAATCCTCCTCATCTCAATCAACCCCATTCCTACCGATGATATAACATATGAAATTATATTTACAAATTAACTCTCACATTATTCCTAAATGATAGATGTCCTTAACTATTGTTCATATATTTTCACCATTAACATGGACCTCTCCACATTCTTGTATGCTACCTACATATGTTACAATGCCTTATATAACAATTCATCATATTATAAGTGATGTATAACAACATCATGAAGGAATATTTTGAAATCCATGTCTAGTAGAATCGGGCTTTGACAAACCAATGTGGTGACATGGATATTTTCAGTGGCGAGAAGATCTGAATTGAACTGATCCACAACATCCATTAGAATCACATTTCCAATGGAAGTTAAAAACATCCCATCATACTATAGACATGGGTATTTATAAATTTTGGCAAGGATATTTACTTTGGGGAGAGAGAGGACATAATGTGTCAGTTTTACTATTTGGAGATCCTTGGTGCCCAAAATTGATTACAAGGCATAGGGGAAAATGTGAATGTCATAGATACAGGGCTTCTAGAGATAGGGGATGAGAAAATAGGTACCTAATTTGATGGTCTGATCTATCAATCTACACAATCGGTCGAATAGCACTGCCCATTTGCAACCATCGACTATGTATATGGAAGAGCCCAGGATGTGACTACGACGCCTAGACCGATTTTGGTGTGACCAACATTATTCAGGAACGAGTATTCTTCTCTAGTGGTCTTAAATTTTAAAACACGGATATTACATATTTTTGTATTAACATAATATACATTACACAAACACATGCGTAAGGGCTATAATAGACTAGTTCCTTTGAAAACATGGAACACTATATTCTTAACAAAGGAATAATCTATAATGACTCCCATAAATATATTCCCCATTAGAAATATTCACAAACATGCCCTACAATAACATTTCTTAATAACTTGTGGAATATAAACATAATAATTGGCCTTCTATTATTCTCATTAAGTGTAAACAAGAGAGATACAAAATTATAACATGATCATAAGGGTATGAAAACATGATAATAACATTTTGATCCCACACCCTACATATGAAATATAAAAATCATGTGTAATGATTGGTAGTTAATAAAACATGAATCATAAGGAAATTAAATTAAATTATCCATTAGGGAATAACATTGGCATAAGACATAGAATTTTGGAATACACATTAGATTATAACAGTGTGAACATGTGTAAATTGAAACAGATTCACTCATTATGTTAATAACATAAAATTAGGCCATCACAAAAACTTATGTACGTGAAAACAGGACCACCCATAACTGTGTAAACATGTAATAAATTTCACAAATAAAATTGTGAACATTTAATTTTGTTAATACATTGAATTATAGACATGTAATGAGGTTCATGAATAACATTTTTAATATGTAATCAGGTTCACACATAATATATTTACCAATAAGTTATCTATATTAACCCAATTAATTGGGGGTAAATATATGTCTAATAAATCTCATAAATAAAATCATTTATACGTGGTCCATGATATTATAATGCTTTCATCAAATCATAACCAATGAAATAAAATAGGTTTCATAAAAAATTTAATCATGACATATGAAAAACTGGCATGTTTAATAAACATTTCATCATTTCATCATAGAATAACATGATGAAATAATTGGGTTTTATAGTCACATTATCATAGTATAACTTGTATAAGGGAATTGGGTCTCACAAACATCTCTTCATCTTAAACATTCACTATTCAAACAATTAATACTGTTAGTATCCCCAAATCGTATTAACTATAAATAATAAGTTGTATCAATTTATTTTATCTTAGATGCATATTGATTTTTAAAATATTTCATGGATTGTTTATTGATCAAGATAATTTTTCATTGAAAATAAATTTTAAAAACTTAAAATATTTATAATATCTTTTTTTTTGAAATAAATAGAAAAACATATAAAATAATATCCAAAATAATTTAAACCTTTTCATAAGGAAAATATCCTTTCTCATTTAAAAACACTTTTTAAAACCTAATAAATTTCAAAATTATTTTCCTTTTTGAATAATTTATTTAAAATATCCAAATTTAAAAATGTATAGGGAAAACACTTTTTTGAAACACCATATTATTCCTTTTAAAATGTCACATATCTTCTCCTTACCAAGGTTTTGGAATATTGGAGTTTGAAACATTCTATTCCTTACATGTAACATATCATTGGAATTTTCAGGGAACCACATCTTTATTTTATTATCACCATAACCAAGTGTGTTTCCACCGTCCATTTACTCATTTAGTTCACATCGAATGACTTATTCTTAGCATCCAAATCCCCTTATATATAATTACAATAATTTATTTGTTCTTAAAACACTAAATAATCATTAAACCTTACTTTTAGGATGAATTATAACACTCAAATATTACTTCTCATATCTTTTAAAAGTTTATTCATTGTTACCCACTAAATCATCTTTCTTCTACTTATTCTCAAGGAATTACTTTTGTATTTTTAAATGATGAATATAGTGAAAGAACTTATTGAAAATTAATATTTTAAACTAATCCCACCATAAAGAGTCATATTTTTATCATTCAATAAATTTTTTCATAAGTTTCCACCATTGATCTACCTCACCATCCAATTAGTAAATAAACAAAATAAAATTTGCTGTCTCTAAAAATTGTACAAAGAAAAATAACATTTTATTTGTATTTATCTTTTTGTAAAAAACAAGTGGATCAAAAGAATGACCAAAATAATGTGTGTGTGTTTGGATAAATGAAAAAAATATTACCACATTTTATTGTTTGTACTTTCAGTATGATATATAGAATGAGAATGCCATGTCAGCCAATCATAGAAGTTTTTTTATTTCAGATCCCATAACATTCAGTGGATCAGGTGTGTAATCATTTAATTGATTATTTAATTAAAAATTAACATAATTATTTCAGGGCCTAACAAATGGATAAAACAAAAAATCATTTTGTAATAAAAAATAATCATAGTGGGGAACCGCATAATAATGATAAATCACAAATAGGGTTTCTAATAATGAAACAATATTTTTAATATATGAATCCATTTTTTATCCTAGTTCATTAATAATTATCATCTTTTTAAATCCTCCATGATGCTTTGTAAGGAGTTTTATAATATTCTAGGCATATCCCCCAAGAGTATCAATCAAGGTGTGAAACATGGCCTATTTTCATGCACCAGGTGATGATTTAGCCCATCCCAATAAGCCCTTTTTGATGTTATTACACCTAAGTACATCTATTTTATAGAGACATCAACTTATAGTATCCATAAAAGGATTTAATTTCATGGAAAAAAAATCTCTATCATTTACCAAAATTCAATAATATTTTCCTATACATTGATTATCCTTACATTTATCCTCAAAGAAGTGCCTTTGAATATCCGTATTAATATACAATTGTATATCACTAATGGATTCTCATCCCACATTCCAAAGGTTAGCTAAACTATTCCTTTGACACCAAATGTAGTGAGACAGGCTTTTCATAAATGGATATTAAATATTTTTTTTATGAGTAATCAATACATTACACAAACACACACTTGAGGAACATAATGTCTTAGTGCCTTTGAAAACATGGAACAGAATTTTATTCACTCATGAATGAAATTAAATGTCTACCACAAAGATAACCCCCTTTAGGAATCATCAAAAACATACCCTGGTTAAACCTTTCATCTTAAACAAGGAAATAAAAACATTAAAAGGGTGGCCACAGATATATTATAATTGTAAATAATGGAGATATGTCTACATAATATGATCATAGGAGAATCAAAACATGGGAATAACATTTGAAAACCACTACCTTCATATAAATGTTAATAAAATTTATTCATTTCATAATTAATGATATTTTATAGTATAGTAATCATAAGGGAATAAAATAACATGATTCATGAGATCATAATATTTGAATACGAAACTGATTTATGGCATACACATCAGATTATAATACTATAAACATGTATAGATAGAAATTGGTTCACTAATTAAATTGTGGACTTGAAATAAGGCCCCCACATAAACATATAGACATATAAACAAGTCCACAAATAACATAATGAACATGTAATAATGTTAAATTATACCATTGTGAACATATAATAAGGTTCACTCATAACATTGTGAACATATATTCAGGTTTACACCTAACATTGTAAATCTATAATCAGGTTCATGCATAACATGTTTACTCATGTGTTATTGGTATTTAATCCATGTATTAGATAGAGATATAGGTCACACCTCCTACATAATGAAAATAATACATATATGTTCCATGATATCATAAAATATTAATCTCAATATAATCCATCAAATGAAGTGGGTTTCATAAACATTTCATCATATCGTAACTTTTAGAAGAAAGATATGTTCATAATCAACTCATCATTTCATCACAACATAAATTTCCAAAAAAGAAGTGATTTTCCTATGAAATTTATCATTGTATAACTCATTAAAGGGAAATGGGATTCATCAATGTATTATAATCATAAATAATAACCATTCGAATTAATAATAAGAACGGTATCGTTGGATCATATACCTAATAAATCATATGTAATATCAAATCAAGTCATCTTGGAAGGGAAATGATTTTACACGATCGGTTGGAAAGATTCTCATGAAAGAAAAATTTTCATTAAATATAATTCTTTAGAAAATAAATTTTTCTGATATCACTTTAATTTAAAATAATCCTAAAGACAAATAAATTAATCTTTAGAAGACATTTTATATCTTTCTATAGGAAAATATATATTTCCCTTTAAAAACACATTTAAAAACATAAAAAGTTTTCGATATCCACTCTATTATGACATTATTTTTTTTAAATTGTAAAATTTCCCAAATAATAAAGAAAACATTTTTTTAAAACATCTTTGAAAACATATAAGGTAATATGGAAAGCTTTGAGTGATCTTGACTATATAAAATGCTTTTCACACTACGCCTGATAAAAAATGAAGATTCATTTTATATTTTTTCTAAATTAGAAATAAGGGTTATTTGAGAACATACAATAAAATTTATTCAATGTGTTTTCTAAAATTAAAATATTGAATAAAATAAATTTAATAAATTATTTATCAAATTTTAAAAACATTTCAAAAAAACAATATTTTGGAAGAAAAAGGGTCTTCAATTAAAAATATGCTTCTCCTTTAAAAGTTTATTTTTAATAAATTAGTACATAATTTGATGAATATGAAGTGGAAAATTATTTCTTATAAAATCTCCAGAGTAGAATAAAATTCGTTATTTTCTCAAGAGACAGATAATATTATTTCATCATTTGAAGCATAATCATAAATAATCTTGATAAATGATGAGATTGCAACATAAAAAAATTTCTATTTTGATAACTCTAAATCATAATCCCCATGAAATAATAACATTTAATAAATATTAAAATATCATTAAAATAAGGATATTAATTATATAACATGACAATGGGGAAGTATATTCAACTCATATAATAAGATAGATTCATAACATAACTTATCTCCCAGAGATGGAAATTTGTGATAAAATCTAGTATCTATTTACTAACTTTTTAACAATATACCCAATGAAAGATATATAATAATATGAATATTTCAGTCACTATAACATTATGAAAAATATTCATTAACTAGATTCATGTTCAGTGGATACACCATATAAAAAATAGGTAGAGAATTTGGAATGTGTCTCAGAAAAGTAAAAATTGAGATTAAAATACCTTACCTCAAGTCTTGAGTTCCATTATACATGTTAAAATCCTATTATATAATAAATATAAAATTATTAAAAATTGATAATTTCACCATAAATATAAATATCATATCATATATTAATTTCTCATGACCCTTTTTACATCTCTTATAACAATTCCAAGTTAGCATCATTTTTAGAAAATGTTATTCTTGAAACATAATTTACAAACTAGTTTCGGAAAACTAAATATTGATTCCATTAATCAAGAGGATAAAATATATGGTTAGTTTTATACAGGCTCTGAGTTAGGGAGTATGTCTTGATCCTACTCTAGCTAGAGAAGATGAGTCTTTTCCCTTGAAGGACAAATATCAAGAGTTTCACAAGAACAATCCTCCAACTTTTCAGGGCAATATTGATCTATTGGAACCAAAGGGGTGGCTCTAGTTTAACAAGATTATTGAATTTATTGACTCACATGAGGAGGTTAGGGTGAAGTTTTACTCATTTCTACCAGGGGATCCCAATCACAGGTGCTGGGAATCTATGCTTTATGATTGGAAGCACGAGAAGATTATATAGAAGGATTTCAAGACCATATTCAATGAACAATATTGATCTGAAGTCTTGTCCTATTCCAAATACCAAAATATCATGGATATTTCCCCAGGAGATCGGTTAGTTATGTAATATGCTAACTGTTTTGTTGAGCTATTGCGGAACACACTTGATATTTTTTTAATGAATTAATGAATGATCAAAAGTCTGAGAAGGGGTAGTGACAAGAAATTTATGATTAGGTATTCCTTTTCAAGATGGGAACCTATGCTGAGGTGGTTGATCATGCTTGAATGGTCGATATTGAGCAGAATGGAAAGTCTATATTTTCTAGACTGGTGTATGGTGTGGGAAGTGGTAACTCCTAAGACAAAAATTGCAAGTGAGATGAGCAGGGGAAGAACAAAGGTGGAAGTATAGGTAACCATTTTAGGAAGTTTTCATCTATAGATTCTGATGTAGATTCGGTTGTGTTGCATTACCGTGAGAAGAGAGGGCACATCCGGCCAACATTTACCTCCCCTCTCAATCCTTGTTTTCGACGATGAGTTATGGGGAACGGGCACCGCTTTGGCTGAGTGACACTCCCATAATATAGTTGGAAATGATATGTGGATTCTAGGGGGTGTATGATCATTTAGAGCTTAGAAGTATAGTGAGATCTCAGTTTGAGGGCTATTGTGGCAGGTCCCAATCATCTTCAAGGTAGATCCAGTTAAGGGTTGAGCCATAGGAGAGCATTTGATCACAGGAAGATATTAGGCATCAACATGTTATGGACCAGAAACCAGTGGGATCAGATGTAAGGCCTGCGATAGCTTGAGTTACCACTTTGATTAGATCTTCTATTGCAGTTTTCGTTTTTGATATTGGTTCTTTAGTTTCTTTTATCTCTTCTCGTCTTGTGAATCTATTAGATTTTCCAACTGAGAATTTTTGGACGGAGTTTTCCACTCCATTGGGTAAGATGGATAAGAAAGCTCCTAGGTACAACTCATTTGTGCTTTTAATATTAGGATTGGTGATTGAATGGGATATCTTGGTCTTAGATATGTACATTTTCTATGAAATACTCAGCATGGATTTGCTAGTGAACTTTTAAGCACGTATCGATTGCTATAGGTGTCAGATGAATTTCATGGAACCTAATGGGAGTCCTAGGGGTTTTCTAGGGGAATGTTATCCTCAGTCGGGTCATCCAGGACATACATTCCATGTGTTGAAAAAAAATAATTTATCTGTCAATGCTCGTGCTAGAGTACAATGGTAGTGATACTAAGGGTCAATGACCTCAGGTGGTGTATGTGTCTATGGATGCATTTAGAGATTATTTTTTAGGATTTACCCCAGAGCAGGACATGGAGTTATTTATTTATTTGGTTCTACGAACACTACTGATATCTCTACCTTCGTATCGTTTGACCCCCACTGACTTGAGGGAATTAAAGATACAACTATAGTATTTGTAATACAAAGGATTAATTCACCTGACTGTATCTCATTGGGCCACTCCTTTCTTTTTTACAATGAAGGAAGATAGATCCCTCTATTTTTTCATTAATTACCAGAATCGGAATAATGTAACCATCGAGAACAAATATATATTTCCCTAAAGAGTTGACATATTTGATCATCTGAATTGGGAAAAGTGGTTTTCTAAAAATGATTTTTGATATGGTTACCACTAAGTATGTGTGAGAGAGGCGAACATCCTGAATATATCTTTCCAAATGAAGTATATCCACTTTGAGTATTCGGTAATACTTTTTTTATTAACCAATGCTCCAGTGGTTTTAATGGCCACATGGAATAGGTTGTTCTACTAGTATCTCGACCCTTTCATCGTGGTATTCATTGATGAGACAATGGTTTACACTAGATCCGAGGAAAAGCATGAGCATCATTTTCAGTTCATGTTGGGAACCCGGTGGGATCATTTCCAATATGAAAACTTGTACAAGTGCACTTTCTAGATGAGGAATGTGAAGTTTCTAAGTCATGTAATCTCAGATCATGGGGTTTCATTTTTCCTTGAATATATCAGTGCAGTCATGTCATGGAAGAAGCCAAAGAATGTGTCAAGATCTGATGTTTCCTCGGCCTAGAAAGTTATTACAAGCATGGTGTTCAGGATTTATCTCAGCATGCTTCTCCCATGACCACACACACCTGTACAAGGGTGATGTTTGAAATGGGTCCAAAATGTCAGGAATACTTCAAGGAGATGCATCAATAGTTAACTAATTCCCACATGTTTTTCATTCCATAAAAATGGAAGGGCTATGTGGATTATTTTGGTTCTTTAGGTATGGGTGTTAAGTGTGTGCTTATACAGGGTAACCATGTGGTGGCGTATGGTTCTCTCCATTTCCAACCACATGAAAAGAGTTACCTGACCACCAGATTGGAGTTAGTAGTGGTGATGAATTATTTGAATACAAGGCATCACTACCTCTTTTTGGAGAGGTGTGTGGTATTCTCTGAATATAAGAGCATGGCCTACATCTTCTCATATGATGATCTTAATATATGGTAGTTCTATTGGGTCATGTATTTTAATGGGTTCGACATAGATATCGTCTATATCCTAGGTAAGGGTAATGTGGTGGATAATTCCTTCAGTATAAATGTTCAAGTGTAATCATTGAGGATGTCTAGTGATGATTGGACTCTGATGGGGCTCTTTTCTCACGTACACATAGAGATCAAGGAGCATAGTGGTGCTTTGTTCTTGGTGATGATTAAGATTAATCTGTCTCATTCAGATTTGATTCAACTGGGCACCCATGAAATTATTTTTGGTAGTGGTATTTAATATTTCTTTATGGTGGGGAGACATCTTCTTATTGATCTTTTTCTCTCGATGTCACATTTTTCATCAAGGGACATTCGGTGGTGTCTTTGTCTATGAGGAAGGTAGTGATGTAGGAGTGCTACTAATATTAGTGGTATGTTCATCATGGAGCTACTAAAATTCATTATGATATTCCTAGGTATTTCTTGTGGCCATGTATGAGATGACACATAGCATATTTCTTGTCGAGATAATATACATTTCAGTAGGTAAAGGTAGAGAATCGAAGGCCATGTGGTTTTCTCCAGCCGTTACCCACTACTACCTGAATGTGGGATGAGATTTCCGTGGATTTAAGTATATTCTTACCTTTACAACATAGGATAAGAACACTATTTGTTATGTTATTGATTTTCTGGCCAAATCAGCTCACATAATTATGATTATAGATATAGGTAATGTGGTTGAGCTGGACCGATTTTATATTCCATAGGTGGTTATGATTCATGGTGTTCCATTAGAATTTTCCTTATATTGAGACCCCTATTTTTACTCTTGGTTTTGGGAAGGAATTGATAAGGTTCTTGGGTCATAGATTAATAAGATCATGAGATACCATCCTCAAACAGATGGCTAGAAAGAGCAGGAAAATCAAATTCTGATGTACATGCTTCTCATTTTTTTCTAGATTTTAGAGGATTGTGGGATAGACATTTGGGATTGGTTGATTTATCTTATAATAATAATTATTAATATTCTATTTGAATGTCTCATTTTGAGGCACTCTATGGTTTTCCTATTTGGAACCCTGTGTTTTGATGATGTAGGTGAGACCTCACCGTTAAGGTCGAGCCTTATGCAAGAGACATATGTGATGGTAAAGTTGATCAGAAATCAGTTTTTGACACCTCAATGTCACCAAAAATATTATTCTGGTTAGCTGCATCGAGATCGTGAGTTCTCTGGGGTGGATGTGTATTCTTGAAGGTGGCCCCTAGTTTGGTCCATCATTGTCTAGGAATTTAAGGAAAGCTAACACTACAGTATGTTAGACCTTTTGAGATCACCGAGAAGATATTCATGGTGGTATATAATATAGTATTTCATTCTCAGTATACATCTATTCACAATGTATTCCATGTATCACAATTGAAGAAGTACAGTCTAGATTTGTCACATGTGTTGAATTGGGAGGAGATGGAGATATGGCCCGATTTATTAGTGTTTTAATGGATGATGAGTATAGTGGATTCTCAAAAGAAGGATATTTTAGTAATTTCAATTACAGTAGTCCATGTCCATTGGATGCTTGTTAATGATTTTCATGAGACATGGGAGAATATATCATGGGTTGAGCAAGAGTACCCATTCTTGTTTTCTGATCAATCTTCAGGCTGACTTTCCAAGATGGAAAGTTTCATGGTAGAATGAATTGTCACATTTCTTCATTCTTTTTCAGTATTTTATCTTATTTTATTGGCCTATATATTCCTCCTAGTCACTCCTTTAATTTTGGAGAAATTTCTTTTTTTTTGGTTGGAAAAAACAAGTTATAGGGTTAGGAGCACATTCTCTAAAATAAAGCAGACAAACCCTTCCCAGTGTCCAGGTCACATATAAAAAAATTATTCCCAGTTTTCATATACGTAATTAATCATAATGCATTCCTTTCTTCCCCAATTTGACCGTTTAAGCCATATAAGGCTTCTAAGCTCCATCAAGATCCCTTGGAAACCATTTTTAAGGGTTTTTTTGTGGGGAAACATCATTATTATTTAAGTAAGTGAGTCTTTCGTTGGTTTTCTTCCTAATCTCTAGAGGTTTATCACCCCTTTTAGAAGTTATAAAATTATATGAGCTAGGTTTTCATCCCCAGGGATTAATATTGTGTTTCTTGAATCAATATTGTTTAATAGGGTTTATTATCACTTTCTTGTGTTGCGATTGTGGTGTGGGTGATGTTTCACACAAATTTTTGGGGTTTTTAACATTCATGGAATTTGGTTCCATGTATAAACATTAATTAATGAATTTATCTTTCTTGATCAACAAATTTAGCATGTTGCTCATCTATTAGGTATGGTGTGGAAACCATTTTTGTAGATTTTATTAGTTGTTTAATTTTAATGTCTCATCTTGACATGGAATTGGGTTTTATTCATGTGTATTCCATGTTGTATCATTTGGGGTTATTTTATGATTCATGAAATTGATTTATAAAATAGTGCTACGGATTCCAATTCTACATTAATATGGTATTGTTGGGTGTTTTTCTGTAAAAAAGTAATTTTAAATAAATTTTGTGTGCAAAGCCTTGTAGCACCTCTTAATGTTGTTTTATAAAATTTTTATTTATTTTAAAGAACTACATTGAGATTTCAGAACAGGTTTGAGGTACTATATTGTGTGTGTATGATTTGAAAATAAATTTTTTACGTGTCAACAATATTTTATAAATTGTGGAACTTGATTGGGAAAAAATGGGAAGCCCATGTATATTAGTGGGGAGACCAAAAATAGTATTCTAGTGATTTATAAGTGCCCCTGTCCTTGTTTCACATAGTAAGACAAACGATTATAACACTAACTAAATAATAATGATTGATTGGATATGACTAGGTTATGGGTGTGTTCCCTACTAGTCATGTGTGCAATAGAATGTAGTTCATTACGGTTCCTATTCAAAATTTCACAGAGATGTTATGTACCTAGTATCACATTGTTAGCTAGTTTTAATAGGTATTTCTCATGACTAGTGGTCATCGATTATATTGTACATGCCATCAAAATATGGTTTTTAGTGGTAATTCCAGCATTATGTGTGATTTCATTAAAAATTTTCATTCATTTTTGTTCTTATCTGAAAAACTATTTTTATTTAATGTTTCATCCATTTAAAATTGTTAATAACATTTCATGTTTATGAAAACATGAAAGATTTTTGTTTTGTAATGTTTATAGAATGTAATCTCTTATAGGGTGGAATCATATTGGGAATAAGCTCACACCCGACTTACACATTTGGGTGTAATTAGAATTGGTAATGTTTGACATATGTCAGGGAAAGTTATTTGGAGGCAGAGGTTATGGATGTCAGCTTCCATCCATTTTGTGGTGGTGTGGAGATGGATTGAGGGAAATTCCCCCTTTTTGTGTGGTGGTTTTTGTGTAATAATTTCTAATTTTTTTAACCTCTTGGGTTTTTTTAAACTATGTAATTCTATTGTAAAAATTTTTATGTCTTTTTTGGTGTAATTTTTCAGATTCTGTTTATTTATTATTGTTGGGTTTTTATGTTTCTAAACCCAGGTAAATCATTCCCAACCAATTATTTATGATACATGGTCACATATTCCAACCCATGGGGAGAGATAATTCCCTTCGGCTCTTACCATGGACCAGTTCAGGCATCGGTTCGAATGACGACCTGGCTTGGTTTGTGATAGGGTTAATGTACTATGTATTTTTTAGTTTTTTATTACTCTAGTCTCACATGGGTAAATTTTCTAGCAACAAAATATGATGACATTTTCATTTTCAACACTTATTTATCCAATATTAAAACTGAAAAAATACTTCCCTTGATAACTATTTATAGTGTTCATAGTGTATAATTTGAAAATATCAATTTTAAATCATTTTTTAGTAAAAAATAAATTACAAAAAACTTTTCATCTCATAGAAATCCTCAGCAAAATAGTGTTGTTTAAAGAAGAAATGATATTCTTCAATAAATAACAGGAACCAGGATGAGAGAACACTCAATTTATAATCATTTTTTGGATGAAGCTATTAGTATTAATTTTTATACAATAAATAGAGTTATAATTCCTCGATTAATTAATAAATGTTTTACAAGATTTCGACTGTCCAAAACCTAGAAGATTCTTATAATAGTATATTTGGATACAAAGTGATCTTCTTAAATATTAAAGATAACTTACAAAAAATCACAACCTATTTTTATGAAGGTATATTATTGGGTTTTTCCACTACATCTAAGTCATATTGTGTTTTTAATAAAAATTATTGTACTCTTGAAGAAATAGTATGTGATAAATTTGAGCAAACCAACCCATTAGTTTATTAAAAAACCCAACCAAAATCCTCATATGTTTTTTTAAACTAATTCACAACCTTTTTTGGAATATTATTCAAAGTGGTAAAATACTCGAGAAATAGTTTTTGAATTATTTACTCAAGAGTATTTTATACCTTCTTTTGATAAACAGGTTTTATATAACTCATGTCATATGTTTATTAGGAATCATCCTACTGATAGTATCATTAGATACACAAACCATCTAGAAAAGACTTGAATTTCCATGAGAAATAATGTATAATATCTTTCATTTATTTCCCAATTTTTAAAAAAATACATGATTAATCATTAAGTGATTAGGATTGGATTAATGCTATGAAATATCAGCTTAATTAATTTGAATAGAATAAAGTCTTTTCATTCATAAAAAGTCATAATGAAACATCCATAATTAGAGTAAAATGGAGATTCAGAAATAAAAGTGATTAGAATCAGATAATAGTTAGAAATAAAGAAATAATTACCGCTAATGGTTACATTCAACAAAAAGAAATAGAATACTAATAAACCTATCCAACAGTAGCTTGACATCAATATTTTCATATTATATTACCCATTTCAACATCATTCAATTTAAAAAAAATAAAATGGATGTGGAGTGTTCCTTACTAAACAATTATATACGAGAGTATGTTTTTATGACCATCCAATTTGTTTTGAAGATAAAAAACATATTGAATTTTTTTTAAGATTACCAAATATGTATATATACTTAAGCATGTTCCTAGAGACTAGTATAATATATTAACAGGATTTTAGTTCCAAAGTAATATGTTAAGGGAATATCTTATATAATTTTTTTTAATTAAATTCAATAAATAATTATCATTGTTCAAATTAATTTTTATTAAATTATATTAATATCAACTCAGAAATCTTCAATAGAATATTTTTCATATATTATAAAATCAATGTTTCATATGAGTATAATTTGTGAGTTAACAAATTTTCGTGGTCTTCAAATATCTCAAAAACAAAAACGTACTTATATATCTCAATATATGTATATAAAATATCTTCTTAAAACGTTTTCATACAATAAAACTAGTTGTGTTAGTACTCCCATTTGTAACAAAATACACATTATCTAGATGATAATGGGAAGCTAAATGATGGAAACCAATTCATATATATGATGGGATGTTTTATATAATTATATTCTAGTCAGAAAAACATAATGTTTAACATATGATTATGTGAAAGATTCTAATAAATCAAAAATAATACCATTTAAAAGCCAGAAAATGGATATGTTATTTCTTAATCAGAACTATAGATTTTATAATTTTATATTCTTATGGAAATGATTTTACACTTAATTTTTTTCACATAATTGATTTTGAGGTTATAGAATAGATAAGAGAGTAGAATCAGAACTTTTCATCTTATAAGAGGTTAGTTGCGTTCATGTTCTTCTATGAATCAACAAAATTTGTATCCCTTTCCAATAATGAAGTTGAATATGTGGTAGCTATAATTTCTTGTTCTAAAATGTTGTGGATGCAATGGAAACTCGCTAATTATTTCATGACATTTACTAAAACTCAAATACTATGGGATAAAACTAGTTCTGTTACATTAAGTAAAAACTATTCACATCACTCTCATAAATAACATAAAGATGTTATATTTCAATTTCTAAGGGATCACACACTTAAAGAATATATAATTTTAAATTCCATTAGAATGTAATAACAGCATGTTGATGGGTTTACAAAACCATTACCTTTCTATAGATTCGTATTCATTAATGAGATCCTAGGAATAATCATCGAAAATTAGTCATTCATATCTACATCCTACTTACCCATATTTTTACATTATGTTACTCTTCTATATATGTGAATATATGATTTTTCTATTTAGAAAAAATTATTTTTTCAAGAATATACTTCTTTAAATTTTTTATCATAAAGGCTTTTTTAGAAACATAATTCCTTATAAAATTTTTATATCAATTTTATGGAAATTTATTTTTTGACAAAATGAATATATAAAATTTTGCAAAATCATGTTTTTCATATCAGATTTGAAAAATATATATTATTCAAGATTTCATTTATATTAATCTCATTTGAGGTTTAATTTAATTTTTTCATAATAATATATCTATTAATTTTTTTATATAATATATTCAACTATTTATTTTAATTTCAACTATCAGAATATGTTATTATATAAGTATAAGAATAATAATTTATAATATGAAAGAATCCACTCTTGAAGGTATTATTCTCTCCTTTAAAATTTTAACACTATTCCATTATGATTAGTTACACACTTGTTTGATTTTATTATATTTATATTTTTTCAAATATTATTGTATTAATCCAATATGATAAAAACATATTATTAAACATAAAGATTATATTTTTTAAAAAACAAATATTCTTCATATATTTTCTAAACTGTCAGATCAGTTATTTGAAATATCATACATCATATATTTTTTTAATATAAACCATTCCCTAGAATCTCAAATATAAAGGGGATCCCCATATGGGTCCCACATTACTTAATTCAAGACTTGTCCCTCAAAATGTATCTTCATTAATGTCTCCTAGTCTGAATTAATCTTCAAGTACAAACTCTCATTTTTATGTCCCAATACGATGGAACCTATGATGGATTATAACATGTGGTATGTTTTTAGGGAAATGTTATTAGTTTTAAATTTTTATAAAAATTATGATTCACCTCTAAAGAGGATAATCGATTTCCATGGTAAGAAATTATTATTTTTGAACAAATATATCCCAATTATGATTTGTCTTACTTGGATATGGGTAGGTAATTTTAGGATTCAATAACGTTATTTGATGAAAATGAAAAAAATATGTTTTCTTTCTAAATCTATGAGAACTGATACAAGATCATATATAGAGAAATCACATGACTCATAGGTATGTCAGCTGAAAGAGATACATTTTTCCATCTCACAAACTACATGATTATAAATGCATATTCAATAAAGAATATTCCGAAAAGTCTTTATTTTTAAATGTATCAAATGATGAACCAATGAAGGTCACACATATCATTCCAGATAACAGATTAATTTTACTTTGAATGAATGTGTTTCTAATTTAGAGAAAGAGAGATATAAACACATTGAACGTATTTCATATCGTTATTCTGGATTACATGGTTAATATTAATAGAATAGATATAGTTGGATTTAATCTCTTGACAGTAATGATTATAAATTAAGGATCTATCATGTATCAGATTATATATTTCCAAATATCATAGGAAATATAATTTAATCATGTATGAGGAATTTCAATATAGCATACAAGATGATTTTTGTCAATGAAAATATTTTTTTAAGTGATGCCACAAAAAATTATGTTTTTATTTGATTCTATAAAATAAATGTTTGTGAAGAATAATAAAGTATTGCATCAAAATCATAGCCTTAATCTAATAAAAATAAAGGTAAAAAGTTTTTTCAATGGGGAAAGGATGAATCTCTATCTCAAACAAAAGGAAACTAAACTAAATAATAAGTTATTAGACTTACAATTGTGTAATTAATTTGTGAGAGTAGATATCACTTCTTTAAATGTTTTTTTAACAAAAATGGATCCTTTATTTTCGACTCCGAAAACAACCATTTTTCATACCAACGCTCCCTCTATATGAGATGAATGAAAAGTAGTTATATTAGATAATGAATTAGTTTCAATTGGAAAACATGATTTGAGATTGGATTCACAACTTCATCACATTTTTTGAAAATAAATTTTATAAGGTGTTATTGAAATATATATTCTATAAAAATCAACATATGGTAATCAAGTAGATGTTATTTCCAAATAAATAAAACAGTATGAAGAAGAATAATAAGAATAAGGTGAAGGAAAATAGGAGGATGAGTTTGAATAAAACTAAATTGCCGATAAAGAATATCTCCATTCTAATAATCTTTCATTGAGAACATCTCATGATTCTTCAAAACAATTATCTTGTTTGGGAGGTAAAAAAAAGTGAAATACTTTAATCAAGAGAAATCGCAGTCCAAATCAATTCAATAAAACAAATATTTATCTAAGAGAGATGGATGAGATTAAAACGAAAATTTATAATTAATTAGAAGGATTTTTGTCGATGAAATTAAGATTTCATATGGAAAGAAAGTTTATTATTGAACTGAAAAATTAGTTAAAATGGAGTGCACAGTGAAGATATCCAAAGATGAAATTGGAACTAGTCGAATCCTACCTCTATAATATCTAAAATAATATTATTCAAATTTTATAAGAACTAATTATTTTGAATGAGTATACATTATTGTGTATAAAAAGAAAATGCATGAAGTAAATATTAATTTTTTCCTAAAGCTAGTGTGTCAGTGTCAGATGTTTTTGGATTTTTTTAATCAAAAATCTGATTTGAAAAATATGATGAAATAAAAAGTGACTATCCTACAAGTCGAGTTCAAAGCCCGTCAGGATTATTATCATATTCATAGGAAATCATGTTCCCAAATGCCTAAGTGGTCTCTACATGTTAATAACAATCTTAATATACATGACGATATTTTTAAAGACATAAGGACAAAGTTAAAATAATGGAATGAATATTTATGATTGATAATAATGCAGTTGATAGATTGAGTAAAATTTGTTATTTCTTTTAAAGTTCAAACTAAAAATCATAATAAGATTGTGAATGAGATGAATGGAAATATGAGATATTTAAAGGATCAGATAATAGGACTCAATTTTACTAATAATGAAGTCAGTACCCTAAACATTGAGATTTCCCAAAGACATAATAATTATGAAGAAAATAATCATATGCAAGATTAAAATATTCTAACATAGGAGGACATGTTACAAGAGAGAGAAAATAATAATCGGTCTCAGGAATAATTCATTGTAAACATGTAAGATGACATGAAATAATTCAATAAATTCAAGACAACAATGAGGACATTGATGTCAAAGAAAGAATAATTTAATATCATAAACCCTTATTTTAACTATTTGGATCAAATTTTCATTAAAAAATAATTTCATATACTTTAAATTTTTTGGAATGTATTCTCATTATCAACTGTTTGAATGTTCTTTCATTCATTTTGAATAATCAATTACATTATTATTTATATTTCATATTTTCCTTTCTTTATCCCTTTTCTTGTATTACAATATTCTTTCACAATCCTTTTTAAAAATCACAATGGGGTAGATATTTATACAAAAGAAAATAATTTAATAGAAAGGTGATATGTTTTATGTAAGGGGATAAATACATCTAATGAAAATAATTCTATCCTTATTGGAAGTTCTTCTCCTAAGATGTAGTTAGTCGTATTAACCATTATATTCAGAATAGTTATAAAATTAGGGGGATATCGATATTATTTATTAATTCCAAATATGAAGATATTTAAAATACAAGTCGACTTATTTGTTTCAATGTCTTTTTTTTAGTTTTATAGATTGTGTTTTCCAAAAAGGAGGATATTCTTGAGTGAAATATTTATTTTTTAATTTCTTATTCCTTCAATTTTTGTAGTCACAAACATTTTATTAAATAATTAATTAAAAGCACATTCATGTACAAAGTATTTTAAAAATGTTTTTATAGAAATAATTTATGTTTACCATATGTAGAATTGGTTTTAAATGAATTTATAAATATAACACTAATTTATTAATTACAATTATCATAATTATTATTGAACTGATACGGATCAAAATCACATTTTTCAAATCGAATTTAACGATTTTCTGTATTGTCTTCTTACTAATTTTTTTTTATTAATAAGACTTTACATCGGAAAAAATATCATCAAAATCATAGTTATAAGATAATCACAATGAACCATAAGGAAATCCAAAATATTTATCTATCCTTAAATTATAAATATTGATAAATTTATTCTCTCTTAATTGTATAAGTTGGACACTATAAACTGGTGTACATCAAAATGAAGTTAAAAGTCATGTTATAATAAATTTTTCAAGTTTTAGGTGTCTATGGCATCGTGAAAAAACTCAGAGAAATTTGAATGGTGGATTATCTGGATGATCATTTGATTAATTACTATAAATAATCTACCATTCGATGATTTATTATCATATTACATATCATTTCATTTGCAAAAAACTCAATGTGTGAGAGCAATGAATCTTATAAAAGTTAACTACTTGTTCCATGTACTTCTACGATTTTTGAGTTTTATTTGTTAATGTAATGACCAATCATTTGAATATGATAGAGGGGTCACTTGGATAATAAGACAAAGAACCCAATAATTTTATTAGTGGATCACATGGATAGTAAGATAATGAAGATGATCATCGTTGTGAGGGATCACAGGGATAGAGATAGAGAGAAGTTGATCATCGTATCAAGGGCTCACGAGGATAGAAATATAGACTGATCTTCTTGTTGAGGTATTTTCCTAGTAAGGGATTGATACAAATTATTGTAAGTATAAAATATAGGACCTTTATCCTAGGTTTTTTATACTGTTATATTTATGTTAACAGAATTATATTAGTTTGTGTTACATATTTTGTTACAATTATTTTATTTTCACTGCAATAGTAATAGAAAATAAATTCTTTATTTTTAACTTTAGAAACATAATTTCTGATTATCGTAATAAATTTAATTATGATATATTTTTATTACACTGTTTTATCATGACTGTTGTGATTATGTTTATTTGTGTTCTTACTCTGGTTAAATCATTTTCTATTATGAATATGATTCAACCATAATTACAAAACCAATACATACTAAATACAATTCTATTTTCTATAAAGGTAGAATTATTTTCATATGATGACCCGTGGACTTATATATCAAAATACACATGATTATGATATTCTTATTATCAGAACAAAGGGCTAAATCTGATTATCATTTGAATACTTAAAAGGTTTTTTGAATACAATTTGTTTAATATTGTTAAATAATGTTTCATTTATTGTTAAAAAATAATGTTTTTAAACATTAAATTCACCCCCTTTTGTATTTATCTATCTATCGACTTTAATATCCAACATACTGTTGTCCTTATCATTAAAACATAATCAATATATTAAATGATATAAATATGAAATTTTTTTAAATACAATTTTTTTAATACACTAAGAAAATCCATAATCATGTAGAGTGGATGAAAATGGATCAATATAGACCAGGGATAATGGAGTAGTTGATCAAAACTCTTACACCATTTTTGAGATAAATTTTTTTGATCTTATCACAATTTTTTATACTAAATTAAATCATTTCATTGATTATCATGGTAAAAACTTCTTACCTATTTAAATTGTCTATATAGAAAAAAATGAACTATTTTTCAAATTTATCCATAAAGATTGAAAATTTAAATTAAATATTACAATATTCAATTTCTAGAAGTCATAAAAATTAAATTCAATATATTTTCACAAAATACATTTAAATCTTGTTTCTTAAAAAGTTATATTTTATATATAAAAGTATTTAAAAAATAAATTATTATTTTAATTTCTATGGAATCAATTGAATTATTTTTAATAAAATTATAATTATGTGATATTATGTAATGTATCACCTTCGGCTCCACTAAATTGTTTCACCAATACGGTTCATATTGTGACCTCATGTGTTCCCATCATACACTTGTGGATATCGACTAACAGTGATTGTCAAATACAGCAAGTGGGTATAATATACTCAAATTACAAGAGTATAAAATTAGTGAAAAATCAAAATAGATAATAAGTAAATAAGTAATAATCAATAACCATGATTCGTGTAATCAATTACAAAAACTAAGAAAACTCCCCCAACCAACTAGAGTAAACATGCCATGTCATAGTAGTGTCACATACAAAATGAAATACAGAATGATTACACGATGATAATCCCAAAAGTTTTCCAAAACTCAATCAATTTCCATCATCCTTGCTCCATTGCAAAATCTCAACTCAACCATATATCATATATCCTTTTCCCTTTTCCTGACATGTAACAATGAAATCTCACCATGTGCTAATGGAATCCCAAGTAAGGTGTGAGTATATCTTAGTAGGCCCTGACCAATGATTTCTAAAGTAATATCAAGTCTAATTATAGTGTATTACGAATTAAATTGAAAAATAAATAATGTTTCAAATAAAATAGGTCTCGCCAATAAAAATTATTTAATTTAACCCCAACGGACCTCAGGTTCCAAGTGACACCAAATCCAATAAACATGTGTTTTCTTGTGATTGTTAATGAAAAACATTACCATATAGTTATCACATGAGTACACAATAACCATCAGTCCATGTATCAAAATTGGGGGTGCACAACATTGTGGTCAGAAATCCCAAAATATGACATGAACATCTAAACCAAACATCTTTATATACTGTGGAATGCACCAACACCCATTCCTTGATATAGAACACCATGAACAACATGAATTGTGTGGTTGTTTACTTTATGACTGAAACCCTTAACAATTTCATTAAGAAAAAATTTCAAAGGTCCAACACACGACCCTTAACAAGAAAATTAACAAGGGTGTATGGTTCACGCCCAAATTTACCCAAGAGAAGAAGGGTAGAACGGTCCTTGTAGTGTAGCTTGGGTTGTCGATTCCACAGAGACCTAAGAAGATACCTAAGATACACAACCTAAGGGATGGATTTTTGGCTATGAAGTGGCCAACTTGGATTGATTTTGGATGGGTTTTTAAGATATCTAATAGATTTAAGTGGATTAAATTTAAAAGAATGAGTTTATCCTAGGTTATCGCTCGGGGTGGATTGGACGTATTTTCTTTTTAATTATTTCAATTTCATAAATTTGAGATGGGTTTATTTAAAGAGATAAAACAACATCATCACTTACTGGTTTAATGCCTACACCCTCTAATACTAATCACCTATACACTTGAAGGATCAATGTTTTGATCACTTCAAGGTAAAGGATCGTATTAGTACCTGATGTGTGTGGCCTTAAATTCAACAAGGACGATGATGTTTAAAAATCATCAAATAAAAATCCCAATTAAAGAAGTGATTATACATTAATTAGGTGATAAATAACATCCAATCCATCCCCTTTCTACTCCCTTGGATCAACCCATAAGTGGGTTATCCCTCCATTGATCCCATGGTTTCAGTGGAAGCGGAAAGTAGACTCATGAGGGAGGAAATGGAGAAGTAATGAAAACAACAAAAATAAAATGATCACTCCACCGTTGTGTGAATAATTTCACAAGGGTTGGTGTGAATAAATTCACACCTTGATCCAATGGTATCAATGTGATATTAAGAACAACAGAATAAGAGTATAAGAAGAACTTTTATTAAGAAACTAAAGTTAATTGAACAACTTACATGTGAAAGACAAATTTGAGGCAACAAAAATGCAGCATAACATTACAATTGAACAAAGAATCCAAGATCCAAAACTCTTTCACCCCCACTGCCTTAAATAGGAATTTTGGGAGCCTTGGGTCGAACCACCAACAGTACAAAGCATCTTAATTAATTTTTCTAGGCTATAGGTGGTGGAAAGCTTCTGGAATTTGGACTTTTCCATGTTTGACCCGAGGTGGCAGCCAGCTTTCCTTCACCAAACAGACGCGTCTGGAAGACCTTCTAGACGGCCGAATAAGGGTGGGACATAGAAGAAGAAAATGGAGCTCCGGATATGTTCTAACCTCCTGTAAAGGTTGGGCCCATTTGGAGTTGTGGATTCCGAGATATGAGCAAATTAGTGGGATGTTTTTCAGGGCCGCAGAATCTGGCCCAGAATTGTATCTCTAACTTGGGACGCCTAAATGACCACCATGGAAGCCTAATTAGCATTAACTCCTGAAGCGTAAGTTGTTCCTATACATGTCTTCTAGCATCCCACGATGTTTTGGATTAATTGGGCCTGTATGTTGGGCCTCACAGTCTCATCAGTGGGATGGTCCCAATCTGCCTTCTCCAAAATTGCTTCCTTTCATTGCCAAATATCTCCATCATCCTCCATGAATTCTCCATTGATCCCTGAATTAAACATGTTCATATTGGAGTGTAGATAAATTATCAAATTAAAATATGTATAATAAGATGAATCATTTGGTACTTTAAATGATGTTCAAAAATGTACCACATAATAGTGCATTTTAAGAAGGTATTATAATCATAATGTGAAATGATGTTCAAAGTGTAAAATGCACTAAAATGGTGTTTATGAATAATAAAGAACATGAATATTATGTATATTAACAATGAATATTAGCCTCATTTAGTGGCTAATCAGTGTACCCCCCAACTTGAGTTTTGCTAGTCCCGAGCAAAATACATCTCAACAATATTAAATTCGAATTTCTTTTTCCAAAAACATTTTAATACACAATGATCACCAAAAAACCTTATACCAAACAATCATTAAACTCATCAAAATATTTTAATACAAGATAGTTTCATAAGCATATCCCAATCCCAAGACCATTCCTTTGATCAAATCCATCATCATACTTCATCCAACTCAATTAGGTGTAATGATGTGTTGTGAATCACAATAGATATGGGGGTTCATTTTCATTCAAGGGGGAAATCATGGAAGCGCTAGGTGTAATCACATTTAATCCTAATATGAGTATTCTTCATCCCTATTTTTTTTTGATTTTTTTTTTGCAATATTGCTATAGTAATTGAGATTGCAGTTAATCAAATTAACCCATGTAGCAAGACTTTGCCGATGAATCCCAGACTCAAAGGCCTTAGGGCACCAAGTGAAGCCCACATACTCGGGCATCGTCTCGAGTTAACTTAATAAAAAACAAAGTCATATTACCATAAATAGAGATATATTGAAAACCTCAGGGCTTGACAACTCTGGAGTCACGATCCCCAAGTGCCGAAAGCCTCGCATTTTATCAATCCATTGCTCTACACGCAAATTTTTATTTTTATTTTTTTATTTTTTTTATTTTTTAATAATTTTTATTTTAGTTTTTTTTTGAATACTCATATTATTCATAAAAATAAAATCATCCTATGCTATTTATTACGGGACCCCAAAAATTCAAATTAGTACCCCACAGTCTAGAGGACGTGCATTGTGGCATTTTTTTATTTGGATGAAAATATAAACGATGAAATATCACATTGGACAGACACACTTTCCAAAATCTATGCTCATGAAATTATACAAGGATTAAAATCAGAATCAGGGCATGCTAAATTATTTAATATTCAGTTTCAAAGTTTGAAATGTGTATTACCATGTTTAAAGTTAAAGGAATTTTTCCTTCCATTTTCACAATTTTTTTTTCAAATCATTTATCATTTTTTTGACACAAACTCATTTTTTATTTTATCTCCCCCCCAACTTAAAACAACACTGTCCCCAGTGTTTGAAGAAATGAAAAATTAGAAGGAGTAGAGGCAGGGAATAAAAATTTAAAAAGGAAATTGAAAATGAGGATTATGGAATGAAGTCACCTGGTGGTTGAAGTTTGAAGTTCTTGCCGCTCGAATTTAGTCCTTTGATATCCATGTCGCTTGCAGAGTTCCCTAGTGGAAAAATGAAAACAAACAAACAAAACAAAAGAGTATATATATATATATAAGTAAAATATAATTATATATATATAATAAAATAAACTGATGATACATTGTCTCCTTTTTAAATTTCTGGGTAAGGTATTACTCAAGGATCACACCACGTGACACAGATGAATATGGTGCTCCACTTTCATACCCATCCATACTCATAATAGAAGAACAGGTCAACAGTCTATATTTTTAAATATAAAAATGATTAACTAAAATATTAAATTTTATTAAAAAAACAAAATGATAGGAAACTTAAAAACCATGGGTTGCCTCCCATGCAGCGCTTTGTTTAACGTCGTTAGCTCGACTTGAACCCCACGACATATCCAATACCAACATTCAACATTTTATGGACCCCATATTTCTCCATTTCTACTAGGTTGAGATTTATTCTATGTTTAGAATTTGTTTCATGCACAAACCTCTGTTCTAAAATGAGCAGGTAAATCCAAGGAATATCATAAATGATGGATCCAATTTCTTTTGTAGTGTTTTCTAAGAAATTATGAATAATCACCTCTTTAGTGGTTTCAAGATAAGAAATGGTGACAAATGTAAGTTTTTGGCTATCCCCAATGAATGGAAACTTGGGGGTGGATGGAAAGTCCTTTTGTTCAAGTTTAAGTAGGCTAAAACTTTCAAACATAGGTTGGGACTTTGAATTGAACTCAGTTTCATTTTCAAAATTGATCAAAAAAATTGGTTCCTTTTGAATAGAAGATTCAACCACAAAATTTGAAAGATTGGTGTTTGGAATGGATATGGACTCAATGTTTGTGATTTCTCCCAATGGTTCAATGGTTGGTGTTTTTGAAAATTCATCAATGGAGTTATACTTAGGAGACTCAATCCATGATGTCAAATTCTCGTCTTTTGAATCCAAAAAGTCAATTTCCTCCTGATTTAAAGACCCTTCAAAAATTCCTTGATCCTCTTCATCAATCCCAAATCCAAAGGTTGGTTCTTCAATAAATTCATGAGAGGTTTGTGGGAAACTAGACACTTCACATAAGGTTATGGAAGGGACAGTTTGTGTAGGGATGGTTTCCTCACAATTTTTAATGCTTTGTAGTTCTAACCTCAATGATGAAACCTAAAAATTCATTATTTCCATTTGTTGACACAATTTTTCAAGTAACGGTTGCGGATCATGATGGGTAAGGGGTTGACAAATATGGTCTATTTCAGGTGGATAATTAAGTTGTTGGAATTGCACAGGAGGATGTTCATATTGTCTTTGTGGTGATTGAAACTCATTGTATATTGGGATGTATTGTGGATCAAATGAATAAAAACATTTTGATTCAGTAGGTTTTTGATGATCCCACAAGTAGGAATTAGGATGGTCATTGTACATCGTACATGGGGTTGGGTGATCAAAGTACGGATAGGTTTCCCATGTTTGGACTTGTTCAAAATTGACTTCCATAATAGTGAGGAGTGAGAAAAGAGAAGTGGAATGAAAAAAAGGATGATAGTGTCTAAGATAACTTACTTAGGTCCCCGGCAACGGCGCCAAAATTTGGTTCACGCCCAAATTTACCCAAGAGAAGAAGGGTAGAACGGTCCTTGTAGTGTAGCTTGGGTTGTCGATTCCACAGAGACCTAAGAAGATACCTAAGATACACAACCTAAGGGATAGATTTTTGGATATGAAGTGGCCAACTTGGATTTATTTTGGATGGGTTTTAAAGATATCTAATAGATTTAAGTGGATTATATTTAAAAGAATGAGTTGATCCTAGGTTATCGCTCGGGGTGGATTGGACGTATTTTCTTTTTAATGATTTCAATTTCTTAAATTTGAGATGGGTTTATTTAAGGAGATAAAACAACATCATAACTTACTGGTTTAATGCCTACACCCTATAATACTAATCACCTATACACTTGAAGGATCAATGTTTTGAGCACTTCAAGGTAAAGGATCGTATTAGTACTTGATGTGTGTGGCCTTAGATTCAACAAGGACGATGAAGTTTAAAAATCATCAAATAAAAATCCCAATTAAAGAAGTTATTATACATTAATTAGGTGATAAATAACATCCAATACATCCCCTTTCTACTCCCTTGGATCAACCCATAAGTGGGTTATCCCTCCATTGATCCCACGGTTTCAATTGAAGCGGAAAGTAGACTCATGAGGGAGGAAATGGAGAAGTAAAGAAAACAACAAAAATAAAATGATCACTCCACCGTTGTGTGAATAATTTCACAAGGGTTGGTGTGAATAAATTCACACCTTGATCCAATGGTATCAAATTGATATTAAGAAAAACAGAATAAGAGTATAAGAAGAACTTTTATTAAGAAACTAAAGTGAATTGAACAACTTACATGTGAAAGACAAAATTGAGGCAACAAAAATGCAGCATAACATTACAATTGAACAAATCATACAAGATCCACAACTCCTTCACCACCACTGCCTTAAATAAGAATTTTGGGAGCCTTGGGTCTAACCACCAACAGTACAAAGCATCTTAATTAATGTTTCTAGGCTATAGGTGGTGGAAAGCTTGTGGAACTTGGACTTTTCCACGTTTGACCTGAGGTGGCAGCCAGCTTTTCTTCACCAAACATACGCGTCTGGAAGACCTTATAGACGGCCGAATCAGGGTGGGACATAGAAGAAGAAAATGTATCTCCGGATGTATTCTAACCTCCTGTAACATGTGGGCCTATTTGGAGTTGTGGATTCAGAGATATGATCAAATTAGTGGACTGTTTTTCTAGGCCGCAGAATCTGGCCCAGAATTGTATCTCTAACTTGGGCCGCCTAAATGACCACCATGGAGGCCGAAGTAGCATTAACACCTGAAGAGGTATTTGTTCCTATACATGTCTTCTAGAATCCCACGAAATTTGGGATTAATTGGGCCTGTATGTTGGGCCCCACAGTCTCATCAGTGGGCTGGTGTCCAATCTGCCTTCTCCAGAATTGCTTTCTTTCATTGCCAAATATCTCCATCATCCTCCATTAATTCTCCATTGATCCCTGAATGAAACATGTTCATATTGGAGTTTAGATCTATTATAAAATTAAAATATGTATAATAAGAAGAATCATTTGGTACTTTAAATGATGTTCAAAAATGTACCACATAATAGTGCATTTTAAGAAGGTATTACAATCATAATGTGAAATGATGTTCAAAGTGTAAAATGCACTAAAATGGTGTTTATGAATAATAAAGAACATGAATATTATGTATATTACCAATGAATATTAGCCTCATTTAGTGGCTAATCAGTGTACCTCTTTCAAAATTAAACATTCAAGTGGTAATCCTTATTTACCAATTTTACTCATCATCCTTAATATGGTCCATTGATTTCATGTTATTTATCCAGAACTCCTAATCAACTCATTTAACCAACCATTCATATAAAACATACATTGAGGGTCCATAAAATCAATTATCAGTGTAACAAAACTACCCAATGGGTCTTGAGTTTCAACTAACCAAATCCCTACTCTATATACCATGGTTTGGTGACCAGAATAAAATGGAATATATAGCATGAGGGTGGCTTTAATTAATGTAACTATTCACAAAAATTAGACCATATCAATTTATAAGTGTAGATAAATAATAATAGAAATAAATAACATCTTTAATATAAACCAAACATACAATACTTATAGTGTGTAAAAGAGTTCTATTGTTAAAATTGAATGTCAAGGAGAAAAATACATTCCCATCATGAAAGATTTCCCAACCAGAAAAAATTGGAAAATTAAAACATTGAGAGCACCAATCTCTCAATCTCAAAAATGTGACCACTATGCACGGTCCAAATCACCCTGTATCCCTAATCTCCTCTAATGTCACCACAATCCTACCTATCATCTACATAAGACACAACACATGCAATAAAAGATTATGTAGGTGTTAGTATATACATATCCATTAGGATTCCATAAAATATAAATGGTGGAGCAGTAAGAGACAATGGGATTACATATGTAGTATAAAGTAAACAAGAAACTAGATGCATCTATACCCAATGTAATAGAATTTAACATCATCTAAACAAAATGTATTTAAAATGGTGTGTATATAGGCAAAATGTATATTATTTTACACTCACAGTAGGACATTAACCTCATCCAACCATAAAAATATAAATACATAAATAATGTGGACTACCCCGGGCATCATCGAAATTAGTGGAAGAGAGTATCCAAATCCAATGTTATTGATATATATATATACATATATATATATATATATATATATTATGAACATAATGAGTTCAAAATTAGATATAGAGAGAGAGATATGGGAAACAACATCTTCTAGAGGACCCATTCCATGGTACAACAGGAGGGTTCCACTCATTGGATAGGTAGAGGACCCATTCCATGTTCCTACATGAGTGTTCCCCTGTATTTGTTTAAAGAGGACCAATTCCCTACCAAGCAAGAGGGTTCCACACCAATAGTCAATAGAGAATCTATACCCTACCAGTAAATGGGGTTACACTATGACAGTCAATAGAGGAATAATTCCATACTCAACAGGATGGTACCAATCTAATAGTCAATAGAGGACTCATGCCCTACCTTGTAGAAGGGTTACACTCTATTATCCAATAGAGGACCCATGTCGTACATAGTGGGAGGGTTCAACATTCATACATGAGGACCCCTTTTTTGACTCAATTGGATGGTTCAACACTTTAATGGTAGAGGACCCATTTTCTAGACTCTGATGCAGGGTTCCACTCTCTAATTATAGAGGTACCATGCCCTTGCTCCGGTGGATGGATCCACTTTATGAGTCTATGGATGTCCCATGACTAACACTGCTAGAGGGTTACACTCTAATGGAAAGAATACCCATGCCATAACTATGTAGGAGGGTTCCTCTCTAGTCACCGAGGGCCAATTCCAAAAATATTTGTATTGTTCCACATGGATGGATTCTGGTGATCCTATGTTATCACTACCAACATCTAGTGTCACCTAAAATAATCCCTATGCCTAGAAAATAACACATAATATCTTAAAAATCAGATAAATGTTCACCAACATACTCTACATGAAAAAAATTCTCAAGATAGTCTACTCACAGGACAAAATCTATGTTCAATTGATCGATATACAAGAGATTGAAGTTTCATCAAATGTAACCATGTGGTACACAATGTGTGAGTGGACCCACATGGCCCGTGGCCCCAATTCCATGCTTTTAATTTTACCTTGTTTAAAATATTTCACAAAACATATAGAATATTATTATATGAAGGGTGTCTACATGGAATTTAATATCACTCAGTGTTTCTATCTGTGAGCCTTGTTCATGTTTGTGTACATCGGTACATGGTCATGATCCTGTCAATGTACTTGATACACGGTTGTGGGACTTTTCATGTCTTTCCACATGGGTTCATTCCTATGTATTCTTCGACACAACATGAACACATGGGAATGGAGTACATTGAATTCAAGAGCTATACATGTCATGTAATATTTATAATTTTCCAAAACCATATCCATTGTGTCATTGGTGAAACACATGATGTTTTTATCTTAATACACAATATATAGTTGTGTATTTATCAAAATTTAGATCTGAACATCATTCTTTAAATCAAAAAAATTATCTAAATATATCATCTACAATTCACACAAAATTGATTGATCTTGTTATAATTCATCATTTCCGGCCATCTGATGGCCGAAAACCAGTTTATTTGATGAGTGTGTGGTCATCGTATGCACCACACAGACCTTCATCATCTACCACATTTGATTATAACTTGGAATAATCATATTTATCTACAAAAACGTAAAATTCTTTTATTTACATCCATGATACATCATAATATTACTTTCACATAGATTTATCATGATTCTATAGGTCTTATTAGGCTCATTATCACCCGATAATTTTGACCTAAGACCATAAGGTCCAATCAGTTAAGAATGCAATGAAATTGTACAAGGAAGTCAAAATAACATAGGTTTATAAATTTTTTTCCAATATTTCATGACCAATGATTAATAACATAGATATCATGGGTTATTAAATAGTTGATTATTCATTAAAATCAATACATATCTACCTAAAAAGGTTCATCAATTGGCATAAAAAATAAATGGGAAGAATGTGTTCAATCTATTTAATAAAAAAGGTTGTAATCGATTGTTCAAAAAGTCCTTCATGTATATTTTATTATTCCTTAACAAAGAACATGATCTCCAACAAATATAAGAAGTCAACATGTTTCCCGCATTCTGATCTACTCTAATATAGAGATTATTCTAATTGGATGTTATTCTACACCAGAAAGAGGAAAGAGAAGTTCCATATTCTACAAGGTACAATTGGATAACCCTATAGAATTTTTTATAAATATATAAATAGAGATGTATAGAATTGGTAAATTGAAATGAAATAAATAATATTTAATATATATTTTAACAAAATTCAACCTCCAATGGTAATCATAAATTAACTACAAATGTCGACCAGTTTTTAGTCACACCTAGGGAAAAAATCACATTTCGAAATAAATCATGGTCAAAGATTTTAGATATGAGCATTTTTTTTAAAGGTTATCCCATTTTATTTATGAAACTACATACACATAATATAAAATATCCTTAATATTTTTATAAAATTGATTCCAGTGCTGTTGTTCCTCAGAATCATACGTCTTCTCAGCACCTAGATTTGAATATATATATATATATAATTAGTTCAATGGTTTATGAAGAAAAAAAAATTATTTACATCATTCCATACTATAAGGTTCTTATCCCTAAAAATATAACAAAATAAACAAATAGTTCGGGATACTAACAACATATATGGATCTCTCACCCCTAGGAGATGTTTATAAAGTTCCCATGTTGTCACAATATGCGAACCAATGGGATGTTTCTTTTATATAAGATCCTCTTCTATCAATCCATGATCACCATTAGGATCATTGAAAAAGTTGTTACATACTTCTTATACAACTTTCCCTAGTTGTTGATGTCTGTTGGGTCATTCATGTATATCTTCATATATGATAGGTGGAATATGTAGTGCACCCGACCTATATGTGATTTTCTGGAGAGGAGGTAAGAAACCTTGACAACCCACTATGTGATCTCAAATTTCCCAATATTCCTTAAGAATTGCGTACCTCTCTTGTTAAAACACTTAAATTCTCATCAGGTATAGACATTTATGAAAACATGATCTCCCTACTCAAATTCCAATGGCCTATTGTGGTTATCTTTTAAATATTTATGTCATCTCTTGGCGATCCTCATCATCCCATAGATGACCTAGATATTTTTTGTTGTCACCTTCACCAACTCCCATCCCACAACTGATGTCTTTTTTATCTTTGTCAAGCACATGTGTGACCTGATGGATCTTCCTTATAGATACCTATAGGGAGAAATGTCGATAGTATATTGGTCTCTATTTTGGTACCCAAAATCTACAATGTTAAATTGGTCCTCACAGCTCTGGATTAATTCTAAAATGAAATACATCAGCATATCATGTAACACCTAGATAGTTATCCTAGTCTACCACTCATTCTATAGAAAAAAATGATATACTCATCCTTATCTAGATCACTAATTCCTTATATGGGAATCTCAATAATAGTAATGTGAAATAGGCATAATGATAGGAGGAAATAGTCTGGGGAACACCACGAAGGAAAAATATATCTCGTACATACATATTCACCATAAATATCAATTGAACTCTACTCCCTGATAGTAAGAATGTGTGCCGACATTGTGAGTCATTCAACTATCACTCCTATATAATCATGGAACATCAAATTCCATAGAGTCCCTATAAAAATTTCCATTGATAAGTCATCCCATATTAACTCCAAGATCACAAGGGGTTGCAAAAAACCATCCAAAACCCGAATACGATCCCACACCAACTGATAGGTGAAACACTATAGGATGAACACTTCTACTCTGTCTCATTCTAGACAACCAAAAATACCATATCATGTCTCTCAACATCTTTACCATGCTAGGATGTACAAATATGAGTAAATTGTGGAACTCTCCCATCACCTCCTTCTAATCCATGTTTGGGACCAACAACCGTCCTTAAAAAATATAATGTGATTACCTCATTTATAATTCTTATCTGGTGAAGATCTTGTGGATATCTGGTCATCAATGACCCTGCAGTCTTGACACCTTGTTGGTAATCTCTCAAATTCTTGAGAAGTGGAGGTGTCAACATCATCAATGAAAGAAGAGCCGCACCCTCCTACTCCACCAGGATTAGCTGCAAGGAATCCAATTAATTGGAAATCTCCTGAACCAAGTGTTATTAGGAATTCATAGTCACAAAATCTACCACCATGTTGAAATTCCTTGTATTAGAGACAATAACAAAATCATAGTCCTATAGGAACTCTAACCCATTTTTTGGTCTCATGTTCATGTCTCACAATGTGAAGATATAACTAAGATTTAGAAGGTACGAGTACTCTATGATGAAATCTCCCATAAGATAGTGTCTCTTCATCCTTATCCCAAAGGTTACTGATTCCATCTATAGGTTAGGATTTTTGTAGTTATTCTCATGGGGTATCAACTGTCTCAACCCATATGTGATAAATAACTACTACAACATCAACATGCTGTCAGACTGGCTATCAAGGAATCACAAAACACTACATTCTCCACACTACCCTCTAGAATACCTAACACAAGATAACTTTTCATCCTTATCCTTAACACTTTAAAGTGCCACTGGAACTGCTCAGTCTAGGTAAAATGATCCCTTTTATATATCATGGCGTTAAAAGAGGTTGCAATCATGGGGATGTATTCACCAATACTCTGGAAGTACCTTTAGAAAAAATTAATTCTCCTCACCTCAAAAACAATCTTTAGTGGCTCCCAATAAAACACTGCATCAATATACATTGGGTAGATGGATAAACCATGATTAGAAATTACATGCCCAGAAGGTGAACCTCGTGAATATAAAACAAATAGTTTGAGATATTTACATAAAGATGGTTACATCAAAGTAAAATTAGAACCATCCTCATTTTCATTACATCCTCATCCTCTGATGCATATTAGATGAGTATTTCATCAATGAATACAATAAAAAAACTAGCCTTTATATGGCTAGAAGTTCATGTTCATCAAATCAATTAATTTTAGTGGGAATTAATCACACTAAATGGGAATCCCCCATAAATAATATTGTCCATAGAAACATTTGAATGAAATATTTTTAATATCATCCTTGTGAAACCTCAACTAGTGGTATCCAAAAAATTGATCAATCTTTAAGAACCATATCACTCCTCAAAGATTATCTAATAGTTCATCACTCATTGAAAATGGTTTCTTGTTATTTATCATATCATATTTCAATAATAGATAATAGATTCAATTCCACATGTTTCTATATGTCTCTATCATGAATAATGACAGAGTTGGCTAAAGGGAAACACTGGTCCTGATGAAAACCGTCTTTCAAAGGACCTCCAACTACAATTGTAGCTGCCTGATCACGATAGGGTAAATCCGATATGACTCAAAAGATATCATAGTGGTATTGATATGAAACATGATACAAAATTACATATCCAACATCTAAGGTAGTCACAGAATTTACGGGGGGATGATTGCCATGAAATACTCCAAACAGTAAGGAATATAGGTACCTACAAAGCCTATTGAACCAAGGTCTAAACTCACCAACTAATGGGTAGTGGGATTTTTCTTCAAACATATATAAAACACATTTCCTACAATGAGATCAATCCCTCACACAATTGAGAATCTCATCATATCATTGCATAAGAATTTTAATCATCTTTTATTGGATTTAATTTGGGATGAGATGATAGAAAATCAATCTATACCCATGACAATTTCATAGGGTTACACCATGATAACCAAAATGTCCCATGGGAACCACTCTCCATCAATAAATATCACACGCTACCAACAGATGGAAGAAACATAATAATATTTACTTAAAGTAACCTCAAGATAAAGCTAATAGGATAAAACATCAACTTGGAGCACTATCTCTAACACCAGAAGTATATAGATGATGGAATTATTGGAACCTATATCTACTAATAGATGAGAAATATTAGAATAAGTACATATCAGAAGGATGATAAACATGTGTTTCATGGGGTGATAATCCTTTAAATCTTGTAGCTATATGTGTCCCTAATCTCCTTCTACATTAGCCTTTTGTGGGTATTCGGGTGGAGGTGGTGAACTTATATCATATCATCATCCAACACCAACTAATACTCCTTCTCCTCTTCTGGATCCTTTTCTGGGTGGCCTCTATGTCCACTCCTAAGAGATACCTTTTCAATGTGTTGCCTCTGTTGTGGCAGTCCATAATCAAATAGCTTCTGCTCCTCATCACATCTTTTTGAGTCTTCACTATCTATTTGGCCTCACCTATCACAAGAAAATACTCATCCTTATATGGGATTTCCATGTCATCTATGAATTCAATATGCCACATGACCACATGTCCAAATCAAATCACAAAAATTTCTCATGTTCTAGTATTCTATCGATTGGCACCTATTAGCTACTATAGAAAACTCCACACTGTGATGTCCACTACTAGATCCATATTCCTAGAATCCCTCTAATGTGATACTTCTTATCTCTGTGTTATGTTCTAACACACCTTTGTAGGTGTGAATTCAAAATGGATTATCCCAAACATGGATGTCTCTACGGAGTTACATCACAATCATTTATACATATATGTATCCTTCAAGAATTTTTTCAAGGAAATACCATCTAACATATGTTAAACTCAATGAATTCTCAGCCACTATCATCCTTATCTAATATAAATATAGAATCTATTGAATCCAAACTAATCTCATATAGGTGGTGTAGTACTTCTCACAAAATGGAAGATGGAATTTTGGTTACAAGAGTGTTGACACATCATGCATCTAGGTAAAAAGACTCCACCAATGACCAAATACTCCATGGAAAAGGCTAACTTCTAGCACAACCACATTATGTATCAGTGTCTAGATGGTCATTAATACTACTACAATTGACCATATCTGTTCCTCTACTTCCTAAAGAACTAGAACACCATAGAACCTTAATGTCCTTTTGAACTGGAAGTCATGAAGTGTGCATAGCCTTGTGGAATCCCTATCCTTGTCTAATGTGTTGATATGGAACTAAATAGGTGGTATTGTTTCTTCCGGTCCACCTGGGGGGATATCTCTCTAGATGGGCCCTAAAATGAGGCCTTATAGCTCATCAAATATTCATCATTATCCAAAAAAATTATCCTAGCTGGATGTTGTTTCAGAGGCATCCTAAAAAGTTATTCAAGAAATTCCATATTCATATATATATATATATGGGGAGGTTTCTCCTAAAGCAGAGTCAAAGACCCAATCCTTTATAAATTATGTACCATGGTTCCTTGATACCAATGTCTTGATATGATGAGGCAACAATCAGGTAGTCAAAAATGTGAATCAATAAATCATCCTATTATACAAAGACATGGTTTCCTAACCTAATAACCATACTAGATTCAATTTGAAACTGATTCCCTATATCCAAACCAAATCCTCAAATTGGGCTATAATATACACTTTCTCAAGGATCAATCCCCCTTTGATTCTAATCTGTTATGACCTGACCCAACAGGGCTCGAGTCGTAACTAACCCAATACCTCACCCACATGCTCCTAGCTATTGACCAATGACAAAAGGAATATCTAACATGGGGATCCCTTTACCTTGTGTACTTTTTCACAAACAACTAAACATCTCGATCTATAAATAAAGGGGAATAATAATAAAATGACGAATCATCTTGAATATAAACTAATAATGAAAACCATATATGTTGTACAAGGGTACTATAGTACAAAATTAATTTAACTAAGAGAATACACCCCAACCAGAAAGATTACACAATATGAAAAAATAGGAAAAGCGAAATGCTACGAGATCCCAACTCTTCATCTCTAGGATCTAACCACTATATGTGGAATAAAGAACCCAATATCCCTAAGCTCCTATGAAGTCACTGCTGAACTTTCCATTGTCTTTATAAGTCACATCATTTTTTGGGAAAAAACCATTCTAGGGTGATTATATACAAACCCATGAGGACACCCTGAGAGATGAAAGGGGAATACTAAAAGACACAACATGAGTTGATATATAGTAAACTTTAAATAGGAAACATGATGAATCTCAACCCAAAGAAAGATAATATAACCTCATCCAAACTGAAGCGGATCAATACTATGTGTATATAGACTACATGTTGAGCCGTTTCCACCCATAGTACGTGATTATCCTTATCCAATCATAAGATTATCAACACATAAATCATGTGGAATATCCCATGTGTCTTCAAACTCTATGGAAATATAGTAACTACATAGAATGGTATGGATACAGGGACATATATAACTATATTCTCAGCAAAAAGATGAAAAAATGAGTGAGAAATGGAACCTATATCTACTAATACATGATAAATATTATAATAAGTACATATCAGAAGGCTGATAAACATGTGTTTCATGGGGTGATAATCCTTTAAATCTTGTAGCTATATTTGTCCCTAATCTCCTTCTACTTTATCCTTTTGTGGGTTTTCGGGTGGAGGTGGTGAACTTATATCATATCATCATCCACCACCAACTACTACTCCTTCTCCTCTTCTAGATCCTTTTTTGGGTGACCTCTATGCCAACTCCTAAGAGATACCTTTTCAAAGTGTTGCCTCTGTTGTGGCAGTCCATAATCAAACAGCTTCTGCTCCTCATCCCATCTTTTTGAGTCTTCACTATCTATTTGGCCTCACCTATCACAAGAAAATACTCATCCCTCTATGGTATTTCCTAGTCATCTATGAATTCAATATGCCACATGACCACATGTCTCAATCAAATCACAAAAAAATTTCATGTTCTAGTATTCTATCGATTGGCGCCTACTAGCTACTATAGAAAACTTTTCACTGTGATGTCCACTACTAGATCCATATTCCTAGAATCCCTCTAATGTGATACTGCTTATCTCTGTGTTATGTTCAAACACACCTTTCTGGTGTGAATTAAAAATGGATTATCCCAAACATGGATGTCTCTATGTAGTTACATCACAATCATTTATACATATATGTATCCTTCAATAATTTTTTCAAGGAAATACCATCTAACATATGTTAATCTCAATGAATTCTCAGCCACTATCATCCTTATCTAATATAAATATAGAATCTATTGAATCCAAACTAATCTCAAATAGGTGTTGTAGTACTTCTCACAAAATGGCAGCTGGAATTTTGGTTACAAGAGTGCTGACACATCATGTATCTAGGTAAAAAGACTCCACCAATGACCAAATACTCCTTGGAAAAGGATAACTTCTAGCACAACCACATGATGTATTAGTGTCTATATGGTCATTAATACTCCTACCACTGACTCTATCTGATCCTCTACTTCTTAAGGATCTATAACACCATAGAACCTTAATGTCCTTTTGAACTGGAAGTCATGGAGTGTGCATAGCCTTGTGGAATCCCTATCCTTGTCTAATGTGATGATATGGAACTCAATAGGTGGTATTGTTTCTTCTGGTCCACCTGGGGGAATATCTCTCTAGATGGGCCCTAAAATGAGGCCTTATAGCTCATCAAATATTCATCATTATCCGAAAACATTTTCCTAGCTGGATGTTGTTTTAGAGGCATCCTAAAAAGTTATTCAAGAAATTCCATATTCATATATATATATATATATATATATATGGGGAGGTTTCTCCTAAAGTAGAGTCAAATACCCAATACTTTATAAATTATGTACCATGGTTCCTTGATACCAATGTCTTGATATGATGAGGCAACAATCAGGTAGTCAAATTCTATGTGAATCAATAAATCATCCTATTATACAAACACATGGTTTCCTAACCCAATAACCATACTAGATTCAATTTGAAACTGATTCCCTATATCCAAACCAAATCCTCATATTGGGCTATACTATAAACTATCTCAAGGATCAATCCCCCTTTGATTCTAATCTGTTATGACCTGACCCAACAGGGCTCGAGTCGTAACTAACCCAATACCTCACCCACATGCTCATAGTTATTGACCAGTGACAAAAGGAATATCTAACATGGGGATCCCTTTACCTTGTGTACTTTTTCACAAACAACTAATTATCTCGATCTATAAATAAAGGGGAATAATAATAAAATGACGAATCATCTTGAATATAAACTAATAATGAAAACCATATATGTTGTACAAGGGTACTATAGTACAAAATTAATGTAACTAAGAGAATACACCCCAACCAAAAAGATTCCACAATATGAAAAAATAGGAAAAGTGAAATGCTACGAGATCCCAACTCTTCATCTCTAGGATCTAACCACTATATGCGGAATAAAGAACCCAATATCCCTAAGCTCCTATAAAGTCACTACTGACCTTTCCATTGTCTTTATAAGTCACATCATTTTTGGGGAAAATACCATTCTAGGGTGATTATATAGAAACCCAAAAGGACACACTGAGAGATGAAAGGGGGATATTCAAAGACACAACATGAGTTGATATATAGTAAAAATTAAATAGGAAACATGATGAATCTCAACCCAATGAAAGATAATATAACCTCATCCAAACTGAATGGGATCAATACTATGTGTATATAGACTACATGTTGATCCTTTTCCACCCATAGTACGTGATTATCCTTATCCAATCATAAGATTATCAACACATAAATCATGTGGAATATCCCATGTGTCTTCAAACTCTATGGAAATATAGTAACTACATAGAATGGTATGGATACAGGGACATATATAACTATATTCTCAGCACAAATATGACCAAATGAGTGAGAAATGGGATCTCTATCTCTTATCCTTGCCTAGTAAATGTGTTGAAAATATTTTCATAAGTCCATCAACAATGACCAAAATCTTGTGTGGTTTCCCAGCTAAAAACATATTTGTCAAGCTAAACCTCATCATTGTGCCACACAGCTGAGGGGAAAAGACCTCTAGGTAGAGGACATGTTCCCAGATAAAATAAGAGGCTTCCACTTGTTAGATATATATAGGAATAATGCCCAGTTTAAATTGGAGGGTTCCACTATAATAGTCAATAGAGGAACCATCCCCTCCCATGTAATAGTGTTTCACTCTAATAGTTTATAGAGGACCCATTAACATCCCAGCATGAGGGTTCCACAAGTATATTTGATAGAGGTCCTATACCCTTAATACAAATAGGGTTCTAATCTAATATATGATAGGGGAATGATTCCCTTACAAGCCGGATGCTTCCTCTTTGATATTTGATAGAGGACCCAAAACCTACCCAGTAGGAGGGTTTCACTCAAATGGTAGAGGAATCATGCTCTAAATCAATAGGAGGGTTCCTATCTAGGGCTATGTGGATGACCCATTCCCATAATATCTTGAGGGTTTCACTCTTGTTTTCAATGCTTTCGTCAGGGCATGTGCGTCTTTCTATGGAGGATGCACAGCTATTTCCATGCATTCCCACTTTCCATAGGCAGGCACCATCTGTTCTTTATTTATGGAAATTTTCTCCTTGATAAAAATGGGATGATGGGATGTCAGCTCTTCTTTCTCTGGGTTCCTCCTCAGAACTCGTCACCTAGTCTGGGACTTCCTTATATATTTAAGACGTTGTTCATGAAACTCTTCCTAGTGCCATATCTTTATGGACAACAGATAATTACACTACTTATGTAGGGACATTCCAAAGGGTCCGGTCAAGGCAACAACATCCGATTAGGAGAGTAGTCACATTGGACATCACTGGTGTGACTGGGTGTTAGAACACTGGAACGTATGGATTTCTTTCCCTTATTATAAGGCTTCTCGAGGGCGTGGAAGCCCAAGGCATTCAATGTTGAATGTGGGGGAATATATGCCATAGGCAGGTCTTTAAGGTTTTCCTCAACTTTCCATGTTAACATATGGTATTCCACATGCTTAACGTCCAATAGAGGTGTATTGGACTGATCAAAACATTTACCATAGTTGATCAAATGGGTGTATCCTCTAGAGGACACACTGATGTAGGCCGGTTGACATGTCCTCAATGGGATGTGGGGGCCTGAGTAAGAATCAAGATAGATGATGGGGTGCTGCATGAAATGGGTGGTGAATGGAATGTAATTTCCGTGAGGATAAGGGTAATGTTGGGCTTGAGTCTTAGGAATACTTTCTACATATCCCCGTGGTAGGGAATCAAAGTCTGCACAGTTCAGGAGGGCAATGGGATGCCTAAGGAGGCGATCCATGATAATGGAAGCATGGATGGGACTTGGATGAAGTGGAACCTATAGGTTGGTTCATGTCCTTACCGAGACACATAGGCTCGAGGGAAAGGTCAGGTGATGAACATGAATTGGGGTGTACACATAGGACAACAACCAGATGATTTGAATGGGACTTATGTGTGGTTAACAGCCTGAGTTGGTATGATGCTAGTAGGATGGACCAAAGATGAGGGTCCCAGCAAATGGGATCACAACGGCTTGCCATAGAGTATGGGATACAATTTCTTACCAATGATTTAGGTCACAATGGCTTACCACTGTATGTGGTTGATCCTCATGTAATATTACTACGTATCATTTATAGGAGTAAGAGATCAAACCCATGTAGTTCGTATGGAATGGGGGTCGGTGGACCATCAAGAAAGAGGACCTAGGGTCAAAATGGATGTTGAGCTTGAAACTCATAGAGTCTTCCTATGTACCATGACTTGGCAAGGATCATAGACCTTGTAGTTCATAGAGGAGTTTGGGGAACCATTGTTATGTGGGTCAGAACCAATGGTTGGTGGGCTTGAACATCACAGAGGCTTCCTACGTACCTCTCCTTGGTAAGAATAAATGTCCACATAGTTCCGGTGGGTGAAATAGCTTACCACTAACTGGGAAAACAACAGCTTACCAAATATTGGGAGAGATAACAGTGTATCGCTAATTGATATTCATAGTTTAACATCATGTAAGATGGGGGTGAACCGACATAAAGGAAGACCTAGGGGCAATATTAATGGTGGGATTGAACCTCATGGAGGCTTCCTACATACCTTACCTTGGAAAGGATCAAAGACCTCGTAGTTTAGGTATGGTTGTGGGGATTACACTATAGGCTTACCAGGGTGTTGGTGATCTGAAGTGAAGGTGGTCGGAATGACCGGGTGTTAGGCTTGATCCTTAGGGAGGCTTCCTACGTAATTTACATTGGAAATGTTCAAAGTACATGTAGTTCATTATGGGGAATTAGTGCACTGACATGAAAGTGGTCGGGACCAATGGTTGTTGGGCTATAACCTCAAGGAGGATTCATACATTCCTTGCCTTGGAAAAGATCAAATTCCGCGTAGTTTGGGATGATGGTGTGGGTCTTACACTCTAGGAGGCCCTTGAGAATGGATGTCACATTCAATGCTTACTCTAAGCCCATATGAGACATGATCTGTTTCAGAAAAAAGAGGCAGTAGAGACCTGTTGATCATGTCATGAATGGTGCATTGATGGGAATTGGAGTGGGGCTTATGCATTGTTAGTGGCCCAAAGTGGAAACATGGGATTACCTGTGATTAGCCACCTCGGTGATGGAGATTGGTACTTAATACAGGGTAGAGGCCGAATGGTGAAAAGCCCAGTGGGAGAGAGACTTGGCACATATGAGAGGAGGAGCACCATTCCCCACCATGCCCTATGCTAGCCTTTGGCACCAGAAAAGAATGGATGAGTAGGGGTACTACTTCCTTCATGAATAGACTGGAGGGATTAAACAAGGATGGTTTCCCATCCCCACGGATAGGCTCCACTATAGAAAATAGTATCTCATTCCATTTGAGGAATATTACACTCCCGTTGAGATGAAAAGACGTGCAAAATGTCCAAGGTGGGGGACCCCACATAGGATGCATGTTGTGAGTTCACAGTTTAATGTCTTATGCTGAGGATGTTAGTTCTTGGCAGTTTAACGCCATGCAGCTCGGATGAGGAGGGTTCGATTAGAACCCCTAGGACTTACATAATTGGTACCCTCTGCTCCATGGTGAAGAGAAGCGACAGGCAACGCCATGGGTGGGTGGGTGTCAAGAGGTGATCCCATTTGGGGGACATGTTATCATGGATATGCGAAAAACCAATAGTCATTGGAATTCCTATGAAAAGAAGCACGAGGAAAAGTAACAAAATAGTCAATATTGTTTGAGGGACTTTGAAATTGGTTCGTGCAAACCTAAAGGGCGTCTCGGAAAAAGGATTTGTAGAGAAAAAGTGGCCATAAGTAGATGCCTTGTGAAACTCTTGAGCTCCTTGAAGTTGAGGGGCTTCATGATGGTATGTGCTTCACAACATGAAGTCACCTAGGATAGGCATAAGGAATAGGTGAATATGTGAAGATAATCATGATGTGGAAAGGCATTAGAGAAGAAATGCCTTAAAAAGGTAGAGTGCCTCACGAAGCAGGGTGTTGTGATGTTATATGCTTCTTGAAGCAAAGTCACCCAACATTAATATACAGGTCATGTGGGTGTGGTGTGTGTTTCACGAAGCATAAATGCTTCACGAAAAACTGAGTCCCCATGGGGATCTACTTCCTTCGCGAAGGCCCGTGGGCTTCGTGAATGGAATCCCTCTCAGAAGAGGGGCTCAATTAATGCAAATGGAGAGGCACTTAGAAAAGTAGAAGTTCCTTGATGATCTCTTGGTTTGTAGATCAAGAGTTGCTTCGCGATTGGATAGATCAGAAGGTGAAAGGTTGGATTACCTATTTGGGATTGAGGGGAGCCATGTATTTATAGGCAAGAGGCACCACGAAGCATTGGTAGCTCAGTGCGAAGATGTAGTTAGCTTTAAAAAAGATCGCGAATGTCAAATGTGGTCATAGAGGGTTACCACCTCCTTGTTCCGCGGTGGGTCATGAATGTCAAAATAGATCCCAGAGCGTTACCACCTGCATTCTCTGCGGTGGGTCAAAAATGTCAAAATGGCTCGCGGAGCGTTACCGCCTCCATGCTCCACGATGGGTCACGAACGTCAAAATGACTTGTGGATCATTACCACCTCCTTGCTCCGCATCGGGTGTGGGGCTAGGGGGCTCCCCAAAAGGGTTCCATGTAGAAGAATAGGAGTCATCCCTCTTGTTCTTTATCATTCCAATATTTTGGCGTCAAAAAATTCCCCCCCCCCACTCAGACTTGGAGTGGAGGACAAATCAAGGGTCAAAATATGAGGGTCTACCGCCAAATATCTCATCTTCCGCAAGGCTATTCCGCGAAGAGGTCCAACAAAGCGGATAGGCCTTGTGCTAGCTGGGCATGCCATGAATCTCGGCACAGCATGGGCACGCTGCGAAGCTCTAGAGGTCATTGACTATAAATAGTGGGGATGACCCCTCTTTTTTTCCTTTCCTTCCTTCGCTTCATCATCTCATAGGGCTCCTAATTTGCAAATCTCTATGTACTCTTCACTTTCCCCCAACGAAATAGAGCATCAGCTTCAAGACACATAGTGAGTTCTGACTCCGTGATAGCACATAAAAACATTCTTTTAGAAGTTTGGGGCAGGGATTCATGAAATTCATTGCAAAGAAGCTCCGCGACATTGCTCCGTGAAAGGAATTCCCAAACCAGACATAGGAAACACTCAAACATAAAATTGAATGGCTGATCTAGAGGCATCAAGGGGGGTCGTCGAGGACGCTACCTGAAAGGAGTTCCTGGAAAATATCTTGGGCCTATAGGAGTTAATACGGAGCCATTCCCACCACAGTTTATTTGTGGAGCTGCTATCATAGAGCCAGATGAACTATCCATTGTACAAGTGGTTTTCATTGTACGGATTCGGTCTGAAGGATGATGTCTTCATTTCTGAAGCAAGTAGGGATGGTCCAGCTTACTGGTTTAAGAGTAGTCCATGTTAGTGCCAATGGTTCTGCGTGGCTGACATCCATGCTTGAGAAGACTCCACACTCGTCGATGTTGAATACCTATATAACCACCTGAACATTGTGGATGGGGTAATTTCAGCCGAAGATGTAACCCCCCCCCCCTCTATACCAGACAATCTTGATGGTAGCCTTGAGGAACCCAATGAAGGGATGGTCTGAGGAGTGGGACCTGCACTAGTGTGTAAACTTCATAGATGATTGGGCTCGGTCTTACTAGGTAGGTGCCTCATGTGAATTTTTTGGGGTCGAGATGAAGAGAGTGGGTCTATATGAGGTGTATTGGGCCTCCCAGTTTCACATCTATTAGCCGAAGCAGCTGATGCCAGAGCTGCTAAGTCGGTGGTCATCAAGGACCATCACCTTCCACCTGCACCATGGCAAGGTTGGTATCAGCTTGTGGGATGTGCACCAGATCTCAGGGGTCCCAATATTGGGGGAGATATATGAAGAGTTCCTCCCCGTCATGAGTTCATGGGAGGATCCAGAGAAAATTTCATAGTTGGGGACAACATTGATGGAGCAGCTACTGGGAGAGGACAAAGAAGTCGTAAGAGATGTCCATTTCAAGTGGTTGTTCAAGCTATTTTTGAACTTCCTAGAATACAAGTAGTTTTTGGTGAGGCCTCGGACTTTCCCAAAGGGGGATCAATGAGGTAAGGATAACCTGTACTAGCAGCTCTTGGACGACAGCCAGTGGATAACATGGGGATTCGACATCATCATGTAGCAGCATTCAGAAGTCAGGCTGACGACATTCATCATGAATCTCATATGTGGTTGGATTCTGCCGGTGAGGGATACAAACATGGGAGTGCGACCCAACACATTTATCATAGCGTCCATGTTGGCGACGAGAAGGCGAGTTAACCTCGGGATCCCGATGCTTCCCAATCAACACAATATGTTTTGGCACATCAGTATGTGGAAGAGACCATAGATGATGTGCAGTCCATTCCACATCCTGTATGGGTGGATAGTGGCACATGTTAGGGGGATTTATGAGTACACAAACCCCATCTCACCTTTGGGGCCGAACTTCCAGACCTCTATTCTGAATGTCGTGGGAATCATTCCGGTAAAGATGACCACAACGTTGGTACCAAACTAGAAGTGAAAGGTGGAGGAGTTTATCTTTTACCCATTTTTTTCACCAATAGGTGATTTTACCAATGATGACAAAGGAACGGAAGAACACCGATATTATCTCTTGTAATTTCGAGGTGGAGTACTAGTGGAAAGGGTGGACCGTGATCCCCTTTGTGAGCCATAAACCCCACACCGATTTTCCCAGCAATTTCGATGCATGCAGTGACTAACCCCGAGGGTCTACCTAGGGGTTCATCATGAGTAATAATCATGTAAGATGAGGCTAATGTGGCTCATGATCACACTGGATGATGGTAAAATGAGGAACGATCTTCCTCCACCTCCTGTTTCCCTCGGGTTGGTAAAAGAGTATGCCTAAAGCTGGGAGGCGGCCTACCCGGGGGAGATACTGAAGCAGCCAAAATTTTTGGTTGGTGATAGTGAGCCTCCCCAACCCCGAGGTTGGGGCCGGAAGGCGGAAAGGGAATGTCACAGAGGTAGGGTTGCCATGGAGGTGGGACCTACACTAGTTTACTGTCATGAACCAACCCTACCCGGGCTCGATCCACAACTATCCCAAGCCCGCCTCCATATTCCAGGGGCCTGGGAAAAGCGCTGAAGTCTAAAAAACTCGAGGGGGGGGGGGGGTTTCCTGAGTACCTATGCACACACACTCAGCCCACTCAATGCAGAAGTGCGGAGTAAAAAGAAGAGTAATGTACCAACTACTATAAATAAACCACAAAGTGCATCGACCTCTAAACACTACAATGTAAAAGTAGAAGGTAAACTGAAATAAAAAAGGGAAAAACACGCGCCCAACCAGAAAAGTCCCACAAAGTGCAGGAAAATCAAAATTATGGGTGAGTATAAAAATACTCAGTAGGATTCCCTAATGGCTCGAGGGAGAAACAAAGGAGTTACTGAAGAGGTGAGCAGTAGATCTAATCGTGAAAAGTAAAGGAGTACAACCGAGAGTGCAGTAAAGAGTACAGCTCAACCCAACAAGAGAAAGGATGTAGACTCATACAAACACAAGGAGCATGGAACGATGATAAGATGAAATTATTGTTGAGTCTTCTCTACCTATATCAGGAGTGTAGACTCGTATAACCACGAGAAGCTAGACACGAAAAGCACGTTACATACCCCACACATCTTCGCGTCTTCTGGAAGGAGAGTCACCAAAACCCAAGAAATAGTAACTGGAAAAAGTTATATACATATCCATATGCTCAAACTAGAAACCAGAACAAGATCTTAAGGGGATCTCCATCTCATAACTCATCCCAAGAAGGTGAGTCGACAACAGTCCCAGAAGTAAACACCATCGATGCCCAGCATCATACCGATCTTCCCCAAACCGCATGTCAAGGTGCTCAAATCCCCACACCGTGACACTATCTTCTTTGGGTGGAACATGCTCACCCGCATGGTTTTAGTTCAAGTCTGAAGGACTCTTCTGGGTGGGGAATGTATCCCTCGTTCTTGATAGTTATGGGGAAAGTCAAACCACACCTCATCACTGTCGCACAGTCGAGAGGTCTGTTCAATGTCAAAGTTGTCACATCACTGACCTATACAACCAAGGGTCCCACTCCCGTAGTCACGGAGAAAAGAAATAGAATAACCTTGTAGAAAGGACTGAGTCTGAATAAAGTCATTGGGTTACCCACTGCCTAGTAACTGCTCGTGGTTAAACCCTAAGAGGTTGTCGGGTAACCCACTACCCAGTCTCTGCTGAAGGGTAAACCCTAAGAAGTCATCGGGTAACCCACTACCCAGTCTCTGCTGGAGCGTGAACTCTAAGAAGCCATTAGGTAACCCAATTCCCAGTCTCAGCTGGAGGGAAAATCCTAAGAGGTCATCGGGTAACCCACTACCTAGTCTCTGTTGGAGGTTAAACCTAGGAGGTCGTCAGGTAACCTACTGCCCAGTCTCTGCTGGAGGGTAAACCATAAGAAGTCTCTGGGTAACCCACTGCCCAGTCTCAGCTGGAGGGTAAACCCTAAGAGATCGTCGAGTAACCCACTATCCAGTCTCTACTGGAGGGAAAACCCTATGAGGTCATTAGGTAACCCACTGCCCAGTCTCTGCTGAAAGGTAAACCCTAAGATGTCAATGAGCACCCACTGCCTAGCCCTGCTGAAGGGTAAACATGAAGAAGTCGATGAGAAACCCACTTCCCAGCCCCACTGGATGTTAAACCCGAAGAATTTGATGAGAAACCCACTTCACATCCCCTCTAGAGGGTAAAACCCAAGAATTCGATGAGAAACCCACTACCCAGCCTCGCTGGAGGTTAAACCTGAAACTGCTCTGACCATACCTACTGGAAACAACCTCCTGGGTAGAGGATCGATGCCCACGTGGTGTATGGGTCACACTAAATCCTCAAAAACACTACCAGGGAACATGAAGAGACATGATACTAAAATCCCACATGGCTAAAGGAGAAAGGGGAACCCAAAAAACTCCACCGATCAAACCGTCGAGAACAAAACTAGGGGAAACCACTCAACCCTACTGGTCTAAACCATTGTGAATAGGACCAGGGAAACCCACTCAACACTGATGGTCGAAGCTATTGAGAACAGAAGGACCCTCTACGCCACGAGGGGTCAAAGGTATGTAATGTAGGACATGACACACACATGGGTCCCACATGATGTGTGTCCCCAACTCATTTCCAAAACTAGCGCCCAAACGTTCTCAGGTACACACTAAAACATGTACATCAAATCATTCTCATATACTCCTTGAGTATGCCACATTATCAGCCCAAGGGCTATCGTGCACACGACACGCAATTTCAACACAGAAATGCATAAACATAACTTTTCCAACCTATATAATCCATAACCCAAGCAAAGAAAACCACATCTCTTTAAGCATTCACTTCACTCTCCCAAGAGTGAACGCGATCTCAAGCCAAGGGTTCTCTACAAACATCATAGGAAGAATCCCCACTGGTACACCTTTCAGGCTTCCACATTTAATGAGATATCTAAAGAGACTATGAACATCCAAACGGATCATACTGTTTTATTCCTCGTGAAAAAACATGTGAGATATAGTGTTTACTCGCCGCCAACTGACATCTGATGTAAAAGTCGTCCAACACTGCTTTACAACTGAACGACGTCTCGTGGTCCCGAGCCTTGGTCCCGAATACAGTCTAGTGCATCGTACCATTGCGATCCCATCAGGAAAAAACATCTAATTGATTTCTCACTTGATTGAAATAGATATCCAGAGAAAAAGATGAATTTTGCAGTACCACACATGAGACGTGCTTCGTGGGACTAGCATATCGATCTTGAAGCGCAACGAACAGATCGTACTGTTGCGATCCTCTCAAAAAAGTACACAAGGATGACTATACATTATTCTGAAATAGACACCCGGTGAAGTAGCTAAAATTCACCATCAATGCCAAATACAACCCTCATGGGGACCACACTACAATCTCAGTTTAAGTGCTCGATATTTGTCTTGAAAAGTCCTCCCCAACTCCAGGGCTGCAACACCACTGACGGTACGTTGATCGGACGTCGTACACTGGGGTACGGTCTGACACAAGTTTCCTGAACAATAATATTATTATTAAATACTCAGTGTTTCGTTGACCTTATATAGGAGTCCGAAAAAAAATATTCAATATCAGATTTAAATTGACCGCCTTGAAAACAGGGTAACATTTCCGCTGACGGCGGGTCAATCAAACGTCAGACATAAGGGTTATGACTTGAAATAATATTTGATAACAAAATAATAATAATAATAATTTATATTATTATTATTATTTATTATTATTATTATTTTAAAATTCAATCAATCAGCCCCCTTATGAGTTTCCATGCCCAAGAAAATCCTCCCCTATCCTTTCCATGCATCCCCTTCCTTTACCATTTTATTTTAAATTCCTTTTTCTTTTTTATTTCCCTTCTCTCATCTATCCCTCTCTCCCTCTCTCTCCAATCAAGGAGATCCCCTTCTCAGGGCCTTAATTATTTTTTTGTTAATTAATGTCTTTTCAGTAGAGACCAGGTTGTCTCCTCCGCGTGTCAACTGGAGACCCGCAGGAGGTGGGTCTTGGCTTCCTACTACCGCTCAGATACATCCAGCACTTCTACCCTCCTCGATGACCCAGTCCGCTCCACAACCGGCCTGATGACGCCCTGGAAAACTGATGTGTGCCTCTTCTGTCAAGGTCCGAGTGCCACTATTGGCGAACCTGCTATCTAGCCAGACCTCGTCCCGCGATGACCCTGCTCAGCTGGACTGACCTGCTTCCCGTCATCTCGGACTGCCACCATGAGTCTGCGCCCTCACGACATGTTGCCCCAATGGCCTCTCCTATATTCTATCATGAGGCACCGCCTTTCCAACCTTGCTTGACCACCTCGGCATCGCTCACCCAACTCGCATCGGCATAACTGCTCCTCCTTTACCTTTGATCCACACAGAACTACCACACCCTCCGGTTCCGCTCGTCGTTGCAGCCCCAGTAGAAGTCAAAACAAAGAGATGATCACACATCTAAAATCCCTGGACCCAGATCTACACCATGTCAAGCCCCACTTGACTTTCCATATATATTTCATTGTATCAAAAAAATACATCGAAGAACACGTGAAGAATTCGTGAAGAACGAATACAAATAGGGATTCAAAATATGGATCGGTCGATGACCGTTTTCGTAGGCCCATCGATTTTGATGATCAAAGTGGAGATAAAGAAAAGGAATTCAAAATATAATTTATGAAATTAAATTGGGGATGCAGAAACCAAAAGGATCCTACCTTTTTGGTCATACCCCATAGTTTTGCGTGCAATCCGCCGGAAGTTGCAACACCTTAGAGAAGAGGTAGAGCTGGGGAGCTTGAGGAGAGAGCTCCTTGGTTGAGCTTCTTCCTCCAGAGAATCAACAAAGGGGATAGGGGGGGTTATGGATTATGTAGGAAATCAACATAATTAAAAATTATAATTATGTTAAACCCCCAAATTGACCCGCATCTGAAACTCTCGATGGAGTTGAGGTTAAGCCTCCCATAGGGTAAACACCACCTCTCAAGCACAATGGTAACCTCAGAATTTCCATCCGAGGCTCAGTTAGAATGCAATAAAACATAACGTATGAGGCCTCTAAATTATGAAGACTCCCCTGGTGACATTTTTCACAGAAGGATCGCGCCTGTGAAAATTACACCTCTCCTAGGGTAAGAGATACGCTCCGGACACTACGGTTCCCTCCATTTTCCCGCCCGAGATAGTGTTTAGGAGTTATTTGATTTATTTTGTGTGACCAGTGTGAACTCACTAAACATTTAATTCCATCCACACCGGGGCTCGGAATCGCACGCCTCTAAAGGAGCTTCTCTAGAATAACATCAGGAATATTTCAAAAACTTTTATACCAAAAACCAGGTTCTTACATTGAGGGTGAGGCCATGGTGAAAGATCCAATTGTGGTAGTGGACCTGGAGGTTCCAGAAGAACAGAGTCATCAAGAGGGGAAACCACTGAAAGGGTTCTGCAGTATACCCACCCAGGATTCGAGGAAGCAGTTGCACCATATATACATGCTGTAAAATTACGTCATCTCGGAGGCTTGGGAAATCTGGGAAGTCAACAGAAAATTCCTCAGCCCGCCTGAGATGTGTCAACACATGAACCATATAGGGATGGATTTGCCGAGGACAGGCTCTAATAAGGCCAGCTTTGCGGTGTGCCGGGCAGAGGCAGAGAAATACATGGTGGTGCTGGGGGACTTTGTGCATTCCTGGGGTTCCCTTTGTCCAATGACAGATTGTGTCAAGGTTTTTTCGGGATCGTACGACCCCACTACAGTTTTCGGACACTGAATTGAGAGTGTACTTCCCTATGCTAGAAGAATCGGACGAGTGATCCTGGGGAGACGAGACCGGTAGAGGGAGCCTGATGGAGGAGGTCAAATCAGTGATCAAGAATCAGACCTTAAAGAATTTTCAAAGGCCCCTGAGGTAAAATTACAAGCCCCTTCCTCTGGGTATTCTCTCATGTCATTTTGGACTCCTTGCTAATAATTGAAATATATAGGAGAGTCTCATACACAGAACTTGTTCTCGTCCTTCAGTGGAAACAGATGTAGGGCCTTCCGGATCCAAACCTATTTCTACATCAATTGTTATGTCTAATAGAGCCAGGAAACCCAAGGTGGCCCTTCTAGAGCTTTAATACCATCCGACAAGATTTGGGGGGCCACACCTTGGGGTCCCAATGGCGTCAACCCAAGAACGAGACCATGACTTTGATCTCTGTAAGTCTCTTCAACAAAATTCATGATTTTCACCCACTGACCATGTCAACTGACGTCCAAGACCCCATTGGTGTGCATAGTTCTTCAGATGTCATTGGCCACCTTGGAGATCTTGGTCAGGGCTTCTGGAACCATCCTTCCCAGATGAATACCGGTGATTGTGGAGGTGGATATCCAGACAGACTGAACTGCAGCACTTTCGATCACTGGTGAGACCGCCAGTGGTGCTATGCCTGAGATTATTGAGGTTGTATTCGATGAGGAGGATCAACCAGCTAGCACTGTTCCTGCCACACCTGATCAAACGCCAGATGTGGACCCTACTGATGAGTTCCAGAGGGAGTTCCCCACATATGAGCCTTCCAAATGTTCTGACTGGGATGAAACAACCTCTGATGAATAGGACAACAAAATATTCTACCACTGATCATGGAAGGTGAATATTCACTTCATTAATAACACCCCCAAGCACTATGGATGGATGAGATAGACGTGATTCACTCACGACTGCATGAACTGTGTGCAAGGGGAGTGGATGACCGACATCCCCACCTGATCGTCTAAGACATTATGGTGGAGAAGATTTGGGAGTATGACCACGGCCTTGGTTTGTGATGGTAGTGGAGGAATGAATTAAACATCAAGAGACACCGGGAGGCGGAAAATGAATTTTAGTAACTGTATGTCCAGGCTGATAAGCACTCAGCCTCCCTCCATGCGCAATCAGAGCTAATATTGCAATTGAAGTCCTAGATGGCATATCTTGAAGAAGGCATAAAGCGAGCCTCCGAGGAGATGATCATTATCCAGACTGACATAGAGTGGGCCCGAATTGTGGTCGATGAGTTTCACCCTATCATTTCTGAGGAAGAGAGGGAACTGAATAGGTGGAAAAAAATCTTGGATGCCACATTCTAGAGGGTGGTGGAGCTGTAACTTTCTTTTGATGGTGCTAATCCATCCATGGGAAGGGGAGACCCTCAGGTGCTATAAATATAATGAACACTCTAATGTGCTTTAATGCATTTTTTATTTGGATGCCATAGCATGCATGAGTCATGTTATTAGTACTAGTTTTACATTCATCGGTTATATTCGTGAAACTCCCACTGATCAATCCCTAAACACACGTGTGTTGAGCCCATTGTGTAAAAAAGGGATGATTTATGTGTTATTCCTTCTGAAGATAAGAGTGTTGACCATGCTTCAGGTATGCGAGGTTTGAATAACCAATTCGGATTCCCGAGAAGAGAAGGAAGAGACCTGAATGGAGAACAATGCTATTATAAATGTCGAATTAGCTTTTCCCAATGTGCTCTTGTGCATGAATGGGGTGACGCCATGGGCACTAGAAGAAATCTAAATACGAGGGAATGGATGTTGTGAATCACAATACCCAATATTCAGAACACAATAGTGATGGAATGACAATTAAGAAGAAACATTGATGGTGTTTGAAACACTGTATCCCTATTGTGTTAGCCTGAAATGAGGATAACAAATGAGTGTTGACTGCTGACCATATTCGAAACATGGGGCCAGACTCAGAATGTTATCCATCAGGCTTTTGGAATGTTAGCCTAGGATAGTAGGTGAGCCATAGGCCAAGCATCCATATAGTTAGTTGGTTTCTTTAGATGTAAAATAGGATGAGGATATGAATAAAGGGTATGGGAAGCGTGGAGATTGTAGTGATGTATTGTTCAACTGGAGTCCAACACTCTTGAAATTATGCCACCATGGTGGAAATGATTTAGGTGGATACATCGCTATGATCATGGATCAAACATTATTTTAAATAGAACATCTCTGTCGAGAAAATTGTTGCCTCCCAACATTATCATGGGGCATCCTGAACTTGTTCAAGGTATAACCACAGTTTAGTGTCATGCATTAAGGACATATAAACTTGTGCAGTTTAAAGTCATACGATAGGAAGGTAGTATGTGGTGTGGTAGCTATAAAACCGAAGTGAATCAGGACATGGAGTCCAGATTGCACCATGTATCCCTGAGAGAAACTCTTCAGGTCAAGGGACCCAATGTGAAAATTAGGCTGGGCACGAAGCAAAGTGTTCGGGCATTCCTATGTACCCTATGATAATGGGGATCATTCCAAACATAGTTCCAAGGGAACAATTTAATTTCATTCGGGATGAAGAACGGTACCTGTGGCATGGTTGCACCAGTACACGTCCTACCAGAACTACTAAGCCCATGTGAGTTGTGCTTGATTTGGGAAACAAACAATAGTGATGGGACTTTCCTTGAACAAGGAGGCATAAGATAGGGATGATGGGACACTAGGTGAATGGTGTCCCACTGATGCTAACCCACCTATATAGAACACCTTGATTCGTGGAGGATTAATTCCTTGTATGTTGTAATTCCACTTGAACAAAAGGATGTGGATGTATGTGAGTCATGATGCTCGAGATCTGGACCACAATTATGGTGGTGTGGCGATAAGGTATAGATATTGACAATGTTCAAAACACAATATCCAAATTGGTTTTTCCTGGAAGGGGGACAAAGAAATGAGGGTCGATCACTAACCATGTTCAAAACACGGGACCTATCAAAAATGTCGTTCGAGATCTTTTAGTGACATTGGCTCAAAACGGTAGGTGAGTAGAGGAAGCATGAAACCAGGACGTGAAGGGGGTCCCATCGGATGTGGAAGTGGATGAGGATACAAATAACAGGCTCACAAAGCATGGACATAGAACTAGGGGAATGTCCATGTGAAAATTTCACACTTTGCCTCTTTGTCAAAACGCATCTGAGTACAACAATGAGACATATCAGAAAGAGGGAGTCTAGTCCCTTATCCCGGACAAGGGTCTTGGGGTCGCATGCATTCAACTTAAGTTCCTAGGGTGGACAATAATGAGGGGATTTATTTAATGGAATGTGCACAGGGTGGAAAAATAGCCAAACATGATGCATAGTTCCCATGGAGAGATCTTACTTTTGGGACATTGAACTCGGACCAAGTTGTGAGAAGATGTGGGAAGCACACGGTGTGGCTATTGAAAAACCTGAAATGAATGAGAACGTAAGAGGAACTCGTCACACCACATGTTCCCATATTAGTCTGGGTCAAGGGGGTGAAAAATAAGGGACATGCTTGGTTGATTCCTAGGGCAGGGCTCGGAGACAAAATCACTAGGCATTTCTACATATCCCATAAGGATGGGAATCAATCCATACGTAGTTCTCAAGAATTTCATGTCATTTAACATCTTGCGGCAAGGATGCAGAGTGATATTAGTTAATTTTCATAGAGCTCGTACCATGGATGGTAGGAAATGTAGGAGACACATGGTAGAGAAATTATACAACCCGACCTGAATGGGATCTTGGGGTTCCGACCACCGTGTATTCCTTGGGGAAATTTTAGGTCGAGTGACCGAAAACGAAAGTTAATCAAGGCACGAGGAATAGTACTTGGGCGTTCCTACGTACTGCATGATGATGAGGAACATGCCACACATAGTTCTTAAGATGGAACTATGGGATACCGGTGCCAAGTATAACAACGGGTTGGGACCATACACAAAAAGGAGGGTCATCTAATTGATCTTGTTTTTCCTTTAGGATGAATGAGTGTTTTTTTGTGTAGCGATGGACCTAGGATAGAAATTCCAGGTATCACCACAAAAATTAAGCTGTGTGCATGCATTGAAAAATGGTGTGGTGTATGATCAATTCCAAACATGATGCCTCCTAGAGTGTGGATATCACAGTGCAGTGCTGTTTTTTGTCGTGCGGCCAGGACGATAATGTCACAGTTTAGGTTCATATTATGGGAACAACCATGCATTTTTAGCGTGATGAAGGATATACTCAACAATATAAATTCATTTGGGGCTACGCATCATAGTATAAAATCATATTGATCAGACTAATACATGAGAGATGAGGTTCTAGAGGGGATGAGCCTGACATGATAAAGAATACCCTACGTGAATGAGGACAAGGTCCACACCATACCGTGCATAGTTCTAAAGAGGAAACCTCGGGCCGAGGGGGTTGGAATGATTAGAGGATTAGGGGTAGGAGAAACTAGCTCTCAATTGAGATGGACCTAAAGAAGAGATGTCTAGGTGTTCTTAAGTATCCCATGAGGATGGGAATCTATCCATACATAGTTATTGAAGGTTCCTTTTAACATCATGCGAGAAAAAATACAGTTTAATGTCATTTGGGATAGGAAGTAGGGGGTTTAACTCCTAGAAAGGGGTGTACATGGTGTGGCTAATGCAAACCTGATATGAATGAGGACATAATCCCATACCACACCTTGCATTCCTGTAAGAGTTAAAGCCCCATAGACAAAAGAAAAGGGATAAATTACTAGAGCTTGAGATAGAACTAAATACAAGATGTCTAGGAATTCCTACATATCCTATATAAATGGGAATCAAGCTATACATAGTCGTAAATGAGATCTTAGTTTATGTTCTTAGAGATCAGACCAAAGAGAAGTGAAACTCATCTAAATTGGTGCATACCATGATCCAATCCCTAATTCCACTTGAGTCGAGATCAGTTTTGAAAACAAGGGCACATGAGGTCTTGGTAATACCTAGAATGTATGCTGGGGAGAAATCAGTGTGGAGCCCCGAACAACACCCTTACCGTGCCTTTTGTCCTCCCAATGTGCAAATGCGCACTGAAGGATAGTGCTAGGTGTGTCAAAATTCCATTTGGAGATGATGGGGTGGAAAATAATGTGAATCATGTAACCAAAATTCAAGGCATGATGAGGCTGGCATGATGATGAAGGATAACTACTGACCGTGATAAAAAAAATCATCCATATTGTGTTATCCTGGAATGGGAACAATGAGTGAGAATCGACCGCTGACTGTATTTGTAATGCAGGACTTGTATCAATTTTTTGTTCAAAACCCTGGAGGACATTGGCCTATAATGATAGGAGGGCCCTTGTTCTGATCATCCATGACATTTTGGGGTCCCTTTGAATGTGAATGATTATGGAAGCCCAAATTATGGGGAACATGAAGATTAAAAAATTAGTGAAAGCATGTCCAGGTAACATCCGACACTCCAGACATTGAACCAGAGTACTCTTGGGAACATTGGTGAATCACCGATGAGGTTTGAGGAGATAAACTTGAGAGTGGGAAATTTGAAAAGATATGTATATAAATAAGGGATAGATAACTTCTCAATAGAATGATGAATATGGTGTACTAGGAATAGATCCGACGCGAATGAGGACAAAATTCCATAGCACATAACCCTCTACCAAGGAAAGTGAAGGCCAGGGGGCCATGGGGAAAGGGAGATTTCTTTGAGATGGGGCTGGGCCAATAGAAGAAATATATTGGGCATTCCTATGTATCCCATGAGGATGGAAATCAATCAACACGTAGTTCTAGGAGAGGGTAATGTGCAGTTTACCATTATGCAGTAAAGAAGAAAATGGGTAAGATACCCCACACAAAGGAGGTGTATGGAGCGACGAGTATCCCGATGTGAATGAGGATATAATAAAATACCCCACCGTACAATCATGACTGAAGACTTAGACTGGGGGACCGAAAAGGCTGAGGGGCCAGAGGCTGGGCCTTGGACGAAAAGTCTCGGCCAATTCCCAGTTTAACATCTTGCAGTGAGGATGATGGTTGGTTAAGGTATCTTGTCCAAGGATGTGCAAAGCATGGTGAGCAACCTGACGTGAATGATGAAATAATCCCACACCACACCGTACAACCCTATGTGAGAACTTGTGAAAGTGGCATGAAAAGGATGAGGGGACTGAGGCTGGGCCTTGGACAAATATCCCCATCCAGTTTGAAGTTTAATGTCTTGAATTGAGGATTAAGGGTATATTAGTTTAGAGTCATAGATGTCGGACCCTATATACCTAGTTTAATGTCACATTTTTTGTACAAAGAGGGTGAATCATTGTGCTTATAGAAGACCACAAAGCACCAAAAATGATAAAGGACAACTATTGAACAGGTTTACAACACTGTATCCACCCTTGCGTGACCAGAATTCAGGGAAAACAATTGAGAATAAACTGTTTTCCATATCATCAATATGATAATTGTATCAATTTTCCGTTTGAAACCTTCATGAACATTGGTCCATAACGGTTGGCGAGCCCTTAGGCTGAGAATCCATACCAATCGGAGAACTTTTTTGATGTAGAGGGTGACAAAAACCCAAATGATGTGTCATGCCGAGCATGGAAGGGCATGTGCTCACGGAACAGATGATAAATAATGGAAGGAATATTTCAAGGTGATATGTGTGGCATGATGAAATAGCCCAACATGAATGACGACATAATCCCATACCACATCATATACTCCTCTCCCAGGGGGAATGCGTGCCAAGGTTCCAGGATGAGACTAGACGTGAAGACTAAATGTCCGGGTGGTCCTAAGTATCCCAAAATGATGGAAATCAAGCCATACATAGTTATATTGGAGGCAAAGATAGGGGTACGATAACTCAACTAGGGTGGTGTACAACACATCCAGTAACCTGAAGTGAATGAGTACATAATCCAATACCACACCATACAACCCCATGTAAGAACTTGGGATATTGACCCGAGAGGCTGGGGGACCTGAGATTGGGTGTTCCTACCTACTGTTGTCATATGACCTCTTCGGTAGTTGCTTCCTCCTCATTGATCCTAATCCCATTTGATTAATGCTCGATGTGAGAAACAAGGTGTCAAACTCTGATCTTCCAATTATATAAAGGTCAGTTAGTCGGAATCAAACGAGGGAGACCGTAGCTTGAAGGTGTTATGGGGGAAGGCTGAACCACTACGCTCACTATTTGGGACTAATGGGGGTGAAGATAATGACAAAGGATAGCTATTTACCATGTTTGAAACACAACATCCATATCATGTGACCGATAATGGGAACAACAAATCTGGATTGACCGCTGACCATATTCGCAACATGAGACTTGTATAAATTTTTTGTTCGAAAAACATGAGGACATTGGCTCGAGATTGTAGGAGGTCCTTTGGGCTGACCATCCATTCCATTAGGGTGTCCTTTCAGACATGAATGATGATGGATCCCTATGTAAAGTGTGTGAGTGAAGCATAAGTGTACCTGTACATTCCAACATCATGAAGGACAGTGAAAGCGGTGGAAGTCTCCTGGGAATAGGACACATAGTGGGACCATGATGAACTCAATGTGGATTATGGTAAATTCCTACGCCACACCATATGCATTGAACTAAAGGGAGACTCTGGAGTATGGGCAGGGCCAACAAAAATAATGTCTGGGCATTCCTACGTATCCCTTGCGTATGGGAATAAATACATACGTAGTTCTTGAAGGCCATGAATTTTAGCGTCGTGCATTGAGGACATGGGAGAATCGAAGAACGAGGAGGAATCGCATAGTTTGGTCGTCATAGTTCTGACATGAGTGGGGCCAAAGAAGCCTTCACTACACTATATATTGATCCTTTAACAGAACTACACCCAAGGGGGTATAGTCAAAGAGAAGAGTTTGGGGGTTTTTCTCAATATGAAATGTTTGTGCATTCCTATGTATCCCATGTGGATGGAAATCAATCCACACATAGATCTAATTGTGTATATTAATTTCTTGTAGGTTTCCATACAGTTTAACATCATGCATGGCGTTTTACAGTTTAATGTTATGTAGGACCGGGTAGTTTAAGGTCATGTCGGGCCTGGTATTTTAGGGTCATGTAGGACCAGTGGACTCCGAAAAAGTATTTATTGAGAAACATGTCCTTGGGGGGAGGAGTTATACGCTCCCCATCCATGGTCACCAGTGAGTATGCACAATTAGGGTAAACCTAGTGAACAACGAATGGTCCTTCTTATTTGGGCTCCAACTTAGGTTGTTTCCTATCAGGTATCATTGGTGTCCTGAGGGCCAATACCAGATCACCATGCAAGAAAGAGTGGGGGTGGACCTTGATGAAGGCTCTAGCCAACTTGTTATTGTGTCATTCCAGGTTGTGTAGGGAAAAAATCCTATTCTCATCAAGTGCTTCCAATTCAGTCAAATGAATTTCAGCTACCTTATCTGGCACCTGTTGGTCATAGACCGCAATGCGTAATGAAGGAAACTGAATATTGATAGGTAGGGCGACTTCTATTCCGTATAACAGGGAATATGGGGTCACATTTGTGGAATTACGAGTCGTTTTTTAGATAAGCCCTGAGGGTATTGGATAGCTTGTCTGGCCCACTCTTCATGTTCTGACAAACCATTTTCTGCAAAATGATAGAGTGGGTATAGTTGAATGCCTCAATCTACCCATTGGCTTAGGAATTATAGTGGGAGGTATGGTTAGAGAGTTTGTTGTACTTGGTGTACTATTTCTCCAACTCAACTGCATAGTAGTTGGTACTATTATCAGTGAGGATGGCATGAGGGACTCCAAATTGGTAGATGATATCAGAGCTCACGAAGTCAACGATAGAATAAGCCTTGACCTCATTGAGTGGAACTGCATCTTTCCACTTGGAAAATAAATCTGTAGAGATCAAGATGAACCGACATTGGCGAGTTGTCTCCGCAGGTATTGTCCCACAACTTCCAGTCCCAAGACTACGAAGGGCCAAGAGTACATAGTAGCTTGGAGAAGATCCAATGGTCGATGCATGATGTTGTAATGAAATTAGCATATGTGAAATATCTTGGATAACATGATGCAATCATGGTTCATGGTGGGCCAAAATTACCCCAGTCTCTAGATATGGTGACATAGGTTCAGCCCGGTCTAATGAGCCCCGGTGGAACCAGCAAGAACCTCTGGAATGACCTGAGAAATCTCGACACCTTTGATGCAACGTAGGAGAAAACCATCGAACCCATGTTTGTAGAGGATCCTACCAAGACTGGGACCACTCTAGAGGGTAAAACACAGCACACGGTGTAAGATTCGCTCTTGCTCAGCCTGATAAGTTGGGAGGTAACCATTTTGGAGATACTCGATAAAGGGGGCTCTCCAGTTAGGAGTCACTTCAACCACTGCATCTAAAGGACATGGGGGTCCTGACATGGTGGCCATGGTGGTAAGAAGGCTCACCTTCAGGGCATCGTCATCACCTGTGGTTATAAGAGCAATGACTATCTGATGTCCCACGTGGATAATCGGATCTTCCTGCTCGTGTTCTACAAGTGATACAGCCTGGCTGGCCAAGGTGTTAGCTTGACTTTTATAAGATTAAGGGACATGAGTAACTTCTGGTAGATATGGGAACTGATCCATTAGCTGGAGAGTGCACCCCAACAACAACACGAGCTTCGGATTTCTGATGACGTAGTCACATTTGATCTGCTTGATGACTAGTTCAGAATCCCTTTTCCCATGAAAATGGGGAACATAAATCTCGAGGGCTAGATCGTGGCCAGTGATGATAGCCTAATACTTTGCCTCATTGTTGGTGCAACCTTCTCACAGTAGGAATGAGTTTGGAATAATGTCTTGTTTTGGTGTAATAAATATGATATCGAAGACTACGATGTTTATCCTAGAGTTATTGAGACTCCTGTCGGTGGGGCTCCGGGAAGCACCATCGAAATGAATCTCCCAACACGGGATGGAATGATCTATTAAAAGGATTGCCTCAATTGGAAAATAGAGATCCCTGGACTGGTCAGCAGGAGCTGGATGGGCAGGAAGGATGTCTTTCAATGATTTCCCCTTAGTAAATTTCTGAGGCACAACCCTGATGCCGAACTACTGAAGAATCACAGCCCATAGTGCATGTCGTCCTGTCAACATGGGATGACTCAGTATGTACTTCAGCGGGTCTACCCGTGACACCAAATGTACCTCGTGGTTCTAAAAGTAATTTTGAAACTTCTGTACTGCGAAAATGAGTGCAAGGAATCTCTTCTCAATGGGGGAGTATCTTTTCTCTGTATCGAGGATCATGCTACTTAGGCAGTAAAGGTTGTTCTCCATCCCCTAATTGTTCCTCTGGGAGTTATGTGTGTCGAGAGAACATTCTAGGGAAATCACATAAAGGACCAATGGGTTTTCGTAGATTGGTGGCATCAAGACAACAGAATGGAGTAGATATTTCTTTATTTCCTCAAACACAACCTAGCACTCTTTGTCCCATTTATAAGCACTTCCTTTCTTTATTATCCAGGATAAGGTATTACACTTGTCGGAAAGATTCCAAATGAATCGGCATATATAGGATAAGTGGAATTTGAAGCCTTGATGTTCCTAAATGTTGCTCGAGGGAGACATCTGGATGATGGACTTGATCTTCTCAGGGTCAATCTCGATGCCCTGGTACCTGAGAACAAGGCTGTAAGATCACTTGTTTTGAACTGAGATAAAATTAGAAATGTTTCTGAAATTCTTTTTTTGGTTAATTAACAGGAAATTCTTTCTAAACTGATTACCAAATTTTTTTTAGGGTGATGGAACACCTAGAGATTTTGTTTTTTCAAACATTAATAGAAGTTTTTAGGTAAAGGGGAATTTGCAAGAGCTGCACACGGTTTGTCGAACCGCGCGGCCAAATCGTGCGTAATTGAAGTTTTGAGGAAGTGGCTAATGCACAGTTAGAACACAGTTTGTCTAACCGTGCGGCCTAACCAAGAGAGGATTTTTTTCTGAGGTAGTAGCTAACGCATGATTGGAGCATGGTTTTTCTAACCGTGTGAGAAAACCGTACGGGCACTTATAAGAGATCCTTAAATTCTGGATCTCAATCTGTTTTTTCTTGAGATGGCTCATTTAAGCTCCTAAGTGGCCATAACTTGGGATTACTCTCCCTTGAATGTTGGAAATCCCCTCCCAAGTGTTTTTGAGGCGATCCGAAGGCTTCTCTTGGTGAATCGAAGACGATTTCTTGAGGTAGGTAGATGTTCTTTTGCGTTCTTGTTCTGTTTCTTAGATCTACTTAGATATACATTACCTCTTCTCTCGGTTTCTTATATCTATGCCCTTAATGGGTAATGTTAAGTGTTTAGATGAAAATTATGATATGTTTTGTCCATGGTCTTGCTTGGATAAGTGATCTATGGTGGGTTCTTGATGAATCAAACCATTTCTCTTGAGGGTTCATAGTTCTTCATGGTTTCAATCAAAACCCTGAGGTAGGTTCCCAAATCATTAACACTTTAGATGTGAATTTGAGCTCCATTTGACAAATTGAGAATGTGAATTTCCATAAATATGATATGTCGATGCATGGAACTTTTGAATTTATTAAATAATGTCACTCGTATGAGATAAATGAGGACTTGAACATGTTCCATTTTAAGCATGGGTTACTAATTTAGTTAAAGTGAAATTATTAAAAAGCTGAATGATTTGAATGGTAAGAATGAGTAATAGAAGAATTAATGGTAGAATTGATTATCAAGTCATGAGTTTGAATGAAATTGTGGCTTTTACTAATTATTGGGAATATTTAATATTTGACAACTTCGATATATAATTTGGAAACTGAAAATAATTAAGGGATGGATTAATTATTACATGTTAAATGGTAAATGGTTAACTAATTGATGATTGGTTAAAGAGGTGAGATTTAATTAAATAAATAATTAATTAATTAATTTTCATGCATTAAATTAAGATTGTGAATTGATTGTTTGTTACGATTGTTGAACAGGATTGACTTTTGATGCATATTAGTTTTCCATGCCTCAAGTTGGCTTGGATGGAGTTGTTTAGAGATATGATATGTTGTGTGAGATGTTCACTAAATATCTCGGCTTTGTGCAGCATGTTTTGAGATGATTATGGTGTTCTTGTAGATTATTAATGTCCTGGATGAACCATTGTTTGAGTAGACGGGTTCAGACATGATCAAAATTTGGATAATTAAATGTTGGGTTAATAATTCAGTTGTCCTACTAAGAATAATTAATTGTTAATTAATTATTAATTAATCAGATTTTGAATGGATAATTAAGTGTTGACTTTCATGAAGGGAAATTGGTGTTGTTAATTAATTGTGGAATTAATTAACAGATTGGTTTTGTGGTGTTGGACATGGTATTCTACGCCAATGATAAATATATATGTATGATTGATGAATGGGTTGTGAGACAAGTACTGAGGCTCCAAATACTCACATGGAGTTAGACAAGGCATTATACACCAATGATAGATGTATTTGTATGATTTATAAATGGGTTGTGAGACACGGACTGATACTCCAAGTACTCACGGGGTGTTAGACATGGCGTTCCACAGCCAGCTTACAAGTGAATATTCTTTTATGGGACATGTACTGATGCTCCAAATTCCCATGGGTTGTGAGACAAGGACCGATGCTATGAATACTCATGAGGGTGCTATACATGATGTTCTACACCCATTAATTAACATTGGACTGTGGGTCCAATTGTTCATTCATGAAATGTGTTAATGGTTAATGAAAGCTGTTGTGACATAGTGATTTTTGTTTTTATTATGAGAAAAGGTTTAGACTTATTAATGAATTGGGAGAACCACTGTTAGGGGATGGACCCAATAATAAATCACCATTTTAGTGGATGGGATTAAACAAAATATATGAAAGATTAAATTTAATTACTAATGATGCATTATCCAAGACAAATCACAAGCTTGGATTTGGTCTTTTCTTTGAGTATTTAGATGGACATTAGAGACATCTATGGTGAGTGACTTATACGGGACATGTCGGGCTTAGGCCAAATCACATGAATTTAATAATTTTTTAGATTGGTATAATTTATAAAAAATATATAATTATTTAATTATTTTTGAGTATGCCAGAAAAATGTATAATGCACATTCAGACACCAGCTGGGGGTGAAGCAGGTACTTGGGTTTATTGTTACTTGTACTGCTTACTTTATTTTATGCAAGCCTACACATGTTAAAAATTAATTATTAAATGTTTAGTTTTGCAGTAGAAATTGGTGGTCCTAGCCTACTGAGATTTATATCTAATACCCTACTCGGGCTACCATTGCACTGTGTACCCGAGTATATATTATTTGGTTATAGGACTATGCTGTTTGCATTTACATGGGGGATATGAGTAGAGGACAGAGAAGATTCTAGGGATTCTTGAGGAGATATCCATTGGGTATTTGAGTCATTATTTATTTATTTCTATATTGGAATTTAAATAATGCTATTTTGTTCACAATTTTCAACTTTGGTATCATTAGCATGTCATGAATACATCATCTGTATAATTTGGCGTTGGCCAATTCTATAAAATGAGTATTATTTGTCTTCTATTGTCTCTCATTTATGCATTACTGCTTCTTATATTTTTTGTTATCTACACTAATATACCACTGTGAAACTCTAATAAGAGGGTATAGTCTCCCCACTGACTATCCATAGACCCTAGCTGCTAGTCGGCAACCTTTGGTGTACGAGGAGACGCACTTGAGGTCATGTGGTGACCGGTCCGGCCACTGGTTTAGTGGTGAGTCAGGTCGGCACGTTACAAAGTGGTATTATAGGTTTTGGTTTTATTCTTTTCCTTTGTCATACTATTTTGGGGTTGGTAGACAGGAGACTAGGAATGTGTCAGCACTTGGATTAATAGTCGTTATTGGGAATAATCACCTCATGTACGGGAAATGACCAAGTGTCCTGGGATGGGAATTGATGTTTGTACTATTAGAGGTTACAGTTGATATGAAATCACCTTGAGTGACTGGAGTGTTTTTTGTTTATTGATTTTGAGAATTTTGAAAAGAATAATTTTCTGGGCCTGATAGGGCAAGCAAGTTTCACACATGAATCATCTTAGACACTTTGTGATTCACATGTCATGCATATAACATGCCATGTAGTTGCATTAGTAGGATTCCTAAGAATTTGGATTGTGTTTCTTAGGTTCAATTCCATGATTGGTCACCTTTAACATGCCTCTCTAGATAGAATTATTCTGTGATATATTTAACATGCTTTATTGATTATATTCCATACTACCTCACTTATTATCATGTTTTTTTTGTGACAAGCTTCCATGTTATAGCATGTTGTTGTGTTACTGTTTATGATAACATGTTAGAGAATTTTTGATATGTGAAAGGGGTGAAAAAGATAAAATGATAAATAAATGATGATTATGTTAAATGGGAACCAAAATCTAGTGATATGGTGTATGGGAGCCTTATCAATTGGTATGTGTCCACCCATATAATTTGGAATTTTAGGTTGATTATGTTAATTTCTAAATTGAAATTAGTATCGATTAATGAGAGCCACTTTTCAATCCACGGAGTGCATGGGCACTTCATTTTTTGGGAAATGACAACTCATATTAAATATGATCACTTGATGCCTTGTTAAATGCTTATAAATGTGAATGATGTTTAATGTTGACCTCAAATCATTTGGTTAGCTTCTAAAATGCAACTAGACCCAAGTAGGTCAGTTGCGGAGTGTTTTTTGAGATAAATTTTTTGAGTGTTTGGAATTTTAATACCTGTGTGTTTTCTATTGGGTTTCTTTATATATATCCTAGTTTAGTTAAAATGAGATCCTCGTAGGTCAACTTATTTTCATAAAAGGAATTTATTCTGATAAATTTCCTGAAAATGAATGGTTGTCAACTAACGTAAATGTTTAAAAAATGGATTTTGTGAGACTTGCCTTTTTTCCGTTGGGGCGTTTTGAGAATGGTACTTTGTTTTTTTGGTTAAATAATTTATGATTAAAGATTAAAGGTGATTAAATATAAGAGTCTTGGAAAAGGAACCGATGGTGGTGTCCACTGTTTAAAACCCTCATGTAAAGGGTATATTAGACTTCTCTTTAGTTTCCTTGGAACAAATGTGTGTGTACTTTCCATAGATGTAATTTTCCCTAGAAATGGCCTTATCTATGGATTTTGAGCGTAGTGACTTTTTTGAAGTGAACTAGTTTAGGTTTGACACTTTTTCTTCATAAGGGGCAAACCTGTGGTCGGTAGCTCCTTCTGAACATAAATCCCTTGCTAGCGCTATGGATTTTCTCACTCTTTTTGAGATGTTGGGTGCTGTTATCACATGTAGGACTTCTAGCTTCTAATGAAACCCTTATTAGTACGAGTGGTGATGTGTTTCTTGACCTTGTTTTTATATTGATTATCGAGTAATGAAATTTTTCAGCTGGTTAGACGTGCCCTGGGCATGGTTGGCTGCTTTGTTGGTCAATTGACCCTTTTTTCTATGAAATGGATGACTGGTAATGGCCTCATCTTGGAAAATGGTCTTATGAGGAAAAATGAATCTGTAATAAGTCTTTTTGTACTATTGAGTATGGTCTCGAGGCAACTCCATGTTGAGTAAATTGAGTTTTAATGAATCAGTTTCATTTCAATGCCTGGAATGGTTTTCGAAAGACCCGAGTGTTTTGACACGCCAGTCTTGTTATTAATCTAGCACACTTGTGAGTGGCTGATCTTTTCTGTTGACATCATGGGAAATATTAAGGTTGGTATTTCCACTTTTTTACAATGAATGTTTTGGTAGGTGATGATGAGATTTTAGAGCAGAGTTGTCTGGTAATGGTTTTACTGATCTTCTTCATGACCTTGGTTTTCTCTTAGTGCGCTCTTCTAGACACGACGATCATGTCACGTATCTTGACCTCATCATTGAAACACTAATATAGTGTCGGTCTTGTGCCACACTATAGTTTAAATGTTTTTGGGCTTGATGAGTAGTTATCTGGGTAGTACGCGGGATGTGTTGATTCATGGGGGTACATACTTTTTCATGATTGGGCACGAGTTTTTTTAAAATATCCATGTGATGGATTTACTTGGAAAATTTACCAGATTTTGGGTAAGGACTTCATTATAGTAGTAGAAGGGTTTGGATAGTTTTAAAGGTACGTCATCAGATAATGGTAAAAATGTGGTTTTTGGTCTGCAACGTCTTTTGAGGGAATCATGAGAAACATGTTCTGTTGTTTGATCAAGGTTTATCCTATTACACTGACAAGGTCCTTCCAATGACCTATGATATGAGATTTTTTTCGATGTTTATGCATTATAGTAATCTTTGGATCTAATTAAAAAGGATAATCCATCAGGTTTGACAAGGGTCAAAGTTGTGTTTGGTGATGGGAATGCAACACGTCACTTCTAACGAGATTAAATGACCTTGGTAGGTCAGTTGTTTTAGTAGTGGTTCCCGATGGATTCTCAGGGATGAGAAGTTTATATGGTGGGTATAATGTATGATCCCGTGTTATAAACCGGGTTAAAATTATTAATGTTTCGGAAATTCGTTTTTGGTTTTTCAATGGGTCTTTCATTTTAAACTCAGCTCCAAAATTTTATTCTAAGTCTTGGAACACCTAAAGATGTGTTTTTTTTTCAAACTATGATAGAAGTTCTGAGGTAAAGGGGAAGTCGCATGGGCGACACATGGTTTTTCTAACCATGCGGCCAAACTGTTCATAGATCATGTTTTGAGGCAGTGGCTAATGCACGGTTTGTCTAACCGTGTGGCCTAACCGTTCTAAGAGTTTTTTTCATGGTAGTATCTAATGCACGGTTAGTGCACGGTTTTTCTAAATGTGCGAGAAAACCGTGCGGGCACATAAATGAGATCCTTAAATTGTGGATCTCACTCGTTTTGGACTTTAGATGGCTCGTTTAAACTCCTAAGAGTACATAACTCGGGATTACTCTCCCTTGAAGGTTGGAAAACCTCTCCCAAGCATTTTGGAGGGGATCCGATGGCTTCTCTTGGCGATTTGAAGCCGATTTCTTGACGTAGGTAGATGTTCTTCTTCATTCTTGTTTGGTTTCATAGATCTAGTTAGATCTATGTCTCCTCTTCTCTCAGTTTCTTGGATCTGTGCCCATTATGGGTAAATCTATGTGTGTAGATGACATGTATGATATGTTTTTGTCTTGGTCTTTCTAGGAGATGTTTTCTATGGCGGGTTCTTGAAGAATCATCCTGTTTCTCTTGAGGGTTCTTCGTTTGTTGTGGTTTCCGTCAAAACCCCAAGGTAGGGTCCCAAAACATTAACACATTATATATGAGTTTTAGCTCCTTTTGATAAATTGAGAATATGAGTTTCCATTATTATGATATGTCAGTGCATGACACTTTTGATGTTATTAAATAAAGCTACCCGTATAAGATAAATGTGGACTTGAACATGTGTTGATTATAATTCTGGGTTACTAATTTAGTTAAAGTGATTTTGTTAAATATTTGAATGATTTGAATGGGAATAATGAGTAATTGGATAATTAATTTAAGATTTAATTATCAAGTCATGAGTTTTAATAAAATTGTGGCTTTTACTAATTATTGTGAATATTAAATATTGGACATGTTCGGTATATAATTTGGATGCTGTTAATAATTAATGGATGGTTTAATTATTACATGTTAAAAGGTAAATGGATAACTAATTTATGATTGGTTAAAGAGAGGAGTTTTAATTAATTAATTATTGAATTTATTAATTGGCATGCATTAAATTATAATTGTGAATTAATTGTTTGATATGATTGTTGGCCAGGAGTATCTTTTATGCGTATTAGTTTTCCATTCCTTATGTTGTCTTGGATGGGGTTGTTTAGAGATATGATATTTTGTATGAGATGGTCACTATATATCTTGGCTTTGTTCAGCATGTTTTGAGATTATTATGGTGTTCTTGTATATTGTTAAAGTCCTGGACGAACCATTGTTTGCGTAGACGGGTTCAGAATTGTTAAAAAATTTGGATAATTAAATGTTGAGTTAATTATTCATTGGGCCTGATAAGAATAATTAATTGTTAATTAATTATTAATTAATGAGATGTTGACTGGATAATTAAGTGTTGACTTATCTAAAGAGATATTTATGTTTTTAATTAATTGTTTAATTAATTAACAGATTGGTTTTGTGGTGTTAGACATTGTATTCTACTCCAATGATAAATATAAATGTATGATTGATGAATGGGTTGTGAGACAAGGAATGAGGCTCCAAATACTCATAGGGTGTTAGAAATGGAATTCTACACAAATGATAGATGTATATGTATGATTGATAGATGGGTTGTGAGACATGGAATGATGCTATAAATACTCACAGGGTGCTAGACATGGCGTTCCAGACCCATCTTGCAAGAGAATATTCTTTAATGGGACAGGGACTGATGCTCCAAATATGCATGGGTTGTGAGACATGGACTGATGCTCCGAATACTCACTAGGGTGCTAGACATGATGTTCTACACCCATTAATTTACATTGGACTCTGGGTCCAACTTTTCATGCATGAAATGAGTTAATGGTTAATGAAGGCTATTGTGACATAATGATTTTTGGTTTGATTATGAGAAAAGGATCAGACTTACTAATGAATTGGTTGAATCACTTTAGTCAACGGACGCAGGAACAAATCTCTATTTTAGTGGACTGTCTTAGACAAAATATATGAATGATTAAATTGAATAACTTAGGATGTGTTATCGAAGCCAAATCACAAGCTTGGATTCAGTATTTTCTTTGAGTATTTAGATAGTCTTTAGAGACTTCTGTGTTGAGTGACTTATATGGGAGATTCCAGGAATATACCAAATATCAAGACTTTCATAATTTATTTAGATTGGTATAATTGATAAACAATAAATTATAATTTAATTATTTTTGAGTATGCATGATAAATGAATAATGCACATTCAGACACCAGCTGGGGGCTCAAGCAGGTACTTGGGTTTATAGTTACTTTTAAAGCTGACTTTATTTTATACATGCCTTCACGTGTTTTAAATTTATTATTAAATGTCAAGATTTGGGGTAGACACTAGTGGTCCCAGCCTACTGAGATTTATATCTCACACCCTACATGGGCTGCCATTGCACTGGGTACCCGAGTAGATTCTATTTGGTTACAGGACTATGTTGTTTGCATTTACTTGGGAGATAGGAGTAGAGGACCGAGCGGATGCTGAGGATGCTCAAGTAGATCGCACTTAGGGCTTTGAGTCAATGTTTATTAATTTCAGTATTGGAATGTAAAGCATGTTGTTTTGTTCACTATTTTATAATTCTGTATCATTATCATGTCATGCATTCAAATTCTGTATAATTTGGTGATGGAAACTTTTATATAAGGAGTATTATTTTTCTTCCGTTGTTTTTAATTTATGAGTTACTTCTTCCGCTATTGTTTTTTATGTACACTGATATACCATTGTGCAAATCTGATAATAGGGTATATTTTCCCAACTTACTATACATAGACCCTCGCTACTATTCGGAAGCCTCGGTCATATGGGGAGACACGCTTGAGGTCATGTGGCGAATGGTCTGGCCACCGGTTTAGTGGTGAGTTAGTTCGGGACGTTATAAAAGCCGAGGAACTTCCCAGAGGTGACCCCTAAGCCACATTTTAATGGGTTACTCTTTAAGTGGAGGGAACATAGGAAGCCAAACACTTTTTCAAGGTCATTGAGTAGGTCCTGGCGCTGGCAATATTTGAATACCAGATCGTCTACATAGCATTCAACCAATGTCCCGAGGATTGTCTTGAATATGCGATGAATGGCCCGCTGATAGGTGGAACCTTAATTCTTTATGCCGAAGGGCATGACCTGGTAACGAAACATGCCTTAGGGCGCCCTGAATGCTGTGGAATAATTTTCCTCGGGGTCCATTCGAATCTGGTTGTACTTAGAGTACCCATCCATGAAAGAGAGGGCTTGGAATTTTGTTGTAGCATCAATCTACAACTCTGTCACATGAAGGGGGAAATCATTTTTCCGATAGTGACAGTTGAGATCCCGGAATTCGATGCAGACTCGGATCTGTCCGTTCTTCTTTCTGACTGGCACAATGTTAGCTATCCATTTGGGGTACTGGACCTCCGTAAAGAAATTGGCTCTGATGAGCTTATCAACATATGCATCCACCATTGCACCGATATAATGGTGCATCTTCATAGGAGGCTATTTAATCCCGTGATGATATACAGGGAGACTGAGCTGGTGGACGACTACCTGAGGATCTAGTGCTAGCATCTTGAAATAGATCTAGGGAAATACATCATGATGTTGTTTCAAGAAGTCTACGTACCACTACTTCACCTTGAGAAACATGGCGGCACTGATTAATGTGGGTCTCGGGTCAAACTCACTACCAATATTTACCTATACCAAAATGATCGACTGCGGAGGTAACACCATATTCAAAGGCAGAAGGAGCATCCTCTAAATCCTCATCATCGCTTGTAGAGGAGGGTTACCCAGCCGGAGGAGCTTCCTCTATATTGGCAAATTCGGACAGGAGGATGGTACCAGCATGGGTAGTAGTGGTCGCTGCATCGGGGGTGTAACACCCCAATATATCATAGTAGCTACTTCTTCAAAGGAATTTAATAACTTTCACTACACGCAACACCAAGTTCAAGAGCACCATGACATACCAAACAAGTCGTTCAAAAGAGGTTATGAATCGTATTAACTAAATTTTGAACGTTATATAGTCCTTATAATTTTATAATTTATATTATGAGTTTCTTAGACACAATGTATGAACAAATTCATTTTTTTCTGATAAAAGAAGTATTTTTCAAAAATGCACTTTTACCAACATTTAATAGTGAACCCTTTTTAAATCCAAAATTTTAAACTTTTATATATTCAATTTGACTAAATAAATTTATTCCATAGAATGGGGTCATAAAAAAATTACAATTTAACACCCCAAGCTTCCACAGTACTCTTTTCTTTGAATAATACAGTAGCGTGTGTTGTACGCATCTTCGAGTTCTAACACACACCACAACCAATCAATGTAGCCGCTATGAATAGTAATACCAACTTTTAAAAAATTTATAACTTTTATCACTCAGAATAGACTTCATTTTGGGATTTAGAATATTGAATTTAGCCTCGGTTGAAATTTTTGTACTTTTCGGATAACTTTTATATTTTGGTGAATAGTGAAAATTACTAAATTTTAATTAAAAACAACTTTTTAAATAAAAATAATTAGTAGTGATAAATTATAAATTTTAGTGGTTTTAATGTATAATTAGAATATATTTTTACAATTTAATACATTTTTTTCATTGTACATAATTTCACAATTAAACCGGACATAAACAAGTGTAAATCTTTTGATAGTTATTATATCTTAAAAACACACTTTTTATTTTGACAACGTGAATTAATTTTAAAATAAATTCTTCCAATTCTGTGTTTTGAATTTGGAAAAATGGATTCCAAATTTGAAATCTGGATGTCCAAATTTTGTAAATAGATAACTTTTATTTTTAGACATTTTAATAATTACTTCGGTAAATATTTTATTTACCATGGTTAAAGGGTAAATCCGGTAAATAAGGGTTAAAAAATAATATTATTAAAATAATAAATTACCCTAAAACATGTACTAACCTTATTGGGGGATACATTTCTTACCATGGTCATCTTTGTGTCGATTTTGGGGACCCCATGGAGCCACTTGTAGGTGATATGGACACTTTATTTTAATTAAGATAAAGGTAGTACAAAAATGACATAAGCTTATATCTTTTAGAAATAAAAATTTACATAGGGTTATATATGATATATTTTCCATTATAAATATTAATTAGAAATATAAGAATATTTCTTACAAATTTTTATTTTATTTATAATCTTTAGACACTGGAAATGTAAAAATATATATGACACAATAATGATGCAGTATTTTCCTTATTAATAAAAGAATCAAATAATTGGTATTATAAATGTTAAAATAAATATAATTTGAAAGATATGATGACATAAAAGAATTTTATTGGTTGATAGGACATGTTAGTATTGCTTAAATAAATTTTTTCTAATTAATAATGTTGTTATGACCTTAAAAAAATCAATTATTGAGTAGTGTCAAAATTAACATAAATGAGTTTTTAAATCAAATATTATATTATTAATTTATATTCGATTCCTAAAAACCTAAGGTTCGACCAAAGGACTTATATCATTATTTTTGTATCATTAATGGACCAGTTGGGGGGTCTCTTGAATTTATATAGTATGTTTATTAACTATATATTATAAAAATATAATGTGACATGGTAAGTGTTAAACTAATTAACCAAGAGTTAAAACGAAAATATAAGGTTAATATAATGACCCAAACTTGTCTAAAATCTATTTGATGAAAATATTTCGACCCATACGCACATTATAAATTTAATAATCCACTTTGGAACAATTAGAAACTGAATTTGAATTTATTATAAATTAATACTTTAAGTTTTTCATAAAGAGCCCCTCCTCCCCCTTATAAAAGGACCCAACTTCTAACCAATTCATCACACCTTAAAAGACTTTTAGTTCAGCCAAAACCTTCCCAAATACTCTATTAACTTCCCTAAATTCATCCTAGAGGCCTTATTTTTATCAGAAATCCAATCTACGGAGCGCTTTTGATCAAATCAAAAGGAAGAACCCGAAGAAGAGGTATCATCTTCACCACCCTCTTTAAAGTTCCATTCCTATTCAACTTATTCTTTCCTTTGTTATTTACATTATAAAATAATAACTCTAGTATATTGTATATACTGTGATGTTATTATAATTATGTAACAAAAAAATTCATTATTCTACCCATCCCTTGAATGAGATGTCACCAAACGTGCGTACATATGACCTACGGTCTCCACGTAGGGGTGTAATTGTTATTTAATATATTATTATTTAGATGGTTATAATAATGATGTATAATTCATCTAAATAATGAATATAACATGATAATGATTATTTATATATGATATTACATCCAATTATATATTATTTTAATATCAAAAGAATGATATTTTCACTCGTACGTACGTACAGATTACAGTCTCCACAACGTGATGAGATTCATTTCCAAGTTCACCATTCATCGACGATTATAAAAATATATATTACCAATAAGTATGTAATATTTGACCTAATAATGCTACTATAGATATATATATATATATATATAAGTATTTATGTACTTACATTCACTTACTTCTGTTCAATACTATATGAAAACAGAAACAACGTTTATGCATACGTACGGACTACTGTCTCCATAAACGGTGATTTCCATTTCATATATATGTCTATTATACATATTTATATTCTAAATATATATGATATATTTATCACATTTTGTATTCTGGTCGTACTTAAATCATGATCTATGTGATACAATCAAGAGTAAAAAGTTAAAACACGGACGATAAAGAAAATGATTATCACCCGAAATGTTAATTTAACATGGAAATTATTTTTAAATGGGTAGTATAAAGTCATAAATGAATCATGTATAATATCATAAATATTAATATGGTTCTGGTATAATTTAATAACATACTATGATCTTCGTACATGAGGATAAATGTACCCTTGACTAACGGAAAGTGCAAGGTAAGGGGTTTTCATCTCACTCCTTATTCCCATGAGATTCATGCCATATCCCCACTATTACCTTTTGTTTGTTGTATGTACTGCCAATAATTGTATTCTTTGTGTAATACACTTTAATTTAAGTGTATTTACATATTCATTTTATGATACATCTTTCATGGGTTGTATGTTTCGTAATTTACCAAATTGGTAAGTGTTAATTCCTCAATCTCATTATTATCAAAGATTGTTTATGTGTAAGTATTTACTGGGACATTTTTATCATCCATGTCCATTTTTCATAGAAATGATTTCAAAATGATGATTTTAAGGATTTTTAAAGGTACTCTTTATCAAGATCATAATTTTAAATGTTTTAAAGATTTATCTTTCTAACTATTTTTAATTAATGTCCATGTTTTCAAAATGATTTTAAGGATTTATTTATATTGACATGACTATTTTGAAATGATAATATTTTCAAATGATTCAAACTGGTATGGGACACATTGATTCAAAAATCTCTTTTAAATTACTTCCTTTATAAATGTGTGACTTTTAAATTATTTTAAAAATGGACATTTCTCTCAAAAAGTTTTACTCATCATTTTCATCTATGTCAACATGGTTTGATGGATTTTAAGATTATTTGAAGTTTATTTATTATACAAAACTTATATTGAAGGTTTTCTGATATTTTTGACTATGGATGTGTTATTTTTATACCATTTATGGTTTAGGGGGAATGTATTGACATTTTGTATGCTAGTTTTAATATGAATCTTTCTGTTATGTTTAAACCAATTCATATGAGGAATGTATTGGACTTAGTAAGTGATGAGTGGAGCCCGATATAGCTCCTCGATGCATCGGTAGGTCTCATGAGAAAAACTAGTGTCATGGCACGGGGCCTTGACAAAATCTTATTTGTAGTCTTGGCACGAGGCCTGGCTATGTGGTTATGATAGTCAGTCATTATGTATTCCATCATTATGAAAGTGGTTATTGATATTAAATGAGATTATTTTACTATTAGAATATCAATGTGAATATGTAAAAGGAATTATTTCATTTTATCTTTTCTATATTATGCTGACATTCAAGTTTAAAAGGATTTTGTTTTAGTTATACATCGCCTTAAATGTTTATCCTTAATTATGAAAGTTTTTGCTGTATTTCCTACCCTTACTAAGAATTTGAGCTCACCCCTTTCTATGTTTTAATTTTCCCAGGATTCCAAGAAGTGTATTTTGTATGATATGAAGGGTTAAGACAAGGGAATAATGGTAATCATAAAGGATTATTTATGTTGTTTTTTATGTTATGAAGTGTAATGTAACATTCATGTATGTAATATATTTTCCAAGACTTCTAAACAGATCGGTCCATCGGGACATGATTCCTTGTAATCATGCTAATGTATTAAAATAATGCACCGACTCTGGGTAACTGGGGTCGGGGCATTACAGTTGGTATCAGAGGATGTTTAGAAATAACCTTGGAAGATAGATTTAGATAAACTCTTTTTAGAGAACATATCCCTAATATAGACTTTGAGGATTATTATAGAAGAACATCTAAGAATTTTGGAATTGTAGAGATTTTTTTAGTTTTCTGAGAAATACATCCCTGTCTAGATATGAGCAGGTAGAGGTGGATCTGGCACAAAGGTACCTAGAGGTAAAACCAGACAACACCGCTTTGAGATCGACTCGAATGGGAACCGGTGCACAACAACGGGCCTAACTGCACTCTTGGTTACGACACTCCTGGGGGATATGCTTAGGATAATTATCATTTTCTTTAAAAACTGATATGAAGGGTTTATGAGTATATACCTCCTCAATGAATTTTTTTTTGGGATTATGGGTTATATCCATACACTATTAAATTTATGATAGGTATTTTACATGTTTGTAATTATTCATTGCAATTCCAAAACTAATTTAGTTTAAGCTATTGTATAGAAATGGCACCCAGTAGAAGGAATTTTAACTCCACCAATACGTATGATCCAAAGTGTAAAAAGGATCGTATATTTCATGGTATTAAGCAATCATTTAGAATGGGAATAGTCTCCCACAGATTATCATCATATGAAGATATAATATCATGTGTTGATAAGATAATTAAAGAGTTTACGAAGACCTATGGATTTAAGGGAAAGTAAGAGAAAAAATGGATGGAAGAGAGAAAGATGGTTAAATGGAAGAGGGAAAAGAAGAATTTCCCCAAATTTTATAACTGTGGGAGGAAACACCTTGGAACATGCCTGAAAGGAATGGGTGTTTGTTATAAGTGTGAAGGAAAAGGGCACCAAGTATGTAACTGCAAGGGTAAGAAAATGGTTTCAAATGTACAATCTGTCATTTGCAAGGAGTTTGGACACTACGCGAACCTATTTCCCAGTCATCAGACTATGCCGAAAATGATGCTATTGGGTAATAAAAAAGTTATGATACTACCACAGATGAAGAGGAATGATTAGAGTTCTTATGTTGATTATGTCATTTGAGTGTTGTATCAATAATGTACATGTTATAATAATTATGGAGTATATGAGGATTGTACTATAGTACTCTTTCATTGAATATTTGAGATTCTATGGTACTACGAAATGTTAATATACAGCGAGTTAAACATTTTGAAATTACGTGGTTTAAGGAATGATAAACCTTAATATGGTCCTAATATTGAGGTACTGATTTTGGAATAAGATATGGTTGATTTGGGTAAATTTTATTGGATATTCTAGACTACCTTGAAACTGATTAAAGATTTGTATATTCCATCGTTAATGGAGTTTACAACATTTTTGGATGGATAAAGTATATCTAGTATTATATATGGAATAAGGTAGCATGAATGTAATCAAAAAGGATTATGGTAATTCAGGATGTTTCAGTGTTTTAAATGAATACACGATGAAGGTATTCACATGATATTACGCGGTAAAAATGATCTACATTATGTTTACCTTACATATAAATGATGGACTGTGAGTTTTTATAGAAGTATTTTGGATAATTCTAGTTTGAGATTAATTTTGGATTTCCATAAAAGGAGAACCCGGAGGTCGGGCGGCAACCAGTCGCGACCGGAAAGGCTGTGAGACATGAACCCGCAACCAAATAATTACAAGGGTGTATCACCTACCACTGGACCAAGAGATGTCCTGGATTATATAATGTAGCTTAATTTATTATGGTCTAGTAGATTAATTATAAATTCCTTTTTTAACCCCAAATGAATCGGTTAAATAGAATCGTTTTTTAAGTTGTATTATCATTTAGAGTAAAAGACGAGTTTGTGGTAGAAATTAGTTACAAGATGGAACTCTAATTTTAAAGAATATATTTTTCTTCTCCTATTATTCTATGAATAAATTCATTCTTATACTTTATTTAAGGGATCTTAAAACAAAATATTTGTTATTCTAATACCTTATGTTTTGTTGAACTGATGGCATTTTCAATCATCACAGATTGATGAATTTAAGGACCTCAATTTTAAACATTCTTATGATTGATGACCTCAATCACTAGCTATAAGTATTTACCTTTTTCATCCAATTATATGTCTCTAATTTCCACTAATGTTCTCCTAATAGAGATCATAATTTGGTGGCGACCCTTTAATTTCATTTTTCCTCTTATTAAGAATAAATTTTATTAACCAAATTTTCGATGTGGGTTTTCCCACAAAGATATTTTCTATTTTCAACCTTTATTTTTGAATAACAATATCAAATTGTGAGGACGCAATTTATTGAAGGAGGGAAGAATGTAACACCCCAATATTTCATAGTATTTACTTCTTCAAAACAAGTCAATAACTTTCACTACACACAACACCGAGTTCAAGCGCACCATGACTTACCAAACAAGCCGTTCAAAAGAGGTTATGAATATTATTTACTAAATTTTAAAATTTATATAACCCTTATAATTTTAGAATCCATATTATGAGTTTCTTAGACATAATGTATGAACAAATTCATTTTTTCAGAAAAAAGAAGTATTTTTCGAAAATGCACTTTTACCAACTTTTAATAGTGAACCCTTTTTAAATCCAATATTTTAAACATTTATATATAAAATTTGACTAAATAAATTTATTCCATAGAATGGGGACCTCAAAAAGTTACAATGTAACACCCCAATATTCCACAGTACACTTCTCTTTGAATAATACAGTAGCATGTGTTGTACGCAATTTCGAGTTCTGACATAAAACACAATCAATCAAAGTAACAGTTATGAATAGTAATACACAAATTTTAAAATTATATAAATTTTATCTCTAATAATGGACTTAATTTTGGGATTCAGAATATCGAATTTATCCTAGGGTTAAATTTTGGTACTTTTTGGATAACTTTTATATTTAGATGAATAGTGAAAATTACTAAATTTAAATTAAAAATAACTTTTTAATCAAAACAATTAGTAGTGATAAATAATTAAATTGAGTGGTTTAAAGTATAATTAGAATATATTTTAACCATTTAATACAATGTTGTTCATTGTACATAATTTCACAATTAAACCAGACATAAACAACTGTCAATCTTTTGATAGTTATTATATCTTAAAAACATGTGTTTTATTTTGACAATGGGAATTAATTTTAAATTAATTTCTTCCACTTCTATGTTTTGAATTTGGAAAAATGGATTCCATATTTGGAATCAGGATTTCCAAATTGTGTAAATAGGTAAATTTTATTTTTAGACATTTTGAATAATTACTTCAGTAAATATTTTATTTACCATGGTTAAAGGGTAAATCTGGTAAATAATGTTTAAAACATAATATTATAATAATAATAAAATTACTCTAAAACGTGTCCTAACATTATTGGGGGATACATGGCCGACCATGGGCATCTTTGGGTCGATTTCTGGGACCCCATGGAGCCACTAGTAGGTGATAGGGACACATTATTTTAATTAAGATAAAGTAAATACAATAATGACATAAGCTTATATCTTTTAGCAAACAAAATTTTTACACAGGGTTATATATGTTATATTTTAAATTATAAATATTCATTAGAAAGATAAAAAATATTTCTTACGTAATAGTATTTTATTTATAATTTTTAGACACTGAAAAAGTAAAAATATAAATGACACAATAATGATGCAGTATTTTCCTTATTAATGATAGAATCAATTAATTGGTATTAAAAATGTTAAAATAAATATAATTTTAAAATTTTGATGACATAAAATAATTTTATTGGTTAATATGACAAGTTAGGATTTCTTAAATGAATTTTTTTTAATTAATAATGTTGTTACAACTTTATCCAAAATAAATTATTGAGTAGTGTCAAAATTAACATAAATGAGTTTTTTTAAAAAATATTATATTATTAATTTATATTCTATTCCTAAAAACCTAAGGTTCGGACAAAGTACTTTTATCATTATTTTCGTATCATTAATGGACCACTTGGGGGTCTCTTGTATGTATATAGTACGTTTATTAACTATATATTATAAAAATACAATGTGACATGGTAAGTGTTAAACTAATTAACCAATAGTTAAAACTAAAAGATAAGGTTAATATAATGACCCAAACATATTATAAATATATTGGTTAAAAGGATATCGACCCATCCCCACATTAGAAATTTAATAATCCACTTTGGATCCATTAGAAATCAAATATGAATTTATTATAAATTAATACTTTATATTTTTTCTAAAGTGTCCCTCCTCCCCCTTATAAAAGGACCCAACTTTTAACCAATTCATCACACATTAAAAGCCTTTTGGTTCGGCCAAAACCTTCCCAAATACTCTATAAAAATCCCTCACTTAATCCTAGAGGGCTTATTTTGATCATAAATCCAACTTATGGAGCCTTTTTGATTAAATCAAAATGAAGAACCCAAAGAAGAGGTAATATCTTCACCACCCTCTTTAAAGTTCCTTTCCTCTTCAACTACTACATTCCTTGTTATTTCCATTATAAAATAATAACCCCAGTATATTCAATATAATGTGATGTTTTTATAATTATGGAACAAATAAATTCATTATTCTACCCATCCCTTGAATGACATGTCACCAAACGTACGTACGACCTACCGTCTCCACGTTGTGGTGTAATTGTCATTCAATATATGGTTATTTAGATGGTTATAATAATGATGTATAATTAATGTAAATAATAAATATAACATGATAATTATTATATATATATATATATGATATTAAATCCAATTATATATTATTTTAATATCAAAATAATGTTATTTTTGCTCGTTCATACGTACGGATTATCGTATTCACGACGCGATGAGATTCATTTCCAAGTTCACCATTCATCAACGATTTTAAAAATATATATTACTAATAAATATGTAATATATGACATAATAATGATACTGTAGATATATATATTTATATATATAAGTATTTATGTACATACATTCACTTACTTCCATTCCATACTATATGAAAACAAAAACAACATTTATGCATACGTACGGACTACCGTCTCCATAAATGGTGTTTTCCATTTCATATATATGTCTATTATACATATTTATATTCTAAATATATATTATATATTTATCATGTTTTATATTATTGAATTATTTAAATCATGATCTAAGTGATACAATCAAGAGTAACTAGATAAAACACATACAATAAAGAAAATGATTATCACCCGAAATGTTAATTTAACATGGAAATTATTATTAAATGGGTAGTATAAAGTCATAAATGAATCTTGTATGATATCATAAATATTAATATGGTTATGTTATAATTTAATAACATACTATGATATTTTTACAGGATGTTAAACATACCCTTGACTAAAGGAAAGTGCAAGGTAAGGGATTTTCATCTCACTCCTTATTCCCATGAGATTCATGCCTTATTGCCACTATTACCTTTTTTTTGGTGTATGTACTGACCATAATTGTATTTTTGGGTAATAAACATTAATTTATGTGTATTTAAATATTCATTTTATGATACCTCTTTCATGGGTTGTATGTTTCGTAAGTTACCAAATTGGTAAGGGTTAATTCCTCAATCTCATTATTATCGGAGATTGTTTATGTGTAAGTATTTACTGGGAAGTTTTTATCATCCAGGTCCATTTTTCATAAAAATGATTTCAAAATGAATATTTTATGGATTTTGAATGGTAATCCTTATAACGATTATAATTTCAACTGTTTTAAATATTTATCTTTCTAAATATTTTTAATTAATGTCCATGTTTTCAAAATGATTTTAAGGATTTATTTATATGGACATGAATGTTTTGAAATGATAATTCTTTTCAAAAGTTTTAAAGTTGTATGGTACACTTTGATTCAAAAATTTCTTTTAAATTACTTCCTTTATAAATATGTGACTTTTAAATGATTTTACAAAAATAATATTTCTCTCAAAAAGTTTTACTCATCATTTTCATCTATGCCAACATCCTTTGATGGATTTTAAGCTTATTTGAAGTTGATTTATTATAAAAAACATCCATTGAAGATTTTGTGACATGATTGACTATGGATGTGTTATTTTTATACCATTCACGGTTTTTTGAGAAAGTATTAACATTTCGTATGCGAGTTTTAATACGAATATTTATGTTATGTTTAAACCTATTCATATGAAGAATGCATAGGAATTTGTAAATGACAGGTGGATCCCGCTATAGCTCCTCAATGCATCAGTATGTCTAATGAGACAAACTAGTGTCTTGGCCCGAGGCCTTGACAAAATAATATTTTTAGTCTTGGCACGAGGCTTTGGCTATGTGGTTATGATAGTCTGGGATTATGCATTCCATCATTATGAAAGTGGTTATTGATATTGCATGTGATTATTCGACTAGTAAAATATCCATGTGAATAACTAAAAGGCATTATTTTATTTTATCTTTTCCACATTATGCTAAAGTTCAAGTTTAAAAGGATTTTTTTTTAGTTATACATTTCCTTAAATGTTTATGCTTAATTATGAAAGTTTCCACTGTATTGTTTACCCTTACTCAGTGTCTGAGCTCACCCCTTTCTATGTTTTATTTTTCCCAGGATTCCAAGATGTGTATTGTGATAGATATGTAGGGTTAAGACAAGTTAATAATGGAATTCATAAAAGATTATTTATGTTCTTTTGTATGTTATGATGTTTAATGTAACATTCATGTATGTAATCTATTTTCCGTGACTGCAAAACTGATCGGTTATTTGGTACTTGATTCCTTGTAATCATGCCAATGTATTAAAATAATGCACCGACTCTGGGTAACTGGGGTCGGGGTGTTACATGGAGATTCAGGTGCTGCCAAAACCATAACAATGAAGGATGTCAGACCGATCCCATCTGGTTATCGGCTCAAGGGGACACATTTGATTATATCAATGCATTAGTGGCATGTTGGCCTGAGCTAATTGATTCCAGCCCAGAAGAACAAGAAAGTATGACATATCGTCATTTCCATGGGATGAACATCTCAATACCTTAAGGGAGTAGGGGGATTAGGGATCACCGAAGCTTGATTCATATAAGAATAAAAAGTGTTCTCTAGATGTTTCTTGGACCTGAAATATGCTTCCCCCCTATGCCAGAGAAAAGAAAATATTTCCCCATATAGGGGGTTGTGGCCTCCAATCGATTGATCGATAAGATGTAGTTGTCATCTAGACCTGCCTAGGGGTCTGTTGCAACGACGGAATAATCCACCTCATTGGCCTAAATCTTCTTTTCCTTGATCTTGTAATAATAGATATCCTAGTAGCGGGATTCACTAGAGGAAAAAAGGAGATGTGTCACCTTGGAGCATGCCCACTTAACCATTGAGGGGGTTCTTGAGGTACTGGTGATACAATGAGTGAACCACCATTTGTAGGTGAAGCCATGGTCTTCCCATCAATTCAATGTACACGGTGTCTTGGGAGAGAACCATAAATTTAGTACTAGAAACTAGTCCATTCAACTGGATCTTCAAATAGATCATGTCGGTCGGGGTCTACTATGTGCAGTTGTATCCCTGTATTTTAGGTCGGAGGGAGTCAAGTCATCCATGGACAACCCCAGTTTTCGCTATGTCCGTGTTTTGATAAGGTTGATCCATGAGCCTACGTTGACAAGGCAGTGGAGAAATTCCACACCGTTGAATTGGATGGTGATATACAATGGGTGATTGTTCCCCTGTATAAGAGAACCTTCATCTTCTTTGGAGAGAATGATGATGGCTTCACATTAATCGTTCTCGATTGCCTCAGCGTGGAAGGCCACTATATCTACAACCTCTGTCTCAAACTAGAGGGGGCTTCTTAAAGAATCAGTGAGGGAATTACGCATATCTGGCGATAAGAGAATGGCCTCAAGGATGGAAATCCTTGTTGGGATTCTGGAAAAGTGCTTGAGAACATCATACTTTCAAGCCAGGTGTGAAAATATGCTGGCGGGAGATCCCTCTATGACAGGTGGTACGGTGGCCCTTGCCGGCTAGGCTGGTGGCTGATTGGTGCTGGGCATATCCCGATGCCCACTAGTCGAAGCACGCAGAGTGGATACCAGATGAGGGTTGGGTGACTAAGACCAGCTTGTAGAAGGGTTTTTCTGGTGGCGACATGGTCGAGTTGGCTCTGCATGAACTAGTAGCACAAATGGCGGCAGAGGAGGGCCTGATGACACCTGATGAGGATGTTGCGCTTTCTAAGATTTGTGCTGAGTCTGTTGTCTGGTATTAGTGTCAGCACGGAATGGCTAAAAATTCCAAATTATGTGACTTGGAGACCCATATAGTCTTGTATACACTGATGTTGGTGTCATCTAGGGTCATTTGGGAGATCCTCCTGGTGCTCCCCATCATCGGGAGGCATGTAGGGGTTACCATCTTTCCAATGTTAACCAAAGCATACCCTTGACTTTCACTCGAATAGTCATCCACTACTAGGAGAATCATGGGTTGAATCCCCATATCTGGGGGCAGTAATTCACTGAGAGTACGGGACGATGATGGCATTGGCAGGGCATGTTTCTTTCTATTGCGCCCCCGATGTTTGATTTTATGGGAAGAGGTCGGCTGAGATGACGATGTAGAAGGGTTAGACATGGATTCTGAAGGCTCTGACAGATTTAGGCATGAATAGATGATGCCATGGGCACGGGCGACCATTTTTTAGGTCATCTAGTAATCATACTTCTGGGACCTGTGGTTAGAAACCTGCTGCCATTCGCCCTCGCTGTTACTGTTGCTATCTTGCCTTACGATGATGCATTCCACTTGTGTCTAGGTCGGGACCAACATGACTATGTTGTTATAGACCTGATTTTGAAGATAGTATTTAAACACATATCACTTCTTGAGAGTATTCCCCATGATTTTGTGATATGGGCATTATTTGGGGCGATCCGTGAGGTTCTTCTCATTTGGTCTTCTGCACTCAGGAAAACGCACAATCCCCCACTCCAATGCACTTAAGAAATAGTTGGGAACCAAATTCAAATTGAATGAGTATGTCTGGTTTTGTCTATTTGGAAAGGGGGGATGTGGAGCCTGTACCTGACGAGGGGATGAAGGAGAATGTTGAGGAGCCGAGGCCTGATTGTCCTGCCTTAGTGGTGGCTGCGCATTGCTTGGGGGCACCTGCCGGTTATGAGGGAGAAACTGTTAGGCAGGAGGCTGCACCTGTGGTGGCAGCCCTCTGTGAGGTTGCAGAGGCGACTCCACTGGACATAATTCTAGCTGTCTGGGTGCCTCTATTTGGACCACTACAGCCGGCACGACTCTGATATCCCTTCTCTCGGGAATTGAAGGAGGCAACGGACGTGCCTGACCGGCCTGTTTCAAGGTTTTATTAAGGTGTTGGGCCGTATCCGAGATGTCTCGAAATCCTCCAAGGTAGTTATGGGTGATCAAAGAGGGAAATAGTTCCATCTTAATTATTCCAACACATTGTCAGTAATTTCTCCTGAGTTAGTGGCCTGTGAAAGGAGTATGTAATCCCTTTCTAACAAGAGATAATGTCTGAAAAACTCTCATCAGGCCTCTGTTTTCACTTGAAGAGGTCTACTAGGCTATATTTTCACGTGGTGCAGCTAAAAAGGTAGAGGAATTTCCTACAGTGGTCCTCCCAACTGGTCACTGATCTGATGGGGAGCTGGATGTACCAGACAAATGGAGGCCCCTCCAATGTCTGCAAAAAAACATCCGTGCTTGGATGCCTCCTACTGCGTTGGAGTACCTAACATGGGTCAACTCCTTGAGGTGAAGTGGTCTAGATGTCGTGCAGGGTCCCATGTCCCATTGAATGGGTAAAGGTGGGATTCCCAAAACATGGAGGATCCAGCATATCATCCAGCCATGTTGGGTTTGGATTTCCATCATGTGGGAGTGCCACTTGTCGCATTTCCAACTCCTCGAGGCGGGTGATGAGTGCCAACATTGGATCATCTGGGATGGGGTCCCTATCCTGACGGGGGGTCTTAAACCCCAAGGCACTGGTAGGTTTTTCAACGTGGTAAGGTGGCTCGGTGGATCGTGGAGTAGCTGGGGGAGCGACCCACGGGGTAGTTGGGGGAACCCAAGTTTGGTTCCATTGATTTTCGCTCCATTATGGAGTGTTTGGAAAGACATAATAAGCCCTCTTGCCATAATTTTTGGCCTCAATCCTATCTGTGGGGGCAGGATGGTCAGTTTCACCTAGAGTTAGCTCATCGATGGGTAGTTCTTCCTGCCCCTGCTGGACAGGCCTAGGATTTTGTAGTCTGGTCGTCGCTCTGCAGCGCGTTCAACAAGGAGGTCATCGACCAACTTCTTTTATTCAAAAAGTGGTTGGCGCAACACATCCTTCTCCGGTTCCTCCTTCGTCTTCTACTCTGAGGCGGACCGGTCGGGTTGTTTGGTAGCTCCGAGGTGTGCTTTACCATTTCTGTGACTTCAGCTAAGGTCCTATGCGTTAGTGGGAATTGGGATACCTTGGATATTCCTCTTCTAGAGAGTATCTCTTCCCGATAGATCTATTAGTGGTCGCATGTCCTCGAGAGGTATGTTCCCATCAAGAAGCTCCAGCTCATTCTCCTCATCCACTATGTTTGCCATGTTGACCGTGACCCTTCCTAGGGGGATGTCCTCAATATTGCCTAGCGAGTCATGCTATCATCAGATAGAAATGATGTGGATGGCATCATACTACCCCCATCCATGGATTTTCATGTGGGGGTAGTCTCCTTCATAATCTTGAAGTGTACCTTGTAACTCTAAACTCATTGTTGTTGGAGGGCCTTACAGTATCCTGGTGACTTGGGGCACTAGGCCACAAGAAGTGAGGCTAAATCAAATATACAACATTACTCACCAATTTCTTCAAAATGCGCTCGATTCCTAGGACAAACCACTCACTGATGATGAAGGAGAAAGTTCATTGCCAAGAGGGATTGTTGGAAACACTCAACATCCTCTAGGGTGAGGGATTGTGGGGCGTAGAAATTCAGCACTGCCATGGGTTAGAACATATTGAGGAAGTGTTCCACTATGAGGATATTCCATAAGCTCATTATCTTAGATTCAGGGCCTATCCATCCATTACCCCACTCTTCAACGGGAGGTGGCAGAGAAACTGGGATTTGTACTGAGACAAACTACTGGGATGGTAGGCCGACCGGTGGGGAATACGGCGAACAAGATGATTGGCCGCTGAATCTCGAGCTGTCCTCCGAAGAGTGTAACAACCTGGCCACTACGTCATGATCAGAAAAAATGATGGTCACAGTTCCTGGCATAGGGGCTAGGGCTACCGGCGATAGGTCGTGCTATTGCTCATCCACCATCGATCCACAGAACAACTCTCCATGATCCCTAGATGAGGTAAATAGTTCATCTAGGGAATATGGTGGCGATTTCAAGACCGTAACCTGTAGGGTTTCCAAATTTTCATCCTCCTGGATATATATGCAGAGGTAGACAAGAATCTGATGGACCTCACATTTCGAGAGTACTACGCTAATGCACCTCGTTCCTGCCCAATCCCTTGACTCGGATGAGCGACGGGAGGGTTCTCGCACTGAGTCGTATTCTGATTCAGAGTCTGAGAAGAAAACTAGTTTGATATATGTCCACAAAATCCCTGAATCCTTCTTATGGTTGTGATGACCCGCCTTCATACCCTTGGATTGCTCTTCTGTACAAGGTAGACTTCAGACACAAGGAGGTCCTTCGGCCGTTCTGGTGCTGGGGCGGAGAGGGTTTCTGCCTGTGTAGGTCGGGGTTCACGGAGAAACAAGACAAATTTTGATGGGTACATGGGGAGGAACTCTGTTGGTAGTTCTAGAGAGAGTAGGACCACCACTGGAGCCCGTTGGATCAAGGTTGGGACCACCCGTGATTGTCCCCTCTGATGACATCTGTATGAGGAGAGGCCTTGTACAGGTCTATCTGAACAGGGGTATGACCTCCATGTTGGGTGTTGGTGAGGCGAATCTGGCACTAAATCCTCTGATTAATGAGGTGAGTAGGACCTTCTCCCACTTCTATGAGGACATGGGGAGGGTCCCCACATTGAAGAGTGACCATATGTTCAATGTCCCCATACCAACGGTGTGTGGCAGGAGGAATGACTCCATATCCGGTGTAGTGGGCATGTGAGAGACATCCGTGTTGAGCATCATTAATGTGGGGAGGACCCCCATTTGGACTAAATATTTCATGTGTTATTACTTCATGTCGATCTTGGTAGCGGGGAAGATACACAATCTCCATGGTAGTGGTATGTGGAGAAACTCTACACCGGGTGTCGTTGCCACAGGTTAGTCCGCGATGGAAACTTCATGTGCCGACAACTAAGAGAGTCGACCCAGCTATCCCATGGGGTGGTTGGGGCCTCGATCCAGGTTAGGCATATGAATGTCCATGTTAATCATAAAAATGGATTGGGTGGTATACGTCAGCAGTGGCTCGGGCCACAGAAACTGTTGACGTTGATGCCCCTTGGTAGGCTTCCTCTTTGGCTTGTGCCTGACACTGGCTTCGGGTTAGACGGACCAGATCAAGAGTTGCAGGTGCATGGATTACCTACTACTCATCCAGTATGGCTGGGTGGAGGCATTGATGCATCTGAGTGGGGGCCCTCGGTGGGAGCCCTTGAAATGGGACTCTAGTCGGGCTTTCCCGTACATCCCCTACCTCATCGACATAGGGTAGGCAGTCGTCGAAGAATTTTGGGGACAGGCTCTCGAAACATTTATATGTTGGGGTGGGGAGCAATGTCTCCCCACATGGCCCTTGTAAAGACCCGTAAAATTCAAGGGAAATTTTTTCTTAATTTTCTTTAGAATTTTACAAGAGCGCGGTTTCTGACGGCACCTGATTCCGAGGCCCGGAGTGCCCGGAATCAATTTCCGAAGTTTGGATCGGGTACGTTCAGTGAACGAACGAGCGAGAATTCCTAACTTTTGATCCGGTGCTCGGAATTGAAATCCGAGGGCACCGATGAACTCGCAGCACCGATATTCGCTTAAAGAGACCTTTTCGGAAGTTGCGTTTGTTAAGAGACGAAAGTTAGTTTTTGGGAGAATTATAAAAAGTTGAATAAAAAATGTGGAATTCTTTTTATTTAAGCTTGTGGGTTAACTTCTCCCAAAGGAAGTTAGGGGTGGGACCCACACCCACTTAACCTCCTTTGAGAGGATTAAGTGTGGTGGGGCCCACACGAACCATAAACTTTTCAAGCTCCCTAACTCCCCTCTCTCCCTCTTAAAGGCTTGACAACTTAACTTTTATTTAAATATACAACTCATGTATATTAAATAAGTGAGTTAATTTTGGAGTTATCCATTTTGAATTTCAAACCTTTGAAATTCTTTGTTAAGTTTTTGATTAAATTAAGCTCTTCTCTCTTTTTGTTGGGTTAGAACACTTTGGCCACCTTGAGAGCTTTTGAGAGCTTCTTCTTCATCTTCAAGCTCTGACGAAGAACACGAAGAACGCTCAAGCTCCGACGAAGAACGACGCCTCTCTTCTTCGTCCTCCGTGTCAACGAGAGGGAACACCGCTTCCTCCTCGGACCTTCTTCGTCGGCATACGACGATTCTCCAACGACGTATCTCTTCGGGCGTATCTCTTCGTCAACGGATTTGACGAACGACGACCGCGACGCCCGACATCCGCAACGTTGTCTTCCGCGGGACATTGTCAAATCTTCGATCTTATACCCGAGGTAGGGGTTGTTGATTCAATATTTATTTATTTCGTTCTTGATCGTGGATCTAGCATGTCTAACGTGAGACACTTGATTATTTTAAGTTGTGTTGTTATTCTACGTGAGGGGGGCCGGACCGCATGAACACGGCCGAACCCCCTCCATCGTTCATGTTGTTTATCTACGGGCGAAAGCAAGGGGGCGTGGTGCCGTCGCACCACGCGGATAATTGTATGTTAATTTTATGCAACGCCGTCGCGCGCACACCATGGAAGAAATATCAAGAACGCGACGCCGTCGCGCCGCGTTGAAAGAAATTAAAGTGCGGCGGAGGGGCGTGGTGCCGTCGCACCGCGCCGGACGACGAACACCGCGGCCGGTTCCGGGCCGCGGCGGGATGAGAAGACCGGCGGCTGGGCCGCCGGCGTCGGAAGCCGAAGAGGGGACCGGATTCTTCCGGTCCCGTTGGAGAAAACTGGCCGGCCAGCTGGCCGGCCGGATGGTAATTAAAACGGGGGAATTAATTCCCCGGCTAGCACACAAAACCCCCCTCATTATGAGGGGGGCGGTTTCCATGAAGGGGGGGCAAAGCCCCCCGGTTTTTCCATGAAGCGGGCCCCCAGGAGGGGGGCCGTTGTTTGGCAAAACGGCGCGGCATAGCCGCGCCGCCAATTGAAGAAGCGGGGGCTTGATTGCCCCCCGCGTACACCCTCCATGCGGCGCCAGGCCGCCGCGGCCCCCGCGCCGCCGCGCCGCCGCCGCACCGCCGTCCGGCCGGCCGGGCCGACCCGGGGGGGGGGGTCGGGCCGGGTCGGTCCGGACCCGGACCCCCCCGTTTCGAACCAGTCTCGGTCTTTTGGCCATATCATGAGCCTCGGACCTCCGATTGACAAACCGTCTGTGGTAACGCGATCCTTGGATCGAGACGGTCGTTTCGGTATATCGCACTCAAGGTTTCGGATTACTTTGAGTTCGGCCGGGTTGGTTCGTTCACGAGACCAACCGGGGCCTCGGAGCGGAAACGCTCATATCTTGAGCTACGGACGTCCGATTGACGTGCCGTCAGCTGTGTTGTGTTCCTCTTAGTGAGACGGATCTTTTGGCATACTCCGCCCAAGGTTTGGACGCTGGTGGAGTACGGTCGGGTTGGTTTTGCCTTAAAAACCCAACCGGGCCCCGGAGACGAAAATGCCAATAACTCTCAGACCGGGCGTCTGATCGACGCGCCGTCTGTTGCGTTGAGTTCCTGTTGACGATACGGAACTTTTGGATACATCAACTTCGGACTTTGATTCAGTTGATGTATCAGCCTCTCAGCTCGTGGAGCGGACCCTCCCGAACGAGCTTGCTGTGTGCGGGAACCCTAGTGCTGGCTGCGACTGCTACTTCGACAGCGACGACCGTGGAGAGACCCTCAGTGGACTGCGGCGACGACTGTGCAGAGATCCTCCGTGGACTCCGACGACGACCGTGCAGAGATCCTCAGTGGACTGCGGCGACGACTGTGCAGAGATCCTCCGTGGACTCCGACGACGACCGTGCAGAGATCCTCCGTGGACTGCGGCGACGACTGTGCAGAGATCCTCCGTGGACTCCGACGACTACTGCACTCAGCGATCCTACGTGGATCAGTGCTACAGGTCCTGCGTGGGCCTGATCCTCTGTGGGTCACTGCAAAGTTAGTACCTATCGATCTTTCGTGGGTCCGACGACATAGATGGTTCAGTGATCATATTTATCGTCATCCGAAGAAGTATATTCGTGTGAGCTGAATCTTCTGTGTTACTCGATAGATGTGGTGCGCTTGGTTGTAGCGGCAGACCTGCGATACTGGAGACGAGCGTACGGAGAACGGAGACCGTGTAGCCGGCTGAGACCTGAAGACTGCACGACCGACTCGACTTGGAGTGAGTCGACTAGCCCAGTGGACGGAGCGCCCGGTATTTGGCGGCAGACCCACGGCGGACGGAGCGCCTAGTAGTTGGCAGCAGACCCGCGGTACTCGACTGGAGGAGTACCTCTGAAGGCTAATTGGGTGAGCGCCCGGTATTTGGCAGCAGACCCTCAGCGGACGGAGCGCCCGGTAGTTGGCAGCAGACCCGCGGTACTCGATAGGAGGAGTACTTCAGCAGTCTTAGGTTAGTGAGCAGTACCTCGGAGTCGTGACAGGACCACTGTACACTTCAGAGATGGGGCTCTTCAACAGTTGCGGTTTCGTTAATGAAAATCCTGGTTTGAGCTGAATCCTGTTGCTTTCCTGTGTGGATTGTGTTGTGCAATCCTATGTGGATTATGTTTTACTTTCCTGTGTGGAATACGTTTACTTTCCTGTGTGGACTGAGTTGTACTTGGGCTCGGAGGTTGGAGCGTATTTGAAATTGATGACTTAGGTATATGTATGGGCATATACCTAAGCAGTGTCGATTGTTACTTCGTGATTGTACTTTTCTTCGTGGTTTATCCTTTGTGTATTTGAGAGACCTTCATTAGTCTCGGGGTCCCTACTGAGTAGCTTATACTCACCCCTGCACGGGCTTTGCCCGCACTACGTTGTGTTGGTTGCAGACGACGGATAGCGTTGACCTTAGCTGAGGCTTGCAGAGCGGGACAGTACCCGGAGGTGGACCACTGGGCGGGACGTGCACGGAGCAGACGACGGGACCTGTGGAGCAGAGGAGCTATCTGTACCCACCCTTCAGGTGGGATTTCCAGTGGACAGCTCGGTGTAGCGGCATTTACCTTTCAGTTGCTGTTTTCCCCTTTCGAGTTGTACTTTACTTTCAGTTTGGGTTTGTATTCTGGCCCATTTACTTTTCCGCACTTTCAGTTGTACTCTGCTTTTGTTTAGTGTTTACTTTCCGCTTGCTTACTCTGTGGTGTTTGTTTACTTTACAAAGGCAATGCCTTCCCTTTTTACCGGGATTTACGCCTTGGTGCTAGTCGCCAGCCCCTGGCCTATGGAAGGCGGGCTTGGGGTAGTCACGGCACGGACCCCGAGGGCGGGTCGTGACAAATTGGTATCAGAGGAGTTCGGTTCTACCGTGAACTCTGCTCTTTTCTATGTGAAGCAATAATGTTTAGCGTATTGAGTGTGGTTATCAGTCCAGGGAGTCCATTGTTGGTGCGGCGGCCGATGTATCCGTACACCAGGACCCTGACTTCTGATTTCCGACTTAATGCACGAAAACATTGATTGCGTGTGTGTTTCAAAGTTTTTCTTTGTGATTACTTATATCATCTCACCAGGTATATTGTTCTGAACGTGGCGCACCTGTTTCCTTTTCAGGATGGCCCCACGACGGCAGCCAGCTAGGGTTCCGAGAGTCGAGCGTGACGACAGCCCACCGAGCGACGAGGCCTCGGTGCAGGGCCCTTTTCCAGTAGTGGCACCGGCGGTAGCACTACCCGCCGAGCCCCCGATGCATCCAGCAGCAGCCGCTGACGATGCACGTCGCCTCAGCGCACTGCATGAGTTTCAGCGCCAGCGACCGCCCAGGTTTCGCGGGGAGACGGATCCCCAGGCAGCAGAGGACTGGCTGGAGGCAGTGGTTCGAGTGTTTAGGCTAGTGAGGACACCAGCAGACCTCATGGTGATCCTCGCTGCGAGCCTACTACACGCAGCAGCAGGACGATGGTGGAGCCTGATGCTCCAGGTGCACGATGAGGCATCTCTACTTTGGACGGACTATGAGAGCCTCTTCCGCTCGGAGTTCGTCCCAGCCACCCTTCGTGCGGTGCGTATCCAGGAGCTTCTTCAGCTGCGGTAGGGCAGCATGACGGTCGCTCAGTACTCGGCGAGGTTTACCGATCTCTCGCGCTACTCGACCGACATGGTACGGGACCCATTCTTCCTGGCCCGGACCTTCGAGCAGGGTTTGAGACACGAGATCAGGGCATCGCTGATCTCCCTCAGCATACCGACTCAGACAGGAGTACTGGATCGGGCTCTTCTGATCGAGAGCATCCTTGCTGAGTCTACAACAGCACAGAGACCCACCGCAGGGCGGCACGTAGCAGAGTCATCGGCAGCAGGCAGTTGACGGATGACTCAGGGGTCCAGACAGACCAGACCTTCGGGTAGACGATCTCAGGGCACTGGCTCAGCAGTGCGGGGCACACAGCGCGGAGCCAGTCTTACGAGAGGCAGATAGTGCTACTCGTGCGGCGGCCAGGGCCACAAGGCTCGTGACTGCCCGACCCGTCGTGCCGAGGAGCAGCAGACAGTTGATGGACCACCGAGGCAGAGGCAGAGGGTCGACCGTGGCGGTCCGCAGGGAGGAGGCGGACGAGGCAGAGGAGCTGGACGAGCAGCCGGTGGTGGCCGACGCTTTGAGGCTCTACCACCACCACCACCAGAAGGTCCACCCCGACCATAGGGAGGTGGCGGGCAGCGACAGACACAGCTCCAGGCAGCAGAGGCCTACGACCACGGCGCACCCGAGATGATTCGAGGTACTATCTGTGTCTATTCCACCCTTGCTGCAGTTCTTATAGACACAGGAGCGAGTCACTCTTTCATAGTCGCTGCCCTTGTTCGGATCTCGGAGATTCCGACAGAGCCGTTGGCTCGATCCTTACGGCTAGAGACTCCTACGGGAGCAGACTCGACGATTACGCACTGGTGCCGGCAGTGTGAGCTTACTCTAGGAGGCAAGAGTTTCGGCTGGGATCTTCTTGTAGCAGTGTCGAGGCCTTACGACGTCATCTTGGGCATGGATTGGCTATCTACGGTCCATGCACAGATTGACTGTTTTAGGCGCAAGGTGCGATGTGTACGCACCGACGGGAGCAGGTTCACCTTCACCGGCGAGAAGGGAGCCTTAGCAGCACAGGATGGACTTCCGCGGAGGAGAGGACAGCCCATCACTCATCAGTTGGCTAGCCTTATCCTTGGAGCAGTTGACGTGCGGAGTCCTGGTTTTCCTGTAGTGGTGGATCAGTTTGCGGACGTTTTTCGCGACGATGTTCCAGGGCTACCTCCTCGCAGAGAGGTAGACTTTTATATTGACTTGTACCCCGGTACAGCCCCGATATCCACTCCAGCATATCGGATGGCCCCCGCCGAGCTTCGAGAGCTACGGGTACAGTTGGAGGACTTGCAGGGCACGAGGTTCATCCGACCCAGTGTTTCACCCTGGGCTTCCCCGATATTGTTCGCCAAGAAGGCGGACGGGAGCTTGCGACTTTGTATTGACTATCGTCGCCTGAACCAGGTGACAGTGAGGAACAAGTATCCGCTACCGAGGATTGATGACCTCTTTGATCAGCTCAAGGGAGTACGGTGGTTCTCGAAGATAGACCTCAGGTCAGGCTATCATCAGCTCAGAGTCAGAGACGAGGATGTGCAGAAGACGGCTTTCAGATGTCGGTATGGCCACTATGAATTCTTGGTTATGCCATTCGGTGTAACCAATGCTCCAGCAGTGTTCATGGCTCTCATGAACAGGATCTTTCAGCCATAACTCGATCGGTTTGTCGTGGTCTTCATCGACGACATTCTGATTTACTCTACGACAGAGGAGGAGAACTCCTATCACTTGCGAGATGTTCTTGACACACTCCGAGAGCACCAGCTTTATGGTAAGCTCTCGAAGTGCCAGTTCTGGATACGTGAGGTCCACTTTTTGGGACACGTTATCTCTGAGGCGGGAGTTGCAGTGGATCCCGCAAAGATTGAGGCTGTGTTAGTTTGGGAGCCACCCAGGAGCGTGACTGCGGTTCAGAGTTTCTTGGGACTAGCTGGATACTATCGGAGATTCGTGCCAGACTTCTCTAGAGTTGCGGCATCACTCACAGCTTTGACGAAGAAGGGGAAACCCTTCGTGTGGTCAGACAGATTTCAGCAGAGCTTCCAAGAGCTGAGACAGAGATTGACTAGCGCACCTATCTTGAGGTTGCCTGAGGAGGGAGTAGGGTACGTAGTCTACTGCGATGCATCAGGGACCGGACTCGGATGTGTTCTGATGCAGGATCGGGCCGTGATCGCCTATGGATCACGTCAGTTGAGGACGCATGATAAGAACTACGCTACCCATGACCTGGAGCTAGCAGCAGTGGTCTTCGCTCTGAAGACATGGCGACACTATCTGATGGGCGAGCGCCTTACAGTCTTTTCCGACCATCAGAGTCTCAGGTATATCTTTTCGCAGAAGGACCTGAACCTGAGACAGCGGCGATGGCTCGAGTTCCTCCAGGACTATGACTTTGAGATAGTCTATACTCCTGTGAAGGGGAACGTAGTAGCCGATGCCCTCAGCAGGAGGACGAGCATTCAGCTACTTGAGGAGGCGACGGAGCAGCTAGCCTCTTTGCAGATATCCTTCGTGGATAGAGATGGAGCAGCCTTTCTTCAGTCTCTCACAGTCACTCCTCCACTACTGCAGTGGGTCATAAAGGCACAGCGTGAGGACGCTGACTGTGAGACATGGCGTGCACAGATATCCTCGGGACAGGCACCTGATGGTTTCTCCCTTGGAGCAGAGCACGACATCCTTTTCAGAGGACGTACAATGGTACCAGTAGCTTTGCGAGAGGAAGTGCTGAGAGAGTTTCACACTTCTCCTTTGGCGGTACATCCTGGAGTGGCGAAGATGTACCAGGATCTCAGACGACAGCACTGGTGGCCGGGCATGAAGAAGGCTGTAGCAGAGTTCGTTTCTCGATGCCTCACGTGTCAGCAGGTGAAGGCAGAGCATCAGGTACCAGCAGGCTTGGTACAGCCCTTGGAGGTTCCGGAGTGGAAGTGGGACGGAATATCTATGGATTTTGTGACTAGACTTCCACGAACTTCCAGAGGTCACGACTCCATCTGGGTGATTGTTGACCGACTCACCAAGTCGGCACACTTCTTACCCATCAGAGAGCAGGGCTCAGTGGAGAGCTTGGGACGTCTCTACGTTCAGGAGACTGTGCGGCTCCACGGCGTGCCATCATCTATCGTCTCCGATCGATATGCTCACTTTACTTCCCGGCTTTGGAAGGGGTTACAGGAGGCGTTCGGGACGCAGCTACGTCTGAGCACAGCCTTTCATCCTCAGACGGATGGTCAGACGGAGAGGACCATTCAGACACTCGAGGACATGCTCCGCGCATGTTTCCTCGACTTTGGTCGTAGCTGGGAGGACCACCTACCCTTGGTGGAGTTTGCGTACAACAATAGCTACCACTCCACCATCGGGATGGCACCGTACGAGGCGTTGTACAGCCGACCTTGTAGATCTCCTTTGTGCTAGACAGACCCCGGAGAGTCAGCACTGGTGGGACCGGAGATGGTCCAGGCCACGACAGAGAAGGTTCAGGTCATCCAGGAGCGGATGAGGACAGCACAGAGCCGGCAGAAGTCATACGCTGACAAGAGGCGGAGGCCACTAGAGTTCGAGGATGGCGACCACGTCTTCTTGCGGGTCTCACCTCGACGTGGTATTCGGAGATTTTGCCGAGGAAGCAAGTTATCTCCGCACTTCATCGGACCCTTTTAGGTCCTCAACAGGGTTGGCGAGGTGGCTTATCGCCTGGCTCTGCCACCTCAGTTGCACCGGGTGCACGACGTCTTCCACGTGTCTCAGCTGAGGAGATATGTGCACGACCCGACGCACATCATTGACCATGGGGAGCTTGACGTTGACGATGGGGCGACTTTTACGGAGGACCCAGTGGAGATAGAGGATCGACAGGAGCGGGTCCTGCATGGGCGATCGATTCCTCTAGTGCACATCAGATGGCAGCACGGGAATCTTCAGGAGAACACTTGGGAGCGGGAGGCTCAGATGCGTGCTCAGTACCCTCTTTTGTTTCCCTAGTTTTTGATGTATCTTTACGGGGACGTAAAGCCCTGAGGTGGGAGTAATTTAAAGACCCGTAAAATTCAAGGGAAATTTTTTCTTAATTTTTTTTAGAATTTTACAAGAGCGCGGTTTCTGACGGCACCTGATTCCGAGGCCCGGAGTGCCCGGAATCAATTTCTGAAGTTTGGCTCGGGTACGTTCAGTGAACGAACGAGCGGGAATTCCTAACTTTTGATCCGGTGCTCGGAATTGAAATCCGAGGGCACCGATGAACTCGCAGCACCGATATTCGCTTAAAGAGACCTTTTCGGAAGTTGCGTTTGTTACGGGACGAAAGTTAGTTTTTGGGAGAATTATAAAAAGTTGAATAAAAAATGTGGAATTCTTTTTATTTAAGCTTGTGGGTTAACTTCTCCCAAAGGAAGTTAGGGGTGGGACCCACACCCACATAACCTCCTTTGAGAGGATTAAGTGTGGTGGGGCCCACACGAACCATAAACTTTTCAAGTTCCCTAACTCCCCACTCTCCCTCTTAAAGGCTTGACAACTTAACTTCTATTTAAATATACAACTCATGTATATTAAATAAGTGAGTTAATTTTGGAGTTATCCATTTTTAATTTCAAACCTTTGAAATTCTTTGTTAAGTTTTTGATTAAATTAAGCTCTTCTCTCTTTTTGTTGGGTTAGAACACTTTGGCCACCTTGAGAGCTTTTGAGAGCTTCTTCTTCATCTTCAAGCTCTGACGAAGAACACGAAGAACGCTCAAGCTCCGACGAAGAACGACGCCTCTCTTCTTCGTCCTCCGTGTCAAAGAGAGGGAACACCGCTTCCTCCTCGGACCTTCTTCGTCGGCATACGAAGATTCGCCAACGACGTATCTCTTCGGGCGTATCTCTTCGTCAACGGATTTGACGAACGATGACCGCGACGCCCGACCTCCGCAACGTTGTCTTCCGCGGGACGTTCTCAAATCTTTGATCTTATACCCGAGGTAGGGGTTGTTGATTCAATATTTATTTATTTCGTTCTTGATCGTGGATCTAGCATGTCTAACGTGAGACACTTGATTATTTTAAGTTGTGTTATTATTTAACGTGAGGGGGGCCGGACCGCATGAACACGGCCGAACCCCCTCCATCGTTCATGTTGTTTATCTACGGGCGAAAGCAAGGTGGCGTGGTGCCGTCGCACCACGCGGATAATTGTATGTTAATTTTACGCAACGCCGTTGCGCGCACACCATGGAAGAAATATCAAGAACGCGACGCCGTCGCGCCGCGTTGAAAGAAATTAAAGTGCGGCGGAGGGGCGCGGTGCCGTCGCACCGCGCCGGACGACGAACAGCGCGGCCGGTTCCGGGCCGCGGCGGGATGAGAAGACCGGCGGCTGGGCCGCCGGCGTCGGAAGCCGAAGAGGGGACCAGATTCTTCCGGTCCCGTTGGAGAAAACGGGCCGGCCAGCTGGCCGGCCGGATGGTAATTAAACCGGGGGAATTAATTCCCCGGCTAGCACACAAAACCCCCCTCATTATGAGGGGGGCGGTTTCCACGAAGGGGGGGGGGGGCAAAGCCCCCCGATTTTTCCATGAAGCGGGCCCCCAGGAGGGGGGCCGTTGTTTGACAAAACGGCGCGGCATAGCCGCGCAACCAATTGAAGAAGCGGGGGCTTGATTGCCCCCCGCGTACACCCTCCGTGCGGCGCCAGGCCGTCGTGGCCCCCGCGCCGCCGCGCTGCCGCACCGCCGGCCAGCCGGCCGGGCCGACCCGGGGGGGGGGGGGGGGGGTCGGGCCGGGTCGGTCCGGACCCGGACCCCCCCTTTCGAACCAGTCTCGGTCTTTTGGCCATATCTTGAGCCTCGGACCTCCGATTGATGAACCGTCTGCGGTAACACGATCCTTGGATCGAGACGGTCGTTTCGGTATATCGCACTCAAGGTTTCGGATTACTTTGAGTTCGGCCGGGTTGGTTCGTTCACGAGACCAACCGGGCCCTCGGAGCGGAAACGCTCATATCTTGAGCTACGGACGTCCGATTGACGTGCCGTCAGCTGTGTTGTGTTCCTATTAGTGAGACGGATCTTTTGGCATACTCCGCCCAAGGTTTGGACGCAGGTGGAGTACGGTCGGGTTGGTTTTGCCTTAAAAAACCAACCGGGCCCCGGAGACGAAAATGCCAATAACTCTCAGACCGGGCGTCCGATCGACGCGCCGTCTGTTGCGTTGAGTTCCTGTTGACGATACAGAACTTTTGGATACATCAACTTCGGACTTTGAGTCAGTTGATGTATCAGCCTCTCGGCTCGTGGAGCGAACCCTCCCGAACGATCTTGCTGTGTGCGGGAACCCTAGTGCTGGCTGCGACTGCTACTTCGACAGCGACGACCGTGCAGAGACCCTCAGTGGACTGTGGCGACGACTGTGCAGAGATCCTCCATGGACTCCGAGGACGACCGTGCAGAGATCCTCAGTGGACTGTGGCGACGACTGTGCAGAGATCCTCCGTGGACTCCGACGACGACCGTGCAGAGATCCTCAGTGGACTGCGGCGATGACTGTGCGGAGATCCTCCGTGGACTCCGACGACTACTGCACTCAGCGATCCTACGTGGATCAGTGCTACAGGTCCTGCGTGGGCCCGATCCTATGTGGGTCACTGCAAAGTTAGTACCTATCGATCCTTCGTGGGTCCGACGACATAGATGGTTCAGTGATCATCTTTATCGTCATCCGAAGAAGTATATTCGTGTGAGCTGAATCTTCTGTGTTACTCGATAGAGGTGGTGCGCTTGGTTGTAGCGGCAGACCTGCGATACTGGAGACGAGCGTACGGAGTACGGAGACCGTGTAGCCGGCTGAGACCTGAAGACTGCTCGACCGACTCGACTTGGAGTGAGTCGACTAGCCCAGTGGACGGAGCGCCCGGTATTTGGCGGCAGACCCACGGCAGACAGAGTGCCTAGTAGTTGGCAGCAGACCCGCGGTACTCGACTGGAGGAGTACCTCTGAAGGCTAATTGGGTGAGCGCCTGGTATTTGGCAGCAGACCCTCAGCGGACGGAGCGCCCGGTAGTTGGCAGCAGACCCGCGGTACTCGACAGGAGGAGTACTTCAGCAGTCTTAGGTTAGTGAGCAGTACCTCGGAGTCGTGACAGGACCACTGTACACTTCAGAGATGGGGCTCTTCAACAGTTGCGGTTTCGTTAATGAAAATCCTGGTTTGAGCTGAATCATGTTGCTTTCCTGTGTGGATTGTGTTGTGCAATCCTATGTGGATTATGTTTTACTTTCCTGTGTGGAATACGTTTACTTTCCTGTGTGGACTGAGTTGTACTTGGGCTCGGAGGTTAGAGCGTATTTGAAATTGATGACTTAGGTATATGTATGAGCATATACCTAAGCAGTGTCGATTGTTACTTCGTGATTGTACTTTTCTTCGTGGTTTATCCTTTGTGGATTTGAGAGACCTTCAGGGGTCTCGGGGTCCCTACTGAGTAGCTTATACTCACCCCTGCACGGGCTTTGCCCGCACTACGTTGTGTTGGTTGCAGACGACGGACATCGTTGACCTTAGCTGAGGCTTGCAGAGCGGGACAGTACCCGGAGGTGGACCACTGGGCGGGACGTGCACGGAGCAGACGACGGGACCTGTGGAGCAGAGGAGCTATCTGTACCCACCCTTCAGGTGGGATTTCCAGTGGACAGCTCGGTGTAGCGGCATTTACCTTTCAGTTGCTGTTTTCCCCTTTTGAGTTGTACTTTACTTTCAGTTTGGGTTTGTATTCTGGCCCATTTACTTTTCCGCACTTTCAGTTGTACTCTGCTTTTGTTTAGTGTTTACTTTCCTCTTGCTTACTCTGTGGTGTTTTTTTACTTTACAAAGGCAATGCCTTCCCTTTTTACCGGGATTTACGCCTTGGTGCTAGTCGCCAGCCCCTGGCCTATGGAAGGCGGGCTTGGGGTAGTCACGGAACGGACCCCGAGGGCGGGTCGTGACAGCCCTAGGGGTTGGTATTCATGGTGAGGCGCAGACACCTCTAAATCCAGGTAGTCCATATCCCGAGTCGGGAAAATTTACTCCTCCTCTTACCGACGTATGAGGTAATTGATCACCCTTAGTTGGATGACCTCGTATGGTGAGATGGGGTGTGGGTGCCCCATGGTCATGGGTGTAGATGCTGTTACAGAAGAGGCAGGGCCGCACAATACTGTATCAATTTCACTGACCTTTCCCCTACATCGGTTAGTCGGCGGTGACCGAGTTCTTGGTGTAGCATCTTGGTTTTTGAGTGTTAGGAGATTAACTCATCAGTGCTAAATGAAAAAGGAAATAGACGAATAGTGTCGGAGATCCATTCCATCATCCATGGATATAAGATGGATCGATGCTTACAATGTCCCAGATCGGGACATCCAACATTCTACTTCCCCAACTTCTGGTGAGTTTCATGCCAGGACCGCTACATTCTTGGTGGGACTTGCTGCCAGATATCTAGATCTGTTGACACGCAAATCAGCTGATGTCATGGATGATACTAATCTCTATATTTAGAAGAGTACATTCATGTCAGGTTTACCATTTATGCTTCTGATGCTTTTTCAAGGGTGTGTGCGTCTGTCTGTGGAATACGCACAACCGTTTCCTCACATACCCGCTTTCCAAAGGCGGGTGGCATTTGTCCCTTATTTAGGGACGTTTTCTCAATGATCCAAATGGAATGATGGGATGTAGGTTCTTCCTTCCATGGATTCCTCCTCAGAACTCATCACATAGTTCGGGTCTCCCTAATGTATTTAATATGTTGTTCGTGAAAACCTTTCAGGTTCCATATCATCATGGACACTAGTTAATTACACTGCTTCTTTCAGGAAATTACAAAGGGTCCGGTCAGGGCAGAAACCTTCGATCCGGGGAGTAGTCACGTTAGAAATTACTAGAATGTCTGGGCACTAGAACACTGGCACATCTAGGTTTCTTTCTCTTATTATAGGGCTTCTTGAGGGCGCAGAAACCCGAGGCATCCCATGTAGAATGTAGGGAAATGTATGCCATAGGCATGTATCTGAGGTTTTTCTCATCTTTCCATGTTTATCACAGGGTGTGCAGCATGTTTAACATCCAACAAAGATGGATCTGACTGATTAGAACACTAACTAGTGTGGATCAGATCAGTGTAACCCTTAGAGGACACACTGATGTAGCTGGGTCGAAATGACCTCACCGGGATGTGGTGGCTAGGGTAATAATCAATATGAATGATGGGGTACTGAATGAAATGGGTGGTGAATGGGATGGAACCACCATGAGGATGACGGTAATGTTGGGCTTGTGTCTCAGGGAGACTTCCTATATATACCTGTGGAAAAGAATAAGTTTATGTATTTCAGGAGGGCAATGGGACACATAAGGAGGTGGTACGGGAGAATGGACGCGTGGATGGGACCTAGAGGAAGTGGAACCTTTAGGTTGGGGAATGACCTTTTCGAGACACATTGGCTCGAGGGAGAGTTCAAGCGGTGAGATTGAATTGGGGTGTACACATAGGACAATAACCCGATGATGTGTATGGGGATTACGCATGGTTAATAGCCCGAGTTGGTATGATGCCACTTTGACGGACCATTGATTAGGGTCCTAGAAAATGGGATCATAATGGCTTGCCGCTGAGTAGGGGAAGAAACAACTTACCACTGATTGAGGTCACTATGGATTACAGTTGGATGAAGTTGATCCTCATGGAATATTCCTACGTACCCACCCTAGGTGATAGAGATCAAACCCACGTAGTTCGTATGGAATGTTTAACGACCAAAAGTTTTTTAGTGGAAATTCCCTTCTTATAATCATGTCATATAATCACATGAAAACACAACATAATGATTTTCTATGTGCTAAGTGACCTCTAAACATAATTTTGTCACTTATATTTCTTGAATTTCAAAAATCGGAAATACATGGTGGTGTTCAAGATTTTTTTTGGAGTCTAATGAAACAAAAATAATATTAAGTGAATTGAAGCGTACCCTTGTGAATAGTAACATAACATTATGAATAGTATTATGACCCTTATTATTAGTAAATCATTCAACATAAGAGTAACCATAACCATGAATAATTAAATAATAATTTGACATCTTAGAAAGTGACAATTTGACCTTAGTAAACGTTTTGATATTTTATAAGTCATAAAAAATTAATTACAATTAATTAATTAATTTAAAAGTTATTTTATTTTCCTAAAATTTATTCATAAAATATTGAATCAATTCCTTATAGTTTTTTGATAATATTATAAGAACCTATGTAATTTTTGAAAGCACTATAAAATTAATTTTAACTTTTAAAAACTGTTTTTTAAGTAAATTATGATTTTAATTAAATATTAAATTAATAATATTTAGAAAATTATTTTTGAAAAATGGACTTCATTTTTGGATTCTACACGTTGAAAATGGTTGGGGTAAATTTTTGGGATTTTTCTGAAATACATGAATTTTTTATGAATAGTAGAGTCCGATAATTCACAATAAATGCTAAATGATGTATTAATTGAGTCATTGATGATGTTCTTCTGATGTAATCCCACTTGGATTGGGATGACATGATAAAATTACTATTCTTCTTCATTCAAGACTCACTATTCTTTGTCTTAGGGGAAATTAATAAACTAATGAATTTTATATTAAGGAAACCCCTCTCCCCTCCACTATAAATACCACCCTTCACACCCTCATTTCCACACACCTCTCAAGCACCAAACCATCTTTAAACTCTGCACAAACACCTTCCCTAGACCCTCCCCTGCGTCTAAGAGCTGCTGGTCGAATCAAAAGGCCAAGCATAGTCTTTTAAGGAGGTTCTCGAGAAGGATTGAAGAGGTAATTTCTCTCCATCTTCTCATTTAATTTCCTTTCACGTTCATGTTCATTTCTTGATCTCTCTCCACCTATATTCTTCCAAATGGTATTGTAACTCCATTATTATACATATAATGTAATTTTTTTATTATAATGATATATTATATCATCCAACCCTCTTTCCCTCTTCCTTTTATTTTATTAAAGATAACGTTGTTCATGAGGTGTTAAATTATCACCTTCAAGAATGACATGCTTTCATCTGACGTTTCTACCCTTGATCTGGTCATGAAACCATTTTTATGGCTGAAACAGAATATTTTATATGTATTATTTCCTATTTAATGTTCTAGAAATAACTTATGACCGTATTACTATGTGATATGTTAAAACAAGTTTGTTGTGGTTGAAAAACCGCCAAAATCAACCCAAATAATCATCATTCAAATCGTATCTAATGATTCATCCACATGGATCAGATATAATTAATTATAAGATAATTTTAAATTCGATAATTTAATTAATAACATGTAATATATGTTCTGTATGTTTACTCATGTTCTTCCAAAACAGTAATTTAAGAATACAAGTGAGCCACTCAAGAAGACCATGAAAAAAAACATTCTCGAACAATGTTTTATAACTATATAACTCATCCAAAGGCACATAAAATCACTTAATGAAACCATAAGGAACCATATTAATTTACACAAGGATCTGGATTTTTAATTACTCAATATAATGTCATTATAAATAACATTAAAGAGAAGAAATCATTCAGATACAAGGTAAGTGGAAATTCTCAAACCCAACATTCGTCCTTCGGGTTCTACCTCTTTCACTCCACTTTTGATATGTCCACTCCTTGAATATTAGTTTTTCATCATTTTCTTTCATTTTTAGTTATATAAATGTTTTCTAATGAATTTTATGTCAATCCAAAAGTTTTCTAAAAGAACTTTTTTTTAAGAACTCAACTTTTACCTCACATTCATGGTTGATGGTTCTTGTATCAAGTATGGTGTTCCCTCTTTCTTTTGGGAACCCAATGCTTATAAATGTATTCTTATGTAATGAAACCCATTCCTTAACCATGGTTTAGTTATGTTAAATTTTGATATATGTTCTATGTTGAAAGCATGATAATTACAATGTTATGATGTGATGGGTGCATCCAGAATTATATAGCACAATATGAATGTTTCAATGTGACGGGTGTGCCTGGAATTATACAGCGCTCCAATGAATTGGGTAAAGTGATGAATCTCATGAATAAATGTGAAATTTTGTCTGAATAAGGTTCTATATGGGTTCTCATGTATGTGTGGTAGATAACCACTAAGACATGATGTTTCATTTTATTGCATTGCCACATTTCAAGTCTTTTAATTATTTTCCTCTCATGTTCATGAACTTTTTCCCATGTTATGATTATGATCACCCCATGCTATATTGATCTTATCTATCCTCTTACTAGGATTTGTCCTCACCCCTTTTCATGTATACCCTCAGGTGGATACATGAACTAAGGAGAGGAAAAGTGCCAATAAGAAGCTAGAGAATAAGAAATTAAATAAAATTTTATGATTGATGTTGTGTTTGTTATGGATGGTCCTAGTTTTCACAAGACACTAGACCTTTGGATCCTCTATGTGTAATACTATTATGTTTTTTATCCGTAAAATGATGTAATAGTAATGTAATAAAATGTAGGCTTTCTATATTTGGAATTAGAGGAAAGGTTTAGTTAATTTGTGAATTTGGATTAGAAGACCCTAGGGAAAACCTATAGCATGAGACTATGTAGAAATATGCACACAATAATATTTACACAGGGATCCCATGGGTTATGTTTTTGGTATATATTGTTTAAATGAATAAGTTATTCATGAATTGTTTACTTATGTTTTGTTCTATCCTTTTCTGTTTTAAAAAATGGTGGGAACCAAGAGACATCAGGCCAACAACTCATTCGAGGGCCAATGCAACGATTACCCGATTGGCATCCCCAATGATTTAGAAGGTGGAGTTCAAAACATCATGGTGATGCTTACCCAATTATCTCAGGTTATGAATAATAACCATAATAATGGGGAATGTCCACCTTCACCAAATAGGTAGAAACTGGATATCAAATGTTTTATGCGGAAACAACAACAGATATTTAGTGGATCTTCTGATCCACTAGTTGCAGAACAGTAGGTAAACTCCATTGAGAAGATATTTTATATTCTTTACTGTTTTGAGACAGAGAAGGTGACCCTATCCATTTATCTACTACACGGAGAAGCCGATCAATGGTGAACATTGATTAAGAACACCATGCTAATGGACCAAATTAATGAAATGGAATGGGAAGATTTTAAGATAATTTTTATTAATAAGTATTTCCCATGAACTATTCGCACAAAGATGGAGAGATAATTCATTGAGATCTGGAAAAAAGAAGGAGAATCTGTCACAACCTATGAAGAGAATTTCACAAGGCTTTCAAGGTGTGATTCGGGTTTTGTTATCAACAATGATAGAAAAATTGAAAGATTCTTTAGTGGATTAAAACTCCACCTTTGAAATGCTCTTGAAATTCAAGACATTGGGAGTTATAAAGAAGTTTTTCGATGTGATCTCAAAGTGGAGATGGATTTTGGAGAATGGTCCCATGGCTATGGTGATAAGAAAAGAAAGACGGAGTTTCAAGCTGTTTGATATTATGAGAAAGGTGGGAAGAAAAATCAACGACCCACATTCCAAAAATGTTGGAAGTTGCACCACAGGAACTGCCTCAAAGGGATGAGGAAGTGCTTCAAGTGTGGGAACGAAGGATACCATTCTCAAGAGTGTAAAAAAGACACGAAAATGAAGGAGAATGTAGCCGATGAAAGTATAGAACCACTCACAGTTCAATGCTACAACTGTAGGGAGCAAGGGAATTATGAAAACCAGTGCAATAAACCTCGAGTTCTCGAGGGTAATCAGCATCAACAGCCACCGATGCCAAAGGAACAAGTGAAGGGTTACTCCATCACTACTGTAGAGGTGGATCATGATAATGAAATCGTACCAGGTACACTTCCTATTCACTCAAGAATGGAAAAACTCTTATTTGATTCTGGTTCTACGCATTCCTTTATATCTTGCAAGTTTTCTAAAACTATAGAATCGAAGCCCTGAATCATTGAAGTAGAGATATATGTAAAAACACCATGTGGTGCAATCATTTCAACCTAAGAGTTTGAATCTTATCCTATTGGATCATGTGGAAAGATTCTTCCCTAAAATCTCCAAATACTTCCCCTGGTGGAATTCGATGCTATAATGGCAATGGATTGGATCTCGTTATATAGAGACCATATCAACTGTTGAGAAAAGGAAGTATCTTTTCATATTCTGAACCATCACATACTCCTCTACAAATTCAAGGAAGATCATGAATCTCCTTTGAAAAATCCTGCAATGGTGTGGTTGTTGATTCCTTATGAAGAAGCGTAACTCGCCCAAATGGTTGAGTTGAGGAAAAGTGCCATCCTAGAGGAAATTCCCATCATTAAGGAATACAACGATGTATTTCCGAAAGAGTTTCCCATAATTCCCCTAGATCGTGAGGTAGAGTTCTCAATTGTACTCATACCTGGAGCTACTCCTATCTCTAGGTGTCCCTATAGGATGGCTCCTATCAAACTACAAGAGTTAATGAAGTAGCTGCTAGAGCATCTGGACAAAGGGTTCATATGCCCTAGTGCATCACCTTGGGGTGTACCAATTCTATTTGTGAAGAAGAAGGATGGAAAATGCGGCTGTGTATTGATTATCGGGAAATCAACAATATAACCATAAAGAACAAGTGTCCTCTTCCAGGTATTGATGACTTGTTCGATCAGTTAAGAGGAGATCAATACATCTCAAAGGTGGATATTCATTCTGTATATCATCAGTTAAAGGTGAAGAAGTAATATATTCAGAAGACTACCTTTCTTACAATGTATGGTCACTATATGTTTTTGGTGATGCCCTTCAGAATTACTAATGACCCTGGAATATTAATAGATTTGATGGATAGTGTTTTCAGACATTACCTCAAAAAAAATTTGGTAGTGTTTATTGATGATATTATCATCTACTCCAAGAGAAAGTAGGATCATGAAGAACATCTATGACTTGTGTTGGTGACATTAAGAAAGGAGAATTTGTATGCCACGTTCAACAAGTGTGACTTTTGGAAGAAGCAAGTCACGTTCTTGGGATATGTGATCACAAGTGAGGGAATTTCTGTGTATCCTTCAAAGACAAAGGCGATTGAGAAATGGACAAGGCCCTCTAGTGTCATAGAAATCCGTAGTTATCTTGGATTAGATGGGTATTACCGACGTTTTGTGAGAAATTTCTCACGATTGTCAAGCCATCTAACTAAGTTGACATGGAAAGGGGTAAAGTAGTTTTTGATGGATGGATGTGAGGGAAGCTTCAAGGAGCTAAAGATAAGGCTGATCACTTCACCTGTACACACACTACTAAAAAGTGGATAATGTTTTGTGATATATAGTGATGCTTCAATGAAATTCTTTCTTTGTGTACTCATGAAAAATTATAATGTGATATCTTACGCCTCATTACAGTTGAAGATCCATGAGAAGAACTAACCAACGCATGATCTATAGCTAGCAGTCGTGAGTTTTGGTTTGAAAATCTGGCGACACTGCCTTTATGTTGAGAAGTGTGACATATTTCTGACCACAAGATCCTAAAATATATATTCACACAAAAGGAGCTCAACATGCTTCCAAGGAGATGGTTATAGATAATCAAGTATTACGATTTCTCTATTCACTATCATCTTGGAAAGGCGAGCAAGGTTGCTGATGCTCTAAGCAGAAAAGAACGTGCTGCTCTATCCATGTTGCGGATTGAGAAAGACCCTATCTTCTTATATATGAAAAGGATAGGTTTAGAAATCATAAGGGTAGGGGATACATCCTACCTTGCCAAAATGATTGCACAATCATCCATCTAGGAAAAGATTAAGGAAGCACAAAGGGATGATGTGGAGAAATAATAGAGGGTGAATGCAGTAAAGGAGGGGATTCTACAAGAGTTCCATATCGATAATGATGGTTTCATTCAGTTTGGAACGTGGCTTTGTGTGCCTTCATCACCTGGGATAAAGAATGAGCTAATGGAAAATGCACACAGCTCATCATTCTCTATCCATCATGGGAGTACCAAAATGTACCCTGATCTCCATGAAAACTTCTATTGGGATAACATGAAGAAGAAGATAGCGGAATATATATCAAGGTTCTTGGTATGTCAGCAAGTTAAATATGAGTGAAAAAAGTGAAAAGGTATGATGAACCAATTTCCTATACCCATGTGGAAATGGGAAAATGTTACTGTGGACTTTTTCATGGGTCTCTCAAAGATGTCAAAGGGAAATAATGTGATCTGGGTTGTGGTTGACTGACTCACCAAGACTGCCCATTTTATTGCTATTCAGGAAGACCGATATCTTGTACAACCTGCAAAGATATATGTGAAGGAAGTGGTGAGACTTCACGGTGTTCAACTCTCAATTGTCTCTAACCATGATCCATGGTTGACATCTAAATTCTGGAGGATCCATCAACCTTTTTTGAGCAATGAATTAAATTTCAGCACTGCCTATCACCCCCAAACTAATGGTCAGTCTGAAAGAAATAGTAAGACTCTTGATGATATGCTAAGAGCGTGCTCTAATGAATTCAAAGGTGGTTAGGATCAGCATATACAATTGGTTGAGTTCTCATACAACAATAGCTTTCAATCGATTATTTAGATGGCTCCATATGATGCTCTGTATGGAAAGAGATGTAGAACTCCAACCTGTTGGGATGAAGCTGGAGAAAGAAATCTACTCGGACCCAATGTTTTTCATGAGAAGAATGTGAAGGTTCCAGTCCATCAGAAACACATAAAGCTGCTCAACGTCAGCAAAAGAGCTATGCGGACAACAACCGATGGGACTTGGAGTTTGATGTTGAAGATTATGTCTTCCTTCAAATATCTCCCTGGAAGAGAGTTATGCTATTCAAGAAGAAAGGGAAGGTATGCCCATGGTATATTGGCCCCTTTGAGATCCTTGATCATACAGGAGTCGTGGCCTATCATCTTGCACTTCCACTGAATATGGATAATGTTCATGATGTGTTTCACATATCACTACTGAGGAAGTACATACCAGACCCCTCACATGTACTAAACATAGAGATGGTGCAGTTGGAATATGATCTCTCCTATGAGGAGCAGCCAGTAAAGATTCTGGATTGGAGAGATAAGGATCTATGGGTCAAGACAAACCATCATGTCAAAGTGTTGTGGAGGAACCATATGTTTGAGGATGCAACATGGGAACCAGAAGTGGCAATGAAGGAGAAGTACCCTCACTTGTTTGTATAAAGTGAAAATTCGGGGGTGAAATTTCTTAAGGGGGGAAGAATGTAACAAACCAAAGTTTTTCAATGGAAATTCACTTATAATCATGTCATAAAATCACTTGAAAACACAACATAATGAACTATTAAGTACTTTGTAACCTCTAAACATAATTTTTTCACTTATATGTTTTGAATTTCTAAAATCCGAGATTCACGGTTGTGTTTAAGATGATTATTTGAGTCTAATGAAACAAAAATAATATTCATGGAATAGTAGCATACCCTTGTAAATAGTAACATTCCCTTATTAATAGTATTATGACCCTTATTAATAGTAAATCAACCAACATAAGAGTAACCTTACCCATGAATAAATAAATAAAATTTAGACATCTTAGAATGTGATAATTTGACTTTAGTAAACATTTTGGTATTTTGCAAGTCATAAACAATAATTATAATTAATTAATTAATTAAAAAGAAAATTTATTTTCATAAAATGTATTCATAAATTATTGAATAAATCTATTATTGTTTTTAAATAATTTTATAAGACCCTATGTAATTTTTGAAAGCACAATAAAATCAGTTTTAACTTTTAAAAACCGTTTTTATGTAAATTATGATTTTAATTAAATATTAAATTAATAATATTTAGAAAATAATTTTTGAAAAATGGAATTCTTTTATGGATTCTACATTTCAATAAATTGTTGGGGTAAAATTTTGAGGTTTTTCTAAAATAATTAAATTTTTGATGAATTGTAGAATCTGATAATTCACAATATTCGTTAAATAATGTATTAATTGAGTCATTGATGATGTTATTATAATGTAAGCCCGCTTGGTTCGGGATCACATGATAAAATTACTATTCTTGGTCATTCAAGACTCACTATTCATTGTCTTAGGGGAAATTAATAATCTAATGAATTTTATATTAATGAAACCCCTCTCCCCTCCACCATAAATACCACCTTCACACCCTCATTTCCTCACACCTCTCAAGCTCCAAGCCATCTCTAAACTATGCCCAAACACCTTCCCTATCCCCTCCCCCACGTCCAAGAGCATCTGGTCTCATCAAAAGACCATGCTTAGGTCTTCATGGAGGTTCTCAGGAGAAGGATTCAAGGGGTAATTTCTCTCACTCTTCTCCTTTAATTTCCTTTCAAGTTCAAGTTCATTTCTTGATCTCTCCCCACATATATTCTTCCAAATGGAATTTTAACTCTTGAATTATACATATAATTTAATTTTATTATTCTAATGGGATATTATATCATTCAACCACCTTTCCATCTTCTTTTTATTTTATTAATGAGAACGTTGTTCGTGAGGTGTTAATTTATCACCTTCAAGAATGACATGCTTTCTTCTTCCATTTCTACCTTCATATATATTCATGAAACGATTTTTATGGTTGAAAAAGAATATTTTATATATATTATGTCTTGTTTAAGGTTATGGAACGAACTTATGACCATATTACTAAGTGATAAGTAAAAAAAAGTTCGTTGTGATAAAAAACCTCCCAAATTACCCCAAGTAATCGTCATTTAAATCTTATCTAATGATTCATCCACATGGATCTGATATTATTCATTATAATATCATTTTATATTCTAGAATGTAATTAATAACATGTAATATCAGTTCTGGATGTTTACTCATGTTCTACCCAAACTTCAATTTAATAATACAAGTGATCCACTCAAGAAGACCATGAAAACAAACATTCTCGAACAATGTTTTTAAACTATATAACTCATCCAAAGGCTCATAAAATAAATTAATGAAACCATAATTATCCATATTAATTTACACAAGGTTTTGGATTTCTAATTAATGAATATAATTTCATTATACAAGACATTAAATAGAAGGAATCATTCTGATCCAAGGTAAAGGGAAATTCTCAAACCCAACTTTCGTCCTTCGAGTTCTACCTCTTTCACACCATTTTTGATATGGTCACTCCTTAATGATAATTTTTTTAATAATTTTCCTTCCTGTTCTACGATATACATGTTTTCTAATAAAGTTATTGTCAATCCAAATTTTTTCCAAAAGAAATCTTCTTTTAAGAACTCAACTTTTACCTCACATTCAAGGTTGATGGTTCTTGTATCATGTTTTTTATTCCCAATTTCTTTTGGTAACCCAAGGTTTATAAATGTATTCTTATGCGATAAAACCCATTCCTTACCATGGGTTAGTTATGATCAATTTTGATATATGTTCTATGTGGAAATCATGATAATGATAATGTTATGATGTGACTGGTGCACCCAGAATTATATAGTGCAATATGAATGATTCAATGTGATGGGTGCACCAGGAATTATACAGTGATCTAATGAATTGGTTAAAGTGATGAATATCACAAGTAAATGTGATATGATGTATGAACAAGATTCTAGCTTAGTTCAAAAGTATGTGTAGTATATAACCACTAATACATGATGGTTCATTTTTATTCATTGCCGCATTTCAAGTATATTATTTATGTTCCTCTCATGTTCATGATATTTTTCCCTTGTTATGATTACGATCACCCCATGATATATTGTTCTTATGTATTCTATTACTAGGATTTTAGCTCACCCCTTTTGATTTTTATCCTCAGGTGGCTATATGTACTAAGGAGAGGACAAGTGCCAATAATAAGCTAGAGATGAAGAAATTAAATAAACGTTTTTGATTGATGTAGTGTTTCTTATGTATGGTCCTAGTTTTCCCCAGACACTAATCCTTTGGATCCTTGATGTGAAATAAAATTATTTTTTTATCCTTAAAATGATGTAATAGTAATGTAAAAAAAGCTAGGGTTGCTATAGAATGGGGGTCGGTGGACCGATGCAAAGGAGAACCTGGGGTCCAAATGGATGATGGGATTGAACTCCGTAGAGGATTCCTACATACCATGCCTTGTAAATGATCAAAGTAATCATAGTTCTTGGAGGAGTTTTTTGAACCGACGTGAAGGGGGGTTAGAACCAATGGGTGGTCGGTTTGAACCTCAGGGAGGCTTCCTATGTACCTTTCCTTGGAGAGGTTGAAAGTACACATAGTTCAGATGGGTGAAACAGATAACCAATTACTGGGGAAATAATGGCTTACCACTGATTTGGGGAGATAACTACTTACCGCTAATTGATGTTCACATTTTAATGTCATGCGAGACGGGGGAGAACCGACGTGAAGGAGGACATGTGGCCCAGATAGATGGTGTGCTTGAACCACATGGAGGATTCCTACATATCATTCATTGGAAAGGATCAATGAACTTGTAGTTTAGGTATGGTTGTGGGGAATACACTATAGGCTACCTTCGGTGTTGGTGAACAGACATGAAGATGGTCTGAATGATTGGTTGTTGGGCTTGAACCTCAGGGAGGCTTCCTACGTACCTCGCCTTGGCAAAGATCAATTTCAACATAGTTTGGGATGGGTAATTTGGGCACCGATGTGAAATTGGTCGGGACCAATGGTTGTTGGTCTTGAACCTCACAGAGGCTTCATACATACCTTGCCCTGGAAAAGATCAAAGTACATATAGTTCAGGATGATGGTGTGGGGATTACACTCTAGGTGGCCCATGATAATGAATGTCATGGTTGATGCTTACACTATGACCATGTGATTCATGATCAGTGTCATAAACAAGAGGTAGCAGTGACCTAACAATCATGTCAATAAAGGTGCGTCCATGGGAAGTGGAATGGGGTTTACACATGGTTATCGGCCCAAAGAAGAAACAGGGGCATATGCGTGATTACCCACCCATGTGATGGAGATTAGGACTTAATCCAGGATGGAGGCCCAATGGGGAAAAATCCTAGTGGGAGAGGGACTTGGCAGAGATGAGAGAAGGAGAATCATTCCCAACCATGCCCTTTGTCTGCCTTCAGAAACAGAAACGAAACGAGGAGTAGGGGTACTACCTATTGATAGAAATGCAAGGGGCTTACACCAATATGGTTTCCCTTCTTTGAGGATTGGTACCGCCGTAGAAAAGATGATCTCATTATATTTGAGTAAGATTTCAATCCCGTTGAGATGAGAGGATGTTCAGAATGTCTACGGTTTGGGACCCCGCATAGGATGCATAGGGTGAGGTCAAAGTTTAACGTCATGTGCTGAGGATGATGGTGCTTGGCAGTTTAACGTCCTACACCTCGGACGAGGTGGGTTCTCTCTGGACCCCTAGGGCTTACATAACTGGAACCCTCTTCACCTTGGTGTAGATAAGGGAAATAAAACACTGTGGATGGGGGGTATCGAGAGGCGATCCCATTGGGGGTCCACATTAGCATGCCTATGAGAATAATTAATAGCTATTAGTGTTCTTATGTGAAGAAGCATGAGGAAAAGAAATGAAACATTTAGTATCATCCAAAAGACTATGAAATTTATTCATGAAAACCTGAAGGTTTCCTTGGGAAAAGGAGTTGTAGAGAAAAAGGGTAAATAAGTAGAAGCCTTTTGAATCTCTTGTGCTCCATGAAGAGATTTTCTTCGCTATGTGAAGTTTCCTAGTATCGACATAGGGAATAAGTGCATATGGGAGGAGCTTCACGAAGTGGAAAGGCATTCACGAAGTAATGCCTCGCAATGTAGGGGTGCCGTGTGAAGTAGTCTGTCGTGAAGCAATGTGCTTCGTGAAGCATAGTGACCTTGCCTTAGCATACAGGTCATGTGGGTGTGGTGGGTGTTTCACAAAGAATAAAAACTTCGTGACATCCTGATTCCTCGTGAGGATCTCTTTTCTTCGTGAAGGCCTGTGGGATTCGTGAAAGTCATCCCTCTAGAAGATGGGATCAATTAATGGCATGAAAGACGCAATTCACAAAGCGAATGTACCTAGAAGAACTCATGGTTCGCAGAGAAAGAGGTTATTTGGGATTGGATAGCTTAGAAGGTGAACAATCATATTCCCTATTGGGGGCTTGAGGGGAGCCCTGTATTTATAGGCAAGAGGCGCTGCAAATCAGTGATCGCTCGGCGCGAAGATGGAGTTAGCTCTGCGGCAGATTGGGAACGTCAAATGTGGTCGTGGAGGGTTACCACCTCCTTGTTCCGCGGCGGGTCGTGAACGTCAAAACGGCTCGCGGAGCATTACTACATCCTTTCTCTATGGTGGGTCATGAACATCAAAGAGCTCATGGAGAATTACCGCCTCCTTTCTACATGGCGGGTCGTGAACATCAAAATGGCCCATGGAGTGTTACAACCTCCTTGCTCTACATCGGGCGTGGGGACATGGTTTTTTGCGAAATGGATCAGCGGTGCAGACTTGGAGGAGTCCCTTGTGTTTTTCATCTTCCAAATATTTTGGCTTCAATAACTCTAAAGGATAAAGGACCCAATGAATTACTCAACTATAGTGTTTCACTCTTGTCATCAAGGACCCTTACCCATCTCAGCTGAAGGGTTCCACTAAAATGTCTTGGTGATCATGTGTGATCATATTCATTATAGATCATTACGTGAAATAAGCGCTACGACTAAAACATTCAAAACTATATCTCAAAATCGAAAATATATAGAACTATCTCATTCTACATATAAAAATTCTCATGATAGGATAATCATGGGAAAAAATATATGTTCAAATGAAGGAGTAATGATAAATTAATGTTTCATCAAAATGAACTAGAGGGTACATTGTGTATGAGTTGACCCACATAGTGTTTGGTCCCAGTCCATTACCTGGTTGTGTACATGGAGGTACATGTCTTTCCAACCATGTATAACTACAAAATGTGTATGGAAACTACAGAGAATTATCTAGAACTCAGGATCCCAACCATTGCAACATGGATTTGTTCGTGCAATTAGGCGCATGGCTTTATGATAGGAAGGGTACTATAGCACATGGCTATATTCCTGTTTAAGTGTTTCCACATGGGTTTCTTCCCATGTGTTCCTCCACATAACTTGACCACCCATTAAAGGGGTATATAGAGTGTGTGATGGATACCGTCCCTTCCATCCTTATAATTTTCCAAAACCCAAGAAGCTGCCAGTTAGGGGATTCATGTCCTGTTTTTATCATAATACATGATGTGTAGCCATGTTTTTTCACAAAACAATAGATATGAATTCCAAAAAAATTAATTTGGATGTTCAGGTAAAATTTCACCTCTACACCACCCACAATCCTTGGATCAAGTATTAATTTTTCATTTCTCACAATCCAGTGTCTGAAAATAAGTTCTTTCAACTTATAGGGGAGTTGTCGTATTCTCCACATACATCTCCATTATCTGAAATCTATAATTCAGACATTAAATCAACAAATTGAGCTCCCAAAACACATAACGCATCACATTCCATCATTGATTCATAATTCTATTCCTTTCATATGAATATTTAATTATTTTTTGTGTTTGATCAAAATCGCTATCACTAGGAAATGAAGAACCAGGACCAGAGGGTCCAACCAGTGAAGAGCATAAAGAAATTATGGGATGAAAGGAAATGAATAGAGGTTTATCCTTTTTCCATGATTTTTTGGCCAATGATCAAGAATGGGGATATATAGGGTTTGAAAACAATTAAATAATAATTGAAACTGGAACATATGCACATGAAGAGGTTCAACAAATAGCATAGATCATAAAAGGGATGATCCTACTTAATCTATTTAATAATAATTTTTTTAATCAATAGTTTTAATATCTATATTTAGATATTGGATCATTCTTCATCAAATAATGCACATTCCAATGAATGGATGAAGTTGTTATGTTCACAACATTTTGATATACTCTGATCCAGAGATTCATCATTGTCATGTGTGATTCACCAATAGAAGGAGGAAGAATAATCTCTCAATTCTCCCTAGTGCGAACATATAAACTAGGAGAATTTTCTATAATTATTTACATTAGAATATTCTAATATGTTAATTTAAATAAAATAAATAAAAATAATTAATTATTTTAACTAAACGCACCGTTTTGTTGTAACATTATCTATACATCCCATGCCGACTATTTTTATGTCACCCCTCATGTAAAAATCACATTTCAAAATGAATATGTTGTATTTGATTTATTGTTTTATTTTATTTTTAAGAGTCATCCCTTTTCTTTATGAAACATCTTTTTTGTAACATAAGTGTTTTTATTATTTTTATAAAATCAATACTGGGAACAATGGGCGTTGAAATTTCAAGTCAGCTATGAAAATCTATGAATAAATATTTCAAAAGATTATATGAAATAAACTAGGTCTATACAAAAAATATAAATATTCACTAAATCATTTCCCCCCTTCTCACATTATTATTTCATAGGCCAATAAATCCTTGAACCAATACAAATGGCTCGTCACACCTGGATAACATACTATGAAACCTGTATAATCTATTCAAAATCATAAAACACATTATCCCACTATTTATGACCCATTTCGCAATTTTCAAGGGAGTGACACACCCCATGGATTTCTATAATCTCAGTCCTAAAAAAATTAACGGACTTGATGTGGTCTTTGATGGGTTCACCACTTCAATAAAAGTCCCCAAATTAATTTTCATAGTAAATAACTCAAGTACAAAATAAATAATCATATATGAATGACCACATTCATAAGAATAAGACCAAGAATTTGAGGAAAATCATATAAAATCCATACCTTAATCTTGTTGATAATTAACGTCCCAACCATGGACCTTGATTTATGAAATAGTGACCAAAACATTGAGGTGAGGAAAATAATGATAATATGGTTCAGTAGAATTATATGGTGGGGAAATAATCCACAATTATTCTCTTAAAAATTGAACGAAATAGAGTTTTATATATACTAGAGGTTTGTTTCTCACAAAACGCCACTCTAAATGCCTGAAAATCATGGTAGGATCACCCTTTGGGGAGGGGGATCTCTATGTTCACAACCCCTTCCACTAGAGAATAAATATGGTATAAATGTGGAAGAAATCATATAATCTTATGGAGGGGAAATAAAAAATTTCTCAATTTTAAGAGGTGAATAGTTTGGTAATGTGTCTTTGAAAACTGTGTTCCAACAATGCAGTTTCCTTTGTCCTAGAGGAAACATGGCTTAAATTATTATCTGGATACCCATACGGTTTGACAAACTATGTGGTAGTTATATATTTTCCTTTATCTAAGGGGATAATGCCACAAGTTTTCTTATTCCCTCCATACATGGTTAACTTACAATGCACCAACCTATATTAAGATTCATGGTAATGATTCACTATTAGCATAACCTATGTGGAAACCGTGCACCATGAACCTGATGGAATATTTTATCCCTTTGAATTTCATGAAACACCATGACACTCATGAGGCCTTCCAATTCATAGGAGGAATTTCATGAATGATTTTATATGGTGTTAACCCAAAATTAAATAAAATTGTACCTCTTTAAAAGTTTGATATCATAAAAACAATCCAACAAATAAGATCTCGTCATCGAGTGTCACTCCCAAGCATCAATAAGTTTATAAGGAAAATAGTTTCTTCCACTGAGAATCTATATCTTCTTCCCCCACTCATGATTCTTTTAGAACATAGCCATGCTACACTAACACCCAAACCAGTGGCCAGCCATTTCATCCAAATAAGATTGTCAATGTTAACAACAATACAAATAGGATACCCCTCTAATGAAAAATTAGCTTCCAACTCGACATCATCAATAACAATCACATGGGAATGGTTGTGGATATTCTGATTAAACTATTAGTCATAAATAAGGAGTTCATAATTCCATATCACTATTAATGATCCAATCAATAAACCAATAGTTTGACTATATTCATGATCTAAAATATACCCACATATTTGGGCACCAAATTACCCTATTTCTAAATATGATGGGGACCCAATATCGGTGACACCCAATGGAAAATATGAAAACCCATATTTTATTACAAACATAAACATGATTTATTACATAAAAATTCACTTGATACAACAATTATGATTGATAGCTTTAGTTTCATTGGGTTTAGGATCATCACATAAAAACTTAAATCATGAAAAACAACATCTTTATTGAAAACTTCCTTTACATGACCACTACATTCCCTTGTACTTAGCATTGCATCGGATAACCCGAGGACATGCATAAGAAAAGGGTGAGCTATAAATCCCAATAAGGGAGTACACATGGAATAACATGAGGATTATAATACATGTTAGGAAATAGGAATATCAATATAGTATAAGAGAAACCTGAACATAAAGGCATGATAAATCATGATAATCATAACATGGAAATGTGGCAACAACACTTAATATGAATTAGCATGAGCCAAGGCTCATTGCACATGGAGCATGATTAAATCCACGTTGCACATAAAGAAAGAGTAAACCCTCATTTCAATTTAATTATCATGAGTCAAAACTCATTGCACATGATGTATCCTGATAATACACTTTACCTAATGCATTGGAGCGCTATAAGGGCACACCCTTCTTAAACATTTCATTTCATGCATAAGTGTACCACATGGATCATAAAACATGGATTCATAAAACATAATTATTTATTCCACGATAAAGGAATGTGGAATTTATACATTAAACATTACAATCTATAAGTAAATGTGCATAAATGTTAATACCCTTGATGGATAACTGGGCATGGTATTCATTACACAATGACATTGTCTTAGAAAGTCGGTTTGATTTTGGCAGCGTAACGGCGTGTCATACGAATTCATAAAAATGTATGATGAGAGATAAAGGGGTTCCTCATCATATATAAATGTAATGGACAGTAAATAGGTCATATAGATACATTTCCCAACAATTTTAATGGAATTTAGATTCATGATACAAAAGTATTTCTTGAATGTAAAAGGGGAGAGAGAAGTTCCTTTCGGAATTTCAGTATAGTAACGGTTGTACAAGGGAAGCATTTAATGAGAGAGAAAGGTTCTCCAATAATTCAAACATAAATGAGGGAAGTATGAGGGAGGTGAGAAACCATACCCAAAAATTTATAATAGAAATTAAAAGGGAAAAACAACTTAATGAAAATTGGACAAAAATGAGAAAGGATGAAAAAACCCTTACTTGGAAGTGTGCATCCAAAGGCTAGATAGAGGCTTGTGAGAGGATTCATGGGAGCTTGGGGCACCTTGGAAGGATTCTATAGAGAGTAGGGCAGAGGTTGGAAGAACTCAAAGGGCTTTGAGTGAGGAGGAAGTGGGGGCTTGGGTGGGTTTATATAGGAAAGGTGAGGGAATTCATTATTATTTAGGTTTGGGTCCCCTTACATTAAATTAATCCAAACGACAAACCATCCAATGGATTTTGCCCATGGTTTTTGGAAAAGGGAAGAGTAAAACAATATTTTATAAGGCCAAATTCCTAACTTCTTAAAATATTAGGGTTGATTATGTGGAGGTGAGTCACACTCCCATGGAAATTAATATAAAAAGGCTAGGTGTTGAATATGTCTTGAGGGGTCCATTAATGCTTTGAAAAGTAAGTAAAACAAACCCAAAATCACAATATTTTAATGGTAAAACATATATTGGCCCAAAATAAAGATTATAGTATTTTATTACATCAATATTGGGTCATTATGATGTCATAAAACAAATTATATATTTAAACGGTATTTAATTTTTACCCAAATATTTGACTGTCTCAGAAAATTATGAAAAATTCACCGTTGGATAATTTCGACATCGTGATTCCAGAAATGAAATTTAATTTATCTAAATAATTTTTTAAATATGTTAATTTTCACTTTTAAAATAAAAACCGACATTTATCGAAAATTCACTAGTTTTGACAGAAATGGCATTCAAACCTTAATAAAAAATTTTAATTGCATTCATATAATTATAAGATCATTTATATTTAATAAAAATTAATTTAATAATATTATTATTATTTTATTAAAATATTATTTAATTAAAAAATCCCTTAATTTAATAAAATATAATTCTTAATTAAATAATTAGTAAAAACACCATTTGTACTTTAAAAACTATTTACAATGGATAAAAAATGACTAGAAATTATATTCATTATTATATAAATAAATAATGTACATTAACATAGTACTACTTATTTGTTAAATAACCCCTTAAAACAGCTGCATAAGACATAATGGTAAGGTGTGCGATAGTGACATACTCTTGGGGTGGCTCCGATAACATCGCTCGTGAGGTAATTTCTATCAACTTACACTTCTCTCGTAGATGGTCCTGTTCGAGCTTGACATGGTGAAGATCAGTTTGGGATTGGTCAAGAGAGAAGGCCAAGGATGCCACCTCTTTTCCGAGATCCAATAAATGGGCTTCGTATGGTGAAATTCTACTGGATGAGGCCATCTCTTCCTTTGTCTATGTATAATTGGATGTGTTAATGACCTATATTTGTACTAATCATGTGATCCCTAATCAATGACTATAAAAGTAACGGTCACAATTCTTATCATAAAACCAATGAAGTTGACATTTTATTAAATCATTTTATATAAAGAGACATTTAATAAGATCAAGAGGGTTTTTCCAATAATGAAACTTTGGGTCGTTTCAATATTCCCCCCTTATGAAATTTCTCCCATGAAATTTTCCTTTTCCCACACTAAAACAAAAGTGGGTAACTTAGTTTCATCGTACTCTATGATTCCAAAGTTTCTTCTTCAAACTTGTGGTTTCTCCACAACACCTTCACAAGGGGGATATTCTTATATCATAGAACGTTTTCTCTAAGATCTAAGATCTTCACTGGTTTCTCCTCATAAGAAAGATCATATTCCAATTGTACCACCTCAGAAGAGAGTACATGTGAAGGGTCCGGTATGTACTTTTTTAATAGGGATACATGAAAGAAATCATGTACTTTGGCCATAGTAGGTGGAAGTGCTAGTCTATAGGCCACATCCCCGACACGATCAAGAATCTAGAAGGGGCCGATGTACCTTGGACTTAACTTCACATTTTTTCCAAACATCATGACCTTCTTCCACAGAGATATGCGTATAAAAACCATGTCTCCAACTTTAAACTCTTGGACTCGTCGACGATTATCTACATAACTCTTCTGTCGACTCTGGGATGCCTTGATATGCTGCTGAATTGTTTTCACCTTCTCTACCATTTCCTTGACCATTTCTGGTCCAAGAAGCTTACGTTCACTGACCTCATCCCAACATGCCAGTGTACTGCACCTTTTCCCATACAGGGCTTCATATGTTTCCATTTGGATGCTCGAGTGGAAACTGTTATTATAAGAGAACTCAACCCGAAGAAGATTTTATCCCATCTTCCATTAAAGTCCATTGACCATGCTCTCAACATTTCCTCATGTTTTTGGATAGTCCGCTCAGATTGGCCATCAATTTGAGGATGTTAGGCCGTACTGAAGTTCAGTTTAGTATTCAAAGCATTTTTAAGACTCTTCCAAAACATAGAGGTGAATCTTGGATCTCGGTCAGACACAATAGATAGTGGTACTCCATGAAACCTTACCAATTACCTGATATATATCCGTGCCATTTGATCCAATGAGAAATCCTCCCGAATAACAATGAAGTGTGTAGTCTTTGTAAGACAACCCACAACAACCCAGATTGTATTGTTGCCTTTGGATGTCCTCGGATGTCCGGTGAAAAAGTCCATGGTGATGTTCTCCCATTTCCATTATGGTATGGGAAATGGTTGCATCATCCCTTTAGACTTATGCCTCTCTTCCTTCACTTGCTAACACACCAGGCACATTGATGTAAATTCAGCAATTTCATTCTTCATATTATCCCACTAAAAGTTTTCTCGGAGATCTCGTCACATCATTGTGCTCCCTGGGTGAATAGAGAAATTTGAACTTTTTGCATCATCCAAAAGTTCATTCTTCAACTCCGGACATGATGGAACACATAGTCATTTTCCAAACCACACAATTCCTTCTTCATTAACATTAATCTTTGAGGATTTCCCTTTTTCTATAGCTCCTACTTTTTCTTGAATTCCCACATCATCCTTTTGAGCATTGTTTATCCTTTCCAAAAGAGACGGTTGAGCAATAATTTGTGAAAGGATTGATGATGTTCCCTTCTCTATGATTCCCATGTCCATCTTCATCAAGTCTAAGAATATTTGATCCTTCTCAATTCTCATCATTGATAGAATCGATGGATCCTTTCTACATAGGGCATCTGCCACCTTGTTCGCTTTCCCAGGGTGGTAATGGATTGAACAGTAATAATCCTTGATGAGCTCTATCCATATTCTCTGGCGCATATTAAGCTCTTTCTGTCTGAATATATATTTAAGACTCTTGTGTTCAGTATATATATCACATTAATCTCTATAGAGATAATGCTGCCAGATTTTCAAGGCAAAGATCACTGCCTCTAACTCCAGATCATGTGTTGGATAGTTTCTCTCATGGATTTTCAATTGCCTTGAGGCATAGGATATCACTTTATCATTCTGCATCAGCACACATTCTAATCCCCTCTTCAAAGCATCACCGAATACCACAAAAATCACCCCACTTGTGGGTAAAGTTAGCACGGGCGCAGTGATAAGCCTCCTTTTCAACTCTTTGAAGCTTTCGTCACACTCATCACTCCAAGAAAACTTTACTCCCTTTCGAGTTATCTTGGAAAGAGGGTTGGAAAATCATGAAGAAATTTCTCACAAATCGTCGATAATATCCATCTAACCCCAAGAAGCTACGGATATCTCTATCCGATGTTGGCTTCGACCATCCCTCAATTACATCTATTTTGGAGGGGTCCACAGATATCCCATTGCTTGTGATGATATGGAAAAAGAATGCGACCTCCTTCGACCAGAACTCACACATGTTGTACTTTTCATAGAGCTACTCCTTGCGCAATGTCTCTAGTACTGTTTTTAAATACTCCTCAAGATCCTCCTTGGTTTTGGAGTATATTAGAATATCATCTATAAAGACTACCACAAATTTGTCAAGGTAATCTATAAAGACTCTATTAATCAAGTCCATGAATATTTCTAGAGAATTGGTGAGTCTGAAAGGCATTACTATGAATTCATAGTTCTCGTACCTTGTACGAAAAGAATTATTTTGGACATCTTCTTTCTTCACCCTTACTTGATAATATCCCGACCACAAATCCAACATGGAGAAGTATTGTGCGCCACACAGCTGATCAAATAAGTCATCGAATCTTGGGAGAGGATACTTGTTCTTTATCGTGATTTTTTTACATTCACAAAAATCGATGCAAAGCCACATTGACCCATCCTTCTTCATGATGAAGAGGACTGGTGCACCCCATGGTGAAGCACTTGGTCGTATAAACCCTTTATCCAGATTCTCCTGTAGTTATTTCTTTAGCTCTTCAAGCTCAACAAAAACCATTCTATATGGAGTTTCGAATATTGGTAGTGCCCCAGGTATAAGTTAAATTGAGGACCCAACATCTCTTCTAGGAGGAAGACCAGGCAGTTTCTCGGGAAACACTTTAGTGAATTCCCTCACAATAGGCATTTCTTCAAGGATGGTTTCATCCATGGACTCTATCCTCTGAGCCATATATGCGTTCTCATATGGCAGTAATATCAATGCTTGAGATGATGGAGCTAAAAGAGATTCATCTTCCTCGTGACACTTGTAAAGAATCGGGGGTCGATTCTCCATATGGAGTGTGATTTCCCTCTCCCGACAATTTATGTTGGCTCTATATAAGGAAATCCAATCCATGCCAAGAATTGCCTCAAATTCCACCAGGGGGAGTATGACGAGGTTCTCCGGGAAATTCAATCCACATATTAGAACAGGGGAGGACTTATATTCATGGGATGCAATGATTGCCCCATTTACTGCACTCACCGACATTTTCACTTCCATGATTTATTGTGGTGCTGGGATTGTTCTACTAAAATTTAGAGATATAAAAGAATGCATAGAACCTGAATCAAAAAGTATGTTCGCTATTCGTGAATGAATAACTAGAGTACCTGTCAGCAGTTCATTTTCGGGGTTCACTTCGGCAGAAGTGATGGAAAAAGCTCTTCCTTTCTACCTTGGAGGTTGTTGGTTTCCTCTGAAAACCCTTGGATTAGGGCACTGATTTGAAAAATGACCTGGTTCTTTGCATTTGTTGCACTGAACACCGCGTTAAGGTTCGAAGGGAGCATTCCTCTCTTCTGTTGCAGCCATGGGTCCTTCTTATAGACATTTAACGGGTAGGTTCCCTTCTCTTATACGCCTGAAGCATTTCCTCATCCCCTTAAGGAAATTTCCAGGGTTCTTCTTCCCGAAATTTTGGCAAGTGGGGTGCTAGATCTTCTTAGCACCGTTGGATTTATCCATTGGCCCACCAGAATTGATGTCCACCTTATACTTCTTATCCCCATGATACCCCTGTGATTCTCCGACCTCCATTTCGACCTTGAGGGCACATCAGATAATTTCCTCATAGCTGTCGAAGTCACGGATTGCTAATGTTTTTCGCAAGCTAGGCTTCAGCTCAACAAAGAAGCGGTCAACCTTGCATTCGAGGGCAATGACAAAGACTGAAGCATATCATGCAAGCCTTGTGAAGTTTTCCTCATATGCTCCAATAGATTCTTCATCTTTTTTCTTGAGGGAAAGGGAGTCCATTTCCATCGTATGCCGAAGGGTGCATGGAAAATATTTATCAAAAAACATGTTCCGGAAATCCTTCCATTCCAATGCATCGATCTCCTCCTCATGCTTTGTATTTTTGATCAACGTCCACTATTGATCAGCTTCACCCTCTATATGATAAGCCGCCATGAGAACCTTCTCTTGTTCAGAACATTGGAGGATGGAGAATATATTTTCAATGGAGTTGATCCATTGTTCAGCGATTGTCGGATAGGATGATCCCCTAAAAGTAGGAGGCCTTTGTCTCATGAATCTCTCGATAGCGACTTGTTCTTTCTTGGGGGGGGGGGGGGGGGTTGAACGTTCCTCTTGACCAGTGTTTCTATTCAAAAAATGAGTTATTTGAGAGAGAATCATGACAATGTTCGCGATTCATGCTCCCATTGGAATGGGAATCTCATTAGTACAGTCATCACACTGATCTTCACAACTGTTGTTATCCCGAGTCCTCCTATTATCGGCCATTGGCTGGAATAAAAGGAAAGTTAGGGGTAACACATAAAGGGTAATCTAATGAAAAAATTTGATGATTTATAAATAAACTTTTATTTCCTTACTCAAGAGTGTATAGGCTTTAATCTAGGATTTTCATGACCTACTTTCTAACATATATTTGTAGAGGCATTTTTTTAATTCCCTTAATAAAGGTTCATACTATGTTTTTGAATTTATCAAAACATATCCCCTTGGAGAGTCGTAACCAAGAGTGCATCAAGGCCCGTTTTCATGCACCAGTTCCCGTTGGATTCTAGCTCAAAGCGGTGTTTTCAGGTTTTACCCCTAGGATACATCTGTGCCAGAGCCGCCTCTACCTGCTCGTATCCAGACATGGATGTATTTGTTTGATAAACCACTTACTCAGTACTTAACAAAACTTAGGGATGTTTTTATTATACAGATTCTTGTATCTAAGGCTTTTCTAGGGTTTCCTAATCCCAAAAATAACTAAACCCATCCTCTGATAACAACTTTGACAACCCTACTTTTATTACAAATTTGAACATGATTTATTACATAAAACATCACATGATTCGACAATGAAGATCAATAGGTTTAGTGTATTTGGGTCTTAGGATCATTACATAAAAACTTAAAACATGAAATAAAACATCTTTATTGAAAACTTCCATTACATTACCACTAAATTCCCTCGTACTTAGCATTGCATGGGATAACCTGAGGACATGCATAAGAAAATGGTGAGCTATAAAGCCCAGTAAGGGAGTACACATGGAATAACATGACAAGTACAATACATGTTAGGGAATAGGCATATCAATAAAGAATAAGAGAAACATGAATATAATGGCGTGATAAAGCATGATAATCATAACATGGAAATGTGGCAACAACACTTAACATTGAATTAGCATGAGCCAAGGATCATTGCACATGGAGAATGATTAAATCCTAATTGCACAAAAAGAATGAGTAAAACCTCATTGAACTTGAATTATCATGAGTCCACACTCATTTCACATTAGGTATCAAGATACTATACTTTACCCAATGCATTGGAGCGCTATAAGGACACACCCTTCTTAATCATTTCAATTCTTGCATAAGTGTGCCACATGGATCATAAAACATGGATTCATAAAACATAATCATTTATTCCATGATAAAGGAATGTGGAATTCATACATGAAACTTTGAAATCAATAAGTAAATTTTCATAAAGGTGAATACCCTTTATGGAGAAATGGGCATGGTATTCACTACACAATGACATTGGCTTAGAAAGTCGGTGCGATTTCAGCAGCGTAACGACATGACAAAAGAATTCATAAAAATGGTTGATGAGAGTGAAATGGGTTACTCATCATATTTACATGTAATGGACAGTAAGTAGGTCCTATAGATACATGTTCCAAAAATATTAAAGGAATTTAGATACATGATACAAAATTATTTCTTGAATGTAAAAGAGGAGAGAGAAGTTCCTTTCGGAATTTCAGCATAGTAACTGTTGAACATGGGAGGCATTTAATGAGAGAGAAAGGGTATACCATCATTCAAACATAAATAGGGAAGTATGAGGGAAATGAGAAACCATACCCCAAATTTATATTTGAAATTAAAATGGAAAAACAACTTAAAGAATATTGGACAAAAATGAGAAAGGAAGAAAAAACCCTTACTTGGAAGTGTGCTTCCAAAGGCTAGAGAGAGGCTTGTGAGAGGCTTCTTGGGAGCTTGGGGAACCTTGGAATGATTCTAGAGAGATTAGGGTAGAGGTTGGACGAACTCTAAGGGCTTTGAGTGAGGAGGAAGTGTGAGCTTGGGTGGGTTTATATAGGAAAGGTGAGGGAATTCTTTATTATTTTGGTTTGGGTCCCCTTACATTAAATTAATCCAAACCCCCATCCATCCCATGGTTTTTGCCCATGGTTTTTGGAAATGGGAAGATAAAAACAATATTTTATGAGGACAAAGTACGATATTCTTAAAATATTATGGTTTCTTATGTGGAGGTGAGTCACACTCCCATGGAAATTAATTTAAAAAGGCAAGGTGTTGAATATGTCTTGACAGGTCCATTAATGCTTTGAAAAGTAAGTCAAACAAACCCAAAATTACATTATTATAATGGTAAAACATATATTGGCAGAACATAAAGATTATAGTATTTTATTACATCACTATTGGTTCATTATGATGTCATAAAAAACATTATATATTTAAATGGTATTTAATTTTTACCCTAAAATTTGACTGTCTCAGAAAATTATGAAAAATTTACCATTGGATAATTTCAACATCCTGATTCCAGAAAGGAAATTTATTTTACCTAAATAATTTTCTAAATATGTTAATTTTGACTTTTAAAATAAAAACTGACATTTATCGAAAATTCACAGGTTTTCACAGAAATGGATTTCAAACCTTAATAAAACTTTTTAATTGCAATCATAAAATTATAAGATCATTTATATTTAATAAAAAATAATTTAATAATAATATTATTTTATTAAAATATTATTTATGTCAAAAATACCTTAATTTAATAAAATAGATTTCTTAATTAAACAATAACTAAACACGCCATTTGTATTTTAAAAACTATTTACAATGTATTAAAAATGACTAGAAATTATATTCATTATTATATAAAAAAAATAATGTACATGAACATAGTACTACTTATTTATTACATAACCCCTTAAAAAAGCTGCATAAGACCTAAGGGTAAGGTGTGTGATGGTGACAGACTCTTGAGGTGGCTCAGATAACATTGCTTGAGTGGTAATTTCTATCAACTTCCACTTCTCTCGTAGACGGTCTCTTTCGAGCTTGACATGGTGATACTCAACTTGGGCTTGGTCACGAGCAGTGCCCAAGGACGCCACCTCTTTTTCAAGCTCCAATATATGGTCTTTGTATGGGGAAATTCTACTAGATGAGGACATCGCCTCCTTTGTATAAGTAAAATTGGATGTGTTAAAGCCCTATATTTATACTAATCATGTGATCACTGTTCAACAGCTATAAAAGTAACGGTCACAATTATTATCATAAAACCAATGAAGTTGAAATTTTATAAAAAAAATTATATAAAGATACATTTAATAAGATCAAGAGGGATTTTCCATTAATGAAACTTTGGGTCGTTACAGAAAACCCTGATTCCCACTACAAACTCATGATGTTGAATGAATTGATTTACATAATACTTTTTTTAGTATGTTCCATAGTCATATAGTTCTGCATCAACTGAACATGTTATCATAAATCCATCATGAGACTAAAACTGAGTAACTCTGACTCTCCTACATCCATCCAACATAATATTCATCTATATGGATTACAATAGATTTAATTGTATTGTTCTATCTGAATCATCCCCTAATAATTTTTTTATATGATAACTCAATAATAGATATGTGATTCTCATAGGTTCCACCAAAATCTGGGATGCATGCTCTCATCATTACCTATAATACATAGATCGTATGTTCTAATTTCCCATTCTTATGTCTGTGGAGATCAATACACCAAAATAGCTAACTACCAAGAACATTATATAACAATTACAAGAATCATGATGTAAAACATGGATCTAGATATGAAATTATTATCTAAGGTACCCCATGAAAACAGACTATCTCTCAAACATATAAATAACCCAATAGGTTAATGGTGAATGTCACCTGAATCAGAAATAAATATAATACAGTTTTTAATTTATATACAATCACCTATATCTTGTCATTCTTATAGGGATTATTTAGAATACCGTCCCCAAAATCAATAGTAACATTATCTAACATCCATTATTGAATAGGGTGTGGTGGTAGTAAACAAGAAGTTAACTGATTATTGAAATTTATCATTAGAAAGTTGTATCATTTTGTCACGAAATGTAAAATTTTATTTCTGATTTTAGACCAATAATACTATATACAAATTTCATGATACAATTTTTCCAATCCAAGGTGCACCGAACACTTCAATGCATGAAACTCGTGCATCATCTCTTCATGCATTCAATTAGGAAGAATAAACCAACCATAAATATGAATAATGTCATCTAGAATGATAGTCTTTTCTAGGGGTAAATCCCCAACTTTATGTCTTTCCCTCAATGTATTTCTCTCTAAAAACTCATACTAGATCCTTTTTAACTTGTTCAGATGTATGCTCCAAAAAAATTTCATTAGGTATGGGTCATTTGAATTTTTTTGAAGCAATATTTTTATCCTTATGGAATGGTCAATGAGATTATGGGTGTTTTATAGATTGAATGGGTCTCATCTGAATCCTAAATCTCTAGGTTTTGGGGAAGATATGCCATGTGCATTTTTTTATTAAATTGTGCACCTAAGGCTGCATAGTATTCTTATACCATGTCGGTTTCTACAGTGGGTTTCGTGGGCTATGCATGGTTAGTAGAAACTCGAAACCTAGACAGTACTATTAGTAACACTTAGGTTGTGATGAGCATGGTTAGTGCACGGTTTGGCCAAAACATGTGGCCAACCTTGAAACTATTAAAAAATAGAGAAATTTTGATTTAACTTATGATATATTTAAATTTTAACCCTCTATTCCTGTTCATTTTGTATTCATAACCTCCCTATCCATTTGAGCACCCACTTCTCCATCTTTTATTCTATTATCTACCTCCATCATATTTAATTAGATTCACACATCATTCATAATGTTGTAAGTGTATCGGTATTCTATTCAATCGTCATCATTTATTTTGTAATTTATCTCACCCTTAGGGATATTATTTCTCGGAAAGATAATATGACATATTTTCAAGATATTTTTCTATTTCTCCAATCTCTTCCATTTTATAAAATATTAGAGCTCAACACTATATGAGGAGTCATATACCGCCATAAGGGACGTGGTATATCATATATACATTAAGGATTATTATTTTTATATCATGCATAATGATTTTACATGTCATATATTTCTTATGTTGCTTAAAAATATGAATTATCATAAATAGATTTGTGATCTATATTAGAAATTACCTCATAAACCATTTTCCTTGATGAAGGATGTCACCTTTGACTAGTTCCACCCCTTGATGTGTGATTATGTAATTCCAATTGACTTTATAAAGGATTACTTAACCAAAAGACCTCTCTGTGGTCTTGGCATGACTCCTAAATGAAAGAACTAAATTAAATTCATTTTAAGTGAATAGTTTGACCATGTAACGTGAACCTTATATACGTTTTGGATTAACCCATTTACTAAATGAAATTTATAATGGTTGGAATCCATCTCTTGGATTACATTAACCCATGAAGGACACTTATTATTATTCCGATACTCGTGCATGATGTCCAATATTAATGATGACACTCGAGCATGGCATCCCTTATTATTCATGATACTCAAGCATGGTGTCCCATATGATTTATGATAATCGTTCATGGAATCAAATATTATTCATTATAGTCTAGAATTGTTTCCTTTATTATTGTGGAAACTCATTCACGTCGTCCCTTATTATTCATGATATGTAGGCATGTGGTCCATCATGATTTATGATATAAAATCTGGGAAGCACATATTTTTCCTGATTCTCTTGCATGGTTTCCCTTATTATTCAATTAGATTGACGGGCATAGTGAACCTTATTTAAAATATGATACTCTATAGATTATTCATGGATACTTGAGTTACTCCTTCAGTAATAACTAGTACTATGTATTTATATATATCAATATATGTTATAATGTATATAGTATAAACACACACACAAAAACACACATATATATATATACTCATATACATGGTGATACATGATCATATACATATTATCTTAAGAAAAAAAATATATAGTCAGTTAGATGTCCTATAGAATCATGACCTGATTTAGATGGAGTTTTAATTTCTTATTTTTATGGAAATACATGCACAATATAAATTTTATATACAATGGATGTATCATAATAGATTCTTTTGGTGGTGGCCTACTAAAGATATCTCACACCATGTTCAAGAAAGTGATTGTAACCTGGATAAATATCTAGGTTTTAGGTGTGAACAAAGAATTTTGTTTTGATATGGATTCTTTATTTTCAATACTAGGATAGATTATAAGAGTTGGGGTGTGTGATCACAGTCCTGAGGCAATTGGAAATAACATAGGTCTTTTTTTATTTTTCTGAATTGAATTTGTTTCATTTCTTCTTCTTTGATTCTCATGTATTTCCCTTTTTGTATAGAACCATGTCATGATCTTCATTTTATATATGATATTGTATACAGTTATTCCATTTTTTATAATATTAACTCAAGCTTATTAATTTATTCATAAAGGGTTTTTTATTCCACTTTGTATTTATTTATTATACCTCTATGTTTTTATATGACCTTTTGGGTATAGTCTTCCCAACATACCATCTAAAAACCTCACTACTATTCAGTTTCCTCTAACATATTGGGAGGAAAACATGAGACAAAATAGATTTTAGGTCTGGTTATTAACCTAATAACCATGATGGAGATGTTAAAAAGTGGTGTCAGAACCTCTTTAGATTTTTGTCCAATTATTTTTGGTCAATAGACAAGATACTATGAACGTGTCAGGATGTGGTAATGAGCATTTGTATTGGAGTAGCATAGCCATATACATGGAAGACCTAAATTACCTAGAAATTGGATATTGTTGTTTCGGTTTTTTTTATTAAATTTGAATTGATTTCACCATAAGGTGGCCCATATGATTTGTTGAAATATTATTGTTTTTATTATTATGTTTTAACTCTTTCATCTTACTAGTATGGATACAAGGTATCATTTAATCAATCATAGTAGGAACCTACAGATTTAAATTTCGTGCATATGTCAATCCTTCATTGAATTTTTGTGTGCATTTCGTTCTACGTATTGTGTCTCAATAATACTTTTACTCAAAAAATCACAAATAATTTTTAGAATCATAAAATAATTAGATTAATTAAAATTTCTTCATCATCCTAAATGGTGTTTTCCCATAGATCATGATGGTGGAAGCTTAATTAACTAATTATTCCATTTTTGAACCAAGGACCATGGGTCACATGGTCATAAACAGTAGTTAATTTTGATTAAATGAATTTAAATTTTAATTTACAAAGCATGTACTTTTAGAAATTTGGATTTTTAATTCATCAAGTCAAATAATTGTTTTTGAACCGATACATCCTAACACCAGATGTAAGGGTTAGGACGCAATTATATGATGATCAAACTGAAACATATAAAAAATATTCCTTTATAAATAATTAATGGTAACTCATCCAATTAGATATTTATATATATAAACATATAAATGAGTATGAACATTTAAAAAAATTAAATCATTAATGAAAATGGTTAACATAAAATGGAGATTTCAATTGAAATGTAAAGTTTGTTTTCCTCCATAGCATGAAATTGAAAATCTATATACTATAACCTCTACTATGTGATATTAATCCATTACCCTAACCCAATCCTAATAGTGGGTAGTAGGTAGTGTCTATTATGATTCATTGTGATCTTATTCAACCCCTAGAACAAGATTATGAGAAAGTATAGTGGTGTGAATCTAATATAAGATGGTTCATACCTATCATATTATATTATTAGTTATCCTATATGTTTTTTTGAACTTATATTAGGTATACTATTAACATTTCCAGAACCATTACACCACAAAGATCTAAATTATTGTGCCAAGAAGGTGGAAATTACCATACATCAGAGGTGTTGGGCCCTAACCACCAATATTGCCTCTTGTGGTGAAAATTACAGAAAATATGTGTATTCTTGATCTGAGAATCAATGGTCACTTTAGAGAGAGATTCCACTGATTTAAGTAGTGTCTTACCTCACATTCATATTATATGATATTTACTTATGGTGTATTTTTTGTTAACATAGCAGTAAAATTAATTTTTAATAGATCATTACATCCACAAAGGATGAAACTTTATTCCGATTATTTCTATCTGTTCACCATAAAAATGGTTTAAAAATATTAAGGTAATATCATATATGAATAAAAAATCATTTGAATATATACAACATTAATATATAAATTCTCAAAAATTAAATCAAGTGCTTTATTTAAATCATTCCATAAATAAATAACATTAAAACCAATCATAATATCCAAAAAAATTCCAATTTCAAAAATAAATAATATTAGATAACATATCATTCCATGAAAAACATAAAAATCATCTCTAAGTATCATTAAATATTCCAAAATACTAATTCAAAAAAATTTATATTCCTTAGTTTTATATTCTCTAAAATATACTTATTATTTCCCAAAAACCCTAATTCAGCAGAAAACTAATAAAATACATCATTGGTACTACTGAACTTATATTCCATAAATAATTTTGACAACATTGACATAAAATCACACAATTTGAAAAATAATATATCCATCTTAATCCCATAATATTCTAAAAATTAAAATTAAGTTGTTATAAAAAAACATCAGTCACCTAATCGGCAAATCAATTTTTAATCCCAATGTTATCAATATGATAAAACATAGTTCCAAAAATATGACAACCCTTTATCCTAAATACCCATAATTACATCATAAAGGATATAATTACCCCTAAAGGATATATATACCACTCAATTTATTTCATTAAAAAATAAAATATCATTAATCCCCAATAAAAAATTAGACAAAATTAGTTTTTAATCCTCAAATTTATAAATATCAAAATCATTAATTAATACCCATCTCCCAAAATATAGTGAAAAACCTGTCAATACAATAATATATGACCTCAAAATGGTACCTATAAATTTGATCTTATTATAATTCATAATGTTTACCAATCATTTTATAAAACACTACTACATTATAACTCTCAAAACCCAATATATAACCAATTCAACCATTCAACTTCCTTGATAAGCCATTAACCAATAGTTTCCATCATATTAAACAATAATTCCTTCCTAAAATAAAAAATATAATTCATTTATTTATATTATTCAATTTTAATATAATCATATTTCATTCATTAAGCATAGAAAATTTTGATAAAATAATTCATAAATTTTATTTTTTAATCATAATTTCGTCATCCTTATTAGTATATAATATAACATTTCAAAAACATTATTCATACAATCTGGATGATCCCTTTAATGATATTTTATCCTTAGGATTTTTTTTCATAATTCTTGTACTCACCATATTTAAATAATTCAATTGTAAGTGATCCCTTTAGAAGAACATGATTCACCTCTATCACATTATCTAGACACATAATTTTCCCGATGAAGATTAATGTTCTAATACCTATTTTAAAAAATATAAAACATATTTATATTGAATTGATATATTTACCTTGGTTCCTCATTAATCATTATTAGACTGTAGGAAGTTGAATTGTTTTACCATCATTATCTTTATCACATGAACTTCATTCAAAATATTTTTTATATTAATTTTTGTTTTAGAAAACTCATATAGGTTCAGGATGTTTATAATAACCAAAGATAGAATGACCATAATATTTTTTACTCTAGATTCTATCATGTTAAGTTTCTCATATTCACAAACACCGGATTATCCACTACACATATTTTTAACTTCGTTCTTACTTATTCCATCCATATTATAAAACAAAAAATGTATATTGTGAGTATATAAAAATAAAAATAATAAATTATATTTTTTAAAAAATAAATAATAAGATATTATTATCCACTTTATATTATATTAATCTATTTATATTTGTCTAAAATAACAATCAAATTTTAATAACTATTCATACTGAATACTTCTAATATGTGATCCAAAATTATCAAATTAACCCCAACATTTATCTCAAAAAAAAAAATCTTGCCCTCTAAACTTTTTAAAGCCTCTTCTATAATTCCAAATAATGAAACTTGTATCATAGTCAACCCTTAATACAAAAGATTTATATTAAGTATTTAACTTTATTAATTTTCCAGGATGAATTTATTTTATAGTTTTATATAATTTTAAAAACTCATACAATTACATAGGGAACATAATTACAATATGTAAATGTTTCCCACAAATATAGGTTCATTTATTTAGACACTATATTCAGTCATGATGGTTTTACTTCGTTCAAATTTTTTCATATTTTACCATTTTATAATTCCTTCACGTTCTTAAGCCATGTGAAAACCATATTAAAACTTTGGGTAATCATACAATAACATAGTCAGGTCTGTAAATAGATAAAATATATTAGTCCTTTAAAAACAATAAAACACATATTAATATTTCTTTATTCTCATTATAAACATTGAAATCAAAATAATCACTAACATATCCTGGGAATCAACATCGTTCATAAATTATTTTCATAAAATATTTCATAAACATATATATTGGAAAATATAATAATTCATACGTGTTTCTTCAAACATAATAAATATTTTACATTAAAAAACAGAAACAATAATTTAAAACATATAATAATTTTCATATCTTATGAAATTAAAATATTTTCATAAAAACCCAATTACAACAGTAGCATGAAATATATCAATGGATAATAATGTAAATAGTTACTTGATAATTTATTTTATAGTAATGGAATGCGTAATATATATGAATTCACAATTTTGATATACATTCTTCATTCAAATAAATCATGAACCTTGTTTTGAGGGCCTTGTGATATGTCATTTTATTTATTGTTGATTACTTGTTCCCAGGCATTGTCATTATATGGGCCAACATAAACCAATCATTATAAATTAAATTTTTTTACATTGAGATCTATTGATTATCAAGGGGGTGTCTATATAAAGGACCCACACATCACTTATATATGAGGTTCAAATGGAATCCCTTATACCTATAGGATTATAACTAGTTTATGGGCATCAGTGAACTCCTTTGTGGATGATTTTTTCAAACAGAAGACAATAGATATCAAAAAACCAAGTGACATGTAACGTAACCAAGAAGAAAAAAATATTGGGGTAACACAAAAAAATATGATTAGATTGAATAGAAAAAAAGTATTTATTTTATTAATATGAATAATCCTACAATACAGGTCAAAATCCAAACTTCATGTGACATGTGGTTCTGTATCCTACCATGCCACCACCATCCTCTTACACCATGTATCTTGCAGACTCATTGTCACCAAGTAGCGCATTGCATTTACCATTACCTAAAATTAAATGTTATATATATACCTAATGGTATATATACAGCGTGAGCCCATGGATCCCACTATGGTCCCATTAAGTGTTCAATAAGAATAATTTAATAAATAATAAAAATTTATTGTTTTCAATGTGATAAATACAATGAAAAACTTTTTTACAAGGTTATATATAAGACATTTTGAAATAACTGTATTCATATTAATTCGGGAAAAACATGTCAAATAAGTATTCCGAAAACAATGAATTAATATTCCATTTAAATAATATATTATAAATTTCATCATTTAGAAAAATCCATAAATAGTTTTGAAAGGCATAAAGAGTCGAGTATTTTATAATGCTAGAACCATGGTATAATCCCAAAAGTAATTTAGTTCATAGTTAATAGGTATCCTAACACCTCATTGATCAATGAAATATCACGTTCATGTGAAAACCACCAAGATAAAAAAAATTTGGGGTCGAGGGAAGGATACCATACATGCTAATGGCTCCCCTCATGACTAAAAAATGATTTGTCAATGTTTTTGTGTAAATCATTGTCTAGGTAGCAAAATAAAATTAGTGAGTTTTTACTTTCCATCCAATTTTAGTATTTAGGTTCCCATGTTTTATCATCATAAAATCTTTTAACATTTCATTTGGGTCATTTCAACAATCATAATCAGTTCATAAATCATAATATAAAAGCCCCAAAAAATAACATACCTTTCTATTTCAATATTAAACCATTGGAATGGAAATTTTTAGAAAATTATTTCCGCTTTAAAAATATATTTTAAATAACAAAGAAATACCTTAAAATTATTTAGGAACAACTGTTTAAAAATTTTCAATAATAATAATTTTATCGAGTAACGACATCTTCTGAAACTACCTACCGTAACAATCATGTTCCTCAAGAAAAAACAGTTGACCACAGGAAACCTAAATTATCTGTACATATCCATTGAATAATATATAATAATATCCATTCAATAATACCAAAAAACATAGATATTTTCATGAAATTCTACATCTATCATTAGTTTCATGGATATAAGTAGAGATCTAGAAGTGAGTAGAAGAACATATGAAAAATGGACACATACCACTAATTTCATAGATGCACCACCTTCAGAATAAATTGAATCCTTCTCTAGAGTGGATGAAATAACTAAATTCATCAAATAGATTTATAGATTTTATAAAATATTAATCCTGAGAAAGAATTATTTATTTTGGTAGAAAATAAATTTTAAAATAAATTTTTCAAATATCGAAACCCATCTGAATGGTTTGGCCACATGGTTAAACAAATAATCCACCAACATAATGAGTATTACTATCTCTCTGAAGACCCACATGGTATAGTCACATATTGTGTAATACTATACAAAAATCTTGAAACATAAAACTATTTCAAAATACATTCTTTTTTGGGATGTCTGCATGATTTTCCCAAACCATGTTCAACATGTGTGCACCTATCCTAAAAAATTTAACCTATCTTATAATTTCTTGAGAAATTTTTATGGTTTATTCTAATCATGTTCCAACCATACACATTTCTAAAAACTCCCAAAATATGAAAAACTAATCAAAATGACACATGAAAAACTATGAACAAAACATGGTCAAAATGAAAGATTACATGTAGTTAAATAAGGAATATGGGTGTGAAAATTCTCCCTATTATATCACTTTCTACAACCATAATTTCAAATTAATAATGGAATATTTTCTAAAATTTTACTTCAATACTCCTTAATAATTTATTCAATTACCCTTGTATCATTGGGACCTATCCCATGTTTCCAGTACCCTTAAAAAAATGGAATAAACTTCCTCTATATGATCTTTTATTTAGAGTAAACTATGTGCATATGTTTCTCACTCATAATTAAATATAATTACAACTACTTATCCTCCCAAATCAAAATGTGAGAGGGGTCTAAATGATACTTCTAGATATATAAAAAAATAATTATTTTGTGAATTATATTAAATTAAGGTTCTAAGGATATATTATATATTTTTATCCTATTCTACTCAAATATCATAAAAGGTCCCATATATCATGGATCCAACATCCCTTGTTTCCCAAATATTAATTTTCAATCAAAAGTTGCACTTTATATAATATATGTTCAACAACTATGAACTCCAATAATTTAAACCAATGATCCAAACATTGTAAATAATTGAAATTTTATTCATTGATGGAAAGACATTATTCCCCTTTTACTTTGTTTTATAAGGTTTATGTATGTTTTGGTGTAGGATTAGGGGATTTTAGAAGCTTTTAGAATCTTAAAATGGTTTTTCATTTCTAAAAAAGGGGGTAATACACCTAAAAACTCAATACCACACCCTATAAGAGTGAATTATGACACTGTTGATATGGTTTGATCACAGTGGTCTAGTGGATTTTATCTACACTATAGGTATAAGGTAAACATTGTAGTGTTGTTGGTGATGTAAGGTTGCACCATATCATTGATCATAGAGGGTTGTTTCATGGATGCTTTATTGTGGAGGTTTAGGCCATGTCTTATTTCCCCTATCCACATCCTTTAAAAATAGATATAATTTCTATTCATTAATCATTGGTCTTCAGAAATTAAATATTTTAATGTGATGTTAAAATTTGAATTCAGGGAATGATTTTTAAATTTAAATATGGGGTTTTTATAAAGATTTTTGAAATTTTTTCAAGTGAATTTGAACATATAATTATCCCTTGCATATACCAATTCCTCTATACTCATAATATATCATTTTAGGGAGATATAAAATGGTACAGAGAAAATGCCATGTCTTAGAAATCACCATGATCCCAGGGGTTTGAGTTCCAATGTCTTTCTAGGACATAGTCGTATTCCATTAATTCCAAATGTCACTTTTTAGATAATCTCCATGTCGCAACACCTAACCCTAAACCATGGTGGTCTTCTTGAAGAACATTTTTGTGTTGTGATTGTATTTTTATAGAACACCATAAATATTTATTCATTTTATCTAATGTACCCCTATACCGTGGTGAATTCCCATGATTCATGGTGGTAGTCTTCAACACACATGCACACCATATCATTCCAGATAGCATTGCGGAACCTCTGAAATTTTAATAGATACTTCCTTTGACTTCTTATATATAAATTGATTATCTTGGTGAAGAAAATCATACATTTAAATGAATTGGTTCTAAAAATGGACTTTTTTCTACTTACCTAACACTAAAACCCTTATCATGTTGGATTGGAATTAATTTTTGGAGTCCATGGTGGGTGATCATGTTTTAGTTATTGTGAATATGGTTCAACTAATCACAACATTTATGAACCATGAAATTGAACTAAAACCCAAGAAATATTAATTTCATTAATGTTTTGGGATCTTGTTTACACATATTTCCATGTAATGATTTTTGTGTCCGCATAATAGATATATTTTGTTATCCTTGGAGCGCTTATGTTTCTGTTTGTATCCCATGAGAATTTTTATGATATTTTTTACATTTTATACATTAAAATAGAAATATTAAATGTTTAATAATGGTTCATGTGTTGAATTGGTGCTATTTATTTATCTCATTTTTTCATGTTATGTTTATTATCGTACTATTCTGGATTGTGTATCATCTTTCCTTAATAGGTGTTTTGCTTGGTACTTGTGGAAGGTGATCATTTTGGTATTATTAGACCTTGGGATCGGTGAGTGGTTAATGTAAAATGATTATGGTGGTGAACAATGATAAAAGTATTGGATGGATGAAATTTTATTCATTTTGTATTTTGAGTTACATGTCGATACATGATGCCTTGTGGATTTATATTAACCCTTGAGTGTATGCCAAATTGATTCCATATAGCATTCCAACATGATTCCATCATAATTTTAAGTGGCCATTGGTTTGATTTCTTTTGGACCCTTCATATCATTACCACTCAAAGCCTAGTGGATCATGAGTGGCATGGAAAGAATATTTTGGATAGATTATAATCGCTTATAAATACTCCTGATCATCATTATTGCACTGAGATGAATAAGGTAAGATTAGAGGTTTGGAGTGGCCTGGTTAGCTCATGGTCAACCAGTTTTGGATTGTATGTTTTTATGATTTTAATAATTTTATTATATCATATAATACACCTTTTGTATTTGTGCACAAATTGTTGGGAACACATTAGTGGTGTCCTGCAGTGTCTTGCACCCACACCCTATGTAGGCATTTCATTCTGCATATAGATTTCATTCCTATTGATTCAGCAAGGGGAATGGTCCCTATTGTTGATGGAGAAAAGGTAGATCATGAAGCTCTTATAATACTAGGATAAATTATAGAGCATGCGAATAATCATTAATTTATATATGTACACTTATTACGATGGTTTGTATTTCCCCTTTGGGATCCTATTTATTTTTATTTCAAATATTCTATATTTAGATTTATGATTGTAATGTTGTTATTTATTTATTATTTATTAATTTATTTTAATTATTATTTTATAATTAATGAAAATATATATAGGGTGTAGTCTCTCAATTGATGGAGATAGATGCTCACTACTAAATGAAAGCCTCTTGTGTACAGGGAGGTACATCTGGTGTAATGTGGTACTCCAACATAGAACTAGTGGTTTCAGATGGGATGTTAAACAATGTATCACAGAACCAAGGTTCTCTAATATGTATTTTCTTCTGTATTTGATATGATATAGGGTAAAATGTAGATAAGATGATTTTGAATCAAATATGGGATCTATGTTTGTACCTACCCAATACAGTACAACGGACCTCTGAGTATCCCTAAAGTATGAAATTATATTTTTATTTTTTTATGATTAAGTTTACCTTGGGTGATTCACGTTATATTTATATGTAATTTATGATAATTTAGTTATGTTTATTAATCATGAATAGTAAAATAGGTTCACATGTAATGTATATACCTATCATTATTTTATATATTTTTTCATTAATTAAATGTATTGACTTTTTATATCTATTTAAGATAGTTTCTTTTATTATGTGATATATATTTGTTCCCCATCTATTATGATATATATACATTGGTATTAATTAAATTAATTGAACATGATATCGTGTTTGTTTATATATGATGATAGTAACTAACATGTAGGGATAAAGACCATGTTTGTTGTTATGAGGTTATAACTTGGGATATGAGTATAATCATAGGAAAACCCTATTCCATTCAATAGATTATTTAGGATCCACTTATATTCATAACAACCTATAAATTGTAAATTTTTCACCCATGATTCATTTGATGGGACCATCACCTATAGTATCATGGGATGCTCTTATGAAACCAATTGTGGTGCAGGAGGATATACCTCATAATTCACTTGTATAGACACAGTTGATCAATGATGTAAAGATAATTTATCAAGGATTATTCTCAGTAGTCCCAATACAAAGTGGATATACTTAGAGGTCCATGACAAATCATATTTAGTATTTCCATAAAAAATATTCTTTGGTATTCTGGGGAACTAGTTGCCCACGGAATATAGAGGACTGGATGGATGTTATTAATAGAATTTTTTTGTTGGTCCAGAATAATAAGGTGGGGGAGTGATTATTAAAAGAAATTATATACCAAGGACTATCCAAGCGACTATTGACTTCTTTATGTTGTGATTTTTGACATAAGGGGGTTTCTTAGGAATCCTCCAAGAAGATGCTTCTCAAGTTGTACTTTTATGAAATGATGAAGCAGGGAAGTGCCTAAAAGTTCATGGAGTGAGGATATAGATATTTATTTATATTTTCATACTCTTATTGTTTTATATAGTTAATTCATTTTTCTCCTCTATTATATAGGAATTTGGAACATAAGGATCATAATTTGGAGATAATATTTTGAACATAGACCAGATGATAGGATAGGGGCTTTTTGATAACAATATACTCAAAGGTTCTTTCTAGGTCCAAAACCTCATATAAGGTGATTGAGGGGGATAGGGAATAAATTTTAGTTCGAGTCAATAGTGGTCTACTAGATGAGATTTATGACACTAACATGGTAGTCTCTTTTGGAGGTAGGAAGATGAAGGTATTCCAATCAAAATAACAATAGTGGAATAAGAGTCAAGTAGTGTATAGATTCATCATGAAGAGGTCCACAATGATTCAACTATTGAAAATATGGAAAATTTCATTTTTTGAAGGAAATACGTGAACCTTTCAAGAGTATGGAAATATACGGAATCTTCAAAAGTTTTTCTTTAATTATATGAGTGTGATTTTTTTCAATTGTAGGGGCCATACATGATTCTCAACCATGGTATCTTGTTGATATTCTCATCAATGAACTCAAAATAGACATGTAACTCAAGGATATATCCACAGAGACGAGGAAAACCATGAGCATAATATAGATCATACTTAATAAGATGGTGTAGAGGGTCCATATAATATTTGAGGCATGGTCTTGATTATATCCACTTTTTCTACATCCTTGTTTGATATTGATTATTCCTATTTATTTTATATTTTCACAAGTATATTTTTCAACATAACCTACCAGTGACGTTATTCTCTAAGTTAGTAACCCTACAAATAATTTTGGTCATGAATTCAGATGGGATAATGTGATTCCCAGAGTCTCCGGTATTCATATCCACATATGGACATCCAGGGGAGTTTAGGATTCAATATATGATTACCATTGATTTGATTCATTGGATGGGCTGGTTGAACATCTCCCAATATCAAATTGATTATTATTATGGATGATTTTATATTACATCACAGATGTGAGAGATATGAATAATTACTAGAGAGTGGTAATGGGGAGTAGGATGAGTTTTACTAGACTTGATTCATGTTGGGTTGATCATAGAACATATAGAGGGCTTGTATCTTTCTGAAGGATCTATGAAACTCACATCAAATCATCCTCAATTAATGGGGTTTTATCCTTAAATCATTCCTAATGGCATCATAGGGATCCCATATGATAGAGTATTTGACATTGATACTGATCTCATGTTAGGTACCCATTCCATTTTGATACCCACATATCATATAGGAATAATTGATCTTGAAGAGCTCAAGGTGCAGTCAGATGACTTAGAGATGAAGGGATTTTTGAGGATGAGTACATCAATATAGGGTACACATTTGTGTTTCTCCAAGAAGTTTTATGGTGTTATTAAACACTATATTGATTTGTGAAAGTTTAACAATGTGATTTCTAAGAATCTATATCCCTTTATAGAGATTATTTATCTTTTTGATTAGAAAATTAAATCTCAGTGATTCTATAAGTTGGATCTTTGATCGAGCTATCATCATCTATGAATTAGAGGGGTGCAAATATCAAATATAGATTTTTAGAGATGTAATAGGATTTATAAGTATATGTTGATGTCCATATGGTTGATGAACATTTTAGATGTGATCATTTCCCTCAGGAACATGTTCTTCTATAGATATGTGCAATCAGACATCATGGTGTTTATAAATGAAATATTTTTTCTAATAACTAACACTATAGTTTAAAATGATACACATCGAAAAAAGGGCAATGTATACATTGAGCACATAAAATGTATGATAAGTTTTTAATGGGTGAATTTGGGAAAATGGAGGTCAGTATCTTGGCGTATGCAGTGTCTAGGGTAGGAATCTCCATAAAACAATAGAATATAGAGGTAGTGATTTCCTGGACCCGTCCAAGGAACATTATTGAGATCAGGAATTTTCTAGGATTAGTATGATATAATTGATGGTTTATATAGAACTTATCCTTAATATCGTCACCCATGGAAGCACTAATGAAGACGGAAGATAATTTTTTTTCATAAAAATAGTGTGAATAATTTTTCCTTGAGCATAGGAGATGGTTGATGATAACTCCAATAATGATACTCCCTGAGCCTAATATTTGTTATATAGTTCACTATAATGCATTAGGTGTCATCCTCAGAGGGGTACTAATCTATTGAGAGGTTATATTAGCATATGGTTTGCTTCATCAGTGAACCTATTGAGTAGAACTATACAACTAGTGATTTGGATGTGGCATATATGGTTCATGATCAATGGTTATAGAAACACTCTATTTTAGTGGGAGATTTGTCTTCTACACAAACATTAAAATCCCTTTCTATATATTCACATAAATAGATCTAAATATGAGAAATCAGTTACTGGTTTTTTATCAATATAAGTTATACATTGAGATACTGTATGAAATATGGAATTTTAAAATTGTTTTCGATGCTCATAGCCATAACACTAGGGAAATTATGGATCTTTTTATAGGCATTAAGTGGAGAAATGAGACATAACAAGACCATTATATGAGTATATTATGGATTATTTATAGGATCTAGGATTTATGACATATGATATCTAGGTAGTCATACCCTATTTTGTAAACAAGCTAAATTTAAGAATTAAGTGATACCTAGAATGTGTTTTCATGTGGAATAACTAGTTTTTTCTGACTAGATTCCCATGTGGTCGATGTTCGATGATGATGTGATCATGGTAAATGGGAGAGTAGTAGACCCTATATATATCAAATTGTATACGATGATAGTTTTTCATACTTCAGGATTGGTGGTACATCATGGATTGGTGAAGATGTACCCAAAACATCAGACATCACTTCTTGTGGGAAGGGATAAAAAGGGACATTGTTGGGGTTTTCTCTTGATGCTAGGAATGCCATATGATGTTGGTCGAGAGCTAGTATCCTTTATGTATTCTCTATATAGTTCCATTAACCAATTATATTTTATAGGAATCATGATAGATTTGGTGATGAGGTTACCTAGGACCCTATGGAGTCATGATGACTTTTAGGTGATTTTAGATCATCTGGAAAAAAATCACACTTCATACCAATTTTAAATACTCACTCAATGGATGAGTTGGGAAATATTTATGTCCTTGAGGACATTATTTTACATGTATTTCTCTTGATCAGGGTTTCATATAGATATGTATGTTTTACATCATGGTTTTTTTATGGATTTTATAGTTCCTTAGGGACTCCATAAATATTCACCACAATGTACTATCCTCATATAGATTGATTGTCCGAGTATACAATATGTATATTAGTGGATATTATTTTATATAACATTATATACTTTTTTTGGATAAAGGTATGATCACTTATACTTGGTTTATTTTTCATAATTTTTTTTACTAGGCATCAATTCAAATGGATCCATTTGGGGATCTATATAGGACGTCATTTCATTCTCTGTAGTGTTTTCATGAGGAAATTAAGGTAGTATTTTTGGGAACCAATTTGGTTATAGAGGTCAGTGATAGAGTGAAAATAATTTAGAATATTTTAATTACCCATAAGATCAATATTACATCATATGCCAAGAAAAAGAGGATAACATTAATGTTTTCTATGGAGGATTGAGATTTGTCGAGACTGACTCCTTATTTAGGTAATCAACATCAAATGATGAAAGGTAAGTTATCGCAACATTTTGTGGGTCCCTTCAAAATCACTAAGGAATGTTGTACAATGGCGTAACATCTAGACCATCTTATGTTTTATCAAGGAATAAATAATGTGTTTCACATTCCTCAACATTCTATGTATATGGATGATAATACGCGCATTATAGACTATGAGGATGTGCAGTTGGAACAAAATGCATCATTTTAAAGAGAATATATTATGAATTATAGACTTAATTTAGAATTTCATCCAAGGAAAGATGATACTAAATGTATGGATTTAGTGGTACTATGGGAGGATCCAATAGGATACTTTGGAGCAATAGGTTGATGTTCGAGATCATTGGCGTAAGTTATTCAAACAAGAAACCTAGAGACACTTATAAAAGATATGAACTATTTAATAGAAGGATATAACTGATAACCCATAAAAATACTCCTTAATAGATAATCATATTTCACTTTTCCCCTCCTTGTTTTTGGGTTGAGCAATGTTTTGAAATATTCTTATGGGATTTTAGAATCTGTTTGGAAGAATAAAATGGATATTCTTTTCCAAAATAAGGGTGAAACATGCCATAGTGATGAGGACCACACCATATATAAGGTAGCTGCATAGTGGTGGATGTCACTTTGTCATGGTAGTGTGGTGTAGTGAAGGCCATGCAGTAGAGAAAATGTAAATTTCATGGTGTTTTTGGGATGGGAGGCTTCATTGTAACCTTGGGAATGGATGTGGGTTCAAATATTCTATGATTTAGAAGAGTATACAATAAAAAAATTCTACCTTCTTCCTTAGTTGAAAACAATTAAAACAATCATTTTTCAATCATTATGATTCTTGAGTTGAATATTTCAATGTGTTCTTACAATTGGAATTTGTGGAAATCATTTTGAATTTAAATATGAGGTTTTAATAAAAAAAATTTAAAAATTTTCAGGTTAATTTTAACCTATGATAGTCCATTACATATATATATTCCTCCATATTCATCTGGACTCAATTTATGGATCCCCAAAGGGTTGTAGGGAAAACTCACCACTATAGTAATTTCCTTGAATGATCAGGTTTTGAGTTATAATATTTTTCCACTCTATAGTTTACCTCCATTCACTCTAGAGGCCACTTTTCTAGTACTCTATACACCATAGAACTTGACCATGCATTATTTCAGTCATCATCAAGTATGCCAAGGTATGCTTATTTTAGTTTACTCTTTTGGGATGGTTATTTTTCTAGTGTACCTCTTAACAATAGTGAGTTACACTACACAATGGTGGTGGTTTAAAATACACCTCCATATTAAAACATCCCACCTTACACTGTGGAGCCTCCCAAATTTCTATTAATCCAACCTCCACCATTCTAATACATATATTGAGAACCCTTTTCCTGAAAATAGTCCAAAAGTATGAATTTATTTTACCATTTGTCTTATTTCTCATTACCTAACTCTAGAACCATTATTACATTGGATCGTAATCAAATCTAAGATTCATTGGTGGTTGATAGTGTTCCATTTTTCGTAAACATGGCTTGGTTGAGGACACATTTGATGAACCTCGATGTTAAAGTGATAACTATGAGGTTGTAAGTTCCTTTAATTTTTGGGCTCTCATTTACACATTAACCATGTTATGATTTATTTATTATCATAATTGATATTAATTAACATCTGATCACTTGTGTGTGTGTGTGAAGCCTGTGAGACTTATTATGATATTGTTTTAATTATATATATTAGAGTAGAAATATTTCATGTTTGATATTGTTACACATGATGAATTGGTGATATTATTTATCTCATGATTTCATGGTGTATTTATTTTCATGTTATGCCTAGTTTTGTATCACTCTACCTTTAGAAGTTTTATACTTGGTACATGTGATAGGGTTACATCATGGTATGATTAACCCTTAGAGGGGGTGTGTTCATGATCAAATTAAATGTTGACAGTAGAACATGATAGCCTTGTCGGATATATGTAACTTAATACCTTATGGATTCTGAAATACATGTTTATGCGTGATTCCATATGGATTCTGAGTAGCTCATGAATCAATGCGTTGTGGATTCCATGTTGCGCTCCAACTTATTTCATTATATATTCTAAGTAGATATTTATTAGATACCTTTTGGAAACTAAGTAACATTCCCACTAAAATAATTGTGGATCCTAAGTGTCCTGTTGGGAGACTTGTTCCTAGAATATTCTCCCTTTCGATGACTCATGATCATCATTCGAACATGGAGTTGAAGAATGTATAGTCATGGGTTTTCCATTCCTAGTTAGTGAACAACTACCATTTTTTGGATTTAATGTTATTATGATTGTAATTCATTTATTATATCATGGCATACAAATGTTGTGATTGAGTACACTTTATTAGGGTACACTGGTTGTTTACGACAATGACTTATACTCACACCCTACAAGGGAATTTCAGTTCAATTTTATATTTCATGACTAGATATCTGATTAAGGGAAAGGGACCCATTGTGGATGGTTGAATAGGGGAGCTTAAATCTTGTTTCAAACTAGGATGGATTACAAATATCCCTACTAATAATTTATTTATTTATCATAACTTATTACTATATTTTCGATTATCACATTGGGAGCCTCTTTATTTATATTTTTTGTATTCAAATATTTTACTTCTATATGTACACTTATTGTAGATTTTTTTATTTAAATTTTTATTTTATTTATTATTATCTTCTCAATGACATGATACAAATGGTATAGTCTCACTATTGATAAACATATACCTTTGTTGTTAGATGGAAGTCTCTTGTGTACAAGGATGTGCTCATGAGGTCATGTGGAACTCTGAATTGGACATGGGGGTTAGGGTTGGGATGTTTCACAATGGATTTATGCAAACTATAATCAATATCTTTTCATTAACTTAAGTCCTAGACTATTTTTCATGTCACCTGGAAATATATGACCCTATAAATGATGTTTCACCAAATCTCAACCAAAAAAAAATTATTTTGAATGTTTGGGAATATAAATCCTCAAAGTCTTCCTATTTGATGGTTGACTGGTAAATATTTTTATACGTAAATTCATCAAATTACAAATAGTTTTCTCAATACCTTCAAATTTCCATCACATAATCACATATCATTTCCTCAAAAATTATAATAGCTAACAACCTTTTTCAATATGTATGGGGATGATAATTCATGATTATATAACATGATATCCCATATACTACTAAATACCCTTTTGGAATATTGAGGTAATATAATGATCTCTATTTTATATGACATCTGATGGAAGTCTGCGTAACCTCACAATATATTTCACGTAGAACATCTCCAAATATTCAACTCTAGTGGTGTCTCAAATTGAAAGTGATAAAAAATGTCGAGTCAGTCAATCACCAACCACATAGAATTTCTCCCTAAATTATTCTTTTAAAGTCCAATGATGATATATATGGACAGAACATATCATTTCTATATTTCAATGTTTTAGGATTATGTAATCCAATTTTTTTTTGGTTTTTTCCATTATCTACTAAAATATATATAAATAAGACATTAATTTAGTTATATCTCATCTTAAACCCATCAACCAAAACTCACGCATCACATCATAGTACATGTTTGAAGAATCTAAATCAATGAGAACAATAAGGGAAATGAAATTCCTCTAACATGGTCATTATCATTTATTATAGAACTAACTACAAATTAATCAAATAAAGAGGTCCTTTCAGGGAGATAAACCACTTGATTATGGTCTCCTTGACATATAAATATTCCTTAACACTCTAAAATTAATTGTATTAATGTTTCTCTTATGTGAAAAACTACGGGAGAGATGGTTTTAGTTTAAATATTGAATGAGATATCCCAGATCCATCCTAATTTTCTTCGAATTAAATTTTTGTAAAGACACTCATGAGATTGAACTCATCCATGGATTCTTTAATGTACTAAAAGGTACCATTTCTATTGACAGAATCTATAACAACATTCCTATTTTTCTTGTGTATGGAGATGTTGAAATCAAATGGTTGAGGATTCTCTATGCATTATATCCTCTTAAGATTTATGAAATTTTTAAAAAGTAGGTAACTCAAACCCTTATGATCTATGTAATCTATGGACATTTATAACAAAAGTTAGTAACTCCAATACTTGAGAGAGTTCATAAAAGATGAATGGTCATAATCATGAGTGAGGTAATTATTCTCACATGGGTGACATTATAGTAACTATATTACACAACATGATCTCCCTATATATGAATATAACCCAAACCGTTAATATAGAGTCATAATAGACAAGATAGACTTGTTAATGACATAGTAAAGTAGAGATAGTTTTTATGGACAACCATCAGTTTAACTCATAAAAATAAGTATAAACCGTCGATTACCACATGAATGTTATATATTTTTTGAGTAATAGTGTTCTATAGTGATGAAAACATAGATAAGCTGCCTAAAAACCACTGGTAGTATCCTTCTATTCCAATGAAACTCTGAATTGAAATGACATTACATGGCTCCTCCCATGACATGATACCTCTCACCTTATTGGAGTTAACTGACCAGGTGTCCAAATCACTTAATTTCATAGTCCAAAAATAATAGTGTGATATATTAACATAAATTTTGTTTTATTTAAGATTCCCAAAACTACTGAATGGTGGATCAAATTCTGTTCCCAATTACTGATTTACACTATAATGTCATCCAAAAATACCATAATAATTTAATTAAGGTATCGGTGGAATAACTAGTCCATTAGATCCATAAAAACTACATGATAGATAGTCATGCCAAATGGAATAATAAGATATTCAAAATTTCCATACCTTATCCAAAAATATTTCTTCAGGATATCATATTCCTTGACTCCAAGATGGAGATACCTCGATCAATGGTCATTTTTCATATCCATTATCCCCCCCTAAAATGATAAAATAAATAATTTATACCAATTCTCAATTTTCACCTTATTAGGATAATGATAATAACACATAAAAAATCACCCCATCAGTTTTATTAGTGAAATGTATAGTGGCTACCTATGGTAACAATCATGGATTGATAAAACCCTTTTATTTCAAATCATATGAATGTATTTTCAACACCTTAAACTCCATATGTTCCATTAAGTAGGAAGGAATAGATATAGGTTTGGGTTATTGGCATTAGATAAATCATGAACTCCACCATCATATCTAGTGGTAGACTTAATAAGTCATTCAGAAACACATAAATAAATTACTTAACCAGTAGGTAATGTTCATATCTTGATTTTTCCACTTCAAATTCAATTGAAAAATAAAATGTTGATTTTCAAAACTCAGGAAATGATGGTCCTAAATGGCTATGCCTTGTATCCCATTCCCCTTAAAACACAAGTTAACTCCCATTGAGGGAAGAAATAGACACCTACTAATGGTAATAGTCGATATGAGAAATATGGGAATCTATCCAGTCTATCCCAAAAATAATGTTAAAGAGATCAACTTCTAGGACTAACAAATATCATACTAGATCTACATTAGATATATATAGGTTGAAATATGGACATCATGATCTTGGTTACATTCTTTTTACAAGAGGGATCTAATCTCAATAATATAAGGCACGAGTGCCATCTGGATGTTCAAGGAGTTCATGAAATGGGTCTATATAAAAGATATTGAGGAACCTACATAAAAAAACTATAATGATTAAATAAGGAAAATTTTACCTCTCATCATTATTGGACCTACCACTGCTTCTATTGGTGATTCTTAAATTTTGTGTAAATAACTCAACCAAGAAGGTTTACATTAACCATTAAAATTTTGTGGCTAAGAACCCACCACCTTAATCATATCATTTATTACTGAAAACCAACTAGGTGGTAATGAAACCATGATAATATGTCGAGCTATGATGTCCAAACATAATATCTTCAAATTACCTCTATGTCCAGAAGAAATAATGTTTTTTAGAGGTGGCATGTAGTTTTATTTTAAATGACTTATATTTCCATAATTGTATAAATTAATATGTCCTCTACAAGAAGTGAAACGAATGGTATGATAATTTTTTTTGGATAAATGCACCACTTACTTTATGTATCTCAATATACATTCTATCTTTCAATAAAATCCTCTAAAACTGGCAACAAGCATAGATGGAAATCTACATAACCCCACCTTTCATGAATAGTAAATCTCTTCCATCATCACTCTATCCACTATCCTAACATTATTGGATAGATTTTCCCTAAATACCATTGAATATATGTTTAGTTGTAAACCCATCATAATCCTTGGAACCTACAGTTTTTTCACAATAAAACCTATAGTGATAAATTTGTATGTTCAGTTACGGGATTAGAGAAATCCATCCCAATAATATCACAATATTGAATGTTAAGTAAATTAATATATATTAGAAAAATATATGTATGTAGGAAAATTTATTTCAATAATATGGACTCGTTTCAATCCACTCCATTCCATCAGGCTTTTTTTCAAAACTACTATATCACACCATCTCTGATTATGACCTTCAAGATTTAGAATGGATCACTTTATCATAATGGGTCTTTGTTTTATATGAAATTTAAGATCCTTTAAATATTTTATAACCAATACTCCCCTTATAGAGGTATATTCATTTCCTAGAAGGATGGAAATTTAATGCAAAGAAGCTTATCGGATTGATATCTTCCTCCTCTATCTCTTCAATTTACTTCTCTTACTAGAAATATTAGAGGGATGTCACTATAATACATAGTGTGAAATATAAACACTATATATTCAACATGATTTTAGTACTCTAGGGTATTCTATTATAGAACATTATCTATAATACCATCCTGGACATTCACAAGACATCTTCTTGGAGGCCTGGTACTACATAACAGCAAAGAAAAGATATAAAACCAACAAACAATAAAATCCCTTTAATTAAAAACAACCCTTAATGATTGAATCATTATAAAAAATGAGGAAAAAAAATTAACAAAATGAAATGACTCAAATAACCCTTCAATAGATAGTTAGGCACAAACTTATAAACTACACCTTAAGCCCCAATAATCGTATCTAATTTCTACCTATACTAACTGGGAAAAAATGAACACTATTACATTTGAGACTATTTTCTCATGAAATGAATCATATCACCTGTGAATATAGGCACATAAATACATAGGCTACATGTTTGAACATAATCATTGATCCTCACATGCTGAAAAATAGTTTGTTGGTATCAATAAACACCTTTGGAAAATATTTTTCTAACAAAACACAATAGGTACCAAAAAACCATGTAACATGAAATATAACCCAGAAGAAAAAAAATTAGGCTAACGAAAATAAAACATGTCAAACAAATGATAAGAGAAAATAACAAATATTGTCCAATGAAAACCCCCAAAAGAAAAAACAAGGCCCCAACTATGTGTGACATGAGAATCGACATCCCACCTCACCACCACCAATATCCCACACCATCTAGCCCTCCTAATTATTATCACTAAGTGGTACCAAACCTGTACTTATACATAATATATAAAGGTATAAATATACTCAACTATATATACAGGTTGTGAGAACAATAATACATGTATCCTACATCCATGTGCTCTAGAAGAATACCTCAATAAATAGACCAATTTTTCTCATTTTAAGGTATTAAAAATAATGAAAAATTGTTTTCATAGTTTTATTTAAAACAAAGAGGAATAACCATTTTCATACCACAGAGAAAAAACGATTCAAAAATATATTATAAAAAACATTAATGGAAATTCAATTTAAATAATACTTCGGAATATTACATTTTGATGACAATATCAATAAATCTTTTTCAAATGCATTATCTATAAATAATTTCTTCAATCTAGAACCATTACTTAAATCACTAAAGTATGTTATGACATAGTTGACTATTATCTTTAACACATTGTGATTATTGAAATATAATGTGCCTATATAATATACTATGGTAATGCAAACATAAGGCCTATAGAAGGATACCACACATCTTGTGGAACCCCATTAATTCATGTAAATGTTTTTCCAATTTTATAGTGTAAATACATTCATAGGTATCTTCAAACCATAATAGTTTGATTTCCCTATTATTCAGATCTAAAATATTAGGTGTCTCGATGAAATAATTAAAAAATATTTCAAATTTTTTTTTGATTCATTTCAACAAACACAATATGTTCATCCATTATAAAACAATTGTCCCAAAACCATTTCAAAATTCCTTTCTATTTCGATTTTAAAAAATTATGAAGTAAATTTTATTAAGATTTTTTCATCATTAAAAACTAATTATTATGAAAAATGGAATGGTTTGGAAACCATTTAATAAAAAAATTTAAAAAAATTAAAAATTAATTTGTTTTTAAAGAAAATCTAACATATGAAACCACCTAATTCCATGGCCACATTCCTGATGAAAACACACCTAAAATGAGAAAACTATGATTTAATCTATACACCATTCAACCAATCTATGATAATTTCAATTATATAATTCCTAAAACCAAAGATCTATTCTTGGTAACTCAAATTTATCATTCCATTCAAGAATATAAGAGGAAATCTATAATTGAGGTGAATAACAAGTAAAAAATGGACACATACCTTTAATCTATTAGTTACACAAGCCTAAAAATCAATGGGATAATTCTAAAAAGAACCATATATCAAAAAATTAATCAAGGGAGAGGCTTAGGTTATAATCCCTTTGTAATGGTATAAAAAATTAGGGGGTTTATGAGAAATTGTGATGAAAACCCAATTTTTAGATTATCAAAACCCTTAAGCATGATTTGGATAAATTGTTAGAAACATTTTTTTCCAAACATGTGAGTATTAATATATCTCTGGAAAATCACATATTTTGGTCGCATGGTTATACAAGCAATGATCCAACCACGAAACAAATTATTGTTATAATATGAAAAATTTTCTAGAGATTGTTTCACCATTAGCCCAAACCGTGTGATACGCCTATCCTTAAAACCTCAACCAACCACGAAATTTCCTGGAAAAGTATCATAGTTAGCACGAAATATTTTTAGAAACATGAAACTTATAATATACTCTTAAAAACACAAAAAAAAAATCCAACTCAATCTAATATAATCTAAGAATGAAATAAGATAAAAAAAGGTCACAAAAACATAGAAGTCATACAGGGGTCAGAAATTTTTAAGAATATATTTAACTTCATTATAGGTGATGGGTTACATTTTAATGGGATCTTATATTGGTAATTGGGTTGAGTTTGGACAAAAAATAATTGTTTTTTATAAGTACTAAGTCATTCCCTTTTTATAAAAAAAATCCATGTCATTTCACAATTGTTTAACTTTTATGAGTTATGAATGTAATTTTAAAAATAATTACAGTTAATAAATTGATGGACTATTCATGAAAGTATTTATAAATTCATATATTACTATTTTAATATATGTTTTTATTTTTTTAATAATTATTTAAAAATAATTTTGAAACATTAAATACCATTTATTATTTTTTGAGACTATTAACAACATTTGAATTTAAACATACCAAGACATTAACAAATATAGAATTTAAACCCATGAATCATGAATTATAATTAATAATTATATATTTAATTCATGGAATACCACCACTAATTTTAATCTAATCATTTTTTATTATATGGAAAATCAAAAACATTATTTATCTCTTCTTTTTTGTAAATGTTTTATTAACACAACAATATCATCTTAGGAAATTATATTATTTTTAAAAAATTTAAAAATATATGAAAGTTAATTTAATTTATTTAATATAATTATAATTATCTAGTTTTTAGTTGTTTATATTTTCTCTTATCCTTACTATTCCATTATATTTAAGATATTAAATAATGGAAAGTGAAATTTTTGTACATATGATTTTATTAATATGAAAAGGGAATACATAATCAAATCAAGTGGATCCCAAATGGATCAAAATTGAAAAGGGATAAGGAAATTTTAATTAAAGAATTATAAACCCATTTGGAGTTAAAATATTTTGATATTATCATAACAATTTAATATTAATTAACTCGTTGTACCTATTGCGGTAGTGATTTATTTTTTCGTAGGATAATTTATTATATTGTCAAAAATTAAATGGGCCTATTTACAAAATGTGAGCCTTGAAATCAAAAATATGAAATAAATTTTACAATATTATATTTTCGAAATTGGTTAACATTAAAATAAAAATATGTAAAATAATTCAATGAAAAATAATTCTTTGAAAAATAATCTTTTAAGCATAAAAGGATTTTACATCAAAATAAATTATAATGATGATTTTCATGGAATTAATTGGATTATTGTCTAAAATTTAACATATGTGTCATGAAAAAAAATAAAAACCAAGTATAACATTTTAATTACATCTATTAAAAAATTATTATAGTTTTTTAAAACATGATATTTTTCACTATTCACCCAAAAAATAAAATATTTTTGAATAATCCAAAAGATTACCATATGATAATTTTTATATGATGAAACAAAAAATAAAATAATTTTTATCAAATCAAAATTTTAAAAATTTTAAATTTATTTTTTAAATGAAAATATAAAATATACAACAAAAAATCTTTATAAAAAATGATCTGTTTAATTATTAATTGTTCTTAACCTTACCAAAATTTATTATTATCATAAAAAATTGATAAAAAATTACTTGTGAACTAATAAATATAATTTTATTATAAGAACATATTTATATATATAAATTTGGTTACTCTTAATCATACCGTCCAATGCAACCACTAGGTTATAGTGGTCATGTTTAAATATTATTATTTCTAATTTATAACATCATTCGTGACTGATTTTTTTTATGTGTGGTAAAAGATTTAAAACATATTATATTTTAAATAAAAATTTATTATTGAAATATAGGGGTATTACCATATTTCTCCTTTATTAATAGATTTATTATCATCTTATTCTATAAATAACTAAGATTTTATCCTATATTAACTCATTTGATGGATTTGGATGAATCTATCTATGTGTGGTGAAATAAGGGTGTTAGATGGAGAATGGTTAGTGATAAAAAATAATTTACTTATGGTTTAATGTTATATAATCAATGTATGTGGCTCAATAATTTTCATCCTTTATTAATATCTATGATTTATTATTGTTTTTTGATAAGTGACTAGAATATAATTTAAATTAATTTTGATAAAATATTATATTTCTAAATTTGTAAATGGGGATGGGATGAATAGGAAAATTAATTGTTATTAAAATGAGATAAATAAGGATGGTACATTAAATAGGGAATTTGGTTATAATGATATGATGATAAATAATTAATAATATATATGTTAATGAAAATGTTATTAGGATTGACCATACATATTGAAATAAGGAGATATTGTTAAGTGTGACATCCCCAACATTTGAGCCACTAAACTGGCGCCGTATTTGGGTCTCCACGTGACCTCAAGCATTCCTCCCTATACACCAAAGGTTTTTATCTAACTATGAGGGTCTAATAAGCCATGTGTTGAGACTATACCCTCTTTACCAGAGTAAGCCACAATAGATAATGATGAAATAATAGAAACACAATTTTATTTTCAAGTAAATACTTAAAAACAATTCCCAAAATGGTTATAATTCCACAACCAAATAGTAAATATTTCATGTCATGTTCACTATGCCAATGTGAAGGAAAAATACCAAATAAAGAAAAATAGACGAATCCTCAAAACGGGTCCCAAATCCAAGTATGAATCCTCATCCATGAATATACCAAGTTCAACTCAACTCCCTAGCATAGGGAATTTTCTTTATCCTAACCACAAAAAATGAAATCTTCTTGGGTACCCAATTTTGGCCTGAGCTTGGTGTGAGTACAACTCAGTAGGCCACCACCAATGGTGTCTATAAAATATCCAGTCTAATTGATAGTGATTGCAATAAAAAAATTGATAAATGATAAAAATATTACATATGTTCCATTAGTTCACAATGTTTTACATATACTCTTTATAAATTCCTTTCCAACTCTTTAACATATACCACTTCCCTAAATTAATTAATTTTCATCACATGTTTAATGAATTAGTCACATTCATCAACATTAAAAAAATCATGGGGCATGAGTAATGTTCCCTACCTCACTAGGGGTATTCACACCACAACAAATAAAAAAACTCTCATTGATGCCACTTTCTAGGTGGTCTCATCAAATGAAACCTTTAGGAGAATATAACTTCATCCTATTCCTTAACCCATGCTTATTTTGGTAGTGTTTAGAGCCTTTTTCTTTCTTGACTCATGGGTATAGAGCCTCATGTCAATACCCCATACTACGATGGCATATAAACAAGCTTATTTATCTCCTCACCACACACATACCATATTATAACCAAACAAAACCGACAAAAATATAAACCAAAACCCATAAAAATCAACATTAGAGTTAATATGATACCAAATTCCATTACCACCTTTTCCAATTTCATTACCAAACTATTGTTCCCCATTTTCTATTTTTGATGCCTAACTCACTAAGTATATTCTCTATTTCCAATGAATTATCTAGTTTAGAATATTCCACAACTCTATTTTGAAAATCCATTTAACATATTCACTAATTTAAAATATTTTTCCAATTTATCATGTTCACCATTTCATATAATCAAGTCCTCTTAGGAATTTTATCACAATTCACAAGCCATTTGACCCAATCTCTATTAACCAAATTAATACATTTTCATACCATGCCAAACAACCCCTTTGTACATTATAAAACATATGACCAAGTATCTATATCCATATTAATTACCATATTATAAAACCATCATGTTTATTTTTGGTTCTACCTCAAAACAATACATATTCATACTTAACATTTCTCTTACCCATGTTCATGAAGGTCAGTGGACCCCATGGGTGTCCCTCAATTGGCCAAACCATCCTTAGTGCATCCCAAGTGTATCATTATGGGTTCAATATGTCATTTAGACACCCATTTTACAAAATTGTTCTAATTTAACTAAACCAAAACAAGGGGGAAATAATAACACAATCACATATGAAAGAATCCATATAAAAACTATAGGATTTAAATTGTAGTCCACCGACTTCAAATCCATTGATGAACAAACTCTTAATCATATCCTTATATCCTGATCCTAACCCCCATTGAAGTGACATTATAGGTTCCATAAAAACATGGGTTTTAGTGATTCTAATGTATATGGGAGAAATTTCAAACACTCAACCAGAAAATATAATCATGAGATGTGTTATACTTACCCGATGTTTCAATTCGCAAACAACTGACCTCCAAAGGGACTAGTATTAGAGAATGGACATTACTAGGATTAGGTTTTCCATGTTCTTCACTTAGATTTTAAGGGAAAAAATGTGGCAGAAAATCAGGTATGAACATATGAATCCTGACTTTGAAATTTTGTAAATTTTTGGACTTTAATGGGGTTTCCGTTTTTCAAACCATGCGAAAATCATGTTCAAGACACTATCTATGGGGAGTTACGTCACATAGTTACCTATAGTGACCCATATGGTTTTAAAAACCATGCGCCAACAATGTAGAATTCCAATGTCTGGGCACACATAGTTTTTCTTTCTGCTCCCATGTTTTTCTCTAACCGTGCGCAAACCATGAAACATGCATAGAAATTCCCTTTTTCCATTTCATTCATGTCCTGAACCCCCAAGACACCCCTGATATTTCCCATAAACATAGTAAACAATTACCTAACAAATATATATATATATATATATATATATATATATTAGGTTTTTTGGGGTATAATTACATTAAATCCACACGCATCACACACACATGCCGAAAAAGAATGTCATATCACCCCCCATTTGGGTACATCCCAACCATCATACCTTATTTATTCCGTACATGGAATGTATTCCTAGTGGAAATGAATCCCATTACATGTCTTGTATTCTTATTGGGCATGAAATCACATTACAATTCCCTAAAGACAAAAATGTTTAACATGAAAGATCTCCGAAGAATAGTGATGATACAGTAATATGGATATTATAGTGTTGTCGGTACTACAAATCCCGCTACTGTGTTCCAATGGTTCTATGGTATTTCCACCTCTATAGTAGTGCTAAAATGATGCTACAATACCTATTCCCCATGGGTTTATAACCCCCCTTCCTCAATGTAGTATAATGGGGTGATTTACTGCTAACCCAAACCCCAAATACACTAAAAACAAAATACTTAAACCAACACATAACTGAAAACATACCTCAAGAAAAACCGGTATCTTAAAACCTCCCAACCATATAACAGATCAAATTTAAGCCACTCTCTAAATAATATATGAAACTCTGAAGCAATGATATTTGTCCACTATGCCACCACATCTAACTCCTCCTCCAAGGTTTCTTCCTGAACATTACTATATTGCCACAAAATTATGACCAAGGTTATAGCCTTTCACAATATGAACCCAAAACTATGATCTATGAGACATACTAGATGATCCAAAAATGACACCTCAGCCTAAAGATAATAATCTTCATCATTGATCACATGATATGGGTTAGGGTGATACTGTCGAAGATATGAAACATGGAAAACATTGTGTATACCACTATACCAATGTGGGTGTGGAAAAAGGTATGCCACCAGTCTGATACTCTACACAATTTAAAATGGGCCCATATACCTAGGTACCATTTTACCTTGTATTGGAATTCAATAGTGACCCATCCTTGGACACACTTGATGAAACACATGATCACCCACCACAAACTCAAGAGTTCGATGAATCTTATCTACATATGAATTATTCATACTCTGATCTATTTGAAAATCATTCTGGGATAATTGAATCTATTTGGATATTTCCTGAATGAGACTCGATTCTAAATACTCTGATTATCTACCCTCTAACAATCATAATGGAGATCTACATAGTATCCATTCAATTAAATCAAATGCTGCCATTCAAATTATTCCCTAGAAACTATTTTTTAAGAAACCTCAACAAATAATATGTTCTTTTCTCAAAATCCACCATAATCTTTTACAAATTCCATTAACATGTACTCTAATACATGAACGGTTCTATCCAATTAGTCATCCATCTATTGGTGGATAGTCCTACTCAAGAACACCCGGGTACCCAGAACCTTCAGTAACAACTGCCAGAAGCATGATGTGAAATGTAGTTCACGATATGACACTATAGTCTATGTTTTACGATGTAACTGAACTACCTCGAGAACATCTAACTCTACCAATTAGTAAATAATAAAATTATAAAAACTTGGCAATAAATAATACACCTTATTATACTGATCCACAATTACCCAGATTAGGTCATTATTTTAAGACAACCTCAGAGGACCCACTATGAATTCTATTGATACTTTATCCCATTTCTATTATATAGTGGGATTTGGATATAAATAACCACTAAATCTCTAATTATCAGCCTTCACTTGTGGAAAAGTAATTCATTAGGCCAGAAAAATTCAATTTAATTCTTCTTCCCAGTCCACTAATACTTCCTATGGTGATCAGTATACAATTATGTCAAACTAGGATGCACTCCCCACCTTTATGAATTTAACTCACATATCAAATCATCCATGAGATATGTTTTCACAATGACACAGTCATGAACATACAAAATCCCATCATTCTTGATTGTTCAACCAAATGGTGGATCTCCACCTTTAATGATTTTATACATAGTTAATCATTTCATATCCATGAGCTGATACTCCTTGGCAAGGATCAAATGCACATAATAAAAAACATTAGATTCAAGGGACATCAAACCATACTCATCCTATACCTCTAGATGTATTTTAGAAAACAACGTCATCATTGTTTCCGACGCTTTTGCCGGGGCGCGCGCGCATCCGTCCGCGGAGGAGGGGGACGCGCGGCTTTGTTGCCCCGCATTCCCGCTTTCCAAAGGCGGGCGGCATTCGTTCCTTATTCAGGTACGTCTGCTCCTTGATCGAAACGGGATGATGGGATGTCGGTTCTTCCTCCTGTGGATTCCTCCTCAGAACTCGTCACCTAGTCCGGGTCTCCCTTATAGATTTAATACGTAGTTCGTGAAACTCTTCCCAGTGCCATGTTTCCATGGACGCTGGTTAATTACACTGCTTCTGTCGGGACATTCCAAAGGGTCCAGTCAGGGCAGCAACCTTCGGTCAGGGGAGTAGTCACGTTTGAGGCATCAGTAGCGTGTCTGGATGCTGGGGTACCTGGCATGTCTGTCTGTTGTCCTTGATCACAAGGCTTCTCGAGGGCGTGGAAACCCGAGGCATCCCACATCGAGCGCGGGGGGTTACATGTCATAGACACGTACCTGAGGTTTTCCTCAGCTTCCCATGTTCAACACAGGGTATGTTTGCAAGATTAACGTCTAGCAAAGACGGTTACGCCAAAGGCGTTCCATCCGAGGTTTTCCTCAGGCATCTCATGTTTACCACGAGGTAGGTCGCGAGTTTAACGTCTCGCGGAGACGGTTGAGAATGGAATGGGACCATCGTGGGGGTGGCGACGACGAAGTTGGGCTTGAGCCTTGAAAGGGCTTCCTACGTATCCCCGTGGCAGGGAATCAAAGTCCGCGTAGTTCGGGATGGTGCCAGTAAACCGACATGATGGTGGACCTTGGTCCGATGGGCATCGTCAGCGTACCTACATGAGGGTGGACCTTGGTCCGATGGGAGTTGGGCTTGAACCTCTGGGAGGATTCCTACGTACCATGCCTTGTCATGGATCAAAGTCCTCGTAGTTCAAATGATACAGTTTAACGTCATGCGGGACGGTAATGAACCCTGACGTGAATAAACGACGGGTGGTGGGTGTCGGTGAGCCGACGTAAGTGAGGGACCTTGATCCACTATTGGTGGGCTTGAACCTCATAAAGGCGTCCTACGTACCATGCCTTGACATGGATCAAAGACCACGTAGTTCAGGTGGGAATGGGTCACAACGGCTTACCGCTGGACTAGAATGTAGTTTAACGTCGTGCTGGACGTAGGTAGAACGCGACGTGAATTGGGTGATGAGTGAGCTTGAACCTCGTGGAGGCTTCCTACGTACCATGCCTTGACATGGATCAAAGACCTCGTAGTTCAGGTGGGGGATTTGTCGGTAAACCGACGTGAAAGCAGACCTTGGTCCGCTGATGGTGGGCTTGAACCTCATGGAGGCTTCCTACGTACCATGCCTTGACATGGATCAAAGACCTCGTAGTTCAAATGGTGGGTCGCAATGGCTTACCACTGGACCGGGGTGCAGTTTAACGTCGTGTTGGACGGGGGTGAAACCCGACGTGAAAGACGGGTGGGCTTGAACCTCATAGAGGCTTCCTACGTACCATGCCTTGACATGGATCAAAGACCTCATAGTTCAAATGGGGAGTAGACCTTGGTCCACTAATGGTGGGCTTGAACCTCGTGGAGGCTTCCTACGTACCATGCCTTGACATGGATCAAAGACCTCGTAGTTCAAAAGGTCACAACGGCTTACCGCTGGACCGGGGTGAGACCCGACGTGAAAGAGAGACGGGTGGGCTTGAACCTCGTAGAGGCTTCCTACGTACCATGCCTTGACATGGATCAAAGACCTCGTAGTTCAGGTGGGGAGTTTGTTAGGGTCGGTGCTCACTCTAAGCCCACGTGAGTCATGCTCGGTGTGAGAAACAAGAGGTTGCAAGGACCTGACGATCACGTCGCGAAGGGTGCGTCCGTGAGAAGCGAAGAGGGGCTTACGCGTTGGGCGGCCCATGGTGTTGGGACTTACTCCAGGATGGAGGCCCAGGGTGCGACAAAGCGCGGGAAGGATGGACCTTGGTCCGACCATGGGAGGTGCCTCGCTCCCCATCACGTTCCCTACTGACCTTGGCAGTGGGGAAGTACCGAGATGCACGGGTGCAATCATCCGTACCAAAGGTTAGGGATTTACGCTCTGAGGCGACCCTTCCCCTGCGAACATACACCACTCCGACAAGGAGGATCTCATTCCATGTGCGGAAGAGTTCCATTCCCGTGGAGACGAGCGGTGTAATGAATGCTCGAGCTGGGGGACCCTTCGTGAGGGAGACGAGGTTGGGTCACAGTTTAACGTCATGTGTTGAGGACGCGGTGCTTGGCAGTTTAACGTCCTGCAGCTCGGACGAGGTGGGTTCACTCCACACCCCTAGGGCTTACATAACTGGTACCCTCTGGTCCTTGGGGAAGGGAAGGTACCAGTAAGGCCATGGTAGAGGGGGGTCGAGGGAGGATCCATCGAGGGGTCCACGTTAGCGTGGCTATGCGAAGAAGCAATAGCCGTTAGCGTGCCTATGCGAAGGAGCATTGGGCGAAGCAACGCTACGGGAGGTGTTGTCCATGGGACTTTGAAATCACATCGTACAAAACTGGAGGGTCGCACGGAAGGAGGAATCGCTAAGCAGAGGAGTGTGCTTTGCGAAGTGGGGTGCCTTGGCCTTAGCATGGGGCATAGGTGGGAGTGGGTGGTGCTTCGCGAAGTGGAACAGTGTTCGCGGAGCACTGCCTCGCGAAGAGGGAGTGGTTCGCGAAGCAGGGTCCTGCCAAGCAATGTGCTTCGCGATGCATAGTTATCCTGCCTTGGCATAGGGATTACTAGCATGGGTTGGGTGTTTCGCGAAGCACGAGTGCTCCGCGGCTGCCCGGGTTCCCTTGGGAATCCCCTTCCTTTGCGAACGCCCTTGGGCTTCGCGAAGGGCATCCCTCTTGGAAGAGGGGCTCAAAACGAAACAAATCAAAGTCGTCTCGCGAAGTAGAAATACCTCGCGGAGCTCATGATTCCCGGGGCGAAGCTTGCTTCGCGATTCGGGAGAGGAGAAGCGGAAAGGTCGGATTCTCCGTCCCTGGGGACTCAGGGGGAGTCGAGTATTTATAGGGAAGGGGCGCCGCGAAGCAGGGCTCGCGCGCCGCATTCGGGGCTTCGCGGCGGCTCGCGAACGTCAAACCGGATCGCGGAGGATGACCGCCTCTGGAGCTTCACGGCGGTTCGTGAAAGTCAAACGCGATCGCGGAGGATCACCGCCTCTGGAGCTTCACGGCGGTTCGCGAACGTCAAACGCGCTCGCGGAGGATCTCCGCCTCTGGGGCTTCGCGGCGGTTCGCGAACGTCAAACGCGCTCGCAGAGGATCTCCGCCTCTGGAGCTTCGCGGCGTCGCTCAGGTCGGGACGCTACGCGGCGGGGCTCCGCGGACGGGCTCCGCGGCTGTGCTTCGCGGCTGTGCTTCGCGAGGCAGCGCGCCGGCTGTCTTTTTCGTTCCCTCCTTTCGGGCCATATTTTTGGCGCCAACAAATGCCCCCCCTCAGACTTGGAGCCGCGGAGGGCGAAGGGTCTAAGTCTGAGGGACAATTGCCAAAAACTGTCGGGGGTTCGCGATGCTCATCGGGGCCGCGGATCCGGACGCGCCGCGATGCTTCGCGCGGGTGAGGCGCGCCGCGATGCTTCGCGCGGGTGAGGCGCGCCGCGATGCTCCGGGGTCATCGCCTATAAATAGGGGTTCCGCCCTCTTTTGTCTTCCCGTGTCTTGTCTTTTTGTGCGCTCTCGATTTGGCGAGGCTCCGCGTACTCCGCGACAGCACTCCGCGAATCGAGCTTCGCGGCGAACCGCGAGTCTCCGACTCCGCGTCCGCACCAAGCGAACCTCTGTCTGCCTTGGCCAGACATCGCGGCTTCGTCTCGCGACCGATCTTCGCGATCTGACTTCGCGGTCGAGCTTCGCGGCCGAGCTTCGCGGCCGAGCTTCGCGATCCAGGGGGAAAAACTTTTCTAAGGGTCGACATTAAAGATGGCCCATCAAGAAGATGTGCTGGGAGTGCTCGCAGATGCTGCTCGCCGGGATGAGATGGCCAACCGTCCAGGCTTGGGGGAAATGGTTCGCAGCCATTCATACCACACTTCTCTGACAGATCTGCTGTCGGAAGGTCAGAAGGATTATCCACAGTGCAAAAAGCTGCCGTTGTACGGCTTCGGGCTGAGGGATGACGTCTTCATCCCTGAGGCGGGAAGGGATGAACCAGCTTGTTGGTTCAGGAGCACACCGTGCCAACACCAATGGTTCAGGGCGGCCGATGGTCACGCATGGGAGGATTCCACACCCGTCACCGCCGATTGTCTCTACAATCATGCGAACGACATTGACGGGAGGCCACTGCAACCGGAGACGTCCCCTCCTCTCTACCGCACCATGCTGAAGGCGGCTCTGCAGGATCCGAAGAAGGGATGGTCCGATGAGTGGGACCTGCGCCAGGGCGACAATTTTACCGACGACTGGGCCTGGGCCTACTGGGTAGGCGCCTCATGCGAGGAGTTCGAGGCTGAGCTGAGGAGAGTGGGATTGTACGAGGCGGCATGGGCCTCCCAGTTCCACATTTACCAGCCAAAGCAGCTGATGTCGGAACTGCTGAGTAGATGGTCGTCCAGGACCAACACTTTTCATCTGCATCACGGGGAGGTGGGCATCAGCCTGTGGGATGTCCACCAGGTTTCTGGGGTCCCGATCTTGGGGGCCATGTACGACGAGTTCCTCCCCGTCATCAGTGCGTGGGGGGATGCTGAGAAAATGCCACGGCTGGCGTCAGCGCTGATGGCGCTTGTCCCTGGAGAGGACAAGGAGGCCGTGAGGGACGTCCACTTCAAGAGGTGGTTCAAGTGTTTCCTGAACTTTCCATAGAATCGAGAGTTCCCTCCAAGGCCTCGAACTTGTCCGAGGGCAGCCCAGCGGGGTAAGGGGCACTCGTATTGGCGAGTTTTGGAGGACAGCCAATGGAAGACTTGGGGTTTCAGCGTCAGCACCGAACAACAGCCAATAGTTAGGCTGGCGGCGTTCATCGCGGCCCTCATATGTGGGTGGATCCTACCAGTGAGAGATACAAGCATGGGGGTACGGCCCAGCTCGTTCATCATGGCATCGATGCTGGCCATGGGGCAGCGGATCAACCTGGGGATCCCGATGCTCGCCAAGATATACAGATTGCTGCGACGTATCAGCGAGGGCAAGAAGCCGCCAAGAATATGCGGGCCCTTCCACCTCCTGTATGGGTGGATCGCGGCGCACATCAGGGGGATTTATGAGTATCCAAACCCCATTTCGCCGCCGGGATCAGACTTTCGCCCTTCCATCCTGAACGCAGTTGGGAGCTTCCCATTCAAACTGGCCGTTCCGATGGTGCTGAATAGGGTGTGGAGGGCGGACGAGTTCAACTTTCATCCCTTTCCACTGCCGACGGGGAGGCTTACTGATGATGGACGGGGAACGGAAGAGCATCGGGCTTACCTCCTGGCCTTCCGAGGTGGAGTTTTGGTGGCTCGGATAGATCGTGAGCCGATCTGTGAACCGTACACCCCACACCGTTTTGCGAGGCAGTTCCGGTGCCTCCAGCGGCTGACCCCGCAGGTATACTGGGAGGTGCGTCACGAGGAGCACCCGTGTGTGATGAGGCAGCTGTGGCTCATGTTCACACGCGAGGATGGAAAGATGCAGATCACATTGCCTCCACCCACCGCCGCCTTCGGCTTAGTGAAGGAGTACGCCATTAGCTGGGAGGCCGCTTATCCCGGGGAGATGCTGAAGCAGCCAACGATCCGGGTTGGTGATGGTGGGCCTCCTTTATCTCGAGGTCGGGGTCGGAGGGCAGCTAGGGCCGCCCGTGGCGGCGGGGCTGCCGTGGCAGAGAGACCCGCACCGGCCGAGGGTATGGCAGCAGCGGCGGATCCAGTGGTTCCGGGAGAGCAAGGTCATCCGGAGGGGCGGCCATCGAGGGGATTCCGTCGGATATCCGCTCAGGCTCCGGGGAAGCGGCTGCATCATATTGACATGGCAGAAGATGCTGTCTTTCCGGAAGCTTGGGACGTCTGGGACGTCAACCGGCAATTCTTCAGCCCATCTGAGGTGTGGGCCCACCTGAATCACCTCGGGATGAGACTGCCGGGCATAGGCCCAGTCCGGGCTGGATTCATGGTGTCTCCGGCGGAGGCGGAGCAATACTTGAACGAGCTGGAGGATTACATCCACTCCAGTGGTGTCCCTCGCCCAATGACAGACCGGGTGAGGGTACTGTTGAATCAGACGGTCCCTCCACAGCCATCAGCAGCCGATCTGAGGGAGCGCTTCCCCTTGCCGGAGGAATCAGGGGATTCCTATCGGGAGGATGAGGCTGGAGGAGGGAGCCCGTTGGAGGAGGGCGAGGTCAGAGACCGAAGCTCAGAATCCGACGACTTCGCGGAGGCTCTCGAGGTAACATTCTGAACTTCTCTTCTTACGATCTGTTTTTGAATCCCTACGGACTTCTTACCAATGTTTGGGTCATGCAGGAGGAACTTGTTCGTAGGCCTCGTTCTCGCTCCTCGGCGGGTGATGATGCGGGACCTTCAGAACCCGCGCCTATGGCTGCGTCCAGTTATGCATCTGGTGGGACCAGGGGGTCTGAGGTGGCTCCTCTGGACTCTCCAGATCTTCCAGCAGTATACGGGGGGCCCCGTCTCGGAGTCCCATCGGTACCGGCCCAGGAGCAGCGCTCAGAAGTCAACCTTCGTAAGTCTCCTCCACCGGTCTCTTCGTTGCCACACGTGGGTCATGTCGACTAACGTTTATGTCTCTTTCTGTCATACAGTTCTCCGACTGGCGTGGGCTACTGCGGCGAGGCTGGTTGGGATGTCTGGCGGCGTCCCTCCCAGGGGAATGCCGGTAATGGTGACGATAATCCCTTCACCTCCTCCAGCTGCGGTGCACACCATCACTGGCGGGATCACCAGCAGGGTCATACCCGAAGTCATCGAGGTGGACTCCGAGGAAGAGGATCAACCGGTCAGTCCCAGTCCTGTCGTGCCTGTGCCGGCGTCAGGTGCCGTACCAGACTCAACACCAGATGCGGATCCCGCTGAGGAATTCCTGCAGGCATATCCTGTGTATGAGCCCGCTGACCGCGCAGATTGGGACGAAACAGCCTCTGACGAGGAAGACAGCAGCATAGTCCGCCGCCGGTCGTGGAAGCTGATTACGCGCTTTATCAGGGACACTCCCCAAGTGCAATGGCTGGCCGAAATGAATAGGCTCCGCTCACGGTTGCACGAACTGTGTGCCGGGGGAGTGGATGCCCAGCGCCCTCACGCGCTCATCCGAGACCTCATGGCTGAGAAGATCCGGGAGCATGACCATGGGCTGAGCGTGGGATGGCAGCGGAGGAAGGCGACCAGCATCAGGAAGCTCCAGGAGGCTGAAGGCGAGGTCCAACATATGCAGATCCGGGCCAACGAGCTTTCAGCCACTCTCGATGCACAGTCTGAGCTGGTCTTACGATTGAAGGCCCAGCTGGAAAAGGCTGAGGAGCATATGGAGCAGACCTCTGGAAGGATGGCTGTCGTCCAGGACGAGGTGGAAAGGGCCCGGGCCAGGGTTGACGGATTACGCCCCGCCGCTGCTGAAGAGGGGCGGGAGTTAAATCAGCGGCAACAGGCTCTGGACGCCGCAAGTCAACGGGTGGCGGAGCTGCAACGCTCCTTTGACGGAGTCAACCCGTCCATGGGGGAAGTCAACCCCCGAGTATTGTAGCGAACTCGAAAGAAGCTTTTATTAACATTTTTGTGCTTCAATTCTTCCTTTCTCCTCTGTTTTGAGTTCCGTAGCACGCACAATTTCCACTGTTGAATTGTCTTGTTGCATCCCTACAATGTTTGCGGGACGTTTGACGACAATTCCCTCAAACCAGTCCAGATTCCCAAAAGATGGTGAAGGCTTGATCAGAGGAGGAACTTCCGGGATAGCCGAATCACCGTTTATCCAACGTGCTCGTATGCACGATTGGGGCAACACCAGGGGCGCTGGAAATGAGGAGGAACAGGATTTTGTGATTCCTGGGGCTGAACCCTAGGCGAAATGCCTGGGCGTCTCTACGTATCCCACGTGATGATGGGAATCAAGCCGCACGTAGTTCTGGAAACGCGGTTTAACGTCATATTGGACGAGGAGTAGCCCGACCGTGTTGGTACACATCCTGCCAAAACTACTAAGCCCACGTGAGTCGTGCTCGGTGTGGGAAACAAGCAGTAGTGGCGGGAATTTCCCGACGCAGAGAGGGGCAGGTGAGGGCAAAGGGATGCTCGGTGACTACCGGCCCAATGACACTAACACGATCATTCAGCGCATCTAGATGCGCGAAGAGAAAGAGCCGAGTATGGTGAAGTTCCACTTGAACATGAGGGAGTGGAAATGTGTGAATCATGACACTCGAGATTCGGATCACGATGGTGACGGCGTGGCGATGGAGGACTACTGCTGACCATATTCACAACACATCATCCTATCGCGTTAGCCTGAAATGGGGACTTACAAATTAGGGTCGACCGTTGACCATGTTCGAAACACGGGACCGTGTCACAAATGTTGTCAGAGATCCGTGGGGACGTTGGCCCGAAACGATTGATGGGCCCTTAGGTCCAGCATTCATGGAGATCCCTTAAGCTTAGTATCCACGTCGTCCGAGGGTCCCTTTGGATGTGGAAGAGGATGAGGATCCAAATAGTGAGCTCACGAAGCTTGGCCATGGGATGAGGGGAATGTCCCCGTGAAAATCCCATGCTTCGGGCTCTTTGTCAAAAAACATCTGAATACGTCAATGAAACGTATTAGAGAGAGGGAGAAGATTCCTTTCCCTTGGGGAAATCTTAGTTTATGGTCATAGAATTCGGACCATGGATTGGAAAAATGGATCAGGGGACGCATGACATCACAACCTGACGTGAATGAGCTCGAGTCGAGGGACCGAACACCAGGGTTAGGCTGGACCCGTGGGGAAGTACCCGGGCGCTCCTACGTATCTCATAAGGATGAGAATCAAGCCATACGTAGTTCTGGAAGGTGGCAGGGTAAGGTACCAGTGCCAGGGGAAAGGGGAAGTGCAGACGTGGCCCTTGCACTAAAAGAAGCGGAATTTGATGTATCTTGTTTGTTCTTTAAGGTGAATGGTTTTTTTTTGTGAAGCGACATGCCTAGAATAGTAGGTCGTGATGTCGCCACAAGAATCAAGCCGTGATGGGCGTTGACAAATGGCATGGCGCGTGGCCAGTACCCAACGTGATGTCCTCTACAGCGAGGTCACTACAATGCGGTGCCGTTTTTCGTCGTGCGGCCAGGACGATAATGTCACAGTTTAGGGTCGTATGATAGGACCAAGCATGCATTTTATCATCATGCAGCGCAGACGTAGCAGAGACGATGCTAGGCAGGAAATGTGCGCAGTGTTCATAAAACACATTTGACAGAGACATGATCCCACATCAAATTGTACGCCATCCGGAGGTGAAACAGGGAGAGAGACTGGCTTCCTGAATGGGTTGTACCCGGAGACAGGGCGTCTGGGCGGTCCTACGTGTCCCATGAGGATGGGAATTTGAACGTAGTCCCGAATGGGTCTTAGTTTTTGGTCTTAGAGCTCGGACCATGGGAGTCCCGAAGGACGCCAAATTGCAGCTTTGTCCCCCTAGCATGCAAAGGTGCACTGAGGGATAGTGCCAAAAGTGTCCAGATTCCACCTGGACATGATGGGGTGGAAAATGATGTGAATCATGCAACCAACATTCAAGGACTGAAGGGGCTGGCGTGACGACAGAGGATTACTGCTGACCATGTTCGCAACACAGCATCCTGTCGCGTTAGCCTGAAATGAGGACTAACAAAACGAGCATCGACCGCTGACCATATTCGCAACGTGGGATTTTATCGATTTGTTGTCCGAAACCCTGGAGGGCGTTGGCCCGTATCGGTAGGAGAGCCCTTGGGCGTAGTATCCAGGCCGTTCTTGGGGGTCCCTCCGGGTGTGAAAGATGATGGAAGTCCGAATAGAGGGGAACACGAAGCTTGACAAGTGGAAGGAACTTGACCAAGTCGAATCTGACACTCTTGGTCCTAGACCAGAGTACTCTCAATACATGGGTGAACCACTACAGGGAGCCAAGGGACTCAACCGTGAGGGTGATCGAGAGATGGCAGATTCCCAGGGGAAGGGGGGAATGATGCCCACAACCTTGTATCATACCTACGCACCCCCCGCTGGAGAGGGATGGACCAAGTGGTCTAGGTGACCGGGAAATCAGGATATCTCCCAGAGGTGGGGCTGGACCCGAATCTTAAACATCCAGGTGGTCCTACGTATCCCATTAGGATGGGAATCAAGCCACACGTAGTTCTGAAAGGGTGCCTTTTAATGTCATGCAGGACAGGGGATAGGAGGATTGAACCTCAGAATGGGGGCGTGCGTGGTGCAGCCATTGTGTACCCGACGTGAATGAGGACGTAATCCTACACTGCGCCACGCAGTCCTGTGATCAGGGTCCTGAAGGCAGGATTAGAGAGGTAAATTCGCTGAACTCAAGCCGGGTCCAAAGACAAGGGGTCTTGAACGTAGTTCCAGATGAGAGTCTTAGTTTATGGTCTTAGAGCTCGGACCGTGGGTGGTGACAACTCCCGAGCAAGCACAGAGGTCAACCTAATCCCTAAGCCCACGTGAGATAAACTCGGTGTGGGAAACAAGGGGGGATCCTCATTGCAGTACTTGGGGCATCCATTAAAGGGGAGTCAACAGAGAGTTCCGAAGGACACCTTTGATGTAGCTTGTTCCTCAAACGCGCAGACGTGCACGGGGGAAAAAGTACCAAGAGTCCCGAAATTCTACTTGGACACGAAGAAGTGATGAAGGGTGTGAATTGTGTACCCGGCATTTGGGCTTAATGGGTTGGCGTGACGACAGAGGAAAACTGTTATCCGTGAAGGAAACACAGCGTCTGTATCGCGTTAGCCTGAGGTGGGAGCAACAAATGAGCATCGACCGCTGACCATATTCGCAACGCGGGATTTTATCGATTTGTCGTCCGAAACCCTGGGGGGCGTTGGCCCGTATCGGTAGGAGAGCCCTTGGGCGTAGTATCCAGGCCGTTCTTGGGAGTCCCTCCGGGTGTGAAAGATGGTGAAAGCCCTGATGCGGGGATACGCAAAGCCTGGAAAGCGGGTGCGGACGTGTCCGAGTAAAGCTTGGCATTCCAGGTAATAAACCAGAGTACTCTTAAGCACATTGGTGAACAGCCGAAAGAGGGATCGACGAAACAGCTCAGTGGTGCGGGAAACATGGCGTGGTCACTACGAGTCCCTCGTAAATGAGGACATAATCCCACACCGCACCATATGATCTCCTCATGGAGGAAGGATGGGCCAAGGGGCCAAGATGGGATGAGGATTCCCGAGAGGTGGGGCTGGACCCGGATCTTGGACATCCAGGTGGTCCTACGTATCCCATTATGATGGGAATCAAGCCATACGTAGTTCTTGAAACGCAGTTTAACGTCATGCGGGACTTGGGTGGGGAGTAATATACTCCTAAGCAAGGTGTATAGTATGGCGAAAAACCGACGTGAATGAGGATGTAGTCCTACACCATACCGTACAATCCTATAAGATAGGTCCTGGGCCGCGGCCTAGAAAGGCCGAGGGGCCTGGGGCTGAGCCTCGGTCAGGAGGGCCTGACCGGTTTGTAGTTTAACGTCTTACATGAGGACGGGGGGCCAGGGGCCCAAGGAGGCCAAGGGGCCTGAGGCTGAGCCTCGGAAGGGGAGTGGTACGACATGGTACATGATCCCGACGTGAATGAGGACGTAGTCCCACACCACACCGTACACTCCGGGTAAGAAGGGACCTAGGCTGTGACCTGGAAAGGCCAAGGGGCCTAAGGTCAAGTATCCATCAGGAAGACCCAACTGACTTGTAGTTTAACGTCTTACATGAGGACGGGGGGCCAGGGGCCCAAGGAGGCCGAGGGGCCTGAGGCTGAGCCTCGGAAGGGGAGTTGTACGACATGGTACATGATCCCGACGTGAATGAGGACGTAGTCCCACACCACACCGTACGCTCCGGGTGAGGAATCATGGGCTATGGGCCCGATCACTGGCACCACCTGGGGGAATTTTTTCACCTCAGGATGGGGCAGACTGAATCACTTTTGACCATATTCGAAACACAGCGTTCCTATGGTGACCTGCATGGGGGCAACAAATGAGGGTCGACCGCTGACCAAATTCGCAACGCGGGACTTGTTTCGATTTGTTTCTTGAGAAACCCTCAGGGGCGTTGGCCCGTATCGGTAGGAGAGCCCTTGGGCTTTGTATCCAGGCCGTTCTTGGGGGCCCCTCCGGGTGTGAATCCATCCACGAAAGGGGCAAACACCTCCAGGGGGGAATGTGCAGCCGGGTCGAGGCTTGCACGACGTGGGTCGGGGCAAAAGTGTGTACCCCGCTATGTCTTGACCCGAGGGGAAGATTTTGGCTTTTGGGCTGGGCCAACAGACGAAATGTCTGGGCGTTCCTACGTATCTCATAAGGATGAGAATCAAGCCATACGTAGTTCTTGAAGGCCATGCAGTTTAGCGTCATGCGGTAAGGACGTGGGAGGGTAGAAGAACGGAGCGGGCGCATGGTGCGCCCTTTACAATCTTTGCGTGAGTGGAGTTGCATGAGCGGGGCCAAGAAGGCCGACGCCCTGCTACACAAAGATCCTCCAAGGAGACCATTCCCAGGGGGAATAGTGGAAGAGAGAGGCTTGGGGCTTGGCTCAAGACGAGGCGTCCGAGCGTTCCTACGTATCCCATGAGGATGGGAATCAAGCCGTATGTAGTTCTTGACATGCAGTTTAACGTCATGCGGGACGAGGGGCATCTCGTTCGAGGATGTGTACGGTATGGTGCATGATCCCAATGTGAGGACGTAGTCCTACACTGTACCGTACAATCCCGTAAGAGGGTAAGTCAGAGAGAAACGAGGGGGCTGGGGCCAGACCTCGGTGGAAATGGGGTCAGAGGCCCAAAGAGGCCGAGGGGCCTGAGGCTGAGCCTCGGTCAGGAAGAACTGACTGACTTGCAGTTTAACGTCTTGCAGTGAGGACGGAGATACAGTTTAAGGTCATGCGGGACCAAGTCGCAGTTTAGGGTCGTGCAGGACCAATGCAGTTTAATGTCATGCAGGACCCATGCAGTTTAATGTCGTGCAGGACCCTCTCGCAGTTTAGGGTCATGCAGGACCAATGCAGTTTAATGTCATGCAGGACCCTCTCGCAGTTTAGGGTCATGCAGGACCAATGCAGTTTAATGTCATGCAGGACCCTCTCGCAGTTTAGGGTCATGCAGGACCATCTCGCAGTTTAGGGTCATGCAGGACCATCTCGCAGTTTAGGGTCATGCAGGACCAATGCAGTTTAATGTCATGCAGGACCCTCTCGCAGTTTAGGGTCATGCAGGACCAATCTTTTGCCCTAGGCGAAGTATCTCTTGAGGAATCTGGCATTGGTGGGAGGGGTTACACGCTCTCCATCTGTGGTCACCAAGGAGTAAGCTCCATTGGGGTAAACCTTATGGATGATATAAGGCCCTTCCCATTTGGGTTCTAACTTGGGCGGTTTCCTTCCGGGAATCATTGGCGCTCGCAGGGCCAGTACCAGGTCACCCTGTAGAAAGGAGCGGAGACGAACCTTCTTGTCAAAGGCTCTTGCCATCTTGTCCTGATGCCTTTCCAGATTGTGCAGAGCACGAAGCCGGTTCTCATCCAGTTCCTCTAACTCAGCTAGACGGATCTCGGCTACCTCATCTGAAGTCTGGTGATCATAAACTGCAGTGCGTAGCGACGGCAGCTGGATCTCAATGGGTAGGACGGCCTCAGCTCCATACACCAGGGAATATGGGGTCACCTGGGTAGAGTTGCGAGTCGTCGTCCGGTAAGCCCAGAGGGCGTTGGGGAGCTTGTCCGGCCAACTCTTCTTGTTCTGACCAACCATCTTCTGCAGAATGTTAGAGAGGGTCTTGTTGAACGTCTCGATCTGTCCATTTGCCTGTGCGTGGTAGCGGGAGGTATGGTTTGACCGGATGTCGTACTTAGCGTACAATCTCTTCAATTCAGCTGCTCGGAAGTTGGTGCCGTTGTTAGTGAGGACGGCGTGAGGGACCCCAAACCGGTGGATGATGTTGGAGCTCACAAAGTCAACGACGGAACGGTCCTTGACCTCTTTGAGCGGAACTGCTTCTGCCCACTTGGAGAAGAAATCTGTAGCAGTCAGGATGAACCTACACTGGCGGGCTGTTGCCGGCGGGTACGGTCCCACTACATCGAGTCCCCATACCGCAAATGGCCAAGAGTACTTGGTGGGGTGGAGGGGTTCTGGCGGCCGATGCAAGAAGTTGGCGTGCACTTGGCACGCGTGGCATCTCTTGGCGTATCCAATACAATCGTGGATCATGGAGGGCCAGAAGTACCCTAGCCTCCGGATTTGATGGGACAGCTTCGGCCCAGCTTGATGGGCGCCACAGGAACCGGCGTGAACCTCTTGCATAACTTGAGGTATCTCTACTCCTTGGATGCAACGGAGGAGGACACCATCAAAACTCCGTTTATAGAGGGTCTGCTCAAGACTGGGGCCACTCTGGAGGGTAAATTGAAGCGCGCGGCGTCGAATTCGCTCGCGCTCGGCCCGGTTGTCCGGGAGCTGACCATTTTGGAGATACTCGACAAAAGGTGCTCTCCAATCGGGGGTCGTTTCAACCACTGCGTCTGACGAACCCGGGACTCCCGATACGGAGGGTCCGGCGGTGAGATGACTTACTCGCAGTCCATCACGGTCCTCTTGGGTGACGGGAGCAATGACTCTACGGTGGGCCACGTGTATGACCAAATCATCTTGCTCGGGTTCTGCGAGCGATGCGGCTAAGCCAGCTAGGGCGTCCTCTTGGCCGTTCTGCGACCGTGGGACATGGGTAACCTCTGGCCGAGAAGAGAACTGGGCCATTAGGATGAGGGTGTACTCCAGCAACGGTGCAAGCTCTGGCTTCCTGACGACGTAGTCGCCATTAACCTGTTTGATTACCAGCTCAGAATCTCCCTTCACATATAGATGGGGTACATGGATCTCGAGGGCCAACTCGAGGCCGGTGATGAGAGCTTGGTACTCTGCCTCGTTGTTCGTACAACCTTCTGACAGCAGGAAGGAGTACGGCAGGACAGCTTGCGTCGGGGTAATGAAAACAATACCCAGACCCACTCTGTTGAGCATGGGGTCGTTGAGCCTTCTACCAGTGGGGCTCCGGGAGGCGCCGTCGAAATGCATTTTCTAACACGGGACAGCATGATCGACCGAGAGGATCGTCTCATCGGGAAAATCCAGGTCCAGGGATTGATCCGCGGAGGTTGGATGGGAAGCTAAAAAGTCTGCCAATGCCTGTCCCTTAACGGCCTTCTGAGGCACAAACCTGATGTCAAACTGCTGGAGAATCACCGCCCACCGTGCTAGCCGGCCGGTCAGCATGGGGCTGTTCAGGATGTACTTCAGCGGATCCACCCGAGAGATTAATTGCACCTCGTGGTGTTGCAGGTAGTGTCGCAACTTCTGCACGGCGAAAACGAGCGCAAGGCAGCTCTTTTCGATAAGGGAATATCTGACCTCCGTATCGAGAAGCATGCGACTGAGATAGTAGAGACTGTTCTCAGTGCCCTCGTTATTCTTCTGGGCGAGCAGCGCGCCGAGGGATCTCTCCAGGGCGGTCACGTAAAGGACCAGCGGCTTTCCAGAGACGGGTGGCATCAAGACCGGAGGTTGGAGCAGGTACTGCTTGATTTCCTCGAAGGCGATCCGACACTCCTCATCCCATTCGTAGGCAGCGCCTTTCTTCATGAGCCGAGAAAAGGGCTTACACTTGCCAGCCAGGTTCGCAATGAATCGGCGTATATAGGCTAAGTGGCCTTGCAGGCCTCGAAGCTCCCGAATGTTGCTCGGGGGATGCATTTGGATGATGTCCTTGATCTTCTCCGGGTCGATCTCGATACCTCGGTATCTGACAACAAAGCCCAGAAACTTCCCGGAGGTGACTCCGAAGGCACACTTCAGTGGGTTCATCTTCAGGTGACGGGAACGGAGGAAACCGAACACTTTCTCAAGGTCCTTGAGATGGTCCTGGCGCTGATATGATTTGACTACAAGGTCATCCACGTAGCACTCCACCAATGTCCCGAGGATCGGTTTGAATATGCGATGCATGGACCTCTGATAAGTGGCACCTGCATTTTTCAAACCGAATGGCATTACCCGGTAGCAAAAGGTACCCTGGGGAGCCCTGAAGGCAGTGGACTCCTCATCTTCGGGGGCCATCCGGATCTGGTTGTACCCGAAATACCCATCCATGAAGGAGAGGGCTTGGAATCCGACCGTGGCGTCAATCAACAGCTCTGTCACCGGAAGTGGGAAGTCATCCTTTGGGCAGTGGCGATTGAGATCGCGGAAGTCGATGCAGACTCTAATCTGCCCATTCTTCTTCCTGACTGGCACAATGTTGGCGAGCCATTTGGGGTACTGGACCTCTTTGATGAAGTTGGCCTTGATTAGCTTATCAACTTCGGCCTCAACCATAGCGCCATGGGAAGGGTGCATTTTCCTGGGAGGCTGCTTGAACCCACGATGTTTTACTGGGAGGCCCAGACGGTGGACAGCCACTTGGGGATCCAGCCCTGGCATCTCATCGTAACTCCAGGCAAACACATCGCGGTGCTGTTTGAGGAAGTCTACGTACTGCTGCCGCTCCTCGAGGGACATGGTCGCACTGATCAATGTGGGTCTTGGATCTGCCTTGCTACCAAGGTTCACCTGCACCAGCTCATCGACCGTGGTAGAGACGCCTTCTTCAAAGGCTGGGGGAGCATCCTCCAAGTCTTCCTCCCCAGCCGTGGGGGGATTTCCCGTGACGGAAGACGCTTCTGGGCTTTCAAAACCCGAGGGGCAGCTGGTGCCGGCTTGGGCAGCAGCGGTCATCACATCAGGAGACTCACTCGTCGTGGAGACCATAGCAATGAATGCATTTGACCCTATCCCATCCGGCCTTCAGCCTAAGGGGACACGCTTGACGATATCAAAGCAGTGGTGACGTGTCGGACAAAGTCGGTTGATTCCATCCCGGCGAAATAGACACGTATGGCGCACCGCCGTTGTCATGAGCTTGACATCCCAGTACCGTACAGGGGTAGGAGATTCCGGGATGACCCGAGCCTGGTTGTTGTAGGAGTACGAGGTGATTTTCCGCCGTCGCTTGGACGCGGGAACATGCCTTCCTTGCGTACCCGAAACAACGAAACATTGTCCCATGTCGGGGGTCGTGGCCTCCAACCGGTGGATCGGGAGGATGTAGGCGTCGTCCATGCTTTCCCAGGGATCACTTGTGATTGGGGCGGGCTCATCCTCGCTGACCAGGATCTGCTTGTCCTTACTTTTGTAATAACCCGCATCCAGATAGCGGGCCTCACAAGAAGCGAAAGGGGACGCGTCTCCTTGGAGCACGCCTACTCGACCGTTGAGCGAGTATTTAAGGCACTGGTGATACGACGAGGGAACCGCTGCATGCAGATGGAGCCATGGCCTGCCCATCAATGCGTTGTAGGCGGTGTCCTGAGAAACAACCATGAATTCGGTGCTGGCAATTAAGCCACCGAACTGGGTCTTCAGACGGATCTTGCCGACCGGAGTTTGCTCTGTCCTATCGTACCCCTGAATCCTGAGGTCAGAGGGAGTCAAATCACCTTCGGACAAACCCAGCTTTCGCAGCGTCCGGGTCGGAATTAGGTTGATTCCAGAACCCGTGTCAACGAGGCAACGACGGACTTCCACACCGTTAATGTGGCCAGTGATATACAGTGGGCGAATGTGCCCCTGTATAGGAGGGTCTTCATCTTCACCAGAGAACGAGATAATCGCCTGACATTCGGCGTTTTCAATCGTCTCGGTATGGAAAGCCTCCGCGGCTGCCACTTCCGTCTCGAACTGGAGGGGGCTCCTTAGGGCCTCGGCAAGTGCCTCGCGCATCTCGGATGACAAGCGCAGAGCCTCAAGGATGGAAAGCCTCGCCGGAATGCCGGCTAGGTGCTTTAGGACATCATACTAGCGTGCCAAACGCGAACCTCTGCTTACAGGGGGTTTTTCGGCATTTGGAGGCATAGCGGGTCCTGCTGGTTGAACTGGCGGTCGGCTAGCACTGGGTACATCCTGCTGCCTGCTAGTAGAAGCCTGGGGAGTAGTCGCCGGGCTAAGGTCGAACAGCGGGGGCTGGCCCGTCGCCGGGCGAGACTGGCTGTGATACGAACGAGGCGGCTCTCCCTGATCCAGCAACACGAACGGCGGTGGAGGTAGAGCCAAGGGCGCTAGATGGGTCTGCGCGTGCTGAGATCTGCGCTGAGCCTGCTGCCTGGTCTCGGTAGCGTGCACGGCTTGGTCACAAATGCCTGCTGACATACCTCGGTGACCGGCGCGATTGCGATTCCGCTGACGTTGACGTCGGCTGGAAACGTTGGGGCGGTCCGCCTGGGGTTCCCCCTCGTCGGGGGTCATATAGGGCTTTACCAGCTCTACGGTGTTAACCGAAGCGTACCCTTGACTGTCACTCGAAGAGTCATCCACCGCTGGGCGGATTCTGGGGGGAATGCCCATTTCAGGAGGCATAAAGTCGCCTAGAGTGCGGGATGACGACGGCACTGGCGGTGCACGTTGCTTCTTCTTTCGTCGCCGCTGCTTGCCCTTTTGGGCAGAGGACGACTGTGAAGACGATGCTGAGGCACCGGCTACTTCTTCTGAAGGTTCCGACTGCTTCAGGTGTGCCCGGATGATACCCTGGGCACGGACGACAGTTTTTCGAGCCATCCAGTTGTCGTATTTCTGGGACCCGCGGCTAGAGACCTGTTGCCACTCACCCTCGCTGTCACTGCCGATTTCCGATCCCGCGAAGATGCCTGCCACCTGCGCTGGCGCAGGGCCCAACTTGACTATGTTGTTGTTGACCTGGTCCTGAAGCCAGTCTTTAAACACATAGCATCGCTTGATGGTGTGCCCCAGGATCCGATGATAAGGGCAGTAGTTGGGGTGATCAGTGAGATGCGCCTCTGCCGGCCTCCTACACTCAGGCAGACGCACAATCCCTTGCTCTAGAGCACTTCGGAAGTAACCAGGGACCTGATTTTCGTTGAACGAATAGGTATGGTACTTTCTTTCCGGGTAAGGAGCCCTGGGGGCCTGATCCTGTCGAGGGACCAGAGGGGCCTGCCGAGGGGGCGGCGCCTGGTTGTCTCGCCTAGGTGGCGGTGGCGCGTTGCGCGGAGGAACCTGTCGGTTCTGAGGCGGTCGCTACTGGGCAGGAGCCTGTGCTTGAGGTGGAGGACCTCTGCGGGGTTGCGGGGGTGGTACCGCCGGTAGCAATTCCAGCTGCCTCGGGGCTTCTATTTGAGCCACTGCGGCGGGTTCAGCCCTGGCGGCCCTCCTGGCTGGGATCATAGGGGGCAGCAAACGTGCCTGACTAGCCTGTTGCAGGGCCTCCTCGAGGCGCTGGGCCTTATCCGAGAAATCTCTGAACCCTCCAGGGTAGTTCTGGGTAATCAAGGAGGGTACCAGCTCTGTCTTTACGTTCCCCACACACATCGTCATTAATTGCTCCTGAGTCAGTGGCATATCGAGAGAATACGTAAGTCCTTTCCACCGGGCGATGAAGTCCGCAACCCGCTCATCAGGCCTCTGTTTGCACTTAAAGAGGTCTGCGATGCTAGTCTTCCGCGTGGTGGAGCTGAACTGGTACAAGAACTGCCGGCGAAGATCTTCCCAACCGGTCACTGATCCGATGGGGAGTTGGCTGTACCAGACGAATGCCGGACCTTCCAACGTCTGTACAAAACATCGGAGCTTAGCGGCTTCTTGCTGAGCCGGGGTCCCCAACATGGGGCCACACCTGGAAGAGAAATGAGCCAAGTGCTGGGGTGGGTCCCCTGTCCCGTTAAAAGGCGAGAAAGTGGGGTTCCCAAAACCCGGAGGCGCGGGCATATCATCCACCCACGCGGGATAAGGCTTGCCATCCGGTGGGACCGCCACCTGCCGTGTCTCCAGCGCCTCGAGGCGGGCTGTGAGTGCCGCAATAAGGTCCTCCGGGTGGGGGTCCCTGTCTTGACGGGGATCCCTAACCACAAGCGCATTGCCAGGTTCTTCAACACGGTAGACGGCTTCTGCCGCTCGCGGGTTGACTGGTTGGACGACCTGTTGGGCGGCCGGGGGAACCCGGGTTGGGTTCTTCAGATTGCCCCGTCGCTCAGGGGGGTTTGGCGAGACGTATCGCGCCCTCTTGCCGTATGTTCCGGCTTCCGCCCTGTCCGCGGCAGTAACATGATCAGGGTTGCCCGGAGGCATCTCACCGAGGGGAAATTGTTCCTGCCCCTGCTGTCCCGGCCTGGGATTACCATAGTCGGGTCGTCGCTCTGCGGCGCGTTCAGCCAAGAGTTCGTCAACCAGCCTCTTCTGTTCAGCAAGCTGCTGACGCAACGTGGCCTTCTCAGGGTCTTCGTCCGTTTTCTGCACGGAGGCGGACGGGTCGGAGTGCTTGACTATCCCGACATGCTCCTTACCCTTGCCAGTGCTCCGACCGAGTGTCAGTGACTCGGTGGGTACGGGGAGGCCTAGCAGGTTCCTTTGATGACGGGTGACTCTCCCTGGTGGGTCGAGTAGTGGCGGTACACCCTCGGATGGTAAGTCCCCATCAAGGAACTCAAGCTCATCTTCCTTATCCACAACGTCGGCCATGTGGACTGTGACCCCTCTTGAGGGCATATCCTCAATGTCGCATAGCGAATCAGGCTGTCGTCGGATAGGGTCGAAGAGGAGAGCGGCATAGCGTCCCCAACCACGGACTTGCACATGGGGGGTGGCTTCCCTGAAGATCTTGCGGAGCGCCTTGAAACTCTGGACGCATTTTCGTTGGAGGGCACCCTGATGACCGAGCGACTCGGGGTGCTGGGCCACAAGGAGCACCGCTGCATCAATCAGGCGGCACTGTTTTCCAATCTCCTCGAAGTGCTCCTGACTCCTGGGGTACACTACCCGTTCCCAACGGAGGCGGAAGTGCGTCGCCCACAGGGTTCGACAAAAGCATCCCACTTCTTCAGGGGTAAGCGACTCGGGTATGCGGAAATTCAACGCCGCCGTGGGCCAGAACTTCTCTGGGAAATAGTCCGCAGCAAGAATACTCCAGAAGCTCCTGGGTTCATCCTCGGAGTTCGGCCCTACATTTCCCCACTCATCAACCGGGGGTGGCTGAGGGACCGGTAGCGGCACCGAGGCGGACCTCTGGGATAGCAAACTCGGCGGTGGAGAATACGGCAAGCGAGCAGACTGGCCACCGTACTCTGGGCCTTCCTCTGAAGAGCGAGGTGACCTGACCACGATGTCACGATAGGACGGGCTAATAGCCGCTACTTTGGGTACGGGAATCGCCGTTACCGGTGTCCGGTCATGTCGTGGCTCTAGCACCGTTGACCCCCAAAACAGCTCCTCGGGATCTCGGGTAGAGGAAGAGGGCGCTTTGAGCGACGGTGGCGGTGACTGCGCGGTCGAAACCTGCGGAACTCCCAGGATTTCTTCCTCCTGGATGTACCTGCGGAGTGAGACGGGAATCCGATGGACCTCAAATTCGGGGAGAACGAGGCTGACACGTCTGGTTCCTGCCCCAGTCCTTGATACGGAGGAGCTGGGAGAAGGTTCCATCGCTGAATCGTATTCTGCTTCCGAATCGGAGAAGCGAGCAGGTTTGATCCCCCCCTGGGCCTTCCCAGGATTCTTCTTGTGGCGGCGACGACCCGCTCTTCTGCCCCTGGGTGGCTCTTCGGGACAGGGTTGACCCCTATCAGGCAGCCCTGGGGTGGCGCTAGCGCCGTGCCGGAGAGGGCCCCCACTTGAGACAGCCGAGGTGCGAGGGGCACCAGGGCAAATATCAAAGGGTACATGGGGAGGACCTCCATGAACAGTACCCACGTGGGCGGGGCCTCTGTTGGAACCGGCAGGAGCATGGGGAAGGCCTCCACGGTCGATGCGAGCGGAGCGAGGCTGACCTTCACTCCTCGAATTGCTGGGGCGAGGAGGACCTTCGTCAGTCGCAGAGAGGACGTAGGGGCGACCCCCACGTCGAAGGACCGGATGGACGGTGCCTTCAGACGGATGGGCTTCATACCCTGTACAGCGGGCGCGGGAAGTATTTCCGCGCTGAGCATCTCTGCCCCGGGGCAGGTCTTCCTGCAGGATGGGGGCAGCATGAGGCATGCCTCCACGACGAACCTCGGAGCGGGGAAGGCCCACGCTCTGTGGAGTAGCGGTACGGGGAGGACCTCCGTACGGGGTGGCATCACCGCGGGTTAGCTCGCGACGATCATCACTGTGGCCTGCAACCCGGAGCGTCAACCCGGCCTGCCCATGGGGCGGCTGGGGTCTCAATCTTGGTTGGGCGAAGGGGTGCCCCTGCTCAATGTATGCAGGGGCTTCATAATGTACGTCGGCGGTGGCTCGGGCCACTATAGCTGTCGATGTGGACGCGGCTAGGCGAGCGTCCTCAGCCCGGGCCCGGCGCTGACGTCGGGTCAGGCGGGCCGGTGCAGGTGGTGCAGGGACATAGTCTGCCTGTTCTTCCTGCGGGGCCGGGCGGCGGCGCTGACGTGGCCGGACGGGAGCTCTCGCCTGGGAGTCCCGGGTCGGGGCCCTGAGCGGACTGAGCCGGAAAACACCTGCCTCTTCAGCATAAGGCGAAGAGTCGTCAAGGCGTTCCGGGGATAGGCTCCCGAAACGATTGAATGTCTGGGTGGGGAGCGGGGGCTCCCTGCGCGGCCTGTTAGGGCGGCGTTGACGGCGGGGCCTGGAAGCCTCCAGGTCCAAACGGGCCATATCCCTGGTCGGGATGACCCCTTGTTCCTCATACCTGCGCACGAGGCTGTTGATCACCCTTCGTTGGATGACCTCTGATGGGGAAAGGGGACGTGGACGTCCCGCATCCCGCGACGTGGCAGCCGTCGTGGCGGTAGTGGCGCCATGTGGAGTGGCCGTAGTGGTGTTGCCCCTGCCCCTGCGCGGGCGAGGAGCGGATGGTGACCGCATCTCTGAAATAGCGACCTGGTTCCTGACAAACGAAGGGATCAACTCATCAGCACTGAGAGGAAAAGGATTGACAGCCAGTGCCCCAGCATTCTTCCATCCCCATGTCTGTGAGAAGGATCCACGCCAACACGCTGCAGAGCGGAGCGCCCCACGTTCTACTACTCCGACTTCCGGTGAGTTCACGACAGGCCCGCCATTTTCGTGGCGGGACCAGGCACCAGATACCTGGATCCAGTGACACGTCAATCTACTGGTGTCTCGAACGCTACTAATCCCCATGCTGAGGAGAAGAATTTCACGTTGGGTTCACCATTTCTGTTTCCGACGCTTTCGCCGGGGCGCGCGCGCATCCGTCCGCGGAGGAGGGGGACGCGCGGCTTTGTTGCCCCGCATTCCCGCTTTCCAAAGGCGGGCGGCATTCGTTCCTTATTCAGGTACGTCTGCTCCTTGATCGAAACGGGATGATGGGATGTCGGTTCTTCCTCCTGTGGATTCCTCCTCAGAACTCGTCACCTAGTCCGGGTCTCCCTTATAGATTTAATACGTAGTTCGTGAAACTCTTCCCAGTGCCATGTTTCCATGGACGCCGGTTAATTACACTGCTTCTGTCGGGACATTCCAAAGGGTCCAGTCAGGGCAGCAACCTTCGGTCAGGGGAGTAGTCACGTTTGAGGCATCAGTAGCGTGTCTGGATGCTGGGGTACCTGGCATGTCTGTCTATTGTCCTTGATCACAAGGCTTCTCGAGGGCGTGGAAACCCGAGGCATCCCACATCGAGCGTGGGGGGTTACCTGTCATAGACACGTACCTGAGGTTTTCCTCAGCTTCCCATGTTCAACACAGGGTATGTTTGCAAGATTAACGTCTAGCAAAGACGGTTACGCCAAAGGCGTTCCATCCGAGGTTTTCCTCAGGCATCTCATGTTTACCACGAGGTAGGTCGCGAGTTTAACGTCTCGCAGAGACGGTTGAGAATGGAATGGGACCATCGCGGGGGTGGCGACGACGAAGTTGGGCTTGAGCCTTGAAGGGGCTTCCTACGTATCCCCGTGGCAGGGAATCAAAGTCCGCGTAGTTCGGGATGGTGCCAGTAAACCGACATGATGGTGGACCTTGGTCCGATGGGCATCGTCAGCGTACCTACATGAGGGTGGACCTTGGTCCGATGGGAGTTGGGCTTGAACCTCTGGGAGGATTCCTACGTACCATGCCTTGACTTGGATCAATGTCCTCGTAGTTCAAATGATACAGTTTAACGTCATGCGGGACGGTAATGAACCCTGACGTGAATAAAAGACGGGTGGTGGGTGTCGGTGAGCCGACGTAAGTGAGGGACCTTGATCCACTATTGGTGGGCTTGAACCTCATAAAGGCGTCCTACGTACCATACCTTGACATGGATCAAAGACCACGTAGTTCAGGTGGGAATGGGTCACAACGGCTTACCGCTGGACTAGAATGTAGTTTAACGTCGTGCTGGACGTAGGTAGAACGCGACGTGAATTGGGTGATGAGTGGGCTTGAACCTCGTGGAGGCTTCCTACGTACCATGCCTTGACATGGATCAAAGACCTCGTAGTTCAGGTGGGGGATTTGTCGGTAAACCGACGTGAAAGCAGACCTTGGTCCGCTGATGGTGGGCTTGAACCTCATGGAGGCTTCCTACGTACCATGCCTTGACATGGATCAAAGACCTCGTAGTTCAAATGGTGGGTCGCAATGGCTTACCACTGGACCGGGGTGCAGTTTAACGTCGTGTTGGACGGGGGTGAAACCCGACGTGAAAGACGGGTGGGCTTGAACCTCATAGAGGCTTCCTACGTACCATGCCTTGACATGGATCAAAGACCTCGTAGTTCAAATGGGGAGTAGACCTTGGTCCACTAATGGTGGGCTTGAACCTCGTGGAGGCTTCCTACGTACCATGCCTTGACATGGATCAAAGACCTCGTAGTTCAAAAGGTCACAACGGCTTACCGCTGGACCGGGGTGAGACCCGACGTGAAAGAGCGACGGGTGGGCTTGAACCTCGTAGAGGCTTCCTACGTACCATGCCTTGACATGGATCAAAGACCTCGTAGTTCAGGTGGGGAGTTTGTCAGGGTCGGTGCTCACTCTAAGCCCACGTGAGTCATGCTCGGTGTGAGAAACAAGAGGTTGCAAGGACCTGACGATCACGTCGCGAAGGGTGCGTCCGTGAGAAGCGAAGAGGGGCTTACGCGTTGGGCGGCCCATGGTGTTGGGACTTACTCCAGGATGGAGGCCCAGGGTGCGACAAAGCGCGGGAAGGATGGACCTTGGTCCGACCATGGGAGGTGCCTCGCTCCCCATCACGTTCCCTACTGACCTTGGCAGTGGGGAAGTACCGAGATTCACGGGTGCAATCATCCGTACCAAAGGTTAGGGATTTACACTCTGAGGCGACCCTTCCCCTGCGAACATACACCACTCCGACAAGGAGGATCTCATTCCATGTGCGGAAGAGTTCCATTCCCGTGGAGACGAGCGGTGTAATGAATGCTCGAGCTGGGGGACCCTTCGTGAGGGAGACGAGGTTGGGTCACAGTTTAACGTCATGTGTTGAGGACGCGGTGCTTGGCAGTTTAACGTCCTGTAGCTCGGACGAGGTGGGTTCACTCCACACCCCTAGGGCTTACATAACTGGTACCCTCTGGTCCTTGGGGAAGGGAAGGTACCAGTAAGGCCATGGTAGAGGGGGGTCGAGGGAGGAGCCATCGAGGGGTCCACGTTAGCGTGGCTATGCGAAGAAGCAATAGCCGTTAGCGTGCCTATGCGAAGGAGCATTGGGCGAAGCAACGCTACGGGAGGTGTTGTCCATGGGACTTTGAAATCACATCGTGCAAACCTGGAGGGTCGCACGGAAGGAGGAATCGCTAAGCAGAGGAGTGTGCTTTGCGAAGTGGGGTGCCTTGGCCTTAGCATGGGGCATAGGTGGGAGTGGGTGGTGCTTCGCGAAGTGGAACAGTGTTCGCGGAGCACTGCCTCGCGAAGAGGGAGTGGTTCGCGAAGCAGGGTCCTGCCAAGCAATGTGCTTCGCGATGCATAGTTATCCTGCCTTGGCATAGGGATTACTAGCATGGGTTGGGTGTTTCGCGAAGCACGAGTGCTCCGCGGCTGCCCGGGTTCCCTTGGGAATCCCCTTCCTTTGCGAACGCCCTTGGGCTTCGCGAAGGGCATCCCTCTCGGAAGAGGGGCTCAAAACGAAACAAATCAGAGTCGTCTCGCGAAGTAGAAATACCTCGCGGAGCTCATGATTCCCGGGGAGAAGCTTGCTTCGCGATTCGGGAGAGGAGAAGCGGAAAGGTCAGATTCTCCGTCCCTGGGGACTCAGGGGGAGTCGAGTATTTATAGGGAAGGGGTGCCGCGAAGCAGGGCTCGCGCGCCGCCTTCGGGGCTTCGCGGCGGCTCGCGAACGTCAAACCGGATCGCGGAGGATGACCGCCTCTGGAGCTTCGCGGCGGTTCGCGAACGTCAAACGCGCTCGCGGAGGATCACCGCCTCTGGGGCTTCGCGGCGGTTCGCGAACGTCAAACGCGCTCGCGGAGGATCTCCGCCTCTGGAGCTTCGCGGCGGTTCGCGAACGTCAAACGCGCTCGCGGAGGATCTCCGCCTCTGGAGCTTCGCGGCGTCGCTCAGGTCGGGACGCTACGCGGCGGGGCTCCGCGGATGGGCTCCGCGGCTGTGCTTCGCGGCTGTGCTTCGCGAGGCAGCGCGCCGGCTGTCTTTTTCGTTCCCTCCTTTCGGGCCATATTTTTGGCGCCAACAATCATCTTACACATGGAGCTAGCTTCAAAAATCTCTTAACATTAACCATTCCATCTCAAAGAATCTGAAACACTATTTCCCCTTCCTAGTGAGTAAAACATCTTGAATCCAAAATAAAATACATAGTCAACCCATGTATACTTCCAAATATTAAACTCACATTGAGAGAAATTATAAATCAGACATTTATAAATGGTATACATCATGAATCACTCTACCGATAAGTATTACCTCCAATAGATTAAGGCATACTACACTGAATCAAACATGAGATAATGAGGTGGGTAATTTCATTCATGAGGTCTCATTGTCCATGAACTATATGAAATGTCCTCATCATCATACATCAACACTGCTCCAATCCCAACACCAAACACATCAGAAAACATGATATAGCCCATGCTGGACTCAGGTACGATCAAAACTAGTGCAGTAGTCAACCATTTCAGTAACTCTTGGAAAGTATTATCACATTCCAAGGACTAATCAAATCAACTTCCCTAATTAGTCTAACATGAATGTGGAACTTCCAATTGGGAGAATTATTAAATAACCCAATAGTAATACCTAGAAAAACCAAAAAAAAAACTACAAAATTAGAAACATCCTTGAGATACTTCCATGAACAAATTGCATTCACCTTTTCTAGGTCTGATGATATTCCTTCCTATGAAATAACATGACCCATGAAATGAACCATATCAATATATAAGTAAAATTTGGATATCTTAGATTATAGGATGTGCTCTCTTTGCATACTAAGGATGATTTAAAGATGTTTGGAATGATCATCATATGATTCCAAGCACACCAAGATGTCATTGTAAAATACAACTACAATAATATATATATATATATATGGGTGGAATATTTTATTCATTAGATCCATGAACACAATCTGTGGATTAGTCATCCTGAACGATGTCACCACAAACTGATACAACTCATACATGCTCCTGAAAGTAGTCCATTATATATCACAATGTATCAATCTCGCCTGGTGGTACCCCAATCTCAAATAAATATTATATAAAATTAAATAACCACTTAATATGTCAAACAAATCATCTATTTAAGGAAGTGGGTATTGGTTTATATCCTTCATTTGATTCAACATCCTATAATCGATACATATCATCAATGAATTTTCATCCTTCATAGAAAAAACACTATAGACCCCATAGGTGACATTCTAGGATGACTAAAACCACTTTTATCTAGTTCCTCCAACTAATACTTATGTTCCTGGAGTTCCACCAGTTCTTTTCAATGAGGCATAATCAAAATTGGTTCTTCCCTTGACATTAATTCTATCATGAACACAATATCTCACTCTATCTTTCTCTATCTAGGGGGATCCCTGATAAGTGTATAGGAATCATTTCCTGGAACCAATCCACCATAAGAGGATATATATATCTTTCTCCACTCCCTCATCATCAAGCATTTTAAAATCCACTTGATTATTGAAAACACCCAACTACTGAAAAATTGGCCAGCCCGACATTCCAAGACATCTTATTCAACAAAATAAAAACACATGTCCCCTTTAAGAGACATAAATGTTACATAGTGATGGTAGTAGTTGATATGGTCGTGGTAAAACACCATCCAATTAATGTCCAAAATTAGGTTAAAACCCAAAAACTCTAGAATAATGACGTCCCACATGAAAAGGTACCCACCACCCTCTAGAGAACAACCTTTACATTGTCTAATATCCTCATCTCACACCCCCAACGTATTGTCAATCAACATAATCCGACACAAACATTCCACATATTTTCCCAATAGAACTACTAACATAATATAAATAAATGAATGTGTGGTGCCTATGTAAAATAATTCATGTGGAAGTGCAGAAGTTACAAGGATCATACCTCAAATAGTCGATGGTCCAGCCTCACCACCACCATGTGTTGACAAAACTGTGTGAAATTGACCTACCACTCTACCATGGGATCTACCCTGAGTGCATGGCACTATACAACATGGATTATATGGTAATTCTCATCCTGGAGTACCATGTCCACTAACTCTACCAGTATGGCACATCGAGCTACAGCTTCCATCCTAAAATGTGGTAACTAACCCCCTCCCTGCACTCAACATCTACCTCTTGCATCCAAATATTCTCAACTAGTGAGGATTTCTATAGAGTATCTACACATTTCCCATTCTTCTACATATAAAATAGTCAACATGAGGTTAGGGACACTAACCATGCATGTTTCCCTGCATTCCACATAGATAAAAGAACACATGTTATCCACCATGAGAGGATGACCCTCTATTTTGACTTCTCAGGGAATATACACACTGATGAAATCTCTCAAAATGATGCTTTCTGTCATCAAAGGCCTTCCCACTTGCTCACCCCCTACTTCCACATTTCCACTACACAAATCCTCCTTCAGGTTCCCTTATGAGATATGGGTCTGAACCACTACATCATCTAACCTTTTTAAATAGATTATATTCACCTAAGAAATTATCTTCTATCTTAGCCTGTCCTAAAATTTTTTTCCCCCATTTCAACATATCTATTTAATGCTGGTACAACACATTTAATATCAATGAAATTTATAGCATAGCTTATCACAAGAATTTTCCATTATGTCAAACTTATAAAATCCATATCCCTCCCTTTCGTCAAGGTCTCTAGTTCTACATTCTATAGAATCTCTTCCTGAAATTATTTCAATAAAATTCCTTTATCCTTTTTGGTCAATACCATGATGTCCCACCAAAGCATTTCCTTGAATATCAACATATAGGACTCTAATATGACTTTTTTCCCAGAAAGAGTTTCCAAATGGTCCAGAATCATCTGGATAGACTCTATTCGGAACTCGAATACCTCAATCCCAACCTCTTTAGTAATGGTTGGAGGGTTCTATAGATGAAACTATCGGATCATCTCAAGCATTCTTGGTACAACCAGCCCTAGGTCACATTCCATAATTTTCCTAAGTTAAAACTATTCTCACAAAACTGTTCTTCCCTATTATTTTAGATCACCACAATCTACTAATCCACAAGTAGAGGGGAACTTTTGGACACATTTTCATTTCATGCAAACAGCACCCGACATCATGGATATATTTCCCTATAATTCCAAACATGAAATTTATAACACATTACATAATGTATCCAATTTTAAAAAAATTAAGTAACTCTACTAGTCATAAGAAAATTTATTAGAAAATATAATATCCCAATGGTTATCATCCCATCAAATACAATACCATCGACTATCCATTTTGTGGGTCATGGATGACATGGGTAAACCAACATACGTAGTCAAGAGTCTTCCACTAGACACTGCTTCCAAAACCATTTTCATACTCAAAACATATATCATCTTCCTAGACACATTTCCCATTTCACAACATGTTAAAATTAATGATTTTACCTAATTGTGAACACATAGTTATGTAGAACTCTCTAATAATTATAGAACCATTTTTCATTTTCACACATTTTATAATTTCATTAGACACCATTTTTTTATATTTTTAAGGTTGAAAAATTCATTCTACCCTTCATTCCTCACACACATATATTGTGTGTGCTTATCGTGACACATGCTACTCTTATACCGAGGAGCATATAATGATGCAAGATTTCACATTCTCGTACTGTAATAGATACGAACCAAAAATATCAAAAACCATCAAATAACACAATAAGTGTATCGCCCAATGGTGAAATATCATCAAATGTAACAAAACACATAAAGAACAACAATTCCCTCCGAAGGTACTAAGTTGTTTCGACACAAATTAATTAGTTACTCCCAAGAATGAGATCATTACCAAGAAAAGACATATCCTAATCTCTAATATACCATCCCAAATAGTAATTCGTTATAAAATACATACTCAGATACCACTGTGTAACATCTCTGTCTGATGAGCCAATAAATTGGTGCCTCGATCCGGGTCGCCACATGACCTCAATCATGCCTCCTCAAAAACTAGAGGTCACCGAATAAGAGTGAAAATCTAATAAATCTTGTGGATAGACTATACCCTCTTTACAATGGTAATACAATGTATATAACAATGAATTAATAAAAAAATATGTAATAACCAATGAAAATTCATAAGAATCAATTCCAAAATAGGGTACTAGTCAATAACCAAATAGTAAATATGTCATGCCATGATAATTATGCCAAAGATTAGGCAATCGTAAAAATAAAGGCAAATAGATAAATCCCTAAAATGGGTCATGACACCATGTCCAAATCCTCATCCAGGAATATTATAATTCCTCAACCATAAACATTACATTATCATGAGTTAAGTAATTATTTTGACATTTAATTCACAACGATGATTATTTAAGGTTTAGATATTTAGAGATTTAGGCCATAAATTATACATAAAAACATGACTATTAAAATTAGAATATTCTACTCAATATAAATTTTTATCGTAATGTTTTTTTAAAAAATAAACATGTTTTATTCCATGTTTTAAATATAATGATATTTCCTTGATCCCATCCTTGACCGTAATCTTATTTATGTGCTGTGAAAAAACATTTCAAAACATGGGATGAGAATAAAATTCATAGTAATTGGTACAGAAATATGGAAAACTATGATTCTTGGAATAACATGAAAAACAATAAATACTTTATCATAATGTAATATTTTTCACCTATAAAAGTAGTAAATATACTATAATGTATTTTATCTCATTGGTTACCCCTTTTGTAAATAAAAGATTACCTTAAAGACCATAGAAATAAATATATAACATATAAAGGTATCATGGGACATAAACATACATGGATAGAATAATTATATAGTCGACTTCCACACATTTCACTAAATGGAATAACCATACAGTAGACTTCCATACCCAATGAATTAGAGGTTATAACGTAACCACATGTCTGTATTATATCATGTACCCACCCATATTAGGTTTATCAAATAACCACCCATCAGTGGTTTATCAAGTTACCACCCATATGATGTCCATGTACCATTATATAATTAAAACACATAAAATACTGAAAATATCAACATTTCACTAATAAAATCATATTTTCAATTAAAATAGATATTTTCCAGATATTGAAACAGTAAATCTGCTTTCAAACCCATTTTCAATACCAAAACACACATAAGGTAAACTGGGGATTTATTTTCCTTTTAAAAATAATTAAGGCTTATAAAGGAACCCAAATATTAAATAACAGTTATTATGGAGAAGGAGTTGTTTTCACCACATACATTAAAAAAAATACATTTTTTAATTTAGTGAAAATAACCAAAAAAAAAATTGCTTTGAATGAAATTAAATTCAAAAGGGTTTTATTATACACCATATAAAAGAAGGCGGTGTATAACATCAAAATATGCCTCAATGAATGGGGATTGAGATGAAGTCCTTTACCATGACTCTGAATCATCATGTATGTTCCATGTTCTTCCTGAATAGTAAACATAAGCTAATTTATACTAGTATTACCACCCTTTTTTAGTTTATTATACCTTTTATATAACTTATTTACATGTTATAACAATCAATTAATTATTTAAGTTCAAATCAGACATTTTGTTGATGTTAGGTACTTGAGTGAAAAATAAACTTATTTTGATATAAACTGTCCATCTAATCAAATGTAAATCATATCCATAATGATATACATTATTTTTATATCATATTTATCTAGTATATATGTATTTATAATAGTCCATAACATTTGGAGAAAAGAACAGAAATGCATTATCTATAGAGATGGTAGATCGTACGTACGCAAGAACATTGCATTCATTTCGTTGTCATATTAATGTAATAATAATCAAATTATATAAATTTATATTATATTAATAGTATTATATTTATGTAATTAATGGATCACAGGTTTAATAAAACCATCTCGTATATGTTCTACGTATAGAATGGACGATTCATGTCACTTTGAGGGGTAGGTAGTTCACACTTCCTCAATTGAAATTATCTTATTTACACATCATGGAATGAATAATGGTAATTTTAAATAAAAATTACATTATAATAGAGACAATATAAATATAAAGTATATCATAAATATTTAGAGTTCCATTATAATGGTCATCATCGGTGGTGGTAGGAGAAAATTGAACAATCATCGTTTCGTGAGGTAGTAGTGAATGTAAGTGTAATTTCAATACATCTCATAAATTTTTTTAATAAATTTGGGATAATTTTTTTATTTTGAAATCATGGAATAAAAAGAGCTTATGGAGTGTAGAAGGAAAACTAAATAAATGAACATGAGAGAATATGTTACCTCAAATCGTGTAGCTTATTTCTATTTGAGCAAAAATGCATTCATAAATTACCTTCTTCCCAAGGTACAGATTCTAAGAGGTAGTTAAGGAGAATGGGAGATTATTACAGTTTAATGTTGATGATACAAAAAGCTTGATATGACTGAGTAAGTTGGTAGAGTGTGTGTCCTTTTATAAGAGAGAGGAGGGGAACATTAATAAGGTCTTTAAATATAATTTCATTATAAATTATATTTTGATTATAAATGGTCCAAAACTCATTTAATTATAAGATATGATGATTTTGGTATGAATAACTAACATATAATAATTTTTAGACATGTCTGGAATATTTTTTATCCTTTTCGTTTCGGTTTTACCCATATTTTAAACTTTTTAATCATATAGTGATATTATTTTATTTACACATTGTGGTTTAATGTAAATACAATATCATTCCAAAATACCCAAAAAAAGTAAATTATAAATTTTTGGGGTGTATTGTAACCATTTTTTAGAATCTAATATTTTTAGGAATTTAATATCATTCAATAAACTATTTTATATATTAAGTAATGAATTCTGAAAATTATGGACACTATTCACACATGATTTTTTAAAAAATTCATAAAAACATGATTCCTTCAAAAACATTTAATAAAAATTATCACATCATATTAACGTATTGAATATATGGATGGTATTAATTATGTAAAATAATATTAATTTTAATATACAAAATATCATTTATTTGAATCCTTTATTAATGAAGTAATTTGTGCATCATCATTGTGTCATAAATAAAATTAGTTATATAATGTATAAAAATTGTAAATAAAATACCATGATGTAGTAAATAATTTTATATTTCTAATGGCTATTTATAGTCAAATAGATTGGTTATATATCCCTATATTAAAATTGTTATAGTAAAACATAACAATTCATGTTATAATTCTCTTTACATTAAATTAATTATTAATAAATGTCATTATCCCGCCCATGTGGTTCCATGGGCCCCAAAATCGACCCAAATATGAACGTGGTCTGAAATATCTCGTACAATATGATTATAACATGTGTTAGGGTAGTTTAATAGTAATATAATATTATTTTTTACACTTGCTTACCGGATTTAGTCTTTAACCATGGTAAATAAAATAATTACTAAAGTCACTATTCATGATGTCCAAAACATAAAAGATAACCATCTCCACAATTTGTATCTTCTAATTCCAAATATGAAATCCATTTTTTTAAATTCTAAATATGGAATTGGGAGAAATTAATTTTAATTTAATTACAGTTTTCAAAACCAGATAGATAGTTTTTAAGAAGTAATAACTATCAATAGATTAACATGTGTTTATGACCAATTTCAATGTGAAATTACTTACAATGAACAAATTGGATTAAATGATAATAACATAATGAAATTACACTATTAAACAAATAAAAATAAAAATATAACTATATAAATAAATAACTTTAAAATGAAATTTGGAATTAAAATGAAATATTTCGCTGTGTTCATTTAAATATGAATTTCATCATCAAAATAACAAAATTCAAACCAATTATAGTATTATGTTCCACTTCTAAAGAAGAAGGTTTTTTTTCAAATAGAACATATTAATGTGACAAAAACTATATTGAAAAATTTTTCTCCAAGAAATGGAGGTAAAATTAAATTTTACAAATATTTGATTATTTTACAAATAAAATTGAAATCATTCTCATTTTAAGCCTCTAATTTTTTTTTGGATAAATGTAAAAACTTAAAACAAACTTGTGTAATCAGATTTTAGTTTTTGGGTTTCCTTCCCACCAATAAAACAACAATGCTTTAACAACTATTTAAAATAATCATAGTATTATTATTTTATTTTTCGGTATAACTCACCATTGTGTGCAAAAAAAGATTTCATTGAAAGCCGTTGTAGTGTGTCGAGTATGCTATCTAGAAAAGAATCAATTTAGCTTAAATTTAATATTTTATTCATAAATATTAATAGATATGAAAATGTATTGTTATATAAATACCTGGTCTGGTAAAAATATACCAATTCATACTCAACACTCTATCACAACGCCTTTTCACTTATCCTCACCAACAAACATGAAATATTCTCAACTACCCAATGGTGGCTTGTGCAGGGTGTGATTATTAGTCTGTAGGCCACCACCAATGGTGTCTATGAAATTTCTTTTCAAATATATTGGGAATTCTGAAGTGCCCAGATCAGTGTGAATCACTGAGAGGGGGAGGGGGTGAATCAGTGATCCTTTAAAACTTTTTACTAATTGATTCTTAATCAATTAAACCTCTATGGCTGGTTAAAGCCTCGATCCACTCTTCTTGTATCTCTCAACCTTTCCCGGATAATGCAGTAATGAAAAGGCACAGGACACAAGGATTTACAAGGTTCGGCACCAAAGGCCTACATCCTTGCCATGCTCTCTCAGCATGGATTCTCCCATTATAATCTGTTAGTATTACAATGGTTGATACAGCTTCCCACCGTATCTCTCCTGAGTCCCACAGGAGTGTCTTTATACTGCGTCCCACAGTGTTACCAGAGTCCCACTGGCCTGCTTCAGAATCCCACTGAAGACTTCTTCTCCCTGAGTCCCACAGGGTCTTCTCTTGGCTCCTCGAGTCACACGAGTAGCTCTTCTTCACTTTAAGCTTCTTCAAGTATCTTCAGCAGCCTGGGATAAAGGCTGCTGGCCTTGCTCTGTACCTCTGATCACTTGAGTTGATCAGGTCTTCTCAGTCTACTGAAAACTCAGACAACCAATTTCTTTAACTTCAGTCTGGCTCAGTCTCAGTTCACTTCAACATCATGCACTGAGTGCATGGCAACTCTTCAAGATCTTCAAGTCTTGGACTCCTCAGATGCACACCACTGATTTAGCACTGTTCACGTGTGCACGTGCATGCATGCATGCATTCACTCCCCTTCTTCTCTTCTAGGTGCAGTAAACCCACAAAGGGTGTAATCAATTATAGCACACACCTTCTCACTTGTACTTCACACGTTTAGTTCCTTTTGATTACACACATAGAAGTGTGTTATACTTTGTGTGAATCTTCTTCTTCTTCTAAGTGTGTCTACTCCTCTTAGAGCACACACATAGGTTCGGCCTTCTTTGTCACTTGTTCATGTACACATAAATTGTTCTTTGTTTTGCACACACTTGACTTTGGCCTCTTCCCTCTTCTTGTTGCACACCCTTAACCCGTAGGTTGTTCTTCAATTTTGTACACACAAAATGTGTCTTCACTTGGTGCACACACAAGGTCACAACCCTCGGCCTCTTCAAATGCACACACTTAAGCATGGCATGTACTTATTGTTGTTTCACACACTTAACCCATAGGTGGTTCTTCAATTTTGCACACACACACTAAGGTGTGGTCTTCACTTCACCCACACAAGGCTACGGCTTGGGTTATCCACTTTGCACACACTAAGGCTTCGGCCTCCTTGTTTTGTTTGCACACACACTTCCTTTGTTCAATTAGCAAACACAAGGCTTGGCCTTCCTCTTCCTCTTGCACACACAACTTGGATTTAGTTGTGGTCTTCCTCTCCTCCTTGCATACACACGACTAGGGTGTAGTCTTTATTAAGCACACACACACAAGGTGCGTAATTCATACTACCCGAACCTCCTTCCAATGTGAAGGGCGCACAAGGGGTGCGGCCACTTCCACTTCTTCTTCAAAGAGCACAAGGTATGAGCCGCGGCCTCTCTTCTTCTTCAAAGCGCAAGGCACACTTGGTGCACAAGGCAGCGTGCAAGTGCTCAAGGCCTCTAGGGCGCGCAAGCCTCGGGTGCAAAGCACCTTGGGTGCAAGGCACCTCAACCACGGGGCGCGCAAGAGCTACTGCCCCGGGTTATTCCTGCCGCGCAAAGGGATAGCGCACAGGGGACTCCTTCCCTTCACCTCTTTCGCGCAAGGGGTGCGCGAAAGGAACTCCTTCGGGCCTCGGGTGGCACCGAGAACAACAGCCGCGCAAGTGCTTTGCGCGGCGGCTTCTTCTTCGCGAGGCAGAGGCACACGCGGGACACAAATCTTCAACAAGGTTTCAGAAAGCATCTTCATGCCTCGGGTGCTCCTTTTATAGGCAGAGAAACCTCATATCTTCCGCGGAGAGATAACTTGAATCCCCGAGATTTTCGGGTATTTCAAGATTCTGCAAATCTTGATATCTTCCTCTGTTTCACACGGGTTTCCTCTCCTTTGTTATTTTTCTTCACCTCTACATGCATGCGGCTTAGAAACGCATGCACGGCCTTCTTCAAGGGCAAACCATGCAAAGCACGAACCCTTCAAAGCCTCGACAACGTTTCATGCCTCGGCCGAACTCCAATTTCTCCATTCAACATGTACATGCATATTTTATTGCATGATTGGGTTCGGTTTGGCCAGACGAGCACGAGGGAGCCTTCAGTTTCGAAAATGGTGGCCGGGAGCTCGAAATCAGGTCGTCGGGGAGGCTCTGGTTCAGCGGGGACGTCGCGGGTGCCTCGGTCGAGCTCGAGGTAGGAGATGGACGCCGGGCCGTTGGATGCGGTGATCAATTATCCTCGGACGGCCTGGATCAAATCGGGGGCGCAGCGGATTAGATGAGCTGTCCAGATCGAGCGCGCGATGAATCGTGCGGCTGGGATTCAATCCCAGTGAAAAATGCGCGTCCCACATCGAATTCTCCAGCGGTTTTTCCGTGCTTTATCACCCAAGCGCCCGCCGCTACTCCTCAGTTGCATCTTCTCCCTCCACGGTGCCGCCCCGCACCGTGTTCTTCCTGCGGGCGCGCTCTGCGCCCACTCTTGCTCCTGCGGGCGTGCTCCTAGCGCCCACTATGCTCTCTGGGTGCGCGGGTTTCACCACCGCGTGCCCTCAGGGGCTTACACACGGCCCCCTCTGCCTCTGCCGCCCGGGCTGGCCACATGGGATCCCCCCTTGGGCGTGGCGCCTTAGGCCCACATGTGCCTTGGGGGTTGAACCCTTAAGGCTGGCCTTGGCTGGCCAATTTTTTGAAAGTAAATAGAACAAGGACTTTGTTAAAAACAAAGTAACCAAGTTCAAATGCCATTCCTTCTTCTAAGCCAAATGCCACTTCAAATTATTCTTCTTCTTCTCCATTTCTTCATTTCTTCTTCATAAGAATTCCTCCAATTCTATTCAACATGTATTCATCACTTAGGAATGGAAATTCTTGAAGGTTCTTCATCTTCAACCGAACTCCTGAATCAACATGAATTCTCCAATGTACTTCAGAGCGCGCCCGCAGGAAGAACACGGTGCGGGGCGGCACCGTGGAGGGAGAAGATGCAACTGAGGAGTAGCGGCGGGCGCTTGGGTGATAAAGCGCGGAAAAACCGCTGGAGAATTCGATGTGGGACGCGCATTTTTCACCGGGATTGAATCCCAGCCGCACGATTCATCGCGCGCTCGATCTGGACCGCTCATCTAATCCGCCGCGCCCCCGATTTGATCCAGGCCGTCCAAGGATAATTGATCACCGCATCCAACGGCCCGGCGTCCATCTCCTACCTCGAGCTCGACCGAGGCACCCGCGACGTCCCCGCTGAACCAGAGCCTCCCCGACGACCTGATTTCGAGCTCCCGGCCACCATTTTCGAAACTGAAGGCTCCCTCGTGCTCGTCTGGCCAAACCGAACCCAATCATGCAATAAAATATGCATGTACACGTTGAATGGAGAAATTGGAGTTCGGCCGAGGCATGCAACGTTGCCGAGGCTTTGAAGGGTTCGTGCTTTGCATGGTTTGCCCTTGAAGAAGGCCGTGCATGCGTTTCTAAGCCGCATGCATGTAGAGGTGAAGAAAAATAACAAAGGAGAGGAAACCCGTGTGAAACAGAGGAAGATATCAAGATTTGCAGAATCTTGAAATACCCGAAAATCTCGGGGATTCAAGTTATCTCTCCGCGGAAGATATGAGGTTTCTCTGCCTATAAAAGGAGCACCCGAGGCATGAAGATGCTTGCTGAAACCTTGTTGAAGATTTGTGTCCCGCGTGTGCCTCTTCCTCGCGAAGAAGAAGCCGCCGCGCAAAGCACTTGCGCGGCTGTTGTTCTCGGTGCCACCCGAGGCCCGAAGGAGTTCCTTTCGCGCACCCCTTGCGCGAAAGAGGTGAAGGGAAGGAGTCCCCTGCGCGCTATCCCTTTGCGCGGCAGGAAGAACCCGGGGCAGTAGCTCTTGCGCACCCCGTGGTTGAGGTGCCTTGCACCCAAGGTGCTTTGCACCCGAGGCTTGCGCGCCCTAGAGGCCTTGAGCACTTGCACGCTGCCTTGTGCACCAAGTGTGCCTTGCTCTTTGATGAAGAAGAGAGGCCGCGGCTCATACCTTGTGCTCTTTGAAGAAGAAGTGGAAGTGGCCGCACCCCTTGCGCGCCCTTCACATTGGAAGGAGGTTCGGGTTGTATGAATTACGCACCTTGTGTGTGTGTGCTTAATAAAGACTACACCCTAGCCGTGTGTATGCAAGGAGGAGAGGAAGACCACAACTAAATCCAAGTTGTGTGTGCAAGAGGAAGAGGAAGGCCAAGCCTTGTGTTTGCTAATTGAACAAAGGAAGTGTGTGTGCAAACAAAACAAGGAGGCCGAAGCCTAAGTGTGTGCAAAGTGGATAACCCAGGCCGTAGCCTTGTGTGGGTGAAGTGAAGACCACACCTTAGTGTGTGTGTGCAAAATTGAAGAACCACCTATGGGTTAAGTGTGTGCAACAACAGTAAGTACATGCCAAGTTTAATTGTGTGCATTTGAAGAGGCCGAAGGTTGTGACCTTGTGTGTGCACCAAGTGAAGACACATTTTGTGTGTACAAAATTGAAGAACAACCTACGGGTTAAGGGTGTGAAACAAGAAGAGGGAAGAGGCCAAAGTCATGTGTGTGCAAAACAAATAACAATTTATGTGTACATGAACAAGTGACAAAGAAGGCCGAACCTATGTGTGTGCTCTAAGAGGAGTAGACACACTTGGAAGAAGAAGAAGATTCACACAAAGTATAACACACTTCTATGTGTGTAATCAAAAGGAACTAAACGTGTGAAGTACAAGTGAGAAGGTGTGTGCTATAATTGATTACACCCTTTGTGGGTTTACTGCACCTAGAAGAGAAGAAGGGGAGTGCATGCATGCATGCATGCACGTGCACACGTGAACAGTGCTAAATCAGTGGTGTGCATCTGAGGAGTCCAAGACTTGAAGATCTTGAAGAGTTTCCATGCACTCAGTGCATGATGTTGAAGTGAACTGAGACTGAGCCAGACTGAAGTTAAAGAAATTGGTTGTCTGAGTTTTCAGTAGACTGAGAAGACCTGATCAACTCAAGTGATCAGAGGTACAGAGCAAGGCCAGCAGCCTTTATCCCAGGCTGCTGAAGATACTTGAAGAAGCTTAAAGTGAAGAAGAGCTACTCGTGTGACTCGAGGAGCCAAGAGAAGACCCTGTGGGACTCAGGGAGAAGAAGTCTTCAGTGGGATTCTGAAGCAGGCCAGTGGGACTCTGGTAACACTGTGGGACGCAGTATAAAGACACTCCTGTGGGACTCAGGAGAGATACGGTGGGAAGCTGTATCAACCATTGTAATACAAACAGATTATAATGGGAGAATCCATGCTGAGAGAGCATGGCAAGGATGTAGGCCTTTGGTGCCGAACCTTGTAAATCCTTGTGTCCTGTGCCTTTTCATTACTGCATTATCCGGGAAAGGTTGAGAGATACAAGAAGAGTGGATCGAGGCTTTAACCAGCCATAGAGGTTTAATTGACTAAGAATCAATTAGTAAAAAGTTTTAAAGGATCACTGATTCACCCCCTCCCCCTCTCAGTGATTCACACTGATCTGGGCACTTCAAATTCAATGGAAAATAACAATGTATATGGGAAAAAGGAAATTTATGTTCCATTACATCACAAAGGTTTACTTAGACCATTTATAACTTTTTTTCAACTCTATTTCTTATACCATTTACCTCACATAATTTATTTTCATCACAAGTTCAATGGATTAAGATTATTAGTCATATTTTGATGCAATAAGTGGGATGAGTCATGTTCCATACCTCACTAGGGGTAATCACACCAGAACATGTACAAAAACTTCACCCTGAATTGTTAGTCTATGTTGTCTCATCAAATGAAACCATTAGAGGGAATAGAACATTGTACCCTTACGTAACCCATGCATTATCAGGTGGAGTTTAAATCCTCTAACAAACTGGACCGATGGGCATAGAGACTCGTGCCAATACCCCACACTTTGAAGATATGTGCGTATATTTATTTATCCATTCAATATACACATAACATATTACAACCAATCATAACAAATATAAATAAAAACCACAAACTATAAGAATTTACATCATATTTAATATCATTATATAATCCATTAATAAATTTTCTAGTTACATTACAAAAATATTTACCCCCATTTTCCATTTCTCATGCCTAACTAACTACGAATATACACAAATTCCAAGGAATTTATCCATTTAGCATATTCCATAATACCATTATAAAAATCCATTTAACACATTCCACAATTTACAAGTCATTACCAATTTTCCACGTTCACCATTTCAAATGCAGTAAACCTTGTAGGCCATTTAACATAATTCACAAGCCATTTGACTTAATTTAAATTAAAATATATTGTATATATTCATTCCATGACATTAAACCCCTTAGTACAGTATCAATCAAAAGATAAAATATCTATATCTGAGATTAATCATCAAAGTACAAAACCATAATATTAATTTCGATATCTACCTATGAAAAATACAATTTCAGACATAAAATTATTGTTACCCATGTTTGAGAAGGTCAGAGCACCCCATGGGTGGCCTTAAATTTGTCAAATAATCCTCAATAATTCCCACAGAGGTCAAGAGTGGATCAGTTTTCTTTTTACACACCAATTTTACCAAATCTAACTAATGTAAATAAATCCACAACAAGGGGGAACGATAACACAATCTCATATGACCAAATCCATATAAAAACATGGGATATAAATTATATACCACCTCCCTTAAAATACGTTTATGAACACACTCTTAATCATAGAATAATATACCAATGTAAACCCTCTTAGAAGCCCCAACCTTGGTTCCACAAAAAAAAGGATTCCAGTTGTTCGGAAGGTGATGTGATAAAATTCAAACCCTAATTTGAAAAAGAGAATCAAGGGAAATGTTATGATTACCTGGATCATTTATCTTCAACCAACAGTTATCAAAATGACCTATAGTAAAAAAAATGGCCCTTGAGAATATTGGGTTGTGAATTTCTTTCACTAATGATACGTGAGAGGAAATAGTGAGAAATCAGATAGAAAAATAAGAATGCTTATGTGGTAATATTGTAAATTTTCAACATTAATGGGGTTCCTGTTTTACCCATACCATTTTCCAAACCATGTTAAAATCTTGTGCAAGAAACTATCCAAGTGGACATAAATCATAATTTTATGTGGGGAGGCTAGCACAGTTTGAAAAAATATGCACAAAAATGGGGAACACCACTATTGAAGCACGAACGGTTTAGCCTTCCTCTCACACGATTTTCACTAACTGTGCCCAAACCATTGAACATGACCAGAAAGGCCCTTTTTTTCTATCATATCCCAATCCCCCTGGAATCCCCTAATCCTCCACATGATCTTAGGAAAAAATTATTTATCCAAAAATAAATAACATAAACTGAAACATAACTGAAATCATACCTCAAGAAAACTAGAATCTTACAATTGAGTATTTGAGTATTTTTTTCAATTATTGGATTTATAAATATTTTAAGGATGGTAATGCTTGTATATATATATTTTTTAAAATTTTATGGCGTAATATTCTTATGTTAGATAACATGAAATTTTGCTTAACCTTATTTTGGAGGTTTTGAGAATAATTTGATTAAAATGATTAAATATTTATAAAATAATAATATATTAAATGTATTAAATTTTTATCTTCAGTTCATGAAAAAAATGGTAAATGGGTCATTTCACTCTCTATATGAAACTATTGATAAATATTCTTCTTCAAATGATTCTATTGTAAATTAAATAAATGGAATACTAAATGGAATGAGGGGGCATATGGAATGACATTGAGGCCATTCTAAAACAATATTATTTCCATACCACTCACCACCCTTTTTCATGTTCCTTCCCATTATGATATGAATGTGTGTATGAGTACATAGGGATGTGCCCTTAGTTTTTATGGTTTCAAAAACTCTCTAAAATTATATGATAAATATTTATACGGATTTTATGAGATATTTAGATAGTGTAATAAAAGAATATAAGTGGGTTTATATAGATAATATACATTCATAGTTGATTTATAAAGTGTATATGACAAGTTATGGGAATGCCAAACATTCAATTTTTTTTTCGGTGATATAAAGAATGAATATAATGTTACCAACCTAGGAATTATATCGAGAATAACCTAGGTGGATATTATTATGAAAAATAATATATATTACTTATATTATGGATGGTTTAAGTTGAAGGAATTTGTGATATATTTAATGGTTATCGCAAGAAATTGTTAAAAACCCCATTGTTGATACCTTATAAATATAATGATTATATATTATATAATTATTAATCATTTTACAGTATATTATCATCCATTTATTTGATAATTTGGATATTTCTATATTTCACCATATGCAATATCAAATTAACCTACTATATAGATATTGAGAAACTTTCAGTCTATTGAATTATTCCCCTCCTATCTACCCTGATTTGATGATGTTAATGATGTGATGATGAGTGTGCCATGATGATGTAGGTTGGTGTGTAATTTATATCTCTAGCTTATGATTAAGATACATGATCTATGTCATTGGGGCATTTGGTGATAATTTGATTGGTAAATAGTTAGTGATAGGGGATATAAATATATTTTTGTATCATTAATACACATAGACATTATATGATTTTGGGATTTTTTTCACAAGATATTGGTAAAAAGTGTTATTTTGTTCTAAAACCGAGATAATTAAATTGGTTAATACTCTTATATCTATTTCATTAATTGATTCATTTGAATAATCTAGTCACATGGGCTCATGAAATTTTAATAACGGAATATACTGATTATATTTATATATTCACCTTATTTTACATAGAAATTTTCATTTTTACAAAATCAGAGATATAGGGAAATTTTCGGTGACATTATCTAGTTGAAAGGAGTTCCTTGCTGTTGAATTTTTCCCATTTATTTATATTGAGGTATATAAGATATTTGGTTTTAGTTTGTTCTACCACTATTTATGTAGATTTTTTGCTATTTTTTGTCTTTCCATGTATTGATTATAATTTTTTTTCATTTATTCATTATTTAGATATAAATTTTTAATATCATATGGTGATACGTTATTTACATTTAAAGTTAAATTCATTTCATTTATATTAGTATACCCTTGACTCTACTATTCAACCCATGTCCTATTAAAGATGATGTTAAAGTCTCATCTCTCTGTTACATCATATGATCAATTGGGATGACAATAGGGTTTAGTTATTACAACATAAATTATTATGTTTTTTCCATAATTTTTATTATATAATGATAATTATTTTTGTCTGAAAGAGATATGTCATAAATTTCATAGGTTATTTATTTATTGAAGTGAATTTATTTTTAATAACTGAAAATTGATATTTTTTTTTTAATTTCAAAACATATTTTCAAAACTGGTAAATTTATATGGATTTATATTATTGTGTTGGGTTTATTAACATAATTAAAACATATAAAAGAATGAATATTTTCCATATTCGTGAAATTTATTTAATGTATTCTAGGAATATCTTATTTAGTGTGTTTTACTCATCCCATGCATGTTTATTTTAGCAAAACTTTTGTTTTTTTATTTTGTAAATTTTGAATGTTTAATGATGATAATTCCTTATATATGATGTTTTAATTAGTACATATCTATTATTAGAGTATGAAGTGATTGATGGGTCATGGTTGGGATTATACTATTTGGAAAATGTTTTTTTAACATGGTTATTTCTTTTTTAGTTTCCTTTTATCTATTTTTCCAATTCATGAGGTTATGTGATTCCAATTTTCTTACACATATATGAATGTATGAGGGTTATAAATTATTATTTATGGACCCCTAATGTCAATTTTTTATGTCATATGTTATTTGATAATATTAAATATGGTTGATGGAAAAAATCATTCACTAAAACTATGTATCTATTAATTATATTCATTAGTAGTCTATAAAAATTAGTGTGAATGAACTAGATGTTAGTGGAGAACCATCTATGAATTTGGGATATTCTAAATTGTGTAATTATATATGGTAATAGAGATAGTTTCATGGAAGTTTATTTAGTTTTAATCATTCATATATGATCACCCAAACATTGTAGGTAACATATAGAATTGTTATGTCAATGTTTTTATTTCTGGACTCATGTTACTCGGGATGTATGATTAATCAGAGGATACAATTGGGCTTGTGAATAGGATATTTTATTCTTTATTTTTCCCATGTAATGTTTCATTGATATAAATTTTATAGATACATTGCATGAAATGACTCCAACCTAGTGGTAATTCCTCATATATGGAAATAATAATAAGCATCACCCTCAAATTTCACATTCAATTGACCATGAATTAGATACATTCTCATAGTATAAAGACCCTAACTATTTACACATGTTATTAAATAATTGTAACCATAAAGATACAATGTATCTTAAATTCTTGTGAATTTGGAAGATTTGGTTTATAAATATGAAAACATGTGGAAAATATTTCATCTAATCTCCATAATGAGATCATAACATATTTTGATCCCTTACATCTTTATAGCGTAACCAGGGGAATACATGAAAAATGGATGAACAAAAAATTCTAGTAAGTGAACATGTATTTGAATAAATCAAAGATAATGGGTTATAATGCATAACATGATGGCATAAAAGGCAAGAATATATATAAAGATGCAAAAAATATGTAATCAAGGTATCATAAGATATGTGGAAATAACATACAATAATAAATAACAATGATTCAAGAATAATTTCACATGGAGGATCATGAGTCCACCCTAACCACCAAGCTTTTTTCCTATGGAGAATGTGTCAAGGCCAACCACAAAGACCATTTCACATGGAGTATGAGTCAAGATTACATTCCATGACTATTGTATATGACGTCTCAGAAGACTAAACATTAACCAATGAATTGGAGCTCAATATGGATGTATGCTTCAGCAAAGTTTCAATAATTTGCGTCCTATATGAATTATCATACATAAGGAATCAAACAAAAATATAAGGGTTTCCCATGTTTTGAATTAGGTATCATAATCACATCAAAAAGGAATAACAAAAGAAAATATCACAATGGTTTCTATGAATTAATGGATTTTAATCATACGTAGACATTATTGATTTAACATAGGCATATTGATGATATGTTATGTTAAACTATAGTTGCAACAAGTAAAAATAGTGCTTTTGAAACTTTATAAATAAAATAATTTAGTGTGGTTTAATGAAAATATTAAGGGTTCTTTAAAATGGAAAAAATAATTTTTTGTATAAAACATGAAAATAATAAAATATATTTTTCATGAATTTATTTTTATTTTATAAAATTAATGGAGGATTAAAATAAATTATGTTTTTTATTTGAAAATGGGTAATAATTTAAGAATATCCCTTCAATTAGGATTCCTTATTGGGAAGAATTAGGAAGGTATCCCCTTTAAAACATTTACTTTCCTATCAAATAAGGTTTATATAATCTAGATACATGTTTTAGAACATATAAAATTAATTTATAATAATTATACAAAATTAAAGAAGTATTACATTGGGTTAAATAAATAAAGAGTAATAGTAAGAACAAATGGAGATTCGGGTAGAATCCCTTACACTATTTTAGAAATGGTTCTTCACTTGATCATAATGTCTCAGATAATAAGATTAAAACCATTAAATAATTAATTCAAAATATTTTATACATTTATTTTAGTTAATATAATTTTATTATGGTATGGGTTATGATATCCAATTTCATTGTTCGGGAGCATTGGTTTCCTTGGTTTTCTTGATCAATTTACTTCTATACAAGTATGTAAAATCTTTTAAAAGGAGAAAGGTTGTACATAATTAATGTTATATTTTAATTATTAAAATAAATAATATTATATTATTTTATAATTCATTTATTAATTCGGGGTGATTTTGAATCATTATATAAGATGCTAATTATAAGTGTTTAGCTTATTTTAGTAGTTTTTCAATCATCAAAAAATAGTTTTGTTTTAGTAAATGATATTTCACATATAAAATGTTAATATAAAATTAAATGGGATGTGAAAATTTTATAATAAAATAATTTAACCATAAAATGGTTTTATGACCACACATGAATTCATAATTGAAAATTGAAAACACGTTATCTATGAAGCTGGTAAATTGATACCTCACGGATGTTGTATTCATTTTTTGAAAAAAAAAGAAAAGGGGTAGATAAAATCGGATTGGATATTGCATAAACATAATAAAATTAAATTATATAATTTTTTTTTAATTTCACAAGGAAAATTGGATTTGAGGAGAGAATAATAAAATAAAATAAACTGAAAATAAATTAAATGAAAGATAAAGTGGTTATTACCTCTTGATTTTCTCCTCCTTGAGAAACTCCTTAGGGAAAAGGGTTTGGTATTTTGATGATTAAAATGTCTCTTATATGTGGGGGAGGTTTTTGGTAAAATAATTAAATAGAAATTGGATATGGATCAATGCTTGTAATGTGTGTGGATAAGAGGTGGTGATGTGTGGTATTTATATGGGAGGAGATTGGTGTTTTCTCATTATTTTATTCATTAGTTTATTATTATTTTTTAAGACTATGAATATTTTGAATATTTACCATAAGAATAATAAAATAATTAATCGTAATAAGATATTTTGTGCCTAAATAATCTAGAAATATTTTATGAATTTAAAATTAATGTATTTAGCTTTTATCATAAATTATCTATTTTATTGCTCACCAAAAAATAAAATATTTTTAAAAAAATCCCAAAAATTAATGACAGCCATATTTTGAAGTTTAGAATTAAAAATTGAACTCAATTTTATGAAAATAATTTTATAAATAATAGATATAAAAATTTTAAATAAAATCTTCATTTATTTGAAAACTACCAATTTTAAAATTAAAAATTATTTGAAAACACATATAAAATTTTAATTAAGTTATCATAAAATTATCTTATAATAATAATAATAAATCATTAATCTATGTTATGATAAAAACCTTTTAAATATTTATAATAGTGATAAAATTTAAAACAAAAAATTGTGTTTCATAGAAATGTCAATACTTAATATAAAATATTTATAACAATTGTTTACTTATACTATGATATAATTATATTATATTGAAAATTTTAATATATATTTTCATTACTGAGATTACTATTCTATTAGATATATTACTATTATTAAGGGTTACAATACAATTCCAAAGGTCATGTTATTATTCTACTAGTATAGGTTTATAAATTTCTGAAAATGAAACTTATTTAATTCATTCTTCAATTATAATGTTTTTTTGTGCTGTTTATTTGGATTTATGTGATTTTTTATATATGAAATAATTATAAGAATGGATGTTTCCATGATATAATTCGGTGTCATTACACAAAGAGAATAATATCACACATATATTGAAGGCATTATCCTTTGAAATAGAAAATCCACACCACTAAAAATTACAAATGAAAATTCTAAACCACAAATACCAGATTAATGTATAATTAAAATGATCCATGTAATATAAAGTATGAACTCTAAATCATGAGTGGTAGAACAATCACAACACTATAAGAATCCTTTATAACCCTACAATTTTATAATTCAAGAATTTTCCAGAAAGAAATCCTTGTGTGTCAAGAGATAAGGACACTTACAACCAACAAAAACTATATCAAAAATATTTTAAAAATAATAAATATAAAACCGAGGTAAGAATATAAATATACAATATAGGTTCAACCTCATAATTCTCATGTTCCCAAGTGAATGATGAATTTTAATTCTTCCATGAATGAATTAAATAAACAAATCTAATTAATTATCTATCTCTAATGCCAAACCATAAATCCATGCACATCTTACACCACATAGCCCACACTCCTCTCATAACCCGACAAAAACTATGTCTCATAAAATAAATTCCAATAATCTAAAATATAATACAATATTTTTAGGTTATCCACATATAGGAACCTTAGAATAAAATATAATTGTCTTGTAGTTTCCCACTCGTATCAAATCTCATTTTAGTTATGTTTCCACCAATAGGGAGACTCCTAGTGTACTTCTCTCCCTTTCTATTATAATGGTTTCATGATCAACAAAACTCTTTTATGTGTCTAAAATGTTCAATGCATGATTTTTTTTTCTCAACATATGGCCATTTATTTATTCCTTTTATGAAAATTATGAATTTATTTAATGGAATCATGATGACCTTATTAAACAATTAAACCTATACATTATCATGTTTTAAATTAATAGAAGGTTTGTACATGGGCCAAATGAAGACATAGAATGATATAAATGTAACAAATAATTTCATGAAGCACTATTGGAACCACTAGAAATATGGTTCAAAGACATTGGTCAAGCATTAGTAGTGGAAAAAACATCCTCATGTTGTAGAAGACCTTCGCCAAACCAATGACCATTATTGAGGTGAAATAGTCTCCCAAAAGACCACTGGGTTTCCTTTGAATAATACTTTTGGTTTGTGAAAAACTATTATATACATTATTATATAGGTGTACCATTAGAAAAAAAGTGTGGTGAACTAGGAATCCATTGGATTCTATATAGCTCTTCTGAGAGTGCATTTATTTTAATTTAAGTTCTATGAGATTGTAAGATATTGTTTAGGGGATAATCATTCCTTTAATGTGCAAATCTACTTAGCTCATTTTCTGGTAGTCTGTAATATTTAGAGGGAATGCACTATAAGTCAGTGGGGAACCTTTAAATGATTTGGTATATTTTATATTGCGTTATTATAAATAGTATTATAGTTAATTTTGTGGAAGATGAGTTAGTGTTAATAATCCAATTATGATCATCCAAACTTGGATGTTTGCATATTAAAATTAAATATCAATATATTTATAGCAAGACATAAGTTACAAGGGAAGTATGGGTAATGTGGCGTTCAAATTGTGCTTGTTCAAGGGTTATTTTCTTTTTTCTTTTTCACAATTAAGGTTTTGTGGACATATAATATCAATATAGACATTTCATGAATTTAATCAACTCCACAAGGACTTACTAAGAGCTAGAAATGAGACAGAGTATCACACTCAAATCCAACAATCAATGGGCCACACATTACATACATGAATCTAATGAATAATATCACACATAAATTGAATACATTACCCTTAAAAAATCACTACTAAAAAAAATGTAAATTATCATCCATAAATACCTAATTATTGAATAATTATAAAAATATAATTCCATATAAAATATAAAATCTACTTCATGAGCACTTGAACAATAATATAATCACAATATTAATTTATTACTCTATTATGTTATAATTTATGAAATTTCATCAAACATGTCTTCTGGGTCAAGGATAATTAAAAATAAAAAATATTATATCCAAAAAATTGTTAAAAACAATATGTATAAATTAGAGGTTTGTATATAAATATGCAAAACAAGTTCCACCATATAATTGTAATTTTTCCATGTGAATGAATAATTCTAATATAAAACTGAATGAATTAAATTAAACAATACAATCAAAAATATATCCATAATGTCAAACCAAAAATCTATATACATATCATACCTCTTAGCCAACACACATATCACAACACAACATAAAATATTTCCCATCAAAGTAATTCCACTAATCTAGAATTTAAGCGATAATTTTTTACTTATCCACCTATAAAGGACTTAGGAAAAAATTAATGGTTATGTAGTTTTCCACTCATAAAGACTCTCATTGTTACAAGGTTTCCACCCATTGGGACACTCCTAGTGTACAACTCTCTCTCATAGTATTTTAATGATCACAAACACTCTATTACGAGTCTATAAATTTATTTTATATAATTTTTATCTCATTACTTTTTATTTAGTTATTCTATTGATGATATTGATCAAGTTAATCAAATTGATCATGATGATCTTATTAATGTCTTGGGAATTTGTTTTTCCATTGTTAAAATCATAGTACATAGGTAAATATTCCAAATAAAGGCATGCATTCATCTTAAAGTTCCAAAGATATGGTTGAAGCACTAAGATCAACACTAGCTAGTCTGTACCGATCCATTTTCTAGCTATTAGTAAAGGAAAAAACATCCTCATTAAAAAGAAGGGAATCATCTAGATGGTAACCAAACTAGTGGTGATGTTGTATTTTAGAAGTCCCCTAGGAAGCTGATGGACAGTTGTAGATAATTGGTGGTGGATTTTCATATTTTGCGTGCTATAGGCGTCCCATCAGCCAACCGATGAGGTCCACCTGGTATCCAGTAGAGTCAAGATAGCTCTATTGATAGAATATTTATTATTGGTAAATGATTAATTATTATTTTCATCATATTTCATGATATTTAGATAATTCTAAAACCGTTCATATTTATTTTAGAGGATATTAAAAGAGGACTTTAAAGGGATTAAGACTAATGGTGGAATTGATCAACACTTGTAATCAAATAAATGACATCCTCACATTAAATATATCAAAATATAAAATTACTATTTCAAAGAGAAAAATATATTTCTCCATCAATCTCAAAAGTCCCTCTTCCCATATCATATCTCAATCTTTAACAACAAAAACTCCACACTCCTAGGTTAGGATCTAAAAACCGAATCTTTATATTTATAGATGAATAATAACAAATCTGATCAAATTTAATCCATTAAAAAAATATAGCATCAAAAGTAAATATATGATCACTTATATACCAATGAAAATTTTATGTTTATAGTTTTATAAAATTAGGGTTCACTAATGTATAAAAATACCCCTGTCCATTTGTGAGGATTTTTCCTCTATACAAATCTTCTCTTATTTCACAATATGTCTTCAACATCCCAAGTCAAAAATCCACACATGAATCATTTCGTGTACAAAATCATTTAACATGATTATTTATTTCCTTGGGAAACAGAGACATAAGAGTTGTGGGATCAGATTCTCAATATGGTTAAATATAATAGTTTATAATTTAATTTCATCATTGAGAATACTATAAGTATAAAGGATTGATTACATAGTCAAATTGTGTGATCATAACATAAACAAATCTATAAATATAAAAATATAGATCATAAAAAATGTTACGTAGAATTTATTTCAATAAAATGAAATATTAATAATAATCAATAATCATGAAGCTCCTGATGCCAATATTGATCAAATTAAACACTTAAATCAAATAATAAACATAAATGAAACATGTTGGTATCTTGAAAATTTATAGTAATAGATCCCTTATAAAACAATTAAATATGGGATAATCATACTTGGTTAATAAGTAAAAGGACATAATAGTAAGATATAATTTAGGTAACTCCATCACATCTTAGTAGTTTCTTACATTTTTTCAACTATGTTTCTATTACCCAAATCATTGGACAAATATAATGGACCCAACTATAACATATTTGACATATATATTTACGGATTTTGGGGTCACTCCCCAATCCCACATTCTCCAATAATGTTTACATACCCTATCATGAGAATTAAATTAAAATCAATCACTTTCCAATATAAAAATATCCATTACACATTAATACCTTTACATGCACTTGTAAAATAAATGACTTACATGAAAATATCATTGAATCAATCCTAATTCATCTATAGAAATATTTATGATGGTATAATTAAAACATATCCCCATTAGATGATATGAAAAATCAATGGGTTTTCAATGATTAATTTAATTTCCATAAAAAGGCCATTAAAACTAATATTGAAGGATTTATTTACACATTGAAAATAGGTTCCAAAAACTATAAAATTGATTAATATTCCAGAAAAAATTCACTAAAAAGAACTATAGGAAATATTACAGTAATATTCAAAGCATTGAGTGGTCATTATGGGGGGAAATTTTTTCCCTTTTTAATCGTTATAACAATGATTATATTCACACATATGGTAAAAGGTTACATGTCCGGAAAATGAAAATAATATTTTTTACAATTTTAGTATAAAAATTAAAACATAGATAAATATTAATTTAATGAATCATAGAATAATTGTCAAAAATATTTTTAAACACATTTTAGAAAACATTGAAAGTAAAGATAATGGTTTTCTAGACGAGTGAGGGGAAATAATGTTGATTGATCTTAAACATTTTCATTCCTTTTCTTGTACAAAAGAGGGAAAATGGTTCCTAAACAACAAGATTATAGAAATGTACTATTTAGAATAAAAAAAATTATTATGAAATATGGATCATATGATATCATCAATTTAAATTTAAGAATAAAAAATCCTAATGAAATTTAATTGAAATATAAACCCCTCACCACATTGGTAACTTATTAATAATAAACCCCAGGAAATAATAACATCAAATGACTATTTAAATATTATGAGAATATGAAAAATTAATGGTATTAAATTTCAATGGAGAAGTATATACATCTCAAACAATAATATTACTGTATAACATAAATATATGTCCCAATGAAATATAATTTGAGATGAATAATCATAAAAATGATCATATCAATGAATTGATATTTAATCAATGTAAATATTATCCTTAAAAAATTTAAATAGATAAAAAAGGATAAATAAAACATGAATTAAAATTATTAAATTTCACACATAATAATTATATAATATAATCAATGAAGAGTGATATAACCACGTGAAAGGAAGTGAAGTCAAGAAATGCCTTATCACATGGTATCTTTGAAGTCAAATCACCATTTTAGGAATTAATTTAAATTGTAACATAAAATAAAATAAATTAAAAATGATTCAATATATAATGTTCTTATAGTTTCATTATATACACCATATAAAATATATTATGTTCATAACATTAAAATTGGCCTTAATGGGAGGAAATTGAGATGAAATCCTTTACTTCGAGTATAGAATTTTCATGTATGTCCTTTAACTCTTATATAATAAAAATATATCAATTATTTAATTATTTTAGAACCCTATAATTTTTTATTATAGTATGATCAAGATATTTTTTCATTTATTTCAATGATATTTTTAGTTTTTCAATTTATTATTCTCTCATCATTTTCTTTAGGATGTTCGGTTCGTAATTTCAAAACCACATCAGTTTGTTGACCACGATAAAAGAGGGAATTGTCAAATCATATATATAATAATTATCATGAAATAATTATAATTTTAACACATAAATTATACATTTAAAAATAACCATGAATGATGTTTTATGAAAAATAAGCTATGTTGTAGTCATAAATATCGTAGGTATTACGTACACAAGATTAATGATTCCACTTTTCAATGATAAATATATAAATAAGATAAGTATTATTGTATATTTATATATTGATAATTATATACAATATAAAATATAATTTATTTAAATAAACTTATATATATCTTTAATATGACATGGTTATGAAAAAAATCACATCGCTTCTTATAGGTGGTAATCTACATGTATGTATAAAAAAATTAACTTTTTTAATTAAATAGAATGGTATGAAAATTGATGATATATTATGTTTAAAAAATTATAATTATTTAATTAAAATAATATTTATATATTAATTTAGTCCATTAATGTATTCATATGTGAGAGGTGATGATGGAAAATTAATTACATTAGTTTTTAAGAAAATAGTCCACATTACAAAAGATTTTATGGTTTCGTTTCCAAATCGATGGAAGAGGAGATTTTTATAGGTTATAACATTGACATAAAAACATAAATTAACATAGAAGATTTTGGTATTATTATTTCATAATTTTTAATTAATATTTTCAATATTATTAAGAAGAAATAAAATGAAAATATTCGGTTAAAAGTTATACCTCTTCTTAAAACAACCTTCATTTCTTTACACTTTAATACGTCTAATTTTTGGTATTATGATAAAAATAAAACCCATAAAATTTATTTCATTATGTTATTAATGAAATATTTTTTTTGTGATTTCATGAATTAAATGCCTCTTTATGTGTGGATAGGTGAGGATAAGATGTCCTCTTTTATATGTTCGGGGAGGGGTACAATAGGAATTTCATTAATTATAAAATTGATATTAATTAATATTCATGTATAATCAATCTAAAATAATATAATACAAATATTTTTTGTGTATGGGATGAAATAATATCATAAAATAAAATTAATAAATTTCTAGGACATGTTTTTACCATTATCTCAATCTTTTAACCCTTTTGTAAAATCTTTTTTATATTTATGGGGTTATCAAGGTTTCTTACTCTTATTTTGTCAATAATGATCCTATAAGATAAAAAATTACTCATAAATTGAATATGTATAAACATATAAACCATATACCATTAACCTATTTTAATATAAAATTATTATTAATTTTATATAATATAATTTAATATTTATTTTTTATAAAATATCATTAATGTAATTTTGCAAAATACATGAAATATTATAATATAATTTATTTCTAACTCAATACAAGTGGATTCATAATGGAATTAATTATATTATATGTAATATATAGTATTAATATAGTCATTAAAAAAATTATTTATAGTCTTAGGTTCCATTTTAATCCTTATCTGTTGAATTAACCCCTTCATAAATAAATTTATGATTAATTGTGATAAAGACTTTTTCAAAATCAAATAGTTATAATTTTACATATATGATTAAAATTGGATCATAAAAGGATAAAGAATGAATTTTAGATATTTAATATGGTTAATTTTCCGCTTCAAAAAAATATTATTTTTAAATAATTTAATAAAATATTATTTATATGTAATATCATTAATGTGATTTTTTGACACTATTCATTTAATTTTAATTTTCGAATCCAATGAGTGAAAATTTATTAGAATATAAACTATATAAAAATATAAAATGTTTAATATGTGTTTTAAATTTTTTTTTGGATTCCTTAACACACACAAGGAAGTCTATATTTAGAGTTTTTAAAATCATTTACTTTATTTTTTTACTACATTCACAAGAACTGTGTTTGCATTACATAAGGATTTAATATAATTATTTCATCACTAAATATTTACTAATAAATTTTTATGATTAAAAAAAATAATTTATATTTAAAAAAAATATCCTAGCATAGGATATTTTTATCTATCTAAAATAATACTATAGATATTAAAATTAATAGAGTGGTAATATTAAATATATTTATTTAAAATAAAAAAATTGCTAAATTCAAAGGAAAGTGGCTACATGTTTCCACAGTCTCTAATATTTGATATTTAGGATCAAATAAAATTTATCCAGTAGATTAAATTCATTTGGATTTGTAATTTTTAGTTCTCATAATTTTTTTACATTAATGGTATAGTTTACCCTTACAGAGGTGAAAAATATTTACTTCCTTTATGATTCATAATAAGAAAGAATAAAAGTGTCCAATTTTAAAACTTTTTAATACAGATTAAAAATATGGAATCAAAATTTCATGATTCAATTTCTATAATTTAATTAAATTATATTTAATTTTAATGCGTAAACTAAAACGAAAATTCAGTTTTAGAAAAAATATGTTTTTTCGGCAATAAATGAACTTATATGAAAATTGGGTATAATTAATATTACTATATTATTAATTAGTTTATTTAAAACTAAATTATATATTTGCTGATTTAAGATAAAATTCAAATCATAAAGGACCTTTTTATTAAAATGAAATGACCCTTTCACAAAGAAGAAATATTTTCAATATTCATAGAAAACTCAATAATGTTTGGTAAATCTAAAAATTTCACTCTAGTAAAATTTTGATTTACTAATATAAAATATCATAAAATTTTTATAATATTCCTTTCTAAAATATCTATAAATGAATTATATTATCCATGTACAAATTCAATATATTTTGTTTTTGTTGAAAATGTATTTTTTTAGTAAAAAATATCATTACTGAAGATTGTGTACCTATTTTTTATGAATTAAACAATAAATTATGATTATATAAAGCCATTATAAGTTTTTCCAAAATATGGACATTCATATGCATAACTTAAAAATAAATATATAGGATATACTAGTCATATTTAAATATTAATATTTCATGGTTCATTTATGTTGGGTGTTAAATGTTGTATACACAATTAAACAATGATTTATTTTAAAATATCGATGTTTTACATTATTCCCACTTTAATAAATTTAATAATATCAACTTAAAATTAATATAAATAATCTAGGGCATAAATTTTAAAATAAATTTTTCTTAAAACCAAATCATAAAAAAAGTTAGTGAATATTTCTTTTTGAAACTAGAAAAGGGAAAAATGAAAATCATTTGTAATATGACATACAAGATTTGAAAATTGAATAAAATTTGTAGGAACTAAAAATATGGAAAAGAATGAATAATTTAGTTTCCAAATAATTATGGAGGGTAAAATAGAATATTCATAGTAATAAATTTAATGGAATTATAAAGATAATGAAAACAAAACATTAAATCAAACAGGTGTAAAAACACAATCAACTCATGTCAAATAAAGTTAATATTAAAAAAAAAAATCATTCCATATTACATTTCCGAGATTTTAGTAATTAATTTAAAATATATTCTAAAAAATATTTAAATGTTCATACTTGAAAATTATAATTTCATGCTTTAATTAATTTTCATGAAACTATCATCTTTTTCTCTAAATAATGGGAATTTAAAATGACATTTTCATTCCTAAAGCACTGAAATCAATTTCTAACAAATCTTACAATCCAAAACTGGATAACATAATATTCCAATATTAATAAAATATTAATCCAACCCAATTTTTTTATTTTAATTTATGATATGATAAAAATTGAATAAACCTTCATATAGGGAAATAATATATCAATATCTAAAATTAAACAATAACCCCACCAGTTAAAGAAAGATCATTCAATACATAAATAACCCTATATACTCAAAAAATATAAAATTTAATAAAAGTTTTATCTTCAATAATTATTTCATATATTTCATATAAATCCGAAAAATTTAATTAATCTCTTTCAAAATAATCTTTTATGCTATACTTAAGGGTTATATATAACTCATCACAAAAAAAAACATCTCTAAAAATTTCATTAATCCCATAAAAATCAAATAACATAATAATTAAAAAGGGTTGTCTAAGATATTTTTTATATGATAAAATATTAACTTATAATCCCATGATGGTATCCAAAACCCTCAATTTAACCTCGTATGAAAAAATTCTAATATGAAAGTTTTTATAATCCCATCTCTGATACAAACTATAATATCCCTGAAACCATATTCCATGAACTGGTGCTAAAATATAATCATTATAATTTTAGATTGAAACCTATTATTGTATCAAAATTATATCCATTAAAATCATAGGACATTGAAAGTAAATATTTTTTTCAACTACATAGCCACAAAAAAATTATGATTATGGTTTTTAAACATTTATGACTAACACTTAAATAAAAAAACTCATGACCTTAAGGGATCATTTTTTCAACTATAAACAGATTTTCTTATTTCAAAATAAGTATTCATAATATCCCATAATACTCTACACATGTGAAAATTTTAAAGAAAAAAAGTCATTTATCATAATTATTCATAACCTTGGGAAAATGAAACATAATAAATGTGATCTCAAATTCTCATTATGGGTAAACATAAGCACTAAGAAATGAATGTCATAGGTGAGAGTAATATGACCTTAAAGTATGACGACATAATCAAAGTGAATGAGTATAACAAAAATGTATTCATACCCATCAAATCCTAGATCCTAAAACATGTGACATGGATAAAAATATATCATATAATGAGTTATAGGAATCAATAATCATGATCCAAGGAAATATTATAATCCCACCAAATGAATTAAAAATCTTTTTTGTATCTTGGAATATTTTCTTCATAAAATTATTAAAAACCCCTACATATGGAATAATTATACCACGTCAATACACAAAATATCTTATGTGTGACTTGTTAATAAGTTAACTACATCATCTATTAAGAGTTTCTTATATTAAATCAACTCTATTTTAATTATTCAATTATTTAGAGGGGTATAATTGACCACCAAGAATAAGTCAAAAAATTTACCTAATGTTTTTGGGTTATCTCCAAAATCAATCTATCATCAATATTGTTGATGTACCATTTCATGAAAAAAATTAAAATCATTCAGTTTTCAACAATATAATAACCATTATTCTTTTATAGTTTGACTTACCTCTTGGAAAGAAATGGGTTCAATGATAATCTCTTTGAAAAAAATCATAATTCATCCAGATATATAGTTTATATGTAATTATTATAACATATCCCTAGTGGATCATATTTTTTTTTACAAATTATCAATATAGATTCCATAATTAGATCATTAAAGAAATTCTTGAGAAAAATACTCATTCCACTTTGAAAATGGCATTTAAAAATAATCTAAAATATCAAGGGAATAATTATTTGAAATCAACTACGAAAAATTGAAAAAAAGATGTATTCAAATTATTTATGGATATACCATTGGGAAATTGCATTAATGATGCAAAGGAAGAAAAATGATTTTCGACAACTTCAGATACATATTGAGAACCCAATATAAATATTATTATTAAACCATTTTGTAAACAAATAAAACAAGGGTAAAATAAAAATATTTAAAATAATTAAATAATATTTAAAAAATTGGAAAACATTTTAAAAACATGGATATAGAAAGAATATTTTTTTAGCTACAAGATGATAAGTTTTTTCTACTTTTTTAAAAAACATTTTTTGAACCATTTTGAGTTACAAAGATAGGGAAATGGTAATTAAACAATGAAATAATAAAAATTTATAAAATAAAATAATAACTAAATTTGTCTATGAAATATTTATTATATAACTTCCTCAAATGAAATTCAAGAATACACAATCCCAATTAATAATGAATAGAAACATAAACCACTTACCACTTTGGTAAATTTTTATTTGTAAACCCCATTAATAATAATAAAAAGTGAATATTTAAAAATAATGAACATATGAAAATCAATGATATTAAATGTAAAATATTAAATATATAATACTCATAAAATGATATAGGTCTATAACATTATTATATGTCCCAAAGAAAGAGAATTTGATATGAATAACCTTTATAAAGATCATGTCATTGAATTTAGAATTATCCATTGGAGAGATTATGAGTAACACATATAAATCCAAAAAACTATTTTAAATTAAATAAAAATAAAAAATCATATTCACAAATAATCATGACATTATATAATTCATGAATATTTATATACCATAATTAATGAAAATTGAGTTAAAAAATCATTTCCCACTTGATATCTTCCAAGTCAAATCAACATTGAATTAATTAATATTAAATTTAACATAAATTATCATTATTTAATAAGGATTAATGATATATTGTTATAAAATGGTATTATATACGTGATATAAATTAAAATATGAGAATAAAATTAAAATATAACACAATGACATAAAATTGAGATGGAATCCCTTACCTCGAGTCCATACTTTCCATGTATGTCCATTTTCTCCTGTATAATTAACATTTATAAATTATTTAATTATTTAAAAACATTTTATTAGTTTATTACATTATAATTAAACCATTTTTCATTTATTTCAATAAAATATTTAATTACCTAATTGATTATTCCTACAAAAGGTTTTTTGTTGAAGATTAGTTCACAATTTAAAAAAGGTTTTGTTGTGTTTACAATAATCAAAGGGGTCATTGTTTTATTTTATCTTTAATAGTAATCATGAAATAATTATAATATTTATTCATAAATTATTATTTTTAAAAAAACAATGAAATATTGTTATATAAAATAAACTATGTTACAATCATGGAAAAGGTAGGCCATACGTATGCATTAGTAACATTTCCATTATTCACCATTCAAGTTGGAAAGAGGATAAGTAATATTTTATAAATATTTTATTGTAGTTATATCATAAAAATGATATAATTTTTTTAAAATATAATTATATATATTATCTATGTGATGTGGATATGAAAAAACGAACTGCATCACTTCGTGGAGGTGGTAATCTAGAAGTACACATGAACAATTTAATAATTTTTCAATGAATGTGAAGGTAAGAAAATAAAGGATATATTTCATTTTTAAGAAGATAATTTTTTATTTAATATCATATATATATGTGTGTGTGCTTGTGTGTTTGTGTGTTTGTGTTTCTATTAAATCCGTCATTATAACCATCCTTCAGAGGTGGTGATAGAAAACTAATTACATCGGTTCGCGTGGCGTTAGTCTACCATACACGTGAATTGAATGTTATATTTCCCATTTAATGGAGGTGGATATGGATATGAAACATTATACCAACATAAAAAAATCTAAGTACATTGAATATAATAGTTTTGTTTATAATTTTCTTCGAGTAAGAAATTATGGTGGTATATGTATAATTACAACTCAAAACGTTCGGTTAAATCTTTTACCTCTTCTTCAAACAAACACCTTTTTTATTCCATAATCCCTATATGGATTTTATTATATCCAATATAAGATATATAAAATGATGGGAGTTCTATTATGAAGGAATTTATTTAATTATTCTCTATACTATGTTGTTCTTTAATTTTTAATATAAGATAATATGATGTCTCTTTTTATATGTGAGGGGAGGGGAATACATGCAATTGAGTAGATTATCAAATTATTATAAATTATGATCAATTTAATATGGATTTAAAGTGATATAATTCTAATATATGATTATTATGAGTTGAAATAAAATTTTTATAATTTTTAATTTTGTTTTTACCCTTATATCATTCTTCTAACCCCTCATTATATATTTTGACAAATTTGATGATATTAATGTCTTATACACTATAAGGTCAGAAAATTTACTAAAAAAAATGCACCAAAAATAGATAATGGTTTATATTTATTCCATATCCCATTAAATTTTCAAAATATTGTACATTTTAATATTTTATATCATTTTATAAAATGTATTTTATTATAAAATATCATTAATGTCATTTTTTGTAAATACATGAAACATTATAATATAATGGTTGTATAACTCTTTAAAATGGATCCAAAAGGACATGGATTAAAATTGAATGATTAAATGGAATTATTGTAACCATATAATCAATTTATTACTGGTTTTGATAACATTTTAAACCATAACATTTGAATTAACCCCATGGATACCCAGTTTTAACCTTAACCGTGACAATGAGTTTTTCAAATTTAAGGGTTATGATATTACTTATATGGTGGCATTTGACACATAAATGGAAAAAGGATTAAATTTTAGTCATTTTATCATACCTAATATACTCTTTCATTGTTTTTAATATATTTAAATAATTTAATAAAATATTATTTAAATAAAAATAACATTGATTTACTTTTCAACAGTACTCATTTAGTTTGTCTTTGAATGAAACATGAAATAAAATGAGTTCAAATATAAACCATTAAACATCTTAAAATTTAAATATATATATTTTAAAAGAAATAACTTTATTCCAAACAATAAATATTACTTTTAGTGATTTTAAAATAATTTATGTTATTTCTTTACTACTTATACAAGTATTTTGTCGATGTTTGGTATGCCTTTATTGTATTAATTTCAACACTAAAATATTAAAAAATACAATGATAATAAAATTTTTAAATGTTCTTTATATTGAACATTTATATCAAAACATAATTTTTTATCAATATCACAATATATTGTAAATACTAAAAGCTGGAGAGAGACATTATTTACTTTATATTTTTTAAAAATATTATAAATTTTATATTCCATGGAATTTGGCTAAAATGAAAAAAATAATTATTATTATTTATATTAATGTTAAAAAACACTAATAAAATATATAAAAAACATTTTTAGAGTTATTTTTAGTCCTTATCATATTATATTTAATAGTAATTAGAAGATTTACCCTTACTAAGGTGGAAAGTTGTTACTATGGTTACAGTTAATGATGAAAACAAAAAATGGACATATTTTAAACATTTGAAAATCATGATTCAAAATATGAATTTTGTTCCATCAAGATTAAATTTTTAAATGATTCAAAAATTTCTTTAAATATAAACCCATAAAACATCACTAAAAATTAATTTTTAGAAAAATTTCTTTTTGAGAATAAATGAGCTTATACCAAAAATAGGTATAATGATTATCCCTAGGTAATTAATTTTATTTTATATATTTAAATTATTATTATATAAAATTATGATATAATTTAAATTATAAATGTAGTTTTTAATGAAAATAAATGAATCTTTTATAAATTTTTGTATTTTAACTAGTCATTGAAAAATAAACCTTTTTAGAAAACTTCTAAAATTTCATCTGAATATAATATTATATGACTGTTTCAAAAACCCTAACCACTTTATAATTTACCATTTTAAATGTTTCAGAAATTAATAACATTATATGTTCATAAATTTCAAGAAATAATACATTTTAAGAAATTTTTCTTTTGAAACATCAAATGACAATACTGAAAATTGAGTAATTATTTAATATTCATTAATCAATAAATTGGGATTATATAAAAATTTAGACATATATTTTCAAAATATAGTTATTCATAATCATACCTGAAAAATTAATTAATAGGTTATAATGGACTCATATGTATAATAATATTTCATTGTTTGTTTAGGCTATGGGTTTCATGTTTTATACGCTATCGAACAATATTTTCTTTTTAAATCATATGGTTTTTCTTTAACAATCATACTAACTATACATGTATTTATAAGATATAATATAAAGGTTTTTAATGGGTTTGTGTCTAAAAAAACTCACTTCTAATAATCTCCATCTATAAAGGGATCTCACTACCATAATATTGAGTGTTAGGATCTTTAGCTACCGATGATGTTCAAGTGGGTTTCAAAACCCATGATTGTCCGAGACGGGTTCCTTGATCAGCAATGTAATATATTAACATTTTATGATGATTTATTGGTATCATTTATTGTTAATATTTTACTTTTTATTTTTTATTTATTTTTACTTTGAATTGATTTTTTGGTGAAGAAAACATAATGAAGGAGGGTAGTGCATGGGTGGCGCATGGTTTTCCTTAATCATGTGTCATGGCCCAGTAAACTATGAAACCCTCTATAAAGGATAATTACACATTTGGAACTCATTTTTTCATAATTGTTTCCCAATTAATAGAAATTGTGCACCCCTACAATAGAGGTTCACAGTTTGGGGAAATTCTATTCCCTTGCCCATCAAACTGTGTGCTAGAATTAATGTCACCCCAAAATTGTTTAAAATTTTCCCAGACTTCCGAATTAACCCAAAATGACCGCCCCCCCCATTTGACCCTAATTCCTCTTTCACAATATCATAGCCTCCAGGATGGATTGAAATCCCTCCCGACCAATGTTCATTCTTCTTTTAAACCCAACTTGAAGATATGCACCCCCTCTATGTATGATAATCATATCCAGGTTGGTTTCCCATTCATCTTCTATTCTATTTCCACCGATTAATGGATTTTATTCCTTTTTTATTATATCTAGATCTAGGATAATAGATCTATATATATAATTTAAGGATCTTTATTATTCAATCTTGATTTAGGGTTTTATATTCTGATCTCATTTCATGTCATCGTGCTACTGAAATTTTGGGCATTTCAATTGGCATGTGTTCTACATCAAACATGATTTTGGTGGTTTATAATTAAAATCGCAAAGACTTTATGTAAATTAAAAATATTAAATTATATAATTACAATTATATATTTATCACTGGTTTTCATGATTTAATTAATTAATTTGATGAATTATTTAATTGAGGAGATATGAAATTTGTGATATTGGTTATTATAAATTTATATAATAAAATGTAGAATTAATTATGAGGTATTGAGTTTATTGATTTGAGATAATTAATTGATAAATTAATTACGAGATATTGAGATATGATGATGAGATAATTAATTATGGATTTAATTATTGGATTTGCATATTTTGGATATTGATTAATATATTGATGATCTAATTAATGATATTGATTTACTTAATTAGTTAAGAAATTAACTAAATGGATTTATGTGAAAATATAGTTGTTGAAAAAGTAATTAAATCAATATTATTTGTTAATTGTTGAATTTACTAGAGGACTTTCTGTGATCTATTAATTTTTTAATTAATTAATGTTCATTTTAAGATTAGTTAATTGTTGATATATCTAATGAAATTGTTATTTTTATGTTTTTATCGAATTGGTAATGAAATTGGGGTGATTAGATAGTTGATTTGTTGATTAGTGGAATTGATGAATCTAATTAATTATTGAATTAATTATAGTTATTTATTAGATTATTTAATTTTTGAGTTAACTAATAATATTTTTATGTTTATGTAATTGTTGAACTTGAAATGGAATGGATTTGGATAATTAATTGTTGATTTAATTATCTATTATGAATGGTAAACATTTAATTTAGTTGTAAAATAATCATTGAGAACATGGTAATTATAAATTCTATTTAATGAATGGTATCATGGCTATCTAGTTTTAAATTAAATAAATAGAACATGGTCCTTCTAATGTGTAATGTTTGAATGGTCACATGGTAATTTAGTTGTGAATTAAATAATGGAAACATTTTCATTCTATTGTGTAATGTGTAAATGGTAACATGAGATTTCAATTATAAATTAAATAATGATAAAAATGGAACTCTGAATATGATTTTTCTTATATATACTTTGGATTTGATCACGAGTCGAAGAAAGTATTGAGGTATAGTTATCTACGGGGACATAGGGGTTTTATGTTGTAAAATAAATATTAATTGATATTGAGATAACTTTTTTACTTATGAATTATAAATATTTAATTATACAACTCTATACAAATTCTATTAACTGGATCTTGTTTTAGACTCCTTTAATGGTGGCATGCTGACTTTTACTCATACCCTACTCTTGATGCCTGATAAGTGTCTAAATAGACATTGTTTTATTGATAGGATAAGGGAAAAGTGCCTATGTAAGATGGATGATATGAGCTAGATAATTGATGATGATACCAGACATGATTTTGGAATGGCATGGGGGATTCATTAGTGTATCTATTTTCTATTTCATTTTAGAGAAATGGCATGTAGATTTTCCTGACATATTTATTATTTAGTTGAAATTATATCTTCAGTTTTGGTCATCAGGTGATATTTGAATATTACTTATTATCTTTATGTTTTGTTTTATTTATTATTTATTTTTCAATATTGTTTCAATCCAAAAAAGAGGTTGCAACCTCCCCATGATAGATATTAGACCGTCGCTATAGGTTGGCAACATATGGCATATGGGAAGGTGCACATTTGGTCTAGTGATCAACCTAATAAGGGTATCGGTTTGTGACACCTAGGATAAGACGTTTTAATGTGGTATCAACACAAGTTTTATTTTCGTTTTCTTTTTTATAACTATTTGGGAAAGGTGGATAGGATACTAGGAATATTTGGTCCATGGTTATGAGATTGGGAATTGGAGTAGTTAGACCATATATATGGGAGAACCCATGTACCCAGGGCAAGATTGTGGTTATCATTGTTTTCTATTATAGTTGAATATTATTTCACCTAGGGTGATGCATTTGTTGTGAGCGATGATTAATGGTGTCCAAATTATCAGATTTTTGTCTTATAGCCCTCTATGGAACGGGAGTTGAATTTCCATTCATCATTCATGGAACTCCGTGTTATTATGAAATGTATCTTTTTCGGCATGCATGGAAAAACATGTTACAGGTATGTGGTTCAACATGAACTTGTTTTCCATTCTGATGAAATTTAAATGAAAATTGTTCCAAACATGAAATTGATAATGATTTTAATAGGACGTAATATGAGAAAAAATGTCTTTCTTAATGAGAGACATGAATAATGATAACGTGTTTACCTTAGTTAAATAGGACCTAGGTGTGGTATGGTTAAGTATAGTGACAATGCCTTGGTTTTGATAACATTGAGAGGGTGGGGTAAAATACATGATGTGTCTTGTTTTGTTTACCTATTATGTAAATATACTTATTTTGTGATATTTTTCCTATAGTGCGTGTTTTCATTGTAGGTAGTATGCATCTATGAAAACACTTGTTGAGAGGACTACCAAAGAACACAATTATAGATGATCCTATAATGGTGGAACCTGAGTCAGTAATTGTGCTATGTGAGGAATTTGGGAGTAGTTTTGGGATAACATTTCACGCTTACTAGAGAGTTCGAAAATTGACCTAGGGTGAGTTTTGAAGAGTATGCCTGATATAATGTGGTATTTTTCATTGCAACAACCTCTAACATTTATTATAGAGGGTGGACCTGAGGGAGAAAATATTGGTTTGTGTTTACTGATATTATACATGACCATTTAAAGACTCTATCTGAGATGTGGTTTATTTTGGATGGTTATATGCTAATAGGATTTGTGAATAATTGGGGGTACATCCATTCATAGACAAGGCGTGCTGTTGGTATGTTATAGAAGGACTTTTTGGAGTGGTTATTAGAGAACTTCTATCTAGAGATGCTGAGGAAAGGGAAAGAAACTGGGATCATGATTTTTTCTTAGGGGAGTGTGTCCATGATGGAATATTCTAGAAACCTTACAATTTTTAAATTTTATTATCTTTATTTTCAAGGAGAAGACATTTCTAAGGTGTGGTATGTTTAGGATTGGCTTAACTATGAGATTAAGTCCTTGGTTAACCTTTCCTGTTAATGAATTTTGTAGAGGTGGTGGATTAGGCACTCAAAGCATATGGGAACCAAAAGAGGCTTCCAATATAGGATTGATAGTTTTAGATTGATGATGAATATGTGCTACTCCCAAAAGCAGGAGGTGTATTAAAATAGCATTATTCACGGTACTGGGAATGAAGGTGAACATACAGAAGGATAACTTTCTAAAAACCTCAATTGATTGATCTATCACTAGTTTGGTAGGTCAAGACTCATTCGTAGATACTTCCCTAGAACACCGATAGAGTGTCTATATTTTAGAAATATCGTACATATATATAATATCTATATGACACATAGATTCAAAAGAAATTATATATATTATAGACACAATCAGGGTTCATGAAGGGGGTCTTATAAACTATATCAGTCTGGAAGCTAGTGTTCTACTAGTCGAGGTGGTAGAGGCAGTGAACATAGTGCTTCTCAGAAAGAGAATCTATATTAGTAGAGTGGTGTATAACAATGGTGTTAGACAATATCACATGGAATATGTGTAATATGGTTTTATGTAGTATGGCCTACACCTATAGAGAGAGATGTTGGACCATAGATAATGAGAAGTATTATTCCTATATGTTCTACATTATCTAGTGAATTATCTGATATTGGTACCTATCATTAATTTATTTATTTAAAAATAGCTAATGGTCTGACCATGGAAGTAGTTTTTGTGATTTGGGTGTTAACGATAGACACACATATAAAAGTATGGACAAAAGACATATTTATTTGAAATGGGTGTATAATATCCATGATTCGGGTGTCACCCAAATTTGACATGTACACGGTTGGTTACATGATCTCAACTGAATTTCCCTGAATGCCAGAGGCTGGCGACTAGCATTGAGAGCCTTGTGTGTTATTGTGTGGAAACTATTCCCTCATTGGCAGATAACATAGTCGAAGAAAACAGCAATCAATCGGGGAATAGTAATACGATACAACAGAAGTGAACATTTGAAAGCTAATAGTATAAACAACTTCAATATATATGAATAAATGACGCATGTCTCATGTAATTATGTAATCATCCAAAAAATTCCAATGTTGGAAATATAGTAATGAAACCAAATTATAGAAAACACTAAACTCCGACATCATCACAAGCCTCATCTTGGTCCCTTGGTCTCCCGCTCTAATTGAAATCAAGTACCTGAGGAGGAAGGGAATTTTCACATATCTAGACTTGAAACTACATAATCTGTTTGGGTCCAAAATCATGATCCAAAAATTATTTGAGATGAATCTCATTAGGCAACAACAAAATTTCTATGCCTACCTGTCAGTGAATATTTATAGCATTTAATATATAGAAATGAATCAATAAAATAGGGAGTACTAAATAGTATACTCTCCTACTGTTATCAATTACATTCATTTACATTTATAAATTATTCAATCAAATGAATAATTTATCCTCAAGTTCAATCCTAATCACTATATCCTCCTGTATAAAAAAATCAAATAGGCATCTCAAAAGACTATTTAAACAATCATTTAAGTCAGAGCCCATTATAGTTATTTGGCTTGACAGTCTTATCAAAATCAATCAATCATTTACAAGTAACCCTCTTGGAATGTTGACATAGTATAACAGCTCTAGGTTAACATATCATTAATAAATTACAACAGACCACCTGGTAATCCCTCATGATCAATAAACCTTAGTCTACATTACATCAATAATTATAAAGACCCTCTGGAATCTCTCATAGTCAATCCACTATGATTTAACATTCATTTAATAATTACCATATAGGTAGCTCTCAAGGTCAAAACCCTCTGGTCTATGACCCCATGACATCTATCATAGTCAATACCTCAATTCAATAATAAAAATATTTATGCAGAAATGAACTTGCCTCAGGAATCTCTCACACTCAATTATATTTGGCAATGAATTCACAATGAAAATCACATGCAACTCAAATAAACAATAATTCAATCATAATAACACTAGGAATGGAAAACAAAGAAAGCCTAAATTTTATTCTAAACCGAATGGACAAAATAAATCAAACATGGGGAACACTCCCATATTCTATAAAATAAACCCAATGCATATTCAATACCCCATTCTCAATCAAACACACCATAATAAATCTTAATTGGGGATAAATTACAAAATATACAATACCCTAATCATGGATATTCGACACTGTTAGCATATATAATTCAATGTCAAAAAAATAAAGGCACAAACCACATACCTCGATGTTCAATGATGAACACTCTTGATGAAAGGAACATGTATTAGACTAGAATGACATATATATATGAAAAGGTTATAAATGATAAACCCTTGATAAGTCAAGAGAGAGGAAAAATTTGGAAGGGAGGATCTAGGTAAATAGAGAACTCACTAGTGGGAATCCAACTCACCCGGTGGAATCACAATATGATCTTGGAAGGGGGAGTGGGAAGAGTTCTATGATCATTGGTTGTACGTTGCTCTCTTGTATGAAATGAGGGGAGAATAAGAGCATTCCAGAGATGATACATGTCCCTGGTTTGATGCCCCCCAAAGGTGCGCCGTACCCAGTTGGTCACATGGCCTTAATCACTTATCCCTGAATGCCAGAGGATGCCGAATAGAAGAGAGGTCCTTTGGTGTGATAGTGGGGAAACTATTCCCTCAGTAGAAGAGTAACAAAGTGGAAACAAACCATAAACACTTTAATAAATAGTAATATCATACAACAGATATAAACAGTGGAAGACCAATATTATAAAAAACTAGAACATATATGAATAAATAATGCATGTCTCATGTAACTTCTAAAACAACCAAACAAGTCACAATATAGGATATACAATACTGATGCCAATGTATAGAAAATAGTAAACTCCAATAGCATCACAAGCATCATCTTGGTCCCATGCTCTCTAGCTCCAACAGTTATCTAGTACTTGATGAAGAAGGGAGCTTTCCCTTATCTATACCTGCAACCGTATAATCTGATTGGGTCCACAATAATGTCCCATATAGGGTGTGAGATGAATCCTTGTAGGAACCAACCAAAATATATGTTCCTAACTATGAGTGAATAAAGATATATATATATATATATATAGGAAAAAATAAGTAGAAATTAAGCAATAAAGTATGAATAACTCAAAAGTAAACAATCCTACAGTTTTTAATTGCATTCATATAGAATTATAAATTATTCAATCCATTGAATAATTTACCATTGGTATCTATCCTAATCCATGTATTCCCCTTTATAACAATAATAAATAGGCATATTAGAAGGCTATCTAAATAAAAAAGTAAGACCAAGTCCATGATTGTGCTTTGGCTTGGCAAGATCATCACAATCAATCAATCATTAACAAGAAACCCTATGGGAAATTTTACATAGTCTAACCCATCAAGTTTAACATATCATTAATCAATTTGAACCGACCACCTAGGTTTCTCTCACCGTAAATACCCCTTGGTCTTCATAGAAACAGTAATTATAATGACCCACTACGATCTCTCATAGTCAATGACATATGGTCTAACATACATATAATAATGACCCTTTCGGTAAAACTCATGGACTACCCCCTTTGGTCTATTACCCCACAACATCTCTCAGAGTCAATACCTATGGTCAATGATAAAAAAATTTATACATAAATGAATTTACCTGAGGAATATGTCATAGTGAATTCCCCATGGACATAATTTCACAAGTAAAATCATATGCCTCGCCAATTAATAATAATTCCATCCTAACAACACTATGCATGGAAAACAATGCAAGCCTGACATGATTTCTAGACCCAACTTCAAAAATAAATAAAATATGAGAAATGTACCCATAATCATGGAAATAAACCCAAAAAATAATCAATAACCCTTTCTCAATCAGACAAACCATAACATGTATTAATCAGGGTTAGATACCAAAATACAGAATACCTTAAACATGGGTATTTGGAAATTTTAGCATATTTAATCCAAATACATAAGAGAAATGCACAAACAATCTACCTTATTATTGTATGATGAAGAATCTTGAACAAAGAACCAATAATTATCCTATAAATACATAGATCCCTGAAAAGGTTAAAAAAATTAACTGTAGATAAATCAAGAGATGGTGGAATTTTTGATAGAGGCTCTAGGGAAAGAGAGAACTCACTCAAGGGGATCCAACGCACCTAGTGGCATCTTAATCAATGCTCAGATGGTGGAACAAGTGTATTTTGAAGATCTTCAGTCATACGTTTCTCTCCTATATGAACAAAGGAGAGAAGAGGACCGTTTTGGAGATGAGATGTGACCTCGGTCCAATTAATTAATGAAAAAGAAAATTACACATTGTTTCTTATATAATATACATGTTGTGTACTAGCCTCAACCAGATCCCCCTTTAGGCGGTCAGCCAGGTCACCTAAATGGCCATGTACTCGTCCGTTACATGGCCATTACATGGTTATGCGTGGAATCTGGGTACATAATGTGTACTCAGGATTACATGGTGTGTACATAGAAAATTTGAAAATTATTCCTTTTTCCTCAAAACAACCCAAAAACAAGATCCATATATGTAAAGAATATCTGGGTTCTTAGAGGGTTTTCACTAAATGTTGGAGAGTAAAATATTATGTGGCATTTCTATATTCTTGACATGTCATGATTTGAACTACTTTGGGTGTGGAATAGTTATTTGAATACTAATAGCACATTAATTTTTACTCGAGGAAAAAAGATTATTACATATCTGAAGGGTGACAACTATATATACAAGGGATAGTGAAATATAATTGTAGTATGACCATGGAAAATTACATATAAAGCAAGAGGCCTCATTTCCTAGGTTTCTATTCTATATTAAGATGACAGAGGTGTAAAATGAAATTTCATTATACCCATAGTATATTGGTTTCAAGATGAATTTACTGAAGACTTATTTGGGCTGCCAGTTGAGAGAGTCATGTAGTTTACTATTGAGCTATTCTCTGGGGTTTACCCAATTTTGATTACAATATAAAATATGGAACTGATAGAGTATAATTACCCTAAGACTCAGTTGGAGGGGTCAGAGGATATGAGACTTATATATCCAAGTATATCACCGTGGGGTTCATCAGTTTTGTATTCTAATAAGGAGGATTAGAATCTATGTTTATGTGTTGATTACCAAAAGTTGAAATGGAATACAGTGAAGAACTGATATCATCTTCCATGAATTGATGATATTTTTTACCAGTTTATAGGATATTTTTTCATTTAAAATACCAAGATGATATCAGGGTATCCTCAGTTCAGATTTCAAACTCTTGATATATCATGGACTTTATTCAAAAGTCGGTATGGCCTATATGACTTAATCATAATTCCATTTGGGTTGACAAATGAACTAGTATTGTTTATGGTCGTGATGAACCGAATCATCCAGCCGTACTTGGATTGGGTTTTTGTGGTGTTTGTAGATGATAACTTGGTGTACTCAAAAACTCATTATTATCATTCCCAACAACATTACAACATCCTGGGTGCACTAAGGGATAATCATCTATACATAAATCTATCTATGTGTCAGTTTGTGATTGATCAAGTATATATCTTGGGTCACATAATCTCATAGGAATTTTTGTCGATAGACCTATAGAATGTTCATGTAGTTGTTTCATGGGATAATCCCTAGAAGATTTTCAATATTAGTAGCTATTTAGAGTCTTCAGGGATTTATTAGAGATTCATTCGAGACTTTTCCCATTTAGAGGTGCTGATTATGGGAATAAAAAAGAACTGGATAAAGTTTGACTGGTGATAATCATGTGAGAATTATTTCTATTAATTGAAATATAATTGACATTGGCACCAATATTGATCATACAAAATTCATGTGAGGAGTATATAACGTATTTTCAGGCTTCTAGAATTAGACATGTAGCTTTATTGATATAGGGAGATAAAGTTGTGGGTTATGGGTTTCAATAGTTGAGGTCATATGAATGGAACTACCCTACACATGGCCTTGAGTTGGCATCATTGGTTTATGATTTAATCTGATGGAGGATTGACCTATTTGTTGAAAGGTATACTATGTATATAAAGAAACTTATCGTGAAGTATATATCTTTTTAGTGAGATTTGAATCATTGGATGATGAGATGGGTTGAGTATATGTATTCATATGATTTCGAGCTAGAATAAGAGCACAAAATGAGAAATAGTGTTTCTAATGATTTCAGTAAGAAAAATCAGACTCAGGTGGTTCAGGAGTTTAGTGTTGAGTGGAAGATAATGGATTTACTAGCCGAGATGCAATTTGTGTTTTCAGAGAGTTAGGATAAGATGACCCTCATTTTAATTTCAATGAAGTATATTCATTTGTAAGAGATCACAGATATATTATTTGAGGATCCAGAATGTTTCAACTTCATGGAAATCCTTGAAGGTGGGGAGTCACCTTCATATCGGTCCATAGATGAAAATGATATCATCTATGTCAAAAATCATGTTGTTAGGCCTATGACTATGTAGGAGGTGTTTGTGTGTGTGTTTCATGCCTCGAACAGGGAGGTAGATCTAGGTGTGACCAAAATGTTACATGGACAATGATGAATTTTTTTGTGAATGAGCATGAAAAAAGACATAGCAGAGTCTGTGAGATGATATAATAGTTTTTAGAAGGTTATGTCCAAACATCAATGACCTGGACGATTTCTAAATTCATTGATCATTCTTGAGTGGATGGGAAGACATTACTATGGAATTAGGGGTGGGTTTCTAAAATATTACTCAGAATAATGATTCTATTTGTGTTCTTGTAGAAAGACTGAGAAGGGTAACACATTTATTTCCTATACATGAGTCTTTTTCTGTACTGGACGATTTAAATGTCCTGGAGATAGTTCATATATAGGGAATGACACATACTATTTTTTTATTCCATGATTCACGTTTTACATAATTCTTCTAGAAGGGCATCTAAAAGGTTCCTGGCACACAGGTGTTTTAGAAAAAATATCCACCAAATGATTGATGGGATGTCTGAGCATACAATAAAGGTACTTGATGATATTCTATGAGGGTGTGTTCTAGAATTTAGTTGGACATGTGAGAATCACCTATATTTTGTGGAGTTTTCCTATAATTAAAGTTGTTATGAAATGAGACAGATATCACCATATGAGGCGCTTTATGGTAGGTTGAAAATATCTCCTCTACACTGGATGGAGGTAGGTGACTCATAATTATTGGGATCAACTCTCGTGTAGGAGACATCCTAGAAGATTTAGGTGATTCAGAATCAAATGTATATGGATCGAAGTAGATAAAATTCATATGCTAATAGTATTAAACAAACCACTACTATTTATAGAGGGAGATCATATATTTCTTAAAGTGTCATCTAGGTTGGGTCACCATAAGATATAAAGATATAGGAAAAGTTGGTGCCCTGGTTCATTGGACTGTTTGATGTTGTGGAGAGAATCTAGATATCGGCATACTTATTTGATCTTCTACCAAGGTATAGAGTTATTCATGAAATTTTCTATGTGTCTAAATATAAACAATATCACCCTAGACCTTCTCATGTCATTTATGTGGACGATATTGATCTTGATATATATGTTTCCTTTGAAGAGAGTCATATACAAGTGTTGGATCGCAGTGAGAAAGTGTTGTGGGGAAATACTGTACTGATAGATCATGTATTATGGCAACATGGGTGTGTATAAAATGATACATTAAACAAGGATGAAGATATACGGGCCTAGTGGCCCGATATTTTTAATTCGGATTCTTAGAGATGGTAGGGAGTGAAACTCAGTGATGATTTGTTATTAGGTCGGGAGATTGTAAGATCCCTACCCTTTCTGCACATGTCTCGGTCTTGTTAATAGGAACTAATTTTCATTAAATTGAGTACATTTAGATTGGGGTTTTCCTTTAATGTGTTTATGGGAAAATTTTAGAAAATGTTAATGAGGGAAATGCATAGGTGATGAATGGTTTTTCCTAATCATGCGCCATCACCTAGAAAAAATGAAACCTTGGATAGAGGGGAATTTCATATATGTTTCTTATTTTGTCAAAATATGCACCATTTTATGATAAATCTTGCACCCCTATAATAGAGAAGCATGGTTAGGCACACGATTAAGGGAAACTGTGTTCCCCTACTAAGAAAACTATGTGCAGGAATTAAAGTCCCCTGAAAAAAAGCTTTAAATTTTTATACTAATTAACCCAATGATGACCCCCATTCGGCCTTAATTACACATTCATTATTTTAGAACCTCTTAGATGGATTAAGAGAATTAATTTCCCAAATTCATTGTAATTAAAATCTCGGATAGATGATCGGCAGACCCACCCAGTAAAATAATCATATCCTACTTTGTTTCACATTCTTTTTTTGTTCTTCCTCCACCCTATGAAATTTTTTCTTTATATTTTGATTACAAATATATATATATGAAGGATTTTTAGAACCTGATATATACATGAATTATCTTGATGTATTTTATATTTTTTAGGGTTTATATTTGGATCTGAATATATGTTGTTGTCTGGTCAAATTTTGGGGACCCATTGGCAAGCATTCGACATCAAACATAAGGTAGGTGGTCTATAATTCAAATAAAAAATTCGCTATTTATTTTTTTTATATGTTATTGTATAATATATATTATATATTTTGAAATTGTGTTCAGGATTTAATTAATTAATTTCATGAATTAATTAATTGGGGAGATGTGAATTTGGGATTTTGGAAATTTTATATTGAGAAAATTAACTATAGAATTAATTATGAGGTATTTAGTTTATTGATATTTTGATAATTAATTTATGAATTAATTATTAGATAATAATATTTTAGGATGAGTCAACTACTTGTGGAATTAAATTTGGGATTATGATTTTGTGGATATTGATTATTTTATTGATGAATTAATTTAGGGTATTAACATACGTAAATTATTAGGGAATTAATTAAGGAGAATACAATGATAAATAGATTTTTAATTAAAAATGAAATTTGTGTGATTATTGGATAGATTAATTTCCTAGAGTAGTTGATGTGATTAATTAATTTTTTAATTTAATAATGTTATAGATATGACTATGTAATTCATTAGCCATTGAATTAAATTATTGTGTTAAACTAATTGTTGAAGTAGTAATGGAATTGATGTTTATCTTTAATTGATGAATTAATTGTGTGTTATTAAGGGTAACATAGTCATTTAGATGTGAAATAAATCATGGTAACATGTTCATTCTATTGTTTATTGTATAAATGGTAACATAGTAATTTAGTTGTGAATTAAAAATTTGAACATGGTAATTCTAATGTGTAAAGTATGAATGGTACCATAATTATTTAGTTGTGAATTAATGATTAGAAACATTGCCATAATATTGTTTAATGTGTGAATGGTAAAATGGTAATTAAGGTATGAATTAAATAATGGTAATAATATAATTCTCATATCTGAAGTCCCTCAGACATACTTCGTGCTCCAATATGAGATGATGTTGGTATTGAGGAATGAGTTTATATAAGAACCAGGGGTGTATATGGTTAAATGAAGATTAATTTTTAGTGTTATAAGGATTTAGTTATGAATTATAAATAATTCTCTATACAACTACATAAACATACTATTGACTTGATCTTGTTTTAAATGTTTTTGGTGGTGGCCTACTGAGTTTTACTCACACCCTACTAAGACATCCTGATAGGTACACAAATAGAAATTGTGTTTTTTGGAAATGTTAATGGAAAATTACATTTATTAGATGGATGATATGGGATGGAGAATGGATTATGGAAATGAACATGATCGAGGACCCACTTGTAAGAATCATCGAGTTCTTTATTTTGGGTTTCATTTTAAAAACATGACACGTACATTTGCATGACAAATTTTTTGTACTGATGATATTGTATCTCATGTCCTACTTATCAGGTAATATTGGCATCATTCCAGTTATGGTTATATATTGGGTTATTTATTATTTATTTTCTATAGGTTTTTATCTCTGATAAAGAGGGTATAGTCTCGCAATGGATGATATTAGACCCTCACTACTAGTCGGTAGCCTCCTGAAAATAGGGAGGTGTGCTCGAGGTCGTGTGACTGGCCGACTTGGGTCATCAGTGTTTGGCACCTAGGTCGAGACATTACAACCACCATTGTCAATGGACTAATAACATGAATCCATAAATCATTTGGGGGGGGGGGGGGTTTACTATTTTATGCACCGAGCTATTTCGGAATTCCAATATCAAATTTTCACTAAAAAAATCTGGGTTTATCTAAGGCAAGACATTATCAATGCTGGATAAACATAATGATAAATCCACCTTTATCAGCAATATAAATCTTATAATAATTAGAGACCTTCATGAACAATAGAAAAAATCACATATTAAGGTGGCATTTATAAGTTCTAATTAAAATAAAAAATAAAGGGGACTATTAATCTGCGCTCATAATGGGGGGCCTTTATCAATGATAAAAAATTCACCAATAAATTCCACCACTATTTGATCTTTTTTAGTGATGATAAAGACCCTTCTTTATCTGCACTAAAGAATCATTGATAAAGGGGGGCCTTTATCAGCACTAAAATAATGTTGATAAAGGACCCCGTTATCCATTATTTTTTGTTAGAACAAATAGAGGCCCTGGTTTATCAACATGTTTTACTAGTGTTGATAGTGGGTATTTTTAATAAAAAAATTATAAATCATTGAAATTAATATGTTAATAAACGAATATATTTATATTGAAATAAATATATTTTATTTTATTAAAAAAATATGATACGTTTAAATTCTAATTTACACATAATTAATATTTGTCTGATTATTAATAACTCATTTTCATTTAATAAGAATTAGATGAAATAAAAAATCAGTAAACTAATGAACAATAAAAGATATATTTAACACATTACACATGTTAAGAAAGTCATAACTTTTGATTTGGGTGTCCATTTGAGTTCTACCACATATAAAATCAAATCCGACAAAAATATATATGATGTACTGACTTGGCGGGACCCCATTCACCATTCTATGAGGCAAAAAAGACACATAATGCCTCCAAAATTGAGTTTTTAGTTGGTGTATCCACATTTTTTATATTCGATGATATTTTAAGTTTTTTATGTTGGACTTATTTTCCTTTTTTAGTGGAGACTAAATTTATTCACATGGTCTAAATTAATTTTTATATATATTATATTTTTGAAATTTCATCATTTTATATATTGTAGTTTTATTTATAATTAAATATTTGAATATTAAATTATATATAAATTTAATAAATAAATTGTATAATTACACATTTAAACTTATTCTCATAAAATATTGACTTTAAATATTGAAACTACATTGAAATTAATACGAATTATTCATTTTATTTAGAATAATAAATTCTATATTTTATTTACCTTATAATTATGAATTAATATGTGTATATATACATATACATGTATTATTTAAATATAAGAATCTCTATGGCAACAAAACAGTATATATTTATATGTGTATTCTAATATCTATCAATAAATTCATATATATATATATATATTGGTTTATATAACAAAAAAAATCTATATTTGTGTGTGAAAATATGTTTGTATATTTGCATCTATATGATAATTTCTTAAATACATCATATATAAATGTACATTTATAAATAAATCATTAAATATATAATTAAATATTCTATATAAACATATTTAAAGTAAATATTTATAAATTCATTATATGTAAATTTTTTCAATATATAGAATTATATATGAATGTGTTTAAATATATATTCGTAACAGTATAGACATATAAATGTATATTGAATGTAAAAAATTAATATCGAGCCATATTTAAAAAATATACATAATATCAATCAATATTTTTATGTATTTCATATCTTGACACATTTTAGAAATGCATTTATATCTGAACATACAATATATATATATAATTTAAAAATTTGTTTAAGATAATATAAAACCATTTTTCAATATTATAATAATACATGAATATATATTTATTAAAATGAATACTTATATTTATAATTTTGTATATTAATAAACAATATATATTTTTATTTATAATATAATATATATAAATGAATATTCTTATATATTATATTTTTATAAATATAAGTATGCACACATCACACACCCATAAACATATTTTTTTTGAATGTATTTAAAAAATAATTATGTTAATATATGAATAGAAAAGATGTATGTGTATATATATATAAATAAATAGACATATCATAAAATATATAATAAAATAAGTATGGTGTAGAGGTATTGGAATTTATATCACAAAAGGAGATCCAATGATCAAATCTAGGTGTTCATATGGGTCAACAGAAGGATGGGAAATAAAAAATTAAAGATAAACAGGGTTTCCATGCACTGAAAAAGGGTGGTGGTGGATACATGGGTGGAGTCTATAGGGGTGAGGTGGAGGGTCAGATAAATATTCTTATAAAGGTTGTGAAAAGCAATGAAAAAAGGTGCGGGCGGAGCACTTCATTTTTTTTTGAAAATTTTATCAGTTATTTTTTTAACTATAATAAAAGGACTTCTTTAAAACAAGATTTTTAGTACTGATAAGGGTTTTTACCATAGCATAGATTGATAGTGAATTTTTAGCAATTATATTGCCAATTTTTATCACTGTTAAAAGAGCAACCTGTAGTAGTGTGAGTTTTCTTATTATTTTAATTTCGGCATCAATTATTTATTTTTCATTATGTGTCAAACTCGATATGCGGAAGTACATAAATTCAATACATAAATTTCAACTAATCATAATCACTCAATTAATATTAAGATTTAAATTCATAAATGTATATATATTATCACATTTTCATATCAATAACATTTAGTTTTAATTTTCTCTACTAAATATGATTTAATTTTTAAATTGGGAATTCACACCCCCTCGTTCCATATGTTCTTTTGAAAAACACAGTTTCATATACATAAAAATTTAATCCTATATGGTTATAATTTATTTTTAATATAATATGGAATCATTTTCTTATTCACATGCTCTTATATTTGATTGTCTGGATTACTCTAATTAGAAATATTATTTGTCAATATTTCTTAGTAGTGTTAGTTACCATGTCTATGAAATGGTTTTTCATTATGACACTTCCAATAAAGATCCCGAATAGAAGTTGACACTCAGTGACATTAAATAATTTAAACATAATGGAAAATCTATGAATTTTCTAAGTTTAATTTTGACTATAATGAATTTAATCATGTTTATTTTTTTAAAAGATCATATGAAAATTTGAAATTACTTAATGCCACTCATAAAGGAATGAATTAAGGTAATTATACTTTATTAATATTGTTTTGGAATGATATTAAAATATTTTATATACATCTAAATAAATCCATTAGTTTAAATATTACATGATTTATTGACATATTCAATGGTAGAAAGTCTCTAAGTGATGATTTTTCTACAAATACATTAGTAAAAGTGATACACAGGGTCTTTTTGACAAATTAGGAACCCAATGTAACTATTATACAAGAAGTGAAGGATGGGATTAAAATTATTCTCAAAGATCTTATTAGATATATAATTATTCAAATAATTACTATTCAGTAAGAATGATATAATGTTAAACGTGAAGATAAATATGTAAATTAATAATTTACCATTAATTCATCAAATAATGATTCATCTAGAGGTAAAGGTCAATAATTTTCTCAAATATCTAACAATATAGACTAATTATTCTATTAAAATGATGCTTCAAATTGATCTAAGAAGGTGAATCAAAAGATAAAAACATAATTGATATTCAATTAAGGCAAGAAAAAATGTCACAATAAGATAAAATTCCCCATCCACAAAAAGAATTTTAATAAAACTAAATGATACAAGAAGGGTCTAAAAATTATGAACTGGAATATATGTGATGACTCCATAGACTCAATATTCATATCCACTTAAATTGAAAAAATTTCTATGTGCATCATGCAAAAGATTGACTAATACATCATGGTTAGTAATAAGATTTCTATATTCTCCCCCTTTTATCCTCTCCAACTTATTCTCCCTCTACCTTTTCCAATATCCCCTCAAGTAATCATAATTATAAAGACCTAAAATATTCAGGTGAACAACTATAAAATGGATTTCATCAATATAATTCATTATATAAAGAAAATAATAAAAAATCATTTCATGTTTTAAAGGAAAAGAAAATATTATTAATGAGAATGAAAAATTCAAGAAGGAATACAAAAATTATCATTAAAAATTAATAATCTAACAAATATTAATAAGATAAAATCTATTCTCTAAGTCCTTAAAAACTATCTCTCCAAATTTAAACAAGGTGAAAAAATATATATAAATTATGGTGATCTAAATGGTTTGGAAGATAATTTTCTGGTCTTGGTTTCCCAAATCCTGAAAAGATCTCAAAAAATTATTTGAAATCAAATTTTATTAAAGCTTCCTCATAAGATGTGTCCTGAAAATATTTTAATTGAATCAGACATTTAACTAATCAAGGAGATTAGAAAAAGTCATGATATGGTAGAATAAATCAGTTAATATTTCATCCAATATTTCTAATATAAAACCTCATAATAATAGTATATTTATACCTAAATCATTATTTCCTAACATTAGTTGACCTATGATTATTTGTGTCTAAAATAATTAGTCATTTTAATTTTTTATAAAAAGTGTATTCAGAGAAAAACCTATGAATTTATATAGTTCATACATAATCATTTTTTAAGACACATGTGTGGAGATATCTATGAATTACATCAAAATAATAAAATAGATAGAGGCCTTATCACATTCATTGATAAATATATGGCTATGATAATAAATAAAGTTACCAGCAGTTAATAAAACTCAACTCTCACTAAAATTTTATATTTATCAAAGTCTTAAAATTTACATTTCTATTATTTATATATTCTTATTTTCATGCTTTTAAAATTATTTCAAACCTTATTTATGTAAGGTTGTTAATTAAAAATAAAATATTATTTTACCATGTCTCATTTTAAATTTTTTTACAGAATCAATTTAAAATCTCTCACTAGCTTGAATGTCTGATGCATGAGTGAAAAAGTTAGTGAGTCATGTAATTCTCATTGATTACATGGTCATTTAATCATACACTCACTTTTCAAACATAACTATTTACAACTAGTTTGTTATTTTACTAAATAATATTTCAATGATGATAATGGTTGTGAATCATGTAAATATGGTAATAAAAACAAATCATAATTTAAATATAGAAAAATTATTTATTATTCTAATGTTTTTTAATTAATTCATATTGATTAATTAATTTTTTAAATGAATTCATAATATTCCTTACTACATATTTCTTATCTCATAAAAGTGAATTTTGTATATACATAATCATGTTTTGTAAAAAAGATGAAAATGATAAATGTGATTATATTATATAAATAAAGAGTAATCATCATATAGAATTAGATAATAATTAATTTTAAGGGTTGTGTTTATCTAAAATCTATATTAATTCATTTTATACACCTTTAACACAGCAACATGTTAGTAGACAGTAAAAACATATAATCCAAAAAACAATCAAATTATTTTAAATGAATTTAAATTTCCAAAAATATTTGATATTAGGCCATCAATAATATTTGTTTTATATTTATTATTTTTTTAAGAAACCATATCTCAAAAATAACCCTTTTTAACATTGTAAAATTAAATATAATAAATTTTTATTTTTTTAATTTATTTGATTGTAAATGTTTTTTTTTGTAAACACAAAATAAAATATTGGAAAATTTGATTCATAATCTGAAGAAGTTATCTTTATTAGGTACTCTAATTTAAGCAAGGAATACTTTGGCTTTATTAAAAGGAATAAAACATTAGAAGAATAAATACATATTGAATATTTAAATTTTACAATATATATTCATAAAAATAATTTTAAACTGTTGTTTTAACTTAAAATAAATCGTTACAAACTAAATATGTTAATATTGATAATACATATCCCTAAAATTATTTTCTTAATTTTTTAATTTTTTTTAATAAAATCCACTTGGAAATTTCATTGGATATTTTCAAGAGGGAACACATCCTATAAGATAGGTCTTATGTGAGGCTAAAAATGTTAGCTTTGTGTCTCATTTAGAAACCGAAAATATATATAATGAAAATAAAGAAAAAAATTGGTTCTTTCCAAAAAATAGTAACTAAATAAATTAACTAGAAATAATGTATGGAATCTCATGGAAATTCTTAATGATTATCCTATCAAAGGCCATTAATGGTTTTTAAGAATAAGTTAGATGATATTGGGAATATCACTAGAAAAAATGTTAATATAGTAGGTAAATTTTATAGCCAATAAAAAATAAACTACATCGAAACCATTTCACCCACCACTCTGTAAGAATACATTTTAATCTGGTTGGGATTCACATGTCACAATAATTTTAAGCTCTTTTAAATGGTTGATAATATTAATTGTAATCATGGTTTTATTAATGAAATTCTTTTTGTTGAAAACCCATATAGTTTTGATGATCTTGTTTTTCTCAATCATGTTTTCAAATTTACTAGACAACTTTATGGTTTAAAATCTTCTGATAAGACTTTTTATGAATTTTTACTTGATTTTATTTTATCTAATGGATTTAAAATGGTAAAATCAGACTTCAAAAGTTTTCTAGAACAAATATCAAATGATTTGTTAATTTTATAAAATTATCTTTATGAGTATTTTTTGGAAATTGTAATGAATCTATTTTCTTTGAATTTTATATTTTAATCAAAATATAATTTTAAATTATCTTTATTAGTGAACTAAAATTATTTATTGGTTTTAAAATTTCTTAAAATAAAGATTTTATTTTTATAATACATATAAAATTCACTAATTAAATATTAAAATGGGTTTTCATAGATTAGGATAAGTAAATAAGTATGCACATTAGTGAAACTTATTTCCTAACATTGGATGAATCTGGTAGGAAAGTTGACAACAAGATTTGTAGAAGTCTGATTAGAAGTCTGATTTACCTTACTATAACCTTACTTGAAATCCTACTCATTGTATTTCTTGATTACGATTTCCAATAAAATCTAAACGTCTATAATCTCTAATATTCCTAAATTATTTTTTTGTTTATTAAAAAAGGAACTAAAAATCTCAATTTATTTTGTCCAAAAGGAAATTTTTTTTAATAACTAGTCTAATTATACTGGAATCGATATAAATAAGAAAAGATAAGTAGTATATAAAACATGAATTAAATTTATCTTGTCTCATAATTTAATAACAAGAACAAATATGTTTCTCTTTATATACCCAGAGTAGAATATATAGCCACTGGGAGTTGATGCCCCTAGATAATATGGCTGAAATACAATGTCATGGACTATGGGATTATATATGACCATATACCTATAAAATGTGATAATACTAGTAGCACTAAAATTTTCAATGATATTATATAGAACACACTATCTACACACATGTACATTAGGTATTATTTATTAACAGACCACTTCTAAAGTGGTGATATTATATAGGATTTGTTTTGTGATGGACTTTCAACTCTATAATATTTTAAATAATCCTAAAAATTTTAATCATTTTAAATTTAGTAATTGAGAGTTAGGAATGGTATAATTATGATGAATTCTATTTGACCATCGATATAATGAGTATAAATTTTTAAATATTAATTAATTTTGACTATTGATCTTGTTTTAAATATTTCTGTCTTTATTCTAAACTTCTTGAGATTTTTTATTTACTTTTATTAATTTATTCTCATTTCATCTCTTGGATATGATCAACATATCTATCTTATTATTTTATTCTAGGGAGATACTTATCTCTTAAATTCTAGAATATACCTTATGAACACATTTTGTTATAATATTACTTTTCAAAATAACAAAAATCTTATTTTCAATCTGCAAAGTCATTTTTTCTAAAACAATACTTTTTAATATAATATTTTATGATTTTTAAACCACATTTTTATCAAAATTTTATACACCTTGTTTTTAGTCTATTTTAATTTGTTTTATTTAAAAACATCTATTATAAATTATATATATTTTCAACTTATTATTATTTAAAAATATGTTATCATTTATTTCACTAAAGAGACAATTAATTATTAGTAAACACTATTTGTATACATGTCTCTATAACAAATTTTTTTGAGTTATCACTATCAAAATAAAAATTATTGGATTATGTAGGGTTATGTTTTAATATTTAATGGAAATATATCGATATATTTGAAATCAAATTATAGATTTAAAAGCATATTATGTGGAAAGGTCTGTTTTTGAAAAGGAATGTAACTAATTGTTTTAAAATCATTTTCTTTTTGTTCTCCCCATTCATTCTCTTTTTTCACTCACCTTTATCTTTTAATTTGATATTCTTTCATTCCATTATTTTATTTGAATTTATATTTTCTAAATATCATATTGTTTCTCTCATAAAACGTATTTTAAAGTGACTTATGTCTCTCTCTCTTATTCTTTAATTAAGGAATACTTTTGATGTTATGATTTATTTTAAATTATTTCTATACTATTTATTCATATTTATAAATGTTTTGTATTTTTCTCCAAGGAACATCATTTTTAGTCTCTATTTTGTGTTTTTAAAAATATATTCCATAATGTATCATGTGTTTTTTTAGAAACATAACATTTTTTATCATGCTACTAGTTTCTTTATCACAAAGGTGTAGAATTAATTGGATTTCAAAAAGAGAAACTTTTATTTTTTATTGATATTAAAAATGGGGAATTTTTTTTAATATGTTATTATATGTGTTACATCAAAATTGCTTCATAAATGGGGCATTAAATGTTTTAATAATGTCTAAAATATGGAATGTTTTATTTATTTACTTCTTGAGAATATTAAATATTTTGATATATTGAATACATTACAATATTATTCACTCTATTTGCACTACTTATATGATTTTATGGTGTGTTGTTTTATCATGAAAAATGGGGATATTGTTGTACCTCTCTATATCATTGTGTTTTTGTAACACCCCAAGATTTCATAGTGTGTTAGTTCTTCAAAATAGTTCAATAACTTTGACTACATGCAACACCAAGTTCAAGCACACCATGACTTACCAAACAAGCCGTTCAAAAGAGGTTATGAATAGTATTAGATAAATTTTAATGTTTATATAATCCTTATAATTTTAGAATCCATATTATGAGTTTCTTAGATATAATGCAAGAACAAATTCATTTTCAGTATTGCACTTTTATCAACTTTAATAGTGAAACCTTTTTAAATAATATATTTTAAACTTTTTGACTAAATGGGGACATCAAAAATTTAAAATGAAACACCCCAAGATTCTACGCTACGCTTCTCTTTGAATAATGTGATAGCGTGTGTTGTACGCAACACCGAGTTCTGACACACCATAACTAATCAAACTAGCCGTTATGAATAGTAATACCTACTTTTTGAAATTATATATATTTTATATTTGAAAATGGACTTCATTTTTGGATTCGGAATATCGAATTTAGCCTAAGGTGAAATTTTGGTACTTTTCGGATAACTTTTATATTTTGATGAATAGTGAAAATTACTAAATTTTAATTAAAAACAACTTTTTTAATCAAAATAATTAATAGTGATAAATTGTGAATTTGAGTGGTTTTAAAGTATGTTTAGAATATATTTTTACCATTTAATATAATGTTGGTCATTGGACATAATTTTACAATTAAACCGAACATAAACAAGTGTCAATCTTTTTATAGTTATTATCTCTTAAAAACACGCTTTTTGTTTTGACAGCGGGAATTAATTTTAAATTAATTTCTGCCACTTCTGTGTTTTGAATTTAGGAAAATGGATTCCATATTTGGAATCAGGATGTTCAAATTGTGTAAATAGGTATCTTTTATTTTTAGACATTTTGAATAGTTACTGTGGTAAATATTTTATTTAACATGGTTAAAGGGTAAATCTTGTAAATAAGGGTTAAAAAATAATATTATAATAATAAAAAATTACCCTAAAACGTGTCCTAACCTTATTGGTGGACACATACCCGACCATGATCATCCTTGGGTCAATTTGGGGACCCCTTGGAGCCACTTGTATGTGGTAGGGACACTTTATATTAATAATGTTAAAATAAAAATAAAAATGGCATATGCTTACATCTTTTAGAAGAACAATTTTTACATAGGGTTATAAATGTTGGATTTTCGATTATAAATATTCATTAGAAAGCTAAAACGATTTCCTAAATGATGATATTTTATTTATAATTTTTAGACATCCAATAAGTTAAATTATTAATGACACAATAATGATGCAATGTTTACCACATTAATAAATCATTGAAATAAATAATATTATAATGATTAAAATATTATCTAAAACCTGTCCAATTCTTATTGGTTGATGTTATTTAGAATATTAGTCTTCTTATCTTCGACCTCATTGATTTTTGGTCCATTATAAACCGAATATAATTATATTATAAAGTAATACTTTCACTCTTTCCTAAAGAGCCCCTCCTCTCCCTTATAAAAGGAGACCACTTCTACTCATTCCTCACACCTCTCAAGCCACTTGGCTCGTCCAAACTCTGCCCAACTAAGCTCCCCACATCCCTCTACTCCTCCTTGAAGCTTCCCCTTAGGCAGAAATCATTTCAAGAAGTCCTTTGGTTCCAACCAAAGTGAGTTACCTAAATTAAAGGTAACGATTTCTCTTAAATTATTTTCATTTATTTTGCTTCTTCAACCCCCAAACTCTTTTTATTTCCTTTCTTTTTTAACAACACCAGTATCCTCAATATACTAGGATGTTGTTATAAGAAGGATTCAAACTACACATACACACAAATCCATCTAATGGATGATGAACATAATGTTTCTGTGGATGGCAAACTAACGCCTCACGAAACGATGATTGTTCAAATACATCTTACCGCCTCTCATGGTGGCCATTATGATGGCACTGTAATTAAATATGATATTAATGATATATATTTTATATATAAGCTTCTGTAATTCCATTTTATTTCATACCATTATTCGTTCCATGTTGTATATGCATACGATAATTTCATTTGAGGAAGTGCGGACTACCGCCCCCTTAAAATGATATGACTCGTTCATACCACACATGGAACGTATAAAGGATGGTGTTAATGAACTTAAGTAACATATATAAAATATTATATTATACTGGAATAGTAATATACCTATGTATCATTTGGATTCGATTCTTTTAAAATAAAAATTAAATGGAAATAGCGTTCGTGCGTACGTACGGACTACCGTCTCCACGAACGCGATGAGATTCATTCTCCATCGTATCCATTCAAGTATAATTATCATTTAATGATTTAAAAATGATGTTTAAGGACTTTATATCATTCTGGATATGAATAATATACAACAAACATGACTTATGTAACAAAACATATAAAGAAAATGAGTAAGTTAACACCCGAAACGACGATAATACTAAGATATTATTATCAAATCAATATTAAAAGATCATATATGATATCATATTAATGTATATGATTCTTGTACAATTTTGTAACAATTATTTCACTATTATACAGGAGGTTAACCTACCCCATCCAAGGAAAAGTACAAGGTAATGGTTTACTTTACAACCTCTTCATTATCCAAGGTTGTTTATACGTAATAATCTACTGGGATCTCTTTATCATCCACATCCATGTTTCTTAAAAATGCATTTCAAAACATTTTTACTATTTACTAGAATATGAGTTAAAGTCATTTATACCCTTTTTGACTTTTATAAGTGGTTTATAAAGGAATCTTTCGGTCGTATTCAAAACAAGGTCCTTTTTAACCTTTTCGACAGAATTGAGGTAAGAATGTTTTTTTAACTTATACGGCGGGTGCGGTTATTTTCCGCCGTTATAAAATCGTCGAAGCTTTCCATACAAGATTATAAGAATATTTTCAAAGAGAATGTTTTATTTTATATGGACCTTAAATGATTTCAAAATAAAAGGAGATACTTTTTTAAAAAGAATTTTGATTTCATCTATGTCAACATCCTTTGATGGATTTTAAGATTATTTGAAGTTGATTTATTATGATACAAAACTTCTATATTGTATTGAAGGTTTTGTGATATGTTTGACTGTGGATGTGCTATTTTTATACCATTCATAGTTTATGGTGAAATTATTGACATTTCATATGCTAGTTTTAATACGAATGTTTATGTTATGTTTAAACCTTTTCATATGGGAATGCAATGGACTTAATAAGTGACGGGTGGAGCCCGCTATAGCTCCTCGATGCATCGGTAGGTCTCATGAGACAAACTAGTGTCTTGGCACAAGGCCTTGACAAAATCTTATTTGTAGTCTTGGCACGAGGCCTTGGCTATGTGGTTTTGATAGTCTGGCATTATGCATTCCAACATTATGAAAGTGGTTATTGATATTGCATGTGATTATTCGATTAGTAGAATATCCATGTGAATAAGTAAATGGCATTATTTCATTTTACTTTTGCCATACTATGTCGAAGTTAAAGTTTAAAAGGCTTTTGTTTTAGTAATTCATTGCCTTAAATGTTTATGATTATTTTGAATGTTCCGCTATATTGTTATCCTTACTGGGCATTTGAGCTCACCCCTTTTCTATGTTTTATTTTTCCCAGGTAGTGAAGAAGTAAATTATGAATGACTTGCAGGGATATTATGAGGGGTTAATAGTGTGGATATGAAGACTTTGTTGTTGTAGTAGTTAATCACTTTGAAATGTAATGTAAAACTTTATGATTATATCTAGTGTTTCCAAGGCTACTAAACCAATCGGTCTTTCGGGATTTGATCTTTCTTGTGATCATGCCAATGTTATGTAATAATGCACCGACTCTAGGTAGCTGGGGTCGGGGCGTTACAGTTGGTATCAGAGGATGTTTAGTACAAACCTTGGAAACTAGATTTAGATAAACTCTGATTAGAGCACGTAGACCTAAGATGAACTTTGAGGATTAGTATAGAATAACTTCCTAGAATTTTGGTATTGTAGAGCTTTTGTGAGTTTTCCGAGCAATACATCCCTGTCTGGATACGAGCAGGTAGAGGCGGCTCTGGCACAGATGTACCTAGGGGTAAAACCCGAAAACACCGCTTTGAGCTAGACTCGAACGGGAACTAGTGCACGACAACGGGCCTTGCTGCACTCTTGGTTACGACACTCCCGGGGGATATGCTTAGGATAACTCTCATTTTCATTACAAATCATTTTGAAGGGATTATGAGTATATACATCCTCAAAGAAAACATTCTTATGATTATGGATTATATCCATAAATAGTTCAATTTATGTTAAGTGTTTTATAAGTATGGGATTATGTATTTTGATTCATAAACTGATCTAGTGTATGCCATTGTTTAGAAATGGCGCCCAGTAGAAGGAATGAGAACTCCAGAAATGCACATGATCCAAAGAGAAGGAAGGATCATATCTTTCATGGTCTTAAGCTAGAATTTATAAGATAAATAGTCTCCCATGTATTATCATCATATGAAGAAATAATATCATGTGTTGATAAGATAAGTAAAGAGTTTACTGAGTCCTATGGCTTTGAAGGGAAGCAAGAGAAGAAAAGGATGGAAGAGAGAAAGATGGATAAAAGTGATAGGGAAAAGAAGAATTTTCCCATATGTGGTAACTGTGGAAAGAAACACCCTGGAACTTTCCTAAAAGGAATGGGAGTTTGTTATAAGTGTGGAGGAAAAGGGCACAAAGTACGTGACTGCAAGGGTAAGAAAATGGTTTTAAATGTACAATGCTTCATTTTCAAGGAGTTTGGACACTACGCGAACCTATGTCCCAGTCATCAGACTATGCCACAAATGATGCTATTGGATAATAATCAAGTTATGATACTACCACAGATGAAGAGGAATGATTAGAGTTCTTATGTTGATTATGTCAATTGAGTGTTGTATCAACAATGTACTTGTTATAATAATTATTGAGTATATAAGGATTGTACTGCAGTACTATTTCATTAAGGACTTGAGATGGTGTGGAACAAAGAAAAGTAACTCAGTAGCAGGTTAAATGTTTGGAAAATATATGGTTGAGAGAAAGATAAACCATAATATGGTTCAGATACCGAGGTGGTGATTTTAGAATAATACATGATTGATTTGGATAAATTATATTGGATATTATTGACTACCTTGAAGCTGATTAATGATTTGTATATTCCATCATTGTTGGGTTTTAAAACATTTTTGGATTAATGAAGTATATCCAGCATTCTATATGGAATAAGGGAACATGAATGTAATCAATAAGGAATATGGTAGTACATGATGAAGGTATTCATATGCTATTACGGGGTAAAAAGGATCTATATTATGTTTACCTTCCTTATAAATGTTGGACTGTGAGTTTGGACAGAAGTATTTTCGATAGTTCTAGTTTGGATTATTTTGGATTTCCATAAAAGGACAACCCGGAGGTCGGGCGGCAACCCGTCGCGTCCGGCAAGGCTGCGAGACTTGAACCCGCAACCGAAGGGCGACAAGGGTGTATCACCTACCACTGGCCCAAGAGATGTCCTGGATTAAATAATGTAGTTTTTTTAAAAGATCTGGTAGATGAATTATAAATTTGTTTATTTTGGAACCTTGTACGAATAGTATAAATATATTTTTTTTTACGAGTGAAAGATGAGTTTATGGTAGAAATTTATTAATGGACAAAACTCTAATTATAAAGTAAGTATATCTCCTTATGATCTTAGCCAATCTCATAAATAAATTCCTCAATATTAAGAAAAGCAACTTAGAACAAAAATGTTGTCCTAGATGGTACCTTAAATCATCACTAATTTATGGCTTTGGGATTGTTGGCCTTTTCATAGCCATGTTCTCTACCACTCTCCATCAGATAATTGATGGTTACATTTCTCTTCCATATCCATATTTTCTTACATGGAACCCTAGTATGTGTTATTTTCGGTAATCTTCATACTTTCCACTCTTTATTTTAAATAGAGGCCTCACTAATTCATTTTTCGATGTGGGATTTCAACTAAGATATTTTGAAACATCAAAAATGTGTTATCCTGATACCCTATGTTTTGTTGAACCGATGGTATTTCAAATCATCATAGATTGATGAATTTAAGGACCTCAATTATACACTTGTTTGTGATTGATGACCTCAATCACTACCTATAAATATTTACGTTTTTCCTCCGATTATATGTCTCTAATTTCCACAAATGTTCTCCTAATCGAGATCATAATTTGGTGGTGACCCTTTCATTTCTCTTTTCCTCATATTAAGACTAAATTTTAGTAACCCAATTTCCGATGTGGGGTTTCCCACAAATATATTATCTATTTTCAACCTTTTATTTTCGAAGAACAATTTCAAATTGCGAGGACGCAATTTATTGAAGGAGGGGAGAATGTAACACCCCAAGATTTCATAGTGTGTTAGTTCTTCAAAATAGTTCAATAACTTTCACTACATGCAACAACAAGTTCAAGCACACCATGACTTACCAAACAAGCCATTCAAAAGAGGTTATGAATAGTATTAGATAAATTTTAATGTTTATATAATCCTTATAATTTTAGAATCCATATTATGAGTTTCGTAGATATAATGCAAGAACAAATTCATTTTCAGTATTGCAATTTTATCAACTTTAATAGTGAACCCTTTTTAAATACTATATTTTAAACTTTTTGACTAAATGGGGACATCAAAAATTTAAAATGAAACACCCCAAGCTTCTACGGTACGCTTCTCTTTGAATAATGTGATAGCGTGTGTTGTACGCAACACCGAGTTCTAACACACCATAACTAATCAAACTAGCCGTTATGAATAGTAATACCTACTTTTTGAAATTATATATATTTTATATTTGAAAATGGACTTCATTTTTGGATTCGGAATATCGAATTTATCCTAAGGTGATATTTTGGTACTTTTCGGATAACTTTTATATTTTGATGAATAGTGAAAATTACTAAATTTTAATTAAAAACAACTTTTTTAATCAAAATAATTAATAGTGATAAATTGTGAATTTGAGTGGTTTTAAAGTATATTTAGAATATATTTTTACCATTTAATATAATTTTGGTCATTGGACATAATTTTACAATTAAACCGAACATAAACAAGTGTCAATCTTTTTATAGTTATTATCTCTTAAAAACACGCTTTTTGTTTTGACAGCGGGAATTAATTTTAAATTAATTTCTGCCACTTCTGTGTTTTGAATTTAGGAAAATGGATTCCATATTTGGAATCAGGATGTTCAAATTGTGTAAATAGGTAACTTTTATTTTTAGACATTTTGAATAGTTACTGTGGTAAATATTTTATTTACCATGGTTAAAGGGTAAATCCGGTAAATAAGGGTTAAAAAATAATATTATAATAATACAAAATTACCCTAAAACGTGTCCTAACCTTATTGGTGGACACATACCCGACCATGAGCATCCTTGGGTCAATTTGGGGACCCCTTGGATCCACTTGTATGTGGTAGGGACACTTTATATTAATAAAGTTAAAATAAAAATAAAAATGGCATAAGCTTACATCTTTTAGAAGAACAATTTTTACATAGGGTTATACATGTTGGATTTTCGATTATAAATATTCATTAGAAAGATAAAAAGATTTCCTACACGATGATATTTTATTTATAATTTTTAGACATCAAATAAGTTAAATTATTAATGACACAATAATGATGCAATGTTTACTTCATTAATAAATCATTGAAATAAATAATATTATAATGATTAAAATATTATCTAAAACCTGTCCAATTCTTATTGGTTGATGTTATTTAGAATATTAGTCATCTTATCTTCGACCTCAATGATTTTTGGACCATTATAAACCGAATATAATTATATTATAAAGTAATACTTTCACTCTTTCCTAAAGAGCCCCTCCTCTCCCTTATAAAAGGAGACCACTTCTACTCGTTCCTCACACCTCTCAAGCCACTTGGCTCGTCCAAACTCTGCCCAACTAAGCTCCCCACATCCATCTCCTCCTCCTTGAAGCTTCCCCTTAGGCAGAAATCATTTCAAGAAGTCCTTTGGTTCCAACCAAAGTGAGTTACCTAAATTAAAGGTAATGATTTCTCTTAAATTATTTTCATTTATTTTGCTTCTTCAACCCCCAAACTCTTTTTATTTCCTTTCTTTTGTAACAACACCAGTATCCTCAATATACTAGGATGTTGTTATAAGAAGGATTCAAACTACACATACACACAACTCCATCTAATGGATGATGAACATAATGTTTCTGTGGATGGAAAACTAACGCCTCGCGAAACGATGATTGTTCAAATACATTTTACCGCCTCTCATGGTGGCCATTATGATGGCACTGTAATTAAATATGATATTAATGATATATATTTTATATATAAGCTTCTGTAATTCCATTTTATTTCATACCATTATTCGTTTCATGTTGTATATACATACGATAATTTCATTTGAGGAAGTGCGGACTACCGCCCCCTTAAAATGATATGACTCGTTCATACCACAATGGAACGTATAAAGGATGGTGTTAATGAACTTAAGTAACATATATAAAATATTATATTATACTGGAATAGTAATATACCTATGTATCATTTGGATTCGATTCTTTTAAAATAAAAATTAAATGGAAATAGCGTTCGTGCGTACGTACGGATTACCGTCTCCATGAACGCGATGAGATTCATTCTCCATCGTATCCATTCAAGTATAATTATCATTTAATGATTTAAAAATGAAGTTTAAGGACTTAATATCATTCTGGATATGAATAAGATACAACAAACATGACTTATGTAACAAAACATATAAAGAAAATGACTAAGTTAACACCCGAAACGACGATAATACTAAGATATTATTATCAAATCAATATTAAAAGATCATATATGATATCATATTAATGTATATGATTCTTGTATAATTTAGTAACAATTATTTCACTATTATACAGGAGGATATCCTACCCCAACCAAGGAAAAGTACAAGGTAAGGGTTTACTTTACAACCTCTTCATTATCCAAGGTTGTTTATACGTAATAATCTACTGGGATCTCTTTATCATCCACATCCATGTTTCTTAAAAATGCATTTCAAAACATTTTTACTATTTACTAGAATATGAGTTAAAGTCATTTATACCCTTTTTGACTTTTATATGTGGTTTATAAAGGAATATTTCGGTCGTATTCAAAACAAGGTCCTTTTTAACCTTTTCGACAAAATTGAGGTAAGAATGTTTTTTTAACTTATACGGCGGGTGCGGTTATTTTCCGCCGTTATAAAATCGTCGATGCTTCCCATACAAGCTTATAAGAATATTTTCAAATAAAATGTTTTATTTTATATGGACCTTAAATGATTTCAAAATAAAAGGAGATACTTTTTTAAAAAGAATTTTGATTTCATCTATGTCAACATCCTTTGATGGATTTTAAGATTATTTGAAGTTGATTTATTATGATACAAAACTTCTATATTGTATTGAAGGTTTTGTGATATGTTTGACTGTGGATGTGGTATTTTTATACCATTCATAGTTTATGGTGAAATTATTGACATTTCGTATGCTAGTTTTAATACGAATGTTTATGTTATGTTTAAACCTTTTCATATGGAAATGCATTGGACTTAATAAGTGACGGGTGGAGCCCGCTATAGCTCCTCGATGCATCGGTAGGTCTCATGAGACAAACTAGTGTCTTGGCACAAGGCCTTGACAAAATCTTATTTGTAGTCTTGGCACAAGGCCTTGGCTATGTGGTTATGATAGTCTGGCATTATGCATTCCAACATTATGAAAGTGGTTATTGATATTGCATGTGATTATTCGATTAGTAGAATATCCATGTGAATAAGTAAATGGCATTATTTCATTTTACTTTTGCCATACTATGTCGAAGTTAATGTTTAAAAGGCTTTTGTTTTAGTAATTCATTGCCTTAAATGTTTATGATTATTTTGAATGTTCCGCTATATTGTTATCCTTACTGGGCATTTGAGCTCACCCCTTTTCTATGTTTTATTTTTCCCAGGTAGTGAAGAAGTAAATTATGAATGACTTGCAGGGATATTATGAGGGGTTAATAGTGTGGATATGAAGACTCTGTTGTTGTAGTAGTTTTTCACTTTGAAATGTAATGTAAAACTTTATGATTATATCTAGTGTTTCCAAGGCTACTAAACCAATCGGTCTTTCGGGATTTGATATTTCTTGTGGTCATGCCAATGTTATGTAATAATGCACCGACTCTAGGTAGCTGGGGTCGGGGCGTTACAGTTTTTATGATCAGAAATACTCTTTCACATGTCTAAAAATTTCTCTTAGTGAATTTTAGTCTCACAACAATAATTTTTAGTCATTTCATTGAAAGAATTGATGAATTTATTCAATGTAATCATGATTATCTTGTTAATGTCTTGGACACATAAGTTATCTCATTATGAAATTATGGAAAGTAAGTAAAATAGTCAACTGAAGGAATGAAAGAATATTGAATTGAAAAATAAGTGATTACATCACTGTATGAAGTACCAACTAACTAGTGAAGAGGTACTTTCTAACTAGTGGTTATGGATAAAGAAAACTCATGCAGCAGAAGGCCACTAGCAACCTAGTAGTGGGCAACCAAAAATTGATGACCAATATAGAGGTACAATATACCAGAAATCCACCAGCAAATCGATGGATAATAGAGGATATTCGATTGGTAATTTTCATATTAAACACTCTATAGGTGTCATATTAGTCCGTATGTGACCTACACCATGTAACTGGTGTTTTTAAGATATCTCTTATGAGCATGTATATATTATTTTTCAAAATAAATATATTAATATATTATTCACCTATAAGGATTCTGAGCTAGTTATAGAAACTTTATATCAGTTTTATAGGATATAAAAATTAAAATTTTAGGCTTTAATAATGAATGTGTAATTGAATAACACTAGAAATTAAATCAATGGAATCCCCATGTTAAATATCTGTAAATATCTATGCTTTGTTTCAAAGAGTTAAATAAAATTCTCAATCAATATTCAAAGGATAACTTACTACATCATTTATATATCTATCATATCAATTGTAAATATCTTTAGAAGTGATACGATAGAGTATTTTTAATGGGTTTATATTAGGAATAACTCCCTTATTCTCATCTCCTTTTACAATGGTTGCCTACTATTATAAATGTGAGGGATTGGTTTTCTGTTTTCCATGGAAGTTAAAGAGGGTATAAACAAACCAAAATTGTTTGGGATTTGTTTCTTGGTACCCATAGATATCAAGGGAATAAAAACATAAACCTATTATCCCATAGGGAAGAGACATATGGGCTCACACAAAGCTATTGTGGAATGTCATTATCAAACTATGATTTATTCTTTTAATTTAATTTTCCATTGTTAATTTTTCTTCTGCACAAAAAACATGATATGCAGTAATATATAAATTCCATATCTCCATTTATTTTATACACACACACCAAATGGAAATTAAAATTTATTATCTATTACATATTTAAATTATATATTATTCATATAAATGTCTAGTAATTTTAAATTTATCATTTTCATATGCATTAAATTTTAAAAAGGAAATTCTCCCTTATAATTCTATATTTAACAGGGAAAACACATAACCTCCTCAATTCAACTTCTCTTATAAATAATGGTTGGGTCTCTATACACTAGTGCAGACTTTCCATGATACCTTATGTACTAGGGTATTCCCTACATAAACCAATCTCTACTAAAATATAATTGTTTGTTATTTTACTACTCATAGGGATTCCCATTATTTATGGGTGTCCAACCCTAGGGACAATCCACACCTCAATCTATAAAATCATCACCACACATCACCATCGTGATCTAACCAATCATTAAAATATCATCATTAGCATTGATAATTGTGAGTGGATTCTAAAACCTAACCCATATTATATATCCCACATTATTTATCTATATATATATATATATTTGTATTGAGTAGTAGATATATATTTTAATTAATTTATAGTGCACCAATATTGGTCTTCCATAATCTATATCATAGTATATGATTCTACACATTTCTAAAAATCATCATATAATTGTAATTTTCATGTTCAAAAAACACTTTTGTAGCTATGATATTTATGAAAATCCTATTCAATGTAGTATCTCAATCAGCCACATCATCCCACATTTGACACCATTAAATCTCTTTAGTATAGAATTATAATTCATGAAGCTCCATATTTCATATCCTAATATTTATTTCCTCATTCCTAAATATAATAACGTGACTAAAAACAATACCACCGTCATGTAAATCATGATGTGAATGTTATTGTTTACTAGTACGTGGAATATCCCATTAATCATTTGCATGGACCCAATGAAACTAAAAAACTCATCCTCAAAAAGGGTCTATTTAAAAAGGGAAGAATTTCTAGAAATTGGAATGACATTGTAAAGATTTTTTACGACACATAAAAATATCATTAACATATCTTTATGAATATTCACAATCATTAAAACAATAATGCTCATAATCACCACCAAAACATAAATAAATATACATATATCAACCATAATCAAATAAAATCATTAAATTAATCATACCAAATAGAAAATCATATTTCCAATTCATAATAATTTCACAATTACCTATCATATTCTCATACATATTCTACCACATTTTAGAAATAAATCATTTCAAAAATTAAAAAAAATCTAATAATTTCTATAATTCTGCAGCACTAATTCAAATTCCTCATTTATCTACCATACGTATCAATTTTTAATAGTCACATTTAATATATTTACATCATATTTTATTTCTAATTTAGATTTTTAATATTTATCTTTGATATTAATGATGTATCCACTAATTATAAAATAATAATGTCAAGAAAAAAATAATCCATAATAATAACAGAGGAAAATTATGAATCACCTACCTCAATTCCATAATGGCTATTAATCGTCAATCAGTAACCCTGATTTATATAATATTTTTTCTTGTATACATCATTCTGGATCATCCATTATATGTAAATTCCAATCAATTATTTCTTATTAAAATAAAGACATCTCTATGGAAGATAATTATATTTGAAAATGAGAGTTATAGACTATTTCTAAAAGATATATTATAAAATGGACTATTATATTTTTCTGAATTTATATTTGATAACCCAATCAAAGTAATTAAAAACATTTATTACTATAAAACACATAATTTCATTAAATAATAAATTATTTATCCTCTTTTACAATATATAAATTCCTTGTCAAAAACTAATATATATTTTCACATTATTTATCCAAAAACATAACAATGATTAAATTAATTACATAGAAAACTATATCAATCAATCAACACCATTAAAATCAATTGTCATTCAAAAAACCTAATAATCTAAACAATTTCCAAAATTCCATCCAACTTAAATATAATATATCAAATCACAATATTTTATAATAAATTCATTCACAGACAAGAAACTTTAGTATTTTTAACTATATAGTCAAGGAAGTCTAATAATTTTTTTTAAAAAACTCTAAAACATCAAATTTGTTAGTTTCTATATTACATACTCCTTCAAAAAAATTCATTGAGTATAATATTAGATAAAAATTATAATGTGAAAATAATATCATTAGAAAACCAATTACTTCATCCATCATCATTACAACTAACTCCTACATCAAAAATAATCAAGAATAATTTTAAAAAATTCGGAATATTATAACCTCATCATAATTATATTTCCCAATTTATTTTCTCTGAGAATAAATGTTAAAAAAGAAAATGTAATAATGGAACTGTTCCTTTTCTTTGGAAATTTACATTACAATCCAAAATTTCAATTAGATACTCAACATAATTCCTAGCTTACTTGGCGTAGATATAACCGAAATCAATCAAATGCAAAGGATTATCATAATAATTTTTTTATTGGGATAAGTTAAATATGTAATAATTATTTTATAACCATGGATGCATCACCATACCATAAGATAACTCTCTATATCACTCTAATATATTAGTAGGGACAATAAGTATTAATGATAATTCATCTTTTTGAAATATTTGTTTTTCATGTTATGGGGAAACTGAAAATAAAACATTACATTTAATAAGAAACACCAACAATCTCATCCTTTAAACAACAAATGATTTTTTACTATGATTATTTTTAATGTGATTTTAAATAATCTGAACACATTCTATAATTGTTTTCATTATTTTTGGCAAAATAATACCTACCATTAAAATTTAAATTCAACATCATGGAAAATGAGATGATATCCCATATGAAGCCTCATAAGGTGACATACAAATGGCATAATGATTGTTTTTATTAAAATAAAACGTAACCAATGGTAAATGGTCCAGAAATGATACATCAGAATATATAATTCAAGGTTCCTATAAAGAAACCCAGTCATATCATACATAATTAATATAAAGTATAAAATCTTTACTTATTATTTCTCACAAATAAATACCTTAAAATATATAGTTTTACAATATTTTGGCACTAGATACATAAATTTTTTTTAAAATCATTATTCAATATCTTCCATAAATAATATTACCTTACTATATATTCTATAAATTTTATACATAGTACAGTTCTCTATACATGGGTAACATAAATATATGAAAGGGTGTAATCATAAGCTCATTAAAGGTTGTACATAAGTGATTATAATTGATGTCTGTAAGTGAGTATAAGATGAAAATGTCAATATGGGAATATAACATGGGTGGATGAAAAAAAATAGAAAATCATATTCAACAAAACATGGAACATAAATCATGATTCATGACATAATGATTTCATAATAATTAAATATGACTCATAAAATTATAGAAACGTTATTAAATAAAAATGAGCTATGTGAATATAACATATGAATGTTTCATAACATAAATATTCTGAATAAAAATTTGGAACATACCTAAGAAAACAAAATCAGTTCTTATTTTAAGGCTCACTACCAAAACTATTACCATACAATAGAAAAATCAACATAGTGGATAGGGTTCACTCTTGATTCCACTAAAAATAATGGGTAGAGTCTCATAATGGTTTGGGATCACTCATCAGCCCTTTAAATGTCATATAATGAATTATATATGATTACCCAATTAATTGAAGTGATATAAAATTCCATTTCCAAAAGTATGTCAATTTTGTTCCACATAAACAGAAGAACGTTCATAATTCGGTCATAACATAATTAACACATATAAAATAAAAATATTTCATGATAATTTCCACAAGACATGGTTAAAATTTATAATTACAGATAAGGTGGATTAAATAATTAGATCATATCCCCAATTAATAATAAAAAATGTTATTTGATATTTACATAAAATACAAACAATTTATAATAGTATTTAAAATTAATTTTAAATATAAGAGAGAACACCCATTACATTTTTAGTACCATTTTTTATGAAAATTATTTATAAAATTATGCCAATCATAATTAACTTAAAAACCCGTTAAAAATCGAAAGTAATCATCAAAGGGAAAACTAAATTAAACAAAATGGGAAACTGAACATATATAAAATGATAAAAAATATATTTCTTTCAGACTACTATAAAGAAATAAAGGATCAATATAAATTTTATTAGGAAACCATATAATTAGAGATGACATAACATAAATAATATAGATAATAGAAAAATATATGAGAAGAAAATATAATGTATTTATAGTGAAAATTCATACAAATCCATTTATATAAATCTAGTCACAAACAAAGTTGATTACAGAAAGATATTATACAATAAACGATTAACTTGAACTTATTCTAGGTCACACATTAAATAACACGATATTTAATAAATATAATTTTATAATAAAAACAATATTAATATCAATTTAATTAAATTCCATCCATTTCTTATTCTTTATTACCCATATATTATTTTTTTATTATTAAGGGTAATATTAAGGTGTTAACTCTTCTGTTTTCGTCACACGATTTTGATTGAAGGTTTCAATCCTTGTTTATTGATAATGAGTTCATCATATCTAGAATTTTAATTAATATGAGGCCTATTTTAATGATATAATATTTTATTCTTCAGTTAATTTCATGTAACTTATGGTGATGCATCATATGGAATACTTAAAAATTTCCAATTTAATTATTATTTAATTTATAAAATAAACGATTTTATTGGAGAATATAAATTAAGAAATATTGATAATAAATTTATAAAAACATGTTAAATTAATCATTTTTATATCATATTACAAAAATATATGTATCATATTCATCTATGTTGGAATCATTATAATATTTCCCATATTGCAGTTAAACCGACCCAAATAAGAAAACTTTTTAATAATTGATTGAATGTAAGTATGTTCTTTTAAAAATATAATACGACTTTTAAATAATCATAATGAATTAATATACATTTAATTATAGTGATAAATCATATTGGTGAATTTTTGTATGAAAAGGATAATGAGGAATGATTAAGGTGACGATAACACTTTTAATCGAGAATTCAATCGCCTCTAAGAGAGCCTTTGGGAAATAAGGGATTTGGGAATCCTTCTTATGAGTTTAGGATAAAAAAATAAGATAGGACTATTACAGAGATAATTTGGGCTACGATTTAAGAAAAATGAATGAAATGTGAAGTTTTATGTGTGTAGAAGTGGGATCCTTCAATAGGTGAGCATGAGTGGGATTTTCGAAAATACTCATTTTTTAATTTGTCAAGAATGTATTATTACAATAAAAGAGGATGAAAAGTGGAAAAATAATTGATATAGAGAAATAATAGGTCTGTAATTAAAACATTAATAAATTTATAGGTAAATTGATATGATATTTTAGGTATTATCCTAATAATTTAACTCTTTTATGTCATTTTATCCTTTATTGTGGTGAGTAAATTTTACATAAGTAACATATTTTTTGCATAAAAATGAATGTGTAATACATTCCTAAATTATAATTTATGATTAAAATTTTATAATTCATTTAATCTGCTTCATTTACCAAATATTTTAAATTCAAATTTTAAATAAAAAAATAGATTATATAAAAAATTGTTTTTATAAAAATTTGAATTTTTAATAATCAAGTGTTATTATTCTTATCTCATGAAAATTACTAATTAAATGAGCATTAATTCATTAGTTTATAAGTTAAAGCTTAAAATATTTCAAGAATCATCATTACATTTTTATCAAATTTATATATCAATGTAAAAATATAGAACACTTTAAAAAATAAATCTTTGAAAAATATTCATTTTTATAATTGACTGATTTTACTCACTTATTATTAATTATTTTTCTTCTAAATAGAAAATTATATAAATCCATTGAAATTAGTATATTTCTAAAAAATTTAAAAAATTATAAAATTATTCATTTTTAAATAATAATAATCTTAATGAAAATAATATATTTAAATAAGGTATTATCTTTTTATTTTGTTCTAGAAATATTTTTTATATATGAATTTAATTTTTATAATATAGTATTATCAGTTACAGAAATTCAATGTACCTTTTGGATATGATTTTATCCAATGAACATATATCCAATGGCTATATATTGTATTTCAATATGTCTAATGACTATATAACCCATGGTTTTATATATAATAGTCATATTACATTACTATATATATTTATACATACATCACTAAAATCGTTCTTCTTATTATCCAATTTCATTATAAATATTTTTATCATATTTATAACATGTATTTTCTTTATATAATTATCATTGGTGATATTGTCATCAGATAATATGTGATAATGATAATTTTAACCTTATAGTATTTTAATTTACATTTAGTTTTATGCCTTTAATAAAATTAGAATTTATTATTTGTAATGTTATCTCATAGTGTATTTATATTTTTATTATAATATTATACAATAATGATATTAAAAAAATTATTTGTTTTGGTATTGCGTGTATCACATGTTATCGAATACACATTATTTATTTAAAGGGAAATTCATACTGAAATCTAAGGGTATTACATTCTACCCCCTTAAAACAATATCACCCCCGATATTTCAATACATTGATTAAAATAAATTTGGGTACCTCTATAACATTTAATTCTTGAGTTCCCACATTTCTTTATCAATCAATGGATTCCTTTATATAACATTAAATATGTAAATTATTATATATCATAGTAATTTATCTCTATAATCAAATACTTATCATGTTTGATTCTTTTTAATAAAGATCGTATCCCACCTATATAACCTCTTATTTCAGTACATGCGATGGATCAGGTATTTACATTCCCAAAAGAGATACATGTATCATATTATGAACTTAAGAGAGGTTAATCAGATGTTACTCATGATAATATATCATCCACATACAATCATGAATTTCAAAAGGTCTAATGTATCTAGGGCTCAATTATCCCTACTCATCAAATCTCATAACCGTATTATATAGTGATATTTTAAAGAATACCTTGTATCTAACTTCAAAGTCCAAATATTACTATCATTAATATTATATTGACATTATTAAATTTTAATATAGAAATTAATTGTTTGAATCTTCTCTAAAATTTATTGATCAATATTTGGTCCCCTGAGATTATTATCTCCACAATCGTCCTAATATGTTGTATTTTAATAACATATTCCAATATATAGCCCCGTTAGTGCTATTTGATTGCAAGAATGGATGATTTTTCTATTTGAGAACTCTATCATGGGTTGGTATTTATCCTAGCCTCCTTTGAAATCCATTGACCACAATCATAGTATATCTTCTATAGTTTGAATAGTACTTTTTAGATTAACAATAATTATATGGATGATAAATCATGTTAAATATGAAATTTATATTTAATACTTATTAAATACCTCTTCAATTCTTCATGGTAAACAGTATATCCTAAACTAACCCATTATAAGTAAGTACTACTAAAGGACATACCAATTCCTATATGTGTATCTTTTCACATTGATTGTGTGATAATCATTCTCAAATGAATGTTAAATGTGTAGACTTTATAAGGCACTAACTATAACCAAAATGGAATTACGTTCTTTTGAATTCTTGAGAAGTTGTATAATAGATTTCATATTTATATTCTCCTATATCCATGCAGTTTTGTGTAATTATTGAATCACCCCCTTAGAAATTATCATATTTTCGAAACATATAGGTAGACCAAGAATCAAGAAATATACTCTTCTATCTACCACTTAATATTTTCCCATAAAAATTGTTCCTTGAGATATATATGAATCATAATAATTTTAGTTTTGATAGAGAATTATCACTTTTGTGTGTCATATAATAGATCATTCTTCAATTCATGTTTTTAAGGGACACAAATTCATTTCCTTAATATTATAAGTATATCAATTTTTGGGTTAAACAATATAATAACTATTATCCTATTTAGTACCTTCATAGACTTCTTTTGTACTACCTTTGCCTTAAAATCGCTAAATAATTGAGAAAACGTTTTTAAAAGATAAGATATATCCCTTTCCTTTATTATTTCAAGGTATATACATCTCAAATCCATGAGTGTTGGATATAGTTAAATCCTTATAATGGATAGGGTATCATGATTCTCCCTACCTAGTGCACCATCAACCTTGTTTACGTTCCCATTTTGGTAATTCATTAAGCAGTCATAGTCCTCGATCAACCCAAACCACTTAATTTGGAACATATTGAACTTTTTATATTTGAATATATAATTTAAAATATTTTAGAAAGTATAAATATATCAAATATTTGACTAGAGAGATAATTTATTCATAAATATAATTAAAATATTACTATAGATTTCTCTAAATCATGTATTGGGTATTTTTTAACACTAAACATTAAATGACATGAGGCATATTATAATACAATGTTTCTAGGAGAAAAAATAAAAAATAAATTGTTTTTTTCTTAATTATATATTACTAATAATTCTTCACTATAGGGTAGTGTGAGTAAAGGTGGACTAATCAAAATTCTCTAAAGATCATTGAATTTTTTATCACATCCACCTATAAAAAGTTACTCAACTCCCTTCCAAAATTTATTAGTTTTTTTATAGACATAAAAAATTCCCCATAAGGTGTCAATAGTATCTATACTATCCAATAAAACTACATATATATGTCGCTTAATAACCTTAGACCTACACTCTCGAGTCTGGTGAAAAAACACTTACTTTAAAAAATTTCTATAATACCATGTGTGATGACCCAAGATAAACACATCATTATTTTACATCATTTACATAATGTAAAAATTATCTCTCACAAATAATTTCATAATACCATGTACCTAATATTATGTGTCATTCAGAAATATCTATATAAAACATATTTGTTAATACTTTTTAACTTTTCTCCTTAATTTTTGGTTGTAATACATGCTTATATATTTCTTATATAATATAAACAACTTCATAACATGTGTAATGGAAACATAAGAAATGAGAGTGATAAAATTCTTTTTAAAGAAAAAATTTCAAATAAATGTCATCAAGAGTTAGATAATAATCATATGAAGAATAATGGCAGAGTAAGAAATATCTTATTAAAAACAAAATGGAATAATAAACGTCATATATAATTCCTAGAATAATGATAAATAATCTCAAACAAATAAAAAATAGTATGTAATAATATTTTCAGATAATATATATAGTCAATGGATAATAGTCATAAGAATAAGTCATTAAAATGATTCATTTCATGAAATGGTATCATAACCAGGAATTAATACCCAAACCCAATCATAGAGAAATCAAAGCATAGTGAAAAAAATGTTCATGCATCATGTAGTGAATGAAAAAATGTATATAAATTACCTTATCAGAAAAATTATATTCATTCTATTATGGAGAATAATTCCCCATGAATAACTTTATCGTCTCAAGAGTTTTAAATAATTAACAATATATTTGGAGTTATTTAATCAACCCAACCCATCTCAGTGCATTAAAAATTTCAAACTATCTGAGGTCCTTAATAGATAAAAGGTGTCTGGGGTTTTAACAGTCTCAAAACATCTAATGGATTTCTCAAACTCAATAAAATTTGGGATTTACCGTATTCATACTATTATATGATGATCATCCATACATATATATACCACTTTAAATAAATCAGTCAAAAAATCTTAAATAACTCATGAAAATAAAATGGTTTTCACAACAATTCTTACGGAATAACATTAAATGAATTCAAGACATGGATCAATTGATACCAAAAATTAAATATACCTAGACGATTATATTATAAGTTAATTTTTAAGCTCATTTATAAAACATATATACATTGGAATAATATTCTTTTAGTGTCTACTAATAAAATGGATGTGAAACACAAAACATTCTTTTGATGAAAAAAATCATATTATTATCATAAAGGGAAAATGTTATGAGAAACATTTTAAAGATACATTAAAAATATTTAAATCAAAAATATTTAAAGCATTTAATTTTAAAAGTTAATCTTAAATAATATAGATTTAAAAATAAAATAATGGTTATTGCATGAAAATTTGGGCTGAATGATATAATATTATTAACATGTAAGTGAAACCCTTTTTAATATTTTCTAAAAATCATTATTTAAACAAAAATTATAAATATAGTGATAAATATTTCATTATAAAATAGATAAAATGGAATTTCAAAATAACTGAGAAAATATATTTGAATTTCAAATTTATAAACGAGAATATTACAGTTAAGTGAGAATATTGATATGGAAGCGGAAGAACACATTTAGAGAAAATGGTATTTATTCATAACATCATAAAATTTAATGAATAAATTAATTTATCAACGTAATTATTGAGAAAAAATATAAATTTTATCATAATATCATAATATAATATAATAAAACAATAAAGTGAAACCATATTCAATTTAGAATGACAATGACTCAAGAAAGGAAGTTGTGTTAAGAAAACAATGGAAAATTTTACTAATGAATGAACAAAGGGAATTGGAAGGATGGATTCATGAAAATACATGTAATTACAATGAGAGAAACATTAAAAATAATTATATAATCCATTATTTCGTTATTATACCATATGTAATAATAATAAGTTCATAATATGAGAACATCCATCAATGAATAGAAATTGAGATGGAAACCCTTGCATGCATCATAATTCCTGAAGTAAGAAACATTTGAAAAGAGTTTTTTTCATATAAATGAAAATACATTGAAATAAAATATTAAATGAAACATAATAAAATTCTATTTTGGAATTTAAAAGACATATAAAAATTATGTTTTATAAGAAATGTAATTACTCAATAAAAGAGGTATTATGTCATGGAACGTTGTTACCTTTTTCTCCTAACTTTAATTAATGTTATTTAATAACTTACATCATAAGTGTAATCATATTAATAATATATTTAATAACCTTATCTATGTTATTACCTTATATAATATATAATTATCAATTTTCATTATGCATTTTTTAGCTAGTTAATATTTATTTTCATTATGAGATCTTTTAAATTTCAATCATTTCATGAATATTTTATAATGAAAACTTCATTCACAATTCTTTGAAATAAAATTAATTATTACATATATTTGAAAATGTATTGAAATAATTTTTTTAAAATAATTTATTCATCATAATTTTTTTTATTGAAACTATGTGCATTTGTTGTTTAGAATGAAAATCGTTATAATCTTGTATAGAATATTTTACTAATATAAATAGATTACTTTAGAATGATCAATAATTAATGTTCCATACATTAATAACCATAATATTGAAATATATTACAACTTAATATCATATTTATTAATATAATATGTTTTAAATTAAACCTTGTAAGTTTGAGACTAAAATCAAATGTTCTTCCTCCGGGAGGCCATAGTTTGAAAATACACATTGATGGATTTTTCATTTCACATTGAACAAAAAGAAGGTAGATTGGTTTATCCATTAATAGTAATAATAATTTTATAAATATAATCTTTAATAATTAAATATATATTTCTAATCAACCATTCTATTAAAAAACAAAATCGGTTTCCTCATGAAGGTAGTATTATGCATGTATTCTAGAAAGACATTTTGATTTTTCTAAGAGAAAAGGATAAAGCTGGATAATGAATATTACCTCCAAATAATAACATTAATTGGAAAAAAAATATTTATTTATTTATATAATAATGGTAAAAATATATTTTTTATAATAATAAAAAATAAAACAGGTTAGCAAATGATTGGTACTTGAATTGGGAATTTCTGTGTTCTCTTAGATAAATACATTGAAATGGAGGACTTGGATATTTTACCCAATCCATGTGGATGAAAAAAGTGTTAAGGGGATATAGAGTAAATCTAATATTTTTATTTTCCATAGTAATTAAAATTATATAGTGCATGTAAAGTGGTGAAGGTAGTCCCCTTTTATATGTTAGGAGAGTAGAATTTTGAAAAATATTTACAACTTTATATTAACATAATGTTGTTTTCAATGTATGGTGAATCCTAAATTGTAACATAATATATATGGGTTGATTATTTTTCAAAAAACATATCATATATACAAATTTTGGATATTTGTTTGTGTTATTTAGTCATTTCTTCCAATTTATAAATTTTTACCATTATATAATTTTTCCATGATAACTATTTAAATAACCTCGAAAATATTATTATGACCAAGAATAATTTTCACATTATTAGATAATTTAAATAATATTATTCTAAATATTAAAATAATTTTATCAATATAGATCTCTATGAGTGGGAAAATTAGTTTTAAAATTAAGGCACATTAAATGTCAAAACCCTTTTTTTGAAAAAGTGAATTTGTAGGAATAAAAAAATGTGTAGGATAAAATTAAAAACATTATTGATTTATAAAACAATAATTATATTGTTAAAAAAATTTAATATGTCTTTAAAATAACTCCCAATTATAATTCCACCTTGTGAAATCATAAATAAAAGAAAAAAATATGAAAAACATATTTTTTTAGATTAAAATATTATGTAAGTTTCATAGGTTTTCTAAATTAATTTTGGTTTTTTCCCATGAAACATTATTCTTATTAAAAAAATAATATTCATGAGAAACGTTTTATAAAAATTTATGTCATTCTTAGATCATGATAAAGTAAAAATTGAAACGGTATTAATATACACTATATTTCTCACTATTCAGCTACAAATCATGTATTTTGGAAAAAATACAGAAAATCATAATAATTTCTTAAAAGATAAATTTAAAAATGAATTTTATTTTAAAAACAAAATTTGAAAATTTATTACATTAAATATTACATGGAAATAAATAATATAAGTAAAAATTATTTTCATAGAAAAATAAACTTTTAACAATAAATATACTTAAAATTATTTCATTTCAATTTATAATTAAATAAATAATAATATACTGTTTTAAAATGTTACATATTATAAAAATCATATTTCAAAAGTGGTTAATTTAATTTATTAGGTAAAATATACAACGCATAAAAAATTAGGTCTTTCCAATCTATCTTATTTTGATGTTTAATAGTTTTAATAACATTTCATAAATTATTTATCTTTTAACTAATAATTTTAATAAATTAATTGTCATTAAAATAGATCAATATTTTTTTAAAAAAAATAATATTTTTTTTGAAATTTATATATTAGTTTTGTATAATAAATAATATTATAATATCTATATTCACCCGAGGATGTATTTTTATTGTAATTTCTATATCAATGTTTCACATTATACCGTATTATATTTATAATGCCTGTAATGGTTTCTTTTATTTTAGTGTTAATTTCATAGAATGCTATTGAGAACACTATGTTTTAAAAAAACATTTATGTTAAAATCATGGTGTGTTTAATTATAGTGGTTGGTATGGTCGATTGTTTAATAACATTCTTCATTAGAGGATCCATATATATACCATCACATGTTATTACATGACCCATGAATGAAACTTTCTATAGAAAACATTCACAGTTAATGAATTTGGAATACAATTTCTTTTTTCTCTAGATCTTCATCAAAATCTTCATGTAATCATTATGCTCTTAAATTACCTTATAATATTTGAGAATATCATCTACAAAGACTGCAAGAAATTGATCATGGTAACCAATAAAGACAATTTTTTTCAGATCCATGATGATAGAGTGGTTATTTATATGTATCAGTGGAATCACTATGAATGCATAGGGTTTATATTTTTTATGGAAGGTTATCTAATTTATATCTTCCCTATTCACTATTAATTAATTATAACCTGATTTAAGGCCATTATTAGATATATATTGTGCCCCTTTATGTATATAAAAAAATTCATCATTATGGGGTATGAGATACATTATTTTATTATGATATTGTTAAATTAATGATAATCAATGCAACTAAGCATTGATCGATGATAATTTTTAATAAATTGGAGATGTGCAACCTATGGTGAATTATTTGGGTGTATAAAAAAAGTATCTAAAATCACTTATAATCCATTATTTATTTATAATAATTTAATTCCGGACATTCAACAATGAATCCTTAATATATTAATATCACCATGTATGAGTTCTATTAAAAATAGAACATTGTGATTTGGTAGAAGACCTAGAGACTCTATTGGAAATACATCGATATATTCCCAAATAGTATACACATCTTCAATATTTATTTTTTCTCTAACCATTTGAGATATATGTACCTCATTATTGGGTATTAAGACCCATATAAGGTATGTAACTCCCATATGGAGTTTATAGTTAGTGTCACACTAATAAATGATCAAATATTGATTTATGATATGAAATATAATATCACTATCCTGGATATTAATATGTGATCTATGTAGAGAGATCCAATAAATTCCAAAAATCTTATAAAATTTTTATAAATAGATAATAATAATATTTTCATGTTGAAAATTTCAACAAAAAAATTAATCAGAGAAGAGTTTTATACTATCAATTTAATCATTACAACGCTATTATTTTTCACTAATAACTCAATACCTAGCTGTCAGGGTGGTGATTTGATGTTCCAAGAAAATGTTGTAAAAATAAATGAGGGTGTAGAACCAAATTTGAACAAGAAATTTATAGTCATTGAGTGAATGATGAGTGTAACATTCACTGATTCATTTTCATGACCCACTACCATAATTGTTATTTAATATTCTTTCTTGGATATGTAGAATACTAGCATTTGTTTTTATCAATAACCCTTGGTTCACCAGTTAGTGTTTAATCCATACTCATTACAATTAATGAATTTAAAGGTGGATTGTGTATTATGTTGATCTTTATTTACATCCTTTTAATTATTTTTCTATTCGTATTCTTTAGTATCCATATGCAAGATTTCACATCCTCTAAATATGAATCATTTACTAGTTCTTTTAAGAGAGTTCCCCAATTGATTCTTCCAACAATATTATTTAGTAAAAAAACAATAATTTTAGTTCAAAGATAATTATTATAATTTTAGTTTCTCTAAAACACCATTATTTTATTCTTATCACCAAAAATATTAGAATAATTCGAGTCCCTAATTGATATTTCCTCTATGATACAAAATCAAAACAATTATTCATAGCTACTAATGTTCTTTATAGCTATCACATTTCTGATACATTGTATTAAGACACTGAAGAGACAATATATTTTTCTTTTATGGTCAATCATAAAACCATAAGAGTACATTTCAATACATATTTCATTTACATTATGGGTTCTAATGGATTCATCACCCTTTTGTCTCATCTATAATTATTCCCTCACTATTTTAATGTGAAGAATTTATGTTAAATTATTATTTATAATATCATCTTAAACACCAAACATTCCTTAGATTTATTATCATTCAATTCCCTTGTTTTCTTTATTATGATCCACTATTGATCTTCCTCATAATCCAGCCAATAAACTTATAAAATAAAATTTTCAAACTTCGAGAATTGGAGGAAAAAATACATGATTTTTTGTTGCTCTACTATTAATAAATTGATATATCTAAATATCCAAAATGGATAGTGGGGATATCTATATAAGAAAATCAATGGAAATTTATTCCTTCCTTTGGATTTTTGGGAGTTTGACATTGGTAATATTTTTTCCAAAGCATGATAAAGTTGTGTGAGGATCTCCATGAGATTTTATAACCCAAACCCCATAATATTTGGTTTCCCATTAAAGAAAAAAATACATATCTAAATGAATGAACTTTTTATTCGGATCCACATTGTTTTATCCATTTAATAAAACAAAAAGGTTATTATGAATATAAATAAATAATAACCAAAGTAAAAATCATATGATAAGAAAAATAAATTCTACGATGTATTAAATTATTAATCAATGATTTCATCATAAGAGATATTAGGTTCATCATACATAAATTTTAGTTCAATATAGTTTATTTTATGTTTTATGATATTTTTATTAATAAAATAATCCAAAATACTGCCTTAAATATAATATCCTACGAATTGAAGGAATAAAAACATTCCATACATACTTAATACATCATTTTACATGTTTATTCCATACATACCATAATAAAAAAACCCTATAATATATACAATTAGTATATTTCTATAATAAATAAATAACCATGTTATTTAGTGGAAATTATCAAATATATACCATACTAAAAATTCTCACATGATACCCTTCTATAAATTTCATACATAATATAATTCTTCATATATCAAATAGAATAGAAACATTAGTATGGGTGAGCTCAGATGCTCAACATAGGGTGCACATAAGTGATTACAATCCATGATCATAATTGAGTATAAGAATAAAGTGGTCTATGATAAAAAAATAAAATACTCATGAACACAATATAATTAATGCATAATCCATAAAACATGGTTCACAAATCATGATATATGACATAAGGAATTGGGAACAACATATACATGAGTAATAAGAGTGTAGAAAAATGAGTCAATAATAATGATCCTTAAGCACATAACATAGGTAAAATATTTAGAAAATATATATTATAATAAAATACTTTATAAATTATCAAATAAAACCATTTTTGATATCTTGGCTCATTTTCTTGACCATCATCATATATTGGGATGAGTCCCACAATGGATTTATTTCAAATATGATTCCCAAAAACAAAGTGGATAGAGTCCTATTGTTTATTGGGTTCACTTCATTACCCCTCATATATGATTTAATGAGATATAATGATTTAACTAATTCATTGTAAGAATGTATAATTTCATTACCATCCATTTATTAAAAAACATCTATATGTGTTCCATGCGAACATGAAAAGATTCATAATTCTATCATAGTTTAATCAGAATTTGAGAAAGAAATATGTTTTATGTGACTTCCACAAGACATGATCAGAATATATATGTATTGAGAAGTTTTATGTTATCATTATATTATATCCCTAGTGAAACATAAAAATTCCAATTAATATTGACATATTTGAAACCCACTTATAAGTACATTGGACAATGACATTGAAAAATAATAAAAATCCCCCTTAGGTGTTCAATAACTTTTATTTTAAAGGATATAATATATGAGATATTTAGAAAAAATATTATGTTCAAAACCCATGAAAACATAGAAATCAATATTTATAGATAAATTATAATAAAATAAAAGGATAATGTCACCTTATAAAATTTTAAAAACAATGATTCCTGCCAAACTAGTGTTATTAAAGTCAAACTAAAAAAACACAATAATAAATTGTAGAAGTATGGATATGTACATCCATATAATAATATGATGAATGTATATAGAGTTAATAAGAATATATATATTTATTTTAATGAGAATGAACATAAAATTCCCCAAATATAAATCTACTGATAAAAAACTGATTACTAAGTGAGAATGGACCGTAATCCCTTACCTCATTATTTTCCTTGGTTAGAAGGCATCAGACACCATGTGTAATAAATTTGGTTTTATGATATAAAAATAATTCAAATTTATTTTACTTAATATTATTAATTTATAATCCCTTATTACACTTATATTTTTTTATTGTTAAAATTAATATTCATGTGTTAACTATTATGTTCTCTATGAATACATTGGATTTGTTGTTACATTACTTAGTCTTTGACCATGGTTTCACCATATACAAAATATTCTTAATGATTCATCATTAGTTTTGGATATAAATATGGAATCTCTTTGAACATTTATAGAATTTATGTTGGTTTTTCACATAGAATTCATAAAAATATCATATCTCTGGATTATTGAATTCACAAAATAATAAAAATGATTAATAAAAATCTATTAGAATATTTACATTAAAAATTTATTAATAAATATTATATTAACCATCATTATATAATATTAAATTTTTTTGTTTTTTATTATTCATATATGAAAATAAATATTATAACATCTTTCATGTTGGTAGTAAACCAACGCAAATAAGAATAAGTTGTGACCATTAAAAACGTAATAAAATGTTATTGTAGAGTAATATCATCACATTTATAGAATATTACTGAATTAAAAAAATATTTTATTAAATTGTAAAATTATATTTAAGAATATTTTAATTTGGAAGATAATTAATAATTATTTTGTCGGGCATAACACTTATGTTGATGAATATAATCACCTCATATAGAGCTCTTATAAATAAATTATTTGGCACTCCTCCTTGCGACTAGAGTTACCCAAAAATTGAAAAGGATTTTTAGGTATAGGTGTTGGGAAACAATTTTATATTTTTCTAACTTAAATGTGTGGATTTATATTGGGATAGGATGGAGATGATGGATCCATCTGTATGTGATCTTGAGTGGCCTTTTCACAAATTCACATACCTTAATGTATAATAAGTCTATTTTTACCTATAAAGTAGATAAAAATTTGAAATATAATGGATACATGATACTAAGAGGATAATAATTCCCTTATACACTCATTTACAAATAATATTTTATGAAATTTTAGTTCTTTAACCCAAAATTTAACCTTTTTAAATAACATTAACGTTTACATGGGAACAAACTTTTACCTAGGTAACTTATTTTTATGCCAAGAAATAAATTTGAAATTCTAACCTAATTTTAATATTATGATTAAAAATTTGGACTCAATTTAATCGAATTCTATTTCAAAATATGAAATGTGTGTCTATTAAATTAAAACAATAATTATATTGATAAAAATTTACATGGAAATCAATTTTTACAAATTAATCATTTTTAGTATTGTAACATGTCAATTAATAATTTCATTGGTGTTAATTATCATGTTTATAAATTTAATCCTTAAATTTAATTAGAATAATCCTCTAAAAGTGATTAATTTAAATAATTAAAAGTAAACATTAGACTTTAGAATAAGAATTCTCTGAAAGATATTCCTTTTTAACATTAAATTATTTTAATGACATCATACGAATTAATTATCTTCTAACCATTAAATTATTCCAATCCAGCAGTTTAGAATATTTCATTGAATTTTATAGATATATCATATAAATATTTTCAAAAAAATTAATAATAATGAATATTAATATTTTTAGAATAAATTATTTACTACATGTGAATTTTATTATTTATAATTGGTTACTAACGATTATAAACCATCAATTTACCTATTCGATATATATATAACCCACAATAATATATCCAATGGCCATATATTCAATATCTGTATTTCTAATGATTATGTTTCCAATGTCTACATATATAATGGTCATATTAGAAACCTATGTATAGTCTTCCATACATCTATAAAATCATTCATAATATTCTCTCATTTTTATTTTAATAATTTTCTAATATTTCAACCATTTTATATTCTTTCAATAGTTGTCATTGATAGTATAATATTCATATAAGATCATGATAATGAGAATTTAATCATTGTATGAGACTCCCCTAGTACAACACTCTCAGATCGAGTTCTGAAAACATTTTATCTTTAATCTAGATGTCATTCAATATCAGGAAACCCAAACATAACCATCCATAATTAAAATATCATTAAAAATATATGGAGACACTTAATTCCCAATACCTTTTATGTTTAGAGTTTATATAATTAGTAAATACCATTAACTAATAAAAATAATATATTTCTGGTCAAATGGAATTTTTTTCCCACTAAAACAATGATTCTTTTTTTAATTACCTTAATATATATCACACAACTCTCCATAAATTATACCCATCTATAGATACCGTGAATAACACTCTTATTTATATATTTGGGAAGTGGAAGCCAATGAAAGGTGAGTTAAAAACTCTATGAGGATAAACATAAGCAATAATAGTCAAAGATAACTAGTGAGTATATGTAACACCCCAAGGTTTTGAAAATAAATTGAAATGCATGAATCGTTCTTTTAATTTGATGGTAATAAACTTTCTTTAAAACAAAAAATTTCCACTTCTTTCATATGAATTTCTAAAAACCGTCATCTATGATTGTGGGGAACATGTTATTTGTAGTTTGATAGAACCATATTGGTATTTGGTGAATAGAAGCATAAACTTATGAATAGTAAAATGAAACTTATATATAGTAAATCATATTATTATTTTATATTCTTAAGGTTATATGATAATGATATCTTGATTAATTTTTCATGGTGAAATAAAGCCACTTACAGTTTTAACATTATTATATTTTTAATAAAATATTATTATATTCAAAAATTAAATTAATCATATAGGTAAAATGATTTTCCAAAAATTTATATCATATTTGAAATCTGCACGTCGAAAAATTGTTAGGTTGAATTTTCGATATTTTTCTAAAATAATTGAATTTTGTGAATAGTGAAATACGATAATTACAAAATTTGATAAATAAATAAATTTATGCATCATGATTGACTCATGGATGATGTAAATTCCCCTTGTTTTAGCCTCACATGCACATATTACTATTTGTGGTCATAGGAATAAATAGTATTCATAGTTATAAGAATAAAATACTAAACTAATAAGAAAAATAATATAAAACACCTCCTCCCCTCCACTATAAATACCACCCTAACTCCACAATTCATCTCACACAACATAATCGTTGATACTATTCTATGCTATACCAAATAATCTTCCCAAGGATCTTCCCCAGATATGAGGCCTGATGGTCTCATCAAATGTTGAAAACCAAAGGCCTTAAGGTGGACGTCAAGGAGAATAGATCAAGATGTAAAAATAATATTTTATTTTCATGTGATTTATTTTCAATTATTTTATTTTATTATACTCAATTATCATCCCCTTATACAATTCTATTGAAATATCTAAAATATTATATAATCTATATTTTATCATGTTTATGGAAAAAGTCATCAATTTAATTTTTCTCTTTCACCCTCTTAATCTTAGAATAAGAACACCGTATGTGATGTGCCTATTTACCAAAATCATGGACGATGTGTTCTCAATTTCCATTACATCCATAAAAGATATTTTTAAAACCAATTTAATGGTTGAATTAATTTTTAATGTATATTATATGACCTATATTATGTTTTTTAGTTATCTTATATGCATAATATTAATGGAATATGATGAAACCAGTCCGTGATTGTCAAAGAACCACAAAAAGATCTAAATAGATATCACTAATGATTTATCAAATGATTCATCCTCATTAAATTTAACCAAAATGATTTATAGTATATTTTAATATTCAATAAAAATATTAATACCATATAATTCTATTTCTATAATTCTATTTCTATAATTTCATTTCCATATTATAAGAAAATCAATTACAAACCTATCATGTAAAACTTGTAAAGAACACACATGAAACATTGGAAGGAACAAAAAACTAATAATTAAAGGGCCAAATGATGTTATGAAATTATTATATAATAAGTTATAAACATTAAAATGTTTCTTTATGATTTTAATAACACTATTTTAACAATTATAAATGACTTTCAATCACATTTTAAGTATAAAGAACCACATGTAAGGTAATTCTTAACTATAATTCCATTATTTGTGTAAAACTTATACTTCCTTAATTAAGTGGTACTAAATACTATTTATATGATTAATTTTGTTTATATTATGTTACTATATTTGCATATACTGTGTATATATATATATATATATTCCACCCACTCAATTATGTCTCACCTCAATTATTTGATATTTGAAAGAGGCTTTTCTTTTAAAATCGTCTATTTAAATTTTGTTTTATAATATTCAAAACAATTATTTTTCTGAAATTAATCATGTTGTATGATTATGTTCTTGTTCTTGGTCATTGTTTATGATGAAATGTGGTTCCTATATCTTCCTTCAATGCATTGGTTATGTATATATTGTGGTTTGGTCGTATGGTTACTCCAAGTGTAACTCTGATGGCTACACCATAGGGTAGCCATGAGGGTTACATTGTAAAGTAGCCATGAGGGATAAAATATAAGTTTGTGATTCCCCAACATAACATTATGGTTATATTTATTTTATTTATTTTTATACATCTCCAGGAAATATCATTTTTTACAATTTAAGTGTGTATGGGTTACAAGTATGTCCTTTTGAAAATAATTTCATACGTTTATAAGAATATACAGAATGATATCCTTCGAAATCTGAAACATGGAATGGTAGATATTTGAACTGAGCAGTTTTTTATAGTAGTGGATCAACTAGAACATGAAATAAGTGGTGGTTTCATACATGTAATAGAACATCTAGAGGTGCCACAATGAAACATGAATATTATAAAACATTTCATGTGACAACACACTTCTTCTTTCAATGGATCTTCTAACCCAGTAGTGATATAAGGATGGATTAAATCCCATGAATATAAATTCTATGTTATGGGATGTACATATAATCAAAATATTTTCCATAAAATTTATTTTTTTAAGGTGAATAAGATCAGTGATGTTCAATAGTCATGAATATTAGGGAGAGATATGATATTGATTCCATAGAATAGGATGAATTTAAAATTATTTTCCTTGAAATTTATTTTCCTATGATAGTTCGACAAGGATAGAAAGTAAATTTCTTGAATTGAATAAAAAGAAATAATATTAAATTTTCTTGTATGAATAAAACTTCATCCCAATGGTGTGGTATGCTCAAAATCTTATTCTAAATCTCTATATAAAAATAAACCATTTTTACTCAGGATTGAATCCAGGATATTGAAGGTCGTTGTCTTACCATGAATTAAATTTTATGAGAAACTTGTCAGATAAGCTGAGAGGGTATGAATTTTATTTATTTAAGACCACATGTACCTTGACAAAAAATATAATAAGAGGTCTAGATGGAATGAAATGGATAAGACTCGATCAAATACATCCAATGGTAAGAATGTTCAGTTTCCAGATTTTGAAAAAACAGGTGAAACTCACCCTGGGTAATGCCTTAACAAAACCACGAAGTGTTTTCTATGTGTAAAGGTGGGTATATATCCTGAGACCGTAATGAAAAATATCCTAAGACTATTCTTGATATGAAAACTGTAAAGTGTTTTAAATGTGGTGATATGGCTCATTATGAAAATTCCTACCAAAATAGATATTCAAATTATGAAAAGAATCCGGACTATAAGTAGAAAGGTATAGTGAGATAATTTATGACTACATTAGTAGATTTTGTCCCATACCATGAATTTATAACATTTATGTTGTTTTTTTACTCATATTTTTCTAATTTGTTTTTTGATATGGGGTCAAGAAATTCCTTTATTTATGATAAATTTTCTGGTAAATTGGAAATGTAACATCAAAAAAATTATACAAATACTTATTGTTAAAACAAATAGGCGGATATTACATCAAAACATAATCATAAGAATATTTATGTTATTTTAAGTGGAATGATTTACCTATAAAAAAATTCCTTTGTAGAGATTTATGTTATTTTAGGTATATATTGACCTTCTATTTATCATGCTATGATTGAATGTAGAGATAGAGACATTTCATTTTAGAAATACTTTCAGTTTGTATACAAGAATGAACCGATACAACTAAAATCATATCAAGAAGCTGAGAAACTATTGAAATATTGAAATGAAATTCATCTTTCTCATATTTTAGAAAATAAGGGGACTGTTTAGAGTTTTGATGCACCAGTGGTAAATGAATATATTGATATTTTTTGATGGTTTGACTGGTGTTATACTTGATTAAGAAGTTGAATTCACAATTTACGTGGTTTCTAATGCTACGAAGATATCAAAACACCCTTATCTAATGGCTCAATTAGAACATGTTTGATTTAAAGTTATTTTGTAGGATTTTCATAATAAATGATTCATTCACCCTAGAACTTCACCATGGGTTGCTCCTATTTTTTTTTAAAAAAAGAAAGATTGTTTCATTAGACTTTTCATTGATTATAGAGTCTTGAATAAAATCACTGGGAACAATAATTATCCATTTCTTCACATCTATAACTTATTTGTTCAGTTATAGTTAGAATATTATTTTAGAAAGGATGAACTGAGGTCGGGGTACCATCTGTTGAATTTTAAGAATGCAGACAACCTGAAGACTATATTCCCTTCTAGAAAAGGGCATTATGAATTTGATGTTAGGTCGTTTGGGATAACTAATGCACCTTCTATATTCACGGATCTAATGAATATAAAATTTCATTAATTCGTGGATATGTTTTTAGTTTTCTTTATTGATAACATTTTGGAATTTTCTAAAAGTTAAAAGGATCAAGAAAACATCTTAGGGTTGTTTCGAAAACCATAATGGAAAAAAATGTATTGGAAATTCATCATGTGTGATTTTTGGTTGCAATATATTTCTTTTATTGGAAAATTGTAAATAAGGATTGAATAACAGTTGTTCCTACCAAAAAAACTAGTTGATGAGTGGCCAATACCTAAAAATATGTCATAAATTCATTTTTTTCCTAGATGTGCAGGTTATTACTGATGGTATTTTAAAAAAATTGCACAGTTATCTAGCCTTTTATAACAACCCTGCTCTTTGTTACACTCTTGGACATGATTTATTACATAACCTATATATATGATACAACATGGGTGATTAATATTTATATTGTCTTTGGGGATTAAGAACATTACATAATGACTTAAAACATGAAACAAAATATCTATATAGAAAACATCCATTATATGACCTCTACATTCCCTTGTACATAGCATTGCATGGGATAACCTAAGGACATGAACATGAAAAGAGTGAGCTATAAATTCTAATAAGGGAGTAAACAAGGAATAAACTGAAAAATAAAATACATGTTAGGAAATAGGCATATCAACAGATCACAAAATAAACATGAACATACAAGGCATGATAAATCATGATTATCATAACATGGGAATGTGGCAGCAACACTTAACATGATATTAGAATTACCAAAGGATCATTGAACATAGTGCATGAGTAAACTCTCATTTCACATGAATTATTATGAGTAAACACACATTGCACTTGAAGTATCATGATACTAATCATTACCCAATGCATTGTAATATTATCATGTCACACCCTTCTTAACAATTTCATTTCATGAATAAGTGTGTCAAAAGATCATACAACATAGATTAATTAAACATCATAATCTATAACATAGAATAGGATTGTGAAATTATTAAATACAACTCTTACATATATACATAAATGTGCATAAATGTGAATACCCTTGATATATAAATGGTAATAGTATTCACAACACAATGATTTTGGATCGGAAAATGGCGGTGCAATTTTGGCAGCATAACGACATGACATTAGACTTCATAAATAAAGTATTTGATAGAGAAAAGGGTCTCTCGTCATATGTACATAAAATGGATAGTAGTAGGGTAATATATATACATCTCCCAACATAGTTAATTGAATTTGGATTCATAATACAAGGTAATTTCATATATTTAAATGAGGGTGGAGAAATTCCTTATAGAATTTTGGCATTGTAATGGGTGTACATGGGAGGAATTAATGAGATAGAAAAGGGTTATCTCATTTTTCAAAAATAAATAGGGAAGTATTATGGAAGTTAAAAAACATACCCCAACATTTATAATTGAAAATAAACATGCATAACAATATTAAGAAACTAAGATAAAATGGAAAAAAGGAATCTCGTACATAGAACTAGGAAACCAAAGGATTGAGAGAGGCTTTAGAGAGGCTATTTTGGAGATAATGGTACCATTTTAGGATTCTAGGGATTTTAGGGAAGAGTTTTGATGAACTCAAAAATCATTGAGTAAAGAGGAAGTGGGATCTTGGGTGAGTGTATATAAGAAAGGAGATGGAATTATTTATTATTTATGTTTTAGGAACCACACATAAAACTAATCAAAACCATAAAAATACCATGGAGTTTGCCCATGGTTTTTTATAAATGATATTAGAAAAAATAATTTTATAAGGCCAGTGGCTGAAATTCATAAAATATTAGTCTTGCTTATGTGGAGGTGAGTCACACTCTCAAGGAAATCAATTTAAAACGATTAAATGTTTTATAAGTATTGGGGGTCAACTAAATCATTGTAAAATAATTAAAATAAATATGAAATCAGCTTATTTTGGTGGTAAAACATATATTGTCTAAAAAGTATTTTTATATTATTTTATAACATCACAATTGGGTCATTATGATGTCATAAAACAGATTATATATTTAAACGTTATTTAATTTTAACCCAAAAATTCATGTGTCTTATAAAATTATAAAACATTTACTATTGGATAATTTCTATGTCTATATTCCAAAAATAATATTCATTTTATCTAAATAATTTTCTTAATATGTGAATTTTTACCTTTAAAATAAAAATGTAAATTTACCAAAAATTCATGGGTTTTGACAAAAATAGCTTTCAAACAATAATAAAAAACACAATGGTATTCATAATAATTATATTTCCATCTATATTATATAAAATTAATTTAGTAACAATATTTAATTAAAATGTTATTTAACTAAAAAATATTTTAATTCATCAAAATAGATTTGGTAATTAACTAAAAATGTTATTTTGGTTTTAAAAAACTATTTACAATGTAAAAATAATAAAATTATATTATATTATTTAACAAAAAATATTGTACATAGTCATATTACTAGGGTATCATTACATAAACCCTTATAACATTTTCATAAGACAGAAGGGTGAGGTGTGTGATGGTGATATACCCTTGGGGTGGCTCGAATAACATCACTCGAGTGGTAATGTCTATTAACTTCCACTTCTCATGTAGACAGTTCTATTCAAGATTAACATATTGAATCATGACATGGTCTTGGCTAAGAGAAAATCCCAATGATGCCACCTCTTTTTTAAGATCATAAAAATGGTCTTTGAATAGAGAAATTTTACTTGATGAGGCCACCACATTCTTTTTCTGTGTGAATTCGATTCTTTAATCCCTATATTCATACATATCATTTTATCATTATTCAACGACTATATTAGAAATGATCACAAATCATAATTTTATTTTAAAATCCATAAACATAAAACCAAAAAAGTGCATATGTAATACAACCATCTTACATAATAAGATATTTAATTAGATCAAAATGATTTTTAATTAATAAATGATTGCATCATATAAATATTCCCCCTTAAGAAATTCCACCATGAAACTTCCTTTTCCAAGACTAAAACATATGTGGGTAACTCTACACCATCACTTCCTCTGATTCCCATGTTTCATCTTCAAACATATGGTTTCTCTATAGAACTTTAACTATGGGAATTGTTTATTTCATTTTACTTATTCCCTATGATCAAAGATCATCACTAACTACTCTTCGTTGGAGTGGTCATTCTCCAGTTGTACCACCTATGGATTCAGTACATGTGATGATTCAAGTATGTACTTCCAAAAGATTGATACATGGAATACATCACGTACTTGAGATATGTTCAGTGGGATTTCAAGTTGATAAGACACTATTCCAATGTGATCAAGGATCTCAAAAGGGGCGGTATACCTTGGACCAACATTTCCCATATTACTATTTTTCATAACACTCTTCCATGATGATATGTATATGAATACCATGTCTCCAAGATCAAACTCCAGATCTCATCAATGATTATCATCATAGCACATTTTTCTACTTTGAACAGCTATAATGTGTGACTGGATGGTATTAACCTTCTCCACAGTTTCTTATACTATTTCTAGACCTAAGAGTTTTTTCTCTAAAAATTCAACCCAACATGCCAGTGTTATACACCTCTTCACATATATGGACTCATAAAGAGACATTTGACTGCGTGAGTGGAAACTGTTATTGTAATATTACTCAACCAGAGGAAGATATTTATCTCATCCTCTTTTAAATTCCATTGATCATGCTCTCACCATGTCCTCATGTTTTTGAATATTCAACTCAAATTGGCCACCATATTGTGGATGATAAGCCATACTGAAGTTCAGCTCAGTATATAGAGATTTTTGAAGGCTCATCCAAAACATTGAGGTGAATCTTGGATCTCAATATGTGAAAATAGATAGTGGTACATTATGAAGACTTACAACCTCTATGATGTATATCCATGATAGTTTATCTAGGGAGAAATCCTCCATAATTTTAATGAAGTGTGCAGTATTTGTAAGACGATACACAAAAACCTAGATAAAATTGTTTTCTTTTAAATTTCCTCAGATGTTCGGCGAAACGTTCCATGGAAATGTTCTCCCATTTCCATGCTGGAATGGGTTGAGGTTGAATCATCCCTTTAGATTTATAGCTCTCAGTATTCACTTACTGACACACTAGGAATATTGATGTATATTATTTGATTTTCATCTTTATGCTATCTAATTAATAATGCGCTCAAAGATCTCGATACATCTTTGTGTTTCCTGGGTGAATGGAGAAATTAAAAATGTTTGCATCATCAAAAAGATCTTTCTTTAACTATGGATTCGATAGAACACGTAGTCTTGGCCCAAATTTCCCAATTCTTTCTTCATTAACATTGAACTCAGAGGATTTAATATTCTTGATAGTTTCCACCTTCTTCTGAATTCCCACATCATCCTTTTGTGCATCCATTAACCTTCCCAAAAGAGATGGTTGAGCAATAATTTGTGAAAGAATTGATGATGTTCTTTTTTTAATGATGCTCATGTCCAACATCATCAAGGAAAAAAATATTGAATCCTTTTAATTCTCATTAACAATTTAATCGATGGGTCCTTTCTAGTTAGATCAGCTACCACCGTGTTCACTTTCCTATGGTGGTAATCGATTGAGTAGCCATAGTCTTGGAATAGATCTAACAATATTTGTTGGTGCATGATCAAAACGTTATTTGTGAGTATATACTTGAGTCATGTTTAGTTCTTATATCTTTCACACCTCACCCTAAATAGATAATGTCGCCACATATATAATGAGAAGATCACTGTAGCCGACTCCAGATCATGTGTTGGATACTTTTTCTCGGGAAAATTCAACTGACATGAAGCATAGGTAATGACTAGGTCATTTTTCATCATCACACAACTCAAACCCTTCTTCAAATCATCAGTAAATATCAAAAAAAAATCTCCACTCAAGGGTAATGTGAGAATGGGCATAGTGATATGACTCGTTTAAAACTCCATGAATCTCTCTTAATAATCATCAATCCAAGAAATCTTGACTCCCTTCTAAGTTATCTTGGTAAGAGAGTTTGACAATCTTGAGAAATTTCTAACAAAATCGGTGATAATATCCAGCCAACCCGAGAATGATATGGATTTTCATTACTGATGTTGGCATTGTCCATCCTTCAATTACATCTTCCTTAGAGGGATCCACTGATATATTGTTTCTTGTGATGATATGACCTAAGAATGTGACTTACTTTAACTAGAACATAAAGGTTTTGTACTTCGCATTGAGCTTATCCTTTTGAAAAGTCTCTAGTACAATGCTTAGATTCCTCTCATGCTCCTCCTTAGTTTTGAAGTGTATTAGAATATCATTAAAAATGACTACCAGAATTTTTTTGAGGTAATATATTAAGATTATATTCATCAATTACATGATGATTGCTGGGGACTTAGTGAGTCTGAAAGGAATTACTTTGAATTCATAGTGCATGTATATTGTATGAAAAGTAGTCTTGGGGATATATTCTTTCTTCACCCTTACTTCATAATATCCCAATCTCAGATCCACCTATGAGAAGTATTGTACTCCATAAAGCTGATCAAAAAATTCATCAATTAATGATGGAGGATAATTGTTTGTTGCCATGATTTTGTTAATATCACAAAAAAATATGTAAAGGCACAATGAACCATTATTCTTCTGGATGAAGTAGACTGGTTCACCCCATGGTGAAGCACTTTGGCATATAAACCCTTTATCTAGATTATCATGTATTTGTTTCTTCAGCTCCTCAGGATCCACAAAAACCATTCTATAAGGATTTTTTTTATTGTAAATTTTCCTAGTATAATGTAATTGAGAATTAAAAATCTCTTCAAAGAGGAAGACAAGAAAATTCATTGGAAAATAGTTCAACAAATTCCCTCACAATAGGAATTTATTAAAGAACAGTTTCTTCCTTAGAATAGAGAATCTGAGCCACATACACATGCTCATATGAACATAATATCCATGCTTTAGATGATGGTTCTAAATAAGATACATACTCCTTTCACATGTACAGAAGCAGGGGGTCGATTCTCCATATGGAGAGTGATTTCCCTCTCACAACGATTTATATTGGCTCTATATAAGGAAATTCATCCCATGCTGAGAAGTGCATAAAATTCCATCATAGGGTGTATGATGAGGTTTCTGGGATCTTCAATAATTCGATTATAATAGGGGAGGAGTTATATTCATGGGATCCAATGAATTCTCCATTTTTCATACTCCCAAACATCTTTACATCCATGATTTGGGGTGGTATTGGGATTATTATACTAAACTTTTAGGATACAAAAGAATGTGTAGAACCAAAATCAAAAAGTATGTTATCTATTCATGAATGAATAACTATAATACCTATCACCACTTCATTTTTGGGGTTCACTTTGGTGGTACTAATAGAAAAATCTCACCCTTGCAGCCTTAACGGTTTTTAGTTGCCTCCGAAAACCCTTTGCTTAGGGAACCGATTATCATGGTTCCCTTGTTATTTTCAGTTGAAGAAATGAACAATGTGTTAAGAGTCGAATGGTGTATTCCACTCCTTTTATGTAGCAGCAGGTTTTTCTTGTAGGCCATTAATGGCCTGGTGCCCTTCTCTTTTACACCTAATGAATTTTCTTGTCCCCTTCAGGGGATTTTCAGGGTACTTCTTTCTGCACCATTGGAAAGTGGTGTGATAGATCTTCTTAGAAATATTGGATTTATCCATCAGACCACCAGAATTTAATTATACCTTAGGATTCGTATCAACATGACACCCCTAGGATTTTCTGATCTATATTTCAACTTTGGGGGTATGTCAGACTATTTACTCATATCTATCAAAGTCATGCATCTCCAAGGCACTCTATAGGATATGTTTTATCCAACCTAAGAAGTGGTAAACCATGCATTCAGGGGTAATGGAAAATCCATAGGTGTATCATTCAAGCCTTGTAATGTTTTTTTATCATATGCTCTAATATATTCATCGCCTTTTTTCTTGAGGGGAAAGAAGTCCCCTTTTTATCTTAAGTGATAGGGTGCATGGAAAATATTTATCAAAAAACAATTATTAGAAATCCTTCCATTCCAACAACTCGATATCCTCTTCAGGTTTCATATTTTTGATCAATGTCCACCATTGATCAGCTTCACCCTCCAAACAATACGAAGCTAGAAGAACATTCTCTTGTTCAGAATGTTGAAGGATGGAGATGGACTTTTTAATGGAGTTGATCCATTATTCTACAATTGACGAATTGTATGATCCATTAAAATTAAGAGGGATTTGTCTCATGAAGCTATCAATTACAACAAGTTCTTTCTTGGGGGGAGGGTTAAACATTAATTTTTAACCATGTTTCTATTCATAGAATGAGTTAACTGATAGAGAATCATGAAAAATATTGTGATTTATGCTCCCATTAGATTGGGATTCTCACTAGAATAGTCATCACATTGATCTTCACATTCGTTTTTAGCCCAAGTCGTCTTATTACAGGCCATTGGCTGGAATGATATGAATGATTTGGGTAACACATAAAGGGTAATCCAAGGAAAAAAATGGATTACTTATAAATAACATCTATTTTTTTAACATATGAATAAATAGGATTCAATCTTTGTTATCCATTATCTATATTCTAACATATATTATTAGAGGTATTTTTTTAATTCCCATAATAATGGTACATACTATGATTGTGAATTTACTAAAACATATCCCCTGGGAGTGTCGTAACCAAGAGTGTTGCAAGGCCTATTGTCGTGTATCATAATTCCCTGGGTCATGCCCGAAACTCCATGTCAGGGTTTTCATTCCTAGGTACATTTGTTCCAGAGCTGACTCTACCTTCGTGTATCCAGACATTGATATATTTGATTGATTAACCACTTACTCAATTCCCCTCGAAATTTAGGGAGTTTTTACATTATTTTGTCTTATCCCTAGGGCTTTCACTAGGGTTTTCTAATCCTAATCCCAAAAATATCCAAACCTAGACACTGGAACCAACTATAACTACCCTGCTCTTTAATATACATTTAAAAATGATTTATTACATAAACTCTTCACTTGATACAACATGATATATCGAATGGTATAGTATATTTGGGGATTGGGAATATTATAAAATGACTTAAAACATGAAACATAACATCTTTATTAAAAATATCCTTTACATGACCCCTACATTCCCTCGTACTTAGCATTACATGGGATAACCTAAGGACATGCATAAAAAGGGTGAGATATAAAGCCTAATAAGAGAGTTAATATGGAATAACATGAATAATACAATACGTATTAAGAAATAGGTATATCAATAGATAATAAATGAAACATGAATATAAAGGCTTGATAAAGCATGATTATCACAACATGGGAATGTGCCAATAACACATAACATGGTATTAGCCTAAGACAAAGATCAATGCACTTGAATTAACATGACTAAACCCTCATTTCACTTCTTTTATCATGATACTAATAATACCCAATGCATTGGAGAAATATCTAGGCACACCCTTCATAAAAAATTCATTTCATGAATAAGTGTGCCACAAGATCATACAACATAGATTCATTAATCATCATAATTTATTACATGGAAAAGGAATGGGGATTTCATAAATGAAACACATTCATCAATAAATAAATTTGAATAATTTTTAACACCCTTGATATATAAATGGGAATGATATTTAGTACATAATAATTTTGGCTCAGAAAATGGCGGTGCAATTTAGGCTACATTACGACCTGACATAAGACATCATAAATTATTTGATAAAACAGAAAAGGGTGTCTCATAATATTCACATAAAATGGACAGTAAGGGGTTCATATAGATTCGTTTCCCAACATATGTAATGGAATTTTGATTCAAAATAAAAAATAATTTCATGAATGTAAATGAGGAGAGAGAAATCCGTTATGGAATTTCGGCCGAATAAAGGGTATTCATGGGAGGCATTAATGAGAGAGAAAATGGGTCTTGAATCATTCAAACATAAAGTGGGATGTATGGGGAGGGGAAAATCATACACCAAACTTTATAATTTAAAATAAATGGGTATAAAAACATTACGAAATTTGGATAAAATGATAATGGATGAAATCCCTAACATGAATGTGTGATCCCAAAGCCTTGGGAGAGGCTATATAGAGACTTATTGGGAGCTTAGGGCACCATGGGAGGATTCTTGAGAGAGGAGGGAATATGTTGAACGAACTATAAAATATTTGAGTGAAGAGGTAGTGGGATATTGGGTTGGATTATATAAGAAAGGGTATGGATTTCTTTATTATTTAGGTTTTGGGAACCGCACATTAAACTAATCAAAATCACAAACCATGCCATGGTTTTTCCCATGGTTATTGCCAAAGGGGAATGGAAAAAATTATTTTATATGGACAATGTTCGAACTACATATAATATTAGGCTTGATTATATGGAAGTGAGTTACACTCTCATCGAAATTAATTTAAGAAGATAAAATGTTTTATAAGTCTTGGAGGGACCACTAAAACATTGTAAAATTAATCAAATACACCTAAAATTACTTTATTTTTATGTTAAAATATATATTTTCCTAAAATAATGTTTATATTATTTAAGACAACACTATTGTGTTATTATAATGTCATAAAACACATAATATATTTAAAAGGTATTTAATTTTTACCCAAAAATATGACTGTCTCAAAAATTTAATAAAATTACCCATTGGAAAATTTCGATTAACTAATTTAAAAAATAATATTCTTTTTGTCTAAATAATTTTTTAAATATATGAAAATTTACTTTTAAAATAAAAATTGACATTTGTTTAAAATTCATGGGTTTCGCCAAAAAATGGCTTTCAAACCATAATAAAAATCACAATCATATTCATTATAATTTTACATTCATTTATATTATATAAAATAAATTTACTAATAATGTTTAATTAAATTATTATTTAATTAAAAAAATCCATTAATTCAACAAAATATTTTCCTTAATTAACTGAGAATTCTATTTATGTTTTAGAAAACTATTTACAAAGTAACAATAATAAAAGAAAATTATATTCTATATTCAAAACTATTATACAAAATAATAGTACTAGTTTCTTGTTACATAACCCCTTATAAAACATGCATAAGACTTAAGGGTAAGGCATGAAATGGTGATAGACTCTTGGGGTGGGTCTGATAACATTGATCGAGTGGTAATATTTTCAACTTCCACTTCTCCCATAGTTGATTTTTTTGAGCTTAACATATTGAAGCTTCTCCTGGACATGGTGAAGAATGAATCCCAATGATGTAACCTTCTTTCTGAGATCTGACAAATGGGAATCATATGGAAAATTTCTACTGGATGAGGCCATCAATTCCTTTTTCTGAGTAAATTGGATTTATTAAAGAGCTATATTTGTACTAATCATGTGATCACTATTCAACAACTATATTAGAAATGGTCACAATTCATAATAGTATTTTAAAATACAAACACATAAATAAAAAAAATTCATATGTTATATAACCGTCTAATATTTTAATACATTTAATTAAATGTAAAGGAATTTCTATTAATAAAAGTTTTGGTCGTTATACCTACTAACTAAGTTAACACAAAAACAGGATATATTTATTTGGATGGAATAATGTGATGTTTTTTCTAGATCTAAAGAATGGAATGGTGAATACTCTTGTTTTACCTCTACATTCTAGAAATGGTGATTTTTCATCAACACTGATGCATCATTGATGGGAATTGGTTGTGTTCTGATGCATTTTTACTATGAAATTTCATTTTTTTCATGATAATTAAAAATCCATGAGTTAAATTATTACACAAATGATTACGAATTTTCAGTTGTGGTTTTTTCTTCTTAAATTTGGAGGCAACATGTTGGCGGATCCAAATTTAGAATATATAACTAACATAATATTCTGAAGTAAATATTCACATAGAAGAAATTAAATCTAACGAAATAAAGAAGGATTGAGATTATAATGTATTATTATGACAAGATAAATTAACATCTTGGAAAAGAAAAAAAGTGGCGGATGCCTTGATTCGAAAAAATCATGTATTATTAACGATGTTATGTTTGAGACAAGATCCCTTGATTAATAATTTGATGAATAGTTTCATAGAATATGTTGGTGCATGAAATTCATCTATTTTTTTAGGTTTCCATGCAGTCATCATTATCATACCTAATTCAGAAAGTGCAGAAAGATGATTTTGAGAAATAGAAAAATGAAGAATTGGTTAACATGGGTATTTTTTAAGAATTTTTCCTTGAAAAATATTGTGTTTTATGATTTTTAAAAAGATAGGGTGTTTCTTTAGATTTTCATATGAATAAACAATTTTTTTGTGAAGATCATACTGTAGAGACCTGAAGCTTGACGTACATAGACATTACATTACTTTTGCGGAATACTTAGTACATAACAAAAACACACACACAAGGACCGTAATAGTTTAGTGTCTTTGGAAACTAGGAATATAATATTCTAATCGTGGTGAAAGATCTTTAACATCTCCCATAAAAATCTTCTTTTTTTAACCTAAATCCTTTCTTTATATCCTGGGGAAAAGAAAACATAAAAGGGTGATCTCAAATGCTCAGTAAGGGTAAACAAAAGAAATATCAATCACATCATATTCATAAGAACATATCTTTTGGAAATCTTAACCTGCAAAAGAGATCATAATTTCATAACATGGGATAAATCATAGTTGTGATATGTAATCCCAATAATCATAACATAAAACAAGAAACATTGTGTCATTCCCACATAATCATAGAGAATCATTTCTTATTAGTTAAGACTCATTTCCAAGACTATCTTAGTGGACAAAGTCCCTTTCTGAACCGAGTTCACTCCTCGTTTCAGTCCTGTTTCACTGAACCGGTATAACCTACCGTTCCAGCCATGTCTATCTCATGAGATATAAAATCTTTACCCAATGCATTGGAGGGAGATATAGGTCCCACCCATCTCATAATGATACCATTCTTATGTGTGCCACAAAATCATAAACAATACATCATAGCATAACCCATGTAATAAAAATGGGAATCTTAAACATCATGACATCATAAAACAATTCATATAAGATAAAGGAATTCATAAAAATAATTCCATCACAACATAGTCAAATTAATGTAATAATAGGGATAGAAACAGAACCCTTTATTATCTTAGATGGTTAATAATTTTGATAAAACACTTGAACTCCATTCTTGAGGAAAATATCCTTTCTACTTCAAAAAGATTTTCCTTTATTTACATGTCATACAATTCTAAACTAAAATAAGTTAAATAAAAATAAACAAGAAAACTTGTAACGGAATCTTCTGGGAAATAATTTTTTAAAAATCCATTCATGTCGTATAAGTTAAAAAAACATTCTTCTCGTACTTTTTTCAGAAAAGTCAAAAAGTACCTCGTACGAAAAAAGAAAAAAGATTCCTTTCATATATTTTACTAAAAACTCACCAAAGGGAAAAATAGGTTTTAAAAAATTGTAGGTGGATGGAAATAATATTACATATTGAGGAAACATGGATGTGGATGATAAAATACACCCCAGTAAATACCAAATTATAAACAATCTCGGATAAAATTAAGATTGTGATATTTCCCTTATCTTAGGTCTGATTTTCTTCATAAGTGTCCGACCCTCCTGTATAATGATTTAAATAATGTCATTGACTTATTAAAGAATCATATTCATTGTTATGATATCATATATGGTTCACTTATGACTTTATATTACCCGTTCTTTTGTAAATTCCATGTTAAAGAGTGTTTTGGGTCAAATCGTTTCATTTGTCATCTGTGCTTTGACTTGTAATTATTCATATGATTACTTAGATCATGATTACATAATTTCAGAATATAAAACATGATTTATGTATAATATATATTCATAATATAAATATATATAATAAATCAGTAAATGGAAAGAAATACACCGTTCATGGAGACGGTAGGCCGTACGTACGCATGAACGCTGTTTTCGTTTCTTATTGAGTTGAATGGAATTAAGTAGATGACATACATATATATACACATAAATCCAGTATCATTATTATGTCATATATTTCATGATTACTTATTATATATACTTTATAATCATTCATTAATGGTTAATCATTGAGAATGAATCTCATCGCGTCGTGGAGACGGTATTCCGTACGTACGCACGAGCGATGATATCATTCCCATGATCGTGGAATTTTATTGGAGTGTATTTATACTATTAAATAATCAATATAACTTTACAATAATCATATATTGTTATTATTTACACCATATACCCATCCAAGTAAGGTGGTGTTGGAAAATAGATTACACCATGGCGTGGAGATGGTATTCTGTACGTACGCACGCGCGATGATTTCGTTCTCCGTAGGATGGATAGATGGTGAAATGGGGTTGTTTCATACTTATAATAACATATCAGTATATTATTTATACTGATGTTATTACTTCATAATGAAACAACCTTATAAGAAGAAGGGGAAGAAGAAATAAAGTTGAAAGAATCGGTAACGGAAATTACCTCTTCTTTGAAGCGCCTCTTTGAGATCTCCTTTTAGGGTACTAAAATTGGTCTTTGAGGAAGACCAGAACCTCTAAGATGTTTCTAGGGAAGTGGAGAAGATAATTTGGAAGGTTTTGGCCGAGCGTGAAGGCTCAATGTTGTGTGACGAAGAGAGGGAGGGGGTGCCCTTTTATATGGGAGGAGAGGGGCACCTTTGGAATAACTAAAAATATTATTTTTTTTATAAAGTCAAATTCTGTTTTTAATAGCTCCAAATTTATATATTTCGAAGCTAAGGTGGGTAGGGGTCGAAATACTCTCATAAAATAGAATTTAGACATGTTTAGGTATCAATTTTAACCTTATCATTTAGATTTAACTTTATGTTAGATAATTTAACTTTTATCGTGTCTTCTTGTTTTCTTACACTATAAGGTTAATAAACATACTATATCAAGCCAAACGAACCCCAAGTTGTTTATTATTAAAATATATAACCTTATATAAGTCATTTGGCCGAACCTTAGATTTTTAGGAATAAAATAACAATTAATAATATAATATTTGTTTTAAAAACTATTTTATGTCAATTTTGACACTATTTAGTAATTGATTTTTGTGGAAATCATAACAGAATGGTTAGTTATAACCAAGTTACTTAAATCAATAATAACAAGTCATATAAACCTATAAAATTAGTTTAATTCATAAAAAGTCTCAAATTACATTTATTTGGGTATTTATAACTTCAATTATGTCAATATTTCATTAATAAGATAATTATTGCATCATCATTGTGTCATTAATAAATTAAATTATTTAATGTCTAAAAATTATAAATAAAATACCATAATGTTTGAAATATTTTTATATTTTTAGTTAATATTTATAGTCTAATTTATCTTATTTATAACCCCATATTAGAAATGATTTACTTATTATACTTTGATTTTAACTATTTTAACCCTTCTTTAAAAAAATTAATAATAAATGTCCTAATCTAATCCATGTGGGCCTAAATGGTCATATTTTATTCCTAAGGTTGTTTTTAGTCGAATTAAACTTATCCAATAGAATTAGGACATGTGTTAGGGTAATAATAATAACACTTTTACCCTTAATTACCCTATTTACTTTTAACCATGGAAAAAAAAAGTTAAAAGTCACTATTCACCAAAAATTATTTTCATCTCATTGAACCACATTTTAGTCCTCGATATTAACCTGGTCTCTCGGATTTTCGAAATTCCACTCACAGAAGCGGTAAAATTAAGTTTTATGAAAAATTCAGCTTTTTTAACTACCACTTGTTGGTTTCACTATTAATCAAAAATTGAAAGTTTTCAGAAAAATACCAAAAACTAGGCCTAAGCTATATTTGATATTATGAACTAAAAAATGATGTATATTTTACAAAATTCAAAACATATCAGTTACATTAACTAATTTTAAAAATTAATTCCCATCGTCAAAACAAATGGCTTGTTTTTAAGAGATAATAACTATCAAAAGATTGACACTTGTTTATAACTGGTTTAAATGTGAAATTACATCCAACGACCAAAATTGTATTAAATTGTAAAAATATATAAAAAATATACTTTAAAACCACTCAAATTAATAATTTATCACTATTAATTATTTCGATTAAAAAAGTTGTTTTTAATTAAAATTTATTAATTTTCACTATTCATCATAATATGAAAGTTATCCGAAAAGTACCAAAATTTCACCTTAGGCTAAATTTGATACTCTGAATCCAAAAATGAAGTCCATTTTGAGAGATAAAATTTCTAAAATTTTAAAATGTGGTTATTACTATTCATAATGGCTAGTTTTAATAATATTTTAATAGCATATCGTCGTTTAGTAAAACTCGGTATTGCGTACTACACACGCTATCGAGGAAGGTCGCGATTGCGTGTAATGCAAGGCAGGTCAAGGATGCGTGTTGAGCAAGATCCTGTTGGTGTAGCGTACAACACAAGACATTAATGAAATTAAAAATAATGTTTTTCATAAAATCTCGGGGTGTTACATTCTACCCCCCTTAAAATGAATTTCGCCTCGAAATTCGTCGGGGTTATAAATGGTTTACTATTCAGAAGTTTCTTTAATAGAAACCCACATCGTAAAACGGAATACCGAAACCAATCATTAAAAACAAAAGTATGAAACGTAACGGTTACCCAAATAAACTAATCACTAGGTTTCCGCATATGTGAAAATATGGATATGGAAGAGAAATATAACCATCATGCTCTGATGGAGAGTGGTAGAGAACATGGCTATGGAAAATCCAGCAATCACAAATCCATAGATTTGTGATGATCTATGGTACCATCAGATTCATTGGATATAAGGGCACTAGGACAACATTTTTGGTTTTCAAGATCATTAAAAGAAATACTTACATGATTTTGGTACAATCTCATTGTTGTTCGTTAATTGAACAATTTCCATTTCATCCCTTAATGAAATGAAGTTGAATTTATTCATGAAGTGTTAATAGATCATGTGATAGAATGATGGGTCATTCCATCTGTTTCAAACAAAAGGTTAGCAAAATTTATCAAATATACATAATTCCGTCTATGGTGAGGTTAATCGTATACGATTCCAAGAATGAACCTATACTTCATATATCATACCGCGTAATAAAATAAAACTAGTTTCTACTAACCAGGGACTTCCTGGAGGCCAGTGGTAGGCGATAAACGCCAGTCGCACTTCAGTTGTGGGTTCTATTCCCACGGCCTTGTCCGACGTGATGGGCTGTCGCCCGTCCTGCAGGTTGTCCTTTTTCTAAAATTATATAATATCAAAATTTCTATCCTTAAATAATACTAACTTATGTCCAACATAATCCATTCCAATCTTTAGGCTTATCTAAAATAATTTTGTCCAAGCTCATAATATAACGAAAATGATTACTTGAAATGTCATCAACCAAGCATGTGAATACCATCATTTATCCCCCATATATCTTGTTGGTCACATTCCAATCATGTGAATACCTTAATCATGTATTCTCTTGAAAAATGAATACCCATTATACCTTAGTGAAAACATGAATGCATTCAAAAGTTAACACATTACACATACCAAAATCCTCAAAATTATATACACTCAAACCATGATATCACTTAGTCCTTATATCAATGATGAGCTCATGAATACTATCAAACATATTAGATTCTATTTATCCCTTCATTACATGCATATCATCTGCTTTCCAAAAATATTTCAATCACTTTTCATGGTTACCGATGTCATATTCTTATAGAAAACCACAATGGACCAATACATAGATATTCTAATATACCATAAAAGTACCTCAATAACATTATTCTTGAATACCAATACATAAACACTTCAAACCATCATCTTCAATGATTGTCCTGGAATAAGTCCTTCCTTAATTAGAAGTAACTTTTTAGGTCAGGGCATTGAGTTGGGTAATGCCCATGTTCTCCACAAATAAGACATTGAACTCCATAATATTATATCACTCTATGTCCCTTTTCTCCACATAGATAATATTTGTTCCTCCATTTGAGGTATTCCTCAAGGTTCTTCTTCCCTTCTTTAGAAATCTCAATCTTTCTTTCTTTTTTCTCCTCAACATGAGAACATGCATAAAAGTATATCTTCCTCTTATTTGTTGAATTAGGCATACCACTAAATTTCACCTTGTTAATCATATATCGCGATGACTGATTTGGCATAATCACAATATCTTTCTCTCTAGGCATTACACAATTTTGTTGCTCATAGTCACCAATTTTTCTATTGGATTCAATGCTAACCGAATTCTTTCTGGTTCCCTCCATTAACTAAAACACAAAAAGAATTCTGTTAGAGGCAAAAATAATACAAGGAAAATAACATAATCAAGGGGGAGTATCCTCAATATCTAACATCTTAGGTTAAATTATATTATCGTTACCATAGTTCTAGGACTGTATCCTATACGTATACTTATCCTTAGGGACATCCCTAGACATACCTTAGAAATATCTCTAGGGATCTCACTAACGTTTTCGCATCCTATTTTCCAAAGGTTGACTAAACCTTTCCTCTAATACCAACTGTAGAGACCCGAAGCTTGACGTACATAGACATTACATTACATTTGCAGAATACACAGTACATAACAAAAACACACACACAAGGACTGTAATAGTTTAGTGTCTTTGGAAACTCGGAATCTAATCTTCTAATCGTGGTGAAAGATCTTCAACATCTCCCATAAAAATCTTCTTTTTTTAACCTAAATATTTTCTTTATATCCTGGGGAAAAGAAAACATAAAATGGTGAGCTCAAATGCTCATTAAGGGTAAACAAAAGAAATATCAATCACATCATATTCATAAGAACATATCTTTTGGAAATCTTAACCTGCAAAAGAGATCATAATTTCATAACATGGGATAAATCATAGTAGTGATATGTAATCCCAATAATCATAACTTAAAACATGAAACTTTGTGTCATACACACATAATAATAGAAAATCATTTCTTATTAGTCAAGACTCATTGCCAAGACTATCATAGTGGACAAAGTCCTTTTCTGAACTGAGTTCACTCCTGGTTTCAGTCCTGTTTCACTGAACCGGTATAACCTACCGTTTCAGCCATGTCCATCTCATGAGATATAAAATCATTACCCAATCCATTGAAAGGAGATATAGGTCCCACCCATCTCATAATGATACCATTCATATGTGTTCCACAAAATCATAAATGATACATCATAGTATAACCCATGTAATAAAAATGGGAATCTTAAACATCATGACATCATAAAACAATTCATATAAGATAAAGGAATTCATAAAAATAATTCCATCACAACATAGTCAAATCAATGTAATAATAGGGATAGAAACAGAAACCTTTATTATCTTAGATGGAAAATAATTTTGATAAAACACTTGAACTCCATTCTTGAGGAAAATATCCTTTCTTCTTCAAAAACATTTTCCTTTCTTTACATTTCATACAATTATAAACTAAAATAAGTTGATTAAAAATAAACTTGAAAACATGGAATGGAAGATTATTGGAAATAATTTTTTAAAAATCCATTTATGCTGTATAAGTTAAAAAAACATTTTTCTCGTACTTTTGTCGGAAAAGTCAAAAAGTACCTCGTACGAAAAATGAAAAAAATTCCTTTCATATATTTTCCTAAAAACTCACCAAAGGGTAAAATAGGATTTAAACAATTGTAGGTGGATGGAAATAATATTACATATTTAGGAAACATGGATGTGGATGATAAAATACACCCCAGTAAATACCAAAGTATAAACAATCTCAGATAAAAATGAGATTGTGATATTTCCCTTACCTTAGGTCCTATTTGATTCGTAAGTGTCTGAACCTCTTATATAATGATTTAAATAATGTCAATTACTTATTACAGAATCATATTCATTGTTATGATATCATATTTGGTTCAATTATGACTTTATATTACCCGTTCTTTTGTAAATTCCATGTTAAAGAGTGTTTTGGGTCAAATCGTTTCATTTGTCATCTGTGTTTTGACTTGTAATTATTCATATGATTAATTAGATAATTATTACTTAATTTCAGAATATAAAACATGATTTATGTATAATATATATTCATAATATACATATATATAATAAATCAGTAAATGGAATTAAATACACCGTTCATGGAGACGGTAGGTCGTACATACGCATGAACGCTGTTTTCGTTTCCTTATTGAGTTGAATGGAATTAAGTAGATGGCATAAATATATATACACATAAATCCAGTATAATTATTATGTCATATATTTTATGATTACTTATTATATATACTTTATAATCATTCATTAATGGTTAATCATTGAGAATGAATCCCATCGCGTCGTGGAGACGGTATTCCGTACGTACGCACGAGCGATGATATCGTTCCCATGATCGTGGAATTTTATTGGAGTGTATTTATACTATTACAGAATAAATATCACTTTACAATAATCATATATAGTTATTATTTACACCATTATACCCATCCAAGTAAGGTGGTGGTGGAAAATAGATTACACCATGGCGTAGAGATGGTATTCTGTACGTACGCACGCGCGATGATTTCATTTTTTGTAGGATGGATAGATGGTGAAATAGGGTTGTTTAATACATATAATAACATATCAGTATATGAGTGATAATTATGTTATTACTTCATAATGAAACAACCTTATAAGATGAAGTGGAAGAAGAAATAAAGTTGAAATAATCGGTAACAGAAATTAACTCTTCTTTGAAGCGCCTCTTTGAGATCTCCTTTTAGGGCACTAAAATTGGTCTTTGAGGAAGACCAAAACCTCTAAGATGTTTCTAGGGAATTGTAGAAGAGAATGTTTCAGGGGTTTTCCGAGCATGAAGGATCAACGTTTTGTGAGGAAGAGAAGGAGGGGGTGCCCTTTTATAAGCGAGGAGAGGGGCATCTTTGGAATAACAAAAAATATTATTTTATTATAAAGTCAAATTCGGTTTTTAATAGCTCCAAATGTATATATTTTGAAGCTAAGGTGGGTAGGGGTCGAAATACTCTCATCCAGTAGAATTTATACATGTTTAGGTATCAATTTTAACCTTATCATTTAGATTTAACTTTAAGTTAGATAATTTAACTTTAATCGTATCTTCTTGTTTTCTTACACTATAAGGTTAATAAACTTTCTATATCAAGCCAAACGAACCCCAAGTTGTTTATTATTAAAATATATAACCTTATCTAAGTCATTTTTCCGAAGCTTAGATTTTTAGGAATAAAATAACAATTAATAATATAATAGTTTTTTAAAAAACTATTTTATGTCAATTTTGACACTATTTAGTAATTGATTTTTATGAAAGTCAAAACAGAATAGTCAGTTCTAACCAAGTTACTTAAATCAATAATAACAAGGTATATTAACCTACAAAATTATTTTAATTCATAAAAAGTCTCAAATTACATTTATCTGGGTATTAATAACATCAATTATGTCAATATTTCATTAATAAGATAATTACTGCATCATCATTGTGTCATAAATAAATTAAATTATTTAATGTCTAAAAATTATAAATAAAATACCATTATGTTTTAAATCCTATTAGATTTCTAATGAATATTTATAGTCGAATTTATCTTATTTATAACCCCATATTAGAAATGATTTACTTATTAAACATTGATTTTAACTATTTTAACCCTTCTTTAAAAAAATTAATAATAAATGTCCTATTATAATCCAAGTGGGCCTAAATGGTCATATTTTATTCCTAAGGTTGTTTTTGGTCAAATTACACTTATACAATAGAATTAGGACATGTGTTAGGGTAATAATAATAACACTTTTACCCTTAATTAACCTATTTACTTTTAACCGTGGTTAAAAAAAGTAAAAAGTTACTATTCACCAAAAAGTATTTTCATCTCATTGAACCAAATTTTCGTCCTTGATATTAACCATGTCTCTCGAAGTTTCGAAATTCCACTCACAGAAGCGGTAAAATTATGTTTTATAAAAAAATCAGCTTTTTTAACGACCACTTAGTGGTTTCACTATTAATCAAAAATTGAAAGTTTTCAGAAAAATACCAAAAATTAGGCCTAAGTAATATTTGATATTATGAACTAAAAAATTATGTCTATTTTACAAAATTCAAAACATATCAGTTATATTAACTAATTTTAAAAATTAATTCCCGTCGTCAAAACAAAGGGCGTGTTTTTATGAGATAATAACTATCAAAAGATTGACACTTGTTTATAACTGGTTTAAATGTGAAATTACATCCAATGACCAACATTGTATTAAATTGTAAAAATATATTCTAAATATACTTTAAAACCACTCAAATTAATAATTTATCACTATTAAGTATTTCTATTAAAAAAGTTGTTTTTAATTAAAATTTAGTAATTTTCACTATTCGTCAGAATATGAAAGTTATCCGAAAAGTACCAAAATTTCACCTTAGGCTAAATTCGATACTCCGAATCCAAAAATTAAGTCCATTTTGAGAGATAAAATTTATAAAATTTTAAAATTTGGTTATTACTATTCATAATGGCTATTTTTAATAATATTTTAATAGCATATCGTTGTTTAGTGAAACTCGGTATTGCGTACTATACACGCTATCGAGAAAGGTCGTGATTGCGTGTAATGAAGGGCAAGTCAAGGATGCGTGTTGAGCAATATCCTTTTGGTGTAGCGTACAACACAAGACATTAATGAAATTAAAAAGAATGTTTTTCATAAAATCTCGGGGTGTTACACATACATCCACATTTTTTGTTCATCCCAAAAGTACAATGACGTATAGAGACCATCCGAAGTATTATTGTCTGTATGGAATGAAAAGACATATTTCTGAATTTATTATGAAATTTTTAACATGTTAATTGGTTAAAGAATAGTGAGAGTTTCCAAAGGGGATTCTTTATCATTTAGTGGTTCAATAATGGAAATTGGAATATATATCAATGGACTTTATAGTGGGACTACCATGGACATCTTGAGGCAATAATGAAATCATTGTTATTATTAACTAATTGAAAAAATCTACACATTTTGTTCTTATTTGAGATAAATTCTCTTGGGATCATCTTTCTCGACTATACATAAATGAGATTGTCATGTTAAATGGATTTCCAATTTCAATTATATCTAACTAAGATCCCAGTTTCACATCTAATTTTTGGAAGGGCCTTCATATTTTGTTGGGAATATAATTAAATTTCAATATAGTTTTTCATCCTCAATCAGAACGAACAATGAAGTCATTAGAGGATATAAATTGTTTTTTTAAATGGACTACCAGGGAAGTTTGGATCAACATATTTCTTTACTTATGTTTTATTATAATATTATTTTTCATTCTAGAGTACATATGGAATTTTTTGATGCATTGTATGTGAATTAGTTTAGAACACCAACATTTAGGGATGAAGTTGGGGAAAGAAATATGAGGGGACCAGAATTAGTAGAGGATGTGGCTTAGAGAGTGAAGATGATCTAGAAACACATCAGGACATCATAGAGAAGGACAAAAAGGTATGGAGATAGTATGTGGAAATACTTTTCTTTTGAGGTAGGTATAATGTTTTTCATTGAATCTCACCATGGAAAAGTGTAATGCATTTCGGTAACCAAGGAAAGATAATTCCACAGTTCATTGGACCTTATGAAATCCTAAAGTAATTTGGACCATTCACCTACAAAAATCATTTTCTTTGAATTTATCTTAGGTACATAATGTTTTTCATATTTTGATGTAGTTAAATTATGTACCATATTAATCTCATGTCTTGAGCCCGAAAGTAGTTCAGCTGGAAAAGATCCTTCCACATAAAGAGAATCATATTCAGATGCTTGATCGTATGGATCATGTATTGTGGAATAAGATAATCTACTAGGAAAAGGTTTTTTGGATAAACAACAATTTTAAAAAGGAAACAAGGGATTTTGAAAATTATACGTGGGAAAGTTCCGCTCGCTTGTTTTATAAGTAAATAAAAAAAATTTGAGGATGAAATTTCATGAAGTTGTGGAGAATGTAACTCCCCAGGGTTTTAAAAATAAGTTATAATGCCCGAACAATTTTTATTTGGATACTTATAAACTATACATCAAACATAATTTTTTCTCTTTTATGATTTGAAATTCAAAAAACATTCATCTATAGTTGTGGTCAGTATGTTACATAAAATCTAATAAAACCAACATGATTTTTTGTTGAATAATAACATGCCCTTAGGAATAGTAATACGAATAGTAATATTACCCTAATGAGTAATATATTATATTATTTTTTTCTTAAGTCAAAATGATAATGGGATCTTGATTAATTTTTCATTTGAATAGTAAATTAGTTATAGTTTTAAAATTGTTATTTTTGGAATAAAATATTATTTTAATTAAAAATTGAATTATTGATATTTTGAAAATTATTTTCCAAAAAAGAGTTGATTTTTGAATTCTACATGTCAATAAATGGTTAAGGCTATTTTTTGGTATTTTTTTAATATTTTTTAATTTTTGATGAATACTAAAATTCGATAATTATGAATTATGATAAATAAACGAATTTCTACTTCATTCTTGACACTTGGATGATGTAAATGTCTTCCGGTTCTAACTCACATGGAATTATTATTCTTTTCAGTAACATTAATTAAAACTTTTCATAGTTTGGAGAAAAAATATTAGACTAATGATTAAAATAATGTAAAACCTCTCCCCTCCTCCATTATAAATTCCACCATCACCCGTTGTTCCTCTCACACCACTCAATCATTGATAATTGTCTATGTTTTACCAAATACTATTCCCATGGATCTGCCACATGTCTAAGACCCTCTAGTATCACCAAAAGTCTAAACACAAAGTCCATAAGGAGGATCTCAAGGGGAGGAGATAAAGAAGGAAAAATCCTCTTTTATTTTCATGTTATTTGATTTCAATTTTTTGTTTTCGTATACTATACAATACTACCCTTATCCAAGAGGAATTAAATCACAATAATCATATATATTAATTCTTTTATCATGTTTATTGAAAAAATAATGAATTTATTTATTCTACTTAAACCCAATTATTCAGAAAATAAGAACAACGTGTGTGATGTGACAATTTTAAAAACTGTAAACGATGTGTTTTCAGTTTCATTTACTTTCATAAAATATATTTTAAAAACTAATTTAATGGTTTAATATGGTTTTAAAGTGTGTTATATTAACTCTATTATGTTTTGTAAATAAATTATATGCATAATATCAATGGTATATGATGAAACAAGTTTGTGATAATCAAAGAGCTGCCAAAACGATATAAACAGATATCACTAATAAATTATATAATGATTCATCCTCATAACATTTAACCCAAATGATATATGGAATTATTTAGAACTCTTTTGAAATTTTAATTCCATTTCATTCCAATTCTATAATTTCATTTCCATATTAAAAATAAAATAAAATAAAAATAGACCATGGAAATCTTGTAAAGAACACACCTGAAATAATGAATGAAAGAAACTAATAAAAATTAAAGCGTGAAATGATGCTATGAAATGATCATAAAAGGTGTTATAAACATGAATATATTTCTATAAGATATTAATAACACTATTCTAACCATTATATGGGATGTTTAAACACTGTTATGTAATATGAACTTGAGGTAAGGTAATTCTTAACCCGATTTCAATTGTTTGGGTTAACTATATACTTCATTAATTATATTGTATTAAAATTGTTTATGGCATATGTTTTGTTTATAATATGATTAATTATGTCTATTTCATATCTATATAAATATTCCATCCAATCAACTAATTCTTACTTCAATTATATGATATTGTTTAGGGGATTTTCTTTTAAAATATTATTTTAAAATTTATTTTTACAAAATTCAAAATCAATATTTTTATTAAATTACTCATGTTTCATGATTATGTTTTGGTTAATGGTAATTTTTTATGATAAAGGGCCGGAAAAAATGTATCCCTTTTATTAATTGGTTTTGTGTATGATGGAGGTCAGTCGTATTGTTACTCCAAGTCTAGCTGTGATGGTTGCACCATATGGTAGCTGTGAGGGTAACATTATAATATAGCCACGAGGGTTACAAATAATAAGTTAGTCATGAGGGTTATAATATGAGTTATTGATTCCCAGGATACCTCTATGATTCTATTTAGTTTCTTTATGTTTTGTGTAAAACTCATGGAAATCTAAATTTTCCCAAATTATGTATGGGTGACAAGTAAGTCTTTTTGAAAATGGTTTCTTACGTTTACAGGTTTTCATTGACTAATTTTTTCTTTATTTCCTTTTATATTACTTTCTGATACTTTTGTGCTCATCCAATGAATTCAAATTATTTTCACAGGTTATAAGGATGTATAAGACAATTAATGAATATATGTTTAATGTTATAAATATTTCTCATTTAAAACATGTTTTATTAGAAATGTTTTATATTTTGGAAGAAATGGTTATTTTTTGTGGTATCCACTTTCTATAAACATGGAATGTTATATATATATTATATCACAATTCACTATAACTATAAAATTTAAAAGATATTATGTGTTATCAAAAGTGTGTTCTTGACTAAAATTCTTGGTTATTTAATGTAATAAGGCTAGGTCCTTATAGTACTCAATAAACATATTTGTATGAGAGAATAATCCAGGTATATGAACAAATCATAAGGAAATAATGCCCAATAAAACAAGGTTCATATGTCATGAATCATAAAATATTTATTTTTAAATAAAAAATTATATATCATGTGATCATCAAATTATATTAAAGTGGAAATAATATAAAAAATGAGATCAAAATCATAAGTTAAATATTACTACGAAGACAACACAATACACTGGACAAAGTCCCATAGTGGATTGGGTTTACTCCCCAGTCCCTTACATGTCATCTCATGAGATATATAACGTCACCTAATGAATTTAAGGGATAAAAATTTCATGCCCAAAATCCACATCATAATATATAAATTCATTTATTAGAAACATAAAAAACATATTTATAATTTAAAAAAATAGTAACTAACCCATGAAAGAAATCAGTTTCATGAAGATTCTCACAAAACAATATTGAATATCTCTTTGAGTGCGTAGTTGTATGGTATCCTTAGATAATATTACATGTGAAGAATAAAAAATATTAAAGTGTTTTGACATATATTAAATAGACTTATATAATAATATATGTTGGTAAATACATTTAGAAGTTATCATGTATAAAGAAATCATGAATGGGATTGTTTAATAATGAAAGTTCAATATCTCGTAATTAAAACACCATATGATAATTTATAACATAATACATGAAATATAACTCCAATATATATATATATATATATTATATTTTAAAAGTAAAATGAATGTTCTATCATAAAAATAATTTTCATTATACATGTATTACAAAAAAAATTAAAATCCACTTGAACGTTCCATTTCACGGTGCTGAAAAGAAGACATTAGAAAAAATACTTCCAAATATTTAAGCCTTAAAAATAAATTAAATGAAATATGATAAATTTTTATTGGAATACAAAAACAATTATGAAAATGAAGATAAATTAATTTTTATCTACAAATAAGTTTAAAATAAAACACACAACAAATAAAGAGTTGAAATAATTATTTTTTTAAAGAGATAATGTAATGTCACTTACTCCAGTAACCTAGATCTAGTTTCTTACATTATTGTAAGGTAATAATATACAAGGAATCAAATACCTATGTATCGAATAGTTTAGTAGTCTTGTTAAACTATATTCATACATGATTCCCTTATTACATTTTAAAACACAAATTATGTTTTTTTGTAGAATATCATTATTCCCTCTTGAATATTCATTCATATAATTTTTATTACACATCGTAGTTTCCTAGTAAATGAAACAAGATAATGGTGATATAAAATTATGGTTAAGGGTTTAGTATAGTAAAATATATCATTGATAAATAGGTATAATCATCATGGGAATGTAAATTATTGATCACACATGTCAGTTAAATACTTTTTCTAGCATAATCAAATTGGAATTGTATATTACTGGAAAAAATATGCAATTTTAATCCATTAAATTACTATCATAACTAGATAATGGACAATAAATATGGAAAGATATATATTTAAAAACACATGTCATCTAATTAATAACATTAGAATGAAATTAATCAAGAGATAATATCATGGTGAAAATCTCATCGATAAAATCATAAGAATTATTAATGAAGGAAATGTCTAATCATTAGATGTCATGACCTCATGCATCATTATACCACTATTTTTAGGTCCTTAGTCAATATTGTTTAAAACAAAAGGGTATGTATTCTCCAAAAAAACATTTAACTAAGGATGTCCAAATAATTCATCTCATAAGACTATGGATGCCTTGAGGGGATATCTATATCTAGGACCCACCAGTATCATCATATCAAAATAATTCCAGATATATCAAATGGTTGATTAAATTCATCAACATTATTCTTCATCATCAAGTATCCATATTGAGTAAAGGATATGGATTGATAAATATTTTTATAATAATCAAATATCTTTGACTATAAAACACCGAATTAATAAACAATATATTTTTTAAGCATTTATATTATCCATGATAATAATTTTGATAGATAAAAGAATTGTAATTTCCATTGATAATTGATCATAAGCAAGTGATTGTCTCAAGAATGAGTAAAAAATAATAAAATTAAATCAAAAATAATATTTTCCCATCAACTCATTGTGAATATTGGAATTTACCAAAACATCATGTATAAATATTTCGTTTTATAAATTTTTAAAATAGTTTGTATATGAACCTCATAAAATTTAATAGGTTTATATTAATAAATAAGTCTCAATGAATTGGAAAAGGGGATGAAGTCCTTTAAAAATATCATAACATTAAAGTGAAAATTAATCAATGAATAAATTATAAGTATAAAATGTAAATCCACATAAAACAAGTGAAAATAAAATATAAGATAATCAAATTTCATTCTATACATAATCTTTGAATATCAATGGAAATGAAGAACTAATATAACCCAATGAAAATAAATTGAGTAATGAAATTTCTTTCCACTTTGTAATTTTTTATTTGAATCCCCTTAGATGAAAAAATTATTGTTAAAACAACAAATGTCCTTAATTATTATGAATTCATGATATTACTTTTAAAAGTTTAAGTATATACACCATATAAATGAAATTAGGTTTATAACATTACAATATGCCTCAATTAAATGAAATTGAGATGAAATCTAGTTCATCATACTTCCTTTTATTTAAATGTGATTTAACCTCATATATAATTGTTTTGAGAATGTTTTTAATTTAAATAAGAACCATATTAATATTTATAATATCATATATGATATACTTATGACTTTTTACAACCCTTATGATAATAATGTTTCATTATTTTTGGTGTTTATTACATTGTTTTCTCATTTGTGATTTGTGATGAGTATTATAGTTAGAGGGTATGTGATATAGATACATAATCAAAATAATTATATTAATGTTATAAATATCATAATTAAAAATTAAATTATTTTTTATATTCATTCATTATTTCTAGACATATAAAATTAATCACATAACATTGAACAAATGATAGGTCGCACGAACACATGTGTGATGAAATAATTCCAATAACATATGAAAGCATATGTAAGTGGGTGATATATTATTCATATGAAAAAATATCATCTAATTTATAACAAATAAATTTATTTGATTTACCCTTGTTACATTCCATGTAATCCATAAGTTAAAAACAAATCACATCGCTTCATGAGGCGTTTTTCAGTCACACACACGTGCGATGTTATTATATTTTAAATGGTATAGAATGTAAAAATTTCTATGTAATTTCATAATTACATATGTATAATAATATCACAAATATCATATAAATTATTTAAATACGTCATTATATCCATCCTTGAAAGGTAGTCATAGAAAACAAATTCATTGGTTTGTGAGGAAGTAGTCTATTATACACACAATAGACAATTTGGATTCCCATTTGATGGATTTTGAGAATGATATAGGTTATTCACAGTATATAAGAACATATAATTATATAAAATATAAAAATTTCATTTTAAAAATATGTTTTAATAATATTTCATGTATGTATAATATGAAAAAAATAAAAAATTCTCTTTTAAGAATATTACTATTTCTTTGAACAAATCCTTTATGTTTGTACCAAAATCCTTCAAAAAAGGTTTTATTATCAAACCAATGTCTATAGAAGGTTGGTAGAAATTTAATAAGTTAATTTTTTGGGTCTTTTCTAATTAAAATCTATTCTAAAGTGTGAAGATAGGAGGATAGGTGGTGTCCTTTTATAAGTGGCAGAGAGGACACACATGGAATTCTTGAAAAGAATCAAATACACTAACATTTATTCAGGAAAAGATCCTCCAAAATTGATCATTATGGACCATTATAGGATATAAGGTTGAATTATGTCTATATATTGAGTGTATAAAAATATATTAGGTCAGGTCATACCCTTGTCTTCTTAGTTTAACCAATGATAAATCAGTTTTTACCTTAAATATGGTAATTAATTTTTCTATCTTTTACAATTTAAAATGGTTAAAATTTATGTTGAAACTGTTATATATTATATAATTTTCTTATTATAAATATTTATCCAATTCTTCTAAATTCAATTCAAATTTGTGGTAGAATAAAATTAAATTTTATAGTTATAGATGTGAGGACAGTGATGAATTTCAAAGAGAAACATCTCATAAGTATTGAAGTTTTTAATATCAAAATTCATAATGAAATTGATAAAAAATAAGTGAAATAGTTAAACAGTGACATAATTTATCTAATTTTTCTAAATATCATTTAAATGTAATGTATACAAGTGATTTATTTAAATAAAAATGTAGTTTTAAAAAAATAGTATTTTTCACTATTTATCAAAAAAATGAAACATTTCAGAAAAAAGCATAAAATCCACCTTAAGATAATTTTGATATAGTTATTTTTAAAATTTGTTCATTTTTTATATTAGTTTTAGAAAATTAGTAAAATTAATTTTAAATTCTCTGTAAAAAGGGAGAGTAAACTATCTTTTTAGAAGAAATAGAGTTTTTCTGAAAATATATCATTTTATTTTAAATTATTCTTATTTTTATTTATAATCCATAGATAACAATTATTTTCATAGTTTATTTTTTAGTATTCATACCCACAAATACAAAAATATAGTTCATAATAGCAAATTATATTACAGATCATTCAAACATGGTGTTTTGTGTTTTTCATGTTGTCAAAGAGATTAAAATTAACGATATATATTTCATTGGGTTGTCTAAGGTCGGTGTTACATGTTACAAAAAATATCAAATAAAAAAAATCCCTTTATAATTTAATGGTGATAAATTTTCCTCATATTAAATAATGTATGTGATTTAAATTTAAAATTATGTTTAGAAATTAATGGTTGTATAATTGAAAATTCTTTGGTTGAAAATCCACATCGTAAAAAAGTGATAATAAAACATCCTTCTAATAAGAGAGAAATTAAATTAGATTGGTCTGATGAAATAACTCGCAAATACATTTATAAGTAGAAAAAAAATTGGTGGAATGCGGAAATATGGGCATATAATAAATGAAAAAATAATTATAGAGAGTGATAATGTTCATTGATCACAAGAGAGTGAATGATCTATTGAAAGTTAAGGACCTCAAAACCGTAAATATGTGTTGATTTAGAACACCATTTGATTCTTCAAATATGAATGTAGTAGGATAAATATTTTTTAAATATTATATTCTTAATGTTTTTGAATTACTTTACTATCTTAAAATATAAGGAAAATATACTTAAATGATAAATTTCTATTTCATCATCACAATTTCATCCTCTGGATGTGATTCGATCAATTTATAATTAATCGCTTACTTCATGAAATGAATATCTAAAAATGATTTTTATACCTGAATCAATAAAATTTCCTTTTAACAGATCATAGGAACCATAAAAGGGTGAAACATATTTGTTTATGTCTATTTTTATTTTCCTAAAAAATATGGTTATCGAAAATTATCCAATATAATATATTAATCTATATACCTAAACAGTAACACCATAGGTTCATCATAAATAGTTGTCCATTAAATAATTTATCAAATTTAATTACATGTTCACTGGTATGTCACATATTTCAGTGGTTTGTGCTAAACCCTTATCATTATTTGGTTTTGGGTTAAGCCACATGGCTTTACCAGACGCGATGGTTTGTCACTTGGCATTCTGGTTGTCCTTTTTCTGGAACTATTTTAATATAATACCTATAACGTTCCCAAATTATGATATCTGATAATTATTACAAAATCAAACTATATGATAAACCATAAATGATTAAAATATCATCAATCTAATATCTAAATAAATTTAATGTAATTATTCATCAAATAACTCATTAATATACTAAACTAATATGTTGTATTCACAAAAATGATTTCAAAAAATATCCTTCATCATGTTATATCCTTACCACGCATGTTTACAAAAGTTCTGTTAAAGACTTTAAACCTATAATAATTATTAAACTCTTAAGCCCATGATGGAATCAATAAATCATAAGTTAATTAATACATATATGCTTCCAAAATATTACAAAATCCATAGATGATTCATAATTATTTTAACCAAAATAAAATAGGTAAAAAACATCTACAATTTATTTATTAAATCCCAATATATAAATACCTCATCATCATTATTTAAACATAGGTCCCTACATGGTCTAGGGGTTTCAATTTAGGAGTTTAAATTGAGTTGGATAATATCCAGGATCCCCATATTTTTGTCATAATATTATAAATGGATCCCTTGGATGATATTTATTACCTCCCATTATACTCCTTATTTTTCCTCAGCAATTCCTTTCATTATTCCATTGTTTTCCAAAAATATAATATTTTCCAATTACGTTTTAAAATTTATGGGTGTCACTGTAGAAATTTGTAACATGATGTAAATCAATTCTTTCTTCCTCCACAGTCTTCATCACTCAATCTCTTAGATAACACCTTCTTTCTATTCATTGGTGAGTCCAGAGGTTTGTTAAGATATAGGTTAATAGTCATGTTTAGGGTTTAATTATTAGGCATAATAATGATGTATTTCACTCCAATCATCATCCCATTTGGTTTCCCATAAAAACCATATTTCCCTTTATATAAAATTTTAACATGATTTCGTCAAGTTCCATCCATTGAGTAAAACAAAAAATCATAGTGTTAGAAATAAAAATCATTTGGGGAAACCACATAATCATATATATGGTTTTAAAATCATGACAAATTATTTTAAATATTAGAAAATTTATTTTTAACCTAGTTCATTTATTCTAATAATATATTCAAATCCTTCATAATTTTTTTAAAATAAAATTAAATTTATCATTACCATATCTGCACTGGAGTATCTGATAAAGGGTGAAATAAGACCTATTTTTGTTCTCTAGGTAATGATTGGGTAATGTCATATGTTACCATTTTAAAGTTATTACCCATCAATATATATATTATAGAAGCATTGCCACTTGTAGTATCCCAATACGGATGTATTTCTTGACAAAACTACATGTTCAATCCCATAACAAATCATTAAGAGGTTCTTTTATACATATCCTCAAAGTTTATCATAGATTTATGATCTCAAAAATATGTTTTCTTAAATCTACTTCCAATGTTTATCACCAAACATTATCTAATACTAACAATAATTAACCCAACTCTAGTAACCCATAGTCAGTGTCTTTATTTATTAAATTGTCATAAATATAAGAAATCACATCCAAAATGACCGAATAATATAGTAGTTTTGGTAATTTAGATACTTCTTGGTTTCTCATATTACAATTGAAAATAAAAATTGCTACATTTTTCAAGTGTATAAATATTCCCTCTATAAAATTCTTTAATGTCACTATTATAACACTTCATGGATTCCTAGGAATTGAAACAAAATAATAGAGTCTTCAAATTGTCAGAAAAGATTTAATACATTAGAATCCATTATGAATCTTTGAGAATAATCAACTTGGATGGTTAATTAACAAAACACACATTCCATTTAAATAATTTTACTAGCACAATCAATATGGAAAGGTAAATAGGTAAAAACATAATCCATTTAATTCATTAAATTATTATCATAACTAGGTTAGGTGTAATCAATATAGAATGGTAAATAACTAAAAACAAATATAATTTAATAAATAAATAGATAGAAAAATGAATCATGAGATAATATAATTATAAAAATCTCATGGATAATAATAATATATTTTCAATGAATTAAATGATTAATTATTGGAAATCCTAATCTTAGTCACCATGATATCCCTACTATTAATTCCTTTATCAAGAAAAGTTAATTCTAATATATAGGTACACAACAAAACCCATTTAACCAAGGATGACCAAATGAATCATATCATGAGACTATTGATGCATATATGGGATATCTATAATTGGGCCCCAACCATATCACAATTTCCAAATCATTTATCATATATCAATTGATCAATTTAATTCATGATCAATATTATTTATCATCAAATATCTATATTGAGTAAATGATAATTATTTATTAATATATCCAGAATTAATAAAATAACATTCAATATTAAAAATTATATATAGAAAAATTATAAATTTTTAGAAAATAATAACCAGGATAACTAATAGTGTTATTTAATAGAAATTTAATGTACAATGGTAAATGATAATATGAAAGTTATGTTCAAAAGATAAAGTTAATAATCACAAAAATAAACAATAATTCAGAGGAGCTCATTGATTCATTGGGAAGATAGTTTTTTACCATAAAACACGAATAAATATGTAATCACATTAAATACATCCAAAGGGTAGTATATACACATCATAAATGTGAATAGGTTCATATTAACAAATATGTCTCAATGAATTGAAAATTTTGATGAAATCCCTTTTAATGATCATAACATTGAAGTGACAATTAATAAATGAATCATTTATGTATATAATATATATATACACATAAATCAAGTGAAAAAACATAATATAATAAAAATCTACTACACACATAATCTGACTATATCAAACCTAATGATTAAGTAATATGACCCAATGAAGAGAAATTGAGTTATATGATTTCTTACCCCATCAAAATTTTAAATTCAAATCCCCTTGGATTAAATAATAAAAATTAAAAAATAAATTAAGATTAATCAATAAGGACTCATGATATTACATGTCAATGGGACAGTATATACCCTATATAAATAAAATTACGTTCATAACATGGAAATATGAATTTAATGAAATGAAATTGAGATGAAATACCTAACCTTGTGCTTCTTATTAGTTGAACATTATTTAACCTCATGAATAATGGTTTTACACATTCTATTTAATTTATCCTTAACCATATTCCTATTTATAATATCTTATATGATCTTCTTATAAAAGTTTACCAACAATTTGATAATAATATATCATTATTTTCCTTGTTTTTGGTGTTAAATATCTTTTTTTATAAATTCTTCTCTGTTAAGAATGTTATGGTTGTTAGGAATATAATGTATAAAAAATATTTGTTTTCTTATTAATGTTTTACATATCATATTAACACATTATATAATTTCTTATAATTATTCATAATGGTTGTACATGGAAAATGAATGGAATCACTTCTTGTAGACGGTAGGTCATATGTACACATGAGATACAATATCATTCCATTAGTATGTGAAAGGATCTGGAATTTTATGATATATTAATCATCCTTGATCAATATAATCTCATATATATCACTTATATTTAATATATTTATACATATTACATTCTATCTAAATCGTAATTGAAAAATTAATTGCATTGCTTTGCGAGTAGGTGGTATGTCATACATGAGAGCGGCATTATCGTATTATAAATGAAATAGAAAGTAGGATGGTATATGTGATATTATGACTATAAAAGTATAATAATATAATAATTTTTATATAATTGATTTAAATACATAATTATATCTCTCATATAAAAGTTGTGAGGGAAAACAAATTACATCAGTTCGAGTGGTGGTAGTTCGTCGTACACATGTTTCACATTTTTATTTACCAAATGATAGATAAATAGATTGATACAGTTAAGAACATAACATAATAATAACTATTTATATGTAATATACTAAGTTTATTATATAATCATTGTTTTATAATAATTTAATGATTTTGAAGAAGAATAAAAATATAAACACTAGTTTAGAAAGCTGCCTCTTCTTCAAAAAACATCTCTAAGATTGTAACAAATGACTTCCAAAGTTGTATTTATGATCAAAAAAAGTGATCTTGGATGTTGGTAAGGGATTATAGAATTTATTTGGGAAATTCAAGGCTGAACATTAATTTTATTTGTAATTTTAATATAGGAGTAGAGGGGGTATTGTTTTTATAAGTGGGGGAGAGGACACAAATAGAGTTTTTAAAATAATCAATTAGAGCCATGTTTTTATCATTACTACATCCTAAATAATGTGTCTTTATCAACCTCTGGAAGTTATAATATCTTTATATGTACATTAAATGGGTAATGGAAATTTTTTGATGTCCTTTTTAACCCTTATCATATGTGTTTAACCCCTAGTAAGTCTATTTTTACCACAACCGTGGTAATTAATTATTACTAATTTCATCTAATTATAATAGTAAAATAATGAGTTTAACATTCTGGAGAATATAAATTATTTTTATTCCAAATATTTTATTCTATTTACCATATAAAATTCACAAATTTTGAATAATAAAATTTAAAATTATACCCACAGACACCAAAAAGCGTGATTTGAAAGACAATATTTTCATCATTACATAAAGTGTAAATATCATAATTCAATATGAAAAGATTAATATCTCCTAAACATTTTAAATAATAATATAATTTTACTAATTTTACTTTAAACCAAATTGAAATTTTATATTATCATTTTTAATTATTTAAATAAAAATTATGATTTCAATATAAATCAGAATTTTCTAATATTCATAATAAATGTACCATTTGAGAAAAATACCAAAAATGAACCATAAGATAATTTTGAAATGATGATCTATAAATTAATATAAATTATTGAAATAAATTCTTTTAAACTAGTAAAAATTAATTTTAGATTAGTTATGAAATGTGAAACTAAACAATATTTTAGAAAAATAAAATTTTCCAAAAATATTTCTTTTTTTGAATGATTTTTATTATATTTTAATTTAATAGTTTAATATTATTTTCATAATATAATTATTAATATTTATAAAATCCCATATAAAAACTATTTTATAATGGTATAACGTATTAATATTAATTTAGACTAGGGGTTTCTCGTTCCAGATGCTATTGAAGAGATTAGATTTAAATAAATATATATTTTGTCTATTTTTTAGGGTCGGTGTTGCACGTCACATATAATATAGAATATAGTGTTATTATTTATGAATTAAAGGTTTTTATAGATAAATATATATAAAATAAATATATAATATAATACATATTTTTTCATTATAGTAAACGAAATCATTTTTAGTTTGAGATAATATGGACATAGAGGGAAATGAGGCATTAAAAATGATTGGAATTATTCATACTAGTATCATATTTTTATCAATAATTAAATCCATAAAAGAAAAAAATATTTTAATATGTAATTTCCAAACATAAAAAGGAAAATACCATAAATAATACATATATATTAGAATAAAATAATCATATAATAGAAAAGTCAATGAAGACTATTTATGACCCAATGAAAAGTATCTTAAGACAATAAAACCCTTATGGATCTGCTATGTTTTGAATAAAGATCCAAGTAGGAATATAAAATGAAAAGAAAAATTAAATAAAATGAATAAAAATATTACCATGATATAAATGTAAAATTTTAACATATATAAACTATATAAGTGCGAATAGGTGCGTAATTTGAAACATATGTCAAAGAAAGAAATTTGAGGCAAGAAACCCTTATTACATTGGAATTATATGAATCAAACGAATAAGAAGGGAGACTATGATATGAAAACTAAAATATAATAAAAATGTATTTTATTATACATGAATACAATAGGGTAGAGTTTATACCATATAAAATAAAACATGATGAACATTATGAAATATATATCATTTAATTGAAATTGATAAAAGGAACCCCTACCATAGGTTCCCTTTTATCCAAGCATGAATTAACCTCTTGTGTAATTAAATAAGACATATTAATAAAATATTTCAGAATATTATTCATGTTTATTTTATTTTTTATTATTATTTTATGTTATTTTATTAACTAGTTATTACTTATTTTTAGTTAATGTTGATCGTAAGAGTTATTAGTTTCCGCTATTCTGATTCTATTGTGGTATAATGGTATGAGTCACTATTCCATTTTCATTAGTTCACCTTATATAGATGAGTCATGTTACTATAATAGAAGTACCATAATCTTAGTTGATGTCCTAGGTTCATTTAATGGTAATTTCAGTTATGGTTCTCCAATATGAAATCTATAGATCAAATTTTTGAATATTTTTTATAAATAAAATTTAATTTATTCGTTTATTTATTAAATTTTTGGGGGAATAAAAACCACATAAACCTAAACACCATATATATTGGAGCTCATACACATATCCCTCTAGACTAGGATTAACCGGATCCATTTTTACTAGATCCCTTATAATAGCATGGCTCGAAGGACTAGGATATTGAGATCTGTAAAGACAGAGTAGCATATAAGATCAATCACCTAAGGCTAACAAAAGGACCAAATTAATTTAATTTTTTATAAGGAATCCTCCCTATGTATGTGAACTGCTATTTCACCACCCCTACCATTACTATATCTTTTAGCGACTGTCATCCCACTTCCTATATCGATCGTTGCATCACCTCCCCACATCTTCTATCCAATAGACCCATAAATCCTCTTTATCTTCCTTTTTGTGAAACTATCCATAACCACATATAACCACTCTATATCCCATATCATATGTTGATCATTAAATCTCCACCCAAGAACTCACTAGACAACTGTCCACTTGCCCCACATGTATACTCTGCCATCCACTAACACTTTTTTCCATGTCCCACTGATATGTGGGATAACAAAAATGAATTGGGATTACGATTATTCCATCCGTGAAATACAGAATTTATTTATAATGGAGAAGAAAATACATCACTATCCAAAAAATTTAATTAGGTGGAAATCAATCAATATGGGGTTGAACCCCCGATGTAATGAAGATCAGACGATGAAAATCCCACATAGATGAGAAATAATATAACATTCAAAGATAGTATATTATTAATGAACTAAATGATAATTTTGAAATTTCATAACAACAAAAGGTAATAATTATTTATTAAAATATTATATTGTCATTAATGAAATTTATATAATAATAATTGATTAAAATTTATAGCATCATTCATATAGGTGGTTAGACATATGTGAACAAGAACAAGATATAAATTGACAACTACGATAATGAAGTCATTGTAATAAAATTTATTTATCATGCATTTCTCATTAAATGATTTAGATTTTAATAAGATGTTAAATAATAATTTATAAGAGGTAGAAGAAGAAGATAAATTAAAAAAATTGATATAAATACATTACATACAATTATGAAAGTTTATATTCTCTAAAAAACCTTCTTAGTATTGATGAAATTATTACATTATATTTAAACCATTATCACAAGTACATGTAAGAGATTTAGAGGTTATGAAATATGGATGCTTTTAATGAGGAATTATATTTTCTAGTGTGTCATTTAATGGGCAGTCTACGGGTTTTATAAAAGTGATAGTGATGAAATATTTTTAAATACAAATTTCATTAATATAAAAGAATGTAATCTTCCATATGATTGGATCAGTGATGAATAAAAATGAAAAGTTATAAAATAATTTTGAAATTTTCATCTTCTTCCGATTTTGATATTATGGTCTGTGTTCTTTTTTCAATTTGTAATTTATTTTTGATAATTAATAGCCTTTAACGTTATTTTTGGGTTATTATAGAATTTTAAATTGAAATTATTAAAATGAAAATAAAATTACTTAATTAATATTAATATAATTTCATATATTTCATAAATATCTAGAAAAAAATTTGAACTCCTTAGTTCTCCTAAATATTTTCACTTTAAATGTTTTCAAAACCATTTGTTCGACTTTTCTCATACAAATACAAGTGTTTGATCGACACTACTTAAGTGTTTGGATATTTAACATGTTGTATAGATCTAAAATAAATATATATTTTTTTTCATATTTACATTCCAAGATCATTTTATACTTATGCCATCCTAAATATTATCTTGAAGGTACCCATTTTGACTCTTTCACTACTACCTAGGCATTTTTTCGGAACAAATAAATACGTTAGTATTTATACGGGAAAAAAATTATACTACCTAGATGATATTTTTATGATATTATCATGATATTTATATCTATATTTTTATAAAAAATATTCATGGACTTTTACATCATCTTTAAATAATGATAGTTTCATAAATGTTGAGGTATTTCTTAAAAACATTATTGGTTACAATTCACCTAAAAAAATTTTTTAGATAAATTCAAAAAACATATTCAAATATAATTTATCATGATTAATCTAAAAATTCATTCCATTTTATAAAATTATAATTCTACTATTTAAAATTTTTTACTTTTAAATAAAACAATATAATGCATGGAAAACACTTTATTCATAAGAAAAACCATTAAATTATCCAATTCAAAATTCATATTCCCATTTTGTAAATTAATAAAAATATTTATAATAGAATATATATATATATATCCATATAATCAACAAAAATTTACATTTAAAACATTCCAAATAATATTTTTATATTCATTTAAAAAAATGTATTAGAACTCTGAAAAATAATTTTGAATATGATGATATATGTTTTTTAACATTTCTTGAATATCTCATTATGTATTATTTGTATTATCGTATTATAAAGATTTTATGTAAAAAAAATCCAATTAGTTTGGTGTTGTGTGTATCATAATCTGTTAAAAATGATTTATTTAAATAGAAATTCATACTAAAATCATTGGGTGTAACACTAAACATATCCTCCAATATTTTACCTATCTACAAAGATTTCCATTATTATATAGATGGAATTTAGTGATAAAGAATAATTAGGTATCATTCAACTACATTTATAAAAGAATCCAGGATACACAATCGATCATTGATTTATTCATCCTAAGTGATGAAAAATTCTACTTCAAAAAATTATATATCTATTTAATACCAAGATGTACTTCTAAATATGAACTACAAAACATATACAAAATTACTTCTTAAATACTCTATGTAATGTATAGTCTCCCCGAATATAAAACTTATTGTTATTTAACCTTTGACTAACCATCAAGAGTATCATCATTATCTATTCAATCTCTTCACACATCAACTTCATGGTCTCTTAACTAAGACTCATCCACCGATATAATCAATAAATATGTCAACGTCATCTAATAATGAAGTTTTACTCCTGTACACTCAAATTAATGATGTAATGATTTCAAAAAAAGTCAATTTCCATTCATTACACACTTTTATTTCTGAAACATCACCTTATGACATATAGATTAAGGTTTCAGTAAGTAAGTTATCTTTTCCAAGTGTATATGTTATCTGAAATTCATAATCTTATATTTGACTCAACTTTTCTGTCATAAATTCTAATACTTATAGGTGTTGGGACCAAGTTGAATGGAGAAGGAAGTTTAAAGAATTAGCCTTTGCAGAGTGTTGTATTTTGTTGTCAAAGAAGATAAATCAATTCACTTTGTAGAAGGATCACAAACCAGACGATGCTTTGATGATATGTATTTCTCAAATATCATAAGTCAAGAGAACATGTGATTAAATCCTTATAATGGAAAGGGGGAGAAATGATGATGCCAATCACATACAGTTTTTAATGGAAAGAATGATTCTACTTGAAGATATAGAAGGTCTAGTACTTTCCATTGTAACTCCAACGATGCTAAAGATGATATATCAAAGGATATATATCACGATAGTGGAGTTTGTGATGAATGCTAATGAATGGTTATGGGACGAAGTGAAGAGAGAAATGAAAAAGCAATGGACAATCTGGGGGCGGCACAAAATCATAGTTTAAGATGAAGATGTGTTTTTGGCAATGGATGTTGCACGAAATATTGAATATGGTTTAGAATTTGGCGTGCAAGGCATTATTTAAGGACAACTCATCGAATAATGGAAAAAGCATGGAGTGCGCGGAAATTTAGGCTGGTTCTGTGAAAAAATATAGTGGTGCGCAATATAGTAGCGGGTTGCGAGAAAAATCTGTGGGATGCGCGGAATAGAGGAATGATATTTTTCATGCAAAAGGTGTTTCAAGATCAGAAGATCAAAAATTTTCAAAGGCATGAGCTGCGCAAAAAATTGGATCATTGTGCAAAATACTATGTCACGTGAAAGGATGGGTTTGCGAGAAATATGGAATTTGGTGTGGAATTTTGTGCTCAATTGGTTCTTCATGCTTGTAATGATGAAAAATGGAAATTCCATGAGGTGTGCGAAATATTGGAGCATTACGCGAAATATGAAGTTGTGTGAAAGATTTTTTTAAGCACATGAAGAAGGTTTTATGTGCAGATGAGTGGTTTTTGCGCCATGTAAACAATGCCTATAAATATAAGTTGAACCCTTCTCATTTATTTATGCTCGACACTTAGAAGAAATCCTGAGCTCTGGTGCGCGTAAATTATATGCTTAGTGAGTTGCGCAGAGAGAAAGAAGTTTGCACGAAAAGAGGATAGCTACGTGAAAAATTGAGAAGTTGCGCAAAAAGAGAAAAAGTTGCCCGCAAAAGGAAAGTTGCAAGAAAACATTTTTCACACCAAAAGGGATTTTTACATGCAAGACAAATGAATTTCACGGAGGATATCCTAAGGGATGTGTGGGAAATTTGGGGTCTTCTCGGATTTTCAGTTGTGCGTACGGAAGTTCTTACAAGCTTCTGGGTAGAAAAGTGAAGATATGAACTTCAGAGAATACATCTTCTCAATTGTAAGGTAGCACTGAAATACTGTAATTCCCTATTTGTGCTAAAAGGGTGCACATGAACTTTCGGATTGTTTTCCAAGGTCTACACGAGTGTAAGGGTATATCCTACTCATTGTATTCCACATCAAAGGATTGTTCTCTAGTTGATTGTTTGGTACTGGATTATTTCAACACCATACCAAGGACGTAGATACTCTTGTTGAGTAGTGAAACTTGTAAATCTTGTGGTCATGTCGTTGTGTGTGTTTCGTAGAGAATAAAATCTTTAACAGGAGGCGAAGGTTGTTTCAATTCAAAGGAAACATAAGAAGAAGAAGATATCACTGATTCACCCCCTCCCTCTCTCAGTGATACTTGGATCTTGAATGGGAACTTCACTAAGAAAAGATATATAATTTTATATTATTATTTTTATTGACCTTAATGTTTCATCAAATCAAATAATTCATTTATAAAATTAGTGAAAATTACACAACTATATTTTCTAAAACATAATTTGTTTATTTATATTAAAGTGAAAAAAAGTTTAAAATATACTTAATCCATTATTTTTCTCTCTATAATCATTAAAATTACAATACCTAATGATATATTTCAATGTATACATCATAAGTAATACGCATATTACGAAATTATTGAACCAATTCACTTATTAACATCCATTTAAAGCATTTAAAGGAAATTTGATATTCTTTTTTCTATGAAAATGAATTACTATTCTTAATGAAAATTAATAATGGAGTCACAACCTAAGGAAAATAAAGAATGAACCTCTTATAATTTTTAGTTAACCATATTAAACTCCATAATACAAAAACATTTTTTGGTAGATTTGTTTAAATAAATTCTAAAATATTTGTCGGGTCCACTACTACCCCATGCATTAAATTAAAATTTCATTGATAGTGAATCACATTTATTTTAAATAAGCACTTAGATGTCTTCTTATATAATAGATATTTCATAATAAACTCTTACACGGTTCTGAGATACACCATAAAATCCACATATGACATGGAATAATCTAAGATATCATCAATGAATACAGCTATTAAATCAATAATAAAGGGTTTAAATTCTATTTTCATCATCCTCGTAAACAATGTTAATGCATTAATTACTCCAAATAGTATCATTAAAAATTATAAATTCCCATAATGAATTAAAAATAGTGTCTTAGTGATATATATATATTTAACCCTCATCTAATGATATATATATATATATTAACTTTATCATAGAAAACGAACACTACTCTTTCAACCGATAATACAAATCATAAATCTTAGGAATAGTGTAGTGATTTTTTTCTATCACCTACTTCAAAAACAAATAATATATACATGACCTGAAAATTTAATCTACATTAATCTCATAAATACCAAATTATTATAGGGTAACAAAAATTATTGAATAAAATATCTTTCAGACAATTCATCAATATGAATCTTAAATGTTTTAATCTATATAGGTATCATATGATAATTTAACATTGCAGTGGCAGAAACACTTGTGTATAACTCTATCACAAACATAATATATCTATTTAGAGGTAAAATCATAAACACATCTATAAAACACATATATTTAATCCCTAACTACACTGTTATGATACTCTGTTATTTCTTTAGATTCAAATGGTGCAAAATTGTCCAACTGAGATATAATAACATACAAATCAATCAATATTTCCCCCAAATGGAAATAACTGTTTTCCCTGAAAAACACATGATCTCTATCCATATTGGAGAGAATAACTCTCCATCAGTATCAACTGACACATTATTTTACATGATATAACCAATCAATGAAAAGGTAAAAATTATAGATTTTTATCCATAATAAGAAGAGTTTCTAGGAAAATTGATCTTTCTTGATAATCATCTCATAATAACACACCATAAAAAACCTAATTTAACCTCTCGTAGAGTGTTCTACTCTAATATACTCTGAATATCTCCTAATTGATATATTAACCATAAAATAGGGTTACTATGAATAATAAATATGATGCACTAAAATCAATTTTTATAAAAGAATGAGTGGAATAAATACAAATTGAACATTAAACCTCTTCAGGTTGTTCAACCTAATTTGATTGTATATCTTCTATTTATCTTCTACCAAAAACTACTCATTATAATTCTTAAGGAAATATTCTATATTTTTCTGCATTTACTCATTATTCCAGAGGATTTTGAGATTATCTATGATGTTCTCTCTTAACTCCACCATGTGTTTGATATCTCGGGGGTTATTTATCCAGTTACATCTATATAAACCATTTATATTGAATTTAGTGAAACCAATAGAGTGGGATATTAGTATTCACTCTCTACTCAACAATGAACTACCAGGTCCTAATAAAGGAGAATATAGCTAGGTGAAGGCCTATATATCTTTAAAATAGACATCAAATTCCTAGTATTTAACCCTATGGTTTCATAATACCAATGCAATAGAAAAAATTCATATAGAAAGATTACATCCATGGTTATACCAAAATTTTTATTTCTTCTAAAATAAATATATTCCAACTCTATCCCCACTTTATTAATTTATCCATGGAGTAATCTTAATGAAATACTTTTTTTAGGTCAACAGATTTCTCATTGTCTTAGCCTTTTCAAATATCACAGTGAGTGAACTTGGTGAAAATATTTCAAACTCACTCTAGATATAAAATTTTAAAAGGATATAAAAATGATGATATCTCAAATTCTCATCGGTCATAAAATCATATTATTAATAAAATATCTCCATTAACTAAATAAATAAACCGTAAATGGTTGAACTCACTTCCCTGTTCATCAAATTACTTTCCATCATCCATCTATAAGAGTATTAGATGATAACTCCTTATTAATCAGTTTTAAAAACAATGTCCATTTAATCATGGAAACATCACAAACTCCCAAGTATATTGTCCATCCATAATTCACTAATCCTTATAATAAAATCATTATTAAAGTAATATGGTGCTCATAAATTATCTGGATAAAGATAAAATCAATCTAATACTCTTCTAATCGAATTTTATTCTCATTAATAGATATAGATCCTTCAATATTTTATCTCTTAGACCTCTAGAACATATTTATGTCTTTCATCCAATCATGGATAACCTTAAGGTATATCCTTTTGTGTACTACCTCAAGTGTTCATTTCACCTCCTTGTGAAAAACCTAATGATGGTATCATAAATATTACATAGATTTATGTAAAAAAAATAACATTATACTATGTGTATTCATATATATAGGGAATTTAATAACATTCACTCATCATTTAACCCCACATGATCTATCATCCCATACTCATCAAACTTGATAATTTTGAATAGAAACTAAATTATTCATAAATTAATCATTAAAAAAATATCACAATGTTAGTATTCCAATTTATTACTATCAATTCATATGTTAACATTTTCTTTTATTAGATCATGGGGAGATTATATATCTACCTAGTTTCTTAGATATAGATCATATGCTTCATTTCTATAAATATTTATTAATTACCAACACATTTAATCCTCACCAATATATACTATAAATATTAACTTAAAACACACTCACAAATATAATTTATATCATGATCATATCCCAATGGAACAGCCCTTATAGTAATAATAAGACTGAATATGGTCCTATAAATCACACCTTTAATGGACTAGGGGTTATGTATAGTCACCAATGGTGTATTATCACACATATACAGAAGTCCCATCTGAAATTAAAACTCCATATAACTATAAAAATAAGAGTTAAAAATTATTAACCACAAACAAATGTTAATGAATAATCATAATCATGACAAATCATCCAAAAAACCATGACATGAGTGTAAAAACAACCAACCCCCCCCCCCAAATAAACATATATACCCCTAATAAAATATAATTCAATACTCAATCGACAAACATTCAACCACATATAGAGTTAGCTTCTCAAAAAACCAACATCAACTACCTCTAGAAGATTAAAAATAATATGCATAAATATAAGGTGAAAAAATCAATATACTCAATAGGCTCCACCAAAAAACACTAATATGTTCATGTGGATAAATAATTATAATACATCTATGAATGATTTAAAATATGAAATATGGTCATAAATTCATTCCCAAACTTAAATCATATATCAGTATCCATCATCTACCTCATAACAAACATACCTTAAATTGAAGAACATCAAATAACTCCCATCAACAAAATTTCAGAAATCTAAAATATAAATCAAGATTGATGAATTTTTATATAGTGGGTACATAAATTTAATATATAATCATTTCATACTTTTCCTCACATAGTGACTCTCAATTTTATAAGGTATCCACCCTCAGAGTCTCTCTTTACTATAACACACCATACCTGTTTAATATTAGTGGGAAACTTTTTCCCATGGATACTCTAACTAATATTAGGTTCCATCCTATTGGAACTATCCCCAACTCAACCAATATAAATTATAATAAAATTGTTGGGTAGTTTTCCATATTCATGTACTCCATATTTTATGGAATTCTGTCCATCTTGATTCTCTCTATCGCAACCTACATAATCATTAATGCATGAAACATCTCACTATCATAAGTTAGATGCATCATAAAAATAATCATCATCATTAGTGAGTATTATAAATTAATTCAGACCCCCACTGTCTCTCAAATAGTTCATCAACACATAATCATAAAAATAGTACATATGTTATAAATAACCATATGATGCATTTTTTCCACACCCACTAGGGACATCTAAAATCCAGGTACATTGTAATTATTCATTATATTTTTAAAATCCTTTATATATCATGAATGTACAAGTTCCAAAACCACTTTCAAAGTAATTATATATTATGAAACATTACTAAATGTTTTTTCTCTATCTACTACATCCTTTCATTTTCACGAAAATCTAATACTGTAATGGTGTATCAAAAATTAGATAGTTGTAATGACCATGAACTAGTATTTAATAACCTCATACCTAAATAACACAAACCATGTGAAAACTACATTTCCCCCATAAAACACATTCTGTAAAAGTTCATTCTCACTATAATATGGAAATACCATTGTGATCCTCATCATAAACTACATTTAACTCACTACATCATCAACCAAATGAAGATTATAATCATGTGAATAATTTTTAAAAATGAGAATGACCCCCATGAAAAATATGTTAAAAAAATAATCACACCCATTTGATAATATTTATAAAAAAATGAAATGAATAATCACTACATAAACATAACAAAGTACTCATTCATCAATAATAATCAATTATTATGACAACATTCGTCATTAAAAATATATCGTCATAATCTCCCTTTAAATTTTCAGAATTTGAAATTTCAATTTCAATTTCTTCACTTAATCCATAAGATTTTAATAATAATTAATTTTTCAATATCGATAAAATACTTTATTTTTAATTTTCATAATTTTTCATCACCATTAATAATTCCTCTTTAATCTTCCATAATTTAATTATATATATTTCAAATGGTAACAGTTAATATATTTTCACCATATATTATTTGTTATTTAGAAATATTTTTTCTTCTTGATTTTTAATTAATTATCCACCAATCATATAATAAAAAATCATGATAATTTCATATAGAATTATAATATATGGCAGTAATGAATAACCAATATCAATTCAATTATAATAAAAAATTTCCATGTGTTACTCATTGTTTATATAATATTCTTTTACAAACACCTCACTCTTGATCTTCCACAATACAAGTATTCCAAGAAGACAATTGTGAAAAATACAGAGTACTATCTCTAAAGGAAAATTGAATTTAAAATGAGAGTCAAATTTCACCACCATTAAATGTATAATAGAATGATCCATTAAAATATCCAAAAACCTCTATTTAACATTCAATTTAGAAACCTTCACAAAATAGATGACTAGACAAAACCACATGTCATTTAATAATAAAATATATATCCTTCACCTTTCTCTAATAATACCATGTGAAAAACAGATATATATTTTCAAATTATTATCTATAAAATATCTAAATAAGTCAATTTCTTAAACAAATCAATCAATTATGATAAAAATTTTCTATATCCAAAAATTAAAAACATTAAAACAATTATCGAGTTTATTTCAATAGAGAAGTATCACTTATTGAATAATATGTAATGCTGAAAATTTCATTCAGTGATCCTTGAATATTCCATAAAATAATTTATTTTAAAAAAGAAAAATCATCTTAATTTTTTACATGTTTCTTAACATAACATTTCAATGTATTTATATTTAATTTCACATATAATGTACTTCTAGGATTATAATTTCCTAGAATGTAGATAAGTAAATAAATTATTTTATAAGGTTGTATCCTGAAAATTATTTTAAAATATTTAAAAATTACATTGGATGTCTAAATATTTTAATGAAATAACAATATTTTTGTTAATTTTATGGTTTTATGTGAAATATGATTGAACATGGTATGATTCATGAATCATTATTATTTCTTGAAATTTAAATTTTAATATTTATAAAGAAGCACTAAATTAAAGTAATGTTTAAATTGTAATCCTAAATCGTAATGATTTCAAAAGGTGATTTTTAGAAAAAACATATTGAATTTAAAATAATAAACTAAAATATTTTGTTTCTTATACATGTATTTTTTGAAATAATTTTTTAAAATATGGTGATTTCATGAAACTATATTTTGGAATGACTATGGAAATGTTAAATTTGATGAAATGATTAATTATAAATTAGTCTTTAAAACTAAAAGTTTTCCAATACATTATTTTTGAAAACATGGATCTTAAATATATTGACTTCAAAAAAGGGTGTATTTTTTTATTTTAGGTTTTTGAAATGTAATACACTTTTTTATATACTCTAATTAATCTAAATTCTTGGATTTAATTTTTTTTCTCTTAATATAAATTTAAAAAATATTAAATTCTTTAAATATACATGAAATATTTTTATTAATGAGTTTAAAATAATTTTGAAATACTTATTTAAATGGAATGGATTCGTTTCAGCCAAATATTTTTTTAATTTTTATTTTAGGGAATTGCTTCATTAAAAATAATTAATTTAGACATAATTAATTAAATTGAATATTTTTTAAATCAATTGAATAGTTTAACTGGGTTAAATATACATATTTAAACTGATGATGTTTTGTATTTCTTGTTTTGAATTTAATTTTATTTAAAAACGATAAATTTAAATTTCAAAAACTTATAAAAAACTATGTTATTTATTGATATTAAAAAAATATAGTTTATAGAGAAAGATATTAATTTTTTTCTAGTTGAGTTATGGAATTTTAGTTAGTAATAAACCTATACCATTTTTAAGTAATTTAGTTGGACACATTTATTTAAAATGCTAAGACATGTAAATATAATTTTTTCTATAAATGAGGTTACCTAACATGGGTAATGGTGGAACATGAATTATCAAGAAATGATAATATTGAATAAAAGATTTGATTTGGAAGAATATTGTGTTTATTATGAATTCTAAAAATAGACCATGAATTATTTTACTTGGAATAATTTATTTTCAGTTTTATTATAGTTGAAAAAGATTTGAGGGTGATTTATTTGAAAAGACAACATCATTCTATAACCCTGAAGGTCTCATAGAGATAGAGGATCTGTTCGAAATGTTTGTTTATCGATAAAACTAAAAAAGTTGATGTTAATCCACAGAGAAAATATCTCATCCTATGTAATACATTATGATATTTTAGTGCATCTCTAGTCACTGTTGATTGATAGGGAATACACCACAATAACATGTTTTACATGGTAATGGATAATTACATGAAGAAAGTGGTAGACCCCATGGAATTATGTTATTTATATTGTTGTATTTAGTTGATATAATCATTCCAAAATTTAATTTGATATACCACAAATTTTTTAATAGATTTTAATTAATATTCATATAAAAGAAACCATGTTTCAATAAGAAGCATTATGTGGAAATAGGGTAATTTCTATATTATTTTAAAGATTATAAATTATATTAAATGTGAGTTATTCGAAATTTACATGGAACTTTTACTATGAGTTGAAGGGGACTTTTTGGTTTCCTATATGTTTGTGAAATGAGATAATTTTGAAAGGGGTAGAGAATAAATGATTCATGAATTGAGAAGGAAAAAAACCAATAACATGAAAAAAGAGTGAAAAAATTATATATCTAAAAAATTATAAGTACAAATATGCTATGATATAAAGGAACAAAAATGGAGATTTATATTGTTTTGTAATTTAATAGGAAATTAAGAATCTTCTTCTGTTTTGTGTTTTTGAAATATGTGTAAATTTTTGTTACAGACTATTGTGTTTTTATCATCATGTGCCTTATCTCAAAGTAGTGTATAACGACCCATACTTTACATACATTGTTATTGCTTCAAAATTGAGGCACACTTATTACAACATATAACAAAACCATGGAATGACCCTATTGGTATAGCGTCTTTAGAAACTGGGAAACATAATCAACAGGTTCATAAAGCATCTACAATGTCTCCCTTTTATTTCATCATATATAGAATCACTTTTGGCATATATTACTCAATAACTTTCTTCCTGACATGGGGAAAGAAAACATAAAAAATGGTGAGGTCAAATTCTCAGTAAGGGTAAACAAAAGAAATATCAATCATAACATATTCATAAGAACATAACATTTTGGAAATCTTAACCGGCAAAAGAGATCATAATTTCATAACATGGGATAAATCATAATCGTGAAATGTAATCCGAATAATCATAAAATAAGACATGAAACTTTGTGTCATAAAAACATTATCATAGAGAATCATTTTATAGTTGTCAAGACTCATTTTCAAGGCTATCTTAGCGGACAATGTCCATTTCTTAACCGAGTTCACTCCCCATTTCAGTCCTGTATCACTGAACCAGTTTAACTTTCCGTTCTATCCATGTCTATATCATGAGATATAAAATCATTAACCAATTCATTTAAGGGATATATAGGTCCCACCCATCACATAATGAAACCATTCTTATGTGTTCAACAAAATCATAAATCTTACATCATATCATAACCCATGTAATAAGAATGGGATTCATAAACATCATTCCATCATTATATAATCCATATAAGATAAAAGGACATCATAAAAATAATTACCTAATCACATAATCAAATCAATGTAAAAATTGGGATAGAAATAGAACTCTATATTATCTTTGATGGAAAATAATTTTGATAAAACACTTGATCTTCATTCTTGAGGAAAATATCCTCTCTACTTCAAATTTTTTTTCCTTTCTTAACATGTCATAAATTTTTTAACTAAAAGAATTTGATTAAAAAAAACTTGAAAACTTTTAAAGGAAGCTTTATGGAAATAATGTTCTAAAAATTCATTCAGTTCGTATAAGTTAAAAAACATTCCTCTCGTACTTTGGCCGGAGAAGTCAAAAAAGTACCTCATACTAAAAACGACAAAAGATTCCTTTCATATCATTTAATAAAAACATAAAATTGGATAAAATTGGATTTAAAAAATTGTAGGAGGATAGAAATAATAATAAAAATTGTGGAAACATGGATGTGGATGATAAATATTCCCCAGTAAATTCTGAGGTATAAACAATCTCTGATAAAAAATGAGATTGCGAGATTTTCCCTTAATTTAGGTCTGATTTGCTTTGTATGTGTCCAAACCTCCATTATAATGATTTAAATAATGTAATTTACTTATTAAAAAATCATATTCATTGTTATCATATCATATATAGTCATATTGTTATATTCTTATTAGTAATATTTGATTGTTTCTTATTATTCAGGTGTACATCGCTTTATGTTCTTATGCATGTCTTGTCGAATAAATTCTTATTCATCATTTTAGGTTATAGATAAATCATTTACAGAATGTTATTAGTGTAATATATATCGTATTTATTCATTAAATTCATTTATATAATCATTATGTAATGAAGATCATGTAGAACGAGTCGCAACACATCGTGGAGACGGTAGGCCGTACGTACGCACGAGCGATGATATCATTTCCCATGATTGTGGAATTTTATTGAAGTGTATGTATACTATTTCATAATCAATATCACCTTCCAATAATCATATATAATTATTCTTTACACCATTATAACCATCCATGTAAGGTGGTGGTGGAAAACAGATTACACCATGGGGTGGAGACGGTATTCCGTACGTACGCACGCGCGGTGATTTCATTTTCCATAGGATGGATAGAAGGTGAAATAGTGTTGTTTCATATTTATAATAACATATCAGTATATTAGTGATACAGATTTTTTTACTTCATAATGAAACAACTAAGGAAGAAGAAGTTGAAGAATAACGAAATTGGAAAGGATCGGTAATGGATATTACGTCTTCTTTGACGCGCCTCTTCTTAACCTCCCCTTAGGGAACCATGGATTGCATTTTAAGAAGACCAGGACCTCCAGGATGGTTATAGGGAAGTGTATAAGAGAATTTGGTAGGGTTTGGCCGAGCTTGATGGCTATATGTGGTGTGAGGAGGAGAGGGAGGAGATGCCCTTTTATAAGGGGGGAGAGAGGTGCCTTTGGAAAAATAAAAAAAATAATTTTATTATAAAGTCATATTCGGTTTTTAATAGATCCAAATTGACTTATTTAGAATCTAAGGTTGATATGGGTCGGAATCCTCTCATACAATAGAATTTGGACATGTTTAGGTAACTATTTTAACCTTATCATTTAGATTTAACTTTAAGTTCAGTAATTTTCCTTTTACCGTGTCTTCTTGTTTTCTTACACTATAAGTTTAATAATCATAATATAACAAGACAAACGAACCCCAAGATGTTTATTATTAATATATATAACCTTATCTATTTCATTTTGCCTAACCATTGATTTTTAGGAATAAAATAACAATTAATAATATAATATTTGTTTTATAAACTATTTTATGTCAATTTTGACACTGTTTGGTAATTGATTTTTATGAAAATCAAAACAGAATTATTAGTTCGAAAAAAGATAATTAAATAAGTACTAAAATGTCATATTAACTTATAAAATTAGTTTAATTCATAAAAAGAATCAAATTACATTTATTTGGGTATTTATAACATCAATTATGTTAATATTTCATTAATAAGGTAATTTCGGCATCATCATTGTGTCATAAATAAATTAAATTATTTAATGTCTAAAAATTATAAATAAAATGAATTATGTAGGAAATATTTTTATATTTCTAATTAATATTTATAGTCGAATTTATCTTATATATAACCCTATATTAAAAATGTTTTAGTTATTAATCTTTTATTTTAACTATTTTAACTCTTCTTTAAATAAAATAATATTAAATGTCCTAATCTAATCCAAGTGGACATAAAGGGTAATATTTTATCCCTAAGGTTGTTTTTGGACGAATTACACTTATCCAATAGAATTAGGACTTTTTTAGGGTAATAATAATATAATTTTACCCTTAATTTCCCTATTTACTTATAACCGTGGTAAATAAAAGTAAAAAGTTACTATTCCCCAAAAATTATTTTCATCTCATTGAACCACATTTTACATACTGACCTCAACCATGTATCTCGAATTTTTGAAATTCCATTCACAGAAGCGGTAAAATTAATTTTTTTTATATTTGTAAATTTTCCTAGGAGGTGGGTAAAAGACGGTGAAAAGATCAATAAAATTTTTAAATATCTAAAATTATTATAAAATGACACCAATGAATTACTTTGAACTTATATCGGTATTATGTATAAATTTTTACAAAAAAATAAATTTAAATAAAATAAATAATTATTTAAATAAAAAGTCGGGTTTTAAATAGTAACCCAGTGTTTTCACTATTCATCAAAAAATTAATATTTTCAGAAAAATACCAAAATATTACCGTATGCTAATTTCGATATTAAGAATCCTAAAATGAAGTCCATTTTGAAAAATAAAATTTATAATATTTCAGAAAGTGGTTATTACTATTCATAACAGCTAGTTTTAATAATAATTTAATAACATATCATTGTTTAGTGAAGCTTGGTATTGCGTACAACGCATGCTATTGAGGAAGGCAGCGATTGCATGTAAAGAAAGCCAAGCTACTGTTTTGTGTAGTGAAAGATTCCTTTGATGATGTATATAATAAAAAAACAAAATATTTCTCATAGAAATCTCGGGTGTTACTTTCTAACCCCCTTAAAATGAATTTCTCCCTCGAAATTCATCACTTTGTAACAAACAGATGAGGATACCTCTCCCTAATTATATCATCAAGCTCCCATGTAGCTTCTTATAATTGGTGGTTCCTCTATAACACTTTCACCAGGCGAGTGGTCTTGTTCTGTATGACTTTTTTGCAACGATCCAGAATCTCTATCGTCTATTCTTCATAATAAAGATCTTGCTCCAGTGGTACAACATCTAAGCAGTGTAGAATTGAAGGATTAGATATGTACTTTCTCAGGAGAGATACATGGAACACATCATGAACTTGAGAAAGATTCGGTGGAAGCGCTAATTGGTAAGCTACCTTCCCAACATGATCCAGTATTTCAAAAGGACCGATATACCAAGGGCTCAGCATTCCCTTCTTTCCAAATCTCAATACTCTCTTCTACGGAGATATTTGTAAGAACACTTTATCACCCACTAAAAACTCTAGGAATTTTTTTCGGTTGTCGGCATAAATTTTTTGTCGACTCTGAGCTGCTCTGATGTGTTGTTGAATAGATCTGACCTTTTCTGCCATCTCATCAACAAGATCAAGTCCTAATAGCTTTCTTTCCCCAACTTTATCCTAGAAAGTTGGAGATCGGAATTTCCATCCATAGATAGCTTTATAAGGAGCAATTTTAATGTTGGAGTGAAAGATATTATTATATGAAAATTCCACCAAAGGTAGGTGTTGATCCCAACCACCTTTGAAATCCATAGAGAAAGATCATAACATTTCATCTAGAGTTAGAATTGTTCTCTCAGACTGACCGTCTGTTTGAGGATGATAAGAAGTGCTGAAACTAAACTCTGTATCTAGAGTATGCTAAAGACTTCGTCAGAACTTTGAGGTAAACCTTCGATCCCGATCAGATATAATGGAAAGTGGTACTCCATGAAATATTACAACTTCTTTTACATATATCCTCACAAGATGATCAAGAGAGAAATCCTCTCTAATAGCGATGAAGTGTGCCGACTTTGTAAGACGATCAACTACAACACATATAGCATTATTACCTTTGGATGTTTTTGGAAGTCCAGTGAAAAAGTCCATAGTGATGTTTTCCCATTTCCATTCTGTTATGGGTAATGGTTGTAACATCCCCTTAGTCATCTGTCTCTCAGCTTTAACTTGCTGACAAACCAAGCATCGACAGACATATTCCGCAACATCTATTTTCATGCCATCCCACCAAAAGTACTCTTTCAGGTCCCTATACATCATTGTGCTTCCAGGATGAATAGAGAATGACGAACTATGAGCCTCATCCAACATATCCTTCTTTCAATTCTGGGATGGGAGGAACACAAAACAGATTCCTGAACCTTATTATCCCATCATAATGAAGGTGGAATTCATGAACATTTATCACCTTCTTTTTTAAATATATATATTCTTTCTGTGCCTCTTTAATCTTTTCATGTATAGATGGTTGAACATTCATTTGATAAAGATAAGATTTTCCCCTTTCTATTATAAATCCAATATCCATCCTTTGTAAATCCTTAAATATTGGGTCTTTGGTGATCCTCATCATGGATAAGCTGGCATGGTCTTATCTACTTAATGCGTCTTCCACCTTGTTTTCTTTCCCTGGGTGGTAATGAATTGAGCAGTCGTAATCCTTAATCAACTCCAACCATCTTCATTGGTTCATATTCAGCTCCTTCTATGTGAAAATATACTTTTAAATTTTATGATCAGTATAAATATCACACCTTTCACCATAAAGATTATGCCTCCAAATATTTAATGAAAAGATTACACTAGCTAACACCAAATCCTGAGTTGTGTAATTTTTCCCATGGATTTTCAACTGTCGTGAGTCATAAGCTATCACCGTATCATTTTGCATAAGAACACACCCCAGCCCCTTCGTGGATGCATCACTATATATCACAAACCTTTCTCCACTACAATGACGTGTGATTACAGGTGCACTGGATAAACTTCTTTTCAACTACATGAAATTCTCTTCACACTCCTCTATCCAAATGAACATAACTCCTTTTCGAGTCAACCAGGTGATTGGATTAGATAATCGTGAAAAAATCATTCACAAAACGTCGATAATATCCAGCCGAACCAAGAAAACTTCGGATCTCAGTTACTGTTGTTGGACTCAACCATCTTTTAATAACCTCTGTTTTTGTTGGATCGAGATATATCCCTTCTTTTGAGATTCTATGACCCAAAAATGAAACTTTTTGAAGCCAAAATTCACACTTGGTAAATTTGGAATAACGTTTCTCCTTTCTCAGGGTCTTCAATACAATTCTCAAGTGATCTTCATGTTCTTCCTTGCTCTTTGAATATAAAAGAATATCATCTGTAAAGACTACCAAAAACTGATCAAGATAGTCTCTAAAGACTCTATTCATTGGATCTATGAAGATAGCAGGGGCAATAGTAAGACCAAATGGCATCACTATAAATTCATAGTGTCTATACCTTGTACGGAAAGACATCGTTGGTATATCCTCCCTTTTGACTCTTAATTGATGATACCCTAAACGAAGATCAATCTTGGAAAAGTATTGAGATCCGTGTAGTTTTCCAAACAAGACATCAATGCGTGTGAGAGGATATATGTTCTTGATAGTGATATTATTAATTTCTCGATAATCAATGCAGAGACTCATTGATCCATTTTTATTCTTAACAAACAGAACAGGTGCTCCCCAAGGTGACGCACTAGGACGTATGAATCCCTTGTCACGATTATATTGGAGTAGGTTCTTCAATTCCTACAACTCAATTGGGTCCATTCTATAAGGTGTCATTGAAATAGGCAAAGCACCCGGTACAAGTTCTATTGAAAACTCAAAATCACGATTTAGTGGAAGACCCAAGAATTCCTCCAGAAAGACATCATAAAACTCCCGTACAATGGGTATATTCTTAATCATGAGTTTCTCACCAACCATTTGAGATAAATAACCTTCATTTAGTGGAATCAAGACCCATATGATGGATGAAATTTCCACCAGAAGTTTATGTTCATCCTTGCATTGATAGACGATCATAGATTGATCTGGAATATGAAATGTGACTTCCCTTCATTGTAAATTGATATGAGCTATATATAAATAAATTCAATCCATGCCAAGAATAAAATCAATTCCACTATAGGAAGGATCACAAGATTTTCAAGAAGCACTTTCCCTCAGACTTCAATCGGAGAAGAATTGTAAACTTTTGATGCGACTGTTGTTCCATTAGGTGTTGTCACAGCTAACTCAATATCTAATAGCTAAGGTAATATGGAGATACCCTTAGAAAATTATTCAAAAATAAAAGAGTGGGTGGATCCAAAATAAAATAAAACATTTTCTACTTTAGAGTGGATGGTATGTGTACCTTTCACCACTTCGTTATCATACTCCACATCACTGATAGAAATTTCATGTGACTTTCCTTTGCCTTTAGCCTTAAGAGTTTGTTGACGTTGATCATCATCAACAACCCTTGGATTAGAGCATTGATTAGTATAATGCCCCATTTCATTTCACTTGTAACATTGAAGTGTTGGAGGTGCACTATGTGTAGCCTTAAATTTATTCACACCATTAGACATCTTCTTCCCATCATTGTGTAATTAAAATGCCTGATGACCTTCCTTTCCACATTTGAAACATTTACTTGTCTCTTTAAGACAATTCCTTCCATGTTTCTTTCCACACATTGAGCATAAGGGAAAACTCATCTTCTTTTCAGTGTGATCTTTAGATTTTCCTTTGAATTCGATTTTCCTCTTCTTATCAAACACAGATGACTGATGGGTTACTCCAATCTCTATCTCAACCTTGAGATCACATCAACCGATTTCCTTATACCTATTGAAGTCCCATATAGCTAACGCCCTTCGAAGACCTGGTTTTAAGCCAGTAAAGAATATATCGATCTTACTATTAGGTTGGATAATAATCCCGAAAGCATACCTTACAAGTCTTGTAAAATTCAATTTGTAGGTACCAACAGATTTATCATCCTTTTGATTCATTTCAAGAAATTCCTTCTCCATCTTTGTTCTAATAATACAAGGGAAGTACTTTTTGAAAAATAAATTCTTGAACTCGTCCCATTCCATGGACTCAGTTTCATATATTTGCCTCATATTATTGATAAGATTCCACCATTGATCAGCATCACCTCCCAAATGATACACTACTAAGATGACTTTGTCATGTTCAGAACATTGAAGAACTAAAAATATCATTTCAGTTTTACTGATCCTTTTTTCAGCAACTAATGGATCAGTAGACCCGCTAAATGAAGGTGGACGCTGCCTCATGAAGGATCCAACAGAATTTTTCTCCTTACTGTGCTCATTTGGAAGTCCTACATGATTCATATCTTGGGAAAGTTGTGTGAGCATGGCTACAAGATTTTTCATTCCAGCTCCCATAACGTTTGGTTGCTTAGGGGGACAATCATTTCATTGCCCATCTCATTCCACATTAACACAGTTCCTTCAGGTTCTATCCATTGACTAAAACAAAGAATAATAGTGTGAGCAACACTAATTATAATAGGAAAACCACACAATCAAGAACAAAATTTTACACTTAAGGTCTTATCATAGGTTGGCCATGGAAATTTCTAAAAGATTAAGATTTTGTTCTATACTTAGACTTATTCATAGGGTTCTTACTAAGGCTTTCGTATCCTAGTTTCCAAAGGTTGACTATACCCTTCCTCTGATACCAACTATAACGACCCATACTTTACATAAATTATTATTACATCAAAATTGATGCACACTTATTACAGCATATAAAAAAACCGTGGTAGGACCGTATAGGTATAGTGTCTTTAGAAACTGGGAAACATAAACAACGGGTTCATAAAGCATCTTCATTATCTCCCTTTTGGCATCTCATACTTAATAACCTTCTTCCTGACCTGGGGAAAGAAAACATACAAAAGGGTGAGCTGAAATGCTCAGTAAGGCTAAACAAAATAAATATCAATCACAACATATTCATAAGAACATGACATTTTGGAAATCATAACCTGCAAAAGAGATCATAATTTCATAACATGGGATAAATCATAGTAGTGAAATGTAATCCCAATAATCATAACATAAGACATAAAACATTGTGGCATACACACATAATCATATAGAATCATTTCTTAGTAGTCAAGACTAATTTCGAATACTATCTTAGAGGACAAAGTCCATTTCAGAACTGAGTTCACTCTCCGTTTCAGTCTTGTATCACTGAACCAGTTTAACTTTCCATTCCATCCATGTCTATATGATGAAATATAAAATCTTTTCCCAATGTATTGGAGGGATATATAGGTCCTACCCATCTCTTAATGAAACCATTCTTATGTGTCCCACAAAATCATAAATCATACATCATAGCATAACCCATGTAATAATAATGGGATTCATAAATATCATTTCCATCATTACATAATCCATATAAGATAAAAGGACATCATAAAAATAATTACAACATAACATAATCAAATCAATGTAAATATAGGGATAGAAACATAACACTATATTATCTTAGATGGAAAATAATTTTGATAAAACACTTGAGCTTCATACTTGAGGAAAATATCCTTTCTACTTCAAAAACATTTTTCCTTTCTTAACATGTCATAAAATTTTAAACTAAAGAAGTTGATTAAAAATAATCTTGAAAACTTGTAACCGATGCTTCATGGAAATAATATTCTAAAAATTCATTCAGGCCGTATAATTTAAAAAAACATTCTTCTCGTACATTGGATGGAAAAGTCAAAAAAGTACCTCGTACTAAAAACGACAAAAGATTACTTTCATATCATTTACTAAAAACATAACAATGGGTAAAATTAGATTTAAACAATTTTAGGAGGATCAAAATAATATTACATATTGAGTAAACATGGATGTGGATGATAAATATTCCCCAGTAAATTCTGAAGTATAAACAATCTCGGATAAAAATTGAGATTGCGAGATTTTACCTTACCTTAGGTCCGATTTGTTTTGTATGTGTCCGAAACTCTTGTATAATGATTTAAATAATGTCATTGAATTATTACAGAATCATATTCATTTTTATGATATCATATATGTTCATATTCTAATCTTTTTATTAATATTATTCGACTGTTTCTTATTATTCGGGTGTTCATTGCTTTATGTTCTTATGCATGTCTTGTCGAATAAATTATTAATCTTCTTTTTAGGTTATATATAACTCATATCCAGAATGGTATTAGTGTAGTATATATCATATTTATTCATTAAATTCATTTATATAATCATTATGCAAGGAAGATCATGTAGAGCGAGTCGCATCACATCGTGGAGACGGTAGGCCTTACGTACGCACGAGCCATGATATCATTCCCATGATCGTGGAATTGTATTGAAGTGTATGTATACTATTTCAGAATCTATATCACTTTACAATAATCATATATACTTATATTTTACACCATTATACCCATCCATGTAAGGTGGTGGTGGAAAAAAGATTATGCCACGACGTGGAGACGGTATTCCGTACGTACGCACGCGCGGTGATTTCTTTTTCCGTAGGATGGATAGATGGTGAAATAGTGTTGTTTAATATTTCTAATAACATATAATTAAATGAGTGATACTAATGTTATCATCCCATAATGAAACAAATAGGTAAGAAGATGTTTATGAAGAAAGAAATTGGAAGGGATCGGTAATGGATATTACCTCTTCTTTGACGCGCCTCTTCTTAACCTCATCTTAGGGAACTAAGGATGGTGTTTTAATAAAATTGGGACCTCTAGGATGTTTCTAGGGAAGTGGAGAAGATAATTTGTCAGTGTTTTTTCTGAGATTGATGGCTCATAGTGGTGTGAGGAGGAGAGGGAGGAGGTGCTATTTTATAAGGGAAAAGAGGGGCACCTTTGGAAAAACTAAAAGTATTATTTTATTATAAAGTCATATTCGGTTATTAATAGATCAAAATTGATTTATTTCGAAGCTATGGTGGGGATGGGTCGAAATACTCTCATCCAATAGAATTTGGACTAGTTTAGGTTACTATTTTAACCATATCGTTTAGATTTAACATTAAGTTCAATAATTTTACTTTTACCGTGTCTTCTTGTTTTCTTATACTATAAGGTCAATAAACATACTATAACGAGCCAAACGAACCCCAAGTTGATTATTATTAATATATATAATCTTATCTATGTGATTTTTCTGAAACTTAGATTTTTAAGAATAAAATAAAAATTAATAATATAATATTTGTTTTAAAAACTATTATATGTCAATTTTGACACTATTTGGTAATTGATTTTTGTGAAAATAACAACAACATTATTGGTTATAAAAAAAGTTAATTAAATCAATACTAACATGTCATGTGAACCTATAAAATTACTTTAATTCATAAAAAGTCTCAAATTACATTTATTTGGGTATTTATAACATCGATTATGTTAATATTTCATTAATAAGGAAATTTCTGCATCATCATTGTGTCATACATAAATTAAATTATTTAATATCTAAAAATTATAAATCTAATTAAATTATTTGGGAAATATTTCAATATTTCTAATGAATATTTATAGTCAAACTTATCTTATCTATAACCCTATATTAAAAATTTTTAGTTATTAAACTTTGATTTTAACTATTTTAACTCTTCTTTAAATAAAATAATATTGAATGTCCTAATCTAATCCAAGTGGACCTAAATGATAATATTTTATCCCTAAGGTTGTTTTGGTTGTAATTAAACTTATACAATAGAATTAGGACATGTTTTAGGGTAATAATAATATCATTTTTACCCTTAATTACCCTATTTACATTTAACTGTGGTAAATAAAAGTAAAAAGATACTATTCACCTAATATTATTTTCATCTCATTGAACTACATTTTACCTATTAAAATCAATTGTGTCTCTCATATTTTTGAAATTCCATTCACAGAAGCAATTAAATTATGTTTTATTTAAATTTTAAAATTCTCCTAGGGGGGGGGGGTGGGTAAAAGACGGTGAAAAGTTCAAAAAAAATTTATATATCTAAAATTATTATAAAATGACTCCAATGAATTACATTGAATTTATATAGGTATTATGTATCAATTGTGCCCTAAAATAAATTTAATTAAAATAAATAATTATTCAAATAAAAAGTCTCTTTTTAAATAGTAACCCAGTGTTTTCACTAATCATCAAAAATTGAATGTTTTCAGAAAAATACAAATATTTCACCGTAGGCTAATTTCGATATTATGAATCCAAAAATTAAGTCCATTTTGAAAAATAAAATTTATAAAATTTCAAAAAGAGGTTATTACTATTCATAACAGTTAGTTTTAATAATATTTTAATAGCATATCATTGTTTATTGAAACTTGGTATTGCGTACAATGCAAGCTATCGAGGAAGGTTGTGATTGCGTGTAAAGCAAGCCAAGCTAGTGTTGTGTATAATAAAAGATTCCTTTGATGATGTATATAACATAAAAATAAAATATTTCTCATCGAAATATCAGGTTTTACATATTGTGTGGAGATATAAGTTTAGGGAGTGAACCTTATATTGTATGTGATCCATTTTGAAACAACTATAATTAAAAACGTGGGTATTGGTTGATTTGGTATATAATGCTCTATGGAAATAGCCCTTAGTGGTGACCCAAGAAAAAGTATCATTGTTGTTTTATAATCATTACATATTTTGGATTATTTGGTTGTGTAGTTGATCATGATAGGTTCATTGAGTTTATTATAATATTATAAAAAGTTATATTAGAAATTTTATTTGATAAACAATTCACCCATATCCCATATTATGGCCTGTTTGGGATGTTGTGGTTACATAATGTGTTATCCGAGCCACACTGATTATCATGGTGTATTTTTTAAGGGATGTTGGTCAATATTGATAATGTAGTAAACATTAAAGGAGTTTCATAATTCAATAGATGTAACTATACAAAATATAAAAAATTAATTATTTCCCATTTATTATCAATTTGGATTTATTTCTTCAATGCTATTATTAATAAAATCCTTGTGTGTGATTCTTCTAAGTTGCTTATGACTAAAGGTGATAGGGTATTACTCTACACTAATGAAAATGCACCAAATCCACTATAAAGAGATTGTTAAAATCATATTTACATAAATTTAATGAGTTCATTATCTGGGAAGTCTATTTTGGATATGTTATCCACATATTATGAAGGATATATTAATGTGAAAGACATGAAGTTGTAAGTGCTTTATAACAAATTTGATTATCTAAATATGTATCCAAGTGAGAGTGTTGATAGTTTCTTCAACGAGATCATTAAGGATATTGCAGTTATACATGTACTGGGAGATAAAATGAAGGTTTAATTATTGTAATGAAAATTATAAGAATTTCACCACCTTTTTACAATACAATGTTTTCATATTTTGATGTTGGAAATAATATTAATCTATCCCTTGATTTTTTTTCTAGAAAATTTATTAAATTTGAGTGAATTTGGAAATTTCGTCAAATAATTCATCAAAAAAAATATATTTTAAAACCATATAGGATTTATTAATTCATGAAAATTTAAAAGAATAATAATTTATAATTGATGAATACTTATCACTATTAGAAATAAAAATCTAGAAAGTGGAAGGAATATTTGAAGGCAGGTAACCATTGGGTTTTTTAAATTTAAAATTTTTATATATGATAAAAATATTTCTAAGGAGGAATGAAATTAAATAGAGTAGTTATATTTACTAAAGAAACTAGTAAATGATTTTTCTAATTAAAAGAAACATTGAATATAAAAAACATCCAAAATGATATTTCAATATAAGACATTTTGATAAAGGAACAGTATAATGATGAGGTTTTAATTGAATATAAACTGTGTTTAAGAAATAAATATAAGATGGAATAATGGAAACAATAAAATAATATCAAAATGAATCTAATAAGGAAAAAATATTAGAGGGTGTTTTTTACCTTAATATTGAAATAGAAGGTTCCCATGAAGAGATTTATTTTAAAAAGAAGAAGAAAAAATGATTTATAGACTAGAAAAAGATTATTTAGAGTATATTTACTAAAATTAATCTGAAATCACTTAGTTATATAAGGTTTTGTAATTATAATGAGTAATTTATGATATATCTGTATATGTTGATGATTTCAAGATAAAATTTTTAGAATAATGTAAGTTGATTTACTGTCTAAATTTTTGTAATGAAGAGATTGAAAAAATTTTAAGAATCATGGAAAATATTTAATGAAATAAATGAATAATCATGAGGCCAGAATAAAAATAATTTTTTATAGGAAAATATTTGTATGGATTTTCTAAAAATAAAAACTAAAGTGAGAATTTCAAATGGGCATAGAGTGTTTTGAGAAAGCTTTGAATGATCAAAACCCTGATACATGTGTAAATCAATAATTATTTTCTAAAATAAAACATCCAATGTAAGTATTGTGAGTAAATTTAATAAAGGGAAGAAAAAATTTAGAGATGCCTCTCAATCATCTAGAATAAATAAAAAACTAGAGAGTTATTTGAAATTTTTTAATATATGGAGAGAAGGTAGTGAAAAAATATCTCGCTTAGTGATGTTCCAATTTTGTGGATATCCAAGACACATAATGAAATGTTGTGAATATATATAAATATACTTTTAAGGATATTCACTAAGATTATAGAAAACGTGGATTATAAAATATCATATATCTTTTAGATGATTTCTTTCAATGTATATTGTTTTTATTACACTAGTTCTGGTTACAAAATAGTGGATTGTTAGAAACTATGGGGGTTTAATGTTTTATATAGTGGAAAAAATAGTTAATAGAGAATACATATGAACTATAATCAATTATTAAATAACTATTTCCCCTTTTAAGAAGTATAATATGATATCATTTCTTTTATTGATGATAAAAAGAGATACCATCACATGTATCAACCTAATTGGTAATTTATTGGAAGAAAAATTAGAATAAATAGAAGTTTATATAATCTAATATTTCATTAAAAAGATAATAAATACTAATCCCATATGGATTATTATTAATGGATGAAAATACCATATAATTGAAACCCTGAATATTTTAAAAAAATTGAAAATTCATATTGATGGTATGGTTTGATGTGGAAATTATTGTGATATAATGTTCAATGGAAGTGGAAATAAAATACTTATTGAAGATGAGTTAATGAATACAGATGTGATTTATTAGGATGGACTTTAACACAACCTATTGATTGTGATCCATCTCTGTGGCTTAGCACATGAAGTCACATTCAATTAGAAGTGTTGTCTAATCAAATAAAAAAAGTAAATCACTTGATGAATGGAAATAGAATTAATAGAAACTCGTACCACATGGATTGAATGAAGACCTTGTGTATCCTTATAATGAAATAAGTGATTTGGTTATGGAATTAGAGGCTCAGTCATATAGATAAAATAATAATGGATAATTTATTAAATGTCTATGTTTTTTATATATATTATAAATTTGAATAATGATTGGGATAAGACTTATGATTCACGTGTGTTATGAAAAAATGTCATAAATACATTCCAATAATAAGATAATATATTATTGAACTATCTATAAATGATTTATATGGATGTATGTAGTCTAATAACACATCCTGAAACATGATACAGATAGTAATTCATTTTTTAATGACAATTATAGAATAGATTGTATAATATTGATAAAAACCAATAAGGTAGTCATGGATTGCATCAAAAGATTCCAGGAAATATTTTAAAATAGAAAAAATATCAATAAATTGTTTGTGGTTATATAATGGAATAGTGTAAACATTTTTTTAGGTGGAAAATTAATTAGAGATGAATGTAATCAAACATGGTGATTAAACAATGATAACACTATTAAAAATAGTATAGTGTGATGTAACAAAGTAAGAAACAATATATCACTGAAAAGGGAGGATAAATTAATGATACCCTTTTTTATAATTTCCTATTAAAAATTAAACATTGTGGTTATTTAAAGAATCTATCAACTAACTCTTAATCCCACACTCAGTCATATTCAACATATATAATTAAATTCAAGACACCAAAATATGTTTACATGTTTCATTGATCTAATATAAAGCCATCATTAAATATATATATGAAATCAAACTAAAAAATATAGAAACATAACTATAACTAACTAACTATTTCAATGAAGTATAGTGGAATCCATGTTCAATCCAAATAAAATGGTTTTGATAAGATTAATAAAATTTAGGAAATCTAAAAAAACAAGTGACTATTTTTTTGTTATATATTATATCAATGAGAAGAGACATGCTAAGAAATATAAATCTTGGATCATGTACTTGGTTAAAGAAAAGTGATGTGATTTTGAATTAGATGTTTTAGTAAATTAACATGTGTGAGCCTCTTCTCGGAGGACTAACCTACTATTTTATTAATGAATCTCTCCCCTCTTAATTACTTGTTTTAGTTTATAAATATGCATCAAAATCACTTTTTAAAACATTAGCTACCCCTATCTCATGTATGATTTTGTTCAATATGAGGGATAGCTAGTTCATATATTTAAAATAGAATACCCTCTTCTTCCATAATTGGTCATACATGAGAGTGTGGTTAAGATTGACTAAAAAAATAAAATTAAAATACACAATCCCATTAGATATTTTAAACAAGCACACTTATTTAGTATAAGTACATTCCCTTTTATTTATATTTCTTTTTATAGATGTTTTACCCCCTCATTTTAGTCATGAGGGGATAAATAATAATGAAATACGTATGAAGAATCCACCCACTAGTAACAAAAGCAGCACATCTAGACACCAGGATCTATTATCTACTCTTTGGTTCAATGTTTTATGGTAAAAGTTATTATCGGTTACATTAATAGGATAATCTGTCTTGAGATTTCATCTCCTTTAGTATTAATTTTTTTCTTTTAACATTATATTTCTTATATTTTAGTTCTTTTCTTGTCGAATCATCAAACAATTATCTCATTAGTTATTATATGAGAGAGTGTGTTGTTAAGTATTCTTATATATTTAAATCTGTTTAATCCTTCGGAATTTGATACTCATCCATATTTGCACTTCTTTTTTGGTGAATTTGAGACTCATTAACGGCATGTTAGGCCCCCAGATGTGTATTTTCCTTAAAACATCCTTGAATATTAGTTGTATAATCTTGATATCCCAAGGATATCCAAATTTTGAAATTATAGTAACAAAACCATATAGTGTGGATTAAACCTTGTGGAATAGTCCATTATTTATAAACATAGACATAAATGACATCCGTCATATTCCGCATCCGTATGTGAAATATTTTTCATCCTTTAAATCGTTACTAATACTCACATTCAAATGTCAATGGTGTCTTCCTGTGTCTAGGTTTTTTCCTTCCTTTTTTCGATATTTATTCAAATAGAGACATATTATAGCGTTCATATGATTTCACAACCTCTTATTCATGATCAAATAATTCCCACATCCCATATAGAACATTCTAAAATATAGTCAATATCTCATAGCACAACCCCTTGAATTATTTTCTTCATCAAAACAAACTATGATATAATGGTTATATAATGTCTTGGGTGATATGGAGTTTCAGAAAGAATATCATGTTGTCGTGCAAGAGTAAGCTCTAGCACAATATCTGACCTAATATTCTTTCACCCATTTCATAAGGGTAAGACTATGTATATAGTTACATATGTTATGGTAAACACACATTGTAACCTTCATATCAAGGTACCACCAATCATGGAACAGTGGTTAAACAATCGTCATCCTATTCCTTCAATTATAGATCCAAATTTAACCATGATGAAAGCATTGGCTTATGGAATAACTCTGCTAAATTTATCCATGGTGTTTTTCTCCTCTTAATTAGTCATGGGGGCCTTATGGTGTAGTGAGTGATATTTTAGCTATAGTGGGTGTTCTAGAACAAAAACAATATTGGGATTTAGAGGAAAGACAATGATTTTCTTTAGATCATAGTTCCTCAGTCTCTCGCATCCCATATAATATATTTTTATGGTCAGACGAAATTGTCGAATAAATCCCATTTATGGAGAAACTCATTAATTTTTATAGGGGTATAAGGACCCCCAACACCACTATGTGCCACCACACACTAGTTTGGCTTCCCTCCTCTCATTTTCTGGACATGATCCTCATTCACCTATTCACTCTTGTGCATGTTTTTACATATGGAATGTGAAATCTATGCTCTCCCATGATTCCACCAAATGGCTCCCTCTAAGGGTTTCTTGGTTGGTGGCCACCCCATGGGGATTCCATGTGTCTTTCTCCCATGGGTTCATGGATATCTAGTGGTTTCCCCTTTTTTGGACAACTCATACACATCTTACTTTTCAATATTAGCGTAAAAACCACACAATATTCTATTAACAAAACATATAAATTTAATTTCTTTTTGATTAATTTTTTAAACTCATCATAAATATGGTATTCATCTAAAAATAAATAATTGAAATAATATTTGGGTAATATTAATAAATATAATTCTAAATTAAATGTGATTAAATTTAGAAAATGAATACAAAATATGAATTCATCAAACCCTCCAAACATCTATAATGCTTGTTGTCATGAATATACCACCACTAGTAATTAATAATGATTCCACCATTATACTAATATTCAAAATTATAAATTAATGAAACTAAATAATTTTTAATAGTGAAAATACAAAAATAAAGGAACAAAAATGAAGAAGTATTCCAACCCCACACTAAAAACAATGTTGATTATTTCCCCTTGAAATATGATGGAAAATGAACATTCCTCCATTAAATCCTCTTAATTCATCACTGTTAACATTACAAGATCATATTACATAGTATTATTTCAATTCTCATTAGTCAAGGTAAAATAAATATGCATTTTTTCTCATACATTGAGTACACTTTCAAAACATATAAACATGAGTAAGACCTGTATTATCCACTTTGTAGAGAAAAGAATCAATAAAAATCATAATTGAGTTAAAATTAGAATCATATGACTCTGAGGGTAAAGGATGGTATGTAATTTGTGTAAGAACAATTTAAGTTCAAAAATTTGGTTTATATAAACTTATACTAAAAGATAATCAATGTAATGTAAAATAAAATTGTCCTCTAAAAAAAGTGACATATCCCACGCCACCTATCAAAATTTAAGACAAAAAAGAATTTAATTATAATGAACGAGTTACCCATCTATATTATTTTATTATTTTTTTATTTCTTTTATTTTTCAAAAATTTACCAAGGATATTTCTTGCATCTCCAACAAAACCAAGCTTAATTAAAATAAATGGTCATGTGATGGTTATTTTTGACAATATATAATTCAAACTATTTTATATATTTTTCATAACGGGTTTGTAAAAAACAAAAAGAATAATGACATCTACATGATTCCATAACATAATGAAAAAAGATTTAATTTTTTCAAAAAAAGTCAATTCCCCTTTTTACATGAACTCCCTTTATCCTACACTTGAACATAGAAAATATTGAAAAATATTAGAGTAATGATATTATTGGATGAAATTGTATGGTAATTTTTCTCATTCGTATCTAAGTCAATTCATTTTCTCAAATGGATAAAGTATGATCAATGAAAAAGGTATACCTCAAGGATAATTGATGAATCAACAAAAATTTCCAATATATTTTTTGTGAATTGTTTATAATAATCAATTTTAAAATATAAAATTTAGGACCTAGCAGGTATCATGTCCCATGTTCTCTCAAGAAATTTACTCTGAAATATTGTAAAAATTTAGTATAAAAACCTTTCATAAATTGGAGTATATGAAAATGAATAGAATCACTCATTTCATGCATTATAAAAAATTAATTTACATGAACTTTTGAAATAAAAGACATAAAACATGGATGGGATGATTTCATCTACATGTAACTGAGAAAATAGTATTCCTTGAATTCAAATTCCTATATTTATTTATAATCATTAAATTATCACATCTTAAGTTTTCAATACCATAATCATAGAGAATAAAACATGGAATTATGTGATTTATGAAAACTCTGTGTACCATGGATCATTGGAAAGAATGAAACATAAGCATGGGTAATAAATTTTCACTAAATCTCTGAAAATATTATGAAAATAGTGGAGTGATGGTATGTACATAAAATTAATGATTAGTCAACATTTTATTAAGTTCATGACAATCCTAAAAATCTAATATAAATTTTGAAAGTTCTAAAATGTTCTCATGAAAGTTCAAAATAATGGGACTAGAAAACAAATCTACTTCCTAACTGGATTTGAAATGAAATTTAATTCTAATGTCTTGAAGAAACAAATGTGGGTTTCCACCCAAAAGTATATTGTTTATGGTCATTAAAATTGATCTTACCTCTCAAAGACAAGTGATGGATGGTAGGAAATAGTTTAACTATAAAAAACCTGTAAAATATTAATGTTTTCATTCCTCCAGGTATATGGGACCTCCCTTTTTTTGTAGAAAATGTCTACACACTTCCACTGGGTAACACATTATCTACATCATTAGGCCCAATCATGTAGTGTTTGGCCAGTATTAAAAAAAAATCAATGGGTGGTCTAATGGATTCCAAAAACTATTTTCCTTCTATAAATTCATTAGGTATATATGTCCCTCTTATATGTTCTTATTTTTCCAGTAAACTCTTTTATTTATCACATATTTTTAAAATATTATTACTATAATACAGAACATAAATCACCTATTTTTCTAATGAAAATTGTTTCCTCAACTCCATTTTAGATGTATTCTATAGACTTATAACATATTAATTATAGAGTCTTCATCACCTAATATATATTTAACATATCTTCTTTTCCACCAACACTCAAGATTATCTCTCAACTTTCGATGTTAATCATTGTCATTCCCGAATATAGGAATGGTATTCCCAAGATTATTTGCGGCTATTATTCATCTATTTACATCATAATATAGAAAATTAGAATGTATAATTTTCTAACCATGATGATGACATCTTCATGTAGTCCTTAGCGATTTCAAGTTATTGTATCCACAAGTTGATGCATAACTCGAGTCAGCTCCATCTCTCTCAATCCCATGATTTTGAATATTTAGTATGAAATTATATTAACACTTTCACATAAACCACAAAAAGAACTACCAAACTCATTTTATCTATTATTAATCAAAATAAGGAAACTACCTAGATTAATTTTCTTCTTTGGTAGTAATCATGATACCATAGTTTAGCATTCCCCCATCAATGGTATGATACGCAATTCTTCTATATTCTTTCTATTTGGTACAAATGATATTAAAAATTAACAAATTTAATAATTTTAAAGAATTATATAGTAAAATTTATGTTGATATGTAGGTTTTTAAACATTAATAGAAACTTTCCCCATTTTTATTTAAACCATAGTTATCATGTTAACTTCGAAAATGGGAGTATTGCTCGTTATGGTGCATATACTTCCTCTTGAATGTATCTCTATGATTATTTTTCTTCTTCTTTTCTGAGATATATTATTTATCTTCCTCTAATAAGTTTCTCTCCAATGAGTCTTCTAAAATCTTCAACAGATTCTTGGGTTTTCTTTTCACTTCTCAATGTAAAGGATGTCAATTCACTATATCTTGGATCATCAATGCCACCCGATTAAACAGTGATAACCCATGAAATGTTATGATAAATAATATTCATGTCCTATTAATATTTTTTAATTATATTATATATATATACATATTCATTATAAGAAAACTATTTAATTTTTCAGTCAAAAGGTAAAAATAATTAATTCTAACCAAATTGGTTTTTCATGAATTCTATAGTTTTATTTAAATCATTGCTTTCAAAATTACAGAATATTAATTTTAAAAAAATTATTATTTAATTCACTATTTCAAAATTATCTTTGTATTAATTTGGAGAGTTATCTGAAATGTCTGATTTTCAATGAATAGTGAAAATATATATTTTTTTCAAAAAATAGATGTCCATTTTATGAATTTTCATTTTTACTATTACATTAAAATGGTTTAAAAATTATTTATATAAAATAACTAATAATAAAATTATGTAGTTTTGAACTAATTTTATAATTTAATTATGTATAAAAATATTTCTAGACATAAAAATAAATTTGACTAAAAAACTATATTTCTATGGGTTTTTTTATGTTGGATTTAAAATCAAATCACACTAATTATATGAATTTAATTTAACAAAATAGATATAATATTTGGTATTATCCTAATTTATATAAATTAATTAGTTAACATTAATTTTTTTATATAATGAATAATAAAAATAGAAAACATATGTTACCATGGATATGGTTTAAATAGGAATTCTAAGGAGTTAAACTTAAGTGATAATGGTTAAAATGACCTATAAACATGTATAAATTATATTTTATAGACATTTATAGACCCTATATCTTTTATGATTCAAAAATTGTCCACTTATGAGTCATTTACCTGGGAAAATATATTCATATATATTTTTCTTTTTTAAAACTCCAAGTGAGTTCTTTCCACAACTTATTAAAGGACTCCCCCTATCCTCTCATCTCCACACATAAATAACTATTTTTTCATCTAATAGCTACCAAAATGTATTTTTTGAATCCCTACCCTTGTCTTATAGGTCCTTTCTTATCATAAAAAGCCATGTAAGTCATTGTGCATAATCTTAATGATGTTGTCCAGAGAATGGGTATAGTTCATAACCAAGTTTTTTAATTTTATTTCTTCTTCTACCAACCTAAAATATAATTAAATCATGTTGAAATAAAAAATCGATATATTACATATATTTATATTTTGTTAATTTATTATGATAAATTATATCCCTCTCCCTCTTCTATCAATTGGGAAATGAAACAATCGTTCATATATAGAGTAGACTATTACCTCACGAACAGATGTAATTAATTTTCCATCATCCCCTTTAATTGATGGGTTTAATGATAGATTTTATGTAAATATATGATATAATTTACATATTTATCATTATATAAATATAATATATCAATTTTTTTGTCGTTTTTCCTTCCATTTAAAACTGACAATGTCATTTATGTATAGGTGTGGGTTATCATCTACAAAAAATGACATGATTAATTTTTTGTGACCACATCACTTGGATAATATATATAAGTGATTTTTAAAAAATAATATCATATTCATGATATAATATTATTTTTGTAAAGGAAACATATATATTTACTATATTCTAACATACACTATATGAAATGAAAAGTTTACTCAAGTGTACGAATGTCCTACCATATCCAAGATTGTAACGTAGTTTATTTTTCTAACCAAATATTATGGTTGGTATTAAATGTATAATTAATATTTACAAATGATAATTATTTATTGATTAATATTCATTATATTATGTACTAATGACCTATTTGACCATATTATACTTTCTAAATTGATTTTTGATATATGAGATGAATATAGTGAAAATATCTGACATGAACGTAATTGATTAAAAAATTGTATATAAATAGTTATTGAATAATATAAATTAATAATTTAAATGAATATGGTTATTAATCATGTAGAAAATTAATAGAATTATCTTATTCAGGAAGATAATGAAAGTATGTCATTATATCAACACAAGGTAAGGGACACATTACAATTAAAACCAAATTATAAATGTTTTAAATATTTCTTTTATAAATAATTTTATTCCATGTACACATTCATAAAAATATTATGTCAGTATATAAAAATTCATTAGTTATAAAAGAAATTTTATTTCACTCTAGACAATCTTTAATACTTTTTCAAAAGGTGTTTTTTACATATTTTATATAGAATGTTTTGAAAAAACAGAAAATAAATGATATATTTTAATATATAGATAAGAAATAGTTTTTTCCACCACCATAATTGTGAAATGATATTTGGATTACATTACAATCAATCTTGTCATATTCAAGAAAACCCACATTCCACTTTTTATGGGTATTTTTAAAATGGTTTTTAAGTGGAATTAATACATCAATATCTCGAAATGTTTTCTTATGGATGCAAAGTCTATTTTTTTGAGTATGACAATAGAAATGAATGATTTAATTTTTTATGATTATGTTATGTTTATTTGGAATTATTTATGATGACGGGTGATCCCGATAAAGCTCACGATGATAGGTCATCCAGATATATCTCACCAATGCATTTGGTAAGGGGATTAGGTATAATCGTTAGGTTTCTCTTAGGAGATCATTATAATTTAAATGGTAGGATATTAAATTTTCATGAGTGTATATAAGAGTGATGTGAAATTGATATACCAAATTACCTGTAGGATCTATCTATTCTTTTTAAATGATTTCAGCGAAATATTATGATTTTAAAAGGTAATAAAATGATCTTAATCTTAAATAGAATTTTATAATACTTTCAAAGGGTGAGATTCATAACTTTTCATGAGATTTACATGATTTCAAATGAACCCATTTAGTGTTTTTTCCTTAAAGTTTTCTTGATATTTGTTTTATGAAAATAAATTTTAATAGAAGATGGTTTATTGGGTAAGAAAATATTTACATTGAGCCCAATGATTATTTTAAAAAAGACAAAATTTTAACACTATTTATTAACGAATAGGTTTCCTTATTTATTTTTCAATGTGCCATTGATTTTTTTATCATCCCATATTTTGGAAAAAAAATTATGTTTTTAAGGTTATGTAGGGACTAGGATGAGGTAAAGATGATAATTTTTTAAGATATTTCATGAAAAAAATATTGTTTATTATAAGAGTTTTTTATTGTGGAAAAATGAATATTAGGTTGTTATATCAACATTGTAGTGTAATATTTATTTATATAAGATTAATGATAAATTTACCTAAATATATAATCCTAAAATACAAATGGAATGCAATAATGAATTATTGTCTAAAGACACAAGATTATGTAATTTTTAATGTCGGTTCATTATAATTGGTATTGGATAAAATAGTTTGATGGTTTTAGAGGATAAGATAATGTAAGTATATACCCTTAAGAGATTATAATTTACTGTTGTCATTATATAGAATTTAAATATTACCATGTTTCTTTATAAAACTATATCAATTCATAATGTTTTTTCAAAAAGGAAATAGAGAAACTTAACTAAGAGGGCACTAGGAGTTCAATATCCTTCCTATTCAGCAACTTGGAATTGTTGGAAATAGAACTGGTAGTATTTTGTAGTGATGGGTGATTAGTAGAAACATGTTAGATATTGTACTATAATCCATTAAAGGGAGAACCCAAATCTATATCATAGGAGCATGTTGATAGAACATAACTATACAAGAAATCACCCACCATAATTCAGCAAACCTTCTAACTCGGTGATAGTTGAGGGGTTCATTAATGCTTTGAAAAAGATATTTAAAGTCATGGGTTGTGTGCATCATCAAAATTTATCTATTAATAACTTCTTTGAAGGTGAATTTGATAAATGGTGCGTAGTGGATAAGAATTCGAGTGAAAGATAAGAGATTGAAACCATTAAGGGGATATAATTATGAATATATTTCCTTATAATTATTTTACTTAGTTTCTAATTATTGCTACTCATGTTTTTTCCTGTTCAATTTTGGAATATTTATAGGAATATTTATGATGTAAGCTGATGGTTAGCGTAGTAATCTGAGGTTAGGAGATCCTTAGCATGGAGATGTTACAAATATTTAACATATTATATCACTAATAAGAAGTTTCACTTTATATGTGAATAATTAATGTATAGTGTATCAAATTCGATTTATGAGAGTGTAATTGGATTTAGAAGAACATTTATAACCTAAGAATGACATAAACTTCATCGGTGCCAGGTGTCGTGATGAAATCATGTCATGCCAGGTTGTTAATTGGATATTGTTTTAATAAAAATTAAAGAAAATACACATCTTCCCCTTCTCCATTGGGTATTAACATAGTTGGATCGAGCCACAATCTCCCCCTCTTCCTATCCGTTCAACTAATAAATGATCCAAGGTGAGGAGCTACTTCCAGATCGTATTTTTATCATTGATCATTACCAGATCGAGATTCAGTGAATCTCATACATCATTATGCACATGAAGCTTCAGTATTTCAGCATCTAGGTAGGTCATTTTGATTTTTCATCAGGATACCCCTTTTAATGTATTATTTTAAGGTTTTATATACCTTATATTCTCAGTAAGGGACCATCATGTGTCGATCTTTGTGTTTCGGCATGTTCAGGGGTTATCTAAGCTGTTTTCAAGGAATTTCTGATGGATTCTCCCATCTAAACAGTGTGTAAATGATTCTTACATAGCTTGTGTTCTTACATTTTAGTGAAGATGAGGTTTTGGGGTCTAAAAACACTATAATTGGTGTTAAATTTTGGATAGGGACCGTTGTCATGTGGCTGGGTGAAATGGTGCGGTAGCCATCTAAAAGAACATGATAGTGTAAAAGAAAATTCCCAAAATACAATGGAATGAGTACATGTGCATTGGAAAACCATATAGGTTGGTGGAAATTTATCCTAAACATGCCTTGATGCATGGGATTCATGTCATGATATGTGAAAATTGGCCAATCATTATGATGGAGAAACACGGCTAGGGGCCAGGTGAAGTGGGACATGGCGTGTTGTTCCTATACACATCTTGTGCTCCTACAGGGGTCGGAAAACCATGTATAAATTATGAACTAATATGTTCTCAGGTGGGATCACATGTATTTTAGACCCCTTTTAAAATCATGTACTCCTTGAGGATATTCCTCATGTATCTCCTTTTTCATAGCTAAAATTATGGCCAGCGAGTAGCCTATCTTGGGTTGTTTTCCATGTATAATTCGATGGTGTTCATAGTCCAGTTCTAGGATAAAAACTATGTAGGAATTATTTTGTGGGTAATTTGGGTTAGTGAAGCCATTACTAGAAGGTTTTAGATGGTCCTCTTGGTTTTTTAGTGACATTTAGAATAGAATGGTTCAATGGTTCTCATAGATTATATTGGTGATATTTAGACCACAAGGGTTTAGTGTTTCCTCATATTCTTTTCACATTTAAGGTTTTGGTATCACACCCTCTTCACTAGACTGTAACCCCTCTTTGGATGCTTTGTGTATATTCTTCATGGGTGTTTCCCAAATTCATGAGTGATTTATTTTAATCTTCTTTGATATTGTACTCAGAAAAATAGGAGAATGTGTTGCCTGGAGAGGCTGAACATGATCAACACATCACTTAATGATTTCTTGGTAGGGTTCTGGGAATCATTGTGACCAATATTTACTTTGGAATCAATCATCTACCCAAGATGTGGTTATAATAGGGGATTCACCCCTCTATGATCCCTATGTAGATACCCTCTATCTAACTATCAAGATCCAAACAATCATTCTATGATATACCATGATGTTTTCCCCAGGAAGAGTTTGTGGAATAAGAATGACCAACATTACATGGGCATTGATCCTCCACTAGGTTATCAGTTTATTTATGTTGATCCAATTGGGGTTTGTAGTTTCCACAAGCAGACCCTAGGTTGGATCCCCCACAGGAGGAGTTTGAGTTGGTTTATTCAATGGGTGAATTCTTACATGGAATTGTACATCGTATGTTCCCTTATGGATAAGAACCATGATGGTTGGTTAGGTATTGATTTTGGTTCTATTTACCAATTGGTTGACATCTCTTGGTTCAGTTTCATCTGGGATGGAGAGGTTAGATCATTGTATACACGATGTTGATACTTGTCTCCTCTCATTCGGTGTTCTATTAGGGATGTTTAGGCTCTTGGTTTGTGTGCTTCGAGGTAAGAATGTAACATTGGGCCTTGACTATGGTCATGTTTCTATCTATGGAGTCATTACCTCATGATACTGTTGATATCATTGCATTGAAAATTTGAGATTGTTATTGTGGAAAGTGTATGGTTGTGACCATGAGCTATGGGAGTTTATTGTGTGTATATATGTGGGTGTTCTAGGATTTCCCATTTTATGTTTTTTTTTATTTCACATACTAGGGGATTTGATCTATCTAGGAAGGTATAGATGAGGATGGTTTGAGAGGGAGTCTCTCTCTTGATTGGGTTCCCTCTGGATTATATGAGTTAAATAGTTATTATCCATTACCCCCTTTTTGGTTTGGATTTTTGGGTTCTCCTTTAGTACGCATATACTCATCCCTTTATGGGATTTCCTACACATGTTACATCTTGTATAGACCACATGAACTATCATAGAGTCCTAATAAGAACCAAACTAGACACTGAATTGTAGCTTTACTGACTAGGTATTTTACCATAGTTGTACTGTGGAGTTTATCGGTGGGTGTTTGATAGTGATCCCCTACATTTGAGCAGGATGGAAGCTTTTGGTGTTTTATTTTGGTGGAAGTGTATTTTTCCCTTTTTCTTACTTTAGGTGTAATTTTTTTGGGATAGATATATGAATTAATTTTAGTTTTTAGTTTTTATATATATTTTCACTATTTCATAGAGGTGTATCTTGATGTTTGTGTACATGAACCTTAGGCTACGAACTCCCATGTGTGTGATAGCCTACTCAGAGCTAGTCTCTATACCCTATCATATTAAATGTTTTCATGGGGATTATTTTATCGAGCCCCATTGAGTCAGTTCCTTATAGAGTGGTATAATAGTGGGTTTCTCTTTAGGAGAATAGTCTTGAGCTTTGTTTGGGTTTCATGGAGATAGTGTTATGATGTTTTAGTTTCATCTTTCAGGCCAGAGACTCTGATGTTGGTGTGGGAAGTTGGAATATCCCTTCACTAGGACACTAGTAACCAACCATTTGACTTGGTAATCTAGGATACTGTTCATAGGGAAATGATGGTACATGATTCATATTGGACTGGGTTGTGGGTTTTTCCTATCCTTCTTTAGTTAGATACCCAGATATAATTTTTTACAATGGTGCATCTTGATTTTGGGTTTGGATGTTTCCATGATGATAGCCTTCAAGGTTTCAAAAAAATAGTTTAGTGTACATCCAAATGTGTGATGAGTTCACATTAAATGGGCATGGTCAGATAGTATGTTCTTCTTGGGTTGTATAGCTGGCAGATTCACCACCCATCGAGCAGCGCATAGACCAATCTCCGAGTTTTCATGTGGATGCAGCCTTTCAGACAAAGCTGTGGATTTACCTTTTTGTTTTTGATGACGGTGAACCAGAATCACACACATATCGCAATCTTTAGAGATAGAGTTTCTTGAACTCCAGGTCTAGTAGGATGTGCAATTTGTATGTCAACATTATAGGTGGCATTATTATTTTTGGAGGCATACCCATGTCCAAACACAGGACCTATCCTAGGGTTTTTGTTAGAAGTCAGAGAGATTATACTATGATTGTATTTTTGGGGATATCTTTTGAGAGATTTTTGTACCTAATCTTCTGCTGAGGGAGAGAACATTCATGAAACACCTTGGCAGTCTTATCTGTTTCAGTTAGTTCTGATGATCAACAAATGGGAGTATAGAGTCGGAGCATCAAGAGGTGGGTAGATATTGGATTTGTTGCCTCCCCCACCACCCCATGGTGGTCTAGTCTAGGATTAAGGAGCTTGTGGATTGGGACTTGGGTGGTTGTAGGTATTGGTTGGTGTTGACCTAGAGACTCTATATGAATAGTGGTACACTCTATGTCTGTTCCCCATAGATATTTCCCCTCATGAATATGTTTTATTTTTGAATGGTTTCCAGTAGGTTTTTCGTTGAATTTGAAACATCCAACGGTTCTATATCTGAATGGTATTTCATTTTGAATGTAGGTACACATTAAGAATTTTGACCAACAATGCTTAATAACTCACAATGGCAGAGAGGATGGGAGGTTGTCCTTATCACACTCTTTGGGGTGGGGGATTATTTCTTACCTAGAGACTCTCTTATAGATTTATGAAATGTTTACGAATCCATGATTAACTCCCATGTATTATGTGGGTCATCCCAATATTTCAAATCAAATATAAGAACATATAGATCGTAGAATCATCTATATGTATCTATAGTTCTTCATCAATGGATATATCTGTATGTATCCAAGGTTCTCCATTGATGGTATCCTCTTATGTACTACTTCATGATTTGTTGGATGTTATTACAAAGATGACTGTATCCTATACACTCAGTGGGTTACTCTAATTTATATCATCATCTAGGTAGATGATTGTTTTTTCATTGTTGGGATCGAACACATAGATGGGATTCCTCCATATCCTTGTGAGTGATATCAAAACCCACATTTTTCTGTTCTAATTATTAGGGATCATCATTAATTTTATTGTCATGTGATAAGGACCCTACCATACTATTTAATGTTATCTGGAATGGATGTCTAGGCAGAAGGTTCCTAGTCAATATTTGGTGTGGGACTTGTGCCGATGTGACCCTCAGAACCTGAGAAATATACCTATCCTCAAATTGAATTAGACCCTACTGGGAATGTGCCCCATGAAGGAACATGGATTATTTGAGATGTTGGGTTTGTACTTCATTGAGGCTTCAAATGTATCCCACTTCAAAAAAAATCAAATCCCACATAGTTCAGTTATTAGGAACTACATCTATGTATATGTTACAGTTTTATATCTCAAGGGAGTGTGATCCTTTGAGATAATGAGTTGTGTCTTATTCCAAAATAGGATTCCCCAAAAAACGGGAAATGAGTGATTTATTATCTCAAGGTGATTTGGAGGATTATTTGGGGCATAAACTCTTGGAAAACTCCCAAAAGATTAATTTAAGGGCTTAATCCTACGGAGGATGCCCTGGTAATTTCGGTGGGGGGGGGGGTTTATTAGGTCTTGTTTCTATGAAGGGTTCCCATTGAGCTCGGGCCTTTGGTAGGTGTCCTACATATCCTGGTTATAGTAGGAATATGAGTTCTCACAGTTCAATTAGTTGCATATATAAAGTAGTTTTCATGATAACCACTATCATATAAACCCATACAATTCATTCTCTATGTGAGAAACAGAAGGAAGAGGAAGATTCAGAAGACCTCACACATATCCTCCTCCACTGGTGGGAGAGGATGGGGTGATAGTGGAAGAGGCCATGTTTACGACACTTACCGCTCTTCACCTCAACCAGAATTGGGAATAAAGGTGATAGTTTTGAACGTATATTGGATCAATCCTGAAAACTCCATCATGAAAGGTTAGGGGATTACATTGGGATGGATTCCCTAAAACATGTCCTCTTGTAGGGGTGGAGTGTTTCATTCTATTTGAAAAGGAAACAAAAGCGTAATAGTCCTCTTCCCTTCTAGGAACTGGAGACTCAACGTCTTAGAGATGATATGGGAAATTAATGGTCATAATCATTACATCTAAGAATAGAAAATTCATGACACTATCCCTAGGATGTGTTCCTCATGACTATAGATATTAAAATCCCCAGGTAACTCGAGGAGCTAAAACATTTTGTGGGACCAGTGCAGGAAGCCAATGATCGTAAAAATAAAAATCCAAATGGTGGAATCATTGGGGGGACTTTCCTCACAACTCTATAAGGGTAGATGTCTTGGTGGAGGTTTTATTTAGGTCACTTACAAAATAGGGAACCATGTTGAGGGGATCCCTACCATATGTGCTTTTGATGTGGGAAAAAAGGGTGTCTCGTATAGGACTTGGGCATAGGTGCTCGGTGTAGGTATGCAATATAGGTGTTATGTGTGGGGCCTAGGAAGAACTAAATTTTCTTCATGTAGGGGAATATACTTGCAAAATATGGATATGCATCATGAAATAGGAAACCGGTGAAACAAAACATGGGTGTGGTTTTATTAAGGTGTCCCTAATAGGGTCTCACGTAGGTCAGTGATGAGGGATAAGGGCCTCACATGGGTAATTTCTCATTATTAGATAGTGGTCCATGTGCTGGTTTCTTATGTCTTTATACAGTAAATGTAATTTGATATTTATTTTCTCATTTAATTCCTTCTTCTACAGTGTTTTGGAGGGCTACATGGGTAATATATAGGGACCTAGGTGAAGGTGTTATGTAGTGGGAGATCCAATGGTTCCATAGATAGTTTCTTTCCATAAAATGAGGGTCCCAATGGTCCTATTTATAGGTAAATATGGGACCCTGGGTGAAGGACGTTGTCATAATAGGTCTGCATTATAGTTTTTTGGTGTAAGTGTTCTCCACAGGGGTGTCTTTCCCCTTTGGCTCATTCTGGGTAGATGTGCGGGCTATGTACTGCACAACTATTTGTGCGCATTGGTTTATTTGGTAAAATCCATCTGTTCTACTTATGTATCATTGGTACATTATCAATCCAAATGTTATTTTCCAAATATTTTATTTTTCTCTGATAAAAAGGTAGTGTCAACACCCTCCATAGGATTAGATCCAAATGAAAGTGGAGGGTATAATAACGAGGTAACAAAACAGGGAAAATAATATATAGGGATAAAATTCCTGATTTTTTAGGTTCTTCACACATGATTTCATGTAGGTTTTCCACGTAGGCAATTGGATTCTATAAATACACCCCACTTTTTTTCATGAAATTCATATATCCTATTTTTCACTCTCACTGCACAAGTATTCCACCCAGCTACACTACACTATGCATCTGCAAAGGTCTCCTAATGGTTCGAATAAGGTATAACCACTGGAGAAATGGGGTTTCAAAAGGTTACCTTGGAAAGGATCCTAATCATGGTAGCTCAAAGAGGGAACTGTGTGAAGAACATGATCTATAGGTCTTTTGCGAACTACCACATCAAGGGACCTTTACTAGCACTCTTGTTGAGAGACCAGCAATGGGCACCTTGTCATGGGACCTGAGTGATTCATTTCCTTTTCAAAATACATGGATTCTTCTAAGATATAATTTTTATTTTATTTAGTAAATATTTCAACCTAATGGTAGAATTTCCAGCCTTTCTGTAGGGTTTCAAGGGCTTATTCAATGATTACAAAGCAACATGTTGTGGCATGTAAAACTGAAATGATAAAAGTTATGGAGCCTAATTTTTATAAAGTATTTGAAACACCTCTTCCCGACAGGGAGATGTTTTTTATACCATCTAAATGTGAGTATCCATGAAGAAACTAACTACCTCTTTATGGCCATTGTCTTATAAGGGACACAAATATTCCAACCATTAATAAATACTTGTTAGTGACTTGGTTCATGAAACACATCAGCTATACTTGTTCCGACATCTAAGTGAAGGTTGTTTATATTGAGGAAGAAATAGTCCCTATCGGATGAATTATGCATCATTGAGGTTGTACTCCATATATGAATTCACATTATAGAAGTGAAGGGGCCTCAATGCTATCACACTAAAATTCATGCATCAAAGATAGAACAATCTCAATAATGGAAGGATGAATGGAACTTCTACTCTAGAAGGGTAGTCCGGACTGAATGGATGTGGGAATTTTGGGTTTTCCTACCTTGTAAATAATTCCAAATGATGTTTTAGTATGATCATATTTGTGTGGATTTTTATGTAGGAAAAAATTATTTTAATGAGAACCCAGACATCATTCCCTAATTATTAAGCTCATGGAGTCTGCTGATAAATTACTTTCACTTGATGCATGGTGAAGTTAGCATTATCTTGTAGGATGTTTACCAAACTTATGAGGTCCCCATTATTTGGGACTTTTATAATGATTTTATCACACAAATAGAAATTTGGGATGATGCGGAGAGGATGAAACCATTGTCCCATGAGATCTTCAAGAGATAAACGATTCTATAGAAACACCAAGACCATTATCCTAGTGCTGATGTCTGTGCAGAAATATGGATGAGGGAATTCATAGAATCATAATGAGAGGGTCCTACTTATTGGAACCCTACTATTTTCTCCACTCAAGAGAATCTGGGTACCTCGGGCATGTTCTCGACCAAATTGGAGAAGGGTAGTTATAAATGTTTAGCTTACAAGGTCAACCCCAATATTAATGTGAAGATTCGACTAGATGGATATCCTTCCATGTGGCTAAGAATTTATCTTCTCCTATTATGTGAGTCTGGTAGCGGCGTGTGGCCATGAACTTTTTCATTGTGGCCAAAATATTAGAGGGTAAATAAATAGGTGTATATATCCTTATTTTATTAAGAAGAAATCATAGTTTTATGAATACATATAATGAGATGGCCCATTTAGAATATCAAGGAAATTTTTGGTGATTTGGGGCTTGATTGTGGCATATTTAGGCTCATATTTATTTTTTTGTTGAGATAAAATCAATGATAGATGATTCCACCCATTCCTTTAGAAGGTATATTAGATTCTACCTCTGAACCTGAGGCCTGATGATGTTCTAAAAGTGTTGAATTTATATGGATTCATTAATTTCATTCTATATGGTAACCCACCAACCATAACGTTTACTGATTATGGTAAGAATAATAATTATGATTTGAGGGTGTATATGAGGGGATTCACACATATCATATTTTTAGCTTGTATTGACAGTGAGATTTTTTTTGAGGAATATTTTTTTATCTTTTTTCCCTCTAGTATAAATTCCTTCAACAATAAATATTTGTTAACCTTGTAAAATTAGAAATGAGAAGCATCTAGTGGAATACTGATGGTTAGGGATCCTGATGGCTCTAGAGGCATCAAAAATTTCAATCACGCTACCTCTATCAGATAAATAAATTGGGATAGAGGCCAGATTTGAAAATGAATTGGTTTATTTATGCACTCAGAGGGCATTGAGAAAGGGATCTTGTCATGTGAAGGCCATGAAAACTATAGGTCATGGTATGAATAGAAAGAAGTCTTGAACAAAATTTGATGTGGAGGATCCTTGAAATGTTCTCAAACAAAGAACACTAAGCAGTCTAGGGTTGAGGATATAACTCATCCAGAACCAAGGTGGCCTAATTTCCACCATCAAAAGGAGGCCTCCATCTCATCCCCACTTTCTTCTGAAAGATAAAGGATGGTGGTATAGGATTCCCTATTTTAGGGCATCTATTTTTTTCCATATCTAGCCACATCGAATCCAAACAACATGTAACACTTAGGAATAGTATTTTGGGATTTCAAGATTAATGATTTCAAGGATACAGGGGATTTTATCCCAGCCATCATATGAATCCTAGAGTTAGGAAATAACATCTCACGTTCTGATATCCATCCTAAAAATAATATTGTCGATGTAAAGAAGTGTTTTATAGAATGGTAGGACTTAAAATTTGCAATTGATGATAAAATACCTTCCTCAGTGTGAGTGTATGACATGTTGGACAGAGGAGAACATTAATGGGTATATATTCATCCCATGAAGGAATAGTACATTTAGATTAACCCAATAGATTTATTTCTCTATTCTTATTTACTTTTCATATATTTTTTACGCACCATCATTAATATTAAGGGTATTTTATTTTGCATCATAGAGTTGGAGAGGGATGTGAATGAGAAATAGCATAGGTTTATGAGTCACCAAAATATAATCCCAAGGAAACTCTTATTGAGGTAGTTAATGAAGACCTTGGGTTCCCAGATTTTTCCTAGGTCATAAGACCATGATGGAGGTGATGGAGGCGGGAACTCCTTGACCACTACATCAGGTATCTGTTGCCAAGAAGAGTGGTGTGGTCTCTTCTCTATCTCATGAGTGGAATAAAAAGGGAGAATTATTGTTGGTTAGGAGATTATGTCATAGTGTTTTTGTGATTTCAACCCATATTAAAACATTCTTGACACACATTTTTGAATGTGGTTATATTTTATCTAGCTCTGCATCACTTTACCCTCTTAAAAGATCTCATTCTGATTCATTGAGAAATGAGGAGGATATTTCAAGGGAGGTATATATTCATTTTGATGAATTCATTAATCTGATAGACAAGGAGTCAGAAGATATAGTTATATCTACCCCAACATATATAGAGAATTTATATGATCACGGAAATGTCAGACAAACTCCCTTAAGTGTTGCATACCATTTTGTAATTTCCTCTCTTCATGATATTACAGATCATTTGTCTATATAATAGGACCCTGATGTTGTCAATGTTGATACCATTTTCAATAATAAAAGAGATGGCCAGGATCCTAGATGTTCTAATGAGGTTTTTTATGCTAAACATGACATTGTGGGGGCTAATGGTGTTGTTCTTTTTGGGAATCCAGTTGAGGGTATCATCGGCAGAGGTAATTCTAGTCCATATCAACATATCTTGGATACCCTAATTAGTGGGGATGATGTTATCTAAAGAGTTATATTTCACGAAATTATGGATGATATTAATCCAGACATTGATATTCTAGGTTCCATAGTGAATTTTAGTGAATTTCATAAGGAACTAGATGGACATGAGTTTTGTCTTTATTATATATTACATATACATTTGTTCATATTATATCTAATATTTTACATCGAAGTTCAACCTAGACATATTTTTCAGTAGATACCATTTATAAGGACCTTCACCAACATGGAATCCAAATCCATCCTACCGCCAATGTCAGAGAAAAATTAGAAGGGAATCCTAAATTTTGAGGTTCTCTAGAACATTTGGTCATGGTGACTGAGAAAGCTCATAAAAGTGTTCCCCACCAAGAAGTACTCATTCAGACTATAGAAGTTGGTAATTTTATAGTGTAATATACTCAAGAAGATGATCTATTACTGGGTGAATTTAACTGATTTCCTTGATCATGCTCCATTATTTCTTTTCTTTTGAAACTAACACTAATTCAAATTCATCATTTAGGATTCTCATCTTTTGTGGCTCAGTCTACGTGCAAAGTTCTATATTAGCTCGACTAGAAACAGATAGTGAGGAAGCCACTATCTCAAATGGAGTAGAGAAGGGAACTTATCTGAGTGATTGGGTTCCAGAGTACATCTCATCCCATGACAGTGGCTTTCAGTCAGACTTAAAGATGCATGATTATCTAAGTGTCCTGCATGGAAATCTATGGCATATCAAATGGATGATAATTTTTGAGACATATCTGGAAGTTATACCTTCGCACATTAGAAGACTTATAGAACTATTTTCCATGTTGGGATTTCATGGATTTTATTATAATCCAGTATACACTACTATGAAGGGGTCCATTTTACAATGGGAAAAGGATTATAAGAATCATCAAAACCTCATAAAGTCCAAACATCAATCCAATGTTGACGGATTTCATGATTCATTATCCTAATAAGATTATAGCCAGAACACAATGTTATAAGAATTTAAACATAAAATCAAGGAGAATACCATTAAAGGATCGTTCCTTTTGAAATAATTTAATGATGTTAGGGGGAACATGAATAAATCAACCATTAATTGAGAAAATCCAAATAAGAAGTGTTAAATTTCATTATAACTTCAACAGAAGCACTTCATCAGGATGAGGAGACCAACGCTGGAAAACTAACTGAGATTAAATGAGTGATTGATGGGGCTCTAGAGGATATTCAATAGATAATGAGTTATATTTAAGGCCTCTAGTATTATATTATAGAGATACTCAATCTTGTGGATGTTCCTCTAATTTTTCCCCTAAATTAAAATAATTTAGTCACAAATAATATATGTCAACAGCCCTACCTTCTTCTTGTTATCACCATATCAGAGATGACTATTGTGACATCTTCATACCATCTAATCATAATCACAATTTTAGGAATGGGGGAACTCTAATTTTTTACCTAAGACAAGGGGCCTAGTGAGCATAGTTTGACCATTGCTAGGGTTATATGGAAAACCATAAAAACATTATGTATTTTCCTCTCATCATCCAAATTTTTTCATATGATCAATATGAAAGAGGTTTGGTATGCGAGACATGGTTTTTTCATAGAATTCAATTCATAGGTTTTTATCCGAAAATTTGTTTTCAATTTTATCTTGTTATCACTCGATATTTCATAAACTGTATAGATTGAAATTCCAACAAGTTGAGACTCAATAATTTTCCAGAGTTCCCTTTTTTGGATTTCAATCTAGTATGTATTGTGTCTCTTTTTTTGGGAAGTATAAATACATTAATTATAGACTAAAAGGATAGTATTTTAGGTCAGACAACTTTGACGATAAGCTTTTAGATGATAACCCATATATTGGTTACTAGTAAAAATATGTTCTAATAATCTTTATATAACCCAAAGGGGAATCTTGAGATAGGATTTGGTGTTTCCCATGAATGATACATCGAATTTAGGAATAGAGGAGGTATCTCTTGGGAATGAAGTTACCAATGGTTGAAAATGTCATGAGAAGGGTTTTTTATGCATGGCCAACTAGGGCACAAAATGTATAGTCAAATAGTTGTATCTATAGGATTCCAACATCATTATGTGGGTGGATTATGAATGGATAGTAGGGGCACATACAACATAGTTGGGTAAAGGAGTTACTAAGAAATTTGAACATTCTATTACAGATAGCTATTGGATGTTTATGGAGATTTGGATTTCTCAAGAACACAAGAGTGGTTTTTCTAAGGGAAGATGTTTGAAAATGAGGGGAATATATATATCATCATTGGAAATAAATTGAGAAACCACTCTTATATGAATTTGGTGTGTAGAAGAGGGAAAATTTGTTTAAAATATTGATATCAGAGGGGAGGTCTGTCTTTCTTACAATGGATAAATAATCATGTTGTTTAATGTCAGGAAATTTGGACATTGACATAGAAGATTAACATCTTATGGAATGGTCATTATGCTATGCAATTTAACATCATACCAAATGGGTGTTACGCTACGTGGTATCAAGTCATACGTTAAGAATGTTACACCAAGAAATTAACATCTTATGGAATAGAAGATAAACTATACAATTTTAAGTCATACAGTAAGGATGTTACACTATTAAGTTTAATTTCATATGTAAAGGATGTCATGATATGTAGTTTAAAGTCTTGCAGTAAGGAAATCCTACTGTAAAATTTAAATTCATGCCGAATGGAAATCATGGGAGATTTAATATTTGGTCATTTGATTTTAATAAATGTTTTATGTTTCTCCAATTATTTGTAATCTACGTAGAAATGCATTAAAATATTCAGGTGCGAGAGGTAAAAGTTCTAAGTTGTAACCTAGGGATATTCATATCTGAATAGTTATGTGGGAAAAGGGAATATGGAATTAAAGTTAGTCTCTTATGAAAATTAAGTTAACACTACATTAAAAACTTGTTATGGAGGATGTATTATGCACAGACATTTGCGGAACATACTGCATAGTCAAATTGTTGTGTTCTTTAGAAAAAATCGATTATAGGGGTCTATTTTATGAAAGGTTATTTTGGGAACATATTCCATAGTCAGGAAAAAGTGCTTTCATGAATTTTGAAAATCTATCACTAAATCCAGATGAATGTTTATTGAGATTCATATTTCCCAAAGCATATAGTTTAGTTTGTGATGAATAGTTAATTAATATGAAAGGGGTGCCTAAAATCCCAATTTCCAAAAAATTGGGGGAATAGGATCTCTATGAATGTATGAACCTTGCATAGGATGTATGGTGCCGGTAGTTTTTGGCCATATTATTGGAACCAAAATATTATGGAAATGAGGGATGTTATATCATCAAATGTTCCAAGATTATTCTACGATGCTTTGAACATTTGAAGAGGGAATATTCAACATCTTCCTTGGATTATTTTGTGTCTGGTGAAAGGATATGGAAAAAAATATTCAAGGGATGAATAATGAATTTGAATTGTGGGTTCCAGAATACCATCATCAATGCCTAACAGATAGAATAACTTTCTCTCAAGGGAGAACATACCTCTAATTGACAACCCCATTTTGTGGGATTTTTTATGCAAGGCCATATAGGTTGCATACTATATAGTAAATTAGTAGAATCCTTTAGATGGTGTGCCCATTTTGAGTATTGTTTTATGCAAAGGCAGTTGGGACATATTACAGCTCCAAGAAAATGTGCTCCCAAGTATTAGACATTCTACTACCAGAATCTATGGAAGGATTATAATGATCTAAATTTGTTCCAGATTACAAGTAGGATGTGTGGGAGAGCTTTTTTCTATCCCCAAAGGAAGTTTTTGGACTGATATATTCCATCTTTGTTTCCGTGGTGGCCCCTCTAAAAAGGGGACAAAAAAATAAAAGCTCATGCATGGATTTTCCATTTTATGTAGGAGAGTGGGTATTTTTAATTACATTATGAATAGAAAATGATTAATAATTAGTCTTCACTATATATATCAATAGGATAAGAATCAGGTCACATGTAGTTACAAGAAGAAATTTCCATTACACTAATTGATTTCATATGTAGAGGACATGGGGGGATTCTTTTTTGAATAAGTGTTCATTAATAGGGAGAGAACACATATTGGATTCTATCATGAAGATCCAACTTGTAAAAGGAAGAGTAGTGGCCATTCCATGTTGTGTTGCAACTGGACCCATGATTAAAGATATGGATGTCACTACATATCTCATATGGGTGAGAATCATGACACACATAATTCATAAGTGATCATACAATTTACCGTCATGCAGTAAGGACATGAGTGACATCGACATGGAAAATAAATATTCTGGATTGAAAAAGTGTCAAGAACCAAGTGTCACTATATAGATTTTGAGGGAAATAATCAATCCCCTTATAGTTCAAATAAAAATCATGTAGTTTATTTTCATACAATAGGAAAATCATGTTTTCAATTTAATGTCTTGCATCCCAGACCATGATGGTCCCAATGTGAATGAAAAAATATTACTCTTTCAATCAAATCCTTTACCAAAAACCTAATCACAAATGAGTTGTTCTTGGTGTGAGAAATAATGAATTAAGAAGGTTTATTTTATAGTTCAATGGAGACACAAATAAAGGATTGAGGAAAGATGATTATATAGTGGCCAATCCAAGAGATATGATCCTAGAGTCTCTAAATATCTCATTGGGATTAGAATAAATCCATATGTTGTTATTGATGTACCATAAAGTTTGACATCATGTTGTAAGTATTAATATGGACCACATGGATGGAAATAAATGTTATTTCCGAACTAGGGTGTAGGAATTGTGTGTCACTGCGTATCTTTCTAGGGAAAGAATCTTGAAACACATAGTTCTTGACAATTTTTCCCCACATCAATCAATCCATGAAGTGGGGGAAATAGGATTTTTATTATTTCCATACTGATGGTTGGGCCTAAATCAGTAATTTTACGTATCAATATGCACGTCATTGTAATAAGAATCAATACATAAGTCCTAAAAAGGTTCCCTATACAGATCTGATTCAAGCTTTGGAAAGTAATGGGTGTTTTCTTTCCCAAAATCACATATGGACCTTGGTTTGGAGATATGATCATCACTACGTATCTCATTAGAATTAGAATAAATCCATATGATTTTCTTAAAATGTTCTTTATATATGTTTGATTCAAACTCATGCGGAGTGAAGTGGTAATTTATTTTAGTTGGACCTGAGATAGGGGATCTAGGCATCACTACATATCTCAATATGATGAGAATCATGTCGTACATAGTTCATGGATAATTTTCCCCATAGAAACTAGGTTATGAAATTTGGAAAGGATCATTAAATATTTTTCAGGTTAATGGGTGTTCCCAAAATAGGTATCACCATTAATCTCATTGTAATGATATTCAAACCACACATTCTATAAATGTTCCCTATGTAGATTTGGTTCCTAGATAGAGAAAGAAGAAATTTTCTTTGTGTTCATGTATGGACCTATGATTGGAGATCTAGGCATCACAATGAATCACAGTATGAATGTGAATCAATCCAAATGTAGTTCATGGAATGATCATGAAGTTTATAGTCATACAATAAGGACATGAATATGTTATAACTTATAATGGTAAAAAGGGTATTGAATGACATTATAGAATCGAAATGATATATGTTGGGATTATGCATAGGGAAATCCCATATTTCTTCTCTATCTCTATCCAATATGGGGTCTCGACCCACTAAGGGGTTAGAGTGATGTAATTTGGACCTACTGTGAGAAAGAGGCCCATTTATATGGGACCATGAAGGGTATCAATAACTATGGTGTGTTGGGGGTTTCTTAACATAAAATGGAAAGGATGTTAACTATGTAGTTTAATTTCATGCAGTGAGGAAAAATGGTATCTTGTAGTTAATTGTCATGCAGTAAGAACATTGTGTCATTGGTTTTAAGCTCATGCAATAAATAACTACTATGATGTCTAACATCTTTAAATTTTGAAAATTATTGGGTAATTACATAAAATATTTCATTAGGAACCTTTCATTTTTTTGATATTTTAGTGAGTACTCCAACAATTATGATTAAGTAATAAGAACTATTAGAGCAGACATTTATGTATGGAGTATTTTCCCTACCACTTTTGATCAAGATTCAATAGTTTCCTTCTAGGTAATATGGGAGTCCAAAAGACCGAAACCAACTATACATTGAGGAATGAAGGAAAGAGAATCTTCTTATTAAAGTCTCACTATATCTAGTTCATATATACTTCCAAGTTATTCAAGTTATACACAATATTTTCATCTAGTCTCTCTAATTCATCTATGTATGGACCCGACCCTGGTTTCACAATGTCGGTACCTTATTTGATTACGTTGGAATACATAAAAGGAATACGAATCTCGAAAGACTGTGTAGTTTAGTATTATTGGAAACAAGTTACATACATTATTTTATCATTACAACCTGAAGGGAAACAAAAATACTATTTTATTCCACCAGAAACATCACGTCTCCTAGATTATGCTTGCAAGTCACTCATAAATTACTTCTTCATATCCAATGAAAATGAAACACAAGAAAGGAGTGAGCTCAAACGCTCAGTAAGAGTAATAAATACATGAGAAGATAATATAAACAATAGAAATGGTGAATAATTGAAAACAAATGACTTTAATAATAAATATAAACACATTATGGTAGGAAAATGACTGAGTAAATAATTCCATAATAAAACATAACCATGGGTATTCTACTAGCCGAATAACCACATGAACATTAAATTTCTAGCATCATAATAACGAATGTGCACAAGCCAGACATTTTGAAACATTTTTTCATTGCATTGGACAAGACGTCTAATGATTAGGGCCTCGGCCAAAATCCATATAACATTGGGAAAGGCCTCAGCCAATTCCACATCTATTTGTCTCATGAGACCTACCGATGCATCAAGGGGATTTAGCGGGGCCCAACCGTTACATAATAAGTCCAATGCATTCCGCATTTGAGTGGGGATAAACATAAACAACATTCGATAAGATATTATTTTCAAAATAAAATTAGTTCTTTTATAAGTATAAAGGTATCAAAAAACATATCACAAAATTCCCTTGAAAATATGAAAGAATTTGAGAAATTCCTTTGGATTGGTCTTGTATTTTAGAAACAACTTTGAATGTTCTGTTAAAAATGTGTAAATATACATAAAATAAGGAAGGATTATGGGTTTTACCAAAATATATGATACTAAAACAGAATATATGATGTGTACATATAAATAAATAATAATTTCATTGAGGTAATTAGACAATGAAAGTATCCCGAATGAAAATGGATGTTCGGGAGGGAAAACCCTTACCTTAACTCCAAACATGTTATGATCTTGTACTTAAGCTCCTGTAATATGAAATTATACTTTTTAATAAATAATTTCAGAACCTATTATACTTTTATTTAGTTTACCATAATTCTAGTTAGTTCATTTATGTCTTTATCGATAAGTTATTGTATTGAATTTCGTCGTTCTGGAGTGTTTGTTTCCTTTATTTTCATATTCGGTTCACTTGCTTCTAAGTAACGAAGTGGAATGGATGTAAATCTCCAGAATTGAAATTAAATTTTATTTATGAACATCCAGAATCGTTAATGTCCATTTATATCATTTGGTTACATGAAATGAGGATGAATTATTAGATGACCACCACTTCGATTATTCGGTGGTATTTGGAATATTATGAACTAGTTTTGTCATATAACTCAATTATATGTACATATTCTGGTTCCTAAATATTAATTATTATATAAAACATATATTATGGTCTAGTTCAACCATGAATATGGTTTCATGACCAGTAATTAAGAAGAAAATTCAGAACAAAACTTCGTCGTCCACAAAAGTTATAAATCAGAACCTCATGGACGTCGATTTTGTTTATAAAATAAATGGGAGGGAGTAAAAATATATATGATGGTTCTTACATTAACATGATATAAATAGTTTATATAGATTTTAAAGGTGTTATCATGATCATTTGGGCATAGTAGGTGAGGAGAGGATAAAAAAAGAAGATAAATTGAAATGAAACAAAATGAAAAAGAAAGGTACTTTACCTCTTCAAATAACCTCCTTGAGAAATTCCTTAACGGAAGGGGTTTTGGTCTTTTGGAAAGACCAAAAGATTCTTGGATGTGGGGAGAGTCATGGGAAGGGTAATTGTGCTGAACATTGAGGAGCATCATGTTTTATAGGAGTGAATAGAAGAGGGAGTAGTGAGAGGTTTCTGTACAAGAGGAGAGGAGTAAATTTTGAATATTAAATTCATTATTTTATTATTTCTCACAAGAAAACCAATAGTATTGTTTCATGTGACCCCTAATAGTAATAATGGCATGTGAATTCAAACCAAGTGGCATTACATCACATATGATGTCATAATTAGTGTATTTAACTAAAAATTTGTATATACGGTATTTTATTGTATTTCACTATTCATCAAAAATTCTAGAATTTCAGAAAAATCCAAAAAATTCACCCCTACCATTTTTTGACGTGTAAAAATCAAAAGTGAAGTCAAATTTTGAAAAATAATTTTCTAAATATTATTAATTTTACTTCTAAATAAAAGAAAAATTAATTAAAAAATTAACAAAACTAATTCTACAACTACTTCTTTATCACAATGAAAAATTAACCAAGATGTTGTTATCGTCTATCCTTATGAAAATAAAATAATAATGAAATTTAATATTCATTAGGTTCATATTACTATTAATATTACAATTCATATGGTTATGTTACTATATACAAAAAAAATTAATTTTGTTCTATCGGACTCCAAATGACTTACTGAAAACAACTCTAGATGACCATTTTTCGAAATTCAAAACATAGAAGAGGAAAAGTTGTGTTTATAAAATTGAAATATTTATTTATTTTCAAAACCTTAGGGTGTTACGTTCTCCCCTCCTTACAAAAATTCCATTCTCGAAATTCACAGAATATTACCTAAAAAGATTCAGGTATGTCTTTATCATAATCTCCTCAGGCTCTCATGTTGCTTCCTCCAACTTATGGTTCCTCCATAGAACCTTCACCAGAAAAGTTGTCCGATTTATCAATACTTGTTCTCTAGTATCAAGAATCTGGATAAGCGCCCCACAGTAAGATAGATCGGGCTCAAGTTCCACTTCATCATAAGTGAGTAAATGTGTTGGGTCTAGCATGTACTTTCTTAACATTGACACATGAAACACATTGTGAACATTGGAGAGACATGGCGGCATTGCTAAATGGTAAGCGATGCCTCCAATTTGGTCTAGAATTTCTAAAGGTCCGATGTACCTAGGACATAATTTTCCCTTTTTACCGAATCGTATAATACCCTTCCATGGAGATACCTTTAAGAAAACATGATCACCTTCTTGAAATTCAAAATCCTTCCTTCAGTTATCAGTGTAGCTCTTTTGCCTACTTTGAGCTATTTTTATATGGTTCTAGATAATCATCACCTTTTCTATTGTTTCTTCGACAAGTTCTAGACCCACGAGTTTTCTTTCACCTACATTATCCCAGCAAGTTGGGGTATGCCATCGCCTCCCATATAATGCTTCATTGGGTGCCATCTATATACTTTAATAGAAGTTATTGTTGTAAGAAAATTCTACGAGAGGTAAATACTAATCCCAAATGCCTTGAGAATCAAGTGAACAAGACCTCAACATGTCTTCCAATGTTTGAATTGTCTACTCCGATTGTCCATCAGTTTGTGGGTTGTAGGTAGTGCTCAAATGAAGATCAGTATCTAGGGTGTTCTGAAGACTTTTACAGAATCTTGATGTAAAATGTGGATCACAATCAGAAACAATCAATAGGGGTACTCCATGAAGTCTCACAACTCCATTAACATATAGTCTTTCTAGAAGTTCAAGTGGTAGATCTTCTCTTATAGTAAGAAAATGTGTTGACTTGGTAAGACGATCAACAATGACCCATATTCCCTCGTTCCTTCTAGGAGTCTTTGGTAGTCCCACGACAAACTCAATCATGATATTATCCCATTTCCACTCAGGTATGGGAAGAGGTTGCAATACTCCTCTATGCTGTTGACTTCCAGCTTTCACTTGTTGAAAAAATATACATCTTGACACAAAATCAGCAATCTCACTCTTCATGTTGTCCCACCAAAAATGTTACTTCAATTCTCTATATATCTTAGTGCTTCCATGGAGTATAGAGAAATTGGAACTATGAGTATCATCCATCAATTAAGTTTTTAGATCAGGTATATCAGGAACACAAAGTCTCTTCCCAAATTTCAAAATTCCATCTTCATATACGAAGTCACTCAATCTCCCATCATTCACAGCTTTAATCTTATTTTGAAACTCCCCATCATCAGCCTACAAATTTTTTATCCTTTCTAGTAAAGATTGTTTGGAAACCATTTGAAAAATAATTGATGTTTCACCTTCCATGGTTATTCCCATATCCATCATTACTAGATCCATGAAAACAGGATCCCTTTCAATTATCATCTTTCTCAAAACTCCATGATCTTTTTGCTCAAGGTATCTTCCAACTTATTTGCCTTCCCCATGTGGTAGTGTATCGTGCAATAATAATCCTTGGGTAGTTCAAGCCATCTCCTTTTCCTCATGTTGAGTTATTTTTGTGAGAAAATATACCTCAAACTCTTGAGATGAGAATAAATCTCACATTTTTTACCATAGAGATAATTTCTCCATATCTTCAAAGAAAATATTACTGTAGATAACTCAAGATCATGAGTAGGATATTTTTTCACATTAATTTTTAGCTATCATGATGAATAAGGAATTACGTTATCATTTTGCAAAAGGACACAACCAAGTCCTTTCTTTGAAGCATCTATATAAATGACAAACCCATCATTCCCCGATGGTAAAGTCAATATAAGAGCATTCACTAATCTTCTATTAAGTTCATCAAAACATTCTATAGAATATTTTGTCGAAAATAATTTGACCCCTTTACGTGTGAGCTTCGTTAGTGGATTACCCAGTCTAGCAAAATTCTGTACGAAACACCGATAATAACATGCTAATCCAATAAAACTTCTTACCTCAGTTATGTTTTTTGGGATGGGCCAATCTTGAATTTCCTTTGTCTTCTCGGGATTAACAAGGATTCCATTCTAAGAGAATATATGGCCATGAAAACAAATCTCCTGAATCTAGAATTCACACTTACTAAACGTCCCATATAATTCATGCCTTCAAAATAATTCAAGATAATGTGCAAGTGATTTTCATGATCTTCATTGCTTTTGGAGTATACCAAGATATCATAAATAAATACGCTACAAAATCATCAAGATACTCCATGAAAACTCTGTTCATTAGATCTATGAAGACAGAGGGTGCATTAGTCAATCTAAAATGCATTATTGTAAACACATAATTCTTGTACCTGGCTCGAAATGCTGTTTTAAGAATGTCTTCCTTCTTCACACTCAACAGATGATATCTGGATCTAAGGTCAATCTTAGAAAAGTATTTAGCTCCATGTAGTTGGTCAAATAAATCATCAATGCGAGGTAGGGGATACTTGTTCTTTAATGTTATATCATTGATCTCCCTGCAGTCGATATATAACCTCATAGATCCATCTTTCTTCTTAACAAAAAGGACAGGGGCTCCCCATGGAGAAACACTAGGATGAATAAATCCCTGATTACTCAATTCCTCAAGTTGTTTCTTTATTTACTCTAATTCCACAGAGTCCATTCTATAATGGGTCTTCGATATGGTCTTTGAATCATGAATTAAATCAATGGAAAACTCAATTTCTCATTCTGAATGATGTCCAGGTTAATCTTTGGTAATCACATTAACATATTCTCTCACAATAGGTACATCCTCTATTTGAACATTATTTTCCTCATCCATATTTATTTAATTCTCTTCCTCCCAAATAATTGAACTTATGTGGGATACTGGGGGTGGATCTAGATAAGAATCAGGTGGTGATGATTCTTCTCTAATGATAAGGTGTTCTTTATCACTTTCATAAAAAATCGTAACCTACTTCTTACAATAAATTTTTTCATCATGGTCCAAAAGCCAATCCATTCCGAGCATTATATCAAATTAAATCATGGGTATAAAGATAAGATCAGAAGATAAAGAATATTTATATTCCTTAATAGGAACTGATTCACATAACTTTGTAGAAATTATACTTCCTTTAAGAGTTTTGGCTGAAATCCCCCTTTTTAAATAAAATTTGAAATATCTAATTTTCTTAGCAAACTGGGATGATATAAAACAATATGATGATCCAGAATCAAATAAAGCATTGGTTAAACTTGAGGAAACAATTAATGTTCCTGCCAGAATGTCATTAGGTAATTCAACCTCTGCACTTGTGATTGCATAAGCTTTTCCTTGATCCCTTGGCCTTTTCTGTTGCATATTTCCTTGACGTTTTGAACAATCATTAGCATAGTGTCCCATATCCTGACAACTATAGCATTGAACATCATTTGATTCCTTCTTCCCTTTGTAATCACCAACAAGATGTCCTTTCTGAGCACATTTGTAGCATACTTCTTCTCCTTTTAAGCATGCACCTGGATGTTTCCTTCCACAATTTTCACATGGTTGAAATTCAACTCTTCCCTTCTTCCCTGTTTCCTTATTTCCTTTCCCATAGTTTTCAATATCCCTCTTCTTTTCTTGCTTTCCCTTAAATTCATTAGACATAGAGTATTGTTTTTTTTGTCTTGATGGAACATGAAACTATGTCCTCATATGATGAAAAACTTTGGGAGACCAGCGCCCGTTCGAGTCTAGCTCAAAGCGGTGTTTTTGGGTTTTACCCCTAGATATATCTGTTCTAGAGACACCCCTACCTACTCGTATCCAGACATGGATTTATTACATGAATGATCAACATAATCTATTTCTTACCAAAATACCAGGATGTTATTATATGTACATCTTCAAAGACTAACATAGGGACCCTTCCCTAATTCTACGTTTTCTAAATCTAGTTTCCATTTAATCTACTAAACTTCCTCTGATACCAACTGTAAGGACCAGACCCCAGTTCCCGAGAGTCAGTGCCTTATTTAATTACGTTGGTATACATACAAGGAATATGAATCTCAAAAGACCGAGTAGTTTAGTATTATTGGAAACAAGTTAAATACATAAGCTTATCAATACAACATGAAGGGAAACAGAAACACTATTTTATTCCACTAGAAACATCATGTCTCCTAGATTATGCTTGCAAGTAGCTCATAAATAACTTCTTTATATTCTGAGAAAATGAAACAAAAGCAAAGAGTGAGCTCAAATGCTCAGTAAAAGTAAGAAATGCATTGGAAGATAATATTAACATTAGATATGGTGAATAATTGAAAACACATGGCATTAATAATAAATATAAACACATTATGGTAGGAAATGACTGAGTAAATAATGTCATGATAAAACATAATTGGGGGTATTATTCTAGTCAAATAACCACACGAACTTTCAATTACTAGCTTTATAATGAGAGAAGTGCATATTCCAGACTTTTTGAAACATTTTGTCATGGACTCAGCCAAGACTTCTAATGATTAATGCCTCAGCCAAAATCCATATCACATTTGGAAAGGCCTCTGCCAATTCTACGTCTATTAGTCTCATGAGACCTACCAATGCATCGATGGACTATAGAGGGCCCCACCCATCACATAATAATTATAATGCATTCTTTATATGAGTGGGGATAAACCTAAACCACATATACATTCATATTGAAACTATCATATGAAATGTAAATAACTTTCCCCAATTATTGAACATAAACTCTGACCATTAGGAATAATATGGTGAGTGGTTTTAGGAAATATCATCCACAGTATACTTAGTCATAAACCATTAAATAAAATATGGTAGATAACTTCATAAATTATGAAAACCTATAATACCATGGAATCAACAGGAGTGTTGAAGTAGACGAAAACACTATTTTAAAAATGTGTAACTATCCCTAAAATAAGGAAGGGTGTTGGTTTGTACACATATATATTATACTCAGACAGAATATATGACGAATACATAACAATACATAATAATTTCATTGAGGTAATTATACAATGAAAGTATCCCGAATGAAAAAGGATGTTCGGGTGGGAAAACCCTTACTTTAACCCCAAACGTGTTCCGTTCCTGTACTTAATCTCCTGGAATATTAAATTATACTTATTAATAACTTATTTCATAACATTTTATAATTGTATTTAGTTTACCAAAATTCTGGTTAGTTCATTTATGTCTTTATTGATAAGTTATTGTATTGAATTTCGTCGTTTTGGAGTGTTCGTTTCCATTATTTTCATATTCGGTTCACTTGATTTTTAATAATGAAGTGGAATAGATGTAAATATCCAAAATTTAAATTAAATTTTATTTATGAACATACGGAATTGTTAATGTCAAATTCTCTCTTTTGGTTACATGAAATGAGGATGAATCATTAGATGACCACCACTTCGATTATTCGGCGGTATTTGGAATATTATGAACTTGTTTTGTCATGTAAGTTAATTATATGTGCATATTCTGGTTCCTGAATATTAATTATGTTATAACACATATATTATAGTCTTTTTTAACCATGAATATGGTTGCATGACTAGTAATGAAGATGAAATTGAAGAACGAAACTTCGTCGTCCACGAAGGTTATAAATCGAAACCTCATGGACATCGATTTCGTTTATAAAATAAAAGGGAAAGAGTAAGAATATTTATGATGGTTATTCCATTCACATGATATAAATCCCCATATATATGTTACTGAAGTTATAATGGTAATTTTGACATAGGATGTGAGGATAGGATAACAAAAGAAGATAAATTGAAAAGAAACCAAATGAAAAAGAAGGGTACTTAACTCTTAAAATAACCTCCTTGAGAAACTCCTTAAGGGAAGGGTTTTTTGTCTTTTGGGAAGAACAAAAGCTTATTGGAAGTGGGGAGAGACTAGGTAATGTTAATTGTGTAGAACTTTGAGGAGCTTCAAGGCATAGAGGAGTGAACAGAAGAGGGAGTGTTGATGGGTTTTTATAGTGGGGGAATGGAGTAAATTTTGAATATTTAATTCATTATTTTATTATTTCCCTCAAGAAAACAAATATTATTGTTTAATGTGACCCCTAATAGTAATAATGTCATGTGAGTTCTAACCATGTGGCCTTACATCACATACGATCTCATAATTAGTGTATTTAACTGATAATTTGTATATACGTTATTTTATCGTATTTCACTATTCATCAAAATTTTAAGAATTTTAGAATAATCCCAAAAAATTACCCCTACCATATTTCAATGTGTAGGATTCAAAAGTGAAGTCCATTTTTGAAAAATAGTTTTTTAAATATAATTAATTTATCTTTTAAATAAAATGATACTTAATTCAAAAATTAACAGTTCTAACTGTACAACTACTTCTTTATCACAATGAAATATTAACCAAGATGTTATTACCTTCTAGATTTAAGAAAAAAAATAATAATAAAATTTACTATTAATTAGGGTCATATTACTATTCATATTACTATTCATAAGGGTATGTAACTATTTACTAATAAATAATGTTTGTTTTATCGGACTCCAAATGACTTACTGAACACAACTCTAGATGACCATTTTTTAAATTAAATACATTGAAGAGGAAAAGTTGTGTTTATAAAATTGCATTCTGTATTTATTTTCAAAACCTTGGGGTGTTACAATCTAATCATTTCCATGACTATTCATCTATATATATCTAGTCACAAATGGAAACATCGACTGATTGAAACTAAATGTCAATGGGAAAGACATCTTTTATTTCATACACCAATGAGTATAGGGTTCCATGTGTTGTAGTATGGGTTGTATTCTAGTAATCCCATATGTAATAAAAGAGATATTTAGGCCAATATTTATTATATTAATCCAATATCATAGGGTGTATGTTCGACAGGGTCTTATTAAAATCCTCTAGCTGTCCAGGAGTCACTCTATGATAGTGGGATAAATGGTTCGATTTGATATTATACTCTTGATATAGTTCTATAGAATAGAAATTGGTGATATTGTCTATTAATATTGTATGAGGGACACCAAATCTAGTAATTATTTTAGATTTGACCAAGAAAACAATTCTTTTGGCCTTGAATTCCTTGCGGGGTGCATCCTCAACCCATTTGGAAAAGAAATTAGTTTTAGTCAAGATATATTTGAACTCATTTTCCATAGCTGGAGGTTATGGCCACACTACTTCTTGTACCCATGTGGTAAATGAACATTATTATTTAGATATATGTATAAACCCCAAGGGTATATGGGTGAAGTTGTCATGAACATGAAAGGAATGAATTTTTTTGGTGAATTATTTATAATCCAATTTCATTGAAGGCCAGAAGAATCCAAGGCTTCAAATTTGATTAGATGTCCTATTACCATATAAGTTTGAACCAAATTCTCTTACATATACCTCTTCTATAAAAGTTATATTATCTTATCCATCGACACATTTGAGAATTATTCAATCAAATAATTGTTTATATAGGACAATCTGATGATTTCATCCATCATACAGATCGAACATTCATGCTAGCCATCATATCTTCTCTCTTCAAGTTAATTATAGTTGGTGTACCCCATCCAGAAGGTATTCCATGATTTTCGACATCTATCCAATGTAGGACCGTATGGATAAAATATGGGATAGATTTCATTGATATCTTCAGTTATAATATGTACAAAATGTGAGACCATTCAGTAGTAGGTAACGTTAATTATAGTTTTTTGAAAATTTATATTTGTCAATGTAGTAGATTCATATTCCAATGCATCTTCCTTGGCCTTTTTTGATCATGATACTTCTTTCAATGTTGGAAATGAGGCTATTCTTCCATTAACCTTAAAACATAGTAAAATTGGGTAATTAGATCCTGTTTTATGATACCGTAATCCACATTTCATTTATTTTATATGAACTCTAAGTCACCTTTCACCTCTAAGAGGTTTACTATTATTTGAAGTTCCAATTCAAAACATAAAATGATATCATTATATTCTGATCATTGAATTTACAACCTTCTTATAAGAGGAAGAAGTGTGGTAAAACTCCATTCTCTAGGGAGATAAAAATAACCCCTAACCCTACATTGTTGATTTTATGGTCTTCCATTATCTTTCCTATTGGGATACTAGATGAACCATAAAAAAATATTTCCCTTATTTTGGGGTTACTTTTAATTTAGAAAATTTCATCATCAAATAGTTTAAGTATTTAATGGCCTATCTTCTGTAGATTGGTGTTTAACAAGTAAATTTTTCAAGGGAAGTCCTTTAACATCATTTTAAGGCAAGAAATTTATGTCAAACTTCATCATAATAACTTCCCACTTTTCCAGATATACAGTCATCATTGGATAAATAAAGATAAATTTTAGTAGCTTACTATGAGAAACCAAGTGGATCTCAAGGTGTTGCGGGTTGTAACTCAACTTCTAAATGGAAAATATTGATGTAAAATAGCTCTTCTCGATATATGAATAATGAATCAAAACAATGATCATGGTTATAAAATGATAATATAGTTTTTTTCATTACCAAAATCATTATCCGGTGTGATCAATGAACCCGGATATCACTCCATAGCTATCACATACATAGTGAGTGTTGTTCTTTGAACTTTTTTCAATAATACATTTTTTCTCAAAAGCGATTTATTTGAGGTTTCAAATGCATCATGAAATTAATTGTTCTGTTGATATGTGACGAGATTATAAATTAATTTGGTTAATGGTAGTCCCTTTCATGGGATATTGGATTTAAAGTAGAAAATATAGGCCAAATTTCCTGGAATTCCTCTCAATTATTTCATGTTTCGGGGATGTGACATGAAAATAATAGATTTAGTCTTCTCAAGATCTAATTCGATGTCATGGTGGCATAAAATGAAGTTGGGAAATTTTCCTAAGGTTACATCAAAATCACATGTCAATGGGTTTAACATTAGGTTATTCTGTCAATGCTTACTGAAAATGGTCTCTTGTTCATCTAATTGGTTAGAAAATTGCTAGTGCATGAGAACTAGATCATGAACATAGAATTCAAAAAACATATCCAATAAGGTTTTAGAAATGTGATTCAAGGAACATTGGAGTGTGGAATCATCATTCTTTATAACAAATGGCATTATATGATAGTTGAATAATTCCTCAGGTTATCTAAATTTTTTTCTTCCTTATCATCTATGGGAAACCAGATTTGTTGTACCCTAAATAGTTATCCATGAATGATAATGGTTTATAACCTACCATTTCAAAAATCATGAGTTCTGTTATTGGAACCTATAAATAATCTTTGGGACAATGTCATTTGAGATCTATGAAATCGATGAAAACATGGATTTTTCCCATCTTCTTCTTCACTAGGATGGTGTTGGCTACCCATTTTGGATACTATACCACTTAGATATAATCATCCTTGATGAGTTTTTTAACTTGAGTGTCAATTTTAGAGGTGTGAGTTGGGTGTGTCCTCATTGTTGCATTCTTGTATCACCTATGATCTTCTGGAAAACCCCAAAGATGGGTGACCACATCATGATCAAGGCCTATCATCTCTATGTGGTTCCATGAAAACAAATCTAAGTGATGAATTTTAAAGGAGGTATATTCATTATGTTATTTGGAATTTTTGGATTCACTACTCATAGTGAATCATGTATCCTCACTTTTGTTAGAATTTATGTCCTGAAGTTCTTCTATTGTGGTGTAGATGAATCCCTAAAATTCCGAAGGGGCATCCCTAAGATCATCGTCTTCTTCCTCTTCCTCATTCTATACTTTTTTCACCTCCTCCTGAGGAGGATATGATGATATAATTTCTTCTGAGGGAAGAGGGGAGCCACCATTTTTACATTAAAATGATTAGGTAATAATTTTGGGTTCACATAACAGTATGAATCATTATTGTATTTTGAAAGGGGAAGTGAGGGACTAAGAATGCGTCAAATAATTTTCTCATGTCCTCACAATAGATTATTCTAGGCTTGTTGAAAGACTCAGGCTTCATTGCATCTTCGGGGATAGAATAAAGACATTTTGATTCATTATTTCACAATAAAATGCATATTTGATAACTTCTTTAGCTCCATCGGTCTCAATTATCGTTTTTGAAATCACGGATGTTTCAGAATGAGTTCTTGAATTCAATCCCACTCATTAAATTGGATTAATATTCATCAAATAGTTTGAAATAAGATGCTGGAATTGGTTAGATGGGATCATCTCCAAGAAAATTGTGGTAATGATTATAGTGATATCATTATCCATGGATTATTTACCTCCCTTGTGATAGTACCAAGTTTCGATTTGTTATGAGCCACATGATTTGAAAATGGATTTTTCAGTTTACAATGTTCCTATTTGACCTTTAATATAATCTTTGAGACATTGGTGGTATGAATATGGAATAGTTTCATGCTGATATAGCCAAGTTCTTCCTAGTAAAACATTCATTATTGTATCCTACCTATAAACCATGAACTATGAGTTGGAAACAAGATCCCAAAACTATGATTTATCTATCATCTCACCTAGAGGTCTTTTCTCATTCTCTTCATAACCTTTTGAAAATAGAGTGGATGGTGACTAGTGAGGTTCATTGAGACCCAGTTGAAGAATTTTTTAGATTGGGATGAGGTTGACTTCTATACATTGTCAATGAAGGATCATCAGATATCAATGTCGTTTAAAATGATGGATATATATAAGGTTGAAAATTTTCTTTATAATATAATTTTATAACTATTCATTGAAGGATATGACTATATAGAATTCCACATTATCATTCTCAACATGAAATACTTCAATATTGTCAACCTCTACATAAATCTCCCTAGGTCTTGACAATGTGTCAATAAGTTCTTCTCAAATGTCATTTCACAAACTCGGAGCATCCGTGATTGATAAAATTGTCATAACATAGGCTAGTTGAATTAAGAAATTATATTTTCTGTCCAAAGTCCTATTAATCCAAGAATAAAGGTTTTATTTTTCAATCACATTAGTAGGTAATGCTCGTAATGTGGATAAACCATCCCTTGGGGTCAGAGCTAGAAGTGTTCCTATTTTTGGTGGATTAGATTGATAGGGTTAGCCAACCCATCGATCAAAAAATGTTATATCTTATAACCGGTATTCCAAGATGATCATGTAAAGAAATACCCTATCATACATAGAGGAATAACACCGATGTTTCTACTAATATTATTGGAGATATTTCCCAAGAGTTTCGGTCATGTAGACGGTTCAGGTCCTGGTTTGGTTGATGTAGTGGCTCCTAGCACAACCACGACTTCCCCTATATCCTCAACCATGATTACCACTGCCCCCAGTCCTCGAATCAATTGGAGGGAAATCATGTTCATAATAATACTCAACATTTTATATGTAATATATTATGTGAATAATATGATCGGAATATAAGATTTACTCTTAATCAGATAAAGATTCTATCTGAAGGGCAGAGTCTTTTTGTACCTTTTGGATAGGCAGTTCCCTTTCATTTGGGGTTGTCGACATGAAGTTGTATAACGATTGTGCTGAATATGGACTTGAAATGAGATCACCCTGTTTTATTTTTACCTTATTATCCTATCCATCTTCCATTTTAGAGGATTGGCCTTCATAAGATATAAAAACTGATAAAGCTAGATGTGTTGTCGAGGAATTACTTGAGGGTAGAGTCATCTATTTAATCTGTGCTCAGAAAATATCATGTGTTTGATTGATCAATTTTTTACAATCCAATCACTGTATTTATGTGTACCCTTTCCCTTAAAATCTTTCCACTCATTCTCTTCCTCCGTTTTGGTAGCATTAACACATGTCACTTGGGGGGTTAATTTTTCAGTATCCCATATCTAGAGTACACCATCTTTTTCAATATTTCATTAAAAAAATTGATGTGGTTCCCACTCATTTTATGGAATTATAAATATTTTGGGAGATCTTAATGACCATCTTTTCTGGGCTTATTATTTATTAGAAAAATCACTAAGTTTTTTTTCAATGATGAGATGAAGTATCCAAGCATTTGGAAATTTAGAAAATAATAGACCACGTTTTTTGTCTCCTCAAACCTTTTCCATATCTAATCACTTTGAACATTTTGGCTGGCCGGGAGTTTCTACTAACGCTAAGGAGGTGAAGTCCTTTGAAATGGTGCAGGATATGAATTAGGAGTGTGTAAAGGGTCCGTCTTGAGTCTAAATATAGTGTTCCTTACTTTTCATGTTCTCTATCTCAGAGTTGATGGAATTACTCGAGACTCGGATTTGGTCTCTTCAATTGAGTCAACCTCCTATCGAGAAATTGATAAAAGATCCTAGAACCCTCATTTGTATTTAATAGGTATCAATGGTGTGTTGAAATTGCCATGGTGAATTTTACATGGAAGGACAAGACCTCTTCTTGAGAGAGAGGTGGGTTTAAGGAGTATGTCAATTGATTCCATTGATCAATGAAATCTGAGACTCATTCATTCTCTCATTATTTACATTTTTTTTATCAAATTTTGTTGCCTTATATATAATTGATAGGAACTAGAAGAGGGAATTACGATAGATATCTTCCCATATAGTAATCAATTGGGACTACAAAGATGTGTACCAGATGAAGGCTAGTCCTTGTAGTGATTTCACAAAAAACCTGAGCATCACTATCTCATGTTGTTCAGGGGTGCACAACATGACATCATAGTGAAACATTATGTGAATAAAGTGATACTATGAGGCTCTTGAGCTACTGGTTATGGGAAATGTCTGATTTTTTATGTTTGGTAGAGGAAGATTCAGATCTACCCATTCATGGTAATCATTCTTTTCCAGTTGAATCAACATGTTCCATTATTTTATGGATTTCAATGAATCCATCAGTGAATCAATGGTTTTCATAAGATTTCGAAAAATTTATAGCTGATCTGGATCTTTTAATGGTGTGGTAAGTTTTTCTTGAATTATTACTCTGGCTGGTAGGACTATTGATGGTGTCACTATTGGAATATGACTACGGAAACCCATAGGGATAAGCAGGTAAGGTTGTGTATGACACTAATCTAGTTTCACATTCCATAGATTGAATTCAGGATCATCTACTATGGGATCCAAATATATTGGTGGTTGGTATCCCACGATTAGTGTATGTTTTAGATCTACTTCAATTGTGGTGAAAAACTCTCTTTGTTGTTGTGCAACAAAGGTGAAGCATCTTCTTGAAAAACATACCTATTAGGAATGCATACTTGGAGTAATTATGTGTTGAGTCTCATCAATTATTAAATTTTGTCCTCTTGCTAATAAAATAATTCCTTTAGTGAAACAGACTTATCCTCTGTTGGGGGGAGGAGATACATGATCTGGCCTTCGACTTTTTTTTATAGTATGTTCCTTTAAAGGGGGAGTAATGGTTGATTATTCAAGGGAGTAACAAATATTTTGACAACCCTATAGTTCTAATTATACACACCACCTTCATTTATTCATTGTAGACTACCTCAAGAACATTAAATTATTCTTCATAATCCTTATAATTGGCTTCATGTTCACCAAAATCTGCAAGGGTGGCATTTACGATGTTAACTGATGCAAAACACATTATGGTGATTCCATAAATGCCTTTTTCAGACTATCTTCTACTGCATTCCTGATGATTCTTTTTCATATCCTTTTTGATTCTATATGATTATTAGGGAATATATTAACCCTAAGTAAATCTCCATATAATTTAGTCATCATTCTTCTATTTGAAAATATAGGATCATGGGATGGGATGAACATGGAGGATATATCCTATAAAATCTTCCCTAAATGGGAGACAACTGATTCCCTTTGATGAGTTGGCTTTTTGGGGTGAAAACCCCCTTAGTTGTGAGGGACAAGACTTTTCCACATCTACTTTCACAGCCCTTCAGGATTGATTTGATGACCTCAAGGTGTGGGTAATAAAATCCCCCAACACTCTAGGATGGGTTTGCTTCCAAACTATTGGGGAAGATATTACTATATATTATCTTCTAATAATATTGATCGTTGTTTGAACAGTGGTTGGGTGCATCATCTAGAACGCACATAAATTTCCCGTTTTGGTAGACAATTATATTATTTCTAGTATTTTTTTTATTTGGCATCTAACATCATCTATGTGGGACACCTACTCAATGTTCTCATATTCTCAGCAAAAAAATATCTAAATAGATATCTCTCATCTGATTAGATGATGGTGAGAGGTGATCAGGGAATGTTCTTATTTTGTATATATTTGTTCATGAAAAGAATCCATTTTTATAGATGGCCTTGGGTAATGACATTTCATGATACCATTTTTTGGCGGGCTTTTCTGTTTAGGGAGTGTAGTGAAATTCATTTCCCCATGTTCACCCCATCCTCTAATAAGTACACTAGATGGGATATCTATGATCATCCATCACAACATCCTTAAGGAATCAAGGCTTTCACATTTAAGGGCTATTCTCTATTTCTAGAACTTTAGTTGTTGTCAATCAAGGATAGATTCCAAGTCAATTTGATGTTGTAACCCTTTTATTACCATTAAATGAGTTTGATACATGGAATGGGGTAAAATATTTCCTTTTAGGTGATGAAGAGTTTTCCATATGTTGAGGGGAATTTTATGCATATAATCATCTACCAACACCTATGGGATGTTGTATTGAGGGGTAGATAAAGGATAAAACATAACTATTATGTCATCTTTATCACACTATTTCATCATGTTTATAAGGTCTTCATCACCTTTCAATATAGGTTCCTGGACCTGGTCTGACCAAAGTGGATGCTTCCTGATTGTTTTATCACAAGAAATGTGATTTAATAGAATTTCCTCTAATATGATTGAGGGGATGTTACCCAAGGGTGGTTCAGATAATGACCGTTTCCTGGGGATGCCTTCTGGTTCAGAAATTATTTCACATACTAGTGGTGAGGAATCACACATGACTAGACTTGTGTTTGAAAGTTCCTCATGCTAAGAGGGATTTCTCATCACTACATTTTGAATTGGGTATTTATTTTGTAAATATAAATCACTATTGTGGATAGAACATTTTCAGTGAACTCTATAATAGGTAGGACGATATTGGTTGATTACAGTAAGGGGAGGACCCTCTTACTTCTTGGCCTTCTTGCCACATGGAGGGTTACTATGAATCTTTTCAAGAGATAGTCTCTTAAGATCAACCAAATTGTTTTCATGAACCAATAATTTAGGGTGATGTGTCTAATGAGGAACTTCAAAATCTTTTTTGTCTCTCCCTTAATTTTGTAACATGAAAGGAGGATATTAGGCTACGATAGATAATCATCAGAGGTCTTCAATAACACTAGTGTTAAGTGAAGCCTGGTCATAGATCATCACCTGATATTCGAATAGTGTTTGATTAGGATTTTTCTTAGATGCCTTCACATGAGTGATTGAGTCCACTTACTTGGTGATTTTGTTTTCATGGGAAGGTGTTTGTGCCTACCATGTGGTGGCCATTAGAATAGGTAGATTACCTATGATTATATCTAGAGTATGTTCCTTATCCATATGTTGATATATTATGTGGAATTTTCCACATAACCATTTACTAAGAGAGTAAATATGGGTGACTTATTTGGGGTGTTATGCTGATGAGATACCCCATTTTTGGGTACATAGGTTTGTGTTTTTCCTTGGGGAACTATTTTAATTCCCATTGGGATAACATAGCATGTTTTTTGGGTCTATGAAGAGATTTTTGTTTTCTATTTTACCATTTCCAAAATATGCTTTGTGAGTTTAATCATTTTAATGGGGATACATTCCTATTCTTCATCTCAAGTTGGTGTATATTCTTTCTCTTTTCCACTCAATCTATATAGAGTATACTGACAATACTCATGTGTGGGACAATGATTTGAGACTACTCCCTATTTTTCATGGGGACTTTCCAATTAACTTATTCTGGTGCTTCCAGAAGAATCTACGGGGAGGATTTATGGGTTCAAATAAGTGAATATTTCTACACGTAAGTTACCTGTATGTTTGAATGGTGGTACTAATTGAATGATTCCAGATGAGTATGTTGTATGAAAAAATGATGGAATATGGGTGTATTTTCCCACTCACTATTTTCCACAAAACATTGTTGGTTGGCCTCTCTCGAGGGGGAAACAGTTTGAACCTAATACATGTTTATATGTTATTGTCCCTAGAGGGCCGTTATGCATTCCTAGGATTGAAGAACCTAGGCAAGACAGCCAGAGACAACAACCTCATTATGTAGAGGGTTAACTGTCACGTAGTGTTGGTAGTGGATATTACTGGTAAGATCCCTTGATAAGGACACACTTTCCTCCTGGATGAGTTCATATGTGTCCTCTTGATCCACCTCCTGATAATATGGGATGGACAGGTTGTATCCCTTTATGGATAAACTCTAGAAATGATTAATGAAAATGATTGGTACCAATTTCTTTAGGAACACTAGTCTTCATTGACCAAATGATTAGGGGTGCTTCATAAAATGGAGGTCTTTTCATGTAGCCACTAGGGTCGATATCGTACCGTTTTGACAATACTCCTGAACTAGTAAGTTTGAGACCTAATGTTGAATATGTTGGTGTGATGATGGAATCCTTCGTGCGTACTAGGATCTATCTTGTGTAGCATCATGGGTGTTCATTGGTGAAAACTTTAAGGAATCCATTCGATCAAAGGTTGTTCAGAAAATTAGTGTATGTATATATGAAAAACACAAACAATGAACTTTTTCAAAGAATCATCTCATTTGAGTCAACACATTCATGATTGATTTCTTTATTTATACCTCCTTCATTTTTAGATTCTAAGGGGCCTAACAGGTTGGTGATACTATCATATTGGTTAAAGAATAATGTTGGTTTTGCCATTTTTTTTGTTCCCCAAGGATTTTAGGACTGATTAATGTTTTATATTTCTTAATGTTTTCTAATGGGTTTGTTTTGGGAACTGATAACACTCAATGGTTCTATATCTAATGGGACCTTATTTACAAATGCAGGTACACATTATGTATTTTAAAAAACGAATCATAAGAACTCACATTACTTGAGAGGATGGAAGGTTGATATTATCACACCCTTTTGGGGGGACATTATTTCCTTCTTTCGGATGCTCTTATATATTTAAAAAATGTTCTTGGATCCTTCATTAATTAATAAGTATGATATCGGTCATCCAATGATTACTAATAAATTATTATCATGTATATATCTTAAAATCATCTAAATGAATCTATGGTTCTTCATCAATAGAGATATTTTTATATATCTAAGGTTAACCCTTGATTGTATCCTCTTATGTCCAACATAGACATTCTTTGGTCGTTATTAACACGATGTTGGCTTCCTAGCCACTCAGTGGGGGAATTATGGAGAATATCATCATCTATGAAGTTTTGAGTTGTTTTTATGTCGATGTTGAACACATGGATGGGATTCCTACGTATCACTATATAAGGAACTATTTACCAATTAGTTCGTTTCCACTAAATGGGGGATCATCATACCATTTAAATTCATGTGATAATGATCCAACCGTAAAATTTAACGTTATATGGCAAGGATGTCGAGGTGGAAGGTTCCTAGTCAATATTTTTTGTGAGACTTATATTAAATCAACCAATGTTATTAATATTTTCATAACTTTTTATATACTCCCTTTACTTATTTTATATGAAATGTGCATAATTTGTGTGAAAATATTAATGTTTAAATATTAATTATAAATTTTTAGCACTATTTGAATTCATCTAGATTGAAGTCTATTTAATTTTTTAATAATATGTATAACCCTAGTTATCCAAATTGAATGATTACTATTTTATATGGATTATTATTAAAATGTAAACATTTCATTAGAAGGATCCTTTGGCCAAATCGTCCATTTGGAGGGTCATATGGTCCACACAATAAGACCAAATGAAAATGTGAAGAAACTGGACCAACCATGATGATTGTGTTACTAGTCTAAATCTCGAAGCCCAAATTTTATGAAACTCCACCATATGCTCTTGATTATCCAAAATAATCAAGGATAAATATTTTAAGTTCCAACTACATGAACAAGGGGCCCATCTTATGCTTTGATGTCCAATCCAACATTATGGATGTAAATTAAAATCTGGAAACTATTCATGACATATCTCATGATGTAATCTTCCAATCAAACTAAGAATTTTCAGTGTAAAATAGGAGGTATATATGGCCAGCTATTTTGAATAAAGTGTTCGGATTTGAAGGAATATTCATATTAATAAACCCTTTCATATTTCGGCCTTCTAAAAAGTTTGGATGGAAAAGGACAGATTAACATTGTTTAACCAAATAGACATAACATTGGATCCATAAGTCCAAATGCGTCAAAAATTTTAGATTAGTCATCCAACCTTATTATAGACAATTTTAAGGAAGAAAATATCTATATATTCATCTATCTAGATGTCCAAATTATTTATCCAATTGGAGGGGTAGTTTGGGAATGAAAACAATCAACCACCTTGGGATAAAAATACATCCCCTCTCCTCCTTTCAAAAGTGTTAGAATTTCAAAAGAGAGGATCACATATTTGAACACCCAAAACCTTTTCAAGGGCTTTGGAGGACCGTATATACTCATGTTTTCACTTTATATACCCTTCTTCCTCTCTTTATTTCCTTTTACTTTTGTGTTCTTCATTATTGTAATCTTGTAAGTATTTTTTTCTATTTTAATGATATTTTTTTCGTAATATATCTTATTCTCAACCACCTTTGGTAGTTTAATATAAAGGTTCTTAAAATAGTTTGAATACAGTTGAATCTCCTCCCATTATTTTTCTTCTCATTCAATCAAAAGTTCATTTTTAACTGTTATCTTTGTTTTTGTGTGTGTTTGATGCTCCACTCTTTTCTTATCCATTTATTTTTCTTATCCACTTAATTTATCATCAAAATCATTATAATAAAATTACAAATCATTTCAATGGATTAGTAAATATCTCATTGAGGTGAGTTATAATTTTGGGTTGTTAACCAATTGGGAGCTTTTGGTCGATTAGTATTCTTTGAACTAACATTTTGTATGTTTGACATAACATGTCATGGATTAATGAAATATTTAGTTTAATATATAAATTCTTGGGATTATTGGAACCATAAATACAGTACCTAAATAATCTATTGATTGATATTTGAATCCATGTTATGTTAAGGCTAGGATAAAATCCTTAACACTTAGGAATTCCAGTCAACATCAACTTGTAACATGGACGTTAATTTTTTGCAACACAAAGCAAGGCTCAAGGATATCGAAAGAATAACTACCTATTGATGAACTCACCCCAATATTTATCAAATTGTTAAATAAATATTAATAAAACATAATCCATAAATAATTTTATAATTTTTGAAAACAAACCCACCAAACAAGAATTCAATCAAAAAAATCGACTATTAAAAAGTATAATCACTGATGATTCGACCCGAGTACTACTATACACATTAGCAGAGCACCGGAAACATAACCAGTCAGTAGGTGAAAATTATTCACACTTTCAAATAGTGTAGTTTCTGGGGATGTTGAAATTAATTAGTCATTAGTTTCTAGATATTGTAAAAAATAAAAAAAATTAAATATTAAAAAAATACACAAAGAAAAAATCACCTTCCACTTTCTTCCAAAATCTCTCTAAATGCACTGTAGCCTCCTAAAAATTCCCTTGGATTTTTTTTGACCCTGAAATTGAGAAATCACTTCCCCAACATAGGAATAACAGAATAGATAATCAACTCATTAAAGAACATGTCCTTGTCCCCCCAATTGATATAGATATGGAAAATCCAAGGGAAAAAACACATAAAGAACATGTTTCCCCTGATATGAATTACCAACCTGTTGATATTCAATATCCAAACATAGTGTCTAACTTCGAACTCCAATCGGGTTTGATTCATCTTGTCACTCATTTTGATGGGCTAGCCGGTGAGGATCTACATCTTCATCTTAAATAATTCCAAGTGGTGTGATGTACCATGAAGCCTTAAGGGGTTTCTGAGGAATAAATAAAACCAAAAGAATTCCATTTATCATTAGCTGAATCCACCAAGTCTTGACTTTACTACCTCCCTCGTGGTTATATAACTACATGGAATAACATGAAACAACTCTTCTTAGAGAAATTATTTTCTGTATGTGGTACTACTTCTATCCAAAAGAAAATCAGTGGTATCCGTCAATTCCCAAATGAATCACTCCATGAGTACTGGGATAGGTTCAAAAGGCATGTGGAAACCTGTCCACATCATCAAATCCCTAACCAACTCTTTATCCAATACTTCAATGATTTGTTAGTGGCTATAGGGAGAACTCTCATTGATGACGCAAGTCGTGGAAATGTTGTTGATAAAACACCAACAACTATAAGATATCTCATAAGAAACAAGGCTAGAAACAGACAAAAAATCTATAATAGAGCACATGATCAAGTAAAAAAAGTCCAAGATAATCAATCATAGAGATGAATAAGATGAATGAGTGTATGAGTGAACATTTAGGTCTTGTGTGACAACTAGCTGTGGAATCCAATGACCAAACCTCATCTTGACTACAATCTCTGTTCCCTAGACCCATGAAAAACTATGGAAGTTATTGCTCCCAATATTATCCAACTGTCACATGTCTAAAACATCATGGGGATAACTCTAATTCAATCGGATCAATGGAGCTCAATGCAGCATATGCTTAATGGATACCTAACCCTCAACAATCAGGTCAGTTTGTTAGAAACCTCAACCAAACCCATTCTCAGCCCTTCTCTCCTATATATATAACCCTAACATGAGATATGGATATCCCATTTCCCATATCACTCAATACATTCATCAACACCCAATCCAATTCAAATATGTTCATGGTGCTGGTAACATCCAACAACCATACCCTTTTAATCCGCAACCTCACAGGATCAATCCTCCTGCTGGTCCTCTAGGCTTCCAATATCATTTTGATCCTTATAAATTCCCAAAACTGTAGAATTTATTTCCTAAAAACCAAAATCCAGCTAATACCAATATAGGAAAAACCACTTCTTCCAAGAAACCATGGGAAAGTGATGTGTAAGATATTTCCTCCATCACTTGTTCCCGCCTTGAAAACATTGATATTCAAATTGTTCAAATTCTATCCCAACATACCAGCAACAACAATCAAGTTCTTCCCAACTCCCAACTCAACCATTACCCAACCCCAAGGTTAATGTAAGTGAAATTTCTCATAGATTAGGGAATAAAATTTATATTCCTCAAGATAAGTCCTCCAAACCCCTTTAAATGTGGACATTAAAATTTAAGGAAAAATAAACATGAAAATAAATATTAATCCACTCCCTCTTCTATCTCCATTCCACTTAGAAACACAATTCATTTTCCTCAATCTAATTATAAGCAAAATAAGTCCTTTGAACATGATCCTGAAATGCTTGAAATGTTTAGAAATATTGAATTCAACATTCCCCTCTTAGATTCCATAAAACAAATCCCTATTATTCCATGTTTCTTGTGTACTTTTTCACCCACAAGAGGCAACATTGAACCTTTTAAATTGTTTCCTTCAAATAGTATATTCCTATAAAGTGCAAAGATCATGGGACCATTACGGTTCCATGCCAAATTGGAAGTTCAAACATTGATGATACACTCATAGACCAAGGATCCTCAATTAATGTCATTCCCAAATCCATATTCTCCTACCTTAGTCTAGGTCACTTACATCAAATGAGTTATGTCATTCTGTTATCTGATTGAATCACTGCTAGTCCTGAGGGTATAATCGAGGATTTCCTTGTTCGTGTGAATGATCATAACTTCCCTACTGATTTCTATGTCCTTGAAATGTAATGTGAGATGAACTCTTCTTTATCTCCCCAAATTCTAGGAAGAAAATTCCCCATGACTGATAGAACCAAGATTCATGTCCATTCATTCATCTTATCCATGGAATTTGTTGACCAACTAGTCATGTTCAACATTTTCCAACCCATGCGATACCCAGCTGAGGACCACTCTACATTCCTAATCCATACTTATGGGGATACTTTTAAGAGTCAATTGAACACAATTCCATCACGTTCATATTGTTCTAAAGAGATTGGATCTTGTAAAATATGCACCATGATTAAAGAATTAATAAATGATAAAGTTTATATAAACCTCTCATTAATAGACTTCATTACTCTAAAGGATCTTCAAAACTTATTGGAATACCATCACAGCTCTAAAATACTATTCTCCAATTTATATGGTAATGGGGAAAATGAATAAGAATGTTAATTTTTTAATTAAAATCAGATTATCCAAATTTCTTCATTTCCAATCCATGATTCTAAAAATTCTATTATATGTGAGATGAACCCCAAAACAATGAGTTTTTATTGTTCTTATGGGAGTGAATGTTGTGAGATTTGTTCTATAATTAATAAATAGATCACTAGTGATGTTGAAATTGACCATTATTTGGCGAAAAACATTGATATAATTGATATTGAATCACTTATTCATTCTTATGACTCTACTGATCCACATTACTCTACATTGGTAAGTGATGAAATAAATGCGTAAAAAAAATTAGGATCTCATACTCTAGTTTTGTGTTATTTTATCTTTATATAAATGAACCATCATAATTCACACATCTTCCTAAATTTACTAGCATATAAAACCATCACTTTATGGATAAAATAATTCCTCACGTTGAATACCAAAGGGAGTATAGTCATATTCTCCTTCCACACCCATTGAATTGCAAGCGATACAACAAATAAGGGATGAAATTATCCCATGAATCATTGGGAATACCAATGGAAATGTTTTTCTTAAATCACACTATAGTAAGGATATTAGAATGTCCACCTTCAGACCATGGTTAGTCCAATGCAACTGTCTAACAGTATAAAAATAAATTTAGTGCTTCTTTGGAGGGAACCCTTGTTTTCTTTTAATTTTATTAAATTTTAATTTATTTTTAGTATTTATTTACATGAATAATGATTTTTCATTTTCAGGCAACATCCAAAAATCTTAGAACCACATAGACTTCCATTGGATCCCCAACTTCTAGAGTATACCCATGACCGGATGGTGACGGTGACCCACCAAATCCAAAATAGTGGGCACCTCTTTACCTTTAAATCTATCTTCCTCTCCCTCCCTCATTCTTTATATTCCACTCTCTTTCAGTTTTTACCACTTTCCTCATCACACTTTTAATTTAATATTTCTCTTTTTTATGGGTGTCTTTATAAAAAACTAAAAAAACATAAAAAAACTAAAAAAACATAAAAAAATAATTTTAAAAAATATATATGAAAAATAAAGAGTCATACTTACTCACTGTCCTGTTTTAAATTTTTTCCAACCATTTTTGGGAGTCAAAAGACATTATTTCATCTCAAAAATCTTGTGTTTTCATCATATACTTGGTTAAATAATATTGTGTCAAAACCAATAAATTTTGAATGCTCAATTTTTTATTTAGAAAATAGTTTTCCCCAACCCTGAGGAATAACATTATCTTTCATGTCAAGGGGACCTATGAACAACTTTTCAAAATGTGTGTTTTTATCACCGCTATTTCAGGGTATTGAGTTTTTGGACCTTTGAGATGAATTTTATACTTTGGTGTGCATTAATATTATAGATGCATTTTCTGAACCACAAGAGAATCACAATAGCCAAATTTCCTCCCATTTCCCTTATATTAATCATAATTTTGAAAGCCCCTTCGAGCCTATGAAAACCTTTTTTTGATAACCACACTACAAGTCCAATACCTTTCCCACTCAATATCAACAAGTATTTTCATAGAATATTTTTTTCTTAAAATTTATGGGTTGGGGGAATGGATTTCATTTGTTGGGTTCCCTTTTATTGATTTTCAACAAGTTATCATATGGTTGAGGGAAAGAACCCATCTTATTATGGGGGAGCGGTTTTCATTATCTATGTTTTGGGGAATGTAATATACTTTCATTTATTTAATTTTGTAAATTTTATTGACATGTGTTCAAAAAAATAAAAAAAAAACATATCAAAAAGGAGAAAAAAAAAGAACAAAAAAAATTGCGGTGTTTCATGGGAGGTCAAAAATCCCACTTCCTCAACCATTTATCTTGGTATAACTATTACAATTAGTGTCGTGAGAAGATAAATTATCGGTTTTTATATGAGTGTGAGATCTTTTTCAACTTCCACATTCAAAATAAAGATGAAAAGAAAATATAAAAAACACTTATGTCATTGAATGAAATTTTGTTTTTTGTAAATATTTCATCTTCTAATCCCCTTAAAAATTTTCATCCTCTCTTGTTTAATTATTCACAAAATCATTTCCTTTTAAATTTGTGTTGTCATTTTCTTAAATGTTTCATTTCAAAAAAATCGTGCATTATTTTACCCATGTATGTGTTTTACCCATCTACTTCTCTCCCTTTTACATTAAATCCCTACCGTCCCGTAGCCATAGAACCCCCCACATAAAATAACCTATTGATTCTTGTTCACATTAGGATTGGGATTTGAAGCTGAGAGATATTACAACCTCTATAATTTTTACTTGTGGTTGGTTAATGAGTGAAGCTCCATAAATTAATTTTAACATCTTGATAGGAGTATGTTTTGTGTGTCGCCGTTTTCAATTTCTAAATTTGGGCATGAAAAACTGAATTTTTTTCTGAACATTTTTTTAGTATTAAATTGTGGTGGAATTCAATATGGATGTGTAAAATTTTCTAAATCATCCCTGAGTGTGGAAAAACAATTTTTTAATATTTGTTGATGAGGGAAATTATTTTGTAATATTTGTTATATTTTTTGCACATGAGGACTTGAAAAACACTATGTGTGGGGGAGTTGATGTAATTAATATTTTTATAAATTGTTATATACACTCATTACATATTTTATATGAAATTTGTATAATTTGTGTGAAATATTAATGTTTAAATATTAATTATAATTTTTGAGCACTATTTCAATTCATCCGGATTCATGAATGTTTAATGTTTTAATAATAATTATCTCCCTATTTATCATTATTTTATGATTCATGATTTTTTGGGTTCCTAAATCAAATTAAAAAAATTCAATATATGGAACCATTTGACAAATTTTCCATTTGGAGGGTCATATGGTCCACACAAGACAACCCAAAGAATCTCTAATGAAACTGGACCATCCATGATGATTGAGTTACTGGTCTAAATCCTAAATCCCAATTTTTATGAAAATACACCATATGTTCTTCATTGTCCAAAATAATCATGGTGAAAAATTTGAGGGTTTAACTACATGAAAAAATGGCCGAACTGATGATTTGAAGTCCAACCCACCATTCTGGAAGGAAATAAAAACATCTACACTATTCATCACATAGCTCATGATGTAATAATATAATCAAGCATAGTGTTATCATTGTGAAATTGAAGATTTAGGTGGTTGAGAGTTTTAAAAAAATTAGTCAGATTTGAAGGCATATTTTTATTGATAAACCCATTAACATTTCAGCCTTATAAAATGTATGTATTGAAATGAAAAAATTAACATAGTTTAATAAAACCTGCAAAACTTTGCCTCCATAACTCCAAATTACTAAAAATATTAAGATAAGTCAACCAACGGTATTATATACAACGTTTAAGATGAATATATCTCGACATTATGCTGTTTGGATGTCAAAATAGTCAATCCAAGTGGAGGAGTAGTTTTGGAATGCAATTATTACACCACCTTGGGCTATAAATACATCCCCTACTCCCCTTTTAAATCTTGTATCATTTTAGAATATAAGAGAAAATGTTTTCATGACCAAATCCTTGAAAAAGGCTTTGTAGGACCTTCCATACTCATTTTTTCACCTGATATACCCTTCGTCCTCTCTTTTTTTCCTTTTACATTTGTGTTCTTCATTATTCTAATAATGTAAGGCTTCTTTTTTAATTATATTTTAACACATGTTTCATGTTCAATATTTTTTTCTCGTCCACCTTCTCTAGTTTTATATCAATGTATTTAAAATGGTTTAAATATAGTTGAATCCCCTTCTCTTCTTTTGATTTCTCATTCAATCTGATTTTCTTTTTTAATTATCATCATTGTTTGTGTGTGTGTTCGATGCACCACTCTTTTCTTATCCCATTCGTTTTATTATGTATTTAATTTATCATCATAATGATTATAAAAATATTATTAATCGTTTAAATGGATGAGTAAATCTCTCATTGGTGTGAGTTATAAGTTTTGGATCTTAATCAATTGAGATCTTTTTCTCAATGAGTATTCTTTGATTTAACATTTTGTATCTTGGACCTAACATGTCATGAATTATTGAAATATTTTGTCTAACATATGGATTCCATGGATTATTGAAACCATAAATACATTACTACAATCATGTAATGATTTGGATTATAATACTAGTTATGTTAAGGATTGGATTTAATCCCTAACACTTATGATTCCAATCAACATCAACTTGTGACATGGGTGTTAATTTAATTCAATACTAAGCAAGGCTCAAGGATATCACAAGAACAAATTCCTAATAATGAACTCACCCCAGTATTTATCAAATTGTAAAATCAATCTTAATTCGACATAATCCATAAATTATTTCATAAGATCTATAAAAAAACCCCCCAAATAGAATAAAATCATCTAAAAACTGTCGATAATTAAAAAGTATCATCGATGAGGATTCGACCCGAGTGCTGTTATACAAATTAGAAGAGCACCGAAACCCTGACCTTTTGATAGGTGACAATCGGCCTTGATTTTAGCAACCTAGAGAACCTATGAAATAAATGTATTCTAATTATGAATTAGACCCTATATGGAATGTGCCCTATGAAGTAATAGTCTTGACATGAGGTGTTTGGTTTTAACCACGTGGAGTCTTCCTATGTATCATTTTTGAAAGGGAATCAAATCCAACATAGATTATTTATAAGGAACCTCACCTATAGAGATTCTAAAAATTTATTTCATAAGGGAGTATGATCCATTGAGATGATGATTTGTGGATAATTCACGAAGGGGATTTATAATAGAATGATCCATGAATTATGTATTATCTCATGGTGATTTGGATGTGTGTTTAGAGACTACCCCTAAGGAAGGGGACCAAAGGATGAATTATAGGGATTACTCGTATTGAGGATTCCTAGTTAAATTGGGGTTTTTTTGTTATGTCTCTCTTCTATGAAAGGTTTCCATTGAGATTGTCCATTAGGTTAGAGTCTCATCTACCCTGGTTATGGGGTTCTTTTAGTTCAATCCATCACATGGATTATGTGGGTGTCATGATCACCACTGATCTCTATGCTCTTGTGAGTCATTCTTGGTGTGAGAAACAAGTGTTAATAGAAGATTCAGAAAACCACACACTTTTCCTCCTTCTATTGTGGATGAAGACATGGTGATGTTGGAAGAGGTCGGGGTTATGGAACCTCCCTCTATTTACATAACCCTTATGATGGAATGATGGTGAAGGACACAATTTTAGAGAGAATCAATACTACAACATCATACAAGAATGGATTGGGTTTTACTCTGGGTGGGATGACATAAAATTGGTCAGATATCATGGGAGGATGATTTCATTCCATGTGAAAAGGACATTCAATCACAATAATAATCATCCCTACTAGTAAAAAGAGTATCTGGGACTTAGATATGATAAGGGAAGTAAATAGTCCTAATCCATGTATCTAATACTAGAAAATTCTTGACATTGTCTATAAGGTAGGGGTCCTGATGACCATAGATATAAAAATAATCATGTTTGGTGAGGATATTAACCCTTTTCTAGGACAATTTTGAGAATCCTATGACTATAAATTTACAAATCCAATTGGGAGACATGCTGGTGTACCTTTTCCCATCGTTATGTAAGTATGGAGGTCTTGTTGGAAGTATCATCTTTGTCCCTTTCAAACAAGGGATCCAAGGAGAGTGGATCCCTACCATAGTTGGATTTTGAAGATAGTTAAAAGGGTGACTCGTGTAGGTCCATGGAGCAGGATCATGGTGTAGGTATGTCACACCGGTGTACCGTACAAGGCCTAGGAAGAACTGAATGTGCTTCGCGCTTGGGGGAAAGGCATGCATGTGCTGGATATGCCTAGGGAAATAGGCCACTAAGGATACAACACTCAGGTGAGGATTTATAAAAGGATCCCTGGGTCTCCAATTGTTTCCCAAAAAGGGTCTCACATAGGTCATTGATATTGGATAGGGACCTTGTATAGGTGGATTCCCCTTAGGGGATAATGTTCCACGTGTAGTTATTTATGTCTATAGACATTTATAGTACATTGATCTTGCTTATCCCATTTAATTATATGTTCTATCATGTATTAAAGAGCTACCTAAGAAATTTTTGGGGACATGGGTGAATGCTTTCCTCAATGAGAGATCCATGGGTTCTTCCAATATTATAGTCCTTTAAATGAAGAGCCCTAGGGTTTTATTTATAGAAAAATATAGGACCCTGGGTGACGGAGATTTTCTATATAGGCCCATGGTGTAGGATTCTAGCACAAGTGTCCTTCACATGGTTGTCTTTAACCTATGCCTCGTGTAGTGTTGTTGTGCGGCCTATTTAATGCGTAGATGTCTATGTGCATATATTGGTTTTGACAAATCCCATGATTCTTCAAAAGTCCCATTAGATCTTTATTAGACCTATGTTACATCTAACAATATTTTCATCTTCCTTGATAAAAAGGGAGTGTAAAAAGTGTCCTTTAAACATTCTAAAATAGGATTGATAGAAACAGTTAGGAGGTACACTTTTCTTTTTAATGATTTCATGTGGTAATTTTTTGGGGAGACGTAGGGTGTCAGTGGGGGCATATATCAGTGTTTCTCTTTGTCACTTCAAATACACAAGGAAGAGTGATCCTTCCACCCACTGAGATGAGTTTTTTATGTTGCAATGAAAACTGTGCAGGCGAGTCACTATCACCCAAAGCAGATAGTATCGAGGTGTTGTGAATGATTCCATTATAATTGTTCGTTCAGATCCATATCATGAGGGAAGTTGGTAGTCATAAGGCTTGGTAAAACCCAGTGTGAGAATATGGAGTGACCTTCATTGTTCATAAGTAACCTCATGTGCTCGCTTCCATATTTTATGTAGGATACTTGAGGAGGTAATGGAGTAGTTTTTCATCGATTCAAATTTTTAGGAAGTATGGACATATACCCCACTAAGATACATCCTTGATAAATGATTCAAAACTGTGTGGGAAAATCAGTTCCGCCCAAAACAGATAGTGTAAAATGTGGTGGATGAGTTCCTATAACCATTATGTTCAAGGTCAGTTTTGTGTCTTGATAGTTGTTTTATAAGGCCTCATAAGACCCAGTGTGTAAACATGGGAAACCATGTTTGGTCTCTATGTGGTGGAGGAATTTTCTTGTGGTGTTGAGGTTTATTTGCGTGGCCTTGCATAATGGTATATCCCATGGATGTGTTCTTGATGGATTTTCATTATGGTGGGGAGTGTGTAAACATTATAATGTTTGGAATTGGCACTATTCACGTGGAATGATGGAATGTTGAGGTGGTATTTTCCCTTGGGTGTCATGTTGGTGTTGGAATATACTGTTTAAATGTGGTTGAGGTCTCTTGGGACTCATTTAGGTTAGTTATAGACTGCTGAAGGTTGACCAGGGTGTTCGACGATGAGGTATTATGTTTGGATGGATATATTTGAGGGTTCAATGCAATCTGGATGGAAATCTATCACTGAGATTCGTAAACCCTATTTTTTTTCTGGTGTGGGTTTGTTATGTGTTGTGTTCTAGTCCCTTAGGTAAATTTTGTGTTTGTATTTTGGTGTTTTACACCTATCGCAACAAAATAAACATATGCCACTCATTACATGGTGTTGACCTTGTGGTAGTTGGGTAGTGTGTGGCCACGCTTTGCAGATCACTTCAGTTCATGATCATGGGTAGAATGGGAACCCGTTGTTTCCTTTGTGGCGGTATTATAGTGTTTTGGTTCCTCTTGGTGCATGTAGGTTACAACACAAGAACCTCAAGTGAGATTACTGGAATGGGAGGTGTTGTAGAAATCTCGTGTCCTTACCCATGTTCCTAGGGTTTATCTTTTTGGTGAAAAAAACATTAAGGTGGGGAAGATATATTGAATCAATTTTTCCCATGTTATTCATTTAAATATTATTTTGAATATTTCAATACCTCGGCACAGTGTTAGCGTAGGAATCTGAGGCCTAGAGAGCCTCAATGCAGTGATGTTAAAAATATTAAATATATTGTATCACAAATGAATCATTTCTCTTGATATGTGAAAAACTAAAAATCAGAGTCTCAGACCCGATTTATGAGATAGTGATTTGGTATATAATTTCATTTTTACCCTAGGATCAATATAATCATTTTCAACGTTGAGCATTGTGTAAGTGGGGAGTCGGGCCGCGGTTCTATGTTGATATTGGTTTAATAAAAAGAAAAAAAATATCCAACTCCCTCTTCTCCCTTTGATGAGAATGTAAGAGGAGCATGACCTTCCCCCCAATACCCTTCTTTCTCTCCCATTGACTAATGGATGATCCAAGGAGATGAGGTGTTTCCAGATCCTATTTTTTACACTAATCATCACCGTATTGAGAATCAATGTGCCCCAGGCATCGTTATTCACCCACAGCGTTGTTGATTCACCAAAAAGGTATGTGGTTTTTTGAATTCACCTGGATCCCCCTTTGTTTCTTCTTTTAAATGTTTTGTTTCCCTTAGACGATTTATAGGGACCCATCATTGGTCGATCTATGTGTTTTGGGATGTTCGAGGGTGGTCTAGGGGGTTTGTAAGGAATGTTGGATGGATTTTCCCATTTACAGTATGTGAAAACATGTCATACATGCTTTGTGTTCTTCCAGTTTAGCGAAGATGATGATTTATGGTATTCATGCCATGTACTGGGGTTACATTCCATATAGGGACCCTTGTCATGTGTTCGGGAAAATGGACAATTTACCCATGTAAAAGTACATAGTTATGTGAAACAACACGACCAAAATACATCGACATGGGGTATGGTATGTGGTCATAGGAAAACCACATGGCTATGTGGAAATTAATCCCTATCAAACCATGTATAATGGGATGTAAGGCATGTAAGTAACATGGATGGTTAGTATGTGTGAAGGAAAAAACATATCTATGGGAAGGGGTCAACGGGACCTGGCATGTACCTCCTCTACACGTACTGTACCCTTACATGGGTTTTAAATCGATGTAGAAAGAATACAATTCCATGTTCTTGGGAGGGACCACACTCTGTGTGGACCCCATTTCAGACCATGTACTCCTTGAATATCTTCTTGAGATTATCTAGCTCATGTATCTCCTCCTTTGAAGCTCAGATTCAGGACTGCGGTGTGCCTATCTGAAATAGATTTCCACATCGAACACAATGGTGTACATGGTTTTATCCTCATAGATGTGGTGTGTAGGAATTGTTGTGTGGGTCATTTGTGTTAGTGATTCCGTGACCATAATGGTTTAGTGGTTCCCCATGTTTCTTGTTTGTGATGTTTACACTGGCATGGTTGATTGGGCCCCCTGGTTTCCGATGACGATATCTAGACCAATAGGGTTGAGTGGGTCCCTTGGTCTCTATTGATGATTTTTAGACAATTATGACTAAATGGGTCACCCTGTTCCTTTTTATTGGAGGATTTCTATTTCATGTCCTCTACATTTGATTACGAGCCCACTTTAGATTAATTGTGTATGTGTAACATGGGTGCTTCCCTCCATCCGTGTGAGTTGTATCAATCCACTTAAAGAGTAATCTTGGTGGGCATGAAGAATTTTTCATCCCAAGAGGCTTGAAAGTATCCTCTCGTCCATTCATAATCCCCTGGTTGGGTTCCTGAAATCATTGCGGCAAATATTTACATGTCCATTGATCCTCTACCTCAAATGTTTTTTCTGTAGTAGAATGACCCCTAGTGATCCCTAGGCATAGAACCTCTATCTAAGTGTCAAGATCTTATCATTCCTTTTATGATATACCATGATGTCTTCACCATGAATAAATCATTGAATTTGAATGACCGTCTATATAATGGCATTATTCCCTTTCTTGGAGAGCTATTTGTGTATGTTGTTCTATTTGGGGTTTGTAGTGCCCCCTATAATATCCTAAGAGGGATCCCCTACTTACGGAGTGGGAGTTGGTTTAGTCACTGGAAAAATTCTTCCATGGAACTATACATCAAGCTTTCCCTCACTTATATGTACCATAAGGATTGGCTAGGATTTTTTGTTGGCTCCCTTTCCCGATTTAGCGACATCTCTCGGTTTAGTGTCATCTCGGGTGGTGAGGTTTCTTTGTCAACAACAATCTATCAGTGTTTTCCCCCTATCATTCATCCTGAAATTAGGGATTGTTATGATCTTGGTGGGTCTGCACTAAGGTAGGATTCCACCTTTGGGCCTCGAGGAGGACAATGTTGTTTCTCATGGGGTTGGTACTTCATGGTACTATTGCGAGCAATACATTGAGACAACAGGTTTGTTATTGTGGATAGTGTATGGTTGATAACTTGATATATAGGGTATTTTGTGGTTATATATGGTTGTGTTATGTGATTCTCCATGGTATATTCCATTTCATTGACATGCCCAGTGCGTTTTGCTGACTATATGAGTATAGTCGTGGATGGTTTGAGATGGACTCTCTCTCTCGATTGGGATCCCTCTGACTGGGTGAGTTTAACTGATTCATGTCACTTAGTAATTTTTGGTTTAGGTTTTGGGTCACCTACTATGTATTCTTATACTCATCCCTACATGGGATTTTCCCGCAAATTATGTTTCTTTTGAACACCATGAGTTCTTCAACGGAGTCCCTTTAGGGCCCAAATTAGTGAGAGAATTGTAGTTGGAATGACTATGGATTTTACCATAGTTGTACCATGGAGCATACCAGTAGAGGATTGAATGTGATCCCCTCTATCTAAGCAGGTTTTATGCTTTTGTAGTTTTCTTTTGGTGGGACTATATTTATTCCTTTTTGAACATCTATTTTATTCTAGTTTGTGATAGATGTATGAATGAATTTAATTTTTCGGTTTTATATATCGTGAAAAAATTTCATGGAGGTCTATGTGGGTGTGTACTTACATGTACCTTAGGAAATGAAATATCATGTGTGTGATAGCCTAATTGTTGATAGTCACCAACCCTTGGTATATTGGAGGTGGGCTTGGGGAGTCGCAGCTCGAGCCCGGTTGGGTTGGGCCATGACATTTTGACATAGGATGGAAAATAAATTCTTGATATTGAGGTATATGGATGAAGATTACATGGGAAAATGTGAATAAAACTTCCCTGAATTTGAAAGGTTTTCACAAAATTGTAATAAATCTCTTAATAGTAAAATTGACTAGTTTTAAATATCATTAAAGTTATGACACAAAAGATACATATCAAATCATGAATTTAAATATTATGATAAACATGATTATTTTGATGAGGAGGTATAAGTAGAGTTTTATAATGTCCACAAATTTTATAAAAGAATTAAGAAAAGGATTTAAATGTTATAGTAAAATGTGAAGAATACATCAAATAAATATTAAGGTAAAAAATAGTGTTTTATGTTTATGATAGGTGTGGTAAAAAGTACCATGGGGAATGTATTATAAAATCATGGAATTTTTTTTGACGTGGAAATTTAGGGCATAGGTAATTTGATTACATGGAAAAAGGTCTTAGTAGTGGTAATAAGTATTCTAATAAGAACATAATAAGGTGTTTTAAAAATAATTAAATGATTCATAAAAAATTGTGTGTTTGAAAAATAACACTAGTTATGGAAAGAAACTAGACTTTAAGAAGAAATGTTTTGTGAAATTTTTTACAACATCTTATGTAGATATTGATCCATCGAATGATGTGGTAACATGTATATTAATTTTTTGTTCAAATTATGAAAAAGTATTATTTTTATTTTGGGTCTGCACATTCTTTAGTTTCCATAAAATATCAGGTAATAATAAAAATTTCACCTCTAGAAACAAAGATATAAATTTTGGTAAAAAATTGGGTATTATTAAGAGAGAATTAATTTAAAAAATAGACTACTATCATATGTGGAATATTATTCCCAACAAACTTATTTTCATTCCCATTAAAAAATTTGATGTTATTCTTGTTATGGATATGATTTTAGTTTATCATGCAATTATATATTTCATAGAAAATGTAGTAATTTTTCAAAATGAGTTTATTTTATATAATAATCAATTCAAAACGTTGATAACATATCGACAAGATGAGAAACTGTTAAGAGATGGAAATCAATGTTACAATTCTATTGTTGTTGAACATAAGGGAATTGTTTTGATTAATTATGACCCAGTAGTAAAATTAAAATCATGATTTTTTCCCTAATGAGTTAATGAGTATTATTACAAATCTTGATGTTGATTTTATTGTTTACTTAAGGTATGATTCTAAGAAAATTTCAGAACCCCATTATCAAATAGTAAGATCAATAATTATTTGAGCCCTCGATTTATCTTTTTACTTGGTGCATAGTCATTTAGATGTTATTTCCTAATAAATATTATTTTTTTATTCATATATAAGCTAATAAATATTCAATGTTGTTAAAAAGATGTATAATGGTTTTTTAATTTGGAATAGAATGTGAGGGTAGATTATAAAATATATTAAATAAGTGTGAAAATAGTGTAAATAAAATACCTTAATCACTATACTTCTCTCTACGATATCTCCCTCAATACTAATTGGATTTATAAGATGATTGTACCATTGGATTCATCATGACAATAATATATTAAGACCCCATTTTTTTCATAGGCATCAAGTTATAATTTCCAAATTTGATTAATCTGTTTTTTGTGTTTAAACTGTTAAATATGGAGATTCAAATGATTATATCTTCATTTAATGTATTTTGAAAATTAACATCTTGTTATGATATTTTTTATATATTGGTAGGATTTCCCCTATAACTTAATGTTGGGATGTGTAAATGTCATTTCTAATATTTTTTGGGTTTCTAAATCGATGAAGGGGATATGTGACTTCTCCATTTAAATATTTTGAAAGTGTGTAATTATCTTGTTTTATCTTCTTTATTTATATATATTTGATTAACATATTTTGAATAGACTATGGAAAAAAAATCGCAGGAATTGAATAAGAAATAATTTGATAACAATAAATGGAAAGTATAATTCTAATGATGGGTAATTAGGTAAAAAAAGTATTAATATTTCAATAATTGAAATTAAAGTTATATATACTTTCGTGAGAAGTTATTAATATAATTATATATAGAAATTGAACTAGAAATCTAGAATTTTATGTTGAAAGAAGTGTATTAATATTATTGATGATCATTCTTGGAATATAATTCATTAAATTTAAACATGTATTAGAAAATTATTTTTCATACTCTCAAATAATTTCACGAGTTAAAGAAATAAATAATTCTCTGTTGTAGATTAATGATAGTTATTATGTAAAATTTTCTAGGATAGTGAATGGATAATCTCATGAATTTTACAATTATTATTTTATAAAATGAGTGTGATCACATGTTATTGTGGTATACTCAAAAAATAATATTGATGACAATTATGATTATAATTTTGGTTTTTATAGGGTTAAAATTAGAATTTATCATTCAATATGAAAATTATATATTTTTATAAAATGATTGTTAGCGCATGGTTGTGCGTAATTGATATATTGGAAATAAAATTCAAGAAAAATAAATTATTTGTCACATGTTTGGAACTTATTATTATTTTTCATGAATATTGTTGTCCTTATAAAACATTATATTTCTTATAGATGATTATAAAATTTTTTAATTTTGTCAAATTATGGATTCGTATTTATTATTACATTTTAGAATATTAATATTCATATTTGAATATTATGATATTTTCATTGCATTCTTCTAAAATTTTATGAATTTTTACCACATATTGTTATAAGATAGTGTTTTTTCAATATTTTTTTATTTTCCATATTGGTTATGTTTAGTTAAGCATGCTTCATTAAATTAAAATGATTATTGAAATTAAAAGTTGTAATATTAGCTAGATAATGAATTAAAAATAATTTTTTTAAATAATTATTCTTATAAATTAATGGAATCAAAATTGATGATTAATGAAAAATTAATTTATTTCTTCTTCCATCAGTTAATGGAATTGGATAAAGAAGATTAAGATAGAAAATCAAATTATTGTAAATGTTAAAATGAATATTAAATAAATAACTTTTAATTAATGTTTAATGAAAATAGAAATGATGCTTGAATTAATGGTAAATAATTGATATCTTGTAATAGATGATGTCTTAGGTTACAAATTTTTGTAACCTATGATAAATAAATCAATTAATCAAATATGTAAATAAAACTGGTAGTTTAATAAATCTAAATGTTTAGGTTTGAGGGGTCTTGTTTTCATATAATGTCTATAAGCCTTCTTTAAGGAACAAATTTCCTTATAACTCTTTTTTTACTACCTTATATTTTTTTGGATATGATTTTTTCTATGAAATTTAATGAGATCCTAATATGGTTGATGGTAAATAATGATAATGGGAGAAGAAGCCTGTGATAGTTATGGTGGCATGAGGTTACGGTGATGATGGTGATATTAGCATGGGATGCAAGATGGGTTAATCTATATAGTGGTGTCAGGGATGGAATTAAGATTTATGGAATGGGTTGATGATGGGATTCGACATTGATGTCTGAAAATATATATGATTTTATTATATTCAACCGTCTTTACAAAATTATTGATGATATGTTGTTATCTATATAATCAGTTTTTAACTGTGAGAGGTTGTTTGATTCTAAGCACTATGAGTAAATCTTTTATGTGGTTGATTATGATTATTTCTACTATGTCTGAATGATTAATAAATTATAAATTAATAAATGAAAGAATACGGTGGTTCATGATGATTTCATTGGTAAGGAAATTCATGAGATTACAATAAAATAATGAGACGTGTTGTTGGTACATGACATACAATATTGAAGAGATAATCATGGAAATGTATTGGTAATTATTAATTAATGGATGATTAAATAATTTATACAGGGCTTTATGATTCTGTGCTTATAGTAAAACCATCCCATAGCAGCGGAAGCTGATTGTCAGAGAGATAATAGTTGTAGTTAATCTTAGAAAAATGTTAATTACCATAGTGTGTTTGTGGGATATATCATATGTTGTAAGTTTTTTGATTTCATATATAACCCCAATATATTTTGGAAGGGTTTCTAACAGCTATTTTACTTTGGGTTGGTGTTTTCTCCAATATCTAGGTGGAAGAGAAATGAATGAATGGATACACCCTCTAACCCTTCCATATTCTCTTTGTAGTATATTGTGCTGGTCTTCATATTGGATAGCTTTACTCATATATGTGTGTAGATGGTTGTGATGTCTTGTGGTTATTTCAAATACATATATAACCAGATATAAATCCAAATAATTATTATTGGTATGATGTCTGTAGGTTATGGAGGCTCGAGTTACATACTTTGTGTATCGGTTGTGATTGCTTGAAGTTTAATACCCAATGTATGATACACATCATACAGGATATGGTGTCTCCTAGAAACTAATCAGTTAATAAATGGAGATGTGGATGGGATGATGTCAAGATGTTATTAATGAGGATCATGAACTGATACTTAGCCAAGGTGTCTTCAGGCTCGCTTCTTTGGAGATAGATGGATCATGATGTTCAATGTTGGGGTAGAGCAGAATACCAATGGGGAAGTGGTAGTGGGGTACCCATGCCATTTTTTAGTTTTATTATATGTTCTCATTTATCTATTACATAATTTGAATTATCCATGGTGAGGCTCGTAAAATAATATTAAACTTTTTTAGGTTTTTATTTAGTTTCATTTTTTTAATCACTAATCATTATTATGATTTGTTAACATTATAAATTGGATTTTGAAGTAATGATCCCTTTGAGAATACATGTCATTATCACCCTATGTGTATATAATTTTTTTTAGGTCAATAGGAACTTGTTGGTGATCAGGATGGATATTCCTAACTCAAGGAGTTGTTCAAGAGCTATTTAGGATTTGAGGTCACTATTGATTAATTTATTTTTGTTTTTTATTACCATTATGTTCTATCAAATTTTTTGACATACCATGTATGTAAAAAATATCTTATTTTATTTTATTTTGAGAAATATTTGTTTTGTGGTTGTTCGATTATCTATTAATTGATAAATTATATAGGGTATTGCCTCTTATTTTTCTGTATATTATACCCTTAATGTTTGTTTCCAATCTAGGGTCTCATTAGAGGAGGGATTCAAGCATAATTATATGTATTCTCTCATTGCCGACCTATGAGGGGTACCATTAGGGGGAGGGGATCATGATAGAGTGGTATTCAAGGCAATGTTAGATAGATAGGATAGAGTTTGGAGTTTCAAACTGGCAAGGATGAATGGGTTGATAGGTAAACTTTTCCAAAAAGCCTTATTATGTCCTATAAAAAATGGATACTAGGTAACACATGTGATTATGGCACTCATACACACCACCCCCTTGATTTTATGCAAGGAACGTCATGTTTACTATATATTGAATGAGAAATGATGTTGCCTATAGGGTAGAGACCTAGGAAAGGATCATGCATCATGCTTATATCCAACTATATTACACTTGTATAGAAAATGAAAAAATGGTTTTAAAAAATAAATAATTATTAAATAACAAACATTAAATAATCATTATCCTTGAATGGGAATATTTTACATTACATATTTTTTAGGAGTGGATCCATGTTGATGTTCTAATTAGTTTTGTGCCAAATAAGATCAACAAATAGTGTCAACAAATTACCCTAGAGAGGAAAACCATGAAGAAAATACATAGTGGAGGACACTCATGGTGTTCCACTACTAGAGTCCTTATAAATCTGAGAGATCCGTTTCAAATCACGGGACAATGTTTTGGTTCGAGGTGGTTATGATAGCCATTAGTTTGAATCATGATCATAGAGATATCACTAGATTTATTTTATTGTGACAAAACTATGTGGGACATATTAACAATGTTGGTTCTTATTCTTCAGAATTTATGAGGATTGACTGCTTTCTTGGGGGGGATGTTTTGAGATTAGTTTTCAAGATGACATTATTTTTTTAGGAATTAAGGGGGAGGCATTTTAGATAATTATATTTCCCTTTGATAAAATATTTCTATGTTTTTCTCTTAATGTTTGATGAGAACATTAACTTTTTATTGATCCTGAAACCCTTAAATTGACATACCCTTAATTTTTATTACTAGGCTTACCATAATTATTAGATATTATCTTTTCAAAATGATTGTAGGGAAACCTCCTCATTCACTTTATTAAACCCACCAAATAAACCCTCGATTCATGATTGTTTGTATCACTCAAAATTTTTGTTTCCAACTAACACATATCATACTTCCGAGATGGTATGCATAACTCATTCCTTGGGCCCGGTGTTTAAATAAAGATATAGTCCTAGGAAAGGTGTTTCTTCGATCTTGTTCATGTTATTCTATTTATGCTCTAATCTATTTCTTGTTTGGTATGAGGGAGCGGTTACTATTTACTCTCTTTGAGGATTCTTGTGTTGTTTGGATAGAGTGTTTATCATAATTTACATATTTCACTCCCTACTCGAGCTCAATTTGTTGAGTTTTTTTTTTCTGTGGAGGGGTTCTTGTATGTATTTCTTTTTTTAATCTGTATATTATTCCCTTGTTCAATTTGATATGGACACTTGTTCATATTAAAGATTATATGGTTTATTATAATTAATTTATTCCTGTATAGTGTTATATTGGTTACTTAATCTATCCCAAATTAAATTATTATAAGATTTATGTTGTGTCTGTGGCCTTTTTTATGATATATTTGTGTCACGGTGTGCTTTCATCCTAAAAATGGATTTATCTTATACTAGTAATGTGTGATATGGAAATCATATTATGAATATATGTAACACTTCACTTATTATGATTCACTATTTTAGGAGACATCTTAAAACCATGTTAGCGAGTCACTGAAACCCAAATAAAATAATATAATGGTTTTGTGGAAGGGTTCATTTTACCTATATACTTATAGTAGCTATATTTACTTTCATTCCTATGATGATTATGGGATGTTATGTGAATTTGACATATAATTCATGGAATTAGTAGAATGCACATGTTTTAAATGGTATATGAAAATTGGGACTTTTTTACCTTTATAGATTTTGCATGAGTGTGCTCCTTGTAAATAAGATTGTTGAAAAACTTGTAAAAATTTAAAGCTAGATAAAATGGATTTTTCTAACCTCATGTTTTGTTTTTTTTATATTTTTTTTCAAATTTGATACTCTTGAATAATAATATTAAATGGAATGGTTTGTGTGATGAAATCCTTTAACAGTGAATTTTAAAAAATTATTTTTTTATTTATAGAAAATGGTATTGAGTTTAAATAATAATTTCATATGGAATATTGATAAAATGAAAAGTTTCTGACAAGTTTTATAATTTTAGAAGAGATAATTTGAAATATGAGGTAAGGGCTTTCAAAAACCCCATTTAAGGATTATTTTTCAAATAAAAGGCATGGAATTGTGAAAAGATACATTATTTTTAAATTATTTAAAAATAATGGTTAAAAAATAGTAAAAATATTTTCTACATGAAATTAGGAATTTAAACTATAAATGATGGATTGAGGTAAAAATAATGTCTATCACATTACTGATTGATATGTATTTTTTGTTGGTTTGATGTTTCTTTGAAAAAAATAAGAAGATTTATTGTACTGAATTAAATTTCAGTACAACCTTTCATCCTCAATATGAAGGATTGAAAATGCAAACAATTCAAATGTTGGATTAATTGAGAAGATATTTTTCAATTGATTATAAATAATGTAGGGATCAATGTCGAATTTTTGTTTATTTTTTTATAATGTCATTTGTTATTCCAATATACATATGGATCCTTTTAAAGAATTATATGGAAAATGGTGTTGGACTGAATTTTGTTGAGATAAAGTCAAGGAAAGAATATTTTTGGACTAAAATTCGTATAATAAATTGATAAGAAGTCAAAAATGATTAATCATAACATGAGGATAGTTTGTATTACGTAAAACAATTATTCATATAACTTGGGAAATTTTTTCTTTGTGGTAGGCAGTCATGTTTTTCATAAAGTATCTCTTTGAAATGAGTTTTGGAAAAAACGATATTTAAGTTCGTGATTCATTGGGCAATATAAAATTCTGGAAAATTTTAGATAAATTTCCTATGAAGAGTCATTAAATCTTATTTTATATTAGGTACATAACATATTTCATGTTTCTTTGTTAAAAAAAATATGTGTCGGATGTGTCTTTTCTGTTGAGACCTGTAGTAGTTTAGTTCGAAGAAAAATAGTCTTTTGAGAAATAGTTAGTACAGATTCTAGACTATAGAGGGAACTTGTTTAGGAATAGAGTGATTTACTTGGTTATGTATTTTTGTGAAACAAATATGATTGAATATGCATCATGGGAATCTAAATATTTTATTTGGGAAAGATAGTTGCACTTTTTTAAGAAATGAATATTGTGAGTATACAATTTCCAAAAGGATGGGATAATGTAACAACCCAAGAAATTCCAAGATAAATACTTTTCATATATTAATAATACTAATTAATTTGATTTTATATAGTAATGTTTATTATAATAATATTAGGTAATTTTTCAGTCAATAGGAAAGGGTTTATTTTTAACTGAAATGGGTATTCATAGGTTATATGGATTTATTTTTAAAATAAATATTGTAATGTTATATATTTTTAATTTCAAAAAATTAAATTATTTTTTTAATTCATCTTGTTAAAATTATCTTAAGATGGATTTTTCAAAATTTTCAGAAAATTTTGAATTTTCAATTAATATTGAAAAATACCGATTTTATCAAATCTTTTCATTTTATTTTCATGAATTTATAAAGAAAAATTATATTTTTAAATTTTTTCATAGAAATATTTTTAAAATTATATTATTAATAATCATATTTCATCCTTCTAAATTAATTTTATACTATACTTTGTATAAAAATATTTTTACACATAAAAACACATTTTTATGAAAAATATATTTCATTTCATTTTATTTTTAATTTTAAATTATATTCTGATACATTTATAAATTAAATATTATAAAATATATATAATATTTTTAATCATAAAAAACGATATTAGGTAATAATTTAAAAATAATTTTTTTTTCATAATGAATAGAAAAAATAATAAAAAATTGTTACCACAAATAATGTTAAAACATTTCTACTCACAGTCAAACATTAGTGATAAGGGATAAAATGACCTAAATTTTTTCTAAATTCTATTTTATAGATATAATTATAACCTATAACATGTTATTTTAAAAAATGGTCAATTTTTGGGTCATTTTCCCTGAGTAATACATTAATATATTTTATTCTTTTTTAAAATTCCAATTCTGTCCTCTCCCCACTTATAAAGAACACCCAATCTCCCCTCATATACACTCGTGAAGAGACATTTGGTTCAAATAATACCTAACCAAATTCCATCCTAACATCCATACCCCCGTCCTAAAGTCCCTTTATTGATTAAAAAGTCAAATTAGGAAGGATTTAAGTATAAACCTAAAGAGGTTATCTAATGAATATATATTGCTCTTAACCAATGATTTTAGTTTTATATGTTCTTATACTTATTTCATAAATTAATAAAAGATGTGAAAATAATAGAACTAGTAAATTCTATATATTTATATTTTTATATATTAATTTTATAACCTATATCATTTTCCTTAATCCGTCAAATGTGAAATGAAACTATTTTTCATGTGCACGTCAGACTACCTCCATGTGAACCAATATAATTTGTTTTCTTTCACCTTCTCTCATGGATAGTTAAGATTATGGATTTAATATATATATATATATATAAATTAATATAATGAAAAATTTATCATTCTATAAATATAATATATCATCTTCCTTTTAACATTTCATCCATTGAGAATTGATAATTTTGTTCATGTGTACGTGTGGATTACCACATCTATGGAGAAATTTAATTTTTTTTCATGACCACATCACATAGATACTACATATATGTGTATTTAAAAAAATAATATTATTATTGTGATATAACCATCATTATTTAAAAATAATATGATATTTACCTTTCCCTCCTGCTCTCTGAAACATTAAAACATTTTTCATGTATATTTTCAAATTGAGGTCTCCGTGATTGTAATTTAATTCATTTTTTTCATAACCATATTTCATGGTATGTTTTAAAAGGATAATTAATGTTTTAGAATTAGAATTATTTACTCATGACCTGTACCTCGGGGCCCTTTCCATGACTACCCCAAACCCCCTCCCAAAGGCCAGTGGATGGCGAAAAGCACTGAATGTGTCGACTATAAGTGGGAGGAATTTTCATTAGTACTTGTATGCACACACACATCAAACCAATACCCACACACTGAATGAGAAACATGTATACTAAAATAGAGCTAAGTACAAGTACAACTAATATAAGTGTGCCATAATAAAAACCAAACAAATGAACTGAAAATAGCAAAGTACTAAAAGGAAACTCTGATGGTCATCCACTTAAAACCCCACATGATTGTGGGACTAGTGAAGTTATTTGAAGCCAAAGTAGAATGTCATGTCTACCTAATCTTATTGGGCCCTTCCTCATCCCAGGACACCAAGTCCACCATCGTAGTGTTTATCGGTCTAGTCTCCCTGAGTACCTCTAGGTCCCGATCCACCAAATTCTCTATTGAAACGATGATCATCTACAAAGGACACGACATGAGTGGGCGGAGCAAATATAGGAGTGTGTAACACGATACTCAGTAGGGACCCCAAAACAGAAAGGAAAGTCCATAGAACAATCCTCAAAGAATAGAACAAAGCACTAGATAGCTCAAAGTAGGAATACATTTAGGGTAGTGATAGAAGAATCATCTTTAAAATCATTGCACACCTCTTCTACTAGAGAATTCCTCTTCTATAGATTATAGTGGTCCTTCCATGTTATATTGAAGTGATTCCCAAAAACCTGGGATTTCTTAGGTACACCTCCTCATCGCGTATTGTGGGTCTGTAAAGTCGCAAGGAAGTGTTTGCCATAGTTGAGTCACACAGTGTCAAAAGTCAACAATCTTTAGGTCTCATCCAACCTTAGGGTTCTATTCACAGCATTCCTCAAAGAAACGCTACACATTCCATTCTTCTCATCTCAACATCAATGAAATCCTCATAATGGAATGCCAAAAGATCCACCTCGTCAAGAGGGTTCCAAACCCGAAAAAATGTCATCAATCAGACACCCAGTTTTCAGGTTATTGGTGTTTTAGTAAATAAGGGATGGTTGAATATTGTTCTATTTTGACCTAGTCAGACCGAACCTAATAACATATCTTGGGGGTCCCATATACCCTGGTTTTGTTATGACTAACTCAACCCAACCTCGTTCTAGTCTGGGTCAGTATGATCTGGCATGGCCAGTGGGCCAGGCCCAAAGGGCTTCGCTGGGACTGGCACGGTTTGGCCGAGGGTCCAGCATGTCAGGTTTCCTAGTGACCAGGTCTCATCCATATCAGCCCGATGGGCATGGGTTGGGCCTACTGGCTTGGGTCTGGTTAAATAGGCATGGGTATAGGCCAATGGTGATGGTCTGGCTTGCCAGCACGGGTCTAGAACCCTAGGTCTTGGGCATAAACTGCTCTTGCGGGGCCTATCTGCTGGGTGCGTGATCAAACTGACCTACAGGCTGGTTGTGCGGCCTTCCAACTTAAAGACTCTCTACATGGGTGGCCAGTGGTGTGCTCTTGGGACGCGGTAGCCAGCCGCCTCCCATCACTACTGGCCAGACAGATGTGAGGCCTTCCTCCTGCTGTGGTCCAACAACCACTCCTGCCAGCTAATCCCGATGGCTTGGACTCAGGCCACCCTTCCACACGGCACCCACCTAGCGATGCAGCCTTTTTCTTCCATGGTGCACCGATGAGTGAGTCGACAGTTCCTTTATCAGGCCACAATAATTGCTCTGGGAGTCCATTTCTCATTCTGTCAGTGCCAGAGGTCATTGGGGAATGTTATTCTTAATACGATGGTCTCAAAAACTGCTTGTCACGGCACTGTAGATTCACCATCCACCTCTCAACATATTATAAAAGAAAGATAAAATAACTTTTTAAAGTAATTTTATTAGTTTTTTGAAATTTCCATAAATTAAATTTTCCATTTGGCCCTTTCCGGTCAAAGTTAAGTCCATCGTAGGTGAATCTCGATGTTTTTCATTCAACGGTACCCTCCTATTTTTTATCTAAGAACTTGTTAAAAAGTTAGAAAAACCCTTCTCAAAAGTTTACTTATTCCTACATAAAAAGATCCAAATTCTGTTCAATGACCACTGGGCCTCGGATCACATGTCATCAAAGCATGTGGTCTAATAATAATTCCATATAATTAAAAAACTTTTTTTGATTTGTGAGACCTTACATTCTCCCCACATTAGGAAAATACATCCCCGGAAGACAAAACAAAAACTAATCAAATATATGGTTGTACTGAGCACAAATATGAGCCTCCCCTCCCATGTTCTCTCCTTGAGTTCCTTGTGCTACCACTGAACTCGCACCAGAGGAATTGACTAACCATATAGGACCCACAATTATTGATCCTCAATCTCCATTGGCAACTCCACAAATGTCTCCCCATCGTTAATTTCAAGCTCACCCCAGTCGATGACATGTGATGGATCATGTATGTACCTCCTCATCTTGGACACCTAAAAAACACCATGAACTCGGTTAATCAATGGGGGAAGATCTAGGAGGTACGCAACCTCACCAACTTTTCTCAGGATCAATAAAGGTTAGATGATCCTTAGAGATATATTGTTTCCCCAACCAAATCCCTATAATCCTCGTTGGGGTGAGACCTGAAAGAAATGCATGATTACCCTCCTCAAACTCTATGGGTCTCTAACACCTGTCTTCAAAAGATTTATGCCTTCTCTGGGTAGCCTATATCCTATCATGAATGATCTTCACCATCTTGGTGGTATCCTATAAAAATTCATCACCCATGAGTGCCAACTCCCCTTTGTATGTCCAACATAGGGGTGATTTGTATGGCCACCCGCACAAGGCCTCAAATAGAACCATGCCAATGGAGGAGTGATATCAATTTTTGTATGAAAACTTCACTAGTGGCTGGTGGATCTCCCAACTACAAAAAATATTAGGGACACTAGCACATAGAATGTCCTATAAGGTCTGTATTGTCCGCTATGTCTGACCATTCTTCTGGGGATGAAAATGCGTGCTCAAATACATATGTGTCTCAAATGCCTCATGTAATCCCTTGCACATATAGGATGTAAATTTAGCATCACGGTATGATATTATCATCGAAGGCATCCCATTATTTCTTATGATCCTCTGGACGTAGAATCTTCCAAAGCCCTCTACCGATCCCTTCTCCCGGATGGATAGGATGTGAGGTGACATTGTGAATCGGGTAATGATCGCCCATATAGAATCGTGACCCCCGGACAAGCATTCTAACCCAGTCAAAGATTTTTCTGGGATACCATCCAATTCCCACTCTGGTACATCGAGTGGATGAGCCATTCCAATAGGATCTCAATTCTCATATTTCACTTGATGATATGTTATGCGTTGTGAAACAAACCCGGCCACCGCTTTTTTCATTTTTGGAAACTAGTACTAACGTTGGAGGTCCTTGTACATCTTCTTCACTCCATGATGTACCACCAAGGGGTGTTCATGGAACTCCCTCAACAATTCCTCCTGCAACATCACTAGCACTATGATGCTCCCTCTGAAAATGATGGCATGATCCCCAGGTATGAAAAATCCATTAGGATCTCATCCTGAGGATGGCTGAAAATTTTGTGCCTTGCAATAAACATACACAATGTATGACTCCCTCACTAACTATAAGAGTGGGGGAGTAACATCCATTGACTGATGGTAAATAGCTCTACCATTATACTGGAAGGATAGATGCATCATGTCCAACTATACCATCACCTCACTTTGCATCTAAAAACAGATCCTCATATTGAGCATGTATACCACCATTTTCCCATTTCTACGAGTATAGACTATATATATGTCATATTCATATATGAACTCTATCCATTACCACTGCGTCAAGTTTAATTCCTTCTTTAAGAAGATATACCTAAGTATCTTTTGGATATATTAAATCGTAAACCATTCACCCAATAAGTAGTGACGCCGCATCTTCAAGGAAAAGACCACTACTGCTATCTTTATGTCATGGGTCACATGGTTCTTCTCATGTCGTCTCAATGTTCATGAGCCATAAGCGATCAATGCTGAATCCTGCATCAGTACACTACCCATTCAGGTCCCTCATGTTTCGTAGTTAACTACATACCCAATTCCCTCATCTAGCTGTCTCGAGATGGAGGCACTATTCAGTCTCATCCTCAGCTGTTGAAAAATATACTAACATTTCTCCTTCTACACAATGGGTTGTTAATCCCATGTAAAATTTGATAAGGGTGCTGCTACTTTGGATAATTCAGGCACAAACATCTGATAGAAACTATCCAACCCCAAGAAGCTCCTCACTTCAGTCACTGTCCTCGGAGGCCTTTAAGAAAGCACCACCAATATCTTCTCTGGATACAATACAACCCCAACCATTGGGATGACGTGTCCTAGAAAGTGGAATTCCCAAATCCAAAACTGAATCTTCAAAATCTCACCATAAATGTAGTACTCTCAGAGTGTATCCACAACTATCTACAGGTGTGTAGTGTATTCCTCCTCCGTTAATGATTACACCATGATGTCATCAATGAAGACCAAAACCAACTACTCATGGTAAGGCTATAATTACTATTCATGAGGCCCATGGAAACTGCTGAGGAATTGCTCATGTCAAAAAACATTACTAGGAACTCATTGTGGTCGTACCATCACCTGAATGTTGTCTTCAGTACATCCCCGTCCCATACCCAAAGCTAGTGATAGCCTGATCAGATGTCTATCTTTGAGAACCACTTCTCCCCCCTCAGCATGTTGATGAGATCATCGATTCTCAGAAGGGGATACATGTTCTTCATGGTCACATAGTTCAGGTGCCAAAAGTCCACGCAATACCTCAAACTTCTGTCTTGGTTTTTTTCAAAAAGCATTGGGGCTGCCCATGGTGAAATGTTGGGCCATAAAAACCCCTTCTCCTGAAATTATTCCATTTGTACCCTCAAATCAAGAAGATCTATGGGAGCCATATGATATAAATGTGTGGATATCATTATCATCATAGGGTATAGGTCAATGAAAAAAATATACCTCCCAATGAGGAGGTAGTCCTAGAACATCATTTGTAAAAATATCCTCGTACTCATCCACCACTACAGAATATCTTGTAATCCTCTCATCCATTAAACTGTGTGTGTGGCTATCCAACTAGTGAGTGATAAGATGCACCCTCCTTTGAGAAAGTCTATCTTGTGCTGTATGGGTTTCTTCTCTTTAGGGAAAGAAGACCTGGTCCCATCTCTCTAGATACAATACACTCTATGCCTAAAACAATCGATCTGAGCATAGACTGTGGATATCTAGTCCATACCCAAGATGGAATTATAAGGCCTCAATGCTTCTACTAGGAGATCCCAGCTGAATCTCTCTCCTCTTAGAGTAATATCACACTTCAAAAACAAGCGTGAAATCATTTTATCCACTCCCAAAAAATTCTATAGATATAAAGATCACCCCAATGGATCCACCAGAATATCCATGAACTGAACGAGAGTTGTGGAAAGGAAGGAGTGACTAGAACCTGTATATATAAGAACTTCCTCCTGGGTACAGAAGACATAGATTGTACCTCAGATTATCTCTAGAGAACCATAGTCAACAGGCTGTTCTACCTGAAGCTATTCTCTCCCTTATCTAATTTCTCTCTGTGGTCAGGGTGAACAACCTGGGGTTGGTGATGGTAACCCTTCAAACTACCACCCAGAACGAGCTGCTCGACCTGCTCCACTGCCACATCCGCTACCCTACGGAGCACCTCTCTCATAACTCTACCTATTCCACGGATTCCACTCAACCGTATTTTGATCATTTATATGGTGGGTCAGGTAGTCACATGCCATGTGTCTTAACCCACCACACGATAAGAAAATCCTAGTTCCCAGCTAACGCCCTCAGGTCTAGGAGCCCCGCACTATAGTCCTTAAGTACTGGATTTGTCCTCTGAAAGACCTGGCCTACTTGGGCCCTCATGTCTTCTATTTGATGCCTTCGGAATACTCTGGCACCTGGGTTATAATGGTTGATTTATTTGTGGGAGCCTACTCTGCCATGAAATTCTATACCAGAAGGGCGTTCTCCAGAACCCCACTTGAGGAGGGATGCTGAGAGACAACATCAATGCCCTGAACTCCCACCTGAGTCCCTGATCAAAGGATCAAGCCCTGATGAAAGGGACTTGTTTTATATCTATCTAGTTGCAAGATAGCTGGGTGAACATCATTGAGTACTCTTCCACTTTCATTCTACCTCTATGTAGGTGAATCGTCTCCTAATTATGCATATAGCTCAATGACGTGGGAAAAAATTAACTCAAAAAAATAAACATGACGTCTTCCCAAGTGAGGGTCAACTCATCATGCATCTGGGTGGTGATGCTCCATAATCTCCCAGTCAATCCCTGAGAAGGATCACTGTTAATATCTCCATCTATCCATGTGGTGTCCTCACTAAGTGGAAGACATGTATCATTACCTCCATCTAGTCCACAGCGAACAGAGCATTAATATTTCTCATAATCCTGCGAGGTCTCTGTCTCTGAAACATGTGTAGTCCAATGAGTCTTTACACATCCTCTTCTGAAACCTCCAGCATTTGATTCTAACCATCAAGTGGTGGTATCAGTGGTGCACCACCCAATGGGGACATCTCTATAAATGTTCCCTGAACAGATGCTTCGTCTCTAGGCGGGTTGTCCTCACGACCTCATATCCGGATCCTAGATGGGTGTCAAAAAACAGGCATCCTGAAATATATCAAGATGGACCATGATCAAAACATTATACCACGTGACCTAAATATTTTTCAAAATAATAGAATTAAACACATATAAAATCAATGATTTCATTTATTAAGTTGAAAATAGTAATTAAAGGTCAGGGTTTATTGATACACCATTCGCCGTACCAGCACTGGACTCCCTAAATCTGAAATTCAAACTCTAAAAACATAACAATATTCCCCCAAAAAAAACTACAGACTCTTAGTCATTGTGTTATGACCAACCACCCACTGATAGAACTTTTCTATGACCCGTCCATCGGGGCTGGTTTTGTGACTTCCCCAAGCCTGCCACCCGAAGGCAAAGGGATGTCGATTATTTCTCAAGGCATAAACATTCATGGGGGAGGCATTTTCCTGAGTGTGTGTACACATGAAAATGCCCAAATAATCCCCACACACTAAAACAAAAACATGTATCACTGAAAAATAACTGACTACATGTAAAACTAATCTAATTTGTCCCAAATAAAAACCCATCAAAATAACTAAAAACACCAAATGTACCAAAAGTAAACTCTGATGGCCATCCATGGAAAACCCCGCTGGATCATGAGAGTAGTGTAGCTATTGGAAGAAAAAATATAATATCTGGTACACCCAATCCTACATGGCCCCACCGGTCCTAGGAGACCAATTCCATCACCATATCATATATCGGTCTCATCACCCTTAGAACATTTGTGTCCCGGTCCACCAAATTCTTTTTTGAAACATTGATAACCTGTATTGGACACATTATGAGTGGGTGGAGCCCGAGTAGGGGTGAGTAATACGATACTCGATAGGGACCCCAAAATATATAGGATATTCCACACATCAATCCTCAAATAAAATCACGAAGCACAAGACATCTCACACTATATAAACATTTAGGGTAATGATAGAAGAATCATCAGTTACGTCATCGAACACCGTAGTTGCTGGAGAACTCCTCCTATATCTTGTATATTGGGTTTTCCATTTCACACAGATGTGCTTCGCACAAACCTTGTAAATATTAGGCATACCACTTCATCACTTAATGTGGGCCTGCAATGTCACACAGAAGTGCTTCCCAATAATCATGGCCAATATAGGTACTCCTCCTCATCAAATATCGTGGGCTTACAAAGTCACAAAAAATTTCTTCCAAATATGGGCCAACTAATTCACATATAATTTCTTTCAATTGGGCCATATTAGTGTCACAATGAGTCAAAAGTAAACTTTCTTTAGGTCTTATCCAACTACAGGGTTCTGTATGTAGCGTGCTTGGGGGAACTACTTCTTAAGCCATTCAGAGAATCTAAAATTCCATTAAATCCTTCTCAGGGCACCCTAAAAGATTCAAATCATTGATGGGGTCCCAATGGTAAATATTACTCATCAATCAGATGCCTAGTTTTCATGTTATTATAATTTTAGTAAATAAGGGTTGATTGGATTTCGGTATGGCCCGACCTAGTCCGACTGACCCGAACAACCCGGCACGGGGGTCCCACATACCCCGGTTTAGTTTCATCTAACTCGACATAACCCAGTTCAGGTTTGGGTCAGTCTGGGCTAGCCTGGTTTGTGGGATAGGCCCAATGCATTTTGTTGGGCCAAACCCAGTTTGGCCAAGGGTCCAGCCTGATGAGTCGCCCTGCAACATGGTCTTGTCTGCCCTAGCTCGATGGATGCAGTTCAATCCAGCCAGCATGGTTTCATCATTCTTGGAACAAATTTGGACCACCCGGTAGGTCCGGTCCACTGGGCATGGGACAATCCAGCTGGGTGCGGGATTGGCCCGGCCCCCTAGGTGGGGGAGAAGCCCACCAGCCTGTAGACAGGCTGCACGAGCGGCTGATGTTGCATGCCACAGATGTGGTAGCAAGCCATACCCCCTCCCTACTGGACCTGAAAATGTGGAGCATTACTTTTACTTCGATTATAAGACCATATTTTCCAGATCATCTAGGTGTCTCTGACATGGGACACCCCTTCACACGATGCCCGCCAGGTGCCGCGTCACCCAGCTACTTCTGTAGCCAGCCGACCACGGTCTCCTGCGAACATAGAATGGCGACAGGCATGCCCCCATCCTCCACCCACATCCGCTGCCACGAGGCCCCATCGGATACATTTGATGCAACAACTGTTCCATTAGTAAGCCAGTAGAGTTTCTATGGCGGTCCATTTTTCATTTTGTCAGTGGCTACGGTCTACGGAGAATGTTCCCTTTACCAAAAAGATCTCAAAACCATCATGTAATCGATTAAGATATTTTCCCACAAAGAACACATGCGAGGGAGGGATTAGGCCTGGTTATTTTTAGCCAAAATCCTCCTTATTAGAAGTTTATAATCATGGGAGGTCTGGGGATTTTAGTACAATCATACAATGATACATCCAACCATGATTAACTAAAATCCCAATAATAGATACCCTCCTGTATCACTGCATGATTTTTGGATCAACCTATTCATTGGTTGATCTTCATTCCTCATTTCTAGAATAAAAATAGGATAGAAGTTTCACTAACTCAACCCCTACCTCATTGACGTTCATTTCCACAACATTACATCCTTGATGTCTCAAGACATCGACGTCTTTCATCCCACCCGGTTTAGTTCTTCGAGGTGCATCGAAGATGTATGGAACTTGTCTATGTTTTTAATTCCTCATTGAAGAGGAATTTCTTCTAAGGTTCTTCATAGAATCCTCACAGTTTAATTCATCATTCCACTAATACATCAACCAAAATAAAAGAAACAAGCGTCCCAAAATTTCTCTTATGTTGTGATGCAACGTCGTTACACTGTTTCATTTATGGAACAACTTCATTATTACATGTCATTAAATCATTATTACACTGCGAGTTAATGATCCATTAATGTTGATCACCTATACACCTTATCGCTACACTGAAACATCTCTATCTGCCACTCAATTGATAAGAAAATAAAAATAACAGAACTTTTTAAAGTTATTTTATTATTTTTTTGGAAAGTCCAAAAATTAACTTTTCTTGTTTGGACCTTGCTGGATGAAGTAATGTTCTTTCTAGGAGAATCTCTTCCTTTTAATTTCAATGGTTTCCTTAGATTTTTGATCCGAGAACTGGTTTAAAAGTTAGAAAAACTTCCTCACACATTTAATTAAGTGTACTTAAAAAAGATCTATATTCTTTTACAGCCTCACAGGGCCTCAGAATCATGTGTCGTCTAAGAATGTGGTCTCAGAATAACACCATATAATTTATAAAAAATCATAGAATTTCTGTGACATTACATATTCCATGTCTATTATTATATAGATGGTGTAATAGTGATCTATTTGACCGTAGTTAATGTACAAATTTTATTTTTTACATATTATATTAATGTCATTAGAACATTTTATGTGGAACAAATTGATTATGTAATTGTATATAACATGGTAATATATAGAAAAAATATAAAATGACTTGAAAAATATTCTTATATAATTAAAAAATTAATATAATTTAATTATTTTGGATGATACAATTTTTTTGATGATTATGAATCATGGTAAGGGATAGTTTTCCATCAAGCCCTCTTCTTTATCTTTTAATGATTTATCATAGAAAAAATTTTCTTCCATGTGAATATTCATAAAAATAATATTTATTTGTATCTATATGGTTATGAATGAATTATAAAGGTAATTTTCTATCATTTTTTACATTCATTATATGGTTTTTAAAACAAATCTTTTTTTGTATTTTCTATAGAATATCGTGACAAAGAAAATCAATGTCATGTTTTAACTTATATAGAATCAATGGTTTTCTCCACCACAATAACAATTAATTTATGATTGGATTACTTTACAATATTTTATGTTTTCTTCAAAAAATATCCTTTTTTACCATTTATCATGGTATATTCAAAAATGGTTTTAAATTGAATGGATATTTGAAAATCCAAAAATGTTTTCTTAGGGGTGTAAATAGTACTTTTATGGGTATGATAATTGAACTGAAATAATTCCTGTATGTTGATAATTTTATATTTCTTGTGAATTTTTTATGATGATGGCCGTGCCTAATATAGATCATGATTGGGGGAGAGTCTAATATAGCGCATGATTATGGGCGATCCCAATATAGCTTACTAATTCATTCAGTAATGTGACATATTTAACCAGTTATGTTTCCCTAAATTGGTTATTGGAATTTACCTGGTGGGTTATTCTATTTTGAATAGTTGTTGTATGAGTGATATGAAAAGATGTCCCATGTTGGATACATAATTTACCTATGAAATAAATGGTTTTTAATAGAAAGATTATTATTTAATATTGTAATCTAATGAACATAAGTGTTAATGTATGTTTATTATAGTTCATAAGGGTGAAATGTATAATTTTTCATTAGTTTTATATTATTGAAAAAAATTATGAGATTTGTTTTGACTTAAATATTTCTTGTGAAATGTTTTATGAAAATATTTTGGTATTGACATTGATTTCTTGGGTAACAATGTGTTTGTTTTGTGCCTAAATTTTATTTTGAAAAAGATAAATTTTTAATAATTTTCAAGGACTAACAGATTTCTTTATTTCTATTTATATGTCCCTTACTAGTTTTTTTCCAATCATGCCATTTTTAAAATCTTTTTATATAATTTTAAGGATTAGTAAGAAAAGCATGATGTCGAGATGAAAATTATGAACATTAAAAAAAAATTATTTTAAATGATTTGTATTGTTGAAAAAAATACTAATTTGTAGTCTCCACTTTATGATGAAATATTTATTAATAGTAGAATGATTACCCATTTCGCTAAAAATTTAATCCTAATGTATCTTTTTGAGTGAAGGAAATTTAATTCTGGTGTAATGGAACTTGATTATGTAATGTCTCATGTAGGGTCCTTATAAAAAATCCCTTTGGACTATCCTTTAGTTGGTCAAAAATCATTCCTACTTAGTTTTCCAGGCTCCTCATTTCCACTCTATGGGTTTTTGTGAAATCCTTAAATTACTAGAAAGAATTACCATAATATATGGGTTATTTTGTCAAATCCTTGAGTGTTCCTCCATGTGGTTTTCATAAAGCATGATACGGTCTCCTCTAATGGATGGACCTGACTAGTAAGAGTTGGGCGCTAAGGTTGAAAACCTTAAGGTGTTGAATGTAATATTTGTCTTTGTTTATATAATTGTTATTCTTATTGATTATAGCCATGCATGTGATATTTAAGATTATATTATAAGTAATTATGATCTTCACAGTTCATGATTTGTTGATGTTGATTGGCTATCATCGCATCCAATTTATTTAAAATTTAATTTATTTAGGTGGAAACCAACAAAGTGTTTTCCACGTGTATTCCATTTATATGAAATCTATTCATATACCAGTGGGAACTATTAATGGACTTATTTCCTTATAACATGTAGATATCTTCGAATGACTTTGGTATTAGTGGCCCTCATGCTGAATCATCTACCATCGAATGATTAACTTTTGATAATCCTTAATGAAATGCTAGAATAAGTAACCATGATTCAATTTTGTGATGAGTAATTCTTCTAGTTATCATCTAGAACCATTTTCATGAACTATATTGTGAATATTCATTCAATTGTTTGATAAATTAGAATACTTACCTACTAATTTGTTGATTCATATTAGGAAAAAATATCATCATAATCATCCTTTCCCGACAATCCCACATTTTGATTGACTATTGAAGTGGGCTCAGGATCCACTCTATTTTTATTCTTTGATTGAGAATCTGAATAAATGAAAAATTACCAGGACCCTTGTAACACCACACACCACAAACTGCATTTTTTTATTAAAGGAGAGGAAACCCAAAGCAAACATGGCTTTAGGAAAGGTACACAACCATTTAAGGAGGTCAAAAATAGTGCAGACCAAGTTGATATCCCCTAATAAACCCCACTCCTTCCGGTTCAATCTGAAGAATACTATATAAACAAACAACATTGTTACCTTGATCTACCGCCATCATAGATGCAAAGCAGTCTACAACTTTATTACCATCACACCATGTATGAGAAAGATGAGTCTTCTTGTTGTCAATCCACCGCCTGTATTTTATAATAAGATAAGAAATAGACCAGGGAGTAGAAATATTACCCTCCATCGAAATGATAATAATAATTGAATCAGTTTCAATTTTAGAAATAGAAATGTTTCTTTGATCACATAGCATAATCCCCATATTCATAGTCTCATCCTCACCATGAATGAAATTACCACTCCAATTAAACACAGAAAAAGTAAGCAAGATGCTTCCACTCCCATCATGTACAACACCCCCTCCCCGAATATAGTCGTCAACTCAAGAACCATCAATGTTCAGCATTAGACACATGTTAGTAGGAAAAAAACTCACCTAGTTTCCAATCCCCATAATATATGGACGATGCATAACTAGATAGATATACCACAAGGAAGGATCATCACTTGAAATTCCATAATACCAAACCAAGTAAAGGAGAATAATTACAGTTCTTATTATTACCAATATTATTGAATAATGGATATCCTCAAAACAATATTTATTCATTTCATTCCTAATGCACCAACACCCTACACTCAATATCAAAGATCTGGAAATTTTTTCAGGACATTCAATATTCATATTATCAAACCACCCTTCATGAAAAGAGGATCTAGTTGGGAATGATTCTGAAAACATAGTAAAACCCCCATAAAAATTCCATAGAGCCAAGTCCCAATCACTCTAAAAATAGATGGTTGGAATCATCCTCCCTATGAGTACTGCATCAATGACATTTAGATTTCAGGTAAATGTCCCTCCTTTTCACATTCCCATCTGTTGAAATAGCCATATTTATAATTCTCCATCCAAGGAAATTGAATTTAGTTTGAATGCTCTTACACCATACCAGATCATTCCAAGAATCATACTGAGCCAAGTAAATATAAATATTCTGAAACTCATTAGAAGAAAACATTCCAGAATTTTAACCAGTAAAAACACATCTATCTTGATCTGTGTTCATCTCAATTAGATCAAAAATATTTCATTGTTCCTTATCAAGAACAACATTAATAAAATTGGGATAACTACAAGATTCCTTGAAAGGAATCATTTTAGTAGGAAAACCTACAAAACCAATAACAGAGCCATCCCAATTGCACTTCCAAAAAAGATAAATCTCCCCTTCCTATAATCCAGTGTGAGTGTTGGAGAATAATTGGAAAAAAATTCCAAATTACATCCCATAAAGGAGAAACATTTCTGATGTCCTCCCTGTATATTTCATCCTATAAGGCCATAATTCTACCCCAAAGAGTGCAGCCCACAACCACTTCACAGGTCAGCTATGCATGAAGACAATGAATTTTATCCCCAAGACTTCTGATGTTATCACCACCTTCCTAATAAGGTCTAGCCACTTTCTCCCAAGATGCCCATTGGAATTTCCAATCAAGATGACTGTCCCAAATAAAATCATCTAGTACCTTATCAATAGACAAAATGAACCCCTTGGGCACATTGCACGTCAAAAGAACATGGATCAGAATGGATGTTAACACGCTGTTGATTAAGGAAATCCTTCAACCAAAAGATAAAAATAAGTTATTCTAGTCAAGAACACAGCTCAGGATTCTATTAAAAATGTTATCAAGATCACTAATATGAATATGTTCAGGAGACAAAGGAGAACCAAGATAATTCAGAGGGAAAGATCCTTTCTACATTTTCAACAGTCTAGATAAAGATAAGGCCTGATTGTAACCACATTTACTAGAAATATAAATACTTCTCTTCTCCCTGTTAATCGATTGTCAACTCCATAAGCAGTAGTCATCCATCACTTTAATCAAACCACCAACCGATCTAACATTACCATTAATAAAAAAAGAGAATCATTCACAGACATAAAATATAGGACCCTTGTAACATTATTGAATTTTAAGATGTAACTTAACCCTAATCAACTCACAATGTGATAATTGGGGTCTTCATGAGGTATCTCGGTTAATTGTATGGAGTGTGATATCATTAGTTTGATCACTTTCATGATCTCAAATTACTGGGAAGTGATTAGAGAGACAAGTATTATTGTATTTAGCCCCACATTTTGGGGTCTTTTGTAGTTTATGATAGATTTAATCCCTAGGTTCCTTCCTTGGAGTTTTTGGGTGGTCTTTTTAATGTTCCTTGTCCAGCTTCTTGTCCAGCCTTGATTTCTTAATCATGTGTGTTTTTCTATTGTATTCAAAGGGACCATTAAATCTTGAGATCAAAATAGAGTTATAATTATTTTTCATTTTCCTTTTATTAGTATCAACAATCTAATTTCATGCCTAAAATTATATCATAATATCACAAAATATAAAATGATGAAAAATTGAAAAAACAAAATTGAATATTTTTAAAAATCCAAATAATTTTTAATCATTACTCCATGGAAACAGAACTATTATTTTATCCACAAGAGGGGTTTCATTAAATACCTCAATGAAATAACATTAAAGAATTTATTAACTTCTATACCCCTAGCTGATTTTTGAAAAAATGTAAGTAGGGATTCTTGGTAGATATTTTGTGAATGGTGTAGAAATTAATTACAAAATTTATGAAAAATTAAGTAATAAGAGATAATGTTTGTTTTGGTATGAGATAAATGAGAAGATAAATTTAAATAAATATAAATCTCGGTTCATGTACTTAGTTAAGTAAAAAAATAGGAATTTTAATTAGATTTTTTTAGAATTGATCTTTAGTGAGGCTCCTCTCTAGTACACATCCTTTATTTTATAAACACCTTTTACAATCTTGGTTACATGGTTATGATTATAATTAGGTATTCAAAACCATTTTATAGAAATTATCAACCCACTACTGATGAATTTGGTGTGTTGTGATAGGGATAAGTAGTTAATTTATTGGAAATAGCATTCCCTCCTATAACAGCATTGTGCGTACATGAGATATGGGGTAGTATTGACATGAAAATGAAAAAAATATAAACAAAAAATCATAGATTACGATAACCTATACTTATATATAATAATTAAATTCTATTTTATTTAAATCTTAATATAATGTTTAATCCCCTCACTCTAGTCATGAGGGGATATATAAATGAATAATGACCTAAGAAGTATCCTTCCAAGAGTCGCAGCTACATGTCTAGCCACAAGGATCTAGTCACCAATCTCTGGTTAATGATTTTTTTTATAATTTTTTCTGATTCCATTTATTTTCTGCTCAAATACAATCTATATTCCACTCTAGTTTTGAATTTTTATTCCCCCTCTATTTCTATATACTTTGATTTTTTTTCTCAGTAAATCTCCAAAAAAATAAAAATTATCTGTTAAATAATAGAGTTTATTTTTAAGTCTTTTCATCTATTTAAATCTAGTAAAACCTTCTAAATTTTGTACTCACACATTTTTTTATTTTTTGGGGCATTTCAAACTCATTAATGGAATGTTTGGCCACAACATGTTAATTTTTGTTAAATTTTTCTTGAATGTCAGCTGTAGTGTGTGGATTGGATAAGGATATTGGTCTTTCAAAATCACATGAACTAAAACCTATGTCTTGGATTATGTAATGAAATGATCATTTATGAGTAAAATTACCTTTTTTAATCACTTATGGATATAGAAAGAACTGTGATCTCTTTTTTAATTATTGGTTTTTAATGATAGTTATGTATCCTCACCATTGATAATATAGTTTTTGAACTGTGATCACACTACTAGTATAAATATAATAATTTTAATCCTTTTGAAAGAGAAAAAAGAAAGGATGGCCTCATCCAGTAGACTCAGTATATATGAAGCTCATTTTTTTGGATCTCAGAAAGAATATAGAATCATTGGTAGTTTCTCTTGATCAAGCCCAAGTCGAGCTTCAACATATTATGCTTGAATGGAGTCTTCTATGGGAGAAGTAAATTTTAATAGATATTACCACCTGGTCGATGTTATCTGAGCTACCCCAAGAGTCGGTCACCATTGAAAAACATACTGTTAGGTCATATGTGGGTGCTATAAGGGGTTATATAACAAGGTATTCTTTACTTATTGTGTAATCCCTTTTATAAATTTTTTTTTTATTCCATCAATCCCATTATTTGAAAATTATTTCATAAAAAATTGATGAATTTGATAAATTGAATATTCTATTAAAAATGGTTTTTTTGAGAAATATATAAATTTTCATATTAATATAATGTTTTTAATAATAATAATTTTTAAAATTTTTTTATATACAATGATTATATAAATTAATTATCTATAAATGATTAGGAAATCAGTTTAGTAAGAGTTATATTTTTATAATATAAAACTGAAAGGGAATTTTTTTAATTAATAGATTTATTATAATGAATTCAGGAATTTCTGAAATAATTTATAATTTAATAAAATATTATTATCAAATTAATTTAATTAATAATAAATGAGTGTGTAATTTTTATAAACTCAAATATAATTTTTATTAAGGGTTGAAAACTTTTTTTGTCAAACCTGATGAATATTCAATAAATGATAGTTATGATTTTAAAAGTGAGTATTCACAAATATTGAAAATTATTTAGAAAAAATTTATATTATTTTTTGAATCATGACATCTAAATTATCAAATGGATAATTTTTCATAATTTTCTAAAATTGTAATATTTTTTAAAAAAAATTAACTACTGTATAATTAACAAATGTGGTATATAATAAAATAATGTCCTTAAAATAATATAATAAATACTATAATGGGTATTAAAGGCCCAATATATGTTTTCCCATTAAAATAATTTAATTTTAGATTTTTTTTACTTAATTTTATAAAGCCTTAGTGAAAACTCCATGATGAATAAAATATTTTATGATTTTAAAATAATTCCCTTGAAAGTGTGACTCACCTCCACATAAACAAATGAATATTTTAATATCATAGTCCCTTAGCCTTCTAAAATAATTTATACCACTCCCCTTTAACAGAAACCATGGTAAAAAACTATGGCATGGTTTGTAGTTTTGAAAATTTTATTGTGTAGGGACCAAAACCAAAATAATAAAGAATTATCCCACCTTTCCTATAAAAACCCACCCAGTTTCCCATTACATTTCACTAAAACCATTTTTTGCTCTACCAATATCTTTACCATACTCCATATATTCCTCTCATGTTTCCCAAAATCTCCTAAGAAGCCTCTCCATGTCTATGGTATCACATATCAAAGTAAGGGATCCCCTCTTTCCTCTCTTCCTTTCAATTCAGGAACCTTGTTTGAAATTAGCCTTTTCAATTTCAATTGGTTGTATTGTAATTCTTTATTTATCACTTCCACACTACCAATTTTATTTTTTGTGAATGATCTATTATTTATCCACCCTCATTTGGAAAATTACCTACGACGTTATTATATAGAAATTCAATAAGGGATATCTCTCTTGTCATTTCCATTCAAGCACATATTTTCTATTATGCATTTTAATTAAAATTTTAAATCTTGGGATATGATGTTCCATGATCCCAATACAGTCCATTTTGTGTATAAATTATGATATCTTCCTTTAACTCTCATTAATCCCCCCAACCTATGACCCTTTAACCACACTCGTTACTATGCCGATATTCTGTACGGGCTTCCTTCCTTTCCCATTTTTATCATAGTTTCCTTATATTGTTACTCCCTTTTATTTTCAATTAAATATGATGGGGTATGTTTTTTTCACCTCCCTCATACTTCCCATAGAATGTTTTAATGATTGTAGACATAGTTATCTCTCATTAATCCCTCTCATGTACACATGTATCCATGCCGGAATTTCGTAAGAGTTATTCCATTTCTCATCTTTCTTCAAGTTTCATTATTTTGGTATGCCTTCTATTTCCAAATTCATTATATTGGTACATGTATCTATATAACCCCCATACTATCAATTTCATGTATATATTTTGAGATACATATTTATCTATCATAAACCATTTTAATTAATTTTTATGTCATGTCATTGGGAATCTGAAATTACACTACGATTATCCGTGCCAAAATCATCATGTAGTGAATACCATACCCATTTCTCTATCAAGGGCATAATATTTAGGAACATAAAATTAATGATTTTTTACTTTTAATTATTTATTCAACATTAATTTATCATGTAATAAATTATTATGTTGAATGAATCCATGTTATATGATCTATGGGGCACAGTTATGCATGGGATTAAATTGATTATAAAGGGTGTGCCCTGATTGCGCTCCAATGCATTGGGTAATGTTTAGTATCATTAAAATCAATGTTAAATGAGGGTTTAATCTAGTTAATTCTTGTTCAAAGAGGGTTTACTCATACTACTCCATGTGAAATGTGCCTTATCTCATGAAAATATCATGTTGTATGTTGTTTCTTCATTTTTCATGTTATGGTAGTCACACTATATCATGACATAATGTTCATGATTCTATTATGATACATTGATAATTATATTTCCTAACATGTATTGTATTCATGAAATCATTCCATTTTTACAACCTTAGTAGGTTTTTTATCTCACCCCTTTATTGTGTACATCCTCAGGTAATCCCATATAGTGTTAAGTATGATGGAATGTTGTGATCATGTAAAATAAGATTTCAATAAAGATGTTGTATTTCATGATTATAGTTGTTTTGTAATGTTCCTAATTTCCCAAGACTCTAGAAATCTTGATCAATGGAGTGTTGTTATGTTCCAGTTTATGTAATAAATCTTTTTTTAATATGATATAATGATTAGGGTTGTTAAAGTTAGTATCAAAGGATAGGTCTTTGTAATATTTTGGAATATGATTATAAAATTCTAATGAAAGCCTTGGGGATAATACTGAGTATAATAAAATAATATTTAAATTTTGTTGAGTATATAGTAACTGGATTTTGAATAAAATGAATCATTTTTTAGATGTGAATAAGAAGAGGTGGCTCTAGCATAGATATATCTAGGGGTAAAACATGAAAACAACACATTGAGCTATATTCGAATGGGAACTAGTGCACGAAAACGGGCCTTGCTGCACTCTTGGTTCGACACTCTCAGAGGATATGCTACGGTAAATTTACAATAATAGTAAAAACCATTGTTAAGGGAATAAAACTTCTTCCCCTAATCATATATTCTACAAAATAGATCAAGTATAACTTATATTGAAGCCTATAAATTCATATGCTATACAAATAAGATTAATTTAGAAGTTACAACTTTTTCATTAGATAATACTTATACGTTTAGTATATTAAAATAATTACCCCTAATTTTCATTTTATTCTATCCAATGGCCGATAATATGAGGAATCATGCTAACAACTGATGAGAAGGGAAATGTGTTGAATGTTCCCCCGAGATTCCCAATCAAATGGGAGATCAAGTATGACGTATCGTGATTATGAAAAATCATGATTAAAAATTGGTACTTTTTTTAATTCACAATAATATAAAAGTAGATGAAGGTGAAATCTCACAAAGGCCTATCTGATAACGCTGATAAGAGAAAGAAGATCAAATTTTATTCATGCAACAAGTGTGGAAAGTGGAACCAATGAAAATGTAACAAATCTACAAGGATTTGTTTTGTGTGTGGAAAGGAAAGGCACAATGTATCCAATTTCCATTCCAAAATAGATAATGTAATGAATGAAAAATAAGTTCCATCTATGATATCATACAGAGTTCTATGTCCAAAATGTGGTGAAGTCGGGAATTACTCAAGATGATTCTATATTGTATGGGATGAAATGCCTAATAAGCATCAACAATCTCCATGAGAAAGGAATCAAAAAAATTTCTTTGCTGAGATGGATAACGATGAATATATTATAGGTAACCACTAAATGAATGTAGTTTATGTCATAATGTATTTCAATTCATGGCCTATTAGTATAACTTTTATGTTTTCTATGATCAATGATTCCCCACAGGAAATGATGTTATATAATTAGGGAAAACTTTTTATATGTGTTGTACCACATGTTGAAGTTTTTGGGAATGTTGTTTTTGAAAATATTGTAAATATCACTTTTATGGAAGTTGAGAAAAAATGAAAAACTCATTGCCTCCATCTCAAGTAAGTTGAAAGTTCATGAGAAAAAAAAATTCACACATGATCTGGAGATAGTAGTTGTGATCTTCGCTATTAAAATCCGCTGGAATTATCTCATTGTGGAAAATATTGAAAAATATATAGATTGTGAAATTATAAAATATATATTCACATAGAATGATCTGAACATATTCTAAAGAATATGGTTATATATCATTAAGGAATATAACTCTTCAATTTATTTCCAACCTTGTAAAGTGAACAAGTTGTAACATGCTCTATGTAGAATAGACCCAAATATTATATCATTGATGTGAATTGAAAACTATCAAATATTCATAGATTTTATGGATAAGGTCTTGGGATTCAAAAATAAGGGAAAATTATCAACCCATTCACAAATTATTGATCAACCTTCTCTTTTGGAAAAGATAAAGGATTCTCAAAAAGATGATGTGGGAATTTGGATGAATGTGGAAACAATTATAAATGTAAAATCCTCTAAATTTGATTTTAATGAAGAAGGAATTGTGAGATTTAGGTCAATAATTTGTCTTCCATCAAATCTAGAGTCCATGACAGAAAATTTGGAAGATTCATATACTTCAAATTTCTCCATTCACCCATGAAACAAAAAGATGTATCAAGATCTACAACATTATTAATGGTGGGATAAAATGAAGAATGAGATCACTGAATATTCATCAATGTGCCTCGTATGACAGAAAGTAATGGTTAAGTGTATTTTTTCTAAGGGGATGATTAAAACATTACCCATACCAATATAGAAATGGGAGAACATCACCATGGAATTTTTCATCAGTCTTTTGAAGACATCCAAAGGAAACCTTACTATCTGGGTGGATCTTTATATAAAGACGTCATACTTAATTGTGATTTGAGAGGATTAATCATTTGATAAACTATCATGGATATACATCAGAGAAGAGGTAAGGCTACATTGAGTTCCACTATCTATTGTATTGGATCAAGATCCATGATTCACCTCTATCTTCTAGAAGAGTCTCCAAAACACTTTGAATACTCATCTGGTCTTCATTATGGCTTATCATCCTCAAACTGATGGCCAATTTGAGCAGACTATCCAAACACTAGATTCAATGTTGAGATCATTCTCATTGGAATTCAATGGAGTATGGGGTAAACATATTCCTCTAGTTGAGTTCTCTAAAAAAAATTTCACTCAAGTATCCAAATAGTTCCTTATGAATCCCTTTATTAGAATAGATTAAGAACATTGACATGTTGGGATAATTTTGGGGAGATAAAACTTCTAGGACCATATATGGTTGAAGAAATGGTGGAGAATGATAAGAACATCTATAAACACATTAAAGCTACTAAGTTTCAACAAAAGAGCTATGCGGACAATTGTTGCTGAGAACTAGAGTTTGATGTTGGAGAAATGGTACTCCTCCACATATTACCATGGAAGAGAGTTAAGATATTTTGGAAGAAGTGATAGCTTAGTCCAATTACATAGGCCCTTTTGAGATACTTGATCACATTGGAGTAGTGTAATATCAACTAGAACTCCCAACAAAATTTTCTCAAGTACATGATGTATTTCATGTATCACTCTTGAGGATGTACATACCAGACTCATCTCATTTACTCAATCCAGAGGTGATACCAATGGATAATTCCCTATCATATGAAGAAAACCTTGTGAAGATCATAGATCATTGAGAAAAACTTCTACGTAATAAGATGATGCCCCTCATAAAGGTGTTGTGGTGAAACCAAAAGATTGAAGATGCAACCTATAAACCTAAGGAAGTGTGGAGGCAGAGTTACCCTCATTTTTTTTCATGTGGGAAAAGGATATTTTGAGGGAAATTATTTTTAATGATAGAATTTTGTAACGACCTGATGATTTATGAATAAAATTCTATTTCCTTTAATGACTTATGGATATAAAAAAACGTGCACTGTTATTTTATTATATTTTTTAAATAACCATTATGTATCATTATTGTTGATAATATAGACATTTGAACAGTGATCATAGAATTGATATAAATATAAGGTTTTTGAATCCTTTTTAAAAATTAAATGGAGAGATTGGCCTCATCCAGTCGACTTAGATCATACGAATCTCATTTCTCAAAGCTCAGAAAAAGAGGTATCATGTTTGGGATTCCCTATTAACAGAGAACAAAATGAGCTTCAACTAGTTAATATTGAATGGAATGTCCTACAAGTGAATTTCAGGTTAATAGAGATTGTATCCTGGTGCTGGAATCTTATCTAACCCAAGAGTCTTTCACCACTACACACCTTACGCTTAGGTCATATACGGGCATTATAAGGGGCTATTTAACAAGGTATTAGTTACCTATTGTGTAATCACTTTTTATAAATAATTTTTTTATTCAATAAATTCCTTTATGAGAATTGTCTTTCCTAACAAAAATGATGTATTTTATAAATTGATACTTCATGTTAAAATGGTACTTTCACGAAATATACACATTATTATATAAAACTAATGTTTCTATTAATAATAATATAAAAAAAATTATTATAAATGATTATTATATAAATTCCTTTTCTATAAATTATTTGGAAATCAGTTCAATGAGAGTTATATTTTAATACAATTAAACAGAAATTGTATTTTTTTTATTAAATAGCTTCTTTAAATAAATTAATGAATTTTTTAAATAATAAATGTTTTAATTAAATATTATTATCATATTAATTTTCTTAATAATAAATTATTATATAGTTTTTATGAAGTAAAATGAAATTTTTATTATTTTTTGAAAACTGATTTTGTCTAAACCTGTGATTTGTTCAAAAAAGGGCACTTTACTTTTTAAATGTAAAAATTCAAGTAAATAGAATTTTATTTAGATAAAATGAATATAATTTTTGGAATCAGGATTTCAAAATTATCTAATGGATAATTTTCATAATTTTATAAGATAGTTGAATGTTTGGGTAAATATTAAATATTGTATAAATAAAATATGTGTTTTATGATATCATAAAGACCCCAAAATGATTTAAAAACTACAATATAAGGTATTCTAGGAATAATATATTTTTTACTATTAAAATAATTGATTATATATTTTTATTACTTATTTTATAAATCCTTAGTGAATCCTCCAAGACATATAAAATATTTTTGGATTTTTAAATCATATCCTTGAAAGGGTGACTAACCTCTACATTATAAATGATTGTTTTTAATATATTCAACCCTTAGACATTTAAAATAATGAATAAAACTACCATTCATCATAAACAATTTTCAAAAACCATGGAATGTTTTGTGGTTTTTATTATTTTAGTGTGTAGGGTCCAAAACCAAAATAATAAAGAATTTCACCGCATTTCCTATTTAAACCCTCCCAATATCACATTTATCTCCAGTAAAACCATTTAGATATCAACCAAACTCTTACCTATTCTCACCATAGTCCTAAAAAGGTACCCCAATATCTAAATAATCCCCTCCCAAGCCTTTGTTATCACACATACATGTAAGGTATCCTCACCTTCTTCCATTCCTTTCAATTCAAGGACCTTATTAGAAATTTACCTTTTTAATTTAAAATTTTTATATTATAATTCTTTTTTTCATAACTTCCCTAATGTCCATTTTATGTTATGTGAATGAATAATCATTTATCATCCCTCATTTGGACCATTACCTAAGCTGTTATAGTGACAAAATTACAGAAGGCATATCTCTCTTATCATTTCCATTCAAACACCTCTTTTATATTATGCTTCTTAAATTAATTCTTTATATCTCCAGTTATAATGTTACATGATACCCCTACATTCCATTTCATGTATAAATTATGAGATCTTCCTTTCACTCTCACTAATCTAAACTATGATCTTTTAATAACACCTGTTACTTTGTAGATATTCCATAATGATTTCCCTCCTTTCTCATTTTTATCCATGATTCATTATATTGTTACACCATTTATTTTCAATTGAAAATTATGGGGTGTGTTTTATCATCTCACCCATACATCCATTATTATGTATGTATTATGGGTGACCTATTTCACTCTCATTAACCCCTTCCAGGTACACCTGATACAGCACTGAATCTTCATAAGAGTTATTTAATTTCTCATATTTCATCATGTTTTTTTATGTTACGCTTACACAATTTATTTTCAATTAAAAATGATGAGGTGTGTTTTATCAAATACTACATACATCCATTATTATGTATGTATTATTGGGGAAACATTTCTCTCTCGTTAATCCCTTCCAGTTACACCAAATAAAATGCTGAAACTTTAAAATAGTTATTCTATTTCTTCTATTTCATCATGTTTTTTATTATGTTACGCCTTCGATTTCCAATTACCTTGTTTTGGGACATATATATATGTCCCACATATATTAAATTTCATTTATATATTATTAGATAAACCTCTCTCTAACATCAACCATTTTTATGAATTTTAATGTCACGTTATTAGGCTACCAAAATTGAATTGCAATTTTTCATGCCAAAATCATTGTGTAGGGAATACCATGACCATTTCTCTGTCAATGGTATTCACCATTATGAACATATACATATTAATAATAGAATTTTATTTATTTATTAAACATTCTTTTATCTTCAATAAATCATTATGTTGACTTAATCCTTCTTATATGATCTATGTGTTACACATAATCATGAGATTAAAATGATTATGAAGGGTTCGCCCTGATAGCGCTCTAATACATTGGGTAATGTTTAGAATCGAGATAATCAATTTTAATTAAGTGTTTACAAATAATAATGCTTGTGAAATGAGTGTTTAATCATCCTAATCCATGTGCAATGATCCTTGGATCATGATAATATCATGTTGTATGTTCTTTCCACATTTCCAATTTTTGATAATCATGTTATATCATGCATTTATGTTCATGTTTATATTATGATCTATTGATTTGTCTATTGGCTAACATGTATTACATTCTTCATGTTGTGCCTTTTTTACTCCCTTAATGTAATTTATAGCTTACCCCTTTCTTGTGTACATCCTCTGGATATCCCATGCAGTGTTATGAAAGAAGGAATGTTGTCGTCATGTAAATGAAGAATTGAATAAATACATTGTATTTAATGTTTTATATTGTTATATAATGTTCATAATTACCCAAGTCACTATATCTATTAAGACTCATAGTTTTATTAAGTACTTTTTTTGTAATAAATCATGTTTAAATATGAAATATAGTATCGGGTTGTTAAAGATGATACCTTAAGGAATAGTCATTCAGTTGTGTGAATATCCATACATGGCCTATATAATATCCCACCTCCCATTCTGTTAGATTATTCTCCCTTAAAATCATTTACACTAATTAAATTTACATATCCCTGGAAATATCACATGCATATGGTGTGTCCACCATTCTTCTTGTATTTATTTGAATCGATCAACAGTTCATATAATGACCCAAACATCACATACATAGTTAATTAATCTTTTTAGATGAATATTCATTACATTATAGAAACAAACACCTACTGTTTGTAGTTTTATAGTTCCTTTTGAAACATTGAAACACAAACAATTAGTTCATAAGAGTTATTCATCATCTCCCACTTAGATCCTAAAAACTTGTACCATGTATGGACATACCACACATGATACATATCGTCATATAATTGGGAAATGATACATAAGAATGTGTGATCTAAGATACTTAGTAAGGGTAAAAAAATAATTATGTAAACATAATATATGCATAACGGTATATGAACATGGGAATAACCAAAGAAAAGCATACGCAACATATCAATGATCAAAATAACGAGTGATGTCCTAGATATTTCAAATTCATATGACATGAATCATAAGTAAATCAATGAATATGATCCATGAGAGAATAAAATTGGAATAGGACATAGAGTTGTGGAAAAACATTATCATAGAAAAATGGATGTAATGTTTATCCACGAAGTCATTCATAACATTTTATTGTTGGTCTAACCACCTATATACCTTTTTTAGTCTTGGGATAACCTATCATGTACCATCCTTTTGATATTTGGATATCATCTAGTGTATCCTCTAATATCATATAAAATTGATCTTTTCCCAATTAATTTAATGGATATATAGGTCCCACATATCAAATAATCCACATATTTTGTGCCAAAAGATCATAAAACATTCATTATATCAGGACCCATGAGAAGAAATATGTTTCATAAGAATTTCATCATATAATAACTCATGGTAACAAAACTGGTTTCAAAATAATTTAATAATTTCATCATAATATAATCCATGGAAAAAGGAACTCATTTTATAAACATCTTGTCATCCTAAACATAAACCATTCTAGAAAATGATAGGAATGGTATATATAGATCAAATCCCTAGTAAAGCATAAGTTATATCAAAGGATATCATCTTAGATGGAAATAATTTTGAAAGATCACTTTAAAAATTTCTTGAGTATAATAGCTTGCCACATTTAAATATATTAAACAATTTTAAAATCCTTTTTTATAAAAAAAAATTGAAGCTTATAAAAGAATCAATAAAGATCAATTAATACATTCCTTGAGTAAAATATTCTATTCACATTAAAGAAAAAACCTTATAAAACATTAAACATTTTTTTAAAAAATTTAATTGAAAATAAACATAAAAAAATTTTATTAAATATTTAAAATTTTTATTTTTCCTAAAATGTTGGAAAATATTGTTCATGTTGTACATGTTAAAAACAAATATTCATCTTATATTTTTAGTAAAATACAAACATGCCATATTTTTCAATACAACATGTAGATTCCATTTAAAAAAAATATTTTAAAAATTAAAACATGGGTAAAAATGACTTTAAAAAATCATTATATAATAATAAAAAAATTATTTGAAATATTTTTACAAAACATATACTTGGAATAAAAAACTCTTCTGGACAAAGGGTGAAATAATTTCAGTTTTCCTTAGAATCATTATTTCAAACTCTTGAGTAAATAAATATAGTAAAATGAAATTAAAACATGTATGTTAATAAAATAATCATAGTATAATAGAATTCATGAATTTATTGAGAAATTGATCATATTATTTCATCATCAAAATAATATTCATAAAAATCATTATAATCACTGATATTGTAACATCAAACCTTTAACACTATAGTATTCTTTTGAATCATAATCCCCTTTGATGAATAACATCAAATGAAACTTATAATATCATTAAAATAATTATATTAATGGTATGAAATTTCAAAGGATTATTATATACCCCACACAAAATAAATGAGCAGTGAATATAGAATATGTCTTCGAGAAATAAAAGAGAGACTAGAAATCCATTACCTTTGGTCTTGACTTCCTTCATATGTGTTAAAACCACATGAATAATAAATATAATTTTTTTATACACATATTAGAGAACCATAAATATATTTATAATAAAATATATGAATTACTTATGACATTTTATTACCCATTTTTTAACAATCAAACGATAAAATCATGTTTCAAGTAATAACAACTTTGTTTTTCCTTTGTGTTTTTATTTGTTATTCAATATCATCATAAATTGATCATGGTTCCATAATAATAATAATTATATTCCTGATATTAATATAACGTATATTCATCATTTATTTTTTTAGATTAATCCATAAAAGTTTGATTTAGAAAATAAAATACACTATTCATGGATACGATAGGTCATACATACACATGAAAATTCATTACATTTTCTTGATAGATAAAATGAAATAATGTTAAATGATTTATTGAATTTAAATAATTTTTTTTTCATATATATCACATATATTAATTATGGTTAACATATTTACCTTCCCCGAAAATCTTCACTGAAAGATAAATCACATCACTTTGTGGGAATCCAGTCTGTTGTACATATGATTGATGATATGGTTTCCCCCGTGGAATTAATAGTAAGAATTTATATGAAATATAATAATTCTAGAGGTATAATTATGTTAAAAATATATTATATATTCATTTAATATATCCTTATTATGATCCATGTGAAAACAGAAATGAAAAACAAATCACCTCGGTTTGCGAAGTGGTAGTCTTCTATACAGACGAGTGATGTTATTGTTTTTCAATAGGTTGGGAGGTAAAAAAGGAATATGTGTTATTTTAATTATTGAATTATAATAATATAAAAAATATAATAATTTGTCATTAATCCATTATCATATCCAACCATGATATTTTTTGATAGAAAACAAATGACATTGGCTTGTATAGTGGTAGTCTGTTGTACAAACTATCAACAATTATATTTCATATTTGATGGAAGTAGAGATTGATATAAGTTATTACACCAACAAAATAAAATATTATTATATTATATATACTATTTTTATTATATCATCCTAATTAAATAATATTTCACAGAGTTAAATTTATAAGTAAAACAAAAACAAATAGTTTAAAATGTTTCCTCTTCATTAAACAACCTCTTTAGGTTTTAAATAAATCATTCCAAGATCAAATTTATGAACATACCAAGGAATAAATAATGTTTTTATGGATTTAAAAAAAATATGTGTAGGGGTTTTCTAATCCAATGGTTTTTGGATGTATTAATAGTAGAGGAGTGGGGTTGGCATTTTATAAGTGGGGGATAGGATGCACAAGGAATTTTTCAAAAGAATATATTGTACCCACGTTTTTGACATTCCAGAAGGATCCAAAAAGGGTAATTACTAAAACAAAGTGCTGATAAGTTAAAATATGTCTAGAAAATGACTTTTTTATATGTTTATGTTAAATTTTACATGTCAAGAACCCCTCCCTAAAATGATATAGCAATGAGGGGATATAGATAATGACCCATGAGTCCCTCCTCCAGTAGAACATGGGTTGAAGACTAGCACCAAGGGCATACAACTCCAACAATATTGGAGTGATTTACCTTTATAATGAATCATTATCAGGAGATGGGATGTATCAAGAATAATTAACCCCAAGAAATATATACAATGAAAAACATAACCCATCCCACAATTCATGTGTAAATTAATGTGATACTACTAAAAGTCACCAAACTAAATACCCCAAACAAAACTATAGCATCAACACAACAACTATCCAAGGGTACAAATAGTAATGCCAAGCAAGGTCCAAATAATCCTATTGGAAACCTAAAAATATATTTATATATGTAGATTTATCATATAGGTATACGCAAAAAAACCCATGTCTCTCGTGAAAAATTGATAGAAGCATACTAATGCCCCCCTATGAAAATTGTAGAACAAAATTGCACATAATAGGTAGACTAACCATAACCCCAACATCACCAAGGATTACTCACCAAATTACACATCCAAGTATAATAATATAATATAAATAACATCAATTATAGGGTACCCCACACCACTTTCCAAGTGATTATCTCCTCTCACAACCCAACTAAAAACATCTTTGCACTCCCACCTCTTGTTAATATATCACATCACATCCACCTGCCAAAACCTAGGAAACACCTCATATCAATTCCTAATCACACAAACATGGGCCAAAAAACACATATCATCATGAAGTCACCTAGGATACATGTCACATTTCATCCCAAGAACTCATGGGACACCCATCAAATCACATCTAGAAGACACATTGGACCACACATCACAAATCACGTAAAGACACCTACTCCACTATCACCTAGAAGAAGGAGAAAGGAAGAGAGGGTGCACATCCATCCATCCTACCATTGGGAAATGGGGAAACAAACCTTCCAATGTGAATATGTGGGTGTCAGAACATAGTTCTCAACAAGGTTGGTGTGAGTATTAAATTCACAAGAATATACAATTTACACACACACACCCACACACCCACCCAAACACACACACACACACACACACACACACATATATATATAAGCACACACAATCCCCACACATTACTTTACAAGAAGATCACCAACCAACTAACATGACCCCCCATGTCCACGACTAAGACTAAATTAACAAACCCACACAACCATAAAGAAATCCACAATTGGTTTTTAGTCTTTAATTAATATTATAACATTTTACAAATTATCTCATACCTACTCATTCGACAAAAAAATCTATATATTTATTTTCCAATCACATTTTTATCCCCATCAATACCAACCATGAAAAATACATAGAAGAAAACTCAATAAACATTATAGTGATGAAAATCACAAAAGCTTAGTCCAAATCCATATTCCATCATAGCACCACTGCACAGCCACATCACGACCATCACCGCCCCACTACACAGCCACATCTCATCAACTGCACCCCCCCACATGTCATTTTAAAAACTATATCAAAAGATATATTCATATTTATCAGGGTATATCTTATTCAATTTTACTTTTAGAATTAATGGTGTTATCACAGAAACCATATGATCCTGGGGAATCCATTTTATTAAATGACAATATGTGATTAGCCAATTAAAAATAATTTTTTTTTCATCAACCAGACAACATGAATTCTATATTTTATAGAATATAATTACAAATCAAGTAAAACCTATGGCCATAATTTTCAGTGGGTAAACTATTTCATACAATACATAACATTAATGACTAACAAAGAAGCCATGAGATAATACATCACATTCCCCTACCCCTTTATTTTTAATGTAAACCTATTTGTTTATATATATTAGAATACATTCCACCATATCCATAAAGATAAAAGTTTATATACCACACCCATGTGATACAAAATCATGAAAGAAAAAGGAATTTCTACCTAGAAGAGAGATGATCCACATAGCCATGTTCTACCAAAAAATGGGGTGCACGTATAAGAGGGGAGTTCTTCTCAGGGAACACGAACCAACAAAAACACCTTATTCCATAATTATAATGAATAAGGATTTTGGGACCTACCTTTTCAATAAAAATAAAAAAAAAACAAAGGGAGGATATCTAAGGACAAGATATGAATATAATGGGATTGAAATGGATTAGATGATCATTAAAGGCGGATCCCATTAAAACCACCGGTTTTCAATGATTTAATATAATTCATACATTTTAAAAACTCAATATATGACTGATCCCTATTGAATATGCCTTAAAATAATATATTATTTAAATAAACTCATTATTCATCAAAAGAAACATAAAATGGAGAAATTTTAAATAATCTGGGAAAATTGAAAAATATTGTAATGAGTAACAACCATAACTAGTCACCACTAGAAGTGTCCCCACTACATGAGTCACCGCCAGATGAGTCACCACTATACGAGTAACTTTCAGATGAGTAACCACTATATGAGTCATTTCTAGACGAGTCACTGGCATAATGACCCACTAAAGGGAAACTGAAAAATTAGAAAGTAGTGGAAACAAGTTCCCATTTTAATGACTCACATGTTCCAAAAAGATCCCAGAATACCCTCAGAGACCTCATACATCAGATTTTTAGAAAATTAATTTACTGGAAGGTCCAATCAATTACATGAGATACCTATTAAAATGTTCTATACCTCGATAATTCAAATCCAGGCCAGATGAAAAGAGATAAAGGGTCTGAAAAACTATCCCCCAAGATTCCTTTCGAGGATCATGTTACACCTAAACAGTTCCACCAATAAACTATATTGACCTAAAATCTCATAACATCTAAACGACTATACATTCCTAGACATAAGAATTAGGGATTTCCATTCTTCATATCAAGATATTGTCCACTCTGGGTGGAGATGGATCGCCCGAACCGGTTTAATCACATTAGGATAAAATTTATCTTGATTAAGAATCAGGAATTTCATTTTTAATCATCTGAGAAAATAATCCCACATCACACAAAATACATAACATCACGGGTAAAAACAATATATCTCATAAAAAACCAAGGTATGAACAACACATCATAAAGAAAAAGTCAATATAAGGGAAAACTCAAAACAACTCTACGTACTATGCATACAAATGTGTTTAACTCTCCCAAGTACTATCATCTATGCCACCACTACTCCATATCACTCAAACTAAGGGAATATATCATCCTAGTATCACCTTATCTCGATGTTTATGGATCTCCAATAGATTATCCATGAAGTTTTCATAATTCTCAATATTAAAATCCCCCCTACCAATGACATGAGAGTCATTGTAAAGGTATTGATAGATATGAATGATGTTAGATATATTATCTACCCTTCCTAGCCATGTTTGAAAGGAACATTGATATGACACATCACCATCTATCCTCAACACCTCAAAAGTTCCATCAAACATGGGGAATATCTTACTACCCCTCATAAATCATCATTTCCCTTATTGAGGGGAAACCATCATGAATGCATGGGCTCCAACATAAAACACTATGTTCCAACTCCTATAATCAGTATAAGAATTCTTTCAGTATTGTGCTGCTTTATTCCTCTCTCAAATGAACTGGACCTTGTCTGTTTTGTTTTGAACCACCTCAAATCCTAGAACTGTTGTCTCTGCATCCTCTTCCTACCCAAACATAGAACAACATGGCCATATATAAAAATCCTCTAATGGATCCATGATAATGTATGAGTGAAATAAATTATTATAAATGAACTAAACCAAAGGTAGGTGTTGTGAGAATGATCTTATGAATCCCACGACACATACCTGCAATATATCCATTAGCATATAAATATTCTCTTCCATTTTTCATCTATTTGAGGATAGAAAGAATTTTTGAGGTGAACTGGGTGCCAAAATCATGATTCCATCTCCTCTAGACTAGTTAGGTAATGAATTCATCTTAATATAAGTTAATGGAGATCATAATTTTTTTTAAATACCACCTCATTCACCAACCTCTTATCTAAATCATTCACTATACCAAACTCCATAATCTATAAGAAGTGGGCCGATTCTTTCAACTGATCCATGATCACCCAAATAAATTCACAACCTCTTTGATCTCAGGGTAACCCTATAATGAAATCTATAAAGATTTTGTCTTATTTAAAATTAGAGACATCCAAGGGTTGCAAAAACCCCACTAGGAACATGATGCTCTTCCATTACCAGATGACAAACCATGAACCTTGCCACAAACTCCACCACAACTTGATTTATCCTAGGCCACCAAACATCAATACTTAAGCCATGGTACATCCTAAAAATTCTCATGTGTACATTCAAAGGTGAGATATGGAACTCACTATGAACACCCTTGTGTATTTCTACATGAATAAATATCCTTCCTTGAAACAACATCTGATTTCAAATGTCATCTGACCATCCCGCTGGAGCATCATTATGTCCAACAAGATCACGCATCACCTCTACCTCTGAGTCTATCCACATGAGACTTCTCCACTTAACACATTAATGAAGATTAACCTACTATTTGAAACAATAATCCTCTATCACCATCCATAATTTTATTTCCCTACTGGGTTTCCAACTCCTCCATCGCTCCCCAATCATCTGTAGACTCCTGAACAACATCCTTTCACGACTACCTACTCAATACATAATCCATGACATTTAACCTTCTAGATATGTACAATACCTCAAAATCATAGTCCTGAAGGAATTATAATAGCCTATTATGCCATATATTTTGATCATGATATGAAAATTTATACCTAAAACTCTTATGATCTATGGAAACTAGAAAGTGCTCTCTGATGAGGTAATGTTTCCCCAACATCAGCACAAACACAATTTCCACTAGCTCTAATTAATGGGTGGAATAGTTAAATTTGTGAGGGATTAACGTATTATATTCATATAATATCATCGCCTTATGGTGCATTAACATGCATAACAATACTAGGAAAGAAGTGTACCAAAAAACCTAAAACATTATCCCTTCCTCTGGTAAGAAGAGAAATGAATCACTGACCAATTTCCCCTTCAGGTAACTGAATGCTTCTTATAATTTATCGTTCTAGAGAAAATCTTGGTCGTTCCAAGTCAATACTATCAATGGGGATTCAAAATGGGTGAAATGTTTAAAAAACCTACAATAATATACCTTAAGACCAAGGAATGTATTAAATTATACCATGTTCTAGGGTTCTTCCGAAGAAAAAACTACTTTGACATTCATTGGGTCAACTTTTACACCCAACAGATACATCGTATGTCCAAGGAGATAGACCACTAATTTCCAAAATAGACACTTGGAAAAATTTACATAGATATGGTGGTAACAATGATCCTGAAAAATATTTTTTTTTATTTTTGGCATGCTCCTCCTCTGTCATTGAGTATATCTTTATTTCATCGATTATGACAATTAAAAAATAGTCTCAGAACTCATGGAACACTTGATTTATATAACCCATGAACATGGATGGTACTTTTGTAACAGAAAAAGGAATGACCATGAACTCAAAGTATCCAAATATTCATCCTAAAACATTCTTCAAGATATAATCTTCCATTACAATTAATTGGTGATATCCAAACTAGTGGTTGATATTAGGAAACCAAATTTCCACTCTCAGATGGTTGAAAATATCATCGATCCTCATAATTCAATAACGATTCCTGATTGTCACCTAATTAAACCTCTGGTATTTAATATATAACCTCAAACTACTATATTCCTTCTTGGAGAACAACACTAGAGTGACCCAAAGTGGCACACTAGGTCAGATGAATCCATTGTACATCATATCGTCAATCTGAATCCTTATCTATCATAACTCAATGGGGTTCATCTGATAAGGATCCATTGATATTATATAAGAACCAGTCTATTTGTCTATCACAAACACAACACCACATCTAGGGGTAATTTCAAAACCAACTAGAGGAAAATATCTATGAACTCCCTTAAAACCCTTAGAACTGCTACCATCCTAGAATCCACTGAATTCACTAACAGCTTATCCTACAAGGAAGGAAGTGTATCCTTACACCAACTATCCAGCTAGAAATTTTTCTCACCTATGAAACCCATATATTGTACATCCACATCTTAAAAAATGATTATTATAAAAAAATAGTCAATAATAGCATGAATATAATGAAACAAATTGATTACAGGGATGAAAACATACGGCTGCGTCTCATGAATGATAAGCTCCACACATGACGAATGTTTCCCCATCATCATTATACTCCCCCAACACACATCAAAGAAGTTGTTCAAGCCTATGAATGGTGTATTGAACACCATGTGTATGGGGACCCTCTCATTGGCTAGTCCCTAAGCACAAACTATAGTGGGTTCCAAAAAAGAGTTTGAATCTCCAGAATTAAACAAATCATAAAAAATAATATATGATAAACATATAATACCTCTAATGATCTATGGACCATCTTGTGTTGGTATCTCCGCTGCATAGAACTATCCTTGAACATCTCCACATCCTCTCGACCAACTACCACATCCATGAACACACTCGTGTTAAGGTACCTGAGCTCTATAAAAATCATAAGTTATGCCACTACCTACCTCATCTTCCCAAGAAAGACTTGAAGCATGATGACCCTACTATTGGAATGGCATTTCTGGTAACTTCTAATAACGATGGTACTAAACCCATGCACCTTGCCCAAACTAATCTCAAAAATCCAATGGACACTGGTTCTAAAGATATTCATGAACCCTAAATAAGAAACATTTCAGCCCCAATCCAAAATAAAAGGTTCAGAAACAAGAAGGTCGAAAGGGAAGCTACCAAGTTTGACTCCCAGCTTGTCGAAACCTCGATGTTCCCAGATCCTTCAAAAAACCTTAATGTTTCTACACCCATGAAAAACCTATTCAATAGTTTTTACACTCGATCACTTCACCCATATTCTAAACATCCATGTACTTTGGAATAATAAAAGGTTTAAATACACACTTTATTGAAGGATGCAATGCCCTTTCATGGTGCATCTCTTAATAATCCACATCTAAAAAATGATCTTGAGAGAATCACAAAAGTTCCCTACACAAAATACCAAGATCCCATATAGACATATTCCCCTACTAAATAAAGAGTAGCTCATTTATTTTATCAACCCTCATTGTTGGTGTAAGAAACTCTACGTAAAACTCCTTCTTGAAATCATCCAATAAAACATCGGGCTCCCTATACTCACCAAGGTACAACATCCACCACTAATGAATAAATCCTCAAATCTGACTCACTTCCAAAGGGACCTTGAACTCATTTGGGGCCTGAATCACACCAAAATTGATCACCATATTCTCTAGACAACTCTCTAATTAATTATTAGAAACACTTCCCTCACACCTTTCCAAATCCTAATACTGAAAAGTGCACAATATTCTCTTCTATTTATCATCATTCTTAGCATGATAATCCATCAATCCATCAACCGAGTTAGCCTGCTAAGCCTCTACATCCAGATACAAACGCAGACGATGAATAGGATCCGTAGATAAAAGATAAAAAATGATTTCATAAGCATGGTAGTATGGATTTTTATTATCATATATTTTAATTAACATTATACATTTATTGATTTAATCCATTTTGAATTTCACCAAACAACCCAATTCATTTCAGAACAAAATTCATCCAAATGAATGTATGTCTCTTATGTCTCTACCCTACAAGTAGTACTATCTCACTTATTCTTTCAATAAGCTCAGAGTCTATTCACTGGATGAGGGGGGGCTAAAATATGATGTCCTAACTGCTTTTGCTAGAAAATTTCTTCAAACAAGGTAACTGGGAACTGCTTCTATACAAACCAATGCATTACTCACTATGACTACCTCCAAAATCTTCCATATCTATCAACCATAAGATCTAATAAAACTCTTTCATGACCCCTCCCTCCAAAGACACCGCAATGAGGTGAGAGAGGTAATTATCCCTCAGTACTTCCTCTAGTAAGCCACAAGATGGTGACTAGAACCAAGGCTCTATAGTTTTCACACAATGGGAGGAATCTTCCTTTCTAAGGAAATAATATTGGTGCTAGTATGTATCAGCCATAATACACACCAATACATACATATATATATATATAATGAAAACCAAAAACCGTCCCATAATGCATGTGAAAATAAAACCAACACAAATAAAATTCCCCAAAGTAAATACCCATATGAAAACTAGAGAAGAAATGAAAAAAATGTCCAATGGTACAACTAGAAACGCCTGACATAGTCCATGTAATTCTCTTAGAAACATTAAAGCTGTATTATATATATCATTTGAGCATATGGGTATACTTGGTAGGAAAACCCAAGTCATTTTTGTAAAAGTGGAAGGACTATACTAGTGCACCCATGAGAAAAAAGTAGAACCAAACAACACCTAATAGGTATACTAACCATAATCCCAACCTCACCAAGGCTCAATAACCAAATAATGCATCCAAGTAAAATAATATAATATAAATCGCATGGATTATATGTTACCCCACACCACTTTTCCACTGATTAGCCACTATCACACACCAACCGAAAATGTCCTGGTGCTCCCATATTTTCAAAATATATCATATCACATCCCACTTGCACACACCTGGTCCACACCTCATATCACATGTCTCCCACACACACCTATTCCACATTACACATCTCATTCTGAAGACACATAGGACACCCATCACACCCACCCAGAACAGACTTGTGACACACATCACATCTCTTCTTGAAGACACCAGGCACCACAGATCAAAACTTTTCCAAACACACCTAGGAAACTATCGCCTAGAAGAGGGAGTAGGGAAGAGTGGGTGCCCATCCATCCATCCTACCATCAGGATGTTGGGGATGATACCCTCCAACGTTACTATGTGGCTGTTAGAACATAATGCCCGAAAAGGGTGGGGTGTCTAAAGAAATCACATGAACATACAATGTATACATACATACATATATAAAGCCAGCCAATCCCCACCTATGGGTTTAGAATAATATCACTAAAAAACTCCCAAGATCCCCCATGTATACTAGTAAGACTAAATGCACAACCCCACATAAAAAATACATAGTTAAATTTTAGTATTTAAATGATATCAAACCATTTTCTATATTCTCTACTGCCAACCCATTCCAAGAAAACACGTAAAGATTTATTTTCAAAGATCACTTTTATCACCATCCATACTAATTGGGAAACAAACATAGCTCAAACACAATAATAATTCCAGTCAAAGAAAATCTCAACAACCAAGTCAAAATCCATCTTCTACCATAGCCTAACAGCATAACCTCATCATGACCATCACATCCCCACAACACAACCACTTCTCATCCACTCCCCCTACCACACTTGTAAATTAACACACTACAACACAACATACTTTCATATTTTGAAAGGGATCTCTTATTTTATACCACTTTGATAACTAAGGGTGTTATCAAATAAATAGTATGATCCTGGGGCATCCATTTAATTAACCGACTATACATGACTAGCCTATTATACAATTACATGTTTATACTCAACCACACAACAAGAATTTCATATTTAATAAGATATTATCTCATGAAATGACTACTAAAGGCCATGATTTTTAGTGGCTAACTTTTCTCATAAAATACATAAAATTAATAAATAACAAGATGTTTTAAGATCAAACATCACTTTTCCAACCCCATTATATTTAATATAAACAAATTCATTTATCTTTTTTAGTAATGATTCAAATATATTCACAAGGATGAACATATATATACCCATTACTCATGATACACAATCAAGAAATATAATGGAAATACTACCTTGAGGAAAGATGATCCACACTTCCATGTTGCACAAAAAATAAGGGTGCATGTACATGTGGGGACTTCTTCCTAATGGAACTCAAACCAACTACATCACCTCCTTCAAGGATGCCAAGGAATAAATATTTTGTTACATCCCATATCAAGAGAAAGAATTAGGAATAAATGACATGAATATCACCACCTTAGATGGACTAGATCCAATTCTAAGTTGATTTAAATGGCTTAGTTGACCATTAAAAGAGGATCTCATTAAAAATACACATTAAATATGTTTTACAAGAATCTAGAAATTTTATAAAATTAATATCTGATTGATCCCTTTTAAAAATTCCTTCATATCATTAATTAATTCATTAAAATCATTTTTCATTATAACAGACACATGTGGGTAAAATTGAAAAAATATAGAAAATGTTAAATGATTGAAACAATCCACCACTAGGATAAGTCACCACTAAAAGATTCACCGCTTGATGATTCACTAATAGACGATTCACCCCCAGATGAGTCCTCACTAGATGAGTCACGGTTAGATGAGTCACCACCAAAACAATCGTCACCTAACGAGTCGCTATTAGACAAGTCATTACCAGATGATTCAGAAGTCACGAACAGAAGAGTCGCCGCCAGATGATTCACCACTAAACAAGTAACCTCTAGATGAGTCCCTGGAAGGTGATTCATCAGCAGAAAAGTAACCAAAACATTGATCCACCATTGTAAATCTCGAAAATTGGAATTTTATTGAAATGAGTCATCTTTGGAATGGCTCACATGTCCCAAAAACATCCCATTCTACCCCCTGATACCCCAATCATCAGATTTTGGGAAAATTAATCGGGTGGAAGGACTGGTCCATTACATTACCCCTTATAATTTTAGATTAACCACTGGTAAACTAGTTTTAACATAAACTTTGATAGTAAATATTTACTATTTTTATAATTCATTATTTTCAAAAATTATGATTTTATATATAATATGAATTATGATGATTCTGAATATGGACTCTATTTTTTGCATTTCCATTTATAATTTTTTTAGGTATAAGTCCTTTTAATTCCATTTTTAATCTTTTTTTAGTTTTCTTTTTTGTCCTAGACCCCTAAGCTAGGTCATGGGCCTGTTGGGTTGTTTTTATAAGGGAAGCGGAAGGTGGTTTTAACATGGATTTAGGACAAATACATCATGTGTAATTTAAATACAGGATGTTTATCCAATAAAAAACATGTATTTTCTTGGGTAGGACAATTCACGTTGTGTAATGGTGTTTTCCCAAGAATGAAGACCCTAACATTTACACAGCGTGTAAAGAATTTACACACTGTGTAAATTCCCAAGTCTAGTTTTTTGAAATAAGAAGGTAGGGTATCCCTTTTTGAATAAAACTTCACCCCTCTTTCTCTCACTCTTAGGAATACCTGAAGAATCCATAAGATATTAATTGATGTTGATTCACTATCTGGACTCTGATTTCATATTTATCTATCTCATTGTATGTGTTCAGGTAATATCTCTATTCCTTTTCAGTGGTTCGTCGTTATCCCCCCATTGAAGATTCTATTTAGATACATGCTCATACACCCTTTGTTTAGGCTGTTGATCAACTCATCACATTTTGTATGATCAAGAACAAGATAAAGTTTGTTATTTTATATGGATATTGTTAGGAACCAAAGGTATTTGGTCTATAAACCATCCCTTATTTTTCATCATTTTATAAATTTCCATGTTTTTACCATGATTTCATCGGGTGTGGCCAATTAAATTCATGTTCCTTGATCATAGTCATTAGAATTGTATTTTAAGACCCTTTTAATATATTTTATCCGTCGTTGGAGGTTGAGAAGTCATCATCTATCACCCTAGGTAGGGTGTTTCTATAATTATTCATTTAGTAGATAAATAATCCTATTTTTCCCAGCATTTGGGAGAGATATGACTTGACCATTAAAAAGGTAAGTGTATCAATTAAATTTTTGAGTTTTTAATGGTCATAAGATATATATATATATATATCACATGACCCATTTCAGGTTAGCGCTTAAACATGATAAATTAATATTAAATAGAAATGGAATGTGTATTTTAAATATATATTTATGACTTGGCCTAATTAAATGTAGTTATATGACTTGGAAACACATCCATTACACACCATTACATGTTAATTTAAAGGTGGAAAGGTGAACCTGATGAATTAAATAAGACTTATATAAATCAATAAATAGTTGCATGACTTATAACCTTATCACACAAATGAATAGTATTTAATAAAACATTGACATATTAAATTACATGATTATTGATTAGACATTATTAACTAATGAATAATGTATAAGGTGGTTATGTCTTATGTACCTTGAAATATTTATATAAGTGTACAGCCCTAATCCATCGTTGGATTCCCAATGGAATTCTTGGATCACTCATGGACAACATTTCATTTCTAAGATTCTAGTCACCAAGTTTGATACCAACCTTAGAAAACCATATTTTTCTACTAGTTCATCCCTAGTATGACACTATAGGATCCCTCTAATATCATTATAGGGTCCCTTGGATACACTTCATGGATCCGGTGTGACATCTATAGACATGAGGCACCATGGATACACCCATTTGGCCCAGTCATTTATTATCATGTTTTACCATGGATGAGATCCTTGGACATAGTTAGAATTATATTATTGTGAAATTATGTGGTTGTTTCCCCTCATAGTACACTCTTACCCTTTACCCATGGGATCGTTTATTACTAATTTGGCATAAACCATGTGGTCAATGATGTATTGGTTATTACCTTGGATCTTTATTATTATTATCATCATCATGTATGTGTTATTAATTCATTGATACTTTATCATTATTATGATCATGTTAGGAAGTAAGTGATCGTTATACCTCACATGATATAATTATATAAACTAGAAAATCAATATGAAATGAAATGGTTATATGATCAAACACTAGTTGAGGTTGAATCGGGTGATTTCATATTTACATAACTCAATTACATTACGTTTATATATGCATTCCTGCACAAAATTTAATTTATATTTCAAGGATATGATATTATAGATGTAGTTTCTTGTGACCTATTGATATTAATCTCACACCATTTCTAATATTCCATTGGTTCTCAAATAGATTTCATGTATGAAGGTGTATACTAACAGATTAATACCGCCTTGGACATCTGATATTGCTTACTTGGACTAGATGGATCTAGGTTGCATATGACTAAGATGGAGCTCATGATACTGGGATGATATTTTTATTAAATTTGTATAGAATGTATTGACTACTTCCGTATATCTTGGTTTTCTAGATTTATAGTGACATGACATGTGTTATCATTGTTTTAATGAATTTCATTTGATTTTTAGTTAATTATTGTTTGTTGCATGTGTTTTTATTCATATATATATTTCTTACACTATTTACCCACAATCTCATTTAACCATTATGCTACACTCTAGTAAAGAGTCCATAGTCTCTCCAAGGACACACTCTAGGCCCTCACTGTAATTTGATATCCTATGGAATTTTGGTACATGCACTTTAGGCCATGTGGCCAACCAGGCATGGGGAACATTTGAGTAGAACCTGGGTTTGGTATGTTATAATGTGGTAATAGATCGATTCCATTCAATATTTACTATTTTCATAAATTTGAAAAGAGATTAGGAATCCTAAAGAACATGGTCATAAATCAATCACGAGTGTAGAAAACCCATGTTTGTGGTAAATTCAATGTTTCCTGAATAAAAATGGTTTTTCTATTTTATCCTATTACAGTTGATATTTTCTTCATCATTAGGTTATCCATATGGTATCTGATGGTTATCATTATTATTTTGATTTAGTTTTAATTTTATCCATGACTTGATGGGGTGTCAGAAATTAAAATCAATCATGCATCTTCATAAGAACCCAGAATTACCATTCTATGCATATTCCATCCCATATAGTTTCATTTAATTGCTTGTGTTGCTTTCTTATTATATTGGTTATTGAGTGATACTATGATAGTGGTATTATTCCAATTTTGTTCCTTGGTTGTGATTGACTAGTTTGTAGTATCAATTAATGAGTTTAATGTTCTATTGTGGGTTGGAATGAGTAGTTTACCATGTAAAGCCATTTTTAACCCATTATGTTCTGAAATCAAATGTTGACTATGATAATTTTAATTTAAATTGATGTTGATCTTAGTGAAAAGGTGTGTAGGAACCGATTCACTAGAAATGAACATCAATTTTAGTCAAAAATTTTTATATGTTTATAAGAAAATGATACTTAAAATATAAAATCAGACTTATAAATAATTTGTTTCTAGTAAATGAAGAGGAATAGTACGATAAACCCTTCACCTACTAGAACCCCTATAAATTAAATTTGAACACTTACTAATACCTAGACTTATAAAAGGGTTTTTGGGGTAGTGTACCTTAGTAGTGATCCCTTATTCTAACATTCTGATTCTTCTAGTGTATCTATCTACTTCAAAGATTTTTTAAGGCATGTAGATGGAATTTATAGACCAATTCTGCCATGAAGTCCACATGTCATGTGCCAGGAGGGTGGCAATGAGCATTCTCTAGAAGTAGTTGGCCCTGAGATTATTGTCTTCATGCGAGGAGTGACACTAGAGGCACAACCTTTTATTCATGATCTGGGAACTAAAACTCATCTTTGGGAGAGTTTCCTACAATCCGATAATGTCCCTATAATGTGCTTTATGTCCTAAACCTATGATGGCTTATGTGACATGTGAGTTCTAGTACCAGCTTCCTCTTACCTTCTCTGGGGATAGTGGTCCATAGGTTTTTTATTCTTGGATGAAGGAAACTCTAACAATAAATGTGAATCTAGATACACCTCCAATGTTGTGGGTCAATATTTTTTGTTAAATGTTGTGTGATTTATCCAAGAGATATTGGAATGTTGTTACCCAAGATTTCCTCCATCATGTCTGGGTATGGTCTTATTTCTACGATTCTTATTATGACCACTTCTTTCCTCAGACACATAGAGCTAACCGAGAATGATATTTTATGCATTTGGATAAGGGTGTTATTTTATTCATGGATTATTATGTGTGTTTTACGGATTTTTAGAGATTTTATCCTTCTCTTGTTGGTGATGAGTTGTACCATGATATAGGTTTCAATGATAGGATCCAGTATTCCATCCCAACATAGGTGAATGTTTTTCACCTACCTACATTCTATAAGATTGTACAACAGGCTCTTATTACTACGAATAACCTATTTTAAGGTTATAATAATGAGCATTGATGATTAGTGTCAAGGTATTCAAATATTTCATTTAGTAGCAAGAATCATTCCCTTGAGGATTCATATCAGAGAAATGGTTGTCAAAGTAACTACATTGTATGATCCACATAATTCCATCAGTGTGGACTGTAGGGTAATATGAAGCCTTATTGAGGAAGATACATGATAGAATATCATGATTGAAGCCATATGGGACTTTTATATAGATTCAATAAAACATTTACAAGTTCTTATAGTGTAATAGGATCTGTACTAGATCCACTATATGGGGAAGGTTCTTTTTCATCATGTCAGGCGTGATGTTAGAGTAGCACTGACAAGACTGGATGAGAAGGATTTTGTGTTCATGGAATCCAAACATCAAATCATCAATGCCAATAGAGTGGTCATACTCAAGGTAGTCCAACTATAGCACAAGGTTAAGAATTAGATCAATTTAATTCATTATAACCAACACAGGAGGATGAGAGTGAATGACCACCAATAGTACGAGGTTCTATTTTTATATCCTCCACTAAAGAATCATCCTTATTTTAGATAGGTGGATCAAACTCCTTCAACAATTTTTCTATTTTGGAATCTCTTAGGAAATAAATGCACTATTACTATGGTGTAATGACCCTAGATACACCATTTGGGTTTGGTTAGATGAAATATGAAAATGTAAGGACATCCACCTTGAAGTTTACATTTATCCCTTCTTGTAGGACCTCATTGATCATGAGAAGAAAAGCTCTCATGCCATTCTTAGGATGGATTGGTTGGTCCTGTATCATGCATTTTAAGATTTTTGTTTCCTCATTATATCATTTACATCACATGATTTTGGTAGTTATCTTCACAAAGGTTAGTGGAACAAAAAGGACAATAGATCTTGACAAGAGTATCATGGTCTAGGAAGAGTGGCCTCCAATATTTATAATATTTTCATGGAGGATTATGGATTACATTATCCTAAATTCCCTCTCATAGAATATAAATTTAATGATGTCATTCAAGAAATTTTATCAATATTACCACCTAAGGGAGAGATAGATTTTATAATTGATATTGTTCAAGAGTAGCTCAACTATCCATTACTCTCTACATTATGGAAGAAATTGAGCTTAATGAGTTTAAGTGTGTGAGGATCCCGACTCTAGAAACCCAAGAGCTGGTGCCTTCTGAACATGATGTGTGTCTTGAATTAAAAAAAACATGTAGTCAAAAAAAACACACATCATGTCCCATATAGAGGACCATGTGCAGTTCGGGTTCTGGGAAACCGACAACATCTGAAACGATTCATGTTTTAAAAGCTGATACCTGAAAATTTTAAATCACAATGTAGTGTGAGCAATGAAATACTCAATAAGGGGTTTTAAAGATTAAAAAATAGTGTAACTTTTTGAAAACCTTCATTTAAAATTATTCGTAGATCATTCTCTTAAGGAAAAATGTAACACATATCATCGAAATGCTCAATCAATATTTTCAAGAAATATATGAAACAATTATGAAATTTCTAAAGGAGTAATAATGTTAATCATAATTAAGTACGACATGTGATTAATTATGCATAAAATTAAACATTTAAGCGTAATGCATAATCAGAGTTGTACATAAAGGAATCAACTTAAATTTTCATATGTTGGTTTCTATTTTACTAAGTGATAAACACAAATCATGCTCCAAACTTATACTAGTGAAATATGAACATTATTAAAACATAAAGGTAATGGTTTTGAATGAATGGGAACATTATCTTAAAAATAATTTGTAACATAACTTGAATTATGTGGTGTCAACATTTAACATAGACAATCATTTCTGTATCACCAAGGTCCATCCCCAAAGTGTCATTTAAAAACATTACCAAGGTCCATCCCCAAGGAATCATTAAACTGATCATCTCTAGAGATTATGTCTTTACCCAATGCATTGGAGCTCTATCAGGGTGAACCCTTAAATCTGTCTTTATCATCATGTGAGCCACATCATTCATGCTTTACTTAAACAGTTTTTACATTCAAGATGTCCCATACCACCTTGAATAACTCATTAATTTTCATATTACCCAAGGTGTCCCATACCACTTTGGGTAATCTAATTTCATAGTTCATTATCATGACATGTCGAAGGCATGAATTATGTACAATAATAACTAAAATAAATAATGAACCGTTACATATTTTGCTAATACATGATACAACAGTTAACAATGCAAAATATGACAATAACTAATCAAAAGTCATAATTATTTTATAAAAAAAAATTTAAGACAAGTTAATCATTAAAGCATATAAAAGGATGATATAATAAATTTTTAATCTTTTATGAATTATTATTTCATGGAAATGAAATTATTATAAAAATCACTTTAAATTAGTAATGGTGATAATCAGGTCTTCAAACCATAGCTTGATTAACTAATAACTTTCACCAATGTAGGTTCATTGCCTAAAAAGATAATTAATGGACACAACATGATAACAGAGTCCCAAAATTCTTAAATCCTCTTTCATATTTGAATCAAGCCAAAAAACACACTTTATCATAAAAACACATCATGGGTAATGTCAAATAAACTTCTTTAAAAAAATATGATTCGCATAAAATAAGAATTTACTTAAAGATTGATATCTATACTTTTAAAAAAATAATGAAATTGATTTGTATTTGACTACATGCATGTGAGTACGTAGATATATATTAACAAGTTTACAAAGGGGTGGTTTCATGGTAAAAATAGTTTCAAACAACCCTCATAAATATATAATGCCTAGTATAACTACGTGATCCTATTGGAAAACCGAAAATAGCTTGGGTTTGGGTTCTAAATATATTTATAACATATAAAAAACTATATATTTTGTAAATTTTTATATTTATAGGTTTTGTGAAATAAAACCAAAGGAAAAAATCAAAACATAACACCCAAACTTCCTGTCCCACATAAGCCGATCTAACTAAGAGAAAATATAACCTATATACAAAAAAAACATATATAAATATATATTGATATCCCGTATATATAAACTATATATTAAAAGTTTTTTTTGAAAACTAATAGTTTTAATCCCTTTCACTTGTTATCATTGTAGTAAATTTTGGAATAACACCCCTGAAACTATTTTAAAACTTGATGGTTTGAATTTTACATATTTTATATATATATATAAACTGTATATACTAAAGCATAGAAGAATAGTATTTCTAAATGAGAGTAAAACATGAAACATCCATACTTGTACCCTACTGAAAAAATGATGGAAATCCCTTTTTGAAAACAGTACAAACCGAGGGGTTTGTATTAGGTATATATACATATATAAGCCATATATACTGGGTGTGGGTTTCTCCAAAAAAAATTAAGTAAAATCATGCAAGAACCCTTAGAGTGATTAAGGCAGATTCTCAGAACAAAAGGGAGCTTGTTGGCTTTGCAGGAGAGTTTGAAAGGAGGGAAAGAGGAGAAGAAGAAGCCTTCAGGATTCATGAGGCAGGAGGGGTTTAAGTAAGGAATTGGTGCAATAGATGACTTGACCTCCAAGGTAGACCACCGTGGAGAAGACGGAACAACAGTGAATTATGAGGGTGGTGTGTAGGGGTCAAGAGGAGAACTGAAAAAGGAGAAGCTGAGGCATCCTAGGGTGCAGGCCTACTGGTGCGGGACCCTGACGTGAGGAAGAATATGCTTTCAAGGTCAACGCGGGAGAGAAGAGGACGACCCAGATTAGGTCCGGGCATGATCGGACAGCTGGAGGAGCGCTGGAGATGGGTTGAGGGATTTTAAAGAACCAAAGGCCATGATTAAACTCGGGGGAGATCATACGGCTAAGGAAATTGGACGAACATGATTGAAGTAGAAGTCAATCGAATGGCTCAGAATGCACGGAATGCATCCCACATCGAAACGAACCGAAGATGAGGTGTGGTTTATAATACAGAGTGCGCTGCCTTCGGAGCAATAACAACAACACACACACACCGGGGCCTTATACATAGGTCCCATGTGGGCCTTGTCCCAACACTACGCAACGCACGCTGCGGGCCTTATACACGGGCCCGTGTGCGACTGGATGAAGCTGTGCTCGGGCTCGGACCTGGTTTACACCTCTATACCGCTCGGGGATCCTGATGGTTGGTACATCAGGTCCCTGGGGCTCGGTCTCATCCTTGAGGGCTTGTCCATATGGGATTCCCTCAGCTTGGCCAGGTCCCAACATAATTTTTTATTAAAAAATTATTTAGATATACAAAATAAATGGTATAAGTACACTTTGTTTTAAAATAGTGTGAAATATGATTCTTGGTAAAAATTGAATTTCTATACAATAAAATAAATAGTTTTAACTTAAAAAAAATACAATTCTATGATATGTAGAATTCTTTACATTTTCATATAACCCTTTTTTAAAAGATATATATTTATATATATATTTCATAATTAACATACCAAACCCAAAAATTATTCAATTTATAATATACTCTACTATTTGATTCATAAAATTCTTTTTTAAAAAGACCAATAGTTTTCCCCAATTCAAATACATATTTTTTGAGACCAATAATATATATCTTTTCAATTACCACAGATACTCTTTAAACATAACTTTCATAATATTTTAAAGTACTATGTTTTCAACCATATAGGTATCCACCAGTATTTTATAAAAACAACTAGATTTATTTTCAAGAATATTCTTCTTATTTTACAACTATGTTTTTTTAAATACATCTTAGACATATTATAATATTTGAAATATCAAAAGATTATAAGAGCATTAAAAACCAAGATTCTATATAAAGATAACCTTTATCAATGGAAACCCAAAGGTTATTTCGAAAACCCCAACGATTATATATATAACGGTCATAATTTCTTATAGGACCAATATAAAATAGGAGTTTTTGGTTTTTTATAAAATAAAAACACTTAACCCAAGGTTGGTGGCTCTCCTCATACAATTGGTACTGCGTACATGTGTTGTGGCTCTGACTATTATATTTTTCACACTGATGGACCCAGATGATGACAATTATCTGATTACTCGAGTTGTGATTCTTAGTAGTCTTGTTATGGCCATGTTAAGTCTTGAACATGGTGTTCTTGGTTAATTTGGGTCTTTGTAGCAATGTAACATTTTAATGTATACCAGTTCTCTTTATTTCCCCTTGTTTTTCATCTATTTAGCTTCAATTCCTTGTTTGGTACCAACAAGAGCCCATGTAAAATGATAAACATCATTATAAAACATATCTCCGTTCACTTAGACAAGTTAATAAATCCTGGGGTGTCACAAAGTGATAGTTGAAGTATTTATAGGCCAAAGGTTTTATAGGGATTAGAACATCCTATTAGGTTTCCCCTATGGTTATCTAAAATAAATCAGGTGGGATACTTCATATATTCATGGATTATAAATGGGTGAATCACCTTACGATCAAGAATATGTAACCACTACCTTGAATAGATGATCTCTTTGACTAGCTCCCAGAATCTATATTGTTTTCAAAGATCATCTTAAGATCGAGCTGTCATCATGTGAGAGTCAAAAATTCAAACATACCTCATACATTCGTAGCTAGTATTGTCTATATGAGTATATTTTTTATTACTTGGTATTATCATTGTGGGTGACATTTTCATTGATTATTTGAATAGGTTTTTCCATCGTTATCTAGTTTTTGTTGTTGTGGTATTTCTAGAAGGCATCTTGCTATATTCTAACACTCATTGTGACCATGATTGAAATCTTCAGATCAATATAAATACACCAAGGAAGCATCATAATTATTCCAAGAATTATAAGTTCTCCTTTTGGATGGTGAAGGTTCACTTTTAGGGTCATATTTTCTTTGAGTCTGAAGTATAAGATTACCCCGATAAGGTGAGTTTTGTGTTTTCTTTAGGGTATTCGAAGGACCTATTTGATAAAAAGAATTTCATACAGATGGATTTATATTAAAAATATTTTATAATTGACTTATAATTCCTTTCATAACCTCTTAATGGTCCTATAATGAAGGGTTTTACGATCCAGTGGCCGGAAGAGTGTGAGATGTACTTTTAAGAGATGATAGGAGTGCCTGTTTCGGAACCAATTTTGATTCTTCCCAATCCTTGAAGAGTTTACACTGTGTACTGTGATGTACCATTTGTTATCCAAGGAGAAGTGATGATGAAGTAGGATAGATATTATTCATACATATCTTTCTGGTTGAGGCCTCATGATAGAAACCATAAATGCATTACCTTGGACTAGAAGTATTTTTCCAAACCTTATGTTGCTAGAGACACTATCTGATTAGTGAGTGATTTGTGGTGTATACAGACCCTAAAGCCTCAAATATATATTAACAAAGTATGAATTTAATATCATAAAAAATATGTGTCAAATAATGTCTGTACATTAATTTGGATATTTCTTATATTCCTAGATAAACAAATATTGTATAGGATTCCCTGAGTATGAATACTCAATCATATACTGTCTGGGAACATAGTGATGAATGAAAATTGATGGAAATGTTTTCATAGTTACAAATTTAGTTTCATGATATTCATGAGTATTCTTATATATTACCCTTAATAGTAACATATTTTCTCCTTGATAAGGTGTATATATTTCTATTTTATGATCCTAAAGCCTTGGTTCTCTGGGAGAGCATTTTTGTTTGGGACATGCCTCCAAATTGATTTCTGGATCGATACAGAATCATGAATAAACATGTGTGTGCATAGTTTTTTATAGATATGAGAGTGCAACTGATTTCTGAGTCCCGGGCATCTTAGTTGTAATTTCTTCTAGGAATCTCAAATATGTATCGTGATATTTCACCACAATATAGGTGGCCTAGAATAAAATGTCAGATAACAAGTTTTATCAATAGGTGTTTCACCTATCAGTATTTTATATAAGATCACTAACAACCTGTATTCTTATTGTATACATTTCCAATCCCATAATGGAAATTGAAAGATGGTTCCTTGTAATTTAATGTTGGTTTATTGAGGTCTCCTCAAGGTAGAGATGTAATTTGGTTGGTCATCCAGTGACTAGTGAAAGAATCCCTCATTATTCGTATCTGGGTGACTTATCAGTTGATGATATATGAGGATTTTATGTCTATGAGATATTAATACTACAAGGTTTACCTCATACTATCATTTAAGATAGGTAAACTCACTTTATATCATGGCTCTGTAAGGGGTTGCAGAGGGAAATGGGTACATAGGTGCTTCAAAGACAATATTTTCACCCAAAGACGAGTGGTCAATTTGAATGGATGATATATGTTCTAGAGTACATGAATGGAGCATGTGTTCTTAACTTATTAGTTATTGGGATAGTAATATCTCTCTTGTCAGGTTCGACTACAATAACAGATTTTTGTTGATGATTCAAATAGATTCCTCTTGGGTATTTATGGTTGGTCATTTCACTCATGTGCTACTAGAGGAAAGAGAGGTATCCCTCCTATGTCTTTCCTTGTGCGGAATACTTCATTGAAGGATTTTCTAATTAGTAAGAATATGTTTTCTACTCAATATGGACATAATTTTTATGTTGATCACCATCAATGGCCTCTAGAGTACAAGTCTCAAGATCATGTTTACCAATAGGTATTTCATAAGCTTGGGCATAGATGGATAAAAAGTCAATGGATGTTTTTTCCTCATTATGAAGGTTCATTTGAGATTCTAGATTGGTTCGGGAAGGTACACAATCATTTGTTACTACATTAGAGGTGTCTTTCCCCACATGACATCTTCCACACATCACAACTTCACTTGTATCATGCCAACCCACCTCATAATTTTAATCCCAAACAATTTGATCAAGATTTTGATTATTCTTATGAGTAGTATCCTATATGCATCATTCATTAGATCATGAATGATTTTTGATGTCGTTATGTCCCATTAGTAAAGATTCTATTATTACGTGGCTGAATACAAGATGATGAATGAGAGAAGGAGGCCAACGTACATGTCCAGTGGTTGGAGTTGTTCTTGAATAGATATTCAATGCCCTTGGTAGGTGATCTTGAGGCTGAGTTCCATTAAGGTTGAAGACTATAAGAATAAATTTTTTTCCTCTAGGTATGAATCCTTTTAATTTAAACTTTTGTATTTTCTTAGATTCTCTTTTGTCTAAGACCCATAACTCAGGCCTTGTGCTGGTTTTGTAGTTTTTGGAATGGAATAGGTAGTAGGGTTTTATACTAAATACATTCCAATTAAACAATGTGTAATTATAGTACACAACACGTATCCAATTCATGATGTTTAATGTCTTGGGAAACACAGTAGACATCATGTAATAGATCCTTCCCAGGGAGGAATACCCCAATATTTTCACGATGTGTATTGAATTCACACTCCATATAAATGTACATGTATGGATTTTATTATAAAGAATTAGGGATTACCTTTTTAGACATAACCTAACCCATCCCTCTCTCTCGTGTAAGATCACCCAATGAATCCATAAGCTTGGATTTTGTGTTGTTTCACCATATGGACTCTTATTTCAGATTTTTTTCAGTATCAGAAGATGTTAACTGATATTATATTTATTCCATTTTATTAATTTCTTGTTATTATTCCCCTGAATGATACTATTTAGATATTAGATAATATTCACTATATTTTGGGCATTGATCCGTTGTTTATATTTCTTTCGAACTATGAAAAACTAAAGGCTGATACTACACATGGAGAGTCATACAGACATAAGGTAGTGAAGGAATCTGGAATACCAAAAGAGGCGTGGGGTGAATCATGGGGTCAATATTTTATTATTAATTTGACAGATCATGTTTCCATGTTGGTAGGAACCTGTGAAACCCTACATTATGGGAAAGTTTAGGAAATGATGAATCTCTTGTGAAGAGAGAACACATCAATTTTACATGGTTCACCTATAAGGGATAGTCTAATGAGAGTACACCAACAGTGTGTTGGAAATTCATAAATCCACTGATCTACAGTAGTTGTTGGATAGAGAAGTTCAGACATAGTAACTCTGTTCCAGGCACACTGCATTTACATGATTTAAGGGATATCATAATTTATCACTTGGAACACTTCCATTAGACCCACCTAAATCACTAAATATAGAGGTTTCTTACCCAATTTATCAACTTCCTGGCCTCTTCAATAGATTGGAATTTTGGTCTTTGTCTTAGACAAGCATGAAACTCTTTTTTCACTATATTCTTGAATTAATTCACTTGAAAGAATTGACAAAACGAACTAAATATTCAGAACCCGATTGAAGTGAAACATTATACCTAGGCATAACAACTATTATAGAATCCATGATTTTAAATAATCATGGAATATTTCTTTCACTCAACCTCTATTTATTGCACAACTACACCATGGGGATCACTGAGTCCAGATTGACTCAAGGATCACCTATGTGTAGTATTTAATGTGTGAAAGTCTTCCAGGCATAAAATATTCACACAATAGTGTTACTGAATATTTGTTGGAATGAGTTATATATCTTGAATGTGTTAGATTAATATTTATATACCATTGTTATCATGCACATAGTATTCTCATCATAAAAAGAAAACCATTTTTGACATTGCATTAGGCATATATGTCTCTTTCGTAGAGAACCCAAACATTCCCACAAAATTTAGATCTTGGATGTGGATATTTTCTATTCCAAATTTTGATGAGACGATCCAAGAAAATAAATTATATAAAAAATTAAAATATACCATCATTAAATCACATAAAATCATTTCCCAAAATCACTTTTGTTTATTCTCCAAATTTTGGACCCAAATATTTGTCAAACTATTGGAAACAAGGCCACCTTCAACATTATTTTTAACTTGTACCATAAAACCACATTCCTTGAAAACACCATGATCAAACCAGTATGGATTGACAAAAAAACTCGTATCCATTTTCAATTATAAAAATCCGTTGTTCCTATAGGTAGGTGGTCTATAATTTGTCCCTTCTGTTTTAACTTTTTATAAATTATCGAGCGTGCACAACGATTAGATCGTTTGTGGCCTATTAAATTCATGTGCCCTACACATAGCTATTAGAACCCCATTTTAAGACCCCATTCATATATGTTATCCATAATTGGATATTCAGACCTCAATTTTGACCCCCCCTCCCAGGTTGGTTGTTTCCATAATTATGATTTTGGTATCTTGTTATGCCTAATTGTGCCACACTTTTTTTGATCAATGATTTGACCCGGATAAAAGTAATTGTGTCAATTAAATTTTTGATTTTTAATTGGTTTTCATATATATATAGATATAGATATATATCATTTGACCATTCAAACATAATTTCTTCAACATATTAAATTGAAATTAAATGTAAATGGAAATGGTATTTTATATATATGACTTCGACTAATTAAATGTAATTAATTAACTTTGTTTCATGTATATAGAACACATTTCCATGATTATTGGAAGGTATTAGAGTGATCATAATGATTTAAATAATACTTATATTAATTGATCAATGATTTGATAACCTTTACCCCTATCACACTAATTAATGGTATAAAATAAACTTTCTACTTATTAAATGTCTTGATTATTACATGGAAATAGTAATTTAATGAATCATGTATAAGGTTAATATTACATAAGAAGCATGACATATTTATAGGTGGGATAAGACTTAATACATTATTGGATTCCCGAGGAAATTATTTGAGCACCCATAGACTACATTTTGATTTAGTAACAACAATTGCCATGGTGGATACCCACCTTGGAACCCAATACGTTTATACTAGTGGATGCTCAACATGACATCGTAGGATCCTTCCATTATAATTATTAGATTCCTTGGATAGACTCCTTGGATCTAGAATGATGTTTATGGACATGACGTGTCATGGATATAACCATTGACCCTAGTATTTAATTATCCCATTTTAACAAGTATGAGATCCTTAGACTTAATTGTAATTATGTTATTGTGGAATGTATTCTGTGTTTCTTCTTGAATTACAATCTTACTCATTATCTAGGATAAGAGTTATTACTATGTTGGCTTGACCCTTGAGGTCAAGGATGCCTTGTTCATTACCTTGGATCCTCTTCATTTTTATAATCATCATGAATCCCTTATTTTATATTGGATACTTTACTATGATTATCATCATGTCATGATATCATTGTAGGTTATACCTCACATGATATACTAATAAAAACTATAACACAACTAATATTTGAAATGGTTTCATGTATAGACACGAGCTCAGTTTGAAGCATGTACTTTGGTATTTACATCACTGTACTGCTTTACTTTTATGTATGAATACCTAAAAACTATATTAGTTTATATTGCATTGATTATATTTTATTGATGACATTGGTGGTGGCCTACTGAGATTTTTCAAACACACTATTCTTGAAGAAATTGGCACCCATATAGATTACATGTCTGTAGGGGTTGATTAAGGGAAGAGTCCCATCATGGACACCTGCTATTTTTTTCTTTCCTAGGATGGGGCTTCATAACAGATGACCATTCTAGAGATAGGGTTATTTGTGTAGTTTCTTAATTCTTTTTGTATAACATTTATTTCTTCCTTACTTAAATCCATGTTTTCAAATTTTATAGATACATGACATGTATCATCATTAATTTGTGTATGATTTAACTTGCAGCTATAGATTATTATTGTCGGTTTCAAGATTTTTTATTCACTACTATAATAAATTCCCAATATACATATTATTTCATTTAATGTTTGTGCTCCACTATGGTAATGAGTACATAGTCTCCCCACCAACGCACCTTAGGTCCCCTCTTCTAGTTGGCTGCCTTTGGTGTTCGAGGAGATTCTTTTGAGGCTTTGTGTTCAATCGATCTTGGTGTACCTTTCAGTATAACACGGTTTTGTGATGTCACATAATTCATATAAGTGGAAAATTGTAATTCAAATTTAAACCAATATAGAAGAGGGAAATATCAGTTTTCAAAGAGAAGATCTTGAAATGTTTAAAATGTTTTTATATCAAAATTGAATATGAAATTGATACCAATTACCTAAAATATATGAATAGATATATCATTGAACTAATTTAACTTTTAAAACCAAATTAAAATAAAACATATCCTCTAAATTATTTCAATGAAATGTCATATTTTATTAAAAACCAGTATTTTCGCTATTCACTAAAAATTAATCTTTTCAGAAAATTATAAAAATTTCACAGAAATATAATTTCAACATGATGATTATAAAAAAGAAGTTCATTTTTCCAAATAAATTTTATAAAATGTTAAAAATTGATTTTAAAATAAGTCATCCAAAAGAGACAAAACTGCTTTCTAGAAAAAAACAATTTCTAAGCCTAAAATTGAAATTATTCTTATCTCATACATAAAAACACATAAGAATAATAATAAACATTTAATTGAATATGTAATATATAAATTTTATTAAAATAACTTCACCAAAAGATATTTATTTATTTATTTGAGTTTAAACATGTTTATGTAAATAATAAAAATAGTTTTCATAAAAATATTTTCTTTATAATCAAATGGTTTTTTATTTTAATTTATAATTAATTGGACACAAAATAATTCATTTAATATAAATTTTTAAAGAACATATATTTATAATTTATTTAATATAATTCATACCAACCATCCCAATGGATATTTAATAACTATCATATAAGAATATTTTAATAGTATGTCGTGTTTCATTTAAGTTGGGTTTTGTTTATAAAGCAAGCTGAACTCAGTGTTCTATGTAATTTAAGATAAACACGGTGTTTTATATAACACATATTATTTAATAAATTCAATTTATTGGAGAAATAATCATACATGTTTATTTTGATACATTCTACCCCCATTAAAATTAATTTTAACGTTGAAATTTTTAACTCTCATAGAAAAAAGTGATGAAAGTCCATCCTCATTATATTCTCCTATTCCCAAGTAACATCTTCAACCAGGTGGTTTCTCCATAAAACATTGAACATGTGAGTGGTATTATTTTATTAAAATTTATCTATCCCATCCAAAATCTCAAATCATTATTCCTTAAAACAAAAAATACTCTAGGTTCATGACCTATGGGTTTAGTATACGTAATGGTTCGGGTATGTACTTCCTCAAGAGAGATACATGGAACACATTGTGGACTTTAGATTGGCATGGTTGAAGTACCAATTGATAATATACTTCCCCGATATGATCATAATTATTAAAAGGACTGAAATACTTTGGTATTATCTTTTCATTATATCATAAGAAAAAATTCACCATAAACATAAATCATACAGTAAAAGAATAAAATTTGTGTCCTTGGATCATATCCCCAATAAAGAACATGTTACATCAAATTATGTCATCATAGATAAAACTTTATTTTGAAATATCACTTGGAACATTTCATGAGGAAAATAGCCATCCCAATATTAAAAATACCTAATAAAACATAAAACATTTTGAAAATAATTTTCATTGAAAACAACCACTAAAACATATAAAGGAATATTTAAATGTGAATTAAAACATTTCTTGATGAAAATAACCTTTCCCATTTTAGAAATGATTTTTAAAAAATAAAAAATTTAAAATAAATTTATTTTAAATTATCCTCTAAAACATATAAATTAATTAATAAAAATTTATTTTTTCATAAAATACATGTAAATACTACACATTTCATAGTTGTAAGAAACAAATATTCCTTTAAAATTTTCAGTAAAATCCAAACATGCCATATTTTTGAAAACGACATTAAGATTACTTTTAATTTTTTTTGTTAAAACTCAATCATGTGTAAAAATAACTTTAAAAATATTAATATAATAGTAAACAGCTTCCTTCAAAAAAGTTAGAGAACATGGACATAGAATAAAATGTTTTTACGACTGAAGATATAAATAATGTAGGTTTCGATTAAAGAATTATATAGAAATTTTGAGTGTATAAATAGAGTAATATAAAAAACAATTACTTTCATGAAATAACCATAATATAAAGAAATTCATGAATTTATTCAGAAATATATCACTATATTTCATTATCTAATTTATAATCATAAATATCCCAATAAGCACTGAGATTGTAATGTCAAACATTTACCACCTTGGTATCTTTTGAATCGTAGGACCCATTAAATTTTGACATCAAGTGAAACTTGTAATATCATGAATATTATGATATTAAGGATATAATATTTCTAAGTGGTATCATATAAACCAAGTAAAATAAATGAGTGATGAATATAGAATATGTTTCTTATAAATAAAGGAGAGATAAGAAATCACTACCTTAAGTCCTGACTTCCTCCATACATGTTCAAGCATCCTATATAATAAAATTAAATTTAATATACATATTTCACATAAAAATAAAAATATATGTATATGATAACATATATGATTTAATTATTACCTTTTATTACAAGTTTATTAAAAATTTCATGTAAAAATCATTTTTTTCCAATTACTACATTGTTTTTCGTGTATGTTTTGATTTTTTATTTTCGGTCCTCTTACATTGATCATTGATCAATAATATCTAGGATGTAAAATAAGATATAAATATTATATATTATGTATATATTTATTTTTCATAATTCATAAAAGTTATAGATAGAGAACTAAATACATCATTCCTGGATTTGGTGGGTCATATGTACACATTAACATTGTTTCTATTTTCATGATAGACAAAATGAAAGATATGTAAATAATATATTAATGTTAATTAATAATTTTTATGTCATAAATATAAATATATATATTAAAAAATTATTTAAATTAACATTAATTACCTTCTTTGTAATGTTTTAATCTAAAATGAATCACATCTCTTTATGTGGTGGTAGTACACCACACACACAAACGACATTATCATATCCCCCACAGGAAAAAAGTATGAAAGTTTATGAAATTTCATAATTCCAGAAGTATAATTATTTTTAAAATATCACATATATATATATATATTTAAACCGTCCTTACTAATATCCATGTAAATTTTAAATTAAAAACACATCATATCAGTTTGTGGGGTGGTAGTCTGTCGTACACATGAGTGACATCCTTTTTTTCAATAGTTTAGAAGGTAAGTATGTAGATTCAGTATTATAATTATATAGGTATAATATTATCATAAATATAAAATATAAACATTAATTCCATAATTATATCCATCCATGAGATGTGGATATGGAAAATGTATAACATATGATCACGATGTTGTAGTCTTCCACACACACTATCGACATTCTCATTTCCCAAATGATGGTAGAGGAGATAGATATGAGTTATTAAATTAAAATAATAAAATATCAGTATATAAAATTTAATGGTTTTATTATATCAATATAATTGAATAATATTTTTAGGACTTATAATAATTAGAAAAATAAAAACGCATGGTTTAAGATTTTATCTCTTCTTCACACAACCTATTTATGTTTAACCTAGTTCCTTCTTATATTGGATTTATGATCTCACAAAGGAATGTAGAGTTTTTTTTGGATTTCAAGAATATATTTGTGAATTTGGTGTCCTAAAATGTTTTTATGTTTTAATAGGAGAGGATATGGGTGATTTTTTCATAAGTGGTTGAGAGGACACACATTCAGTGTTTTTAAAAGAATAAAGTGTACCAATTTTTTTACATAATAAAAGGATACATTATTAGTCATTATGAAACATTATTGGTGATAATTACATAATATTTACATAAAATTTGTTTTGGAGAAGTTTCTAGGTCATTTTACCCCATATCATTTTTTTAAACATATGGTAAACCTGTTATAACCTTAACAACGATAATTAATTTTTACTGTTTTAACTATTCATTATTGTAAATAATTAAATAATCCTTATTTGATGATATTAATTATGGTGATTCAAAAAATTTATCTATTTTTATAATTTACAATTTCATAAGTGGAATATTTTAATTTAAATATAATTCCATAGACAAGACGATAAAGCATTTTTCGAAAGATAAATTTTTCCAAAGATTAAAATGATTTTATATAATAATTAAATATAAAATTTATTAAAAAGTCATAAATTGAATTAATATATTTATAATTGAACTAATTAAACCTTTAAAACTATATAAAATTAAAATTTAACTTGTAAATTATTTGAATGAATATATTTTTTTAATAAAATTGATTATTTTTCAGTATTCATTAAAAATCATAACTTTTCAAAAAATAATAAAAAAATTAATTCCAATAAATTTTATAAATTATTATTTCAAAAATAAAAAAAACAAATATATTATATAAATTTTTCAATAATAATTTTTAAATAAGGGAAAAAAATTTGACAGAACTTTTTTTTTGAAAAATACAATTTTTATGCATAAAATTTAATTTACTATAATATCATACATAAAAGACAAATAAGATGAATTTTAAACATTTTATTGAATATATAATATATAAATTTCATTAAAATGATTCATTAGAAGTACTTTATTGAATTGTTTGACAAAAAAATGTTTGTCTATATAAAAATTTGTTTTTACAGAATATGATTTCCATTATCTTCGATTTTATTGTTTTTATTTATAATAAATTTTTCACCAAATAATTCATTTAATATACATGAGAAGAACATATATTTTCATAATTTATTTAATATTATTCATACACACCATTCTAAAATATAGGTGATAACTATCATATACTAATATTCTAATAGTAAGTTGTATTTTGTTTAAGCTCAGTGTTTTGTGTAAAATAAGATGAACCTGTTATTGCATGTAATGAAAGGTTAAATCGGTTTTCCATGTAATGGAAGTTATAAAATGAAAAAAAAAATTATGAAAATAATATTTCAAAAAAAACATGGGGTGTCACATTATATCCATCTCATGATGTTGTAACCTCTTATACAATATCAAATCATTTCCACTCAAAATATTAAACCCTCTATGACATAGTAATGATCACATGACACAACCCCATATATGATTTTATTATTTTAAATAAACCATGGTGAATTGTTGGGATTATGTAATTGGTTATGTAAAGCTATGTAAATCATATCATGGTGTTTCATAAGGGTAACCTCTAGCACATTAGCTCACATAAGGTCCTTCTGAAATTTCTGTGTGGATAATATCACATCCTATCTGGATTTTTTAATGATAAAACCACATCATAGAATTTTTCATGCAGTATCTCCCACCACATAAAATTATAATGACCGTAGTGCATCCTTTTTCATTAGTTCAAGCTTCCATGTTCACTTTAATGTTAGAGAAAGAACATAAGGAAGTTGTTCTTGTTTTTCTAGTGGATCCAATATTCTATTTGTCAATTATGTTCTACTTATAGTGTATCAAGTGATCTGTGTTGGGATGAGCGTGTCCATGAATGAAAAAAGCTTGGAGGTGAAGAAAAAAATAGGGTGTTTCTTTTATGTTTATACTACCCAGACTCTCGGCATCCCATATCAAAATATTAGAATAGTCGTCCTCCTTTATATAAGATATATCATCGGTGAGTTATCGGTTCATTCAGATAGGGGTTATAAGACTCTGAACACCACTATGAACCACCCGAGGTTAGTGATTTTTCCTCCCTTAGTCGCATGGATTTTATCTCGGTTTGTCAGTGCACTCTGGTGCTCATGCATGTGTGCATTATGTTATACTCCTCCCTATCACCCAAAATAGGCTCTCTCTATGGGTTTCCAATCATGTGACCCATTGCAGGACTTCCATGTGGCATAATCCAATATGTTGAGGGATAGAAAAGGGTTGGACCATATTTCTGGATATCTCTTCAAAATATTCCTTCACAATTTTTGCATACATAGCACATAAAACTGTATTAACAAAATATATAAATTTAATTCCATTATATTTAATTTAAAAAAAAGCATCATATAAATTATATTAATCCAAATAATAATAATTTCAAGTAAAATATCATTAATATTAACCAATTAATTTCTTAATTTAATGAAATTAATTTCAAAATATTTACTCAAAATATAAACACATCATTCTCCCAATAATGTTTTTGGATACACATTATTGTGTTTAGATTGAGTATAGGATATGTATTTTTTTCACTAATTGATTATAGTGTATGTGAATGGTTGACAACATATTATTATCAATTCAATTTATACAGGTAGTGGGATAGTTTTATCTTAATTTCATGAGATGGTATCGTCTTAGTGAAAATGTAACCTCGCAGAAATAGTTATCTCCAAATAAATCATCAGAGTCCTTACTAGTATGGATAATTTTATACTAGATCACTCCATTCTTCAGAAATCATCCTTATCTTATGTTAAAAATATTTTTTATAAATTCTTTATGTATTTACGTGACAATATAAGATTTTACTCCTCATAAAATAGTTATTTGACAGCTAAAATATATACATAAATATTACATGTACACTTTCCTTCTTTTTTATTCTATCATAATGATCAGTGTGTGTCAATGTGTGTGTAACCATAATAGAACATGTCATATCCTTCCTCCTCAATGGAAATCCTTCAAATCATCATAATAATATTTTTTGTCCTTGATACAGATTATGAGTAATCATATAGTTCCGTATCAGTATCTCAATCTTTCCCACTCTTAGATACAAAATATTATTAGCATTATATATTATCAGATAAACCATAATTTTCTTCTACTGCTTATGTTTTTATATTTTAATATGCAATCTTATATGTTGCTTTTATAAAATAAATTTATAAACCCTTTTTTACATAGATTCTCCATGAGTTTCGGTCATTATATCGTATTTAAATTGATCCCCAAAAAAATCTCCATACGTGTTTTTTTACCACTAAAATATCAATAATTTTGATGGATCCCTATTTATTAAAAAGCTTTAGGGAAATAATATTCCATGATTTCATGGTAGCGTGAATCATCTTTTTCATATCATGAATTTTTCCCATGACTCACACCTCACCATAAATAGTAATATGGAATTGTCATCATGGTGTGATATTATATCAAATAACAGAACCATATTGGGAATGTACTCAACCACATACATTATCAGGTGTGTTCTTATTATTTATGGTGTGAAGTCCATCGTATACATTCTTCATTAATGAATAAAACTTATTTATCCATGATTATAACTGTAATCATGATATTTTAATCATTGATGAATAGATAAGATTAATGGGATTTAACATCCATATATATCTTCTAGAATATCTAAAATTTCGTAAACATATAATATGACATGGCTGTAACGTTTAATATGGTCTAAATATACTGTATCTTATGAGTGATTATGAAAGAAATTATTAATATTATGTGTTATATAATCTTTTTTCCTTTCCCGCATCTCATTTAGAGCCGTGTAAGAGAAACTTAGGTCAAAAAAAATTATTACTTGAAAAATTTATGCATCTTCAAAAAATATTACATATCATAAAAATCATACATATTTCATAAGGTCTTTAAATTTTCCATTTTTCTTTAGTATATATATTTTCATTTAAAATATCTTACCTACCAACATAATATTTTTTACTTAGTCAATTTCTTTTCGATAAAATTATTATGTATTCAAATAATAAATAAAACAAATTATTCAATATGCTTTTTCTTTTGGACTTATCATCAAGTATTATTCAAGGATTGACTCAAAATATTTTCAAACATACATACTCTTGAAGCACAATATCATGTATCAATATCTCAATATGTTACATCCATAAATACTTAGGTATGATATTTATTTCAGAATAACCCTTATAATCTTTTAGATATAAACATTTAAACATTTTTTAAGACATTATATTCTTCTTATAAAACATGTTTAACTTATGTATATAATCTTATAGATATCAATTTAAAAACCATTCATCTATATTAAATAAAATTTAATAGAACAAAAACACACTCAATAGATACTAATAATTTCCATAAATTATTGATGAAAAATGAAACTTATAATAAAAAATTATATAGGTTCTTCAATAACCCCCTATAATTTTTTTAAACCTCAAAATATCACAAGAAAATTCATTATGTTATTACCCTCAACACATGTAATAACATATCCTATTTTTTTAATAGAGTCGATTTTGGACTCAAAATATAAATAAATGTGATTTTTTTACATTTCACTACATTTTACAATAGAATCCAAGGAAATGATGGACCTTTAATAGTTATCATAGTTTATGTGGAATGGTTTGAATTCTATATTTACCATTAAAACCATTAAATATATCATTTGGGATGACCATTATGAATATACCATCTACATGAACCCTTATAGGAATGAACTGTAGCCTTACATGTGTAATTTCATCCTTCTATTTTATAAAGTAATATCTAAGGTCGATGTGTTTATATATATGATTTTTAAGTGTATTTTTATAGAGATCAAATCCATATTTATTATCACATGTATTTCTCAATGGATTCTTAATAGTATCCAAAAAATATTAAATATTCTCATTTATCCATATCATCTTTGTAAATAATTAGTAACTAACACATATTTAGCCTTTATAGTACATAATTTCATTGAGTTTTACTTTTTATAACACTAACTCACACAATTTTTCAAAAAAAAATATTCTACATGATTTAGACTTTTTTAATCACGATCTCCATTCTAAATAGAATTAGTGTATCCAAAAATATTTAATGGATCAATTATTCAACGTATTAATCCCCAATTTAGTATCCATTTGGTGAATTTGAGAAATTTATTAGCATCTATCAGGTGCGATTATTTTGTATCACTTTGAACATTTTTTCACAAAGAAACTATATTAAAAATATCAAGTATTTATTTAGTTAGATAATTAAAATTTTCAATCATCCTTTAGAATTCAATTTGATTTAAACATGGTCTAACATCATATATATATATTATTAATAACTACTTCATTTTCCATAAAACAATATTAATTTTCAATAATATTTTTATATTTAAAATATGATTTTTTATAGGAGATTATTTTGTAAAATGTATCTTCTTTCATTGGTTAAGCATCATAGAAAAATACCATCCATAACTATCTCATCAATCATTCCCGAATCTGATTTTTTTATCTATATCAAACCCAGACTTCCAAAAACATTAATGTGGTTCATAGTGATTTTATTATTATAAAATATAGTTTTAGAGTTCATATATGGGCTTGGTATCAACAATAATTTATTTTGAATATTAATTTATGAACTTGCATCTTCCTTCCAAAATAATTTGAAGAATTTGAAAATATAATGCATAGTTCTTCCCATTTCTACCAAGATTCTAGCTATTATTTCTGAAGCATTATTTTTTTTGGATAATATAGGGAGAACTATATTAATTTTTACTCGAATTATTAACAAAATATAGTTTAATATAATTTATATTTTTATCAACTCCATTATCATTATTTTTCAAAAGATTGATTGTTATATTCATAGGACAGCTCCACGTTAATTATTTCCTTCTATATTTCAATGTAAAAGAAATGTTATATTAAAATTCATTGGCATTATTCAAAAACTCCATATAACTAATATTTTATTTTAAAACATTTCTTCTATGAAACTATATTTAATATTATACTTGTTTTTTAGGTAAATTTGTTTCTTCCAATTATTTTTTCCCTTGGGGAAACATCTATTCTAAATTTATATCCAATTACCCTTGATATAAATGTAACATGATCAATATTTTTTCTCAAAATGGGATATCCCATATTTTTATATAATTGTTTAACTATTATAAAATTATGATTTAACATTATTTAAAATCATATGTGTAGATTTAACCTGGTATTTGGTGAAATAATTATCATATGTTTCTGTTGAATCAACAATTATTTCAAATTTATTTATGCATTTCTCATTATATATAGTATTTTTATAAATTTAATAAACCAAGAATTAGTCTTATATATTTATTCGTACTCATAACCAAAATTATTTCAATCTCTTTAATCAGTTTTTCTTGTTCAATAGCTTTATCTTTCTGAAGATTTACAACCTCAGTATATCCAATCACTTTTTTGTAAACGTCATCCTTTACTTCCATTAAATTTTCAACCTATATTTTATTTAGTAGGTTTCCCTTTTATGTTAGGTGTTTGATTCAATAAATTCTTCAATACAAGCTTTCAATATATACTCAGTGTAGGTTATTTCACCTTCATCATTGTTACTTAAGGTTTATTCATTCATTTTGGAATTAGTCATAAATTTCTTAAATTTTTCCGAAAACATATTATTTATATTTAATACATTCCACGAGAAATCCTACAATTCTCTTTTCAACTTGTTACTTATTTTTCGTCATGTAATGATTATATTTATCTTACTGTATTTCATAGATTCCATATAACATCTACCTCATTTCTTCCTTTGGGGACTTTCATTATTCTCATCATCTTAGTAATCTCTAATTTTATTATTTGTACAATTAGATTCAAAACCCCCAATTCCACTATAATTTTTTTTGGAATTTTCCCTCTATACATACCCTTTATATTTTATTTTATTTTATATAAGGCCATGATTCTCAAATACTATTCATCCCTTTATTTATCCTCTTAAAATTCACTTGAGTACACATCTTCAATTTCCTTTGTGTGAAGAATATTTATATCTTTGAATGTCATATCCTCTTTAATAGTTTGTAAAATATTGGATAATTCCTCATCACATAATTAACAATGGGGTTATGAAACTCATCAAGTGTTAATTCATCATTTTCTTCCAAAGTTTAAACCTCTTAATTAAATATTTCAGGAAATGTCCACATTAGTTTCTTCAAAAAATTTAATCCCTACAATGTTTCTCTTTAACCCATGCTATTTAGAGAAATAAAATTTACTCTTATGAAGCATACATCAATAGTATCAACATCATAAATTTTAATTTTTTAAACTATTCTCTTAATATTTTCAATTTATCTTCATTATATTGAAATTTTCATCAAAAAAATCTTAAATCTAATATCACATTTCTTTGGATGTTTTGAGACCCATCGCCTTTTCATATACTTTATAAAATAGGGAAAGATTTTAATTTCATTATTTTTTTTGACTTAAGAATTTATTTTATTAATAAATTTAATGGGGGAATCTATACCATGGGGTTTTAAACCTACTATAATAGTCTTGTAAACTTCTAGGACATAATATAGAATATAAATAATCCTTCTATTCTTCTATCCATGAAACTTTTTTCCACTAAATATTAGAATATATATATTATTAATAAATTTAAAAATCTCCAACATCAATATATGTTAGGAATAGATCTTTTATATGTTACATGGTTTACTCTAATACCAATGTAATTTTTTAGGTAATAAATAATGTATCACTAATATATTGATGAATTAGTGATACTTATAATTTTATCTTTGAAATCGTCCTCTTTTAATAGCTAAAGTCATAATAAACTCTATTTTAATCTCATTATCAACCATATGTAACTGATATAAAGAATTTAAATGAAGAAAATATATTTCAAAAAGGTTCTCCGTCATTGTGGGTGATTTATCATTATTGTGTTTGGTTCATGTATAAGACATAAATTTGAGGAAAGATTGATTATAGTCATTATAAAAGCTATAAATGGTATCACACTAAACTCAATTATTACATGGGGTGTAAAGGTATCATCTTAAATCAGTTGGAATGGTTCATCCTAAACCCAATTAAATGTCATGATATTAGTTTTCTACGAATAACCATTCGATATCTCTACTATCATATATATTATTATACTACGTTATTCAATTGTTCAAAAATCCTAGTTCTTATCTTATGTGAAAATATCTTCCATGAGATTATACAACTCTTTAAATCATAATATATGATCTTAATAATCAAAAGAAATTCTATTTAACTATCAAAATATAATTATCCACACTTCATGCATGTCATCCTTCAATTTAATATTATTAGAGTGACCAACATGTGTATGAATGCATGAAACCACATGTCATCTCTTTCCTCCTCAACATAAATAATTTATGAGACAAAAAACAAGATATATTATCATTGAGGAAAATGATGAAAATTGAGTTGTTTTCAGTTACTTTCTAATTCTCATTCTTCAATTCATAATATCAGTAGAAGAATATTGTATCAGATCAATAATAAAATTGTTCTCATCCTTCTCTTTTATATTCATATAATCTATCTTGGATATTGTTTTACATAATAAATCTGAATGATATTTTATATTCGTACTTAAATTATTCATTTATTTTTATCATAAAATATAATTTAAAATTATCTCATAAAATATCTAAAAAATAATTGGTTTTTGAATTCAGGAAATAAAATAATTTATTATATATTTATTTTTTCATAAAAATAGTAGGGGATTCATGTTATATGTCTTCATGAAAACAAATATCATCATTATCACAATGTAAATTTCCCCCATAATTCTCTCTTCTTCATTCAATATGTCATGTCCTTCTCATCATGGTTTGATTTGACCACAAATAATATAACCAATTCCAGAATATATTCCATCCTTAGATTTCTTCACAGTGTGTTATTCTTATTCTCAATGTAAAGATCATCTTATCTATTCCTCATCATCAAAAATAATTAATTAATTATGATAGTATAAATCATGACATCAGAAGCATCGATCAACTGATCGAGAATAACCTTATTTAACTTCTGAATCTATCTTCTAGAACATCCTTGACATCTTAAAAAGATAACATCACTTGGGAATATCATTTAATACAAACTATAGATATTGTAAAATGTTATTTTTTTACCTAATAAATATTTATTATGTTTTTTATAATGTTTTTTCCTTTTCTATTTTTTAGTTGGATATTTGATAAAAAACATTCAATAATTAAATACATTACACATCATCAAAACAACATGCACATATTTTAAAAATATTAAATTTCATAAAAAACATACATATTGTTTAAGGTTTCTAAGTTTTCAAATTTTATTGGTCATATAAGTTCTTATAAAAAATATCATATGTACCAAATTAAGATTATTTATTTTTTTAATTAGTAATTATGATGGAAATTTTATCTTATTCATGTAATGATTTTTTACTAATTCAAATTTATTAATTTTCTTCTTCTTCCAGTCATAACTTTTCTAAATTGTTTTATGTTTTTATTAGAATATTTTAAAACATTATTCGGCCTTATTCATCCGAAATCATAACAATTTTTATACATATTTTAATATATAACTTCTATAATTACTTATGAATAATCTTTATTTCACATTATTTTTTTAAAAATTTCATATGTTAAATTTATACATTAGTTGTTATACATTAGCTTATGTTTTCATAAAATGAAACTCTTTCATATATCACTTCCTGGATTTCAATGTAAGACAACATTATCTATATCAAAAACATCTTTAGTGGCTCAAAAATACCCCCAAAAACATTTATTTAGTCCCAAAAATGGTAAACCAAAAATAAAACACACCATAAACAATTCCATTTGTTTCTCATACAAGAATTATGAATCCAAATTGTGAACAACATGGTTAGACTTAGCGTGGGCATTGTTGCTTATACATCGAAATCTTCTCTCGGTTGTGGTTCGGCTGACTGCTTGGTTTGGGAATGAGGATGTGTGATGGTCAGCATCACCAATTCGAAGGAGAATCGTTGTCTGTGTAGAGGCAGTGAATCTCAGTGGAACATCAATAGATGCCTTGATGTGAGACCAACATCATTCCATGGTCATCATCTCTGATTCTTATAGGGGCTTTGATTACCGATGACTCGCTTCTCGATAGTGCTTCAATGGTTAATGTGAAGTTCCCCATTTTGGTGTTCAACATCACCATTTATAGGCATTGCTTTAGTTGTCTATTTGACATGAATCTCATGGATAGATCTACAATGCTAATAAGGGGGGAGGTTTTTAAATATTAGATCATGTGAGTTTTGATAGGTTGTTAATTCGGTGATATTGTGATCATGTTATCTGGTTATATCTGGTTTTTGGTTGTCATGGATCAACATCAGTATCCCATATCTACACTCCATGTCACTATGAGGCCTATGCCGGAACTCGATAAGTGTTCATCATGGTTCTGGTCGGATAATATCCCTGTTCATAGCGGTGTTTCTATATCCAGACGACCCATATTCCCTTATTGATGGTGTTCCCTCATTGTAGGGTTAGGTAATCCAATCCTAGGTGACAATGGATTGATCTCATGTTTTTTGAATAATCTTCCGGGTATCTATGGATATGATTGTGGGAGTGTCTTGATAAGTATGATGGGGTTGGTCTAGAATGGTTGATGTTGTACGTTCAACGGTCTTGTATTTTCTTAATGGTAGAAGGGTTTGTGAGAACTATTGGTATGATGTTGCACCTGGACTCGACCACGTGGAGCATGCCTTAGAGGAGGTTCCAGAGCTAAATGTTCAACTTTGTGGTGCTTTATATATTTGGATGTTTGAGAGGGTATGTCTTAATCCATTAGATCATTCATGTGCTCTGACAGAGGAAACATTCTTTCTATTCATCCTTGCACCAGTGGATATCATTTCATGATAATTGGCTTGGGAGGGTTAGCTCCATGTTGTTAGTTTGGTTTATATCACCAGACCTTTGTGTTATGAAATGCCTTTTTTTTATGATATTTGTTATGGTTCCCCCTTCTTCCCTTAAAAGGGGGATTGATTTACATTAAGATAAAAAAAATTGAAGGCCTTCAGGCCATTGTATGTGATGTATTTAAATTGAATCAAAGAAAGAAACTATGGTAAACATTGTGATATAGGACATGAAGAAATTTTATTAAGATACTAATCAAAGGGTACTGAATATAAAGTATTCAATGAAATATTTAAAAAAATGGTGGGTAATTTTGGGAAGGTTGTTGATAATAATGTTGCAAATGAATTTGGAAATTTTGTTTTAGATGATTTTTTGGATGAAGATGGCGATTTTGAAATAAATTTATGAGAGTCTAAATGTTAAACATTTTATGAGGATTACATGTATGGATCATATGACGAAGATATTTTAGAAAAAACAACCATTGAACTAGTAAATATTTTTGGATGAAGATGGAGATGTTTGGTTTTTATGAGAGTAGTATTTTTAGTTTTGTTTACATGAACTGGTAAATATTTTTTCTTATATTTTTTAATCCTATAAAAAGTGGATAAATGTACTAGGTTAAGTATTTTATGATGTTTGGGTTTTTCAAGTGTAAAAATGAGGGGTAATATTGAGTGCCTCTTTCTTGACAGAAATTATTATGTTTTTTTAGAATTACATAACTCTCTTATGATTTATTTATTTTTTTATTTTTTATTTATATTATTATTCTCATCTTTCATATTATAAGTAATGAATGATTTTTTGGTCCCTATTTGATTCTTCCACTACATATAGTGGAAAATGATGATGTTGAATCTATGCGGAAGAATTTTTCTATATATGAAATCATTACACATAATGTTAAAACTTTCACACATATATATTAAATTGGAGAAATATATTATGTATTATGTAAAAGAGGGAGCAAAACCATACATTTGATTCTTTTTTGAAATGTACAATTTTTTTCACATGGAAAGGCGATCTAACAAATGTTGTTTTTTGAAATTTTCCCAGGTAACGTTTGTTATGTATTTGGGTCAAGGATATTACATACGAGGATTGTAAATTTTCCCAAGTGAAATATATTATTTCTCAAGTAATATCTTATATATTTAAATTAGGTAAGGGAAAATATATGGTGCATTGGATTTGATTTCTAGAAATAAAATGGTTTTGATGAAAATTGGGATTTTCATAAAGGTGGGTTTTTAATGTTTATTGTGTTGAATATTTTTCTTACATATTGGTAGAAAGAATTATTTTTAAATGTTATGAATTTATAAGATATACTTTTTTTCATCTTCATGGAATATTATTTCTGACTAATATTTTGTACAATGATATTCAAAATTACAATGTTTCGAATATTGATGGATAGTGATTTACATGATTATAAAGATTACACTAAGTGATTAAATTTTGATTATTATGGGTGTATTTAATGATGGTTTTAATTATTATAACTATTATTTTACATGTTGTTCCACATAATGATTATCATTGATACTGATGAAGGATACTCATGGAGATACTTTGTGAAGATTATTCTTATTTTTATATAAAATATATTTATAATTTAAAGATATTGGAGGTGAAACACAAAAAGATACATTTTTTGATAGAATTATTATAGGACTATGAAACTAAACTATTTTAAATTTACTGCTAGATCACATGAGAAACATTATTACACTTACTCAATGGTTGAAGCTTACTAATTCTAAAATATAAATACCTTATTAAATATTTCACTAATATAATTTTTTATTATTTTATTAGGCTATATCATTTTCACTATAACATTTTTACTTTGGTTTTATTAAATAGTTATAAATGTATTAAATGTCACTTATGTTGGTTATGAATACCTGAACAAAAAACCTATTCATTACTTTTACATTTGGTCTAGTAAAAAAATATTTCAATTGTGCTTTGGTCCATTTAAAAGAAATGTTAGTTATTCCTCCACTTCAAAATAAATCATTTATTTTTAAACATATATGTGTGAAGAAGGATTGATTTTTATTTTGGTCCTACATGGTAAAAAATAACACACTTTAAATATTTATCACTCTCCTTAAAAATTGTGGTCTATTTATTGTGTATCATACCTCTCATAGAGACAAGGGGTGTAAAGAGTGGATATAGGATCTTTTTTATACAAACAACTATAAAAATCCTTAGTTTTTCTTATATTTTAATATCCCTCTTAAAATCTTATAAATCATGAAAACAATTTTTTATACATAAATTATTTGACATTTTTATCCACCATATTTCTCAAAAATGTTTAAATTACTCTAATTATTTAAGGATAGAAAATTCACCCACATTTTTTCCATATCAAAATAGTAAATGATGTGTTATCTAAAATCCTTCATTATTATCCCTCATGTGACACTATAGTATGTTATGAATACAAGTTAATGCTCCAAAATAATAAGATCACTTAAAATAAGTTAAAAATGAAAAATACACATAAAATGACTATAATTTTGGTCATGGTGTGTATTTAGACTCTAAGGGATATCTAAAGTAAATTATTGGAAAGATATATGATTATATTTATATGATAAACACATTATAGATATTTCTAAAAGTTAAAAAAAGTTTATAAGTCCTTTGAAAATAAAGTTTTATTTTTAAAAGGATAGTTATAAATCATTTAATAGAAGTTTGGAAAAATTTATGGAATCTTGTAGTTATTTCTTTGGGAAACCCAATGAGTTAATTTTTGGGTTCTATACCATATAACTCTATTAGAATGTCGGATGAAAGTAAATTTTCATTTAAATGGGGTCTAAACTGATTAAATTTATTTTATAAAAACTATGATGAAGTATTGAATTTATTAAATGGGAGTTGAATGGAATTGCTAAAATGAATATGCATTGAAGATAAATCCCAATGTGGTTGTATAAAACCCATCATAGTTTATGTAGGTGTAATTCCTAACATAGTGAACATAACTATTCTAGGTTTTGATACATGTTTTTGAATGATATTATAGCCCAACACCACCAGGACTTCTATTAATATAGAAATGATATCATTAGTGGACCCTAAATCAAACCTCTAATGTACCACTTGGTGGAAACTAGCACCAATGGTATAATAAAATATGGTATGAATTTCCCATTTAATTATAAATAACTTACCACAAATAAATAATAACATCCTCATATATAATAATAAACTTATTCATAATTATTGAATATGGTAATCATTGTTCAAAAACTAAATCAATCCAAAACACAATCGTTTGATGAAATATTGAAAACATCAACAAGTGGATCTACCTACTTGTAGCTGAGACATAAAGATTTGAAGTTTCATTACGTGATTTGACCCTCAACATGATCCTGTAAGTCTAAAAAATAGTACATAACTATCAAGTGATAATAAAAGAATACATAGTAAGTTACTCCAATAACCCCTCGTATACTAAGTGAATTGGCATAAAAATCCATGATTAATGAAATATGTAAACATAATTTATTTATCACATAAATAAAGGATAATATCTACATTGGAAAATCATCACCACATGTCATTCACCCCACTATTCCCATCACCAGCACATCACCATAAGAAAAACATAATAACCACCTTCTCTCACTATTGACTCCTTTAATGAAAATTACTCCAATAATAACAATTATTTGTTATCATAATTAACACCATATAGATATAAAAATAAAAAATGTATAGATATTTATATAACAACAACAATTGTACCTCTGTTAGGAATACAACATCCATCCACTATACAATCGTCCATAAATACAGTATTTCTCACACCACATTAGTATAATAGAATACTATATCCCTCCAACAACTACAACATGACCTACCAAAAAAAATTAGTGTAATTTCTCATCATAACAAAAATATCTTATAATCCAATGAAATGTAAAATAAATACAACCATATACATGTAACCACAACCTATACCACAACCATAATCACAACATAATAGTCATAAAGTCTTCCTCAATGCTCCACATATTCATTCTGATGTCTACACTATATCTACAGGACCCTAATAAATCTACTAAAACCAAGCACAACTAAAACCCACACATAAAATAATAAACCACAACTTATTTAATATATATACATTATCCTTTTTTAATTATCAACATATCAGAACAATTATAATGGGTAAAAACAATCACCGAGTATAGTAGAAATCAAATTTAACATAGAATTATCACATAAAATTATGCAATAATAATGCAATTAGTTTTCCTACATCATAAGTCTCATTCCTATTTTAAATTCATACCTTCCATATTTTTCAATTTCCACCACTTTAATTAATATAATTACATTATTTTAAACTAACACTTTAATCCATGTCAATTAAAGATTTATTATTCATATATCACATTAATTATGTTTATATTTTATTAATATCAAGATAATTAAAGGAATTAAAAATTAAAATGTCGACTGAATTATATATATTCATTTAAAAAGAAAAAAATAAAAGTTAAAATAAAAAACCACTATATAAGGTTGAGAAATGAGAATTGAATATCTAATCTTACAGATCCTCATAGATAAATATTAATGAAACTATATTTTTTATCAATATCATATCAATCCTTCATTAAAACTATCCATCAAGAACGACTTATATCCTTGAAATGATGAATGAATAAGATATTGGAAGAATAACGCAAAGAGTGATTACATATACATGATTTGATTTGGTATTATAAGAAAAATAACCCCAAAAATTAGACAGAAACACTGAGAATCTCTAATGATATACCCTTTCCATTTTGGATCTCCAAAAAAGATATAAAACTGAATAGAAAAAGATTGAATTTCTAAATTTTTAATTAAGTGAAAATAGAATAAACCGCATCATGGTTTTCACTTATTACAAAATATTTGAATACTATAGGCCATTTATTTATCAAGAAAATGTGCCTATCCAAAAATATAATATGTATAATAATCCATGCGATAGTGTCCCTATAAACCATATTAATCCATGAAATTGTACCAAATATTCTATTATTCAAATAAAATCTAACCGTGATTATAATCCTTATAATTATAATTTTTCATTTTCAATAGTATCTCCTATGAAATATACTTCTAAACCAAAATGTACATTAAATCCATTATTACCAAACCACATCATAGTATATAAACCATAATAAAATCTCACACCAAAATAACTAAAAAACACTAAATTTAATTTCTCCAAAACAATGATCAGTAACATGTTAATTACATAAACCATGATGATCTAATAAAAACACGACCTAGTTCATAGAATAATACAATGTTTTTTCTTCAAAAACTAATTATTTGGATAAAAAAATATGTTTCAAATAATGTATGTACATTAATTTGGAATATTTCTTATATTCCTAGAAAAAGAAATATTGTATAGGATTCCCTGAGTATGAAAACTCAATCATATACTGTCTGGGAACATAGTGATGAATGAAAAATGATGGAAATATTTTCATAGTTACAAATTTAGTTTCATGATATTCATGAGTATTCTTATATATTGCCCTTAATAGTAACATATTTTCTCCTTGATAAGGTGTATATATTTCTATTTTATGATCCTAAAGCCTTGGTTCTCTGGGAGAGCATTTTTGTTTGGGACATGCCTCCAGATTGATTTCTGGATCGACACAGAATCATGCATAAACATGTGTGTGTATAGTTTTTTATAGATATGAGAGTGCAACTGATTTCTGTGTCCCAGGAATCTTAGTTGTAATTACTTCTAGGAATATCAAATATGTATCGTGATATTTCACCCCAATATAGGTGGCCTAGAATAAAATGTCAGATAACATGTTTTATCAATAGGTGTTTCACCTATCAGTATGTTATGGAAGATCACTAACAACCTGTACTCTTATTATAGACATTTCCAATCCCATAATGGAAATTTAAAGATGGTTCCTTGTAATTTAATGTTGGTTTATTGAGGTCTCCTCAAGGTAGAGATGTAATTTGGGTGGTCATCCAGTGACTGGTGAAGGCATCCCTTGTTATTCGTATCGGGGAGACTTATCAGTTGATGATATATGAAGATTTTATGTCTATTAGATAGTAATACTACAAGGTTTACCTCAAACTATCATTTAGGATAGGTACACTCACTTTATATCATGTCTCTGTAAGGGGTTGCAGAGGGCAATGGGTACATAGGTGCTTCAAAGACAATCTTTTCACCCAAAGACGAGTGGTCAATTTGAATAGATGATATATGTTCTCGAGTACATGAATGGAGCATGTGTTCTGAACTTATTAGTTATTGGGATAGTAATATCTCTCTTGTCAGGTTCGACTACAATAACAGATTTTTGTTGATGATTCAAATAGATTCTTCTTGGGTATTTATGGTTGGTTATTTCACTCATGTGCTACTAGAGGAAAGAGAGGTATCCCTTCTATGTCCTTTCCTTGTGTGGAATACTTCATTGAAGGATTTTATAATTAGTAATAATATGTTTTCTACTCAATCTGAACATAATTTTTATGTTGATCACCATCAATGGCCTCTAGAGTACAAGTCTCAAGATCATGTTTACCAATAGGTATTTCCTAAGCTTGGGCATAGAAGGATAAAAAGTCAATGGATGTTTTTTCCTCATTATGAAGGTTCATTTGAGATTCTAGATTGGGTCGGGCAGGTACACAATCATTTGTTACTACATTAGAGGTGTCTTTCCCCACATGACATCTTCCACACATCACAGCTTCACTTGTATCATGCCAACCCACCTGATAATTTTAATCCCAAACAATTTGATCAAGATTTTGATTATTCTTATGAGTAGTATCCTATATGAATCTTTCATTAGAGCATGAATGATATTTGATGTCATTATGTCCCATTAGTAAAGCTTCTATTGTTACATGGCTGAATACAAGATGATGAATGAGAGAAGGAGGCCAACGTACATGTCCAGTGGATGGAGTTGTTCTTGAATAGATATTCAATGCCCTTGGTAGGGGATCTTGAGGCTGAGTTCCATTATGTTTGAAGACTATAAGAATAAATTTTTTTCCTTTAGGTATGAATCCTTTTAATTTAAACTTTTGGATTTTCTTAGATTCTATTTTGTCTTAGACCCATAACTCAGGCCTTGTGCTGGTTTAGTAGTTTTTGGAATGGAAGAGGTAGTAGGGTTGTATACTAAATACATTCCAATTAAACAATGTGTAATTATAGTACACAACATGTATCCAATTCATAATGTTTAATGTCTTGGGAAACACAGTAGACATCATGTAATAGATCCTTCCTAGGGAGGAATATCCCAATATTTGCATGATGTGTATTGAATTCACACTCCATATAAATGTACATGTATGTATTTTATTATAAAGAATTAGGGATTACCTTTTTAGACATGACCTAACCCATCCCTCTCTCTGAACCTGTAAAACCCTACATTATGGGAATGTGTGGGAAATGATGAATATCTTGTGAAGAGATAACACATCAATTTTACTTGGTTCACCTATAAGGGATAGTCTAATGAGAATACACCAACAGTGTGTTGGAAATTCATAAATCCACTGATCTACACTAGTTGTCGGATAGAGAAGTTCAGACACAGTAACTCTGTTCCAGGCACACTGCCTTTACATGATTTAAGGGATATCATAATTTATCCCTTGGAACACTTCCATTAGACCCACCTAAATCACTAATTCTAGAGGTTTCTTACTCAATTTATCAACTTCATGGCCTCTTCAATAGATTGGAAATTTGGTCTTCATCTCAGACTAGAATGAAACTCTGTTTTCACTGTATTCTTGAATTAATTCACTTGAAAGAATTGATAAAACGAACTAAATATTCAGAACCCGATTGAAGTGAAACATTATACCTAGGCATAACAACTATTATAGCATCCATGATTTTAAATAATCATGGAATATTTCTTTCACTCAACCTCTATTTATTGCAGAACCACACCATGGGGATCACTGAGTCCAGATTGACTCAAGGATCACCTATGAGTAGTATTTAATGTGTGAAAGTCTTCCAGGCATAAAATATTCACACAATAGTGTTACTGAATATTTGTTGTAAAGAGTTATATATCATGAATGTGTTAGCTTAATATTTATATACCATGATTATCATGCACATAGTATTCTCATCATAAAAATAAAACCATTTTTGACATTGCATTAGGCATATATTAATCTTCTGTAGAGAACCCAATCATTCCCACAAAATTTAGATCTTGGATGTGCATATTTTCTCATCCAAATTTTGATGAGATGATCCAAGAAAATAAATTATATAAAACATTAAAATATAGCATCATTAAATCACATAAAATCATTTCCCAAAATCACTTTTGTTTATTCTCCAAATTTTGGACCCAAATATTTGTCAAACTATTGGAAACAAGGCCACCTTCAGCATTATTTTCAACTTGTACCATAAAACCACTTTCCTTGAAAACACCCTGATCAAACCAGTATGGATTGAGAAAAAACACGTATCCATTTTCAATTATAAAAATCCTTTGTTCCTATAGGTAGGTGGTCTATAATTTGTCCCTTTTTTTTACATTTTATTAATTATCATGCGTGCACAATGATTAGATCGGTTGTGGCCTATTAAATTCATGTTCCCTACACATAGCTATTAAAACCCCATTTTAAGACCCCATTCATATATGTTATCCATAATTGGATATTATGACCTCAATTTTGACCCCCCCCCCTCCCAAGTAGGTTGTTTCCATAATTATGATTTTGGTATCTTGTTATGCCTAATTGTGCCACACTTTTTTTGATCTATGATTTGACCCTGATAAAAGTAATTGTGTCAATTAAATGGTTGATTTTTAATTGTTTTTCAAATATATATAGATATAGATATATATCATTTTACCATTCAAACATAATTTCTTCAACATGTTAAATTGAAATTAATTGTAAATGGAAATGTTATTTTATATATATGACTTCGACTAATTAAATGTAATTAATTAACTTTGTTGCATGTCTATAGAACACATTTCCATGATTATTGGAAGGTATTAGATTGATCATAATGATTTAAATAAGACTTATATTAATTGATCAATGATTTGATAACCTTTACCCATATCACACTAATTAATGGTATAAAATAAACTTTCTACATATTAAATGTCTTGATTATTACATGGGAATAGTAATTTAATGAATCAAGTATAAGGTTAATATTACATAAGAAGCATGACATATTTATAGGTGGGATAAGACTTAATACATTATTGGATTCCAGAGGAAATTATTTGAGCACCCATAGACTACATTTTGATTTAGGAACTACAATTGCCATGGTAGATACCCACCTTGGAACCCAATACTTTTATACTAGTGGATGCTCAACATGACATCGTAGGATCCTTCCATTAAAATTATTATATTCCTTGGATAGACTCCTTGGATCTAGAATGATGTTTATGGACATGACGTGTCATGGATATAACCATTGACCCTAGTATTTAATTATCCCATTTTAACAAGTATGAGATCCTTAGACTTAATTTTAATTATGTTATTGTGGAATTCATTCGATTTTTCTTCTTTAATTACACTCTTACTCATTATCTATGATAACAGTTATTACTAAGTTGGCTTGACCCTTGAGGTCAAGGATGCCTTGTTCATTACCTTGGATCCTCTTCATTTTTATAATCATCATGAATGCCTTATTTTATATTGGATACTTTATTATGATTATAATCATGTCATGATATCCTTGTAGGTTATACCTCACATGATATACTAATAAAAACTATAACACAACTAATATTTGAAATGGTTGCATGTTTAGACACGAGCTCAGTTTGAAGCATGTACTTTGGTATTTACATCACTGTACTGCTTTACTTTTATGTATGAATACCTAAAAACTATTTTAGTTTATATTGCATTGATTATATTTTATTGATGACATTGGTGGTGGCCTACTGAGATTTTTCACACACATTATTCTTGAAGAAATTGGCACCCATATAGATTACATGTCTGTAGGTGTTGATTAAGGGATGAGTCCCACCTTGGACACCTGCTAATTTTTTCTTTCCTAGGATGGGACTTCATAACAGATGACCATTCTAGAGATAGGGTTATTAGTATAGTTTCTTAATTCTTTTTGTATAACATTTATTTCTTCCTTCCTTAAATCCATGTTTTCAAATTTTATAGATACATGACTTGTATCATCATTAATTTGTGTATGATTTAACTTGCAGCTATAGATTATTATTGTCGGTTTCAAGATTTTTTATTCACTAATATACTAAATTCCCAATATACATATTATTTCATTTAATGTTTGTGCTCCACTATGGTAATGAGTACATAGTCTCCCCACCAACGCACCTTAGGTCCCCTCTTCTAGTTGGCTGCCTTTGGTGTTCGAGGAGATGCTTTTGAGGCTATGTGTTCAATCGATCTTGGGGTACCATTCAGTATAACACGGTTTTGTGATGTCACATAATTAATATAAGTGGAAAATTTTAATTCAAATTTAAACCAATATAGAAGAGGGAAATATCAGTTTTCAAAGAGAAGATCTTCAAATGTTTAAAATGTTTTTATATCAAAATTGAATATGAAATTGATACCAATTACCTAAATTATATGAATAGATATATCATTGAACTAATTTAACTTTTAAAACCAAATTAAAATAAAACATATCCTCTAAATTATTTCAATGAAATGTAATATTTTATTAAAAACCAGTATTTTCGCTATTCACTAAAAATTAATCGTTTCAGAAAATTATAAAAATTTCACAGAAATATAATTTCAACATGATGATTATAAAAATGAATTTCATTTTTCCAAATAAATTTTATAAAATTTTAAAAATTGATTTTAAAATAAGTCATCCAAAAGAGACAAAACTGCTTTCTAGAAAAAGACAATTTCTAATCCTAAAATTGAAATTATTCTTATCTTATACATAAAAACACATAAGAAGAATAATAAACATTTAATTGAATATGTAATATATAAATTTTATTAAAATAAATTCACCAAAAGATATTTATTTATTTATTTTAGTTTAAACATGTTTCTGTAAATAATAAAAATAGTTTTCATAAAAATATTTTCTTTATAATCAAATGGTTTTTTATTTTAATTTATAATTAATTGGACACAAAATAATTCATTTTATATAAATTTTAAACCTTATATATTTATAATTTATTTAATATAATTCATACCAACCATCCCAATGGATAATTACTAACTATCATATAAGAATATTTTAATAGTATGTCGTGTTTCATTTAAGTTGGGTTTTGTTTATAAAGCAAGATGAACTTAGTGTTCTATGTAATTTAAGATAAACATGGTGTTTTATATAACACATATTATTGAATAAATTCAATTTATTGGAGAAATAATCATACTAGTTTATTTTGATACATTCTACCCCCATTAAAATAAATTTTAACCTTGAAATTGTTAACTCTCATAGAAAAAAGTGATGAAAGTCCATCCTCATTATATTATCCTATTCCCAAGTAACATCCTCAACTAGGTGGTTTCACCATAAAACATTGAACATGTGAGTGGTATTATTTTATAAAACATTATCTATGCCATCCAAAATCTCAAATCATTATTCCTTATAACAAAAAATACTCCAGGTTCATGACTTATGGGTTTAGTATACATAATGGTTCGGGTATGTAAATCCTCAAGAGAGATACATGGAACACATTGTGGACTTGAGATTGGCATGGTTGAAGTACCAATTGACAATATACTTCCCTGATATGATCATACTTATTAAAAGGACTGAAATACTTTGGTATTATCTTTTCATTATATCATAAGAAAAAAATTCACCATAAACATAAATCATACAGTCAAAGAATAAAATTTGTGTCCTTAGATCATATCCCCAACAAAGAACATGTTACATCAAATGATGTCATCTTAGATAAAAATTTATTTTGAAATATCACTTGGAACATTTCATGAGGAAAATAGCCATCCCAATATTAAAAATACTTAACAAAACATAAAACATTTTGAAAATAATTTTCATTGAAAACAACCACGGAAACTTATAAAGGAAGATTTAAATGTGAATTAAAACATTTCTTGATGAAAATAACCTTTACCATTTTAGAAATGATTTTTAAAAAATAAAAAATTTAATATAAATTTATTTTAAATTATCCTCTAAAACATATAAATTAATTAATAAAAATTTATTTTTTCATAAAATACATGTAAATACTACACATTTCATATTTGTATGAAACAAATATTCCTTTAAAATTTTCAGTAAAATCCAAAAATGCCATATTTTTGAAAACGACATTAAGATTACTTTTAAATTTTTTTGTTAAAACTCAAACATGTGTTAAAATATCTTTAAAAATATTAATATAATAGTAAACAGCTTCCTTCAAAAAAATTTAGAGAACATGGACATAGAATAAAATGTTTTTATGACTGAAGATTGAAATAATGTAGGTTTCGATTAAAGAATTATATAGAAATTTTGAGTGTATAAATAGAGTAATATAAAAAAACAATTACTTTCATGAAATAACCATAATATAAAGAAATTCATGAATTTATTCAGAAATAGATCACTATATTTCATTATCTAATTTATAATCATAAATATCCCAATAAGCACTGAGATTGTAACGTCAAACCTTTACCACTTTTGTATCGTTTGAATCGTAGGACCCATTAAATTTTGACATCAAGTGAAACTTGTAATATCATGAATATTATGATATTAAGGATATAATGTTTCTAAGTGGTATCATATAAACCAACTAAAATAAATGAGTGATGAATATAGAATATGTATCTTAGAAATAAAGGAGATATAAGAAATCCATACCTTAAGTCTCGACTTCCTCCATACATGTTCAAACATCCTATATAATAAAATTAAATTTATTATACATATTTTACATAAAAATAAAAATATATGTATATGATACCATATATGATTTAATTATTACCTATTATTACACGTTTATTAAAAATTGCATGTAAAAATCATGTTTTCCCCAATTACTACATTGTTTTTCGTGTATGTTTTGATTTTTTTTTTGGTCCTCTTACTTTGATCATTTATCAATAATATCCAGGATGTAAAATAAGATATAAATATTATATATTATGTATATATTTATTTTTCATAATTCATAAAAGTTATAGATAGAGAACTAAATACACCATTCCTGGATTTGGTGGGTCATATGTACGTATTAACATTGTTTCTATTTTCACGATAGACAAAATGAAAGATATGTAAAAAATATATTAATGTTAATTAATAATTTTTATGTCATAAATATAAATATATATTTTAAAAAATTATTTAAATTAACATTAATTACCTTCTTTGCAATGTTTTAATCTAAAATGAATCACATCTCTTTATGTGGTGGTAGTACACCACACACACAAACGACATAATCATATCCCCCACAGGAAAAAAGTATGAAAGTTTATGAAATTTCATAATTCCAGAAGTATAATTATTTTTAAAATATCACATATATATATAATTAAACTGTCCTTACTAATATCCATGTAAATTTTAAATTAAAAACACATCATATCAGTTTGTGGGGTGGTAGTCTATCGTACACATGAGTGACATCCTTTTTTCCAATAGTTTAGAAGGTAAGTATGTAGATTCAGTATTATAATTATATAGGTATAATATTATCATTAATATAAAATATAAACATTAATTCCATCATTATATCCATCCATGAGATGTGGATATGAAAAATTTATAACATCTGATCACGATGCGGTAGTCTTCCACACACACTATCGACAATCTCATTTCCCAAATGATGGAAGAGGAGATATATATGAGTTATTAAATTAAAATAATAAAATATCAGTATATAAAATCTAATGGTGTTATTATATCATTATAATTGAATAATATTTTTAGGACTTATAATAAGAAAAATAAAAATGCATGGTTTAAGATTTTATCTCTTCTTCACACAACCTCTTTATGTTTAACCTAGTTCCTTCTTATATTGGATTTATGATCTCACAAAGGACTGTAGATTTTTTTTGGATTTCAGAAATATATTTGTGAATTTGGTGTCCTAAAATGTTTTTACGTTTTAAGAGGAGAGGATATGGGTGATTTTTTCATAAGTGGTTGAGAGGACACACATTGAGTGTTTTTAAAAGAATAAAGTGTACCAATTTTTTTACATAATAAAAGGATAAATTATTAGTCATTACGAAACATTATTGGTGATAATTACATAATATGTACATAAAATTTGTTTTGGAAAAGTTTCTAGGTCATTTTACCCCATATCATTTTTTTAAACATATGGTAAACCTGTTATAACCTTAACCACGATAATTAATTTTTACTATTTTAACTATTCATTATTGTAAAAAATTAAATAATCCTTATTTGATGATATTAATTATGGTGATTCCAAAATTTTATCTATTTTTATAATTTACAATTTCATAAGTGGAATATTTTAATTTAAATATAATTCCATAGACATGACGATAAAGCATTTTTCGAAAGATAAATTTTTCCAAAGATTAAAATGATTTTATATAATAATTAAATATAAAATTTATTAAAAAGACATAAATTGAATTAATATATTTATAATTGAACTAATTAAACATTTAAAACTATATAAAATTAAAATTTAACTTCTAATTTATTTGAATGAATATATTTTTTTAATAAAATTGATTATTTTTCAATATTCATTAAAAATCATAACTTTTCAAAAAAGAAAAAACAAATTAATTCCAATAAATTTTATAAATTATTATTTAAATAATAAAAAAAACATATATATTATATAAATTTTTCAATAATAATTTTTAAATAAGGGAACAAAATTTGACAGAACGTTTTTTTTTGAAAAATACAATTTTTAGGCATAAAATTTAATTTACTATAATATCATACATAAAAGCCAAATAAGATGAATTTTAAACATTTTATTGAATATATAATATATAAATTTCATTAAAATGATTCATTAGAAGTAATTTTTTGAATTTTTTTACAAAAAAATGTTTGTCTATATAAAAAATTGTTTTTACAGAAAATGATTTCCTTTATCTTCAATCTTTTTTTATAATAAATTTTTCACCAAATAATTCATTTCATATACATGAGAAGAACATATATTTTTCATAATTTATTTAATATTATTCATACACACCATTCTAAAATATAGGTGATAACTATCATATACTAATATTCTAATAGTAAGTTGTATTTTGTTTAAGCTCAGTGTTTTGTGTAAAATAAGATGAACCTGTTATTGCATGTAATGAAAGGTAAAATCAGTTTTCCATATAATGGAAGTTATCAAATGAAAAAAAAATTATGAAAATAATATTTCAAAAAAACATGGGGTGTGAAATTATATCCATCTCATGATGTTGTAACCTCTTATACAATATCAAATCATTTCCACTCAAAATATTAAACCCTCTATGACATAGTAATGAACACATGACACAACCCCATGTATGATTTTATTATTTTAAATAAACCATGGTGCATTGTTTGGATTATGTAATTGGTGATGTAAAGCCATGTAAATTTATCATGTTGTTGGATAAGGGTAACCTCTAGCACATTAGCTCATATAAGGTTCTTCTGAAATTTGTTTGTGGATAATATCACATCCTATCTGGATTTTTTAATGATAAAACCACATCATAGATTTTTTCATGCAGTATCTCCCACCACATAAAATTATAAATACTGTAGTGCATCCTTTTTCATTAGTTCAAGATTCCAAGTTCACTTTAATGTTAGAGAAAGAACATAGAGAAGTAGTTCTTCTTTTTCTAGTGGATCCAATATTATATTTGTCAATTATGTTCTACTTATAGTGTATCAAGTGATCTGTGTTTGGTTGAGGGTGTCCATGAATGAAAAAAGCATGGAGGTGAAGAAAAAAATAGGGTGTTTCTTTTATGTTTATATTACCCAGACTCTCGGCATCCGATATCAAAATATTAGAATAGTCGTTCTCCTTTATATAAGATATATCATGGATGAGTTATCGGTTCATTCAGATAGGGGTTATAAGACTCTGAACACCACTATGAACCACCCGATGTTAGTGATTTTTTCCTCCCTTAGTTGCATGGATTTTATCTCGGTTTTTCAGCGCACTCTGGTGCTCATGCATGTGTGCATTATGTTATACTCTTCCCTATCACCCAAAATAGGCTCTCTCTATGGGTTTCCAATCATGTGACCCATCGCGGGACTTCCATGTGGCTTAATCCCATATGTTGAGGGATAGAAAAGGGTTGGACCATATTTCTGGATATCTCTTCAAAATATTCCATCACAATTTTCGCATACACAGCACATAAAACTGTATTAACAAAATATAAAAATTTAATTCCATTATATTTTATTTTAAAAAAAAGCATCATATAAATTATATTAATCCAAATAATAAAAATTTCAAGTAAAATATCATTAATATTAACCAATTAATTTATAAATTTAATGAAATTAATTTCAAAATATTTACTCAAAATATAAACACATCATTCTCCCAATAATGTTTTTGGATACACATTATTGTGTTTAGATTGAGTATAGGATATGTATTTTTTCACTAATTTATTATAGTGTATGTGAATGGTTGACAACATATTATTCTCAATTCAATTCATACAGGGAGTGGGATAGTTTTATCTTAATTGCATGAGACGGTATCGTCTTAGTGAAAATGTAACCTCACAAAAATAGTTATCTACAAATAAATCATCAGAGCCCTTACTAGTATGGATAATTTTATACTAGATCACTCGATTTATTAAGAAATCATCCTTATCTTATGTCAAAAATATTTTTTATAAATTTTTTATGTATTTACATGACAATATAAGATTTTACTCCTCATAAAATTGTTATTTGACAGCTAAAATATATACATAAATATTACATGAACACTTTCCTTCTTTTTTATTCTATCATAATGATCAGTGTGTGTCTATGTGTGTGTAACCAGAATAGAACATGTCATATCCTTCCTCCTCAATGGAAATCCTTCAAATCATCATAATAATATTTTTTTTCCTTGATACAGATTATGAGTAATCATAGAGTTCCATATCAGTATCTCAATCTTTCCCACTCTTAGATACAAAATATTATTAGCATTATATATTATCGGATAAACCATAATTTTCTTCTACTTGTTATATTTTTATATTTTAATATTCCATCTTATATGTTGCTTTTATAGAATAAATTTATAAACCCTTTTTTACATAGATTCTCCATGAGTTTCAGTCATCATATCGTATTTAAATTGATCCCCAAGAAAATCTCCATACGTGTTTTTTTACCACTAAAATATCAATAATTTTGATGGATTCCTATTTATTAAAAACCTTTAGGGAATAATATTCCATGTTTTCATGGTAGCGTGAAACATCTTTTTCATATCATGAATTTTTCCCATGACTCACACCTCACCATAAATAGTAATATGGAATTGTCATCTTGGTGTGATATTAGATCAAATAACAGAACCATATTGGGAATATACTCAACCACATACATTATCAGGTGTGTTCTTATTCTTTATGGTGTGAAGACCATCGTATACATTCTTCATTAATGAATAAAACATATTTATCCATGATTATAACTGTAATCATGATATTTTAATCATTCATGAATAGATAAAATTAATGGGATTTAACATCCATATATATCTTCTAGAATATCTACAATTTCTTAAACATATAATATGGCATGGCAGTAACGTTTAATACGGTATAAAGATATTGTTGTTTCGGTGCGGATGTGCGTCGGGTTTCCGTTCCGACGCTATTCCGCCAGGACGCGTTCGCGCGTGCGCCCGTCGACCCGAGGGGATGGGAGCGCAGCTTGTGGCCCCGCAGTCCCGCTTTCCAAAGGCGGGCGGCATCCGTCCCTTATTCAGGGACGTCTACTCCTTGATCGAAACCGGGATGATGGGATGTCGGCTCCTCCTTCTGTGGACGTCTCCTCGGAACTCGTCGCCTAATCCGGGTCTCCCTCATAGATTTAAGAATGTTCGTGAATCTTGTTCCCGGTGCCATATCTTCATGGACACCAGTTAATTACGCTGCTTCCGTCCAGACACTCCAAGGAGTCTGGTCGGGGCAGCAACCCGCGGTGAGGAGATCGGGTAGCTCTGGGTGTTGGGGGCGTGTCTTAACACTGCGGCTCTGCATGTCTGCCTTCCTTCCCTAATAGGGCTTCTCGAAGGCATGATGGCCTGAGGCATCCCGCGCTGGGTGCGGGGAACTGCGTTACTCGAGGTTTTCCCCAGCTTCCCATGTTTAACACGGGGTATGCCGCGAGTTTAACGTCCAGCGGGGACGGCATCAGACTGATCAACACGAGGAGTGGATCGGATGATAGAACCCCTTGCGGGGAACCTCCGATGCTGGGGCCAGCACATGGGTGGCTTCCCGAGTGAAGTGGAGTGGAATGAAGTGGCATGACCCCACCAGGATGTGGCGGCCCGGGTAAGGATCAGAATGGATGATGGAGTGAAGAGCTTGGACCACGTAGAGGCTTCCTACGTACCGCGCGTTAGCGCGGATCAAAGTCAGCATAGTTCGGATATACAGTTTAACGTCATGATGGACGATGCCAAGCCGACTCACGAGGAGGTCAAGGCTACCGGGTGGAGGATTGAACCGAACCACCTCACACAGAGGGGGATGGAACGGCCGGGTGGATCACAGTTTCACGTCATTCTGGACGATGGTGTTTGGGGATTACACTCTAAGGAGGCCCATATGCGGAAAAGCTCAGTCGGAGAGGGACTTGGGCCGAAGGTGAGAGACCTCGATCCCTGTCACACCCTCTACTGGCTTCGGCAGTGGGGAAGCACAATGGAGATACACATGTGCAGTCCCCCACAAGGGCGGATTCATAGGCGAATCGACGCGAATGTGAACCCGGGAGGGGTCCACTGATGGACGAACCGACGTGAATACGACCGGGATGACCAGGTGGTGGGCTTGAACCTCAGGGGAGGCTTCCTACGTACCCTGTTTAGGAGACAGGGATCAAAGTCCATGTAGTTCATTCTGTCAGGACTTACGCACCGAGCCAGCCTGAGTGCGGCAAAGCTCAGTTGAATAGGGACTTGGGCCGAAAGTGAGAGACCTCGATCCCTGTCACGCCCTCTACTGGCTTCGGCAGTGGGGAAGCACAATGGAGATACACATGTGCAGTCCCCCACAAGAAACTAGGGGTTTGTAATACCCTACCCCCGTGGGCGAAGGCATCTCTAATAAATCGTCCCTAAAGAAGGGCAATCCCGACATCCCTGCATAGACGAGCTGGTGGGGGCCACATCCAAACCGGGGGGGACCCTGCGTGCGAGGCACGGGATCGGGTGATGCGGACGGTTTAACGTCTTGCCGGACGAAGTACAGTTTAACATCGTGTGTTGAGGGCGAAGCAGATGGTTTAACGTCTTGCCGGACGAAGTACAGTTTAAAGTCGTGTGTTGAGGACGAAGCGGACAGTTTAACGTCTTGCCGGACGAAGTACAGTTTAACGTCGTGTGTTGAGGACGAAGCGGACGGTTTAACGTCTTGCCGGACGAATTACAGTTTAACGTCGTGTGTTGAGGACGAAGATGCCTGGCAGTTTAACGTCTTGCAGCGCAGATGTGGTGCAGTTTAGCGTCCTGCAGGATGAGTAGTTTCCGTCGATGGGTCTGTTTCACTTCGCGCGAGCCTGGAGGGCCGCACGGGAAGACAACGCACGGTGCGGGCACCCGGGATGAAGACCATCGGGCGCCACGCAGGCGGGTACCCTCAGGGGGTCAAAGGGGGAGACCCTGGCGGTTTGCGCGCAAAAGAGGAGCTTGGCGCGCAATACCGCGGGTCGGCGTGCAATTGGGCGGGCTGGCGCGCAATTGGTCCAGCCCTTTGCACGCGGAAGACGAAGATTGCGCGCACCGGGCCTCTGATAGCGCGCGGGGGCAACGGCCCATTCTTTAACGAATAGCCACTTAGTAAGGGGGGGGTGCGCGCAATCGGGCAGGATTGCGCGCACCCGGGGGCAATTGCGCGCAAGAGGCTTCTTTTGCGCGCGAAGGCCTTCGGGTGAGGAATTGGTCAAAGGAAAGAAGCCAAAGTGGTTGCGCGCGAAGATGAACCCCGAGGCTTTCTTGCGCGAAATAAGGGAGGTTACCTGAAGATCGGCGTTGCGCGCGGAGGGGGTGGGATTGCGCGCACGAGCGACCTTTCAAATTCTGGCAACATTCAAAACGTTGGGGGTCGCCTTGTATTTATAGGCAACCCCGGGCGCGCAATTCGGCTCACGGGCGCGCAATTCGGCTCGGGCGCGGAATAGGGGCCTGGCGCGCAAGCGGGTCGCGCACGGGCGTCGGGCGCTGAAAATTACGCGCCGACTCGGCCCATTGCGCCAATCCTGGAAGGATTGCGCGCGCATAGCCAATATTGCGCGCGCGCCTCCGAAATTTCGCGCAATGTCTTCGGGCCTTCCGAAACGTGCTTCTGACTCCTAATATGACCTCGCTTTCCTCATCCGGAACTTCGTTTGAGGAGCAACGGACTTTTCCGGCGTCTACAACTGTATCTTATGAGTGATTATGAAATAAATTATTATTATTATGTGTTATATAATCTTTTTTCCTTTCCCACATCTCATTTGGATCTTTGTAAGAGAAACTTAGGTCAAAACAATTATTACATGAAAAATTTATGCATCTTCAAAAAATATTACATATCATAAAAATCATACATATTTTAGAAGGTCTTTAACTTTTCCATTTTTCATTAGTATATATATTTTCATGTAAAATATCTTACCTACCAACAAAATATTTTTTACTTAGTCAATTTCTTTTCGATAAAATTATTATGTATTCAAATAATAAATAAAACAAATTATTCAATATGCTTTTTATTTTGGACTTATCATCAAGTATTCTTCAAGGATTGACTCAAAATATTTTCAAACATACATCCTCTTGAAGCACAATATCATGTATCAATATCTCAATATGTTACATCCATATATACTTAGGTATGATATTTATTTCAGTATAACCCTTATAATCTTTTAGATATAAACATTTAAACATTTTATAAGACATTATATTCTTCTTATAAAACATGTTTAACTTATGGATATAATCTTATAGATATCAATTTCAAAACCCTTCATCTATATTAAATAAAATTTAACAGAACAAAAATACACTCAATAGATACTAATAATTTCCATACCTTATTGATGAAAAATGAAAAATACAATAAAAAATTATATATTTTCTTCAATAACCCCCTATAGTTTTTTTAAACCTCAAAATCTCCCAAAAAAATTCATTATGTTATTACCCTCAACCCATGTAATAACATATCCTATTTTTTTTAATAGAGTCGATTTTGGACACAATATATAAATAAATGTAATTTTTTTACATTTCACTACATTTTAAAATAGAATCCAAGGAAATGATGGACCTTTAATAGTTATCCTAGTTTATATGGAATGGTTTAAATTTTATATTTACCATTAAAACCATTAAATATATCATTTGGGATGACCTTTATGAATATACCATCTATATGAACCCTTATAGGAATGAACTATAGCCTTACATGTGTAATTTCATCCTTCTATTTGATAAAGTAATATCTAAGGTCAATGTGTTTATATATATGATTTTTAAGTGTATTTTTATAGAGATCAAATCCACATTTATTATCACATGTATTTCTCAATGGATTCTTAATAGTAACCAAAAAATATTAAATATTCTCATTCATCCATATCATCTTTGTAAATAATTAGTTACTAACACATATTTAGCCTTTATAGTACATAATTTCATTGAGTTTTACTTTTTATAACACTAACTCACACAATTTTTCAAAAAATAAATATTCTACATGATTTAGACTTTTTTAATCACGATCTCCATTCTAAATAGAATTAGTGTATCCAAAAATATTTAATGGATCAATTATTCAACGTATTAATCCCCAATTTAGTATCCCTTTGGTGAATTTGAGAAATTTATTAGTATCTATCATGTGCGATTATTTTATATCACTTTGAACATTTTTTCCCAAAGAAACTATATTAAAAATATCAAGTATTTATTTAGTTATATAATTAAAATTTTCAATCAACCTTTAGAATTAAATTTGATTTAAACATGGTCTAACATCATATATCTATATTATTAATAACTACATCATTTTCCTTAAAACAATATTAATTTTCAATAATATTTTTATATTTAAAATATGTTTTTTTATAGGTAATTATTTTGTAACATGTATCTTCTTTCATTGGTTAAGCGTCATAGAAAAACACCATCCATAATTATCTCATCAATCATTCCCAAATCTGATTTTTTTATCTATATCAAACCCAGACTTCCAAAAACATTAATGTGGTTCATAGTGATTTTATTATTATAAAATATAGTTTTAGAGTTCATATATGGGCTTGGTATCAACAATAATTTATTTTGAATATTAATTTATGAACATGCATCTTCCCTCCAAAATAATTTGAAGAATTTGAAAATAGAATGCATAGTTCTTACCATTTCTACAAAGATTCTAGCTATTATTTCTGAACCATTATTTTTTTTGGATAATATAGGGAGAACTATATTAATTTTTACTCAAATTATTAACAAAATATATTTTAATATAATTTATATTTTTATCAACCCCATTATCATTATTTTTCAACAGATTGATTCTTATATTCATAGGACAACTCCACGTTAATTATTTTCTTATATATTTTAATGTAAAAGAAATGTTATATTAAAATTCATTGGCCTAATTCAAACACTCCATATAACTAATATTTTAATTTAAAACATTTCTTCGATGAAACTATATTTAATATTATACTTGTTTTTTAGGTAAATTTGTTTCTTCCAATAATTTTTTCCCTTGGGGAAACATCCATTCTAAATTTATATCCAATTACCCTTGATATAAATATAACATGATCAGTATTTTTTCTCAAAATTGGATATCCCATATTTTTATATAATTTTTTAACTATTATAAAATTATGATTTAACATTATTTAAAATCATATGTGTAGATTTAACCTGGTATTTTGGGAAATAATTATCATATGTTTCTGATGAATCAAAAATTATTTCAAATTTATTTATTCATTTCTCATTATATATAGTTTTTTTATAAATTTAATAAACCAAGAATTAGTCTTTTATATTTATTCGTACTCATAACCAAAATTATTTCAATCTCTTTAATCAGTTTTTCTTGTTCAATAGCATTATCTTTCTGAAGATTTACAACATCAATATATCCATTCTCTTTGTTGTAAATGTCATCCTTTACTTCTATTAAATTTTCAACCTATTTTTTATTTAGTAGGTTTCCCTCTTATGTTAGGTGTTTGTTTCAATAAATTCTTCAATACAAGCTTTCAATATATAATCAGCGTAGGTTATTTCACCATCATCATTGTTACTTAAGGTTTATTCATTCATTTTGGATTTAGTCATAAATTTCTTAAATTTTTCTGAAAAAATATTATTTAGATTTAATACTTTCCAAGAGTAATCCTACAATTCTCTTTTCAACTTGTTATATATTTTTCGTCATGTAATGATTCTCTTTACCTTAATGTATTTCATAGATTCCATATAACATCTACCTCATTTCTTCCTTTGGGGACTTTCATTATTCTCATCATCTTAGTAATCTATAATTTTATTATTTGTACAATTAGATTCAAAACCCCCAATTCCACTATAATTTTTTGGGAATTTTCCCTCTATACATACCCTTTATATTTTATTTTATTTTATATAAGGCCATGATTCTCAAATACTATTCATCCCTTTTGTTTATCCTCTTAAAATTAACTTGAGTACACATCTTCAATTTCCTTAGTTTGAAGAATATTTATATCTTTGAATGTCATATCCTCTTTAATAGTTTGTAAAATATTGGATAATTCCTCGTCACATAATTGACAATGGGGTTATGAAACTCATCAAGTGTTAATTCATAATTTTCTTCCAAATTTTAAGCCTTTTAATTAAATATTTCAGGAAATGTCCACATTAGTTTCTTAAAAAAATATAATCCCTACAAAGTTTCTCTTTAACCCATGCTATTTAGGGAAATAAAATTTACTCTTATGAAGCATACATCAATAGTATCAAAATTATCAATTTTAATTTTTTAAACAATTCTCTTAATATCTTCAATTTATCTTCATTATATTGAAATTTTCATCAAAAAATTATTAAGTCTAATCTCACATTTCTTTGGATGTTTTGAGACCCATCGCCTTTTCATATACTTTATAAAATAGGGAAAGATTTTAATTTCATTATTTTTTTCGACTTAAGAATTTAATTTATTTATAAATTTAATGGGGGAATCTATACCATGGGGTTTTAAACCCACTATAATAGTCTTGTAAACTTCTAGGACATAATATAGAATATTAATAATCCTTATATTCTTCTATCCATGAAATTGTTTTCCACTAAATATTAGAATATATATATTATTAATAGATTTAAAAATCTCCAACATCAACATATGTTAGGAATAGATCTTTTATAGGTTACATGGTATACTCTAATACCAATGTAATTTCTTAGGTAATAAATAATGTGTCACTAATATATTGATGAATTAGTGATACTTATAATTTTATCTTTGAAATCGTCCTCTTTTAATAGCTAAAGTCATAATAAACTCTATTTTAATCTCACTATCAATCATATGTAACTGATATAACGAATTTAAATGCACAAAATATATTTTAAAAAGGTTCACTGTCACTGTGGGTGATTTATCATTATTGTGTTTGGTTCATGTATAAGACATAAATTTGAGGAAAGATTGATTATAGTCAATATAAAAGCTAGAAATGGTATCACACTAAACTCAATTATTACATGGGGTGTAAAGGTATCATCTTAAATCAGTTGGAATGGTTCATCCTAAACCCAATTAAATGTCATGATATTATTTTTCTACGAATAAACATTCGATATCTCTACTAGAATAGATATTATTATACTACGTAATTCAATTCTTCAAAAATCCTACTACTTATATTATGTGAAAATATCTTCCATGAGATTATACAACTCTTTAAATCATAATATATGATCTTAATAATCAAAAAAAATTCTATTTAACTATCAAAATATAATTATCCACACTTCATGCATGTCATCCTTCCTTTTAATATTATTAGAGTGACCAACATGTGTATGAATGAATGCAACCACATGTCATCTCTTTCCTCCTCAACATAAATAATTTGTGAGATAAAAATCAAGATATATTATCATTGAGGAAAATGATGAAAATTGAGTTGTTTTCAGTCACTTTCTAATTCTCATTCTTCAATTCATAATATCAGTAGAAGAATATTGTATCAGATCAACAATAAAATTGTTCTCATCCTTCTCTTTTATATTCCTATAATCTATCTTGGATATTGTTTTACATAATAAATCATAATGATATTTGATATTGGTACTTAAATTATTCATTTATTTTTATCATAAAATATAATTTAAAATGATCTCATAAAATATCTAAAAAATAATTGGTTTTTGAATTGAGGAAATAAAAAAATTATTATATATTTATTTTTTCATCAAAATAGTAGGGGATTAATGTTATATGTCTTCATGAAAACATATATCATCATTATCACAATGTAAATTTCCCCCATAATTCTCTCTTCTTCATTCACTAGGTCATGTCCTTCTCATCATGGTTTGATTTGACCTCAAATAATATAACCAATTCCAGAATATATCCCATCCTTAGATTTCTTCACATTGTGTTATTCTTATTCTCAATGTAAAGATCATCTTATCTATTCCTCATCATAAAAAATAATTAATTAATTATGATAGTATAAATCATGACATCAGAAGAATCGATCAACTGATCAAGAATAACCTTATTTAACTTCTGAATATATCTTCTAGAACATCCTTGACATCTTAAAAAGATAACATCACTTGGGAATATCATTTAATACAAACTATAGATATTGTAAAATGTTATTTTTTACCTAATAAATATTTATTATGTATTTTATAATTTTTTTTCCTTTTCTATTTTTAGTTGGATATTTTATAAAAAAACATACAATAATTAAAAACATTACACATCATCAAAACAACATGCACATATTTTAAAAATATTACATTTCATCAAAAACATACATATTATTTAAGGTTTCTAAGTTTTCAAATTTTATTTGTCATATAAGTTCTTATAAAAAATATCATATGTACCAAATTAAGAATATTTATTTTTTTAATTAATAATTATGATGGGAATTGTATCTTATTCATGTAATGATTTTTTACTAATTAAAATTAATTAATTTTCTTCTTCTTCCAGTCATACCTTTTCTGAATTTTTTTATGTTTTTATTATAATATTTTAAAACATTCTTCGGCCTTATTCATCTGAATTCATAACAATTTGTATACATATTTTAATATATAACTTCTATAATTACTTATGAATAATCTCTATTTCATAATAATTTTTTATAAATTTCATATGTTAAATTTATACATTAGTTTTTATACATTAGCTTATGGTTTCATAAAATGAAACTCTTTCATATATCACATCCAGGATTTCAATGTAAGACAACATTATCTATATCAAAAACATCTTTAGTGGCTCGAAAATACCCCCAAAAACTTTTATTTAGTCCCACAAATGGTAAACCAAAAATAAAACACACCATAAACAATTCCATTTGTTTCTCATACAAGAATGATGAATCCAAATTGTGAACAACATGGTTAGACTTAGCGTGGGTATTATTGCTTATACATTGACATCTTCTCTCGGTTGTGGTTCAACTGACTGCTTGGTTTGGGAATGAGGATGTGTGATGGTCAGCATCACCAATTCGGAGGGGAATCATTGTCTGTGTAGAGGCGGTGACTCTCAGTGGAACATCAGTAGATGCCTTGATGTGAGACCAACATCATTCCATGGTCATCATATCTGATTCTTATAGGGGCTTTGATGACCGATGACTCGCTTCTCGATAGTTCTTCAATGGTTAATGTGAAGTTCCCCATTTTGGTGTTCAACATCACAATTTATAGGCAGTGCTTTAGTTGTCTATGTGACATGAATCTCATAGATAGATCTAAAATTCTAATAAGGGGGGAGGTTTTTAAATATCAGATCATGTGAGTTTTGATAGGTTGTTAATTCGGTGATATTGTGATCTTGTTATCTAGTAATATCTGGTTTTTGGTTGTCATGGTTCAACATCAGTATCCCATATCTACACTCCAAGTCACTATGAGGCCTATGCCGGAACCTGATAAGTGTTCATCATGGTTCTGGTCGGATAATATCCCTGTTCATAGCGGTGTTTCTATATCTGGAAGACCCATATTCCCTTATTTATGGTGTTCCCTCATTTCAGGGTTAGGTAATCTAATCCTAGGTTACAATGGATTGATCTCATGTTTTTTGAATAATCTTCCGGATATCTATGGATATGGTTGTGGGAGTGTCCTGATAAGTATGATGGGGTTGGTCTAGAATGGTTGATGTTGTACGTTCAACGGTTTTGTATTTTCTTAATGGTAGAAGGGGTTGTGAGAACTATTCATATGATGTTGCACCTGGACTCGACCACGTGGAGCATGCCTTAGAGGAGGTTCCAGAGATAAATGTTCAACTTTGTGGTGCTTTATATATTTGGATGTTTGAGAGGGTATGTCTTAATCCATTAGATCATTCATGTGCTCTGACAGAGGACACATTATTTCTATTCATCCTTGCACCAGTGGATATCATTTCATGATAATTGGCTTGGGAGGGTTAGCTCCATGTTGTTAGTTTGGTTTATCACACCAGACCTTTGTTGTCACGACCCGTCCTCGGGGCCCGTGCCGTGACTACCCCAAGCCCGCCTTCCATAGGCCAGGGGCTGGCGACTAGCACCAAGGCGTAAAATCCCAGTAAACAGGGAAGGCATTGCCTTTATAAGTAACAACCACACAGAGTCAGCAAGCGGAAAGTAAAGTGCAGAAAGGTAAAGGGGCCGGAAATACAAGCCCAACTGTAAAGTACAACTGAAAAGTAAAGTACAGCAACTGAAGAAAAGACGGCGGCCTCGTGTCGTCCACTGGCAATCCCACCTGAAGGGTGGGTACAGATAGCCTCCAAGCTCCTCGGGCCCCACGTCCGCTCTGAGCACGTCCCGTCCAGTGGTCCACCTCCAGGTACCGTCCTGCTCCACGCCCCAACCGCGATCAGCGCTGTCCGTCGTCTGCAACCAACACCACGAAGTGCGGGCATAGCCCGTGCAGGGGTGAGTACAACTACTCAGTAAGGACCCCGAGACCCCCGAAGGTCTCCCGAAATCCACAAAGGATATAGCACAAAAGAAAGATGCAATCACGAAGTAACATCTGACTCGACTTAGGTATATGCCCATACATATACCTAAGTCCCCAATTCTAGCTCTGCTCACGAGCTCAAGAACAACTCAATCCACAAAGGAAAGCAACATAAGATTCAGCTCAACCAGGTATACTTTTTCAGATGACGTCAAAGACGATCACTGATCCGTCTCAGTCGTCGGACCCACGAAGGATCGATAGGTACTAACCCCCGCAAAAAGACCCACGTAGGATCGGGCTCACACAGAACCTGTAGGCAGTGGCTCACACAGAACCGGTAGTAAGGACCCACGTAGGATCGGGCTCACACAGAACCTGTAGGCACTGATCCACATGGGATCGCTGAGTGCAGTAGTCGTCGCAGTCCACTGAGGATCTCTGCACAGTCGTCGCCGCAGTCCACGAAGGATCTCTGCTCTGCCGTCGTCGCAGTCCACGGAGGATCTCTGCTCTGCCGTCGTCGCAGTCCACGGAGGATCTCTGCTCTGTCGTCGAGGTCACAGCCAGCGCTAGGGTTCCCGCACGTAGCGAGCTCGTTTAGGAGGGTCCGCTCCACGAGCCGAGGGGCTGATACATCAACTGACACGTAGTCCGAAGTTGATGTATCCAAAAGTTCCGTATCGACAACAGGATCTCAACGCGACAGACGGCGCGTCAATCGGACGCCCGGTCTGAGAGTTATTGGCATTTTCGTCCCAGGGGCCCGGTTGGTTTTTAGGGCAAAACCAACCCGACCGTACTCCGCCTGTATCCGATCCTCGGGCGGAGTATGCCAAAAGTTCCGTCTCACTTAGAGGAAACTACCACAGCTGACGGTACGTCGTTCGGACGTCCGTAGCTCAAGTTATGAGCGTTTCCGCTCCGAGGGCCCGGTTGGCTTCGTGTACGAACCAACCCGGCCGAACCCAAAGTCTTCCGAAACCTTGAGTATAATATACCGAAACGACCGTCTCGATCCAAGGATCGCGTAGCCGCTGACGGTTCGTCAATCGGAGGTCCCAGGCCCAAGATATGGGCGAAAGACCGTAGAGGGCCCGAAACGGGGGTACTGGGCCCGGGGCGACCCGGCCCGAACCCCCCCTGGGGTCGGCCGAACCGGGTCGGCCCGAACCGGGTCGGCCCGACCCGGCCCGAACCGGCTCGGCCGGGTCCGGTCCGGCCTGGGCGCGGCCCGGCCGACCGGACCGGCTCGGCTTCGGCCGAGCGGCCGAAGCGCTGCCGCCGCGGGTCAAACCCGCGGCTTTGGAGAAAACGCGGCCCGCGCGGGCCGCGTGCTGGAAGGCCGGACCGCGGACGCGGTCCGGCGGCTCGCCGCCGCCGCGGCTCGGCCGCGGCGGACTCCTCCGGCGGCGCGCCGGGCGCCGCCGCCCCCGGTCGCCGGCGCCGCCGCGCCGGCGACCCGCGCCGCCGCCTCCTTCCGCGGGCCGCCGGAGATGTTCCGGTGGCCCGATTTGCCTCCCGTCTGCGCCGTTGTTCCTCCCGGGATGCGTCCTCCACTGCGGAATCAACATATGGCCCTTGCGTCGCGCTTTTGCCGTCGCTCGCCAAATCCGCACACAAAGGAAGATCGACGGAGGGTTGCCGGGTCTTGTTCGTTAGACCCGCACCCTCCGCGTTAGTCATAATCAACGGGAGAAACAGGAAAGAAACCAATCAACAATTTTAAATAAATTAAAATTGTTTCGTGATCGGGTTCTATATTTCAAAAGAATAAACACGGGATTTTAAAAAGAATTCCAACATCCCTTACCTTATCGTCGTCGTCGGATGAGGGGTCGTCGCGGAATTGCTCGTCGCGGAAGATGGAGGTCGCCGCGTCGTCGCGGAATCGCTCGTCGCGTCGCCAATCTCCGGATCAAGATCAACGGATTTAATTAGTTTAAATCCGTTGGTATTGAAATTAAAAAGGGAGAAGAAAAGATCCGATTCTCACCTTTGTTGCCGAACGAGGATCGGCCGCGGAAGAAAGACGTCGCCGAAGAACGTCGCGGGTAGATCTCGTCGACGTCGCAGATCTTGGTGTGCGTCGTCGAATTCCGTTCGCCGGAGTTCTTCGCGTTCTTCGCGTTCTTCACGTTCTTCGCGTTCTTCGCGTTCTTCGCGGAGAGGGTGGAGGAACGAAGATTCTTTCAAATCCTTTCCAAGGATTTTTGGGTTGGTCTTATTTTATAAACATGCCAACACGAAACCGGTTAAGAAACGATCCATCAATTCGTTGAATTAATTCAACGAAAGAAACGACCCATTTAATTCACGAAGAAACAGTCCATTTAATTCACGAAATAAACCGCCCAATTAAATGGTCTGTTAAGAATTAAAGAAAACGCGTCGGTTGACTTTTCAGTTACTTTGACGGGTTTTCGCGGGTGCGTTACTTAGCGAAAGAAACGGCGGGGCTCGTGCGGGTCCCACCGCACAAATATCCTACCAAGGGGTAGGATATTTCTGGATAGCACCCTATCCAGTTCAACTCAGTTCAAGCCGTCTTTAAGTGACTTCAAGTGGCTTCCAAGCAGCTTAAGTGAAATAAAATAAAGTTGTCGTACAAACTTTATTTTATTTCTGACTTAAAGCCGTAAAATTTAAAAACCACGTCTGAGCAAACGCAACTCCGGAAGAGGCGTTTCTAAGCAAATACCGGCGCTGCGATTTCATCGGTGCCCTCAGAATTCGATTCCGGGCACCGGTTCAAAAGATAGAAAAACCCGCTCGTCCGTTCACTGAACGTACCCGAGCCAAACTTCGGAAATTGATTCCGGGCACACCGGGCCTCGGAATCAGGTGCCGTCTGAAGCTGCGCTCTTGTAAAATTCCAAAGAAAATTAAGAAAAAAATTTCCTTGAAATTTGCGGGTCTTTACATTACTCCCACCTCAGGGCTTTACGTCCCCGTAAAGATACATCAAAAACTAGGGGAACAAATGGGGGTACTGAGCACGAATCTGAGCCTCCCGCTCCCAAGTGCTCTCCTGGAGGTTCCCGTGCTGCCACCTGACGCGCACAAGAGGAATCGACCGCCCACGTAGGACCCGCTCCTGTCGATCCTCGATCTCCACTGGAACCTCCGCAAAAGTCGCCCCATCGTCCACGTCCAGCTCCCCAAAGTCGATGATGTGCGTCGGGTCGTGCACGTATCTCCTCAGCTGAGACACGTGGAAGACGTCATGCACCCGGTGCAACTGAGGTGGTAGAGCCAGGCGATAAGCCACCTCTCCTATCCTGCTGAGGACCTGGAAAGGCCCGATGAAGCGGGGAGACAGCTTGCCGCCTCGGCCAAATCTCCGTAAACCACGTCGAGGTGAGACACGCAAAAAGAAGTGGTCGCCATCCTCGAACTCTAGTGGCCTCCGCCTCCTGTCAGCATATGACTTCTGCCGGCTCTGAGCTGTCCTCATCCTCTCCTGGATGATCTGGACCTTCTCTGTCGTGGCTCGGACCATCTCTGGTCCCACGAGTGCTGACTCCCCAGGGTCTGTCCAGCACAACGGTGATCTGCAGGGTCTGCCGTACAACGCCTCGTATGGTGCCATCCCGATGGTGGAGTGGTAGCTGTTGTTGTACGCAAACTCCACCAAGGGTAGGTGGTCCTCCCAGCTGCGACCAAAGTCGAGAACACATGCACGGAGCATGTCCTCGAGTGTCTGTATGGTCCTCTCCGTCTGTCCATCCGTCTGAGGGTGGAAGGCTGTGCTCAGATGGAGCCGCGTCCCGAATGCCTCCTGCAACCCCTTCCAAAGCCTGGAAGTGAAACGAGCATCTCGATCGGAGACGATAGACGATGGCACACCGTGAAGCCGTACGATCTCCTGGACGTAAAGACGTCCCAAGCTCTCTAATGAGCCCTGCTCTCTGATGGGTAAGAAGTGTGCCGACTTGGTGAGTCGGTCGACAATCACCCAAATGGAGTCGTGACCTCTGGAAGTGCGTGGAAGTCCAGTCACGAAGTCCATAGATATGCTGTCCCACTTCCACTCCGGGACCTCCAAGGGTTGTACCAAGCCTGCTGGTACCTGATGCTCTGCCTTCACCTGCTGGCAGGTGAGGCATCGTGAAACGAACTCTGCCACAGCTTTCTTCATACCCGGCCACCAGTGCTGTCGCCTGAGATCCTGGTACATCTTCGCCACTCCGGGATGTACCGCCAAGGGAGAAGTGTGAAACTCTCTCAGCACCTCCTCTCGTAAAGCGACTGGTACGAAGGTACGTCCTCTGAAAAGGATGTCGTGCTCTGCTCCAAGGGAGAAACCATCAGGCGCCTGACCTGAGGATATCAGTGCACGCCGGGTCTCACAGTCAGCGTCCCCACGCTGAGCCTCTCTGACCCGCTGTAGAAGTGGAGGAGAGACTGTGAGAGACTGAAGAAAGGCTGCTCCGTCTCTATCCACGAAGGATATCTGCAAGGAGGCTAGCTGCTCCGTCGCCTCCTCAAGTAGCTGAATGCCCGTCCTCCTGCTGAGGGCATCGGCTACCACGTTCCCCTTCCCAGGAGTATAGACTATCTCAAAGTCATAGTCCTGGAGGAACTCAAGCCATCTCCGCTGTCTCAGGTTCAGGTCCTTCTGAGAGAAGATATACCTGAGACTCTGGTGGTCAGAAAAGACTGTGAAGCGCTCGCCCATCAGATAGTGCCGCCAAGTCTTCAGAGCGAAGACCACTGCTGCTAACTCCAGGTCATGAGTGGCGTAGTTCTGCTCATGCGGCCTCAACTGACGTGATCCGTAGGCGATCACGGCCCGCTCCTGCATCAGGACGCACCCGAGTCCAGTCCCTGATGCATCGCAGTAAACTACGTACCCAACTCCCTCCTCAGGCAACCTCAAGATAGGTGCGCTGGTCAATCTCTGTCTCAGCTCCTGGAAGCTCTGCTGACATCTGTCTGACCACACGAAGGGTTTTCCCCTTCTTCGTCAAGGCTGAGAGTGGTGCTGCAACTCTGGAGAAGTCTGGCACGAATCTCCGATAGTATCCCGCTAGGCCCAAGAAGCTCCGCACCTCAGTCACGCTCCTGGGTGGCTCCCAAGCTAGCACTGCCTCGATCTTCGCGGGATCCACTGCAACTCCCGCCTCAGAAATGACGTGCCCCAAGAAATGGACCTCACGCAACCAGAACTGGCATTTTGAGAGCTTGCCATAAAGCTGGTGCTCTCGGAGTGTGTCTAGCACAACTCGCAGGTGGTAGGCATGCTCCTCCTCAGTCGTCGAGTATACCAAAATGTCGTCAATGAAGACAACGACAAATCGGTCGAGGTATGGCTGGAAGATCCTGTTCATGAGGCTCATGAACACTGCTGGAGCATTGGTTACGCCGAACGGCATAACCAAGAACTCATAATGGCCATACCGACACCTGAAGGCCGTCTTCTGCACGTCCTCGTCTCGAACTCTGAGCTGATGATAGCCTGACCGGAGGTCTATCTTCGAGAACCACCGCGCTCCCTTGAGCTGATCGAAGAGGTCATCAATCCGTGGCAGCGGATACTTATTCCTCACTGTCACCTGGTTCAGGCGACGATAGTCGACACATAGTCGTAAGCTCCCGTCCGCCTTCTTGGCGAACAAAATCGGGGAAGCCCAGGGTGAAACACTGGGTCGGATAAACCCCTTGCTCTGCAAGTCCTCTAACTGTACCCGCAGCTCTCGAAGCTCGGCGGGGGCCATCCGATATGCTGGAGTAGATATCGGGGCTGTCCCGGGGTACAAGTCGATGTAAAAGTCTACCTCTCTACGAGGAGGTAGCCCTGGAACGTCGTCGGGAAAGACGTCCACGTACTGGTCCACCACTGCAGGAAAAGCCGGACTCCGCACGTCCACTGCTCCTAGGATGAGGCTAGCCAACTGATGTGAGATGGGCTGCACTCTCCTCCGCGGAAGTCCATCCTGTGCTGCAAAGGTTCCCTTCTCGCCGGTGAAGGTAAACCTGCTCCCGTCGGTACGAACACATCGTACCTTGCGCCTAAAACAGTCGATCTGGGCATGAACCGTGGATAGCCAATCCATGCCCAAGATGACGTCGTAAGGCCTCGACGCCGCTACAAGGAGATCCCAGCCGAAGCTCTCGCCTCCTAGAGTAAGCTCACACTGCCGGCACCAGTGCGTAATCGTCGAGTCTGCTCCCGTAGGAGTCTCTAGCCGTAAGGATCGAGCCAACGGCTCAGTCGGAATCTCCGAGCTCCGAACAAGGGCAGAGGCTATGAAAGAGTGACTCGCTCCTGTGTCTATAAGTACTGCAGCAAGGGTGGAATAGACACAGATCGTACCTCGAATCATCTCTGGCATGTCGGGGTCGTAGGCCTCCACTGCCTGGAGCTGGGCCTGTCCCTGCCCGCCGGCTCCCTGTGGTCGAAGTGGCCCTCCTGGTGGTGGTGGGGGTAGAGCCTGAAAGCGTCGCCCACCACCCGCTGCTCGGCCAGCTCCTCGGCCTCGTCCGCCTCCTCCCTGCGGACCGCCACGGTCGACCCTCTGCCTCTGCCTGGGTGGCCCCTCCACCGTCTGCTGCTCCTCTGATCGGCGAGTCGGGCAGTCACGAGCCATGTGACCCTGCCCGCCGCAAGAGTAGCACAGCCTGCCTCTCGAAAGGCTGGCACTCCGCTGTGTGCCTCGTACTGCTGAGCCGGTGTCCTGAGGCCGTCTGCGTGGGGGTCTGGTCTGCCTGGACCCGTGAGTCATCCGTCGGCTACCTGCTGCCGAAGACTCAGCTACCTGCCGCCCTGCGCTAGGTCTCGCCGCTGAAGAAGGCTCTGCCAGGAAGCTCTCGATCAGGAGGGCTCGCTCCAGCACTCCTGCCTGGGTCGGAATGCTGAGGGAGATCAGCGACGCACGAATCTCCTGTCGCAAGCCCTGCTCGAAGGTCCGGGCCCGGAAGAAGGGGTCCCGTACCATGTCGGTCGAGTAGCGAGATAGGTCCGTGAACCTCGCCGCATACTGAGCGACCGTCATGCTGCCCTGGCGCAGCTGGAGAAGCTCCTGGATGCGCACCGCTCGGAGGGTGGCCGGGACGAACTCAGAGCGGAAGAGGCTCTCGAAGTCCGTCCAGAGCAGGGATGCCTCATCGTGAACCTGGAGCATCAGGCTCCACCATCGTCCTGCCGCCGCCTGCAGGAGGCTCGCTGCGAGGATCACCATGAGATCCGCTGGTGTCCTCACTAGCCTGAAGATCCGTACCACCGCCTCTAGCCAGTCCTCGGCGGCCTGGGGGTCCGCCTCACCGCGAAACCTGGGCGGTCGCTGGCTCTGAAACTCATGCAGTGCCCTGAGGCGACGTGCATCGTCAGCGTCTGGTACTGGAAGCATCGGTGGCTCGGCGGGTAAGGCTACCGCCGGTGCCACTGCTGGCAAAGGGCCCTGCACCGAGGCCTCGTCGCTCGGTGGGCTGCCGTCGCGCCCTACACTCGGAACCCTAGCTGGCAGTCGTCGCGGGGCCATCCTGAAAAGGAGAACAAGAGCACCACAGTCAGAACAGTATACCTGGTGAGCTGGCACAAGTAATCACAAGGAAAACTTGAGACTTTCATAAAGCAGATCAGTATACCCGGTGAGCTGACATAAGTAATCACAAAGAAAACTTGAAACACACACGCAATCAATGTTTTCATGCATTAAGTCGGAAATCAGGAGTCAGGGTCCTGGTGTACGGATACGTCGGCCGCCGCACCAACACTGGGCTCCCTGAACTGATAACCACACTCAATACACTAAACACTATTGCTTCACATAGAAAGAAAGGACGATCAGAGTCTGCGGTAGAACCGACCACCTCTGATACCAATTTGTCACGACCCGTCCTCGGGGCCCGTGCCGTGACTACCCCAAGCCCGCCTTCCATAGGCCAGGGGCTGGCGACTAGCACCAAGGCGTAAAATCCCAGTAAACAGGGAAGGCATTGCCTTTATAAGTAACAACCACACAGAGTCAGCAAGCGGAAAGTAAAGTGCAGAAAGGTAAAGGGGCCGGAAATACAAGCCCAACTGTAAAGTACAACTGAAAAGTAAAGTACAGCAACTGAAGAAAAGACGGCGGCCTCGTGTCGTCCACTGGCAATCCCACCTGAAGGGTGGGTACAGATAGCCTCCAAGCTCCTCGGGCCCCACGTCCGCTCTGAGCACGTCCCGTCCAGTGGTCCACCTCCAGGTACCGTCCTGCTCCACGCCCCAACCGCGATCAGCGCTGTCCGTCGTCTGCAACCAACACCACGAAGTGCGGGCATAGCCCGTGCAGGGGTGAGTACAACTACTCAGTAAGGACCCCGAGACCCCCGAAGGTCTCCCGAAATCCACAAAGGATATAGCACAAAAGAAAGATGCAATCACGAAGTAACATCTGACTCGACTTAGGTATATGCCCATACATATACCTAAGTCCCCAATTCTAGCTCTGCTCACGAGCTCAAGAACAACTCAATCCACAAAGGAAAGCAACATAAGATTCAGCTCAACCAGGTATACTTTTTCAGATGACGTCAAAGACGATCACTGATCCGTCTCAGTCGTCGGACCCACGAAGGATCGATAGGTACTAACCCCCGCAAAAAGACCCACGTAGGATCGGGCTCACACAGAACCTGTAGGCAGTGGCTCACACAGAACCGGTAGTAAGGACCCACGTAGGATCGGGCTCACACAGAACCTGTAGGCACTGATCCACATGGGATCGCTGAGTGCAGTAGTCGTCGCAGTCCACTGAGGATCTCTGCACAGTCGTCGCCGCAGTCCACGAAGGATCTCTGCTCTGCCGTCGTCGCAGTCCACGGAGGATCTCTGCTCTGCCGTCGTCGCAGTCCACGGAGGATCTCTGCTCTGTCGTCGAGGTCACAGCCAGCGCTAGGGTTCCCGCACGTAGCGAGCTCGTTTAGGAGGGTCCGCTCCACGAGCCGAGGGGCTGATACATCAACTGACACGTAGTCCGAAGTTGATGTATCCAAAAGTTCCGTATCGACAACAGGATCTCAACGCGACAGACGGCGCGTCAATCGGACGCCCGGTCTGAGAGTTATTGGCATTTTCGTCCCAGGGGCCCGGTTGGTTTTTAGGGCAAAACCAACCCGACCGTACTCCGCCTGTATCCGATCCTCGGGCGGAGTATGCCAAAAGTTCCGTCTCACTTAGAGGAAACTACCACAGCTGACGGTACGTCGTTCGGACGTCCGTAGCTCAAGTTATGAGCGTTTCCGCTCCGAGGGCCCGGTTGGCTTCGTGTACGAACCAACCCGGCCGAACCCAAAGTCTTCCGAAACCTTGAGTATAATATACCGAAACGACCGTCTCGATCCAAGGATCGCGTAGCCGCTGACGGTTCGTCAATCGGAGGTCCCAGGCCCAAGATATGGGCGAAAGACCGTAGAGGGCCCGAAACGGGGGTACTGGGCCCGGGGCGACCCGGCCCGAACCCCCCCTGGGGTCGGCCGAACCGGGTCGGCCCGAACCGGGTCGGCCCGACCCGGCCCGAACCGGCTCGGCCGGGTCCGGTCCGGCCTGGGCGCGGCCCGGCCGACCGGACCGGCTCGGCTTCGGCCGAGCGGCCGAAGCGCTGCCGCCGCGGGTCAAACCCGCGGCTTTGGAGAAAACGCGGCCCGCGCGGGCCGCGTGCTGGAAGGCCGGACCGCGGACGCGGTCCGGCGGCTCGCCGCCGCCGCGGCTCGGCCGCGGCGGACTCCTCCGGCGGCGCGCCGGGCGCCGCCGCCCCCGGTCGCCGGCGCCGCCGCGCCGGCGACCCGCGCCGCCGCCTCCTTCCGCGGGCCGCCGGAGATGTTCCGGTGGCCCGATTTGCCTCCCGTCTGTGCCGTTGTTCCTCCCGGGATGCGTCCTCCACTGCGGAATCAACATATGGCCCTTGCGTCGCGCTTTTGCCGTCGCTCGCCAAATCCGCACACAAAGGAAGATCGACGGAGGGTTGCCGGGTCTTGTTCGTTAGACCCGCACCCTCCGCGTTAGTCATAATCAACGGGAGAAACAGGAAAGAAACCAATCAACAATTTTAAATAAATTAAAATTGTTTCGTGATCGGGTTCTATATTTCAAAAGAATAAACACGGGATTTTAAAAAGAATTCCAACATCCCTTACCTTATCGTCGTCGTCGGATGAGGGGTCGTCGCGGAATTGCTCGTCGCGGAAGATGGAGGTCGCCGCGTCGTCGCGGAATCGCTCGTCGCGTCGCCAATCTCCGGATCAAGATCAACGGATTTAATTAGTTTAAATCCGTTGGTATTGAAATTAAAAAGGGAGAAGAAAAGATCCGATTCTCACCTTTGTTGCCGAACGAGGATCGGCCGCGGAAGAAAGACGTCGCCGAAGAACGTCGCGGGTAGATCTCGTCGACGTCGCAGATCTTGGTGTGCGTCGTCGAATTCCGTTCGCCGGAGTTCTTCGCGTTCTTCGCGTTCTTCGCGTTCTTCGCGTTCTTCGCGTTCTTCGCGGAGAGGGTGGAGGAACGAAGATTCTTTCAAATCCTTTCCAAGGATTTTTGGGTTGGTCTTATTTTATAAACATGCCAACACGAAACCGGTTAAGAAACGATCCATCAATTCGTTGAATTAATTCAACGAAAGAAACGACCCATTTAATTCACGAAGAAACAGTCCATTTAATTCACGAAATAAACCGCCCAATTAAATGGTCTGTTAAGAATTAAAGAAAACGCGTCGGTTGACTTTTCAGTTACTTTGACGGGTTTTCGCGGGTGCGTTACTTAGCGAAAGAAACGGCGGGGCTCGTGCGGGTCCCACCGCACAAATATCCTACCAAGGGGTAGGATATTTCTGGATAGCACCCTATCCAGTTCAACTCAGTTCAAGCCGTCTTTAAGTGACTTCAAGTGGCTTCCAAGCAGCTTAAGTGAAATAAAATAAAGTTGTCGTACAAACTTTATTTTATTTCTGACTTAAAGCCGTAAAATTTAAAAACCACGTCTGAGCAAACGCAACTCCGGAAGAGGCGTTTCTAAGCAAATACCGGCGCTGCGATTTCATCGGTGCCCTCAGAATTCGATTCCGGGCACCGGTTCAAAAGATAGAAAAACCCGCTCGTCCGTTCACTGAACGTACCCGAGCCAAACTTCGGAAATTGATTCCGGGCACACCGGGCCTCGGAATCAGGTGCCGTCTGAAGCTGCGCTCTTGTAAAATTCCAAAGAAAATTAAGAAAAAAATTTCCTTGAAATTTGCGGGTCTTTACATTTGTGTTATGAAATTCCTTTTGTTGATGATATTTGTTATGGTTCCCCCTTCTCCCCTTAAACGGGGGATTGATTTACATTAATATAAAAAAAATTGAAGGCCTTCAGGCCATTGTATGTGATGTATTTAAATTGAAACAAAGAAAGAAACTAAGGTAAACATTGTGATATAGGACATGAAGAAATTTTATTAAGATACTAATCAAAGGGTACTGAATATAAAGTATTCAATGAAATATTTAAAAAATTGTGGGTAATTTTGGGAAGGTTGTTGATAATAATGTTGCAAATGAAGTTGGAAATTTTGTTTTAGATGATTTTTTGGATGAATATGGAGATTTTGAAATAAACATAAGAGAGTCTAAATATTAAACATTTTATAAGGATTACATGTATGGATCATATGACGAAGATATTTTAGAAAAAACAACCATTGACTTATAGGATGAATATAAAATCTGAGGTTAAAAAGTATAATATCATTTGGGAAAAAACTCCTCGAATAAAAACCTATATGATAAAAAATGCATATCACACTTCTCTACATTAATGGGAGGAACCATCATCATTTGAATATGTGTTGAAGGATGAATCAGGGAATGCGGCCATTAATGTGGAGTTATAACAAATAGATAGAACACAACCGTGGGATCTTTTGATAAGACAATATGATTAAAATATCTTTAGTATGAATTATATATTTATGAAAAAGATTGATGGGCATGAAAATATTATCCCAAACCAATATATATTATTTTGAAAAGGATTATACTCAATTTAATGTACATATATGGGGGAATCATTCACACTAATGTATAAATATGAGCAAATAAAACTACTCTAGGATGTTACAATTCATATAATCATTAAATTGTATCAAATTGATATGAATATGGGATTTTTTGATGCGATTTTTCAAATAAGAAGAGAAAATCAAACAACTAATGAGTTTTAAAATTGATGATGATGAATCAAAAGTGTTTTATTTAAATAATTCCTTTTATAGATGAAAGTTAGAACCTCGATCTTGGTATGCTTGAGAGGTTACTTAATTAAGAAAAATTTAATTCTGGGTGAGTAGTTTTGATCATAATATCTATGTGTAATAAACCAATAACATTATTTCATGGTACTTATATATGTTAATTATATCATATTAATTGAAAAATTACGATAGTAGAATACGAAATCTTGACAATCTCATATTTTGAGACTTCAATGACTAGTGAGGATATATTTATTTTATTTGCAAATAAGTAAAATTATGGAACCAATATAACATCATTTTTCATGTAAAATATTCAAGTGAGTGATTGAATACGTTGGAGGTGCATGAGATAAAATCAACATCAAGACCAATTTTGATTCTAACAAAGAATTTAAAGTATAAATGATGTAAAGTTATTGATCCTAAATTATAACAAATAATGTTTGGGAATTTTATGAACTTGGTAGAAACAAGTCCAAGCATCATTAATATTACATGTTTAGTGACTCGATTTAAAATTAATATAAAGGATGAACTTGTCACTGCTATAAAGATAATCATGAAGTGTATTCAAATTACTATCAATTATGGATCAGTGATTGATATAGAGAAAGGCCAAGATTTATTTATTTTTTATATATGGACTAGGATAGAAATATTTTAGAAATAAAATCTTTTTTGTGGGTGATATTTCTTTTTCAAAAAAAATTATATTGGTCGTTTTAACAATAAGAAAGTGTGTATATCTCTTAGTAAGGATGAAACAAAGTATATTTTTTATATAAAGTATATAATTTTTTTATAGACAAAGAAAAAAATCATATATTTTTGATAATATGTGAAGTTTACTATAGTGGTTAACTATAATAAGAAAATTTTAGTAAAACTTATTAAGAATCAAAGAAAACATTCTTTTTTGAAGTATATCAAGATAATGTGCCATTTTATTTATGATATATTATATCAAAAACTAATTATTAATGATTATATTGGTATAACTTAGTATTTGTTTAATATTCCAAAAAAATCATTCTCCATAATGGCATTTGAAAATAATAGATTGAACATTAGTGTTCAACCACCTCCCTTAGATAGAATAGGTTTATAAAATCACATCCCCCCATATGATTGTACTACGAAACATAAATATTTAATTCTTCTATGGAATCTACCCTTTATATGTATTTTCATTTTGGGATAAATTTTGATATTAAAAAGGTGTATAATATATATAAATCCCTATAGAACTTGGTGTTTGTCAGTGGGATGAAATCGTAGATATCAAAAGGTGGCGAGAGTCGGTGATTTTACCTTTGAGGGGGGAGGGATTGTAGAAGAAAGGAGATATGATCCTTATGGATGATCATAAATGTATCTTGGAATAATTTATGATAGGGGACTTGATAGAATTTAAGAAAACAATATGTGATTTCTAAGGGATGAATATTAAAGGTATTTTTTGAGATATGGATATATTTCTTCACCTTTAATTTTTTACATAAATTAATCTCATAGACTTAGAGTGATAGTTTATTTATTCCATTTTCTTCTATTCTATTTCTGGAATTTCATTGCAGTATATTGACATAAATTAGATTTCAAAAATCAAAAAAGGGGAGAACTTTGGAACCAATTTCATATCAATTTGGTAATGTTATAACATAAATTGGTAAATTACGATAATTTTATTTCTTAAAAATTAATTATGAAGAAGTGTTTTATTTATTTTTAATCCAGGACAAGAAAGTCGGTTATTTGACTTGTGGTGATGGTCTAGTGGAGTTTTTCACATTTTGTAAAAAATCTATATGTGATTTTGAATAGGATGATAACATCATTTCATAGCTCTGTTGGGAACACCATAAATGATAATTTCTATGAATAAGTTGAAATGTTAGTAATTTATTAATGCTATAAAAGATGAGGTTTCACCACAAAGGAAAACATAACATTTTTATTAGGGCTTCATGAAATTTGGAGTATCTCTGTTCAATTATTATTTATGGGTATTACAATATAATAAAATTATTAAAACTATAATAGAACACAACACCTTACAGGGGATAAACCCCTTGAAATCATGGTGTTGTTATGGTTGGATATGGTCGACAGGATCATTCAATAACATATTATGCCACACAACAATATTTTTTACATTTTTTGATGTAGTTGGTGGTTATAGAGTTTCATAACTTAATTTTAGTTTTCATTCTTTTATTGAGTAATTTTCATATTATTTGGAATTTAAAAATGTCTTCTAAAATGGGAGTGATTAAAATGTTACTTAGTAATTTTTTCATGACCAGAGTGGGTGTCTCTTGTTTCAAATTCATCGGTGGTATGTGGAAAATTAAAAAGATACGAACATTAAAAAACTATTGAATAAAAATAATATAAAATATACATAAGTGAAATATATGGAAAAATTTATATATTTAGAAAAATATAATTAATGAAATACTATTATGGAATAGAACTACACTAAAGATCTAGATTTTTTAGGAATTCAATGCTCAATAAAGACACCCTCAATTTTTTTTGATTCTCATTTCAATACAAATTGTTTTTTATCATTGTGTTAATATAATAATATTTCTTTCCTAAAAGTAGTGTATAGTTAGATAAGTTGAGGGAATAACCCTTAAATTGTATGTAATATATTTCTAAAATTCTATGATCATGATATTATGTGGTGGTTCATTTAATATATCAACACATCCATGATGTATCCACCTTAGATATATCCTTTAGTATAGAAACAATTAAAAACATATATGTATTTAGGTTTACCACTCAAAATTTTGATGCTTTGGTTGTCTAGTGGATTTTGATAGTTTGATAACATTTTTTCTCACATCCAAAAAATATCTAATGGGTGTGTTTGGGAGAATATGATTACAATGAATTTGATTAATATATAGATATGAATGGGTACCCAATATGGGGTTTTGGAGAAAAATGATAAATTAATAAAAATTCATGTAATGTTCTGTCAATAACCTACAATTAAGGATTCAAATTAATTTAAATGGTTTTATTTTAAACATGGTTTTGACTTGAAATGAAATTACCCTAATTGGTTACATGTTGAAATGTTTAAATAGATATATTCTTAAATTGATATATTTTTATGTGATTTTAATTAATTTATATAAAACTAATATATATTAATTATAATGTATTTATTTTTTATTTCTTCATAGTTTTAATGGGATTTTATGTTTAATTTTTTGCTTTAAGTATTTATTTTTGTATGATTTAAACTTGTCTGTAACAAAAACATACTGTAGGGGATTTTATTGATATATAAATTAAAATTTTGATTGGTGGTAAAATAAAACATTAAAATATGAATTTATTATTATGGGTTTATTTTTATCTTTAAGGGTATCTAATTTCTAGAGTTGGAATTTTTTAATGTAAGTAGATATGTTTGATCCTTAAAGGGTTATTTATATTGAATAGCTAAGATTTTTTTGAATATTTTATGTTAGAATACATAAATAGAAATGTTTTTTGACTAATTAATAGTCTCAAAATTCATATATTTGAAAGTAAATGGTTCGTCCATGCCATGAGTTAATTGGAAATGTACTATTTGGATAGTTGTGCAAGCTTGTGTGTTTTTAATGGGAAAATTATAAGTTTTTAAATTTTCATCAATTATTTTTCATAATTTTAAAATAGTGTAGTTGGTTTTATAATTTTATTTATTTAATAATGATTTGAGAAGTTGATACATGTGTGTACATAGAACATTATGGAAGTTATGATATATATTTTGTTCCATTTGGTATATGATTTGATTATGATTAAATGGAGTGTAAAGTGGAAATACTGACTTTAATCATTTAATAAGCCACACGATTTTGAAATAGTATAATTTATTTTGAATTTAATGATTATTGAATATGGATTCTGAATTAGGGGTTTATAATAGATGTGTTAGGGGCTTCTGATGTGTTTGGATTTAATTAAGATTTCATTAGATGATATTTGGTTACTAATAGATTTAAAGTAAGTGTGTTGATTGGTTTTTTTCTTATAATCTTTAGAATAGGTAGGGAAACATGTATTGAATTAAATGAACCTTGATGTGGATATTTATTTATGGTTTTCTGAAAATTTGTTGTGAATTTGAAAATATGGAATTAATTTAGTATGTTTTAAAATTTGTAATAGATTAGAATGAGACATTAGATTTAGAATCAAGGATAACATGGTTTAAATTAAATCTTGGACAAAAATAAATTTATTATTAAGTGTAATTATGGTCTTTAATACAAAATAAAGCTTCATATATTTTAGTTATAAACATATGAATCAATAAAGCATGTTTAGTTGAAAAAGACCTGTATCTATGATGGCATGTTTAGTTGCATGATTTTGTATGCAATGTATATAAGATAAATTCAACTAGAATCTATGGTTTATTTACAGAAACATTATTATAATTATATGTTAATAATTCATTTTGAAAAAAAAATTCATGAGTTTTTGAACAATTTATGGAAGGTCAAGCATGGTTTAAAAAACAATTCTCTATTGACTACCTCATTTACACTCTATTTACTATAATTTGATAATTACATAACTCTCTTATATTATTTATTTATTTTTCATTATTATTTACAATTTTTTATTTTTATTAATATTTCCTTCATTCATGTTATAAGAAATAATGTATTTTCCATTCACTTTTAAAATCTCGCACTTCTTGTAGAAGAAATGAATGATGTTTAGTGTATGTTTAATAAATTATAAGCATTAAATACTTAATCATGAGGTTAGAAAAATTAATCATTTATATGGATTTTGAAAAATATAATTTGTATTATATGAAATTGGTAATAAAAAATATGTTTTTGTATTTTTAAAAATGAAAATAGGATCTTATGTATGATATGTGTTTTTGAAATATTCCATATTAAAATATCATATTTCTTAGAGATACGGATATCGTGTATATGGATTAAAAATTTTCCCAATAAAATTATATTATACATAGAATAATTTATTATATATTAAAATGAAAAATAATATATTATGTATTGTCATTGCCTATTGAAAATATCTTATAAATGAACCATATTTATAATTTCCCAAATGGATGTTTCAGATGTATTTTGTGTTAAATATTTTCATAAAAATTGATCATATGATAGATTTGTGTATGTTATGCATTCGGAAGATATACTTTTTTCACCTCAATGAAATAATGATAAATATTTTTTATTTTGATTTCTAAATTAAAATGGATGGATTGAAGGTTATTGATTCATGTGATTATAGGTATTATTATAAGTTATTAAATGCATATTATTATTCAACTATTTGATGATTTTTTAATCCTGATATGAATTATTATTACTGTTGTTTTATAGGTTTTTCAGTATGATATTATCATTGATAATTAAGAACGAGATGGAAGGTGATTTTTAGGGAATAATATAGATATCTTTGTATCATTTATATATAGATGGATAATTCTATTAATAGTGTGACAAAAATGGATTTATTGTTTGATATAAGAATTGCATGTTTTTTAATCATAATTATCATATATTTCCTATTGGATCACCCAATCTACATCATTACAAGTACTTGTTCGGATTAATCTTACTGATTCTAAACCAGAAACATCTTTTAAAATATTACATTGTTTTCATTGTTTATTATTTCATTGGGTTTTATAATTTTCACTATAATATTTTTATTTTGGTTATATTAACTAGTTATACCTCTGTTAATATATATGTTTTTTGGTTATGCTTACATGAATAAAAATCACATTCAAAGGTTATGTGTTATGTCTGGTAAATGGGAGGGGGTTTTGGTTGGGCTTTATTCTAATTAAAGTCAATGTTGGTTCTTCTTCTACATAAAAATAAGGGCTCTAGATTTGCACCATCAGATGTGAAAAAGGTGGGATTTTGGTACTATGACTCTAGGGTTGAAAAATAAGGTTGTAATGAGACACCACTATCCATCCAAATAGAATTCTATTTAGTGTGTACTATTCCTCTCAAGAAGTACATGGACATAAAGAGTATATGTTGGATCTTTATGACCCAAACCACTATAAAAATCATTTTTTTCACTTGTTCTTAAATATTCTTATTACACTCTTCCCAATAAATTCCACAATTGATTATTCATGATTTTTTTATCATTTAATCCAGCATATTTCACATGATTTCTTAAATTAATCTGATTATTTTATGTCAGAAATTTCACCCATATATGTCTCATTATATATCCATTTGGGGAGTAAAATTGGTATTAGAGCCTAACCTAGTAAGAATAGTTGTTATCGACATAATACCATATAATTGGTATTAGTGAAGTGGATATTTTGGGTTTATTTTGGTCACTAAGATCATCCTAGACGTAATAAATTGAGGGAATTATCATTCTAGATAGTGGGTAATGGTTAAATATACTATTAGATTCCCCATTGGCCACCCTTATTTCATGGGAAGGAATCTGGTTTTTAGAAAGCTATGATTGAATCCTACCTCGAGCATCTAATCTTCAAGAATTGGAAAAATGTAGTGATACCATTTTTATTTCTGAAGACCAGTACTCATTCACAAACACTTAATAATGTATATATGTATGTTACTAATTATAAGATCATGATAATTATTTATTATGTTATTATATAAAATGTTTTAATCCCTATATATGCATATAACAGTATTTATGATATGATAAGAGTTTTTGAAGTTACTAATTAAGGAATATATAAGTTGATTGGAATGAATCATGGAATATTGCAAGCTAAGTAACAAGATTTTAATATGGTAGAAAATGATGCTTTCAATTAATTGTTTTGAAGCTTCATTGTCATTATAAATCTAATGATCAAACTTATACAATCATTAGAAAACAATATTTTGATTTAAAGTGTTCTCAAATCACAACCCAATAAGTGGGACACTAAAAAGTAGATAATAATGAAGGAAAAAATATCAAAAAATAATCCTTAGATATTATTATTGGTTCACTATTACAATATTGTGTTGACTTAAAAAACAATGATAAAGAACCTGATGATAAGAATAAAGGTACATAATTTAGAATAATTACTACTTCTTATAGTAGCTCTAATGATGATTTAGGTTATTTAACTTATAGAAAAGAGAGGATAAGTACAATAATTAATGGAGTATTAAAATAGATTGAGAAGAAACATTCTATAGGATTCATCTAGAATTCATGAAATGGTTATAAAATAGGTAGTAATAAAGGTGTTTTGAATTTGAATTTGTGTAATTCAGATTTTAATTTTTAGGATTAGAAAAGAGAAAGTATGAATATATCCTCACTATATGAGGCTAAATAATTAAATAGAAGATGACAAATTCAATAATAAATAAATGAATGTTATGGATTCCTGGAGTAGTTATCAAAATTCTTATTCATGTGATGGATTTGAAATTTTAAAGGATGTTGGAAGTATTTGTTTTATGGATAATATAGTAAAGTATTTTTATCCTCTCACTAATATAAATCTATAGACTTGGATGAATCAGCAAGGAAAGATGTGAATATGTTTTCTGTATAGAATTGATGAGGTAACCCATTCCTCATAAAATTATTATTATAACAGAAAACATAATTCTATATATAATTACTACAATTTAAAACAGTTAGAAAATAAGTTTGATGAGCTACAAGATGATATAGTAACTATTGGAGAATCATACATGATGTTATATAAGGGCCATAAAGTAGTGAATTAAAAATGATGTTGAAGCTACAATACTGATGTTTATAGAGGAAAATGATAAGTTGAAAGAAAATAATGGAATGACAAAGAAAATTTTTATTGAACTAATGGGATGTTTTTTATATAATTTTTAGGTTCTTTAAAAGAATATTTCAAGCAGAAAGATAATATTAATAAATATTAAAAGTAAACCTATAATATTTCATTGAAGGATGAAAGAGTGATGAATAATGATTTTAATGATTAAGATGAATAAAAATTGTCCTTTTTATGATAGTAAAATCCCCATTATTTACATAAACTATTATATAAATAGTAAAAACAAAGGTATTTATTCCATCAAATATTTTATGTGTTTTGATTTTTTTTCTTTATGTATCTAATTATTCATTAAAATTATATAAATATCTTGGTCACAAGAAATATTTTTTATTTATAAAATATTTCAATGTTAAAGTGCCTAACCCTTCTACAACATGGCTTCCTAAGGGTTCTTATTCAACCATGAATGGAATTAATCTATCTTACATGCCTAGGTGATGTATTTCTTATGAACATCATATATACCATTTATAGTTTCATAATTTCATATGTTTTCATGACACATATTTATTAATTATTATTATGGTATGTGAGCATGTATTGTCTTTTATTATTTAGTTTAATCGGTATTTCTTAATTGTTGTTTTTTATAATTACTTGAATATCCGTAATTGGTTTTTTGATCATTCTAAATGTATTTTTTTATACAAGTGGGGTTTATATAATATCCAATATCATAATTATTCCACATAATCGTGTATTTAGTTTTATATTATATATTTAATGTTTTTTTCATTTTTCAATTCCTATCATTTTATTTTCCATGAGTTTGGAGGGATATTTTTATTGTATTCATTCAATTACCCCCATGAATTTTGTTATTTTAGGGAGAGAATGTTTGGTTTTTATGAGAGTAGTATTTTTAGTTTTGTTTACATGAACTGGTAAATATTTTTTCTTATATTTTTTAATCCTATAAAATGTGTATAAATGTTCTAGTTTAATTAGTTTATGATTTTTGGGTTTTTCAAGTGTCAAAATGAGGGGTAATATTGAGTTCCTATTTCTTGACAGAAATTATTATGTTTTTTTAGAATTACATAACTCTCTTATGATTTTTTTATTTTTTTATTTATTATTTATATTATTATTCTCATCTTTCATATTATAAGTAATGAATGATTTTTTGGTCCCTATTTGATTCTTCCGCTACATATAGTGGAAAATGATGATGTTGACTCTATGTGGAAGAATTTTTCTATATATGAAATCATTACACAAAATGTTAAAACTTTCAAACATATATATTAAATTGGAAAGATATATTATGTATTATGTAAAAGAGGGAGGAAAACCATACATTTGATTCTTTTTTGAAATGTACAATTTTTTTCACATGGAAAGACGATCTAACAAATGTTGTATTTTGAAATTTTCCTAGGTAACGTTTGTTATGTATTTGGGTCAAGGATATTACATATGAGGATTGTAAATTTTCCCAAGTGAAATATATTATTTCTCAAGTAATATCTTATATATTTAAATTAGGTAAGGGAAAATATATTGTGCATTGGATTTGATTTCTAGAAATAAAATGTTTTTGATGAAAATTGGGATTTTCATAAAGGTGGTTTTTTAATGTATATTGTGTTGAATATTTTTCTTACATATTGGTAGAAAGAATTATTTTTAAATGTTATGAATTTATAAGATATACTTTTTTTCATATACATGGAATATTATTTATGACTAATATTTTGTACAATGATAATCAAAATTACAATGTTTCGAATATTGATGGCTAGTGATTTACATGATTATTAAGATTACACTAAGTGATTAAATTTTGATTATTATGGGAGTATTTAATGATGGTTTGAATTATTATAACTATTATTTTACATTTTGTTCCACATAATTATTATCATCGATACTGATGAAGGATACTCATGGAGATACTTTGTGAAGATTATTCTTATTTTTATATAAAATATATTTATAATTTAACGATATTGGAGGTGAAACACAAAAAGATACATTTTTTGACAGAATTATTATAGGACTATGAAACTAAACTATTTTAAATTTCCTACTAGATCACATGAGAAAAATTATTACACTTACTCAATGGTTGAAGCTTACTAATTCTAAAATATAAATACCTTATTAAATATTTCACTAATATCATTTTTTATTATTTTATTAGGCTATATCATTTTCACTATAACAATTTTACTTTGGTTTTATTAAATAGTTATACATGTATTAAATGTCACTTATGTTGGTTATGAATACCTGAACAAAAAACCTATTCATTGGTTTTACATTTGGTCTGGTAAAAAAATATTTTAATTGTGCCTTGGTCCATTTAAAAGAAATGTTAGTTATTCCTCCACTTCAAAATAAATCATTTATTTTTAAACCTATATGTGTGAAAAAGGATTGATTTTTATTTTGTACCTACTTGGTAAAAAATAACACACTTTAAATATTTATCACTCTTCTTAAAAATTGTGGTCTATTTATTGTGTATCATACCTCTCATATAGACAAGGGGTGTAATGAGTGGATATAGGATCTTTTTTATACAAACAACTATAAAAATCCTTAGTTTTTCTTATATTTTAATATCCCTCTTAAAATCTTATAAATAATTAAAACAATTTTTTATATATAAATTATTTGACATTTTTATCCACCATATTTCTCAAAACTGTTTAAATTACTCTAATTATTTAAGGATAGAATATTCACCCACATTTTTTCCATATCAATATAGTAAATGATGTGTTATCTAAAATCATTCATTATTATCCCTCATGTGACACTATAGTATGTTATGAATACAAGTTAATCCTCCAAAATAATAAGATCTCTTAAAATAAGTTAAAAATGAAAAATACACATAAAATGACTATAATTTTGGTCATGGTGTGTATTTGGACTCTAAGGGATATCTAAAGTAAATTATTGGAAAGATATATGATTATATTTATATGATAAACACATTATAGATATTTTTAAAAGTTAAAAAAAGTATATAAGTCCTTTGAAAATAAATTTTTATTTTTAAAAGGATAGTTATAAATCATTTAATAGAAGTTTTGAAAAGTTTATGGAATCTTGTAGTTTTTTCTTTGGGAAACCCAATGAGTTTATTTTTGGGTTCTATACCATATAACTCTATTAGAATGTCAGATGAATGTAAATTTTCATTTAAATGGGGTCTAAACTGATTAAATGTATTTTATAGAAACTATGATGAAGGATTGAATTTATTAAATGGGAGTTTAATGGAATTGCTAAAAGGAATATGCATTGAAGATAAATCCCAATGTGGTTGTATAAACCACATCATAGTTTATGTAGGTGTAATTCCTAACATAGTGAACATAACTATTCTAGGGTTTGATACATTTTTTTGAATGTTATTATAGCCCAACACCAGCAAGACTTCTATTAATATAGAAATGATATCATTAGTGGACCCTAAATAAAACCTCTAATGTACAACTTGGTGGAAACTAGAACCAATTGTATAATAAAATATGGTATGAATTTCCCCTTTTCGTATAAATAACTTACCACAAATAAATAATAACATCCTCAAATATAATAATAAACTTATTCATAATTATTGAATATGGTAATCATTGTTCAATAACTAAATCAATCCAAAACACAATCGTTTGACGAAATATTGAAAACATCAACAAGTGGATCTACCTACTTGTAGCTGAGACATAAAGATTTGAAGTTTCATTACGTGATTCGACCCTCAACATGATCCTGTAAGTCTAAAAAATAGTACATAACTATCAAGTGATAGTAAAAGAATACATAGTAAGTTACTCCAATAACACCTCATAAACTAAATGAATTGGCATAAAAATCCATGATTAATGAAATATGTAAACATAATTTATTTATAACATAAATAAAGGATAATATCTACATTGGAAAATCATCACCACATGTCATTCACCCCACAATTCCCATCACCAGCACATCACCACAAAAAAAAACATAATAACCACCTTCTCTCACTATTGACTCCTTTAAGGAAAATTACTCCAATCATAACAAGTATTTGTTATCATAATTAACACCATATAGATATAAAAATAAAAAATGTATAGATATTTATATAACAACAAAAATTGTACCTCTGTTAGGAATACAACATCCATCCACTATCCGATCGTCCATAAATACAGTATTTCTCACACCACATTAGTATAATAGAATACTATATCCCTCTAAAAACTAAAACATGACCTACCAAAAAACGTTAGTGTAATTTCTCATCATAAAAAAATATCATATAATCCAATGAAATGTCAAATAAATACAACCATATACATGTAACCACAACCTATACAACAACCATAATCACAACATAATAGTTATAAAGTCTTCCTCAATGCTCCGCATATTCATTCTGATGTCTACACTGTATCTACAGGACCCTAATAAATCTACTAAAACCAAGCACAACTAAACACCACACATAAAATAATAAACCACAACTTATTTACTATATATACTTTATCCTTTTTTAATTATCAACACATCAGAACAATTATAAAGGGTAAAAACTATCACCGAGTATAGTAGAAATCAAATTTAACATAGAATTATCACATAAAATTATGCAATAATAAAGCAATTAGTTTTCCTACATCATAAGTCTCATTCCTATTTTAAATTCATACCTTCCATATTTTTCAATTTCCACCACTTTAATTAATATAATTACATTATTTTAAACTAACACTTTAATCCATGTCAATTAAAGATTTATTATTCATATATCACATTAATTATGTTTATATTTTATTAATATCAAGATAATTAAAGGAATTAAAAATTAACATGTCGACCGAATTATATATATTCATTTAAAAAGAAAAAAAAAGTTAAAATAAAAAACCACTATATAAGGTTGAGAAATGAGAATTGAATATCTAATCTTCCACATCCTCATAGATAAATATTAATGAAACTATATTTTTTTATCAATATCATATCAATCCTTCATTGAAACTATCTATCAAGAACCACTTATATCCTTGAAAAGATGAATGAATAAGATATTGGAAGATGAACTCAAAGAGTGATTACATATACTTGAATTGATTTGGTATTATAAGAAAAATAACCCCAAAAATCAGACAGAAACACTAAAAATATCTAATGATATCCCCTTTTCCATTTTGGATCTCCAAAAAAGATATAAAACTGAATAGAAAAAGATATAATTTCTAAATTTTTAATTAAGTGAAAATAGAATAAACCGCATCATGCTTTTCACTTATTACAAAATATTTGAATACTATAGGCCTTTTCTTTATCAAGAAAATGTGCCTATCTTGAAATATAATATGTATAATAATCCATGCGATAGTGTCCCTATAAACCATATTAATCCATGAAATTTTACCAAATATTCTATTCTTCAAATAAAATCTAACCGTGATTATAATCCTTATAATTATAATTTTTCATTTTCAATAGTATCTCCTATGAAATATACTTATAAACCACAATGTACATTAAATCCATTATTACCAAACCACATCATAGTATATAAACCATAATAAAATCTCACACCAAAATAACTAAAAAACACTAAATTTAATTTCTCCAAAACAATGATCAATAACATGTTAATTCCATAAACCATGATGATCTTATAAAAACACGACCTAGTTCAAAGAATAATACAATGTTTATTCTTTAAAAACTCATTATTTCAACTAGATTTCCATAATTAACTATTAATTTCACTCATTCCTTCTTCAACACATAAAAATTCCTAAATAAGTAATTATAAAAAATCTAGAAATTAATATATGTGTTATGAGATAACATGTTATTTTATGTATTTATCCATCAATAAGTTATGTGTTTTCTTACGATGATGTTTTTAAACTTTTGGGAATCCAAAACATAATATTAAAAGTTAAAAAATTTAATTATAATGATGATCTATGAGTTACAAAGAGTTATAACATTTGAAAATTTTATGAAACAATTTATTAAATATTCTAATGATTGGGAAATTTTTTGAATTTAATGAGTGTCCTTGGATGGTAATATAAATAGGCTCATGGTTTATAAATTTTTAGAGATTTATTACCTGATATTATTATTCAATCACTATGAAAATTATAAATGATTTATCTTTATCTCCCTCTCTCTTAAAAATTTTCTATTCGATTATAAGGAAGTGGTATCCTTCAAAAAAATTGGTAGATTTATATATCTCATGGAAACCAAGGAGGAAGGAGATTATTGGTTACTTATTAGTGATCCCAATCAATATTTCATAGAAGAGTTTGAATAGAATTTTTCATTGGAAAAAATATATGTTCTTAATTTATATTAACTCAATTCAAATAAATATATGAATATTATAAAAAATTAATTTTTTTTAGATAAGGTTCATCCCTTAAAAAACCATTCATTTCTATGAATTTTCCTTCCATGTTGTTTGAATTTATTTTTGAATAAATGAAGTGGAAAAAATGTGTTTTTTCTTTAACCTTGATGTGTATTGATGAAAACGGTCTTAGTTATTAATTTTCTTCAAAATAATAACATAAGTTTTATAAAAATGAGTTTTCTTTCATAAAATTTATAAAACCAAATCATGATTCATGAAAAAAAGGGACAGAAATGTTTCAAAAGAACAGTCAACCAAAAACCTTTTTTGGATGTGATATAGGTTTAAATTTTATTTACATATTTTATTACTTTATAAAGAGTTTATAAATTATCAAATATGGATAATTATATTTGATTTTATATTAATTTACAAAATATTCATATTAAAAACCCTAATTTAGTAATTTATTTGAACAACCCCAAAAATATTTTTGGTGGATAATATCAATGTTAAAATAAAATTAAATATGTGATATGTAGTTTAAGTAAAGTTTCTACAAAAAAATAAATTTTTACATGCTTATTAAGGTATATTATATATATATATATATTATATTTTTATTATGAATGTTTTCATATTAAGTACTGTGTAAATTAATTATATGAAAATATTCATATTAAAATAAATGTGACATGTAAGTGTGTATATATTAAGGGAATATAGAATGTTTAATTATATAAATATATAATTTATTTATTTAAAAAATGTGAAAAAAAAATTATATCATGACTTAAATTAATTTGCTTTTCATTGATTGATATTATTCTATACTTTATCATTAAATAATTGTAGCTAGTGTCTTGGTTGAGTAGTACTCAGATGATGGCCTCCAAATCAAAGAGTTCTTGGGCTCATACCCAGATGGGAACAAGTACTATTCCATTACAATGTTGGTGGTGCCATAGATGATGATGTAGGTAGATGGTGGTGTAATCATGATGAATACATGCATGGACACAAGCATGTTGATTTAGGTATGATGATACATACATGATGTTGCATTGGGCCTATATGATAGAAAATTGGCCTTTAGGCTATGTAATGGTATTCCTTCCAACAGAGATTCTGGGGTTCCAAACAGTGTAATAAAAACTACTATCTGGAAAGGTTATCCCTAGGGGTAAATTTCCAGTCCTTCATATTATTGAATGTGTGTGTTTTGTGTTTATATATATTGTACCCCCAAAAATCAACCTATTATTCATGAATATAAAGTGTTATTTTATGAACGAATGTATTTATTATTTTAAGATTCTTAATTGATTCAAATAATTGTCTCCTCTTTTATATAAAGAGTATCATTAAAGGTCTGATATATAAATTATTTTTTTACAACCATGACCATGATTTTGTTATGAGCTATGAACATAAAATTAAAGGTTGGTTTTGATATAGATACATTAGGTGCTAGGATTGTATTGTAATTGAGGTATCTCTTATGTATCGATGTATAGATAGTGTGACTTTAGGTCAAAGGTCGTACTAGCATGGGGGAATAGGTTGCATCAAAGAATTTAGGGGTTGGGAACCTTTTCTCATATAATTTCTCTTAAGAGAATGTGATTTTTTATTATAGTAACTTTTTATAGGAAATAATTTTATATATCTTATGCATGGGATGCATTTGGATATATGTTGATATAATTACATTTTATTTTTTGGTGACTAACGCAAATCACAAACTGTATAAAGTGTTATAAATTAATATATTTTAAAAATAGAAATTTTTTTGAAGGAATGAGATACAAAACTAAATCATTATAATCATTTATAGATGAAGGGACTTCCTATTATAAGATGATGATATGTTAAAAACCTCCAAAAACATTCAGTATTAGACTGTTAAAGACTGGAGCATCCATGGGCGATGTGGATTACCAAGGAACTGGTAAATGAAATAAATAAAGGGGTTGTGGGTTTTAATGTTATTTTCTTAATTGATATAGATTATACTTATGAAAATGTTTAATGGGGATTTATTCATCGTGGTATGCAGCGCTTCAGATTTTAGGAGTGGTTTTTTCGATATCTGCTTCTGGTGCTTCTCTTCTCTTTGGCTCTCCATCTCAATTTAGGGGTGTGTATTGGTTTCTTTAAACCATCATATGGTGTTCTTTATGGATATCCTATTACCCATAGTCATTTTATATTGTCCCAACATTCCTTATCGCGCAATTTCCATTGGGGTAACGAATCAAGATGATTGACTTTTTATCGGAGTAGGGGTGGAGCACAAGGTATCTCTTACTTAAAGTTTTTTATGACATTTGAGTTTTCACTAATGGTAAGAACATAAACCTTATCATTTTCATGGGGATAATTCAAACTAATGGGTGCCTAAGTGGCCAAAATAATAATCTTTATAAGAGTCATTTGTTCATCTCCAACAAGTGTGCTGGGGGTGGGTAAAGGGGGATCCCGGACATACTTAGATGTCAACGGAAGAAGATTCCAATTAACTAACATGGTATTCTGATCTCTTTTGGCTGCATCAAGTTGAATCACTATAAAGACATTATCAACAGAATACTTGGGTGGATCCGTAATTGGAAAACAATGTTCTTGTCGTTTGGAGGGAGGGTGGACTTGTTAAATATTGCATTCTCTTCAATTCTGATGCAGGTGTTCTCCATTTTCAAAGCTCCAGAGAGTGTTATCATGTGAATGGATAGAATATTGTCTTCTTTAATTAGGTATTCCAACCAGATGGGTCGTTGTCACTGGGCTTATGGACCCCAGATGGCAAGAACAGTTGATGAAGGGGTAGTAGGGTTGTGAGACCTCAATGAAACCATCCAGTGTATGCAAGGCTGACACACATGGGATATTATGGTTCGCAACTAAATTTTAGATTCCTTCTTCAGGGTGCGCTATGTAAATGTCTGAGAGGTAGTGGGAATGCAGGACTCTAGGTTTACAGGCTTGGCATGATTCATGTTCTCCCACCTGGAGGTGCTCAATGGTAATGCTCGGTGGGTTATTGGGAAGGGGAGTCCAATTTATGAAATAGAAATTTGGCAGGCGAGATATTTTAGTTTCAAGGGTTTCCTCAGTCGGATATCTCTTTTAAGGATGCGTGTGTGGATTATGTCATTTTTTTTCCATTCCTCACCGCTGAGTAGGAGAAGGTGTTTGATAGTGTTTTCTTGAGTGAGGAGCCGGATAGACATAGTTTCCTAATCTTAACATCGCGTCACATTAATTATAGTGACTACTAGAAAATTTTTCACGTTGCGAAAACTAGTGTCATGTGGACTCCAAAGGTATAGTGCAACAATATCCTGAAAAAGATCAATTTTTTCATTGGGATCATTATCAAAATGGACCTTCCAATAGACGATATGGTTAAAATTAGAGTCATTTAAATGGCATCTCCTTTATTTGGTTTTGAGTCCCCTTATGAGGAAACCATTGTTAACATATTTTTCAGAGCTGGTGGGATTCCTGGCTATGGTTCCTTTTCACTCCACACACATGCATCAACGACAACCAATCCCACCAAGACATCTTAACATGATGACTTCACGTGGTGGGAAACATGCCCATGTAGCACAAAGTTTGAACTGTAATCTTCTTATCAGTGTTCTTGGTAATTTTGGAAGCGCACAACACAGTTATGATGGGCTATTTTCATTCTTTAATGTTTCTACATGTGAGGCTTTGGGCCCTTGTATTCATGTTGGGTCAAATGCTTAAAGAGGGTCAACACAGTGTAATTTTTTGAAATATTTTTAATAACTCATGTGCTCCTAGCATGAGGATGGGTCGTTTGATCAGATGGATACCCCCACCTGGAGGTCTTAAACTCAACATGAATGGGTCTTTTATGGGAGGGGTGATGAGAGGGCCGGTGTTCTTCATGACTCTCAGGGATCAGTTCTACTGGGCATCAGTGCCATTTATTGGCCTGGAAAATCCATGGGCATTGAAGTGTGGGAATGTTTTTTAGGATTGTGGCTTTTCAGGCAGCATGGTATGCAGGTTGTTGAGATTGAGTCACATTCTGATGTCATAGTAATGTCTATTTTGTGGCCTCTATCGACTCCATGGGATCTAACATACCTTTTCTATCATTCCATGGTTGATATGAATCATGTAAAGCTTGTCCACCACATCTGGGGAGAGGAAAATTTTGCGTTAAATTCCCTTTCTCACTTCGGTATATCAGAAGGGGAGTTGGCCATTTATGATGGCATGGGTTCTCTCCCTATAAAGTCCAACGATGTCATTCTCAGAGATTATTAGGGTTGAAATTATTATCATCCCCCTTTAGGTCTCATTTATATGTTGGATGATACCTTTTTATAATAATCTAATCATTAGTTATCTTAGATTAAACTTATTTGGGAAACAAAAATGGTTAGGATATCATTAGAAATGATTTGATTTAATCTATATGTTCTACTACATAAGAAGTTAACACTAAACTATCCAAATATCCATGTATGATATGATTATAATGATTTTCAATAACATATATTCATGAATTATGTTAAGAGTATAGCCAATATAGATCATTATATAATATGTATATTTTCACACTAATCATCATTAACTCTATTTTAATTAAATAACCTATTAAAAAATAAAAATTTACATTGACGCATATAAAAGAAAAATAAACCCAAGGGTGTAAACATATAAAAAATTATTAAAAAAGGTGGAGACTCTTAAGAATGAAAAATATAATTTCAACACTAATCATTTATTCAGTAAAATCTATGGTATCATATAGTATATTACCCTCCCCCCATATGTGAGAAAAGATAAATCCCTTCATTTTTTCTATAAAATCCCATTTTTGGTAATTCCCCATCCAATAAGCTACATTTTGATTTTTCATGAACATCACAACAATCATGGTATCAATCCCAATGAATAAGATACTAATATTCCTATTAAAAAATATAATAATAACAAAAAAATTGATATTTTACCTATTTATTGAGAGGATACCTTATCCTAATTTTTGTACTGAATCCAACAATAATCAGACCATACACATTTTAAAAAACTCCCCCTAATTCCATTTTATTACATACACAATACCTTAGATGATTTAATTTATCTCTCTGACAAAATCCTTACACCAGATACATCATTCTTGAGTATTGGGTACTTCAATATCTCATAAATACGTCTCTTCACTTCAATTTTTATATAAAAACACCACATTCACTACCCCATTGATATGTAATTGCCAAATCATATATTAACCTATTATTATGGTGTAATAGTCCTAAAAAAAATATTTTTCTATAAATAGATTCATTCTGAACAAACCATACAAGGAATTATTTTTCTAGTTTAATTTTAAAAATTATTCTAAATTTATGTTTTGAGAATAAGTTTCAATGAATCGAGAATAATATTTATATTTATTACACTACCAAATCAATAGAAAATATACCTAATAACTCCTTATAAATAATTGGTCAATATAATATTTGGAAGAAATATTGTAATGGCAGTATTTAGAGGCTATACTGATGCCTCTATCTTTAATGGAATCATTATTAGGGATCACATTCTTCCCAATACACCAAATTAGGAAGCTCATCTACATTGTAATACCTTAATTATTGGAAAATGATCCATATTTCACCTACAATTTAGTTTATATATTTCATTTTAAAATTATATAAGAACAGAACACACCATTATAACTTGACAAAAAAACCGTTTTCTATTTTTCCCCAGTAAATATGATGTTGTAAGAAAATGAATTTTGAGAACTATCAAGAACTATATAAATGAAGATGGGATAAAGGAAGTAATATTTAATAGTTATATTTTTTAGAGGATTCATAGGAAAATAGAGAATGTATCCCTCCTATATTTCATCCAAAAATAAAATTGCACCTAAACATATATTTAATTTGCAGTAACTATGGATGGTTTTGAGGGGTGAAACCACTCATTTATATATTCTTTATTTTAAATCACCCCTTATTTGTTTAAAAATTATCTCAATGTATTATACTTGGATCTCATGTAATTCACAAAAACAACTTTTCATACCTAATAATCCTAAAATAATTCCTACAGAGGGACCTTATAGTATCATCTAAGACATATAAACTGAAACCTACGTCCTTAAGAGAAAGATCTTGGTGCTTATTAATTCTCTAAAATTGATTTTTTTTCCAAATCAGTAAATAAAATTGGTGAAAAAATCTATAATCTATGTATATTTTCTTTCAGTTCTATTACCTTAGATTGTATGTGAATTGACATCAAAAAACATATTCATTAAATTAATCCTTATACTAAAATAATGAAGTTTGTATTTCCAATTTAAAATTATGTTCTCCACCATTGACTCCATGAAATAAAAATATTGGATATTATCACAACCCTAGAAAAAAACCTATTGGTATGAAAAATGATTCCATTTTAATAATTCAATACATTCATTCAAGAAGATCATTCCTATTACTTTACTGAATGAAAAATTCATGGAGAATAATTTAAGAAGACTTTGTTGATTAGTTACTCAATATCCCAAAAATATATAAAATAACCATTAATATTTGGATCAAACATTGTATTATATTTAAAACAAGGATATTTTGTGGAAAAAATAGAACAAAAATATGGAAATCCATAATTACCCATAAACCTACGATCATTCCCTTGATCCATATAAGGGTTAAAATTACTACTAAATGCATATAAAGTGACTATAAATAGATGTAGGAAATTGGTTAACCATAACCCTTACTCATGATGGATATAAATATCCAATGATTTGAGATAAAATTAAAAAATATATCATAAGCTTGACTATTGAAACTCGTCCTTCTAAGATGTTGAGACCTAGAGGTTTTAAGTTGTAACAATAAAGGTTTAAATGTTTTTATATTTTTTTTACTACATAAGTAACCTAAAAAATATAATGATTAATTAAAATGTTAATATATGGGGTATACTGAATTGAATAATTTGATTCTAGAAAACTAACGTTATTAGATAGATAATAGGACATAGTGTTTTCTTGAAAGTATTCACAGGGACATAAGACTATGTTTCTTAAGAAAATAAAATTAAGAGAATCGTTTTTATTCCTCAATGTACAAAAAATTATTTTTATTTCAAGATATTCTTGATTTTATTTTTGTTTTTCTAAAGGAATTAATTTTAGGAACATGATGTTTCTGGATAGATTTTTTAGAAAAGCGTTTTCCAGAATGAATATATTAGACATAATCTTCAAGAGAGATTTTTCCAAATAGAGTATTCTAGATAGATGTTTCGAAATAGATTTCACCAAATATAGAATCCTAAAAAACATTATATATATAAGTTTTTTGTATATTTTATATGGAATAAAACCTGAAGAAGTACCAGAAAAATATTCATGTATGTTTTATACAAAGTGAACATTGTATGGACTAAATAAGGAAACATGAAATCTTATACACTGAATAATGGATAAGAGATATTTATAAAGCCTTTTTAATGTCATAAATTTTGATGATGATGATGATAAATAAAATAAATTTATCAAAAATTATGAATAAAATATCTTGATTTGAGGTATGGTTTTATTAATCATTAAAGAGCGTTGATATAGAGATTTGAGGAAGGATATTATAAAGTTTATTGACACCAATTTATTCAATGTGTTTGAATGTTATCAACTAAAGAGTGTTGTCATTGGAAATTTTAGATTTGGAGTTCACCTGAATTCCTAATTTTTTATAGAAACTATGAATATATAAAGGGGAGAAGGTGACTTGTTAAGTAGTTATTAATGAAGTGAGGTGCCGACTGATATTCTTGAGAGATACCTTTTGGTTAGCTCAAAGTACAGGACATAGGGTATTGAGTGGTGAAGTACATGACATAGATTTTTATATATCTAAGTACCCAAAATAGGTTATCATATGTAGTGGTACCAAAAAAAGAGGTTAAGATCTAGACGAAGTATATCCAAATGGATAGAGCATCGGATATGAGGTGTCGGATGAAGTAGTGATTTTTTAGAAAAAAAAATTCAGATGGATAGGAATCAGAAGGAGAATTACCAAATGAATAATATAAGGAAAAAAGTTCCAAAAATTAATTTTAGGATTCCCTAAATGTGATATTAAAATAGGATATGACATGTATAATTGAATGTGTGAGGAATTCAAGAAGTGTAGTGATTCTTGTTGAAACCTATTGGTAAAGGTTCATTTCATTGTTGCAAAAAATATCAATTTTCTGTATAGTATGAACATGTACATTTAATGGAATATAGTATTTTACATGTTATGGATTTTACATTAATTTCAATACTAAAAATTATGTTTTTCTAGTGGATGTGTGATTTTATATTGTTTCTATGTCATTTCAAGGACAATATACTCTTATACTATGTTGATCCTTATAAATTATTATTGTGTTTCCATGGGTGTGTTTGTGTGTTATATTTTAGCATCATAATTTATCTCTACTTGGAGATAAGATTTTTTTTAAGGAATAAAATAAAAAATTATAAATCATTGATATACCCATTACATCAGTTATTACATATATCCTAAATGAATCATACAATTGGTATTTGAGACCATTCTTCATTAATTAATTCCAGTCACTTTGGAGTTTAAATTTTATGGTCTCTATGGATGTTCCAAACATAGTTAATTATAATGTAATTATTTTTTATAGGATTAACTATCACATAGAGAAGTACAATATTGTTTCCTATATTTCATCCATTATATATGAAGTTCTTGAAGCTACTAAAGATGGATCCACTCTTCCAACAAAGGGTTATCCCATAACAAAAACCAATATGAAGAATATATTGATTTATGAATATGCCTAAAATTTTATACATTCCACTATAAATCTCTTAAAAAGTTAAATTTTTGGGGTTAAAGGAATTGTAATAGATAAAGGTAACATGTTCAAGTAGAAAAAAAATTTATGAAGATAATATAAAAGTGAATAAATCCATGTTGTAGATCTGGAGATTAAAGTATTAAGATCATAAAATGAGAGATAATGAATCTATTAATGATTTACTTATAAGTATTTATGTCATTTTAAGAAAATTAAGATTTTTTGGTGATATATTAGATGATTTTGAAACACATTTTATGTTTTATGATATATTAATTAATTTCATTTTTTTTCTAGTTTGTGACATATATAACCCTAGGTCTAGATGAGTTGTGATATAGTATACCATTATAAACTTGTTTTTAAATTGGGGAAGTGAACAATAATTTTTTTTTGAAAATTATGTATAATGTTCTTAGAAAAAAAATATATTTATTTATAATACTCTATTTTTTGTAAAACCTTTATATTCTTAAGAAATACATTTTTCCTCATAAATGGTATTATTGATTTTTGAGTCAAAATAATATAATACTATTATACCATTTTTAGAATATTTATTTAAATAATGAATTATTTTTGAATGAATATATCAAAATTTACTTATTGTGTAATTTTGGAAGTTTTCTAAAATGATTGATATTTCAATTAATAGTTAAAATTGCATATTTTTGAAATATTTTCATTAAAATCAAATAATTTAAAAGTACCATTATATTTTGGATATGGATTTAATGTGAAAAATGTTTCCTTTAATTTATAGTAATCTATTTAATTTCATTTTAATTATCAATATTCATGATTTTAATATATGTTATTTTTTAAGCATAAAGATGCATTTTTTAAAACAGTATTTCATTATGTTTTACACGTTAATATTAAAAATGATTTATTGTAATTCATTGAATTGAATATTAAAAAAAATTATACCATATTTATAAATAGAATGTGGAATTTTTTTAAATATTTCTATTTTAATATTTTTAATTATTAATAGTCATTGTGTTAAACATTAGTCACCTCTGTAAGGGAAAATGGGTAAAATGGGTAAAATTGGGTTAGAACGATGAGATAAGGTCTCAAAATCAACCCAAAACATAACATTAATTAATTTTATAGAATATATAAGTCCATATACATACCAAATTAAAAATCTCAGAAGTTTAGCACCATTCATCCTTAATAATGAAGGTTATATTATTTTATGTAATGAGAATTTGAAAATGTCACACTCTTGAATTTAATATCTCAAAAAATTATATTTTTCTAATAAAGAGTATAAGTTTATTTTTAAATTTTTATGTTAAAAATAATTAAATTTTTTATCCTATTCATTTATTTATAATTTTTATTTATTGATTAATTACCTTAAATGATGACACAATGTCGGCATAACATTTATTCAATTAATAGAAAAATAGATGAAATGATTTCCAAATTATTAAATGTAATAAAATTTGGTTTAATTATTGTTCCCCAATAATTTTATAGAATAATATAACATATTATAATTTTATAGATTTATATTCTAATTAAATTACTATTTTCATGTCAATAATATCAGATTAAATGAATAGTGTCAAATATAACATTAATGATATTTTTGGATAAGTAATACTTTTTTAAATTATTCAAAAATCATAAAAAAAAAATAAAAGATATAATTTATAATAATAAATTACAAAATATTTCACCCCTATAACATTTTTTATTAATTTTTTAACTTATAAGTAAAATTATAGCCCCTTAATATTGAATTTTTTTTATTGCATTTAAGAGTAAAATCGGTTAAACAAAAATGTATAGTTTAAGATGACACAAAAACAAGTATAAATTTAATTGTATGATGTTATTTTTACCTTATCTTAGTTTTCATTGAATATAGTCCCATTTTGAAAATCATTTCTTGAGAAGGAATATAAGGACCCAGCCTTAAACCTTACTTAATATTGAATTAAATGAATAATTCACATTGAGGATCCTTTCAGGTTTAGAGTTTTAGAGAATTTGGACATAACTATTACATCTCAAAAGATTACAAAGGAGACACTTCTACTAAGTTTCCATAAAATAAAAACTCTTAAAAAGAAACATGTCTAGTTAAATGTTTTATATGGCTTGACTTCCCCTTGATCCCTTCCTTGACCCTATTCCACATTAAGGCCTGTGAAAAACATTTCAAAAAAAAACTTAGGGTGAGCATAAAATGCTCAGTAAGGGATACACAAAGAATGAAAACTGTTAGTTTTTCAAACAACAAATAACCATGTATACTTTATCAAAGTAATACCTTCACCTTTACGAAGTTGTAAAAACTCTTCACTGAATAAGATTTCATTACATACCCTTTTGTAACCAAAATATTACCATAAAACCCATATAAAGAACTCATAACATATAAAGGTAACTTGGGACATAACATACTAAAGTGGAATAACCATACGATCGAATTCCACACTTATCACTTAATGGAATAGCCATACGGCTGACTTCCATACCCAATGCATTGGAGGTTATAACGTAACCACTCGTCCTGGTATTCACGTCACCACCCGTCATATGGTTTATCACATAACCACCCATCAAATGTCCAAGTACCATTATAAAATCGTTAGACATAAAACAAATATAATGGAAAGAAAACATTTCCACACATTGATCACAATATATCACTTAAATATATTGACATAAAAAATTCATTATATAAACAATTTCCAATACCAAAATACATAAAATATTATATGTTATTTATTTCATTTTAAAAACATTACGGCTTATTGAGGAAGACAAAGACCAAATAATACTCACGGTCGGCGGAAAAGGTCGTTGTCACCACGTACGTTAAAAGAAAAATTTCTTTTTTTTCATTTTGTTAGACGCTTCACTGAAAAATATTCATTTTGTATAAAATTAAAATTCAAAGGGGTTTATACAGCATGTAAAAAAGTCCTTGTATTAGAACAAAATATGCCTCAATGAATGGAGATTGAGACGAAATCCCTTACCTCGGGTCCGACTTGACTCGATCATTCTTTAACCTCTTGAATAATAAACTTGTGTTAATTTATACTTTCGTAAGAATCTTTTTCAAGTTCATTATTTCTTTTATATCACCTATTACCTTGTCATGAACACTATGTAATTATTTAGGATAATAATGGTCATTTTGTCGATATTTGGTACTTGAGTCAAAAGTGAACATCTTATATTTACAAGTTGTTCACGTAGTCAAATATACATTATCTCCAAAATTATATTCATGATATAGATTCCATATATATATCCTATATATCCAGTATATACATGAATTTATAATTTTACATAATCATTTAGAGTTAAGAAATGAATTACACCATTCATAGAGACTGTAAGTCGTACGTACGCATGAACGCTATTTTCATTTATATTTCATATTTAATGGAATTAAAACATAATTATACATAATAGTATTATAATTAAAATATGGTATCATATATAATATCAGTAAATTTATCCTTTATAAGTACCACATATGGTATTAACTAATCAAATCACTTTGAGGGGACGGTAGTCCGCACTTCCTAAAATTAAGATATCGCATTTACCCATAATGGAAACCATAAATTTATTCCATAAATGAAAAATATAGAAGCTTAAGTAAAACATAAAAATATTATATATCATATATAAATATAGTGACATATTAATGGCCACCTTTGAAGGTGTTATATGAGTGTTGAACAATCATCGTTTCGTGAGGCAAAAATTCTCCATCCATAGAAACAATATGTTCGTTAACCATTAGATGAAGTTGTGTGTATGTGTAGCTCAAATCCTTTATATAAAAACATCATAGTATATTTAATATACTGTATTTGTTACAAAAGAAATGAATTAAAAGAGTTTAGGTAGTTGGAGAAGCAAAGTAAAACAAATGAACATAAGAGAAGACACTACCATTAAATCGGGTAACTCTTTTTGATTTGAGCTCAAAGGATTCCTTGGGAAGACTTCTGCCCAATGTGAGGATTCTAGGAGTAATAGAGGGATGTGGAGAGACCAAATGGGCAGGGTTTGGCTAAGAAAGAGGCTTGAGAGTTGTGTATAAGGAGGTAGTAGTGGGGGCCTATTATAAGAGGAGAGGAGGGGCACTCTTGGAAAGGTATAAAATGTTACTTTATTTTCAAATGATTTTCGAATTTTAATGGTCCCACATTGATGTGGTTCGAGGATACAGTGATAAGGGTTCGAAATCCACCCATCCAATATGTTTTTGACATGTGTAGGTCTTATATTTTCAATTATCATTCCATTTTATTTAAATCGTTAAATAATGGTGTAATCGCTGCATCATCATGGTGTCATAAATAATTTAATTTATATAATGTATAAAAATTATAAAAAAAATACTATGATGTAGGAAATCTTTTAATCTTTGCAAATAATATTTATTGTCAAAAATATGACTTGTATAACCACATGTAAAAATTGTTTTAGTAAAACAATACATGTTTGTGTCATTTTTACTTTTACTTTAAATAAAAGGCATTAATTTCATTATCATACCCAAATGGCTCCATGGGGTCCCAAAAATCAACCCATGTGTCGTCTTGGTCGTCCATGACTCATCCAATAGTGTTAGGACATGTGTTAAGATATTTTCATTTTATTATAATATCATTTTTACCTTAAATCACACTAATTACCTTTAATCGCGATTAAAAACATAAAAATTACTATTCACCAAAAAATTATTTTAATCCCATTAAACCAAATTTTACTTCATAATGAAAATAATTTATATTGGATTTTTGAAATTCCAATCACATAAGTGGTAAAGTTCCATTTAAATGAAAAATCAGTTTCTGTAACTACCACTTTGTGGTTTCACTATTCATCAAAAATTAATGTTTTTTAGAAAAGTACCAAAACATCAGCCTAAGATATATTTGATATTCCGAATTCAAAAATGATGTATATTTTAATAAATTCAAAACATATAAGTTTCATTAATTAATTTAATAATTAATTCCCGCAGTCATGACATATTGCGTGTTTTTAAGAAACAATATGTATCAAAAGATTGACACTAGTTTAAGTCCAATTTCAAAGTGAAGTTAATTCAAATGACCACCATTGGATTAAATGGTAAACATATATTCTAATTTTACTTTAAAACCAATTAAAAAGATAATCTAATCATATAAATAAATTATATTAAAAATAGGTTTTGAATTAAATTACAACATTTTTCACTATTCATTAAAAAATAAACTTTATCAGAAAAATACCAAAAATTTACACAGAGTAAATTTTGATGTCCTGATTATAAAGAAGAGTTTTATTTGGTCCAATATAATGTATAAGAGTGAACAAAACTATATTTAAATAGGGGTTTCCATCAAAATGTGATAGTTCGGCCTTTTAGTGAAAATTAGAGTATACATTCCTAAAATTGAATTCTTTTCGTATTTTAAGCCTTTATCCTTTATTGGATAAATGTAAAGAAATTTAAAAAACATATATAATAATATTTTAGTTCTATATATTCATTCCCACCAATAAAATGGCTACGTGTTAACTACGATTTAAAATAATATTATTATATTACTACTGTCCAACGTAAGATTTCGAAGAAACTCTTTGTTGCATATCGGGTACGCTATCGAACATAGAAACCCCTTTAAAGTAAAATTAATATTTAATTTGAAAATATTAATAAATTTGAAAATGTTTTATTCTTTATTACCTAGGAAGTTACATCCTTCCCCCCTTTTCGGAATTGCGTCCTCGCAATTTTATTCAATTATCAAAATAATTGGGGGTATTTATCCCTCATAGCAGTTTAATATTCCCATGTTGCATCATCAACCATATGGTTTTTCCACAAAACCTTTACCTGGTGAATTACCTTATTCGACAACAGTTTCTCTCTTCAGTCAAGAATCTGGACTGGTAGTTCTTCATAATAGAGATTCTCTTCCAACTGAACTACCTCCGGGCTCAAAACATGAGATGGATCTGGCATATACTTTCTCAACATCGAAACATGAAGAACAATGTGTACCTGAGATAAACTTTGAGGTAAAGCAATTCGGTAAGAAACTGATCAAACTTTCTCCAGAAATTCATATGGTCCAATGAACCTTGGACTCAGCTTCCCTTTCTTACCAAATAGCATCACACTTTTCCATGGTGAAACTTTGAGAAAAACATGATCACTTACCTCGAAAGATAGATCCTTCCTCCAGTTATCCATATAACTCTTCTGTTTTCTCTGAGGTGTTTTCATGTGTTTATGAATCAACTAATCTTTTTCTGCCATCTCTTCTACCAATTCTCGTCCCATCAGCTTCCATTCATCCACTTTATCCCAAAAAGCTGGAGTTCGAAACCGCTTCCCATATAATGCCTCAAATGGAGCCATCTATATACTGGAATGAAAAATGTTATTATATGAAAACTCAACCAATGAAATATGTTGCTCCCAACTTCCCTGATAATCCATAGAGCAGGCACGTAGCATATCCTCCAAGGTCTGAATTGTTCATTCTTACTGCCCCTCTGACTGAGGATGAAAAACTGTACTAAAATTTAATTTAGTACCCAATGACTTTTGAAGGCCTTTCCAAAAGTTAGAAGTAAACCTGGGATCACGATCAGATACAATGGAGAGGGTAACTCCATGCAACTTGAATATCTCTTTAAGATACAATTGAGAAATTTGATCTAGATATAAGGTATCTCGAATAGGATGGAAATTAGTAGATTTACTCAATCGATCAACAATAACCCATATTCCATTATTACCTCTAGATGTCTTCGGTAATCCCACAACAAAGTCCATGGATATATTTTACCATTTCCACTCTAGCACTGGTAAAGGCTAAAGCATCCTGTTCGGTAACTGCCGCTCTGCTTCAACTTGCTAACAAGTCAAACACTTCCCAGTAAAATCAGCAATATCCCTTTTCATTCCATCCCACCAGTAATACTTCTGCAGATCTCTGTACATCTTAGTACTGCCATAATGAACTGAAAATGGGGAACTATGAGCCTCACATTACAACTCATTCTTCAATTGTGAATCACAAGGCACACGTAATCTCTTCCCAAACCTCAAAACACAATCATTATCAATGTTTAATTCAAGAAACTTAACCTTATGAACCAGCTCTACCTTTTTCTGCAAGTCACTATCTTGCTTCTGTGCTTGCTTAATTCTGTTTGATAGGGAATATTTCACTGATACCTGAAACAAAATAGAAGAACTTCCTACACAAACAACTTCCATGCAAAAGTTCATAAAATCAAAATGCGAAGGATCTCGTTCCAAACATAGCATGGTTAATGAAGCATTAATTTTTCGACTCAAAGCATCAGCCACTTTATTTTCTTTTCCCGAATAGTAATAAATTGTACAATCATAATCCTTGATTAATTGTATCCATCTCTTATGTCTCATGTTCAATTCCTTATGAGTGAATATATACTTTAAAATTTTTTAATTAGTATATATTTCACACTTTACTCCATACAAATGATGCCTCAATATTTTTAGAGCAAAAACAATAGTAGCTAATTCCAAATCATGTGTACGGTAATTTACCTCATGAGTTTTCAACTGACGTGAAGGATATGCCATTACCTGATCATTCTGTATAAAGACACAACCAAGTCCCTTCAAAGAAGCATCACTGTATATAAAAAACTCACCATTCCTGAACGAAATTGCCAAAACTGTAGCATTCACCAATCTTCTTTCCAACTCCTGAAAACAATCATCGCATTCTTTTTGTCCAGAAAAACTTAACACCCTTCCGAGTTATCTTAGTCATTGGACTAGATAACCATGAAACATTTTCAACAAACCTTTGGTAGTAACCTGCCAAACCAAGGAAACTACGGATCTCAGTTACATTTTCGGGTCTTGGCCATTCTTCAACAAATTTTGTTTTAGCAGGATCAATAGTTATGCCATTTTTTGAAACAATGTGACCAAGGAAATAAATTTTTTGTAACCAAAACTCACAATTAATGAATTTTCCATACAGTTTCTTTTCTTTTAAGGTTTACAAGACATCCCTTAAATGACTTTAATGCTCCTCTTTACTTTTAGAAAACACCAAAATATTATCGATGAAAACATCCACAAACTTATCCAAGAACTCATGGAAAATTCTATTCATAAGGTCCCTGAATACAGCAGGTGCATTGGTTAACCAAAAAAGTAAAACTTCAAATTCATAATAGCCATATCTATTACTGAACACAATCTTCGGAATGTCTACTTCTATTACTTTCAACTGATGGTACCCTGACCTCATGTCAATCTTCGAAAAATACTGAGCTCCCTGGATCTGATCAAAAAAATCATCGATATGAGGCAAAGGATACTTGTTCTTAACAGTGATATTATTCAAGTCTCTATAATAAATATAAAGTCTCATTCAACCATCTTTCTTTTTAACAAACAAGACAGGAGCACCCCATGGTAATGTTCTAGGTCGAATGAAACTGTTATCTAATAACTCCTACAATTGCTTCTTTAACTCTAAATGTTCAACTTGAGCCATTCAATAAGGAGGTTTTGAAATGGGCTTAGAATCAGGAACTAAGTCAACTGTAAATTCAACTTCCCAATCATTAATAATGTTAGGTCGGAAGGAACCCCGACGGGGAATGATGGCAAGAGGGGGGTGAATTTCCTTTTAAAAAATTGATAAACAAATTAAAATCAAAGTAAAAATGCAGCGGAAATAAATAGGCAATCACACAAGAAATTGATAACGGAGTTCGGCCAAAAACCCGGCCTACGTCTCCGCTCCCAACTCAACCGTTGAGAGATTCCTACCGCTTGCTTTTCAATGGTTTTAGCAAGAAACCCACTAGGCTTTGAGGTAGCACTAGAACCTATTACAGCTTGCTTTTTTTGGTTTAGCAAGAACCCACTTGCTTTCAATGGTTTAGCAAGAACCCACTATCCTTCTTACAGGTGAAGGATAGCTCACCTATGTCTCAAGCTATTTAAAGGAAAGCTTGGCAACCTTTTCACACCTTAGTGGTGATGTGAAACCCAAAGAAAAGAGGGGATGAGAAAATTGGGAGTTTGTAGGCACAAACTCAAATTTAAGCTCAAAAAGAATAAAACAATAAAAACCGTATTTGGAGAAGTCTTGGGCTCCTTTGATTGAAGATGTTGAAGGCTGATTCCAAGCTTCTTTGAAGGGGCTCCTTGGAAGTGGAAGTTGTTGGAGCTATTGGGGTTCCCTTGGAGGAAGTCACCGGAGGTTGGCCAATTGATGCAAAATATGTCCGTGGGCTTCCGTATAGTTCCGGTAGGTGTCCGGGGCTTCCTTGGCCTTTATTTATAGGCATGGAACCCATTGGGGGCCTTCGGAGCCGTTGGAGAAGTCCTCGGAGCCGTTGGAGGCCAAAAGATGGTTGACTGGTCAAACCCAACGGCTAGTTTGACTGGGCTACCGGCTGGCCGGTGCAGGGCCACCGGCTGGCTGGTGCCTTGGAAAAGGTGGAGGATTTCTGGCCAGGAGCCACCGGCTGACCGGTGCCAGAGCCACCGGCTGGCCGGTGGTCAGACAGTAGCTCACACTGTTTGATCTGGGTTCCACCGGCTGGCCGGTGGTCAGGCCACCGGTAGGCCGGTGATAAGGCAGTGAGTGGCTCTTCTGCTCAGAGCCCACCGGCTGGCTGGTGGTGAAGCCACCGGTTGGCCGGTGGACTGAAATTCAGTCCACTTGAGATGCTTTCTTGGGCCATTCCTTTGGCAATATCTTGTCTATCATCCACAACACTTAAAACACAATATTAGATTAATAATAAGGTGATTGTGATCATAAATATCAAGCAACGAGGGGAACGAGATGTACAACAATCTCCCCCTATTTTGATGATCACAATCACCGAAACAATTAATGTAAAATACTGAAATTGAAGGGAATTCTTAAAGGATAATTTGAAAATAAATCAAAGCATGATATAAAAGGTTTCTCCCCCAATCAATCAAGAAATTCTCCCCCTTTGTGATTATCAAAATAGAATGGGGCATAAAACTTGATTGAGGGAAAAGATTTGAAAATCAAGATTTTAAACCAATTGAAAATAATACCAATGTTGAAAATTTTGAAATGAAAAATGAATAACAGTTTGAATTGAAAGTTTTGAATCAAAAATTGAATAGAAAATTTTGAATAGAAAATTTTGAAACCAAGAGTTGAAATTGAAAGTTTGAATCGAAAATTTTGAATTGAAAATTTGAAATGAGAATTTTGAATGAAAAATTTTAATTCACAAAAAGGCTTAAAAGAACCTAACTCCCCCTAAATAAAAACAAAAGGTCACCGGGGAGAGGGATTTTGAAAAGAGATGATTTTAGGCCCGGAGAGACTCGCAAGAAGGGATTTTTCAATCCATACTTGTCTCATAGCGGGTCTTCTCCTATAAAATTCGTCCAAATAAAAAATAGATTTGGGTTGGCCATACCGGGCATTTTTACAATTACATTCATAAATAAGGTGCCCGGGTTTTTTACAATAGTTGAAAAATTTAAAACCGGAGCTCCCCCTAACAAAAACAGTGGGTGAATGGGAGGAGTAAGCTTGGTTGGTGTAGCCAAGTCCATTGGTGGTTCTAGAAATTCGTTGAGAACCTAGGAGATTGTTCAAATTTTGTTCCCCTTGGGTGAACTTAGCTACGGATTCCCTTAGGTCTTTAATGGTTGATTCCAAAGAATCAACATTTGGGAAATTTTGGATTTTTAGGGAGAGTTCCTCCTTCTCTTTGAGAAGTTGGTCTTTTTCAGAAGAGAGTTTTTTGAAATTCTTTTTTAAAGCAACGAATTTTGAAGATAAAGCATGAAAACCATTTTCAAGTTGGTCTCTAGCATGTTGGAGTTCTTCATAAGACATATGATTGAAAGAATTGGAATTTGAAGAGCAAGAGGATGAGGAGTCGGAAGATGTTACCTCATGGAATGCCATTAGGCATTTGTTACCGTTGTCGCTTGAGGAGGAGAAGGAGGATGATGAAGAGGAGGTGTCACTCCATGTCGCCTTGAGGACCTTCTTCTTTCCTTTTTCCTTTTGCGTGGCCCGTTTTTTGTTGAGTGGGCAATCGGGCTTGTAATGGCCCTTTTCGCCGCACCCGTAGCATTTTACCTTGGGCTCGGATCTTGCGGTGGGTTCTTGCTTTCGCGCCTTGCGATATTTCTTCTTCTTCTTGTGCTTCTTCATGAATTTTTTCATTTGGCGGGCGAGATTCTCCATTTCCGAGTCGCCGCTTGATGATGAGGAAGATGAGGAAGGAGAGGATGATGAGGAGGAGCTTACTTCTTTTTGTACTTTGAGGGCGATGTTCTTTGGAGTTTTGATAGGGGTGCCCTCCTTTTGTGCTTGCCTCCTCATCGTGATCTCATAAGTCATGAGAGATCCGATGAGCTCCTCTACCGGCATATTTTTGACGTCCTTAGCTTCTTGGATCGCCGTCACCTTTGGTGCCCATGAGCTCGGAAGGACCCATAGGATCTTTTTGACCATTGTTTCTGCAGAAATGTCATCTCCAAAAGATTTTCTACCATTGCAAACATCAGTAAATCGAGTAAACATTTCAGAAATTGATTCATTTGGGTGCATGGAAAAAGACTCAAAATCCTGCCTATACATGTCTAACCGAGTATCCTTAACTTTGTTAGTGCCCTCATGGGTCACTTCCAATAGTTTCCAAATTTCATGAGATGAGGTGCAAGTGGAAACTCGGTTGAACTCATTTAGGTCAAGGCCGCAATGTAGAGCGTTCATGGCTTTGCCATCAAGCTCAAAATTTCTAATGTCGGCTTGGGTCCATTTGGATTCGTCGGGGGAAGACAAAGAATAACCTTGCATGACAATTTTGTAAATAGGATATCCTATGCTTCTTAAAAAAGTGCTCATGCGGGTTTTCCAATAATTATAGTCGGTCCCATCAAAAAATGGAGCCCGACCCAATGAGTAGCCCTCGGGGGCGAAAGAGGTAGATGCCATCAAAAAAAAAGATCTTAAATTTGAAACCGGGTTAGGGTATTACTCAAAGGTCCCTCTGATACCAATTGTTAGGTCGGAAGGAACCCCGACGGGGAATGATGGCAAGAGGGGGGTTAATTGCCTTTTAAAAAATTGATAAACAAATTAAAATCAAAGTAAAAATGCAGCGGAAATAAATAGGCAATCACACAAGAAATTGATAACGGAGTTCGGCCAAAAACCCGGACTACGTCTCCGCTCCCAACTCAACCGTTGAGAGATTCCTACCGCTTGCTTTTCAATGGTTTTAGCAAGAAACCCACTAGGATTTGAGGTAGCACTAGAACCTATTACAGCTTACTTTTTGTGGTTTAGCAAGAACCCACTTGTTTTCAATGGTTTAGCAAGAACCCACTATCCTTCTTACAGGTGAAGGATAGCTCACCTATGTCTCAAGCTATTTAAAGGAAATCTTGGCAACCTTTTCACACCTTAGTGGTGATGTGAAACCCAAAGAAAAGAGGGGATGAGAAAATTGGGAGTTTGTAGGCACAAACTCAAATTTAAGCTCAAAAAGAATAAAACAATAAAAACCGTATTTGGAGAAGTCTTGGGTGCCTTTGATTGAAGATGTTGAAGGCTGCTTCCACGCTTCTTTGAAGGGGCTCCTTGGATGTGGAAGTTGTTGGAGCTATTGGGGTTCCCTTGGAGGAAGTCGCCGGAGGTTGGCCAATTGATGCAAAATATGTCTGTGGGCTTCCGTATAGTTCCGGTAGGTGTCCGGGGCTTCCTTGGCCTTTATTTATAGGCATGGAACCCATTGGGGGCCTTCGGAGCCGTTGGAGAAGTCCTCGGAGCCGTTGGAGGCCAAAAGATGGTTGACTGGTCAAACCCAACGGCTAGTTTGACTGGGCTACCGGCTGGCCGGTGCAGGGCCACCGGCTGGCCGGTGCCTTGGAAAAGGTGGAGGATTTCTGGCCAGGGGCCACCGGCTGACCGGTGCCAGAGCCACCGGCTGGCCGGTGGTCAGACAGTAGCTCACACTGTTTGATCTGGGTTCCACCGGCTGGCCGGTGGTCAGGCCACCGGTTGGCCGGTGATAAGGCAGTGAGTGGCTCTTCTGCTCAGAGCCCACCGGCTGGCCGGTGGTGAAGCCACCGGTTGGCCGGTGGACTGAAATTCAGTCCATTTGAGATGCTTTCTTGGGCCATTCCTTTGGCAATCTCTTGCCTATCATCCACAACACTTAAAACGCAATATTAGATTAATAAGAAGGTGATTGTGATCATAAAAATCAAGCAACGAGGGGAACGAGATGTACAAAAAATAATACTAGGAAACTCATCAAGAAAAACATCAAGATACTCATTTAACACTGACACATCATTAATTTGAACAGTTCCATTGTTTTCAACGACATGAGAAAGATAACATTCATTTCCATCTTTTACTAGTTTCTCGACTTCCTGATGTGTTATCAAAAGCAATGGGTCATATTTTTACACAAACTGAAAATCTTTCTAAAAATAAACTATTTTAGCCTTGTAGTCAATCATATCTTGATAAACAGAAAGCCAATCCATGCCCAAAATTACATCAAACTATTCTAGAGGCAAAATAATAAGGTTTGCAGGTAGATTCTTTCCGCACACAAGGATAGGAAGGTTCTTATAATTTCTTTTTGTCAAAATGTTTCCTCCGGGTGTTTTTACCAATAGTTCAGGATTCATATCTTGAGATGGAATTTCTAATTTACTATAAAAAATCTCAGATATGAAAGAATGTGTAGACCCCGAATCAAACAACACATTGGCATAATCCGAATAAACAAACATTGTACCTGATACTACTTCATTTGATGGCCCAACATCTGCTGAAATAGTTGAAAAGGATTTCACCACCCCTTTCTACTTGTAGTCTAGCTGCTTTCCCTCTGTTGAGTTCTTCATTAGACACTCATTTGTATAATGAACCATTTCATTACACTTAAAACATCTTACTGCTGGCTTTTCATTTCCTGCTTGATCATCTTCCTTATAGTTACGAGCAATATGACCAGACTTACCACACCAAAAGCACTTTCCATACTTGGATAAACATTCTCCAGGATGAATTTTACCACACTTCTCATAGGATGGATATTTGGTTTTCTTACCTCCTTGCTTCATTGATGAATTCTTCCCTTTTTCCTGCCAACTGGACCTCTTATTCTTTTGTTTATCAAAGAACACCTGATCATCGGCAAACTCCATTTCCACCTTCTTTGCACATCGAACAAGATTTTCATAACTTTTGAAATCACGAGAAGCTAAAGCCCTTCGATACCTTGTCTTTAACCCTGAGTAAAAATGGTTGACTTTACTATCAATATCTCATATAAAATTTGGAGCATACCTTTCCAGTCGAGTGAACTTTGCATCATAAGCAGCCACTGAGTCATCCTCCTGCCTCAATTCAAGGAAATGTTTTTCCATCTTAAGACGAACCAGCTTAGGAATGTATTTCTCAAGAAACATACTTTTGAATTCGACCCAGTGAAGATCATCAATCTCATCACTATCCCTGATATTTTTCACCATCGACCACCACTGATTAGCTTCACCTTCAAAACGGTAAACAGCAAGGCTAACCTTTTGATGTTTTCAACACCCCATGACATCAAAAATCATATCCAGTGCTTTAATCCACCCTTTAGCTAGCATAGGGTCAGCTGATCCTCTGAATGAAGGGGGATGTTGCCTCATGAAATGTTCCACCACTGACATGTTCCTCTGTTGTTGATCTGGCTGATCTCGTGCATGGATACCACCACCATTTATAGCCCGAGTCTACTGTGCCATCACTGCAACAAACTATTCAGTTCCAATTCCGACCATCTCAGGTTGGTGATTTGGAAGTTTGTCTTCCTCCTAATGTCATCCCAACATAGCTCCCTTGTTTCCTCTACGGAAAACCATTCTAAACACAAAAATAAGTTAGGTGAAGCAACATGGTAATCCGTAAATTCTATATCATTTCAATCATGCCATAAATTAATTTATAATTTAACACTTTTCTAACTCCTAAAGTTGTCTAAACCTCCATTTGATACCAACTATAAGGCCCCATCCTTAAAACTTACTTAATATTGAATTAAATGAATAATTCACATTAAGGATCTTTTCAAGTTTAGAGTTTCAGATAATTAGGACATAACTATTACATCTCAAAAGATTACAAAGTAGACACTTCTACTAAGTTTCCATAAAATAAAAACTCTTAAAAAGAAACATGTCTAGTTCCATGTTTTAGATAGCATGACTTTCCCTTGATCTCATCCTTGACCCCATTCCACATTATGTCCTGTGAAAAAAATTTCAAAAAAAAACATGGGGTGAGCATAAAAAGCTCAGTAAGGGATACACAAAGAATGAAAACAATTAGTTTTTCAAACAACACGTAAACCATGTATACTGTATCAAAGTAATACCTTCACCTTTATGAAGTAGTAAAAACTCTTCACTGAATAAAATATCATTACTCACCCTTTTTTAACCAAAAGATTACCATAAAACCCATATAAAGAAATCATAACATATAAAGGTAACTTGGGACATAACATACTTAAGTGGAATAACCATACTGTCGACTTCCACACTTATTACTTAATGGAATAGCCATACGGCCGACTTCCATACCCAATACATTGGTGGTTATAATGTAACCACCCATCCTGGTATTCATGGAACCACCCGTCATATGGTTTATCACGTAACCACCCGTCAAATGTCCAAGTACCATTATAAAATCATAAGACATAAAACAAATATAATGGAAAGAAAACATTTCCAAAATTTGATCACAATATATCACTTAAATATATTGATATAAAAAATTCGTTATAAAAACCATTTTCAATACCAAAATACATAAAAGTGTATATGGTATTTATTTCACTTTAAAAACATTACGGCTTATTAAGGAAGCCAAAGACCAAATAATACTCGTGGTCGGCGGAAAAGGTCGTTGTCACCGCGTACGTTAAAAGATACATTCATTTTTGTCGTTTTGTTAAACGATTCATAGAAAAAGATTCATTTTTTATACAATTAAAAGTCAAAGGGTTTTATACACCATATAAAAGAAAGCCTTGTATTAGAACAAAATATGTCTCAATGAAATGAGATTGAGATGAAGTCCCTTACCTCGGGTCCGACTTGACTCGATCGTTATTTAACCTCCTGAATAACAAACATGAGTTAATTTCTACTTGCTTAAGAAACTTGTTAAAGTTCATTATGACATTTATATCACCTATTACCCTGTCATGAACACTATTTAATTATTTATGGTAATAATGGTCGTTTTGTCGATATTTGGTACTTGAGTCAAAAGTGATCTTCTTATATTTAGAAGTTGTTCACGTAGTCAAATATCCATTATCTCTAGAATGATATTCATGATTTATATTCCATATATATCATATATATCCAGTATAAACAAGCATTTATAATATTACATAATCATTTAGAGGTAAGAAATGAAATGCACCGTTCATGGAGACGGTAAGCCGTACGTACGCATGAACGTTACTTCCATTTCTATTTCATATTTAATGGAATTAAAACATAATGATACATAATAGTATTATAATTACATTATGGTATCATATATAATATCATTAAATTTATCCTTTATATGTACCACATATGGTGTTAACGAATCATATCACTTTGAGGGGGCGGTAGTCCATACTTCCTAAAATGAAGATATCGCGTTTACCCATAATGGAAACCATAAATGTATGCCATAAATGAAAAATACAGAGGCTTAATTAAAACATAAACATATTATATATAAAAGATAAATATAGTTACATCTTAATGTCCACCTTTTAAGGTGTTATATGAGTGTTGAAAATCATCATTTCGTGAGGCAGAAATTCTCCATCCACAGAAACAGTATGTTCTTTAACCATTAGACAAAGGTGTATGTATGTGTAGCTCGAATCCTTATTATAAAAACATCCTAGTATATTGGAGATACTGGATTTGTTACAAAAGAAATGAATAAAAAGAGTTTAGGTGGTTGTAGAAGCAAAATAAAACAAAAAGAACACAAGAGAAGACACTACCAATAAATCGGGTAACTCTTTTTGATTTGAGCTCAAAGGCTTCCTTGGGAAGACTTCTGCCCAAAGTGAGGATTCTAGGAGTAATAGAAGGATGTGGAGTGACAAGATTGTCAGGGTTTCGCTGAGCCAAAGGCTTGAGAGGTGTGGGTATGGAGGTAGAGGTTGGGGCCTTTTATAAGAGGAGAGGAGGGGCACTCTTGGAAAGGTATAAAATGTTACTTTATTTTCATAAGAGTTTCGGATTTTAATAGTCCCACATTGATGTGTTTCGAGGGTAAGGTGATAAGGGTTCGAAATCCATCCATCCAATAGGTTTTTTACATGTTTAGGTCTTAAATTTTAAATTATTTTTCCATTTTTTTTAAATCGTTAAATAATGGGGTAATCGCTTCATCATCATGGTGTCATAAATAATTTAATTTATTTAATGTCTAAAAACTATAATAAAAATAAAATGATGTAGGAAATCTTTTTATATTTCCAATGACTATTTATAGTTAAAAATGTGACTTGTATAACCCCATGTAAAAATTGTTTTAGTAAAATAATACATGTTTGTGTCATTTTTTACTTTTACTTTAAATAAAAGGCATTAATGTCATTATCTTACCCAAGTGGGTCCATGGGGTCCCAAAAATAGACCCATGTGTTGCCTTGGTCGACCATGACTCATACAATAGGGTTAGGAAAAGTGTATAGAGATTTTCATTTTATTATAATATCATTTTTACCTTGAATCACATTAATTACCTTTAATCGCGATTAAAAACATAAAAGTTACTATTCACCAAAAAAATTTAATCCCATTAAACAACATTTTACTTCTTAATGAAAATAATTTATATTGTATTTTTGAAATTCAAATAACAGAAGTGGTAAAGTTCCATTTAAATGAAAAATCAGTTTTTGTAACTACCACTTTGTGGTTTCACTATTCATAAAAAGTTAAGGTTTTTCAGAAATGTACCAAAACTTCAACCTAAGATATATTTGATATTCCAAATTCAAAAATTATTTCTATTTTATGAAATTCAAAACATATATGTTTCATTAATTAATGTAATAATTAATTACCGATGTCATGACATATAGCATGTTTTAATGAAACAATTTGTATCAAATGATTGACACTAGTTTAAGTCCAATTTCAAAGTAAAATTAATTCCAATGACCACCATTGGATTAAATGGTAAGAATATATTCTAATTTTACTTTAAAACCAATTCAAAATATAATCTAATCATATAAATATATTATATTAAAAAGAGGTTTTGAATTAAAATACAACATTTTTCACTATTCATTAAAAAAATGAACTTTATCAGAAAAATACCAAAAATTTACACAATGTAAATTTTGATGTCCCGATTCTAATGAAGAGTTTTATTTGGTCCAATAGAATGTATAATAGTGACCAAAACTATATTTAAATAGTGTTTTCCATCAAAATGCGATAGTTCGACCTTTTAGTGAAAATTAGAGTATACATGCCTAAAATTGAATTCTTTTTATATTTTAAGCCTTTATCCTTTATTGTATAAACGTAAAAACATTTAACAAAAATATATAATAATATTTTAGTTATTTCTATTCATTCCCACCAATACAATGGCTACGTGTTAACTACCATTTAAAATAATATTATTATATTACTAGTGTGCAACGAAAGATTTCAAAGAAACTCTCTATTGCGTATCGGGTACGCTATCGAACATAGATACCCCTTTAAAGTAAAATTAATATTTAATTAGAAAATATTAATAAATATTAAAATGTTTTATTCTTTATTACCTAGGATGTTACAATGAATTAATTATATTTTAATTTAATTTTTAATTCTAGGTGTGTCTTTTCCCTCCCTTATAAAAGGACACCCCTTCTCTATTTTATTTACACCATATTATCCATATAAATCAACCAAAACATTAAAATTATTGTATAATATTTTACATCCAGAATTGGATTTTATGGTCGCCTTAAAATACAAATCAATTGGTTTTTATGAAGGGGTCTAAAGAAGGAATACTGAAAAAGAGGTAATCATCTTACCCAACCTATTTCAATTTATTTCTTCATCTAACTCCTCTTAGTCTGTGGTATTCATAATAAAAATATAAATTAAGAATAATATATATACCTAAATTTTATTATTATTATGTAACCATCAATATTCACCCTCTATTACATCATATAGTATCAGAAAGTATCTCTTGTTTTTATGTGTAGACTACCGCCACCACATAGCCATTCAATTTATTTTTATTCATAGTATTTTTTGGATGATTATTATGTTGAAATTAATGATTATATATGATATTTATTATTTTATTTTTATTATTTAATTATAATATATTACCTTCTGACTTTCCTTTTTATCTTTTCGACAATGGTAATTTCGCTCGTGCGTACATGTGGATTACCACCTCCACAAAGTGATGTGATTCGTTTTTCAATTAAACACAAAATGGATTGTAATAAAAATAGATTAAATGAATATATTTGATATATATGATGTTATAATTACTCTATAAAAGTGATTTTTTATTTACCTTTCTTTTTTTCTGTCAATTGAAATGATAAAACAATGTTTATGTGTACGTACAACTTATCGTCTTGATGAATGATGTAATTAATTTATGTATAACTATATTTAATGGATGAATATATATGTATAATGAATATATAAGTTATTTATATCATTAATTATAGTTTTTATATTATGTGACCACAATAAAATTTCAATAAAAAGAACTAGTGAACAAAAACATGGAGGAAAAACATAAAAGCTAATGCTCAAAAATATAAAATTAAATAAAGAATTATCAATAAATAAGTATTGTAATGTTATAAAATGATAATTTATTATATTATAAATATAAATATTGTTATTTTATATAATTATAATAAATAAAAATTTATTATATAGGAGGTTAAAGTCACTTTTGTGGAAATTCGAACATGAGTAAAGGGTTTTATTATACAATCTAAATGTTTATCATGATTATTTATGGTTAAATTTTAAATGTTAAATTTTTTTCATATATCCCTAATAAATAAAATTATTTATTTTTCCTATAGTTATTTCTTTATATTTATGGATTTTATTTCATTTTCCTCTCCTTAAGTACTCTATATACAGTAAGAATATTTTTAAATAAAACAAAATTTCATTTCTCTCTTCAATCAAAATTACTCTTTATTCCATACTTGTATTTTCACAAAATGATTTCAAGAGTGTCTCTAATAATATCCTATGATTTTTAAATACATTAATACCCATTATTACGATTTAGATATTATTTAGAATGAAACCTTTTATTTTGTTTCTAATGATGTGATTCCAAATTTTTTCCAAAAATATAAAAGACATATTCATTTTAACATACCTAGCATGAACAGAATTTATAGCCCCCATGATCAATAAATTTTTTTATAATTATTTAGAAAATTTACAAGATTATTTTAAAAGAAATTAATTTCTTTAATATTTGGTAAATAATTATATTTCCACAAGTAATTTCAAAGTTAAAAGGGTTTTTTTCTTCAAGAAATGATCTAGTAAAATTTTAAAGTTATCTTCAACAGTGCAGACACCCATTGAAGTTACTAGGGATATTATCCAATGATTCCATCTTAATTATACCCCTATATGGTCAATTATAATGAATTATTGATGTTAGGTATTCTTGTTTAAATATGGATAATCTTTTATTTATAAGGAATTTTTAGAATAAATTGTATTGATAAATAAAAATATAAGAAATAAAATGGATTTGTAGATGATAGGGGGGATTATTATAGATAGTCTATTGATACATCTATAGGTATAATGAGACAAAATATTGTTTCATAACACATAGTTTATGTTGTAATATCATGTCATAATAGTTGGTAAATTGTTGTATTCATTCATATATAATAATAATGTTTTGGTTAAGAGGCCTTGATGGAAAGAAAATTTATTGTTTGAGGTTCCTTGATAAAAACATTAATGATTTTTTTATTAAGATTCCTTAATCATGAATTTATAAAATTATAAATTTACCTTATTAAATAAAATAGTTTTTATTAACCATGTTTTTTCTATGTTAATATTAAACATAGATTCACATTGAACATGAGTTATTGATTGAATGTCATTTTTTATTATCCAATATTCTATATTAATTATTCCTTATTTACTCATGATATCTTCCATTTTACATAACCCTTACTGAGAATCTGAGATCACCCTTTTTTTATTTTCTTTCCCGATAATATGAAGAGGTAAATTATGAATTATATTAAGGATGCAAAAATGATTCTTATAATATGTTTTTATATTTACAATGTAATATAGGAATCATGTATCAATATAGTTTAGCATGACTACTAAACTATTCAGTAATTTGGGATGTGATCACTTATATCAAATGTCAATGTAATAATATCACTAGTGACTCTGGGCTAATAGGGTTGAGGTCTTTATAGTTGGTATCAGATAACGTTTTGTATAATCCTTGGGAGCTATGTTTTAAGAGATCATAGCTAATCTGATAAATTTTATAATCCCTTAAATTAATTGATAACTTTTACAGTATATGAATTTTAAATTTTTTGATCAATATTCATGATGATTATAATAAAAAATGGTGTGTGTCTTGTTTTGGTAATGAAGCCTAATGGAAAAAAGGTAATCAACACGCATAGTCAATGTAGGGATTTCTAGGATGAGCAAGACCATATAGGAAGTGTGGGGACTAAGTATATCATGGCCACCATAGGGTATTTTACAGAGGTTATGACTAATTATCATGGCTATATGAAACAACCTATTATTGCACAACATGATTCACTTATGTTGTATCACATCATGTAATAGAAGCCCATATCTTTTAATGGAAATTCTAGTCCATTAGTGGTTGAATAATAGATTAAGTGTGTGGAAATATATTCCTAGATTATAGAATTATGAAAATAAAAATTATATTGATGAAGTCAATTATTTAATAAGATATGTAAATCAATGGAGGTCATGAATCTTGAAAAGTAAGGTGGTTTATGAAATAAAATTAATGTAATGTAGAACCTTTTATGTGATGTTCTTTAGGAAATACATTCCTTGTGAGAAATACGCTATAGTGGAAATTAAATTCATCTATTAAAAATAGAAGGAAGTGAAACGTTTTACTAAGTATGATGTAAGAATTAGAATATTAAAAAGTCATGTTATGAACTATGTGAATAATTAAGAATGTATGATTGATCATTTCTTTTATGGGATTATTCTAAGCCCCCGAAGGGAACCAGTCTATCAAATGTTATCACTATAAGATGATATGGTATCACGTGTTATCAAAAATTAGAAATATTTAACCATGTTATAGAATTTCAAATGAAATCAAGGGAAAATAAGACAACTGAGAACTAATAAACAAAATAAAGAAGTAAAATATGGGAAGCATGTAACTTCCCAGAAATAATAATTATGAAAATAAACACCCAGAAACACTCTTAATATGAAGAGGGGTTTGTTTCAAGTGAACATAAAGGGTTCATAAGTCACTCGAATATAATCAATAGAAAAAAACCTTTTTATATATTGTTTTAGTTATATATATATTTGGAATTATTCAGACCAATATCCCAAGCATCAAGGGAAATTACCATAGAACAAGCTAAGGAGAGATGTACAAGATTTTGTAATTACTATAACTGATATTGAAATCACTTATGTTGTAATAATAGGTATTGTAAACTAATGCTTTATTTTATTTTATATATAGACACTATGTTCATTGATATCAAATCATCTATTGAAACTCTGAGGAAAAACTTATTATTCAAGACACCTAATAGAAATTGTGTTATCATGTGGTATCTATTAAGATGAAAAACTATTCCCTACTTTCAAGCATAGATTCTAGAAATATATTTGGATTTTAAATAATCTATATTTTTTGGATTATTTTGTTTTGAGGGTCTGGAAATTAGTATTTGATTCCTAATATAATGTAGGAAAAGGACCTTGAAATATAAATTTCATTATTTTACCTTCATTTCAAATGAATTGATTGTCTATTCAACCCTAAAATATTTATGTTTTTGTGTTCCTTGAAATTGTAATTACCTTTTTATATATCACAAATTATTGGAATGTGTATGTTATTTATCTCCTCCATGTATATATATTAACATTCCAATAATATTATCCTTAACTGAGAACTAGGTTACATGTTATTTCAGGTAACCTTTTTGTCTCCCACTTCCCCTTTTAAAAAAAAGTTTTCTCATCACATTGTATGATGTGGGTTTTCATCAACTAAATTATCAAATTATGAAGCATTTTTACTCAAATGAAATTCTTTAGGGTGTATTTAATTTAATTATATAGAATGTAATACCCTCAAATTTTATGACATATTAATAAATTTTATTTCTTCATCATCTTTAGATACATGTAACCCCGATCTGAATGAACTTCAATATAATATATTCCTTATAACCTATCACCTAAATTGGAAGAGTGAATAGAAACATCTATATCAAAACTACGGACTAATTAGTTAGATAAAGAGAATATATAGATATATATGTATGAAATTTTTTATCATGACAATATATCCTTCCAAAATTGATTTTTCCTCAATAATAGTTTTATTTTTTTTATTTTAGTAAATAATATTACAAAATTTTCAACTTTAAAAATATATATTTTATAAAATTAAATTCATTTTTGGAATCATCATTTCAGAAATAACATAGGTTACAATTTTGTGACTTTTCTGAAATGGTTGATTTTATATTGAATAGTCAAAAGTACATATTTCTCAAATAATATCATTAAATCAAGTAATTTCAAAGTAAAATTTATAGTAATATATTTAATTCCATTTGAATCACAAATATTCATGATTATTATATAAGTTGAATCTTTTTAAAAGTGCAATTTTCTAAAAAAAATATTTTATTCCGTTTTTTACATTTATATTAAAATTTACTTCATCCACTAATGTGAATTGTATCTTTTAAAATAGATATAATATTTTGAATTAAGAGTTTTAAATTTGGTGAATAGGTACCCTTTATTTTTGGTCATTATGGATAGTAAACATGGAAAATATTTATCACCGTGGTAAGTGTAAAATTTGTAAAAATGGTATGAATCATGGAATAAGGTCTCAAAATCAAACCAAAAAATGAATTTATTAAATTTTTTTAGTATCAAATTATGTATGATGATTCTCAGTTATAATAGGGGTGAATTTTAACATTCAAAACCTCATTTTTATCCTTAATGAAATATTTGTTTAAGAAGGTTAAAAGAATTATACTCACAAAAACCTCTTTTGTAAGTTTAATAAAGAACTACTTTGGTTTGATAATTATGATGATTGTAATGAAAGATAAAACATGTATACGTAAACAATATACTATATAATAGTGTATATAATTCAGTATTAGAGTTAGTACAAAATTGAATGTATAAGAAATACATTATATTTTTGATAAATTGTAGTAGAAATTTATAGTACATGTAAAAGAGTACTATTCTTTTAACCCATAAATTAGGGTATCAAAACACATTGGATAATGGTCCCTTGATTTATAAATTCTGGGGCGTATGTCTTACCACCACTAGCCTAAGCCCTAAATCTATGAAATTTTGGATGCAACTTCAATTTTTTATCCTTACAAGCCCTCGATTAAGCAGGTAATTATAACAGTTGTCTTCTTTTAGCTAATATCCATTGATTAAGTAGGTAATTATCACCTATGTATCCCTTCATCTTGAATATCACAATCAAAATCTCTGATGATTGGTTTCGCACAAATCCAAATAAACCATATTTAAGATTTCAAGTATGTTGAAGAAGTTGTTAACATCATAATCACTTTAAGGATTGTACACAATGTAATTTTGTTAAATATCTCATGTGTCTCAAATTACAAAATTTTTTAGCTTGACCAAATGAATGTGTATTTAAAGGTTTGGAGTCTAACAGTCATATTGATCTCCATTGGTCATATTTTTTCTGAAAAATCAGAGGGACATATACAGTTGGCACTTATAATGGTTATATAATAACAAATTGAAAAACATTGTTTTTGTATAAATAATTATTTCATATGAAAAATTATCAGGAAATATATTTGTGAATCCTATTATATGGATGAACATATTAATGAAATAAAATGACTAATTGGTTATGTGAAAATTTTTTCATCGGATTTTAATGAAAATGAAAATCTGATACTAGTATGTCTGAGAATAGGATTCAAAATGATAAGAATCAAATTTTAAAAATATTTAGAATCATATTCTAATAATATTTGTAAATCATGTTTGGAAAACATGGTGAATAAGAATTTAGAAATAGAGTAAATTGGATTCTAAAATTTAAGTGATTCGGGTAAATGAAACTATGAGAATCAGATTCTGATTTATGGGAGAAACAAATTTTAGAGATAGAATGAATCAGATTAAAAATTTTAAGTGAATAAAAAGTGAGAAACATTGAGAATCAATATTAAAATTTTGAAATAATCATAATTAAGAAATATTATAAATCTAATTCAGATTTTTGGCTTAATCGGTTTCACAAAATTGTTTAAATCAGATTCAAATTTAAGGGTGAATCAGAATTAAGAAAGTTTAGGATTTCAATTTTCATTCACTCTAATGTATATTCAGTCATAAAAATATATAGTTAGACTTACTTAGAAAATATCATAAAAATGTTAAAAGAAATGATTTCATTTTTAATCATATTTGTATATAAAAAAATCAATATAGATGGAAATATTATTAATAAAAATGTGTTTGTGATTTCCAAAACATAATTGAATGAAAACGACATAAAGAGAATTTTTCCTCAACAATCTCCACCTTTTTTGAAATCAAGAACAACGTTTTAATAAAATAATATTACAACCAAAAAAATATACTATAACTTGAAAGAAATACTTAGCATCCCATGGATTGATGACCCTTAAATGAATTAATATGAAAACCACCCTTATGATATGATATCCTCCTAAGGATCGTATTCATCTCTTTAATTATTTTAATTCCATTTTGATAAAAACATCTTTAGTTTAGATAAGTATTTATTCATTAAGTATCCCCACCTTACTTAAACATTCTTCTCCTTGAACTAATAGAATTTTTATAACATTATCCACCTCTGTGATTTTCAAAAAATAATGGAGGAAATATAATGTACCTGAAAAGTTAAGAAATAAAAAATACAAAATAATTAATAATAAAACATCAATAATGAAAAAAAAATTACAATAAAAGATCAAATTTATAAAGAATCAATCCTTTATAGGTATTAATGTTCTGACTATGTCCCTCACATTCTTAAAAATTTAATAATAATCTTGAAACATTACAATGATTATTTCTAGATCCTTATTCTTTTTCTCATGATTATGAACCTCTTATTCATGTATTTCAGTAATTTACTCCTAGGAATTATATTTCCCATCCACCTCATCTTTTTAATCATTCACCATTTTAACCTCTACTGCGAGAGAATTAAGATTCTCATAAAAACATTATCTTATTGAAAACTGAATGCTATGCTCTTCCTTAATCTTCTCTGAAAACCCCTTTAAATGTTCTTTGATGGAGTCTTCCGATTGTACTAATTCATTTTTGAATAATTCTAACATTTCATCAAAAAACTTATTACCAATATTTATCTATTTTTAAAAAACATTCTTCTCTCTATAGGATTTCCTATGATAATAATGATTTTTCACAAAGGTTCTGAATTCGTTTTTGAGGTTTATCTATTTATACACGAAAAGAGTTGTTGAGTTTGATCTGTAATTTTAGGATTCTTGAATTAGATGTCAACTTGAAACAATGTTCGGGATGTATGGAATATAGTTTACCAACTTCTTCAGGTATTAAACAATGAAATTGTATCATGTGGAGGAAGAATACTTATCTGAATCTAATTCATTCGGCATAGATTTTCCAAAATCTACCTAATTCTCTTTTATTTTAATGGAGATTGATTTCTCTATTCTTTGAACTATTTGATTTTAATTAGAAATATGAAAATTCTTGTCTTTATTATCTTCATCTTCTTCTGTATTTCCTCCATCATTAGTACCACTATCAACATCACCATCAGATGGAATTTTTTGAACAACTCTATTAGAAACATTTTCTTTCATCAATGATGAATATTTTTGAATATTGAAATCAGTTTTTTGAAATGATTTTCCTTTTGATTGAATATTAGATGATGAGTATTGAAAGGATATTATAGATAACATATTGAATTCAAAATTCATATGAGTTTATCTAATTAATTTTATCTCATATATGAATTATTTTTATCTTCTAGCTTCATCTCCTTATTGTGATTGATCATCAGCACTCCAAACGTCTTCTGAGACAATTTGTTTTTCATTGTTTATTTTTGTAGACTCTACCACAACAGTACCCTACTATTTAGAGGGGAGTTCAGACCCGTAGAAAAGATTCTCGAACATGAATGTTTTTTTATTATATTTTATTATATTTTAACACATATTGAATTATCTCTTATTCATATAGAATTTTCTTAATCTTCTTCTCATTATATCATATTTCAAGTTCCTCATCTTCTTTAATTTTTAAGGATTTACCTTCCACTATTTCATTCCCAAACAATGCATATCCTTTCTTCCGTTGCTCGATATCTTGTCTCCACATGGAAACAAATTTGTTGGGATAATGCTTCTTCTTATTCGATATTTTTGGTTCTGAAGCTTCATCATTTATTTTATTTCACTCAACTACGTCTTTCTTGAATCTTTCTCCAACCTGATAATCCTTTCACAACATGTCAACAAACTTGTTAGACATTTAATCAAATTAATATTTCATTCTTATGAGAGTGTCTTCACTTGATAGAAAGATCATTAACTTCTTTGTCTTTGACTTGTAGGAGACATTGCATGAGTTCAAACAATTTACAATCATCTTGGACAATAATGTTGGAAACATGAGGATCTACCACTTGATTAACCCATCCTTTATCTTACATATTATGAGGAATATATATCTCATCAGATTTATTTTCCTTATATTTACAATGAATTCTCGAATGAATTTGTCAATAATCATGAGGGTATACATATCTTATTTTCTTCGTATCGAAATCCATTACATCCTTAATTCATGATCTAATTGTTAGAATATATATGAGAAAGTTTGAGCTTCTTTATTTACTGAAGGCATAGAGATTCGATATCTATTTCCATATTGGGAGAACCTTATGATTCTAGAAAATTATGAGAAGGATAAAAATGTTCTCCATCAAATGGAATTGTAAGAATGCCATCATCTTTCTTATATAATATAGAATACCTTTTCCCATAACTCTTGAACTAGAAATTATTCTTTCCACCATATATGAATAACTCAACTAATTCATGGAATTCAATTACATGATCTGGATATACAATATCATATTCTTCCTTGTTTTTTATAATACAAATGTCTTCATATCCTGGGAACTTTATTATCTTTCATAACAAAGAATCATACATATGGAAGAAATCATGATCAATTATCCCTTCTATAAAAATGAACCTATCATTAAATTCCTTATGCACATACATTAATCATTGAGAGGATATTAACATAGACATTCATAACTGAGTAAGGATGATGAAATCAGATCTGAGGCTTTGAAAGGAAGTATAATCTTCGGAAGAAATCATTGGAAATCGATGTGGTACACGGGGGGTCTACTTTTAAATATAGGCATCGATGTTATCGTTCATATTCTATGGTCAATCCAATGGTTGAAAAATAGAACAGATTTGATAGTTTATATTAATCTGAAAAATAATTTTATAAGTTCTTGTATTTGGATGTTTTAGTAAAACAAAACTGATTTAAGGAAAGATAAATCTAATAATTATAATAAAACATTATCGAAATACCAACATAAAAAATGTAATTAAGAGGGAATATGTAATAAGATTCACCTATTAAAGTAACATGGAGGTTTTTTAGTATTGTATAAAATTCTTCATAGAAATCATAGATTATATAATGTTTTATTAGATTTTGAAAACATTTTATAGGTTTCAAAAAAAAGTGTTTGGTTCCAAAAAAATTATTATGAAAAATGATGTCTACTCCCCCTAAGGATGTGATTCCTAATAACTATGGTCTTTGCACATGAGTGATGTCCCTAGTTATTCTCTAGGAAATGGGACTAATGTTATCACATAGAATTTGAGTTTTACTAAAAATCATCCCATATTTAGTTAGTGCATTTTTCATCCATAACACTTATGCACAACAACTTTCTAATGCAACATACTCTGCTTCATCAGTGGAAAGTGCTATAGAATGTTGTTTCTTAAATGTCCAAAAAACTAATGAATCTCCCCTGAAATGACATATTCAGGATGTACTCTTCTTATCCATTCCAATTCCACCAAATTAATCATCCTAAAAAAATTTATTTAAATATAATTTCCAAAATAATAAAAAAACTCAGAAATCCTTAGTTCCCATCAAATAGAGAGAAAATATTTTCACTTATTTTGAATGTGATTGTGTTTTGGATTTTATTGATATCTTTCACATAACCATATAGAAAACATTAAAACCAGATTACTATAGATTAAGTATAATAAACATTCTATCATACCTATAAATGTTTTTTGATTCACTAGTAGTCCAGCTTCATCAAGATCAAGGGTATTCGAGGTACTTATTCGAGTACTTATACATTTAGTGTTTTCATATACATATTATTTAAGAAGATATTTATCATACTTATGTTGACATATATAGGTTTCATCTAGTTTTGGGGAAATTTGAATACTATGAAATAATGGTAACAAACCCATCATACTCATTTCAATATCAGGTTTCATAAGATTCACAAATGAATTAGTTAAAGATTGGTTATTTGATCTGAATATAACGTCATTAACATAAATTCGAATAATAAAAAAATTATTATCTTTCTTTATAAAATGGTTGTATCATTAGTTCCCTTATCGTAATTTTTTTGTAACAATAACCATTTATGTCAACCATACCCAACTTTAGGGTCTCGTTTTAGACCATATAAATCATTGGGATGTTTAGAAAAATATTCAGGGTTTTTGTTTCTTTAAAACCAGATGGTTGTTAAATATAAACTTTTTCTTGAACACATCTATTAAGGAAAGAACACTAAATATCCATTAGAAAAATTTTAATGTTTAAGAATGCTAAAAAAGCTAGTATGATTTGTATAAATTCAAGTATTACTACAAGAAAATAGGTTTCATCATAGTATATTCCTTCTTGTCGATTAAATCCTTTAGCAATTTATCATTCTTTTTTTCATCTAATAATGATTCCATTTCTATCAAATTGGTTTCTGAATACCTAACTTATTCAAATTACAGAGGTTTTGTTAGTTATTTCAACCAGGGTACAAACTTTGTTCCTTTAGAATCCATTTAGTTTATCTTTCATATATTTAATCTACTCTTCCTCACCTAAATCCTACTAAATATTTTTGGGTTCGAATTTGAAAGGAAAATCCAGATACAATACATCATTTCTTAAAACAATTATAGTCATTATGGATTGATTTACATCACCAATGATAATATCACAGGGATGACTCCTTAGAAATAACTGGCATGGGGTTTGTAAAACATTTTCATGAACATATGGTAGAAAGTATTTCAGGGTGAATAAATCGGAAACATTTTTTTGAGTATTCTCCTAATTTAAAGATTCTTCCATCAAAGGTTGATAATAATTTTAAATCACACATTAGAAGATGTATGTTTCGGTTTTTTAAAAACAAAAGGATTAGTTTCATCAAATTTAACATGTACTATTTGTTCAATAGTATTTGTGTTTTTCTAAAAACTCTATAATCCTTAATGGTAGTGGAATAGCTTATGAAAATACCTTGATCGGATTTTGGTGTGAATTAATGTAAATTATCTTTTTTATTAAAAATGAATACATTGCATCCAAAATCTATGAGTATGAGACTTTTGGTCTTTGGTTTGTACATAACTTATAAGGAGTTATACTAAGAAATAGCCTTATTAAAACTCGATTTATGGTATAACAAGTAGTGTTAACTACTTCAGCCCAAAAATGTTTAGCAATTGTATATTCACTCAACATGGTTCTTGTAATATCTTGAAGAATTATGTTTCTTCTTTCAAAAAAACCATTTTTCTGAGGAGTTCCTATGACAAAGAAGTTATCTGTAATGCCCTTTTTAGTATAAAAATCATTAGAATATGAATTTTTTAATTCTCCCCCATTATCACTATAAATAGTGATCAATGGTATGTTTTTCTATTCTTTAACTTCGGTTGTAAATTATTTGATGAAAGGAAAAACTTCATATTTCATTGAGAGAATATAGACCCATGTAAATCTAGCTTAATCACCAACTAGAAAAAATAAATAGTATTTTTTTCTAATACTTCTTGTTGGTGTACGGCCGAAGAGATCCATGTGCACTAACTGTAACACATCAGTAGTTGAGATTTCACTTTTAGATTTTCATCTTCACATATGTTTCTTTCCAAATGTACAATGGTCATAGACTAATAAATAATCAAGTCTATGATTTGGTAGGTCATTATCAAGTCATTTATAAAATAGTTTACATAATTTCATAAGGTTATAATGTCCAAACATTCTATTCCATAACCAATATTGATCATTGATTGCACTAAGGAAATGTAATTCTCGAATCATAAAGTCTTATATGTCAATTGTATAAAAATTATCATGTCAATAGGTTGAAGGAATGAATTCGTCATTGGAATTGGGTTCTAAGCAATTTTAATTCATAAAATTCACAAGGTATCCTTCGTCATAAATCTGAGTTGTGCTTGTGAGTTATTTCTCTAGACTGTTGACAAATAAAACATAACATTTTAATGATTTTCCCAGAATAATAATGTTAACTTTACCAACAATATCTCTTGACCATTGTCATTGAATGTTACTCTTCCACCTTAAATATTAATAATATTTTAAAATATGTTTTGGTTACTAGTAATATTCTAGCAGAAACCGCTATCCATGTACCATGTATTTTTGTTGGTAATTCCTTTGTTTTCTTAAAAATAAAATATTTAGATTTTCAAAATCCAAACATTCATGGATCCTTTATTGTTTGAAAATAAAATCATTAGAATCCAAATCTATTTATAAAATTGAGCTTTATGAAATCCTGAGAATTTAATTTTTTTAAAAGAATAAAATTTCTCCCACTGTCCACCACATTGAGACTTGGTGCAGAATGGGGATCTTTTAGATACAAAATAATTATTACTAAAAATAGGTTTTGAGTGAGAATAACAAATTCTTGAACTATTCATATGTGGAAAATTCGTTTATACATTATAACAATTTCTTTCTTACCAAAATTAATGTTTTATAAGAGTATCTTTAGAGAAAAGATCTCAAATTATATTCTAATAAATGAATTATTATCCTTATCAATATTAGTTTTAGAATTAGATTTTGTCTCTAAATGAATTTTCTCAGAATTGTTTTTCAAGATTCTTAGAATTTTATCCTTTTCATTATTAACTTCCTTATGATTTTTGGAAATATAAATAATTTCAAAACATTTTTCATCATGATATTTAGAAATATATGATACTTTTTTGTTTACAACATTAATTCTAAAATTTTCTGTATCATATTTCTTCTCGATCTTACTACTTTCATTTTCAAGAAACTTGGAAAATGTAGATACTTATTTCAAATGATTGTAAATAATATTCACCAAATGAAGATTCTTCATTTCAAGAAATATATCCATTCTAGTTAGGATAGTTAGAATTTAAAGACATGTGGGTTAAGGATTCATCACTGTGTACCTTTTCTAAGAAACATTTATTATCAAAGGGTGTTCTGGAAAAGAGACTAACATTATTGTCAATATGTTTTAATATCTAAAGATTCATCATAAATAATCTCAACCACTTGCACTCCATGAATCATTTTCCTTCAAAACATTATTTCCCTTACATATATAATATTATTTTTGATTCCTCTCATAATTTCTATATTTCTTGTCTTTTCTTTTCAGTTTTGAAAAATTAGATATGATTTTTCCTTCTTTCATATACTTATAGCATCACTACGGGAAAAATTTCTATTTGTGACGGGTTATATGTGACGGGTCAAGGGCCCGTTGAAAATAACATGTCAAAAGGGGTTATTTGTGATGGGTGGATTACCCCATTGCAAATAACCAATATTTTCAACAGGGAATACTGCCCGTCGAAAAGGTTTAGCGCCAGCTACAGTCCAACTAAGTAAGGTTATTTTTTATGGGTTTATTTCCCCTGTCGCAAAATACATTGTCAGCATGTACTATTTGTGACGGTGCCCATCGCAAATTAGTTTTTAACGACCCACTGTAATTAATGTGGGTTGAGGTATTTGCGACGGGGCCTGCAGTAAATACCCTTGTTGTAAATAATCTATCATATATTTACCCCATCAGTTTTTCACCTCCTTTTACTATTTTGTCAACTACAGTTTCTATCTCTACTGAAAAATTTTCTTCTAATTTTTTTTATAGTTTAAACATTATGATTCGGCCATTATATGTGACTTTAAAACTCCAAAAGCTTTAATTTCAGTGTATTTATCTTATTCTTTTTGTTTAGTTAATTTATTTTATTTTCCATTATTTATAATTTTATCTTAATTAGATGTAAATTAATTAAATTAGAATTAAATATTTTTTTTCAATATTTTTTTAATATCTATATCTAAGTGTTAATTAACAATAAATTATAATAATTTTAAATAAATTGTAATAGTTTTAAATATGAGTAATAATTACTAATAATTAATAATTATTCATAATAAATATTAATTAATTTTTTTAATTAATAATAATTAGAAAAAATTTCAAATATTAATAATTTGTAATAAATAGTAATAAATTTTAACAAATAGTAATATAAGGTATTATACAGAAATAAATATTAATAACTAGTAATAAATGGTAATAATTAGTAATAATTAGTAGTAAATACTAATATATAGTAATAAATAGAATTAAACAGTAATAATTATTATTAATTAGCATTAATTAGCAATAATTGGAAATTATTTGTAATAAATAGTAATAATTAGTAATAATTTGAAATAAATAGTAATAATTGGTAATAATAAGTGATAAGTAGTAATAAATCAAAATAATTAGTAATAATTACAAATAAATCGTAATAATTAGTAATAAATCGTAATAATTTATAATAATTCGTAACAATTTGTAATAATTCTTAATAATTAGAAATAATTATAAATAATTAGTAAAAATTAGTAATAATTTGTAATAAATTATAATTAATAGTAACAAAAAGTAATATATAGTAACAAATAGAAATATATAGTAATAAATAGTAATAAATAGTAATAAATAGTAATAAATATTTATAAATAGTAATAAATAGTAATAATTATTAATAAACAGTAATAAATAGTAATAAATACTAATAAATTGTAATAAATAGTATTAAATAGTTATAATTTGTAATAAATAGCCAAAAATAGTAATAAATAATAATAAATAATAATAAATAGTAATAAAGAGTAATAAATAGTAATAAATAATAATAATATGTATTAATTGGTAATAATTATTAATAATTAGGTAAAAATAGTAATAAATAGTAATAATTAGTATTAATTGGTAATAATTATTAATAATTAGTAATAATTAGTAATAATTATTAAACATTAGTAACAACTAGTTATATTTAGTAATAATTAGTAATAATTAGTCATAAAGAGTAATAAATAGAATTAAATAGTAATATATAATATTAAATATAAATATATAGTAATAAACATTAATAAATAGAAATAAATATAAATAAATAATAATAAATAGTAAAAGATAGTTATAAATTGTAATAAATAGTAATAAATAGTAAGAAATAGTAATAAATACTAATTTAGTAATAAATAGTAATATAGTAAAAAAATTAATTTAGTAATAAATTGAATTAAGTTGTAATAAATAGTAATTGTTAGTAATTTTTAGTAATAATTAGTAATAATTAGTAATAATTAGTAATAATTACTAATACATAGTATATTTTACTAATAATTAGTAATAATTGGCAATAATTGGTAATAATTATTAATAATTAGTAATAATTTGTAACAATTCGTAATAATTTGTAATAATTATAAATAATTAGTAAGAAATAATAAGAAATAGTTAGAAATATTACTAAATAGTAATAAAGAGTAATTAATATTATTAAATAGTAATAAACAGTAAGAAATAGTATGAAATAGTAATAAATAGTGGTAAATAGTAATAAATAATAATAAATAGATATAAATAGATATAAATAGTATTAAATAGTAATATATAGTAATATATTGTAATAAATTGTAATAAATAGTAATCATTAGTAATAATTAGTAATAATTTGTAATAATTTGTAACAATTAGTAATGATTATTAATGATTATTAATGATTAGTAATAATTACTAAAAAATAGTAATAAATAGTAATAAATAGTAATAAATATTAATATATAGTAATAATTAGTGTTAATTAGTAATAAATTGTAATAATTAGTAATAATTAGTAATAAATCGTATTAAGTTATTACCATTTGTAATAATTAGTTATAGTTAGTAATAATTAGTAATAACTAGTAATAATTAGTAATAAATCATAATAAATCATAATAAATCATAATAATTACTAATAAATCATAATAAATTGTAGTAAATCATAATAATTCATAAACAATATTAATAATCTTAAGCACATTGATAAACTACAATAATTTTTAATAGATTTGTGGCATTACTTTTGATCGACACCTCAGCTCCTTTAAACATTTTCCACTAAAATTGATATAATTGTTTTGGGACATAGGTCTGAGTAGAGTATTCATAGTGACTTATGTTAAGGAATGTTGTTGTGTGGTAAGCCATTTGATAAAAGAGTTTCCACCAATCTGTTGGAATTTCTCCCATCATAAATTTAGAAATATTAGTACAAAATACCTAAAATTAATAATAATTAGTCGTAATTTGTATAAATTTTTACAAATGTGTGTAAATTAGTATAAACGATTAAAAAATAGTATAAATAACTATACGATAATAAAAATTGTTATAAATTTCTAGAAAATAGAATTTAAATTTCTTCTCTTTTTTGGATAGTGGTTATATTATATCTCATTATAAATAATAACTTATTATTTCATATTTTTTAGAAAAATATAGAATGAGAAAGTCAACAATAGTCATTATTAGATGGTTGTGCTTGGATAACTCAGTGCAGAAATAAAAATATTTCTGGTTTAAACCCTATATATATTTCGATTGTTCAAGATTTCTTATCATTGTTATCATTGAATCTAAAATTTGTTTTATAAGGTAAATTTAAGTGTCCTTGAAAATAATTTTCTCTGATGATGTATGAAACATTTGACATTGTAAGAGCTCATATAATGTGTTTTGGATTTCAACAAGAATTTTATTTTTGGTATCAACATGGTGAACAGAATTCTAGAGATGATATTAATAATTTGGTCCCAAATCCAGCATGGTTTCAAAGTTTAGTAGATGATGTGGTGGGTCTATCTATTCAAAAATATGAAACACATGATGATTTTGATTTAACTCTAGAGTAAGAACCACAAAATTTATATGAACTGTTGAGGTCCACTAAGTTTTCCTGATATCCTAATTGAAGGATAAGAATGTTTGAAGAAGTTACTAAATTTATGGTCATTAAATCAGATAATGGAATGTCAAATAGTTGTTTTGATCAGATATTCTCTTCAATAAAAGAACTGCAAATTGGTGAAAATGTGTTGCTTGAAAAGTTTTATGAGAGAAACAGGGTTGTAAGTAAACTAGATCTTAGTTATTAGAAGATTCATGCATGTTCAAATGACTACATCTAATATTAATGTGAAAATGAGTGTTTGTAAATTTTCCTACATATGGAGAATCAACATATTAAGAATTTCAACAAGGGAAGTCTGGATTTATTCCTGTTACACAATAGAGATATTTCCCACTAATGCCCAGATTTCAGCAATTATTTATGTATCAAAACATAGCATCCTTGATGTCATGGAACAAAATCAACATTTCAACTGGTAGAAGCTTAAATAATACTGTTGATAGTGATTCATGGAATGATTTTGACCAAGTGCATCTATCATTTTCTTTAGAATCATGAAATGTGAGATTTTTTTTTCTACTGAAGGATTCTATCCATTTTGTTCTTACGGTAGTTAGTATTCATGTTGGCCTTCCTTTATAACTCTGTATAATTTAACTCTATGGATGTTGATGAATGAGCCAAATATCTTTTTGATTTTATTAATACCAAGTCATATGAAAAAGAATATCTAGGTTTCTTTGGAACCATTAATTGATGAGTTTAATTTAATTTGATGTAATTCAGTTAGTATATATGATGTTTCTATGAAACAAAATTCATACTGAAAGCTGCATTGATGTGGAAAATTAGTGATTTCCAAGTATTTGGCATGTTATCTCGATAGATTACAAATTGTCCAAAATCATGTTCATAATAAATGAGAGACAATAATAAATTATTCTTGTCAATGGAAAAAACCTTTCTTTTTCAAATTTCACCACATATTTATTCCAACTAATCATCCTTTTAGAAGAATGAAATATCATTTCAGAAAGGGAACGGTTGAAAAAGATGGGCCTCCAAGAATGTTATCAGGTAGAGAGTTGAAATAAGTTGTCTCTCCATTTCCTACTATCAGAATTGTACTAACAATAAATCAACATAAAATTGATGGGTTTTGAAAAAGAGCAAAATTGGGTAAAACTAAGAATTTTTTTGGGATTTTCTACTTTGTCTGATTTTTTGGTCTCTCACATGTTGGATGTGATTCATGTTGATAAGAACTATTTTGAAAATTTATTTCATATAGTTTTGGATACTCCAAGAAATACTAAAGATAATATAATGGCACGATTAGATCTTTCCCAAATTTAAAAGTGACCAGAACATGACCTGTTTTGAAAAGGACATATCACAAAAGTAATAAAGGTAAAATTAGCTTATACACTATAAAAAGAGATTCGCTTATTATTTTTTAGTGGATTGAAGATTTGAGACTTCCAGATGGTTATTCTTCCAAATTGGGAAAATGTGTCTGAAATGATCATATTTCTAGATTGAAAAGTCATTACTGTCATGTTTTAATGAAAAGACATAAGCTAATTGGATTAAGAGTTTTGTTAAATACAATGATTTGGGATGTTCTTACATACATATCATATTTTTTTGAGACATTTATTCATCAATAATAGACTATGATGTCGTAAGAAAACATTAAGAAGATGTTTTTTTTTAATTTTACGTAAAATAGAAAAAATATTCATTCCAGGTTTGTTTGGATAAATTTATGATTTGATAATATATTTTCTCATTTAACAAAATGTGGTGGTCCCTTACAATCTTAATGGATGTACCAATTTGAAAGATTCATTTATAAATTGAAAAAATAAATTATGTCACAAAGAATCAGTTGAAGGCTCAATTACAAAATCATATTTATAAGAAGAAATTTATTTTTTTCTACTCTCATTACTTTCAATCTGAATGTCTATAAAAACACAATTGTATAAGAAGAAACAAGTAAAATGGTGAAAATGACATGATTAGTCAATTATTATATTTAAATCAACCCAAATCGAGCTTTGGTGGAGTTCATGAACGCTGGCTTTTAGATGAATAACATCATGGAGCTCATACATATATTCTGCTCAACTATGAAGAAACTACACCATTTGTACTGTAATTGCTTCTATTATTTATTTTATAATTTTTATAAAATTAAATTGATATTATTTTATTTGTTTGTTATTTGAAAATAATATTAAGGAATGATTTCCACAAATTATAGTAGCTGCACTTAAAGAACAATGTCAAAAAAAATTCCTACTGGTTTAAAAACCGGTAACATAAATTATTATTCATTTCACATAAAAATTTATTTTATACTTGTTATAGAGATATTTATTTTATAACATTCCTGGTATCTAAATATGTTGAAAATTTTGATAATCGATTGTATGTATTGAGTAACCCACCATCAGAAATGGTTAAATCGTATAATGAATATGTTGGGAATGGTTTTCAAATTCCTACACATTTATATGGAGAATAAAAAAATATTGAATAGTGGTTTTTTCTTGAGAGGATAATGTTATAGAGAAACTGAAGTTGTCTTTTATGGCATGTTAGACGAAATCATTAAACTATGTTATCTGGGATAACATTACATAATGGTGTTTAAATGTCATCGGTTGGATACTAAGAGAGGCTTGTGTGTTCATATGATCCATGGAATCATTGATATTAAATATAAATGTATTCATGTAGTAAATTCACCATTTTTATTGGATCATCATGCACATTATGCTTTTTATTCAAATTAATGTGCTATATCAAGAGAGTTGTGTGATTAGTGAAGCACAATAAAAATTAAATCTTCAGATAATTAGTTTACTGAAAGTGAGTGTGGTTCCACTATAGTAAAATGAATTTAAATTTTCCAAGAGTCTTCTCTGAATCCATGTTTCTTTAAGAAGATACACGAATATCATTGATGATACCCCACAGTTAAGGGCTGATGGTGATGATGTTGTTAATAATTTTACAACTGAAATTGAAATGAAAATTGATGATGAAACTGAAACTAATATGGATATTGATGATGCTAAGGTGGAAGATGGAGACATTGACTTCCACATCTGTGAAGATGAGGACGAAGATGGACATTAACATAGTAAGATATTAGTTATAATCATATATATTATATATTTATATATAATAGTTGATTTCAATTTTTTTCTGACAATAACATTTTCTTCTTCAGCTGGATGAGGATCTATATGGTATGTTACTACAGGTTGATCTACCTATAGACAACTAGGAGGCCATATCACTAACCCTCAAACTGTTGGCAGTTTAGGGGGCACCTAGAGGGGTGTAGTCTTTCACTACGGATGAATCTGAACCCTATACCGGTGCGACGTCCTCATCTTGGATTTGATCCACGAATGAAAAGGTATTCTAACTTATGAATTTTAGTTTGATTTGATTAATTTAGGTATATTCTAATTATTTGATTAATTATTCTTTTTTTCACATAATTATTCATACAGCAGTTGGACATGGAAGCACTATATTGCATAATTATTTTTCTGATGCATTGGTGTCATGGGATCAAATTCTCATCGATGTTCACTAGAAAATGTTTAAGAATTGGCTGGGGAATAAATAAATAGTATTTACTTTTAAATTAATTTAATTAATAATAGTATATAATAAATTATTAGAAGGGTTTATGGTATCCAATTGAGGAGAGAATGTGTCATACTTTTTGGAAGACATGGAAAGGAGATATGTGTATGCGTTGTTGTTAGTTTGTACACAATTTGAAAAGGAAAGTAGTAGAGAAAGTATGTTTGCAAAATTTTTATGTGACATGTCACATACACTGACCTTATTATATTTTAACGTAGGTTTGGGATGGATTATATACACACTAATTGAGTTGGTAGTTTTAGAGCAGATTATCAGTAGGTCGTCACAATCAAGGGAGACAGGAGGAGGCACATCAAGATGGTAGTTGTACGTTAACTATGCATAGTGAGAATATGGTAAAAAAAATTCAAAAATTGTATATAACATTAAATGTAAATAGTTTATCTTATATTAATATAGGCAGTCGCATAGCCTGATATTAAAGAGTACATTGTTTATAAGAGGACGTACTGTGATCCAACAATTGGGGAGATTAGAGGTTCTTGCCAGTATTAGATTGTGGTCATTATATGTTCTTTTAGTATTAAATTTTACTAAAAATACTATTTTAACTATTTTAATTGTAATTTGAAAATGAATGAGTCCTATGAGGCTGTGAATTCTAAAGAGGATATTGAGGGCTAGGGAAATACCGAGCGTACAGACCAGTGCCCCTCAATATGATGAGGGGGCATAGATGTAGGAGGCTCAGTATAACATAAAGAAAGGCCAAGTTGTTTTTATCACCTCTCCAGTTACCCATGAGGGTTTTTATGGAACATCTGCAATGTCAGCATCTAACTCGAGAGAATATTGTAGAGAGTCTTCATCATCTCATGCACATTATCAAGAGTAGCTTCAAGCTAAGAGTGAGCTTATAGAGACTATGCATAAGGAGCAGGAGGAGATGAATTAGTGGTAGCATCAGTAGTAGGATGAGTTCCTCCAATAGCAGTAGTAGTAGATGCTGGATGAGATGCATCAATGGTGGTAGGAGTAAGAGCATGATCAAATGGTGTACATGTGAAGTTTGACTCACAGTTTAGGGATATTGTTCCCTACACCTCCTCTAGAAGACCCTCCCCCAGATTAGAGATTTATTTTTATTTTATGAGAAAACATTTGAATTTGTTTTTGTAACAAAATCTGATTAATATTGTACATAGTGTGTTTTATATTTGCTCGAAAAGTACAGATTTTTATAATTAATTTAATTTTTTATTATATTTATTATTTTATTAACTAATATTTATTAATATTTTTTTGAATAATCAAATCATTATTATATTTTAGTAATATTGTTATTTCAATAATTTTAATAATATTATTATATTGATTAATTATTTTGGAATTCATTTTATTTTACGAATATTAATATTAATATTATTATTTATGTTAATATTATATTATATTTATTATTTGATAAATAATTTTATTCTATTAATATTATTATTTTATTTATATTAATCGTAATATTATATTTATTATTTTATTAAAATTTTATTCTATTAATATTAATATTATGAATTTATTTATATTAATATTATTTTATATTAATATTTAATTTCTGTTAGTATTATTTTATATATTTTTTAAAATATTTTAACTATTTGTGATGGACAATTACAAATACTAATTGTGGTGGTCCATCACAAAAGTGGTTATTTAAATTTATATTTAGAGATGTAATTGTGACGTTCTATCATATTTAGTATTCGGATGAAATTATCGCAAAATAATATAATCCAAGAAAATATTTTTGATTGGTCGTTTGTCGATTGATAAAAGGTTCCTAAAAAATCACCGATTGTTTTTTTGAGATGGGTCGTCACAAAAAATAAAATTTTCGAATCCATTTTCTGTGATGATTCATTTTCTATGGGGCCCCTCTATAATTAACTTGTCGCAAATATCCATTTTCCCATAGTACATGTGCCTTAAGAGTTTTATTATCCTACATTTCCTATTTATTATATCAATATTATAAATTATTTTTTCCAATATTCTTTTTCATCCATTGAGGAAGATTCTCTGATTCATTCTTTGAGTGATCAATATCACTTGAATCTAACTGAACTATAACTTTCTTAATCATTGTTGATTTATAAACATTCAAATTAGTTTTGGATTATGTATGATTTGAAGTAGTAGTAATAGTAACACTCCTATTCTTCTTCATTATATTGTTATCATCTCTCTTTATCATATTCTCATGTTGTAATGGAGTTACAAATAATTTATCAATTGTTAGAGTTGTGACTTTTTTTAACTCATCAATATAAGTTCTCTTATATTCTCATTCATTAGGAATGATTTATGTAATCTTATCTACAATAATACCATCATCTAGAACATTTTCACCCATTGACTATAGACTATTTATGATAGTCATGAATCATTGTTGAACATTAACTATAGGTTCTCCATCGGAAAATAAATACCCTGGAAAATCTACTATGAGAATGGATCTTCAATTCATAATAACATTAGAAGTACCAAAATGTGTAATATCTAGTCTCTTATATATGTTGTCAGCTACATCACGAGAATGTATCTAGCTTTATATATTCTTGGTAATAAAATAGAGTAATGTAATATGTACCTTATAGATTAGTTAATATTCTAGCTCTCATAATTAGTAAATGTTCTAAAATCCTTATCAAGAATATTGTAATCTCTAATAAGCCTAAATAATTTGTCGAACCCTTTATTAATAAAAAAATTCTTCAATCTATAATAAGCATGAATATGTTTTCGAAACATATATTAATAAAAAAAATTATTCATTCTCTCTCTCCAATATTCATAATAATTTCCATTAATGATAGGTGGTATTGTAGGATTCAGATTGACTATTGAACCAACATTCATTCCTGTCATTCATAGAATGATATAAAAAATTCCTTTTTTAACAACACATGTTAGTGTTGAAAATATTTTTAAACAAATATAATATAAAATAAATTATAAATAATATACATAATTAAATAAATAGTATGTAAACTTGGGTAGTGAAAATCTACTCTGATACCAATTGTAGTATAGAAATATGTACGAATATTCCCAGTTACAAGAGGGGTGTGAATTATACATTTAAAAACGTTCACTTTTAACCTGAAGGAAATGTTTTTTTTACAAGGTAAAATAACAGATTTACCAAACCCTCTATTTTAAGTTTAATTAAGAAAACCTTAGTTTTGATAAAAATAATTATCATGGTAAACAAGAACACAAGTATACTTTAAAAAATTATACCTTATAGCGTATGAAATCTTATATTAGAGTCAGTACAAAAGTGGAACTATAAAAAATGTATTCTATTTATAATAAATTGTTGTGGAAATGTAAATACTGCTAAAATATTACAATTCATTTAACCCAAATAGTAGGGTATCCATACACCATTAATAAAGGCTCATTTACTAATACATTCAAGAAATATTTCCTTACTACCACTAGGGTAAGCCCTCGATCCATGTAATATGAGATGTAGATTCTATCTTTATATTCCCTCAAGACCTTGATTAAGCAGGTAATCAGTACCTCCGTCTTCCATCATCTAGAAGACCTCAGTTAAGTAGGTAATCATCACCAGTATCTTCCATCATCTAGATTCCCTTAATCGTAATCACAAAAAATTGGTGTTTCACAATGCTAACTAGTGATTATTGAATATTTCATGTGGGTTGAAAAAACAATTAATAACATAATTACTTCATGGATTTTTCACAAATAAAATTTGGTAGATCTATTGTGTTCCTCGATTTCAAAAATTTATGAGCTCGTATAAATGACTAGTTAAATGTAGTCATGGATTCTATTGGTCATCTTGAACTCTAACGATCATATATTTACTAAAAAATCTGAGGGACCTGTACTGTTGGCACTTAAAATGGTCATATAATAACATATTAGACAACGTCATTTTATTACAAAGAAAAATTACATGATAAAATTATCAAGAAATTTATATGTGAATCTAATTATATATATTAATTCATTTAGGAAATAAAATGATTAATCAGATTAAAAATTGTTATGTAATAAAATTAAAAATAAAATGTAACTCAGATTCTAGTAAGAATTAAAATCAGATTCTAAAACATTAAAATGAGATTCAGAAAATATTTAGAATCATATTCTAAGAATATATATGAATAAGATTTGGAAAACTGGGTAAATTGGATTTGAGAAATATAGTAAATCGGATTCAAAAATCCGAGTGATTTAGATTTACGAAACTGTGAGAATTCTATTTTGATTTTTTTAGTGAAACAGATTTGATAAACTGAATTAATTAGATTAAAATTTTTAAGTGAATTCGAATTGAGTAACAATGAGAATCAGATTCAAAATTTTCAATGAATCGGAATAAAGAATGACTTCAAATTGGATTTCGAAATCTAAGAGAATATGTTTCACAAATCATTTTGAATCGGATTCAAATTTCAGGGGGAATCAAAATTAATAATGTATATGATTCTAATTTTCATTTACCCCACTTTTTATTTAGTTTTAATAAATGTTTTTTATACTTAGCTGAAAAATAGAAAAAAAAACTTAAAGGCCATGATTTCATTTCTAATCATATTTTCAAATAAAAATTCCTTATAGAAGGAAACATAATAAAATAAAATGTTTTTGTGATTTCCATAACATTAATTAATGAAACATTCAATACTATACAGTTGAATCAACATTTATATGGAAGAAAATAGACCATATACATCCAAAATTAGAATATATGTCATTTTGGTTCTTTTTTTCCTTAATAATAACATTTATATTATTTTATGTAATGAAAATTCTAAAATGTCACCCTCTTGAAATTAATATGTAAAAAAAATTTACATAATGATAGAAAGTAAATATTTTCACTTTTAAATGATTATTTTAAATAAAAAAAATGGTTTTTTATCATGGTAATTTATTTATAATTTTTGGGTATTTGATAGTTACCTTAAACTCCAATGAAATGCTAACAAAATATTTATTCAATTAACATAAAAATAAAATTTAATATTTTTAAAATATTAAATTTATATTTATTTTGGTGGATTATAGTTACTCACAAATTTAATATATGAATATAACATATTAGGGATTTTTTAATGATTAATATTCTATTTATAATACTATCATCATGCCTTTAAAGACAAATTAATTGAATAACATCAAATATGGCATTAATGATATTTTATGTTAAATAATTTTTATTAAATTATTTAAAAATCATAAAAATATGAATCATAAGAATCATGATTGTAAATGTTTTAAACGTTGTCCTTCTCTTGGATTAAAATCTAATTGATAACATATAAGTATAATTATAACCCTTTGATTTTAAAAAAATCCTTAACATGATTAAGGTTAAAATGATAAAATGATATGATTTAAAAGTCACCAAAACCTATATAAATTTCATTATATGATTATATTTAGAACATAAACACTTTTATTCTAATATATCTCCATATGAAATCAATTTTCATGAGACTTAATTATATTTTAATATTTTTTGTAAGTCCAAGTCTTTCCTTTACCTCCCATATAAAAGGTTTCCCCTTCACTCTTTTTATTACACCACTTTGAGCCATATATCATGACCAAATAATTCCCTATTATATAATAAAATTACCTATCAATGAATAAAAAGTTATTTTAATATGAAAATACAAATCAAAAGGTCTATAAGAAGGGATCAGCAAAAGTCCTGCTGAATAAGAGGTAATCTTCATACCCAACATCTTTCAATGTATTTCACATTATAACTCCTATAAATTTGTTTTATTCATCATAAAATAGTCACTTCAATATCCTAATATACGTAAATGTTATTAATATTATGTAGCACCAAATATCCACCCTCTATTCCTTCAAAAGGTATGTGAGTGTATCGCTTGTCCGTACATGTAGACTATCGCGTCCACATAGAGATATAATTACTTTTCCATAACCATATTTCATTGATGTTTATTAATATGGATTTAATATTTATATATTATATTTATGAAATAATACTCTTCTATAATTATTACATCATATCTATCATCTTACCATTTTATTTTTTTAATAATAAAACCACTTGTGTGTACATATGGACTACAACCTTGAAGAAGCAATGTGGTTTTTTCAATTATAATATACATGAATGGTAATATGGTTTTATTTAATAATTTTATACAATATAATAAAAATTATTTAAGTATTATTTTTCACTTACCTTTCTTTCTTTCCATTCTTTGAAAAGTGAAAAATGTGTTCATTCACGCGTACGTCCTTCCATCTCCATGTATGATGTAATTATTTTTTCTATCTACACATTTTATGGATAAATTTTAATTTGAATATATATATATATAATTAATATATATTATATTTATTTCATGATAAACATTATGAATATTATGGAATCATGATCAATGTATAAGGACTGGAACTTCAAAACTAAAACTCTCATGAAAAATGAAACAATTAACATCCTGAAATGATGATTTTAATAATGAATTAATAATAACTGGGTATTAGAATGTTATAATGTAATCATATATGTTATTATAATTATTTATATGGTTATTTTATAGAACTATAATAAATTAAAATTTTTAGACATGAATTAAAAATTAGTTGTTAAGAATGTCGAACTTGAGGTCTAGGATTTATCCAGTAATATCATTAATTGCTAGGATTGTTCAATACTATGTTTTCTAGGATGAGTTTTTTATCTATCACTCAATAAACTATTTAATTTTTTTATCATATGTTTATTTATATATATTATATGTTTTCCTTTGATTTTAAACTTTAAAATTAATCAAGAGATTGAATGAATATTTTTAAAGAAAACTAAATTTATTTATCTCTAAGAATGAAAATAATTCTTATTCTATATCCATGTATTTCAATTTTTTTAAGAATTTTATTAATATTATCTTATGATTATTTAAAATCATGTTTCCCCATGATTATATTTTTTTAAAATGTTTTAAAATGAATGATCATGTCATTTTTTGAACAAGTTACTTTCTATTTTTTATAGAAAATATGAAAGGAATATTTATTTTAATATATATGTCATGAATAGAATTTACCACCATCATGACCACTAAATGTTTTGAAGATTACATTACATGTTTATAAATATATTTTAAAATATGATTTTTTCATTAATATTATGGAAATTTTTTGATTTTAAAAAGTTATTTCGACATGAAAAGGGTGTTTTCCCTTAAGAAATGTTCCTGTGGCATTTTAAATGTATATTAAACTATAAAGAACCCATTTAGGTGACTATGGATATATCCAATGATATAAAATTTATTCTCCCTTTTGATTCCCCATTATAATGAATTATTGATTTTACATGTTTTTGATTCACAATGGATAACTGTTTATATAATAGGAATTTTTAGATTGAATTGTATTTATCATTTAGGATATAAGGAATTCGTATGACATAAAAGTGATTGGTGGGGCCAAATTATAGATATCCCTTTAATTCATTGATAGTTATTAGGAGATAAAATAGGTTGGAATGATTTATAGAATGATGTTATAGAATCAAGTCATAATAGTTGGTAATTTAGTGTATGTATTCCAATATATTGATAATTCATTGTTTTAGAGTCCTCGATAAAAATAAAATTTCATAGTTGATGGTATTTAAATGTATGATTAATGCTTTCATGGTTGATAGGATTTCGTCATGAATGTCTATAATGATTCATTTCCCTTATTATGAATTTAGTTTTCATTATCCATGTGTTCTCATTGTTGATATTACCCATGGATTCTCATTAAACTCAAGTTATTGATTGAATGGAATGTGTTTTGATTATCCACTCTGACATATTAATTATTCCCTATTTACTCATGATTTTTTCTCATGTTAGTAACCGTTACTTATAATATGAGATCACTCTTTAATTTTTTCCATTCCAATGGAAATGATGAATGATATTATGAATGATATCAAGGATGTGAAAATATTTGTTATTCTATGTATTTATATTTTCAATGTAATATCCGAATCAAGTTTGAATCTATTTTATAATGACTACTAAAATATATATTCTTTTAGTATGTGATCATTTTTATCTATTTCCAATATAAAAATTTATACAATGACTCTGATCTAGTAGCATCGAGGTTCTTATAGATTCACCTATTATGGAAATTATTATATGAACTATTCCTAATAAATTTGATGTCAAGTTGTCATTATTAAAGGATATATATTCTAAAAATCTTTTTCTATATTATTTTTCTAGTAACCTCATCACATATTAAATGAAAAGATAATTTGTAAAGAATAATAAAATGGATTATTGAGAAATATCTCTCAAATATAATAAGAATTAAAATTCTAAGAATGTGTGAAGAAGAAGTCAGTAACTGAGACACATAAGTTAAACTGAGGAAATAGTTTTATTAAAGAGATGATGATAGTATCTTCATTGGATAACCTTTTAATGGTATATAATAATGGTCTTATTATAATGAAACTAGAAATAATGATGACTTTATAGATGTAAAAGTGTTAAAATATAATAATAAAATTTCTTTTTAGTTATCTACGGTTACAGGATGAAGAAAAGATGAAGATGATTCAATTAAATAACATAACAATGACATTGAAAGACATGATTAAATATAAACTATATATAATTAATATACTAATTTATTTATTTCAAGCGATAAGGGAAAATTTCATTCATCCCATCCAAGGATGAGGAAGAGAGTGTGTGATTGAAATATTTTTAGAGATCAAGGGATATAGATTCAAACTAGAAGAATAACGAGGATGATTTCACATTCCTCTTTATTTTCACATGTTTATATATGATATATTAAATAAGGATTAGACAATCAAGAATAGATTGATTCCATGAATGAAAAATTGGATTAGATTTTGTAAAAGTCATTATATATGGTACCAAATCTTAGAGATAAAATTCTTATTGGAATAATGTGGGTTTTCTAGAACAAGGTTAATGAAAGAGGTAAAGTGGTAATAAAATAGAAAGACTATTTTAAAATCCAAACTCAAAGGTTAATGTTCTTGGTTTTTATGTGGCCCTTTCCCCAGTAGTAATATATGAAACCTTCATAAAATATATTGTTATTGTTTCATAAATAATATATAAAATATCCCAAATGGATTTCAAGTCTAAATTTCTCAGTGTATAGATGGAAAAATATGTCTATATTAAATTGAAAAGGGGGTTCTTTCTTGTATAATCAGAAAACGATGTGTGTAAACTAAATAAATGATTATATGGGATAAAGAAATACCTAAGTCTTGGTATTATAATCTAGGTCCATGCTTAAAAAATATTTTCTTCATGAAAGGGAGAGCGGAGAAGAACCTCTACATAAAATAATGTCATTAATTTTCACTCATTATGATTGTTTATATAGACTATATAATATTTTTAAGGAATAAAAAATAAAATTGGGAAAGAGATTCCAAATAGTTGAATTTTTTTTTTTGAAATTTCATTATTGGGATAACTATGGTACTTTCTTGGATTTAAAATTCATCTAGATATGGACCAAATTTTCATATCAAAATAAAAAATATTATATATAATTATTTAAAAATATTATATAAAATTAAAACCCTATTTACAATTGCATATAAGTGTTAATAAATATGTTAAATAAGGGTGAGTCTAGAAATTATTTTGATCCTAATGTATTTAGTAAATTTATTGGAAACATATTGTATTTAATATCATCTGGACCATACTTGGTTAATCTTTTTAATATGTCTACTATATTTCAAAGTGCACAAAAAATGACATATTTTTTTTCTTGAAAATATCATCGAATATAGATTAACGGTAATATAGATTAGGGAATAAACTATAGTTACCTCAAGCCCAATATACCCAAAGTCAGTTTTGTGAATTAATTCATTTTTATACAATACTAGGAATCACATCCTAAAGGATCGGTCAGTTTAGTAGTCTTGGTAGAAAAGGTACATACATAATTCCCATATTACATTTAAATAAAAAAATTACAAAATAATTATTCAAATAAAACTTTATTCCATCTTGAATATCTCTACACATAATTCATAGAAAAGTTAATGGAATATTGGAGAAAGGAATGATAATAAGGGGGGTTCAAATTCTCAGTAAGGGTTAAGTACAATAGAAACTATCTTTATTTAATAAGAATAAACAATATGGAAATTTAAACTTCTAAACACACATTATATTTAAATAACAAGAATTCATGAATATATTAGGCATTGTCAATATGGAAAGGTAAATAACTAGAAAACATGTCATTAAATAAATAATTGAGAATGAGATGGATCCATAGATAATATAATTGATAAATTCTCATATATGATAATAATAACTGAATTGTAAATATAAGTGATTCTTAGTTATTAGTAACCATTTTTCATAGGAACATGATACCATTATAATATGTACCTTTCAGAAAACAATTTATAACATGCTAGAGAAAAACCTATATAACTAAGACTAGCCAAATTACTCATCCCATGATACTTCTGATGCTTGAAGGGGCTATCAATAACCAGTGCCCAACCATGTTACAGATTTCTAAATCATTCCTCATATATCAAATAATCAATTTAATTCATAAATAATGTTACTTATAGTCATATATCTATATTGAGTAAAGGATACCAATTTATCAACATTTTCCTAGTTAATCAAATAACATTAAATGTAAAAAACAATAAATGAGTTATGGTTTAATCAATAAGAATATTCATGATATATAATATAGATAATTATGAAAAATTTAATTTCCAATGATCATCTTAAAGTAAAAACTTTAATAGGATTTTAATGACTCCAGAAATGATTCATGGAAGTGAATTTCAATACTCTCATTGGAAAAAACTAATCATAACCTATATAAAGAAATAAAAAGGATTATATTCAAAAATAATATACCAAATAGATTAATAATAATGGTTTTTTTCTTTGAATAATATAATTTTCATGAAATAATATTTAAAAAAATTCCTACGGAGAATATTATTTTTATCTACAATATCACTTTTTAAAACAGTAAACTTTTTTAAAATACTTTTCTTTAGATATTATATAAAAAACAAAAATATATAAAATTTTAAGAAATATTTTCCCTTAAAAATTATATTGTAAACATTCAATGTAGGAATAAAAAACATGATGGTCATATCGGTAGGTAATTTCATACATGTCATAAATAACATTAATTTTTCATACTAAAAAGGTTATAAAAGTAACTTGTTCCAAAAGTGATAAAATTATTATAGTGAGAACATTTGGTAAAAAAAACAGTGGGTAAAAATATATTTAATAAATCAGTTTGAAATTGTTAAATCATTTCTAAATAGATTTTTATAAAACATGTTTTTCTAAGAAAAAATATTTTTAAACGAAGAGAGAAATAAGGTTTTATTCTCTTAAAAACATTTCAGAAATAATTTTATGGAAAAATAGTGGAAAATGAAACTATAACATAAAAAACTATCATGAATATCTATAATAGGAAAAAATTAATGTATTTATTAATCATTAAACAAATGATTTATTTTAATTTAATTTCAATAACAAATATTTCGATGAGAAAGAGACTGCGAAAAAAAATCTCAAGATGATCAGAACGTTAAAGTTAGAATTAGTCATTAAATCTATAATGTGTATCAATAATAAATCTACATAAAAAATAATAAATCATATTATAATACAAAATAATTATACACATAATCATATAATATCAATGATAATGCATATGTAATATAACCCAATGAAAATGTATTATGTTACGAAATTATTTACCACTTGGTAATTTTTAATTCTGATCCCTTAGATAAAAGAATTAAAATTTAAACTTAAAATAAAATAAAATTTGAAACATTCATGATATTATATGTAAAATGGTATGCACATTCACCATATAAAATAAACTATGTTCATAATATTACAACACACATAAATGAAATAAGATTTAGAAAAAATATCTTACCTTATTCTTCTTTTTTGGTTGAAAATGATTTAGAATATAATATAGTGGTTCTAAACATGTTATTAATTTTTAAAATTGACATATTAATATTTTTAATGTCATATATTATCCCTTTATAATATCTTATCTCCTATTCATTAATAATTATTCATTATTTCCATTGTTTTGTGTGTTAATTGCCTTATTTTCTCATGTGTGTTTTGTTATTAACGATCTAATTCATATGAATATTATATAGTTATATCTAATCTACAATAATAGTCATGATATAATTATAATAATTTTAAATAAATTTTAATTTTAAAAACAATCATGAATGATGTTTATGAAAAATGTAGTATATTACGATCATGAAAAAGGAAGGTTGTACGTACGCATGAGTAATGTTTCCATTTTCTAATGATCATTATAGAAAGGAGGTAAGTGATATTTTATTATTTAATAATTATCATGATTCCATAAATATAATATTTATTATTTAAATATATATTTATATATTTTTTTTATGGTGTGGTGATGAAAAGAGAGTCACATCATTTCATGAAGGTGGTTGTCCACACATACATCAACGATGTTATCATCATTCTTTTAGTTAAAACAAAAGAATGAAAATGATATAAATTATATTTATAAAATGATATATATGTGATTTATGGTATAATTATTTCATTTATATCACATATAATCATTATCCTTACTCTTATCACATTCCACGTAAAGCGTTAGTGAAAGATGAATCACAACGTGCGGTAGTCCGCGGTACACATGAGCGATGTTATAGTATCTCCTATTGAATGAACCATAAATAATATATATATGATATAATTAATTTACAGGTATAAAAATTTTATAAATATCCTATATATACTATGGAAACATAATCATACCCAACTTTATAGGTGGTAATGTGAAAATGAACAACATCGGTTCGGAAGGTGATAGTTTACCGTACACACAAATAATGACTCCTTAACCAATTTAATGAAGGTTGATATTTTTTTAAGTCATGAACATTTCTAAAAACATCTTAGTATATGGAAAATATTTGGTTATTATATATTCATGGTTTCATAATAACTAAAGTATTTAGAGAAGTAAATAATATAAAGATGCTCGTTGAAGAACATTACCACTTCTTCAAGTATTCTCCTTTGGTTTACAGTAAATACTTCCTAGTTTAGATTTAATCCCAAGATAAGGATTATATAATGAGGTTAGTGATGTTATAAGATTATTTGGTTAGGTATTTTCTGAACCAAATTGTTTTTAATTTGTGATATTAGGAGAATATGGGGTGTAAATTTATGAGTGGGGAGAAGACAAACTAGGTATTTTACAAAAGAATTTAGTGCTCCCAAATTTTTTATATTCCAAAAGGGCCCAAAATAGACAATTATTGAACCATGAAGGATAAATGTAGAAAATATTTCATGAAATGGTTTTTTTACAAATTTATATTTCATTTATACCCTTATCTTTATTGTTTAACCCCATGTAAATAAATTTTTACCTTAACTGTGGTAAATAATTTATATTATTTTGCATATTAATTTGGACTAAAAATTAAGTTAAACTTATTAGACATTATAAATTATGTTGATTAAAAAAATGAATCAATTTTTCCAAATTTATTTCATATAAGTGTAAATATTTAATTTATAATTAATCCTACAAACATACTAAGAAAGCAGGTTTTTAAAGTGAAAATATTCAAATTTTACAATGTTTTTATTTCAAATATCAATATGTAAAATATTAAAATTAAATAAATTGTATTAATTTATATAAAATTCAATAATATTAATTTAAAATAAGTTCATAATATAAATCATTATTATAAATTATTTAAAAAATGCACGTTTCAATTAAAATTCAGTGATTGTCACTATTCGTTAAAAAAATTCAAAAAAATTCCAAAAATTTACCATAGTTTCTTATATATTCATATTAAAACAATTATGTTAATTTTAAATAAATTTTATAAAATTGAAATATATTAATTTTAAATTTTTTTCACAAAGCACGATTAAACTATCTTTTAGAAAACATAGTTTTTTCATAAAACATTTCATGTTAATTTAAATTATAATTGTTTTATTTTTAATAAATATACAACTGATAAACATATGTAAAATATATATTTCATAAGTTCGTTAATATTATTCATAACCTAGAATTTAATATATATTTTATAACTATTATATTGAATAATAATATTTTAGTAACATATTGTTGTTCGGTAAAACTCGGTATTTCCTGTAACACGGACCATTGAAGAAACATGTAATTGTTTGTAACATAAGATAAACACTGCGTTTCATGCAATTAAATATATATAATAGACTTAATTTATTTAAAATATTAAATATATCTTATATTATTGTGATGTTATATTCCCTACTATTCTTGGTGTTTCGTTTCATATACATTATCAAATAAAATGTTTTTATTTTAAAATTTTAAGTTGTTATGATATCCCCAACATAAATAAATTTTATTCTCATAGTTTAAACAAGGTCTTGGAAATCCAGCGTCTGACATTTGGGAAAACCTTTATTGAATTCCCACATCATGAGAAGGGTTGATAAAATATCCTCCTAATAAGAGGGATAGAGAAGTCTGAAGGTCACATAATTGGGTTCCCATATTGGAGAACATAGTTGATAAAGGAAAACATTGACATGGGATAAAGTATTAAATAACTATAGAGTATTATAGGGGTCATTGATCACAATAATTTTGGTAATTAATAGAAACATAAGGTCATCACCACCATAAATTTATGATTATTTAATAAATCATTTTATTCATCGTGTATTAATGTAATAGCATAACATTTTCTTTTCATTATACTTCACTAATGTTGAGTAATTATTTTATGTTCTAGGAATATAATGGAATATACCAAATCATTATTTTGTGTTGAGTCCATTAGTTTCTAATTAATCCCTTACTCTAAGAAATGAATATCCAAAAATGAATTTTTTTTGAATTAATCACTTGTATTCACTATTAACATTTTATAAGATCTATAAAATATTGACAAGTATTTATGTCTATCTCAAACTATTTTACAATACCAATATGGTTAGCACAATTTATCTAAAAAAGAAAAATCTTCATGCGGTGAAGTAATATATTTACCTCTAATATTAAAAATTAATATTTCTGGTTCATCGTTAATATTTATTTTCACAAATTCAGTGGCTAAAAAAGGATATATTAATTAGTACATCATATAGGCATGTTTTAAGATATAAACCCTTATTATCCTTAAGTCATGGGTTCAAGACAAGAGTTTACGTCAGACCCGATGGGTTGACACTCAGAATACATGTTTTCCTATTTCTGAAATATATTAATATAATTCTTATAATGTTACCAAAAATATGATGGACATCTTAGATAGAAAATTAATCATTAAACAACCATTTTACTAAGATTTTACCAAATTCAGTTTTTTACAAAGTCTAATAATCTAATTTGAATAATATTGAATTTTATTAATTATCATATTAACCCTAAATGTTATCAAACACTTTAAACATATGTATAAAAAATGTAAAGTATTTATTATAAAAAAATTACTTTTTACTAAAGCATATAATAATCCAATGGGTTATATTTCCATAAATAAAACCCAAAATATCCTTAATCCTGGAATACTCTCATAGCATAAAACATAAAAATTAGTGTTTATGTCTTTAAATTTTTTTTCAATATTAAAGTCATTAAACCATGGTCTTATTTGAAACACTTATGTTAATTAAGACATATATTTTTCTAATATGTTACATAATCTAGAAATGTTTCACGATTCTTATACCAAAATACAGTTGGTAAAAGTAAATCTATAATTTAATTGTTGAAAAATAATACACAAACACGTCATCCATTTTATTTCAACATTGGTCCATCCATGGTTTAGGTTTTAACCATGATATCATTTTTAGGATGTCTAAATCATGAAACAACATCTTTAATCTAATACACCATAGGTTTAACCAAGATCAATCAATTTCATTATATATTCAAATATTTACTGATGGATTATAAAGAAAATATGAATTATCTGACAAATATCCTTTAGAAATGTCAAACCATGTGCTCAATAAGGCCTTTATTTTTTTACCAGGTAATACTTGAGTCATGCATGATGTTCCTTTTTTAGATTTGTTACCCCTAGGTTCCTCTGTGGTATAACATTGTCTCCATGTATTATCCAAACAAGGATTTATTTCCTGGAAATATCATATAATCATTACCTCACCCAAACATAAGGATGTTATTCCATACTAATACTAAAATTCTATCATTGTGTTGTGTTTTATAATCCTGGATTTATTAAATCTACTTCCCATGGTTTATACAAAACATACTTTGATAAAAAATATATAAAATATGTACCCAGTGTGCCCAGTGTCGGTTTTATATTTTACTCTATTGGAATAAGAAATAATAAATCACATCATAAAGGAGAAAATAGTTTATTATTCTTGGTAAACTAGGTACATGAAAGATTTTGATGATATATTGTAATAAAAAAATAACAAACAATATTATTTCAAGAAAATTTTTATTCCATCTAGAATATCACTTCATATCAGTCATAGTAAACTTTATAAAATCCTTGGTAAAGAAAAAAATAAGGGTGAGATTATATTTCCATTAAGGGTTAAGTACAGCGGAAGTTATCATAAATAAATAAGCATAAGAAATAAAACAATTAAAATAGATGAACACAAAATCTATTTCAATAACATGACTACATGAATAGAGATGGTGTAATCAATATGGAATGATAAATCAGTTAAAATAACTTCCATTTAATCATTAATTGGGAATGAAATAAATTCCGACATAATATCATTGAGAAAATATCATCGATGATAATAATAAATGAATTGTGAATAATAGAAATTTTTAATTAGTGGATTCCATGTTTCTAAGTTACATGGAACCTTTACAGTCAAAAACTTTCACAAGATGGTTGAAAACATACTCGGTAAAAACCCACTTAACTTAGGCAAGACAACAAATTCTACCCTTGATACTATAGATCCATCGAGGGGATATCTATAAACAACACCCACCCATTTCACAACTATACAAATCATTACTCATATATAAAATAATTGATTTAATTCATAAATAATAATCCTTATCCTTAAGTATATGTACAGTGTAAAGGATATGAATTTATCAATATTCCCCCGATTAGTCAAATAAATATAAAATTAAAACATTGTATATTGAAATGAGATATGGTTAAATAAATAATGATTTTCTTGATAAATAATATAAATATTATAAGAATATTTTATATCCAATGATAATGGAAAAATCACTATTTCAAGGGGAAGTTAACGACTATAAAAAATGAATCAAGGAAGTGGATGTTAAAACAAACCTTGGTCAAAATAATCGTAAACCATACAAAAGAGAAAAAAGAAATAAATCAATTCAATGTATACTCATAGGAGTAATAATAATGGGTTATATTCATTAATGGAAATAAATACCATAAAGTTACATTTAAAACATTTATGAGGAAAATATCTTTTTTATTTGGAAAAAAACTTTTTAAAAGATATATCAAATTGAAAATACATTTCCTTTTAAATAACTTTTTTTTAATTAATCTACATTATATTAATAAAATATTTTCATTAAAAATAAAATTTTAAACATTAAACTGAATCTTCAAATAAATGATGGTCATGTCAGTGGTTTATTCCATACATATAGTAAGGAACATTCCTTTTAAATTGTAAAAAGGTTAGAAAAGTACCTTTCTATGAAATTTATAGGAATATTACTTCAAAACAATTTTGCAATTAAAAAATGGGAAAAAATTAATTTATTAAATCAATTACACAATGATAAAAACATATTTTTAAGCATATTTAGAAGACATATAACTGGAGTAAAATAGATTTAAGACCAAAACGAAAAATGAAGTGGGGTTTTCTTTAAAAAATCTCAATAAGTTTAAATATTATTGTGTAGGAAATAGGTTACTATAACTTTAGAAATATAATGAATAACAAGAGGATAATAAAATTTTAATTTTTGGTTAAATAGTTATTAAATAATTTCCATTAATTTAAATTCAATAATAAAAAACTCAATTAGAATGAGATTGTGAAATAAACACATAAAATGATTATAATGATGAAGGGAGAATTAATAAATTAATTGAATATGTGTATCAAATTAAAATTCATATAATTTTTTTTTATAAAATATAAGATATTTAAAAGTCATTATACATATAATAATATAATATTTATGACAAAGAAGTAGTAATATAACCCAGTAAGAACCAACTAGGTTATGTGATTCTTTGTCACTTGGTATCATTTAAGTCAATCCCCCTTAGATGAAATAATTCATGTTGAAGCATAAAATTCGATGAATAAATAATTATTAATGATATTAAGTTTTATATGTATATTATATAAACTATATAAATGAAACTAGGTGCATAATATTACTATATGCCTCATTGAAATGATATTTAAATGAAGTCTCTTACTTTATGCTTCTTTTTTAGTTATATGTGATTTAACCTCATATATAGTGGTTTCTAAAACTTCATTAATTTATAAAACAAACATATTAATATTTATAATATCACATATAATCACATTATAATATCTTATTACTCATTTTTTAGTAATCATTCATTATTTTTGTTGTTTTTGATGAAAATTTTATTGTCTTCTCATGCGTGTTTTGTTATGAAGGATATATTTCTTGAACATATTATATAGTTATGTCATCTCAAGAATAATAATCATGAAATAATTACAATATTTTTACTTGAAATTTAATTTTTAAACCATTAATGAAACATTGTTATGAAAAATGAAGTATGTTACGATCATGGAGATGGTAAGTCATATGTGTGCATGAGTAATGTTTCCATTTTCTCAATGATCATTATGGAAAAGAGGTAACTATTATTTTATTTTTATAGAATGAATATAATATTATAAATATAATATTATGTGTTTTAATATAGTTATATATATCCTCTATGCATTGTGGTGATGAAAATAGAGTCACATAATTTAATGAAGGTGGTAGTCTACACGTGCACGAACGACGTTATAATATTTCATTTAGTGAAAAAGGTAGGAAATAAAATGATATATATTGTCTTTACTAGGTGATAAATAAATCATGAAGAACATAATTGTTTCATTTATTTTATAAATAATTTTTAACATTACCCTTATATTAATCCATGCAATGTGTTAGTGGAAGATGAATCACATTGCTTCAGGAGCCGACACCCCACCTAATACATGAGAGACTTTATCGTATCTCCTACAGAGCAGAAAGTAAAAAGTTACTTATGATATAATTAAAAATTTAGTATAATTAGGTTATATATATCATATATATATATAAATATACTATGGATCCATCATCATGTATAACATTAGGAGGTGGTAATAGGAAAACAAACAATATCACTTCGTGACGCGATAGTCCGCCGTACACACGAACGATGGTTTCAAAACCCATTTGATGGATGTAGATAATTTTGTAGGTAATCACCTTATTATAGGAAAATTAAATTATATGTAAGTTACTTATTATATGAGGTTCTCATGTTTTAATAATAATTGATGGATTTTGATAAATAAATAAAATAAATATGTTTGTTGAAGAACATTACCTCTTCTTCAGGTATTCCCATTTGGTTTTCACTAATCATTCATAAGTCAGATTTATACCTAATATAATTATTCAAATATTTTTGGATGAAATTTTTTTAGTGATTTGGGTAGGACTTTTCTGAATGAAAGTTTTTTTATGGTGTGAAGTGGGGAGGAGAGGGGCTTCCTTCTATAAGTTGGGGAGAGGACACAATTGTTATTTTTGAAAATAATTGAGTGATCCCTCATTTAAAATATGACAGAAGGGTCCAAAATGGAACATTATTGAACCTTTTACGTTTAAACGTTTAAATATTTCCATAAAATTGTTTTTATACATGTTTATAGGTCATTTCCACCATAATATTTTTTATTTAATCCTCTGGTAAATTAATTTTTACATTAGCTGTGGTAAATAATTTTTATAATTTTCACTGTTATTTTTGGTAAAGAATTATGTTGAACGTAATAAAATTATAAATTATTATTATTAAAAATATGTAATCCATTTTAACAAATCGAATTCACATATGTTTCAACATTTAATTTAAAATCATTCTCACAGACGCAATGAGAAAGCTAGTCTTTAAAGTGAAAATGTTCAAATGTTTGTAAAGAGTTTATATCTAAATTAAATATAAAAAAGATCATAATTAACTAAATTGGGTTGATTGATGTACAATTTAATAATTTTACTTTTTAAAAAATTTAACATAACAAGTTATGTAAAGGAAATGTAGTTTTCAATTAAAATTCAATACTTTTCACTATTCATCAAAAAGTGAAACATTTCATAAAAATACTGAAATTTAACCCAAAGATAATTTTGATATTCAAATTTAAAAAATTATTTTTTTTAGAATAAATTTTTTAAAATTGATAAAAATTTATTTTAAATATTGTGAAAAACGCATGATTAAACCCACTTTTTGAAAAATAGAGTTTTTTGGAAAACATTTATATTTATTTTAAATGATGATTATTATATTTATAGTCAATATAATAATAATAAAAATGTGAAAAATTTTATTTTAAACTACTATTGAATCCTATTAATACATTCCTATTTAACAGATATGTAATAACTATTATATTAAAAAAAATATTTTAGTAATATATTGTTGTTTCATAAAACTCAGTCTTTTATGTGACACAAACTATTGAATAATCACTTTGTTGTGTGGAACACAAGCTAAACTCAGTGTTTTATGTGTTCAAAGATGTAGAATATATTATATTTATTTAAAATAGTAGATATATTTTAAATTCCTAGGATTTTATATTCCCTTCTACGGTTGGGGTTGCGTTTCATATAAACTATCGAATATAATGTTATTATTTTAAAATTCGATGGTGTTACACAAAGTATGTAATTAAGGGGAAATTGAATCTTCTTGGCTATAAATATTAAAATTATGTATCCTTTTTTAATGATATAATATCCACATATGGTGGTGTTTTTCCAATGAGAGTGTTGTGTGAGTTGGCATGCAAAGAATAAAATTTCAATGACTCTCTGCACTACAGAAGTTGATTATATAACCAATATTCATGCTACAACACAATTAATTTGTTTGATGACATAGCTTGAAGATTTATAGTTTGATATGAAGTTGTAAATTCACATGCGTTGTGATCATAATAGAGGTATAAATATCACCAAGAATCCAATGCAACATTAAAAATCCAAGAACATTTAAATTGAATACCACTTTATTAACTAACATGTGGAAATAAATGTACTATAGATATATTTTTTATCAAAAAAGGAGTAGGTTTATTATATATTAAATAAAACATTTATTAAAGAATCATTTTGAAAGATAAGGTAGATTTTTATTATTCAACCACACTCTCAATAAGGAAATTGTATGTGATCTCACTCTACACTCTCTTCTATTTTTGGATATTTTTTAAAAAGGGGGAGAAATGTGACAATATTAAATCTGTTGTTACAAGTTTTTTCTACCTTAGGGAAATCATATACTTAAGGGGGATTAGGTTTAAAGGGGGAAGATTTGAAGTTATAATGTATGAATTACTTTAATAGTTTTTTGAAGTGAATATTTGAACTTATTATTTACAGGTAGAAGTTTGTTTTGGATTGTGATGATGAATTTTTTAGTTTAAGAGGATGTTCATAATGATTTTTTATCACTACTTTTTTTTATATCATTGTATTTTTTCACTAATTCTTATTTACTACACCATTATCACTTATATAGGCTTAAAATCATTGGATGGTGATCCATATATTGGGATTCAGATCGTCTATGATTTATGATCCTTAGTTGACAAAAAAATCCAAAGACAGTGATTTTTGAGACAATGAGGTTTCATGTTATTGGAAAGAAGGTTTTATAAGTGTTTTATTTTTTCTTAGTTCATATATCAATTAAAAAAATTACCTTTACTTATATTGATACAAAATAGAGTATTCCAGATAAATGAATTTGAGTCTATTAGATTGAGGTGATTATACAGAATATGGGCTAAAGTTTTTTATCAAAAGTATTCACACGGACACCAGATTTATTTTTTATAAAAAATATAATTGAGTGATTATTTTCAATTCATTAAAGTACCAATCATCAGGATTATTCTAATATATTCATGCCTCTATCATAGTATTCCTAATGAATGAATTATAATAACATGATATTTCTAAAAAGTGTTTCATGGATAGTTTTTTTTGGAAATAGTCTTATAAGTATTGTCGTCAAGGTATAGTTTTCATAAAGATGTTTCTAAATTGAGTTCATCAAATAAAGAAGCATAATAAGATATTCATACATAAAATTTATGGGAAGTTCGAGATAGAATAAAAATGAAATATGTTCTTGAAAGATAGTTATGGAAGTTCCAGATAAAGTAAAGATTATATATACCAAATGAGGAAACATGAAATATGATAAATCAAATAGAGTTTTGATGGTCTTTACAAAGACTTTGTAAATTCAAACATTGTGATGATGCTGAGATGGAATTTCAATCCTCCAATAATCATAAAGAAAATATTATGATTATATATAATATTTTAGGAAGAAATTAATTTTTTATGTAATGATTTTAGGAAATATATTATAATGTTTATAAACACCAATTCATTCTAAGGGTTTGAAGTATATCAACCGTGTAATGCTTTGAATAAGAAATTAAAATTTAATTTATGTTCTTATCAATTATTTTTCTAATAAAATAAGGTTATATAAATTTAATTAGGTGTTTTGTGAAGTAGTTATTGAATTATGGATGTATCGACCAAGAATATTAATATTTTTTTGTTATGTTAATATACTCGAAACAGGGTTCCGAACGAAGAAGTATCAGACATAGGGTTTGGGACATAGATGTATCAAACACAGGGTATCAGATAGAGAGGAACTAAAAAAAGAATTGATGATATGAATGAATTAGTTCTGGATGGATAGTAAATAAAAAAAAATGTTAACAGATTATGTGAGGTTTTAGACAATATGATATTATAAAATTAGGTTTAATAAGAATAAGTTTCAGAAAAAAGGATCAGATAGATAGTTCTAGTAAATGTATTTTAACTGTTATACAAGAAATAAAAGAAGAATATCTGAATTTATAAAAGGGAATTATAGATAATTCATGTATTATGGTGATTATTTGTTGAAACATATTTGTGAAAGATCATTTTTTATTAAAAATAACAACTTCTCATATTATCTATACCGGAAGAACATGCACTGTCACATAAATGTAGTGTTATGAAAGTTATGGATATTAAATAAATTTTGTAAACCAAAAATGATTGATTTTTTGTAGATGTGTGATCTTGTATTTTTTTCTTATAAATTACAAGGAGTATATATGTTTATTGAGTAGTGGATCTTGTAAATTAATTTATTTTAGGTGGTTTATTTATATTTTGTGTCTCAGAGGATTCATTTAACCCTAACCTGAGGAGATGGTTTTTTAATGGAAAACAAAAAATATGGTTAGTCACTTGTTTAAACCCCCCCCCCCACCCTACACACACACACTTAGTGATTACATTTATCCTGACTTAACCATACAAAAACCATATAAAATATAAACCTATTTGATTTTCTCGTATGATATTTCTATATAAATTTTAATTATTATAATACCACTGAGGAATTTTTGATCTAAATATAACATAATGACGATTTCAATTATATATACTCCTTAAATTACCCCTCCCACCACAAAACCATGTTATTCATATGAGATTATAGAAGGGATAAATGGAGTTAACTTATCATTTGGGATCTTTTAAATAATTATTTATGAAATCTTTCATAAGTTGATTAGGTATAAGCATTTAAAGAGGAAATTATTATTGATATTTGTTCTTTTTACTAGATTAATAGTAATCATGTCTCTAAGAAAATACATTTGGGAATAATCCCCTCACTACACTGATAATGATCTCTTTGATAATGTCTCATGTAAGTATATTAAAATATTCCAGATACCCATGTAGAATTGTATCAATAAATTTACATAATATTTAAATAGTTTTAAAAATATCCACATTTTTAGGATGAATAAAAATATTATTGTTTTTTACCTCTCTAAAATGGATGGAATGATATGAATAGGTTTATGCCCCTTAATTGACTAATTTTTTAGAAATGTATCGTTTGGGTGCTTAAAGAGGGATTCTAGAATATGATAAACTACTAAACCACTAATATCATTCACATATTATGTGAAGGAACCAAATTCCTTTTTTAATTTTGATCTTCCTTTATAATTTACTCTGTTTCAAGAATGTATGAATGTATGAAATGTTGTGATCACCATATTTTTTATAGAGACTGAGAACACTCCTTCACCTCTCATTCATCTTATAAAAGAATTGAGTTTAAAAGATCTTATTTTTGAATTTTTTTTATGTATAAATAGGTATGTAATTCAATTTGATGTTGTAAATCTAATCATTCAATATCCTTAAAAATCATATCTACTCTATTACAATTTATAACCAGATCAGATATCCACTTGACAATGTATTTTTTATATTTTTCCACAATATAGTTGTGACCAGGACATAGCTGATCTAATGTAAACTTATCTCCATGTTGTGAAAATCTATAATAAAATAATATCAGTGTTAAATCATAACTATGAATATATTAATATACATCATTTAATAAGGTAATTTTCAATAACAATAATCAAAACATAGTGTTCTAATGAACAATGTAGTAAATGATGGATATGGATATTATTGAACACATTGATCCCATAAAAATTAAAATCATATCTACACAACTATATAAAATAACATCTACCGTTGTTATGATTATTATACCATGTATAAAAGATCCCAAAAAACCATAATTCATGCAATTACATATCCAACATGAATCCATTAAAATATTTTATGGACTTCATATAATGTATGTTGAATCCTATCTATCCACAATGATTAAATATAGTATTAAAGTCTCCCGCTTCTAGCTAAGAATTCATTGTCGGGTCAATGAAGAATAACACCCTCCATACATTAAATCTTCCCTCCACATCTTTTTTTCCTAGAGATGATCATGAAAAAACAAGAGGGGGTGAATTGTGTTATTTTAAAAATCACAAAAAATTTAAATTATTCCTCTTTAAATAAAATAATATTATATTTCTCTTTTAATTTAAAATAATTTATTCTAAAATTAATAAAAAAATAGAAGGACATTTATATTACATCATATTAGAGTTTATCATGTACATAATGCCTTACTTTTATCCGTTATTTGTGTTTTTAAGAGTTTTGATTTACCTGGATAAAGTATATCATCTATTCTTATTGGTTTTAGATATTTGTAGAGGCATTTAAGGGAATGCATGATTGGATAAATATTAGGGGAAAAATTGTGGCTCTACCTAGAAAACTGTGTGACTTATTTATATATAGAAAGTGGGAAAATAATGGTTTTCTCATGGTTAAATCCAATTGTGTGACTTTTCCTAAAAAATTTGTATATCTTTGGATAGAGTTGAAAGCACGGTTGGCATATGGTTTCGGAAATCATGTTACAAAACTGTACACATGGTTTAAATTAATCATAAAATTGGATTTTAATCTCAAAACCTTTCATTCATTCTCTTACACTGCAGTATCTTGAACATAGGGACTCCATTGGGGATTCATGGTGGTTTCTCTCCCACCTTACTCCATATCATGTGTATTTAGATCCCTGGATCATGTGTAATCAAGGTAATATGTCGTTTATTCCTCTATAGTTCGTATCTATCATAGATTTACTCTTTTTATTTTAATATTGTTGTCTAAGATTATAAAATCCTTATTTTAATGATCCCAAATCATGTTTATAATGTTATTAATGAATTTGTGGTTTTTGGTTAGTCAATAATTATTCTAACCAAACATTATAAACGGATAATTCTAGAAATTACCATGCACTATGATGGTTACTGATATTGCAGTATTGAACGCTACAAGAACAAACTACCAAATGTGCACTAATTTTATGTCAAGTGTTGAATGTTAATTGATGTTCAGTAGGAAGTATGTGTATTGAACCCACCTCATGAAAAAAATAATATATTTTGTGAACCATTGAATTGATCGTATAAATAAATCATGTTTCCAAGGGAAGGTAAGCAAAATTTCCCCATGTAATGTATTGAACACATGTGTTTTTGTAGAAAACGCATGAATATTCAAACCAATTGCAAGAACAAGTCAAGTGTCCATGAGAATAAAATTACTAACCATATGAGGATATCTACCTACGGTATGAAGAATAGTACTTTCCACATTATCAAATGTTCTGAATGTATGATGAAATGGGGTTAACATGCCAAGTTATTATGTCGACCAACTATGCCTAGTTTTTGCACTAACCGACCATACCTAGCAGCCATAAGACTATGTGACCATTCCTAAGTGAAGATTAACATAAAATTTCTATCATAAGTAGGGGAGTATTATCAAATATAAAAAGTCATCATTAATTGTAGATTCATTGAAATTAAGGATAAAATGTATATTCTTACATTGATACATTTGGATGGATTTATTTTTAATAAGATGAACTATTCATGTACTAGAGAGAGATAATAGTTTCACATATAGAGAATAATAGTGAAATAAATAAATGCACCTATGATACATAGAAAAATTCTTCAGAACAATTTATGACACTTTTTTCCTACACAACTATGAAAACATAGAAAAATATTTTCAAGGGGATATTCAAATATATCTAAAAAATCAAATCTAATCAGATTAAGTTGCACCCAATATTCACATCTATCATATCTTTCTCTTTGTATTTAATATTAGCATCTGACTATGGTTTTTCATTATTATTTTTATCTATAAAAAAGGATCTTATACTAAATTGGAGGGTTCATTACACTCTATTTCAATTATTATCATTTGTAGTCCCATATATAAATCTAGAAGAGGTTGAGTGTGAACTAAAAACATTTTCTCCCAAGAAGAAATATATAAATGGATTTTTATCATTGAATATATTAGTATAATTATATTGTAAAAAACATATCATTGTTTTAGATCATTTTATATAATAATGAACTTGTTGGTTGTAGGTGATTTCCAAGTGGAGAGGTTATTTCTTGGCTTAAGACTACACCCTTTGTTTATTTCCCATATTCTATTATATATTTTATTCCTCTATTATAAAACATATCTATAGTAAACTTTCACAACTATTTTATAAAAACATTACTCTAATATTTATCTCTAATTTGTGACTTATATAAGGTATTACATTCATGTAAAGTAGTTTGTAAAGATAAATTATTTTATAAACTGTTTTAATTTATTTTTTATTTATCTTTATAGAAAATCTATAGATAAAATTGAATAACAATATTTTTTAGCCAACTGGGATTGTTTTATAAATTTGTGGGTTTTAGATTCAATTCTTTTTAATATAATTTTTTGGGGAACACAATTCACCCCCCTACTTGAGTTATCCATTGGGACTGAAATTTGGTATAAGAACTCTATAAAAATAGTTTTTAATATTATCCTATTTTACCAAAAGATCATAAATTTATATTAGTTATAAATTTTTGTCTTTATAAATAATAATCGAAAATATGGAATCACCACTAATCAGCCTCTTCATTTTAATAGGACTAACTATGATCAATGAAATATTAAGATGAAAGTTCATATTAAAATCATGGGATTTGATTTATGGAAAATCATGAAGGATAAATATAAAAAACCCCTACTATAGATGAGTAGAGTGATTCCACTACCGAATATTATGATTGAAATTATAAATATATTAATGTCTTATGCTATGATTTAGGAGGAGATAAATTTAATAAAATATATTCTTTTTCTATTCATTTTGAAATATGTGACACTCTTAATATAGATCAAGAGGGAACCTCAGATTCTAAATAAATGTTCTCAAATACTTATACCATTAAATATGATACATTCAAAATGAATATTGATGAATATATTTTTGATATGTAACATAATTTTAATTAAATATTCAATATCATGCATGATCCTTGGAAGAAAACTTTCAACACATATAAACTTATTCGATTTTTAATATAGTTTTTTGATAAAAGGAAAGAAACTTCAATTTCTATCAAAAAATCATAGGACATCATCCCACTACAATGAAAAATTATTATCATAAATATATTTATTTATAAAAATGAATTAAAATTAAATTTAAAAGATGATTAACCAAAGAGAATGTTAGTAGCCTTTAAGACTTTTAAATCAATGCTGAAAATAATAATCAATGATGAAAGTTCTAGTGATGATGAATCACCAGCTAATAGTGATTATAAAATGACTCACCTAGCCAGAAAATTCAAAAAGTTCTATAGGTATAATATGTTCTTCATGAAATTAAATTATAGACGGATGTATGAAAATAACGTTAATTGGGGAATATGGTGGGAAAATAATGATTACACTTATAAAATAATTATTTATGATTGCAAAGGAAAAGGAAACATAAAATTTTCTTTTCATAAGATGAAATATAAAAAAATTATTAGTAAAAAAGAAATTCGTATAAAATTATATAAAAGACACCTACGAAGCCTTAGAATATATTTCAATTTACTCTGGATCAATTAGAGAAGATAAACATGATAGAGCTGAATTGTGTTTAATGGAAAACAGATCAGAGGTTATGTATAATATATATATATATATATATATATATATATCCAAAGATGATTTATTTAAGTATTAGAATATGTCGAAGGAATCCTTTAATTATCTTAATGATAAATACAAAAAATCTAAATAAGAAACATGATACAACTGTTCATTTTAAATCTAAAATAGTTGTGTAAAAGGGAAAAAATATCAACTCTTAAAGGACAACAATTAAATTCAAATATCAAATGAGTAATTGAAACGTAATCTATATTGATTCAATAATGGTATGGAAAATCTCCCTATAATTCTTGGTATGAAAAACTCTCCCAAAAATACTATTATGATTAGTTACCAACACATACAAAAGTAGATATATAAGAATAATTTAATTCTTAGCTCTATTTCATCCATGTATTTTAGTAGTTTTTATTATTTTGAACCTAAAAAGGATTTATTTCTAAAATCATAAAAATATTTTTATGGTAAACCATTCATTCAAATTTGGATTCCTTAAGATCATATTAATAGTATTTCTAGACCCAATAAAATAGGGACACTAATATCATTTGTTTTTAATATTTTTTAGGAACCCTCCTAGAAGTGTATGGGTAATCACTTATAGTATCTAGATAGTAGATACCCCAAACACATTAACAGGGACTACTTGAGCTTCAATAACCTTATCATGGTTGAGGGTGGTGAAGTCACTTTTGATAACAACACCAAAGGAAAAATAATTGGAAGTAGTCAAATCTATTACTGTAGTACTATTTTGATTTACAATGGTTCATTTGTGGATGGAATAATGTATAATATTCTTAGTATATCATGGTTATGTAATGATAAAAATTTTATTAATTTAAAAAATAATTTCTGAAAAGATTATGATTCTAAGAATGTTTTAGTTTTTATTATATTTATTAAATAATATTTTAATATGGTTGATTTAAATTTTAATATTCTCAAAATATTTCTTATTTACGTGCCTTTTTTCTAAAGAATATTTGGCTTTTTCATATGAGACTAGGTTGTTGCAATAATCACTGATTTAAAAAAATAACTAAGAAATGATTAGTCAAGGATATTTCTAAACTATAATTCGCAAGATAAAAATTTTATAACCTATATGAAAAAGTTAAACAACATAAAATATGTTTCAAACTAAAGAAATAAGTTATAACTTCTCAACCCATAAGTTTATATTACATATAAGGTTTTTGAACTTCTTTAGTTTCTAGCCTAATTGGGGATAAATAAACTTATATTCTAGTAGATGAATTTTCTGGTTATTCTTAAGTATTGATTATATCTTGAAAAAGTGAAAACTATTCTTATTTTTACTAGCATGAAAAATATGTAAAAATCCATAGAAGACATATAATTAAGATCTTAAAAACTGATCATGGTTGTGAGTAAGAAAATAAAGAATTTGAATCACTATTCTCACAACATAGATATTGTCCAAAATTTTCTACACCAAGTACTCCATAGCAGAATGGTGTAGTTGGTGGAAGAAACTAAACTCTTCTAGAAATTTCCATGATAATTCTTAGTGAGCATGATTTTACTACCTATTTTGGGTGTAATTTATGATTATAGATTAGTATATTATAAATATATTTTTTATTACACAACTTATAAAGAAAACCCCATCTAAGTTATTGAATGTCAAAAATCCCAATGTTTATTAATTTAGATTTTTTATTATAATGTTTTTATACTCAATAAAAAATATAATTTAGAAAAATATTTATCTAAAAGTGATGAAGTAATTTTCCTTGGATATTAAATATCCATTAAATCATATATATTATTCAATAAATGGAAATAAATTGTTGAATAATCTATACATATTAAATTAAAATAAATAGATATACATAATCCTATGACTTCATTATAAAATATTAAGGATGAGCTTTAAAATATTAATATAAATTACAAACCAAGTTATTATTATACAAACCAAGAATATAAAATCATCCAGTTTCAAGGGATAGTTTGAAATTTAATTGGTAGAGGAAATTGAAATTTGAAGTACCTCAATCCATATAATCGTTATAAATAATATAGATCATTATTTAGATATACCTATAGGTGGCCTATATAGAGGAACTAAAAATAGATATTCCATTAAAACCCATGTTAATTATCAAGATTTCATGTCAAAAATTGAATATAATAAAATAAATAAATCAATAAAATAATAATTATGGGATATTTCGATGTAATAAGAGCTGAATAAATGTGAGAAAAACAAGGTCATGAAACAAGTTGAGAAGCTTAAGGAATTTTGGACCATTAACACTAAATCAATAATTTGAAACAATATAAATGAGTTAGGTTCCTTAATTGAAAATAATGAAAAATTGGTTTTACATCGGTATAGTCAATAACAATATATTGACTCTGGGGAAACCATTGAACAAATATCTGAACATAAATATTTCAGAATTTTTCAAGCCTATGCAAATCATTTAGATTACAAATTATATAAAATGGATTCATCGATTTCATTGTTAAATAATTATATAATTATGGATTTTTAGTGTGGAAAACCCTTAATATAAAAACCCTCATTCTATAAAACGTTATCATAATTCAAAAAATAATTATACAGTTTTAAAAAAGCTCCTAAGAATTTGTATGATAGGATCGGCTAAATTTACATATTAATGGTTTTTGTAAAGTAATTGATGATCCTACTATATTTATGAACATAAATTCAAAATATGTTTTAGTAGTAAAAATATATATTAATGATATTATTTCTTGATCAACCAAACATTTTGTGTGATGATTTTTAATAAATGGTGAAAAATATATTTGAAATGACATTGATGGGTGAAATTAAATTCTTCCTTGAGTTTCATATTTTTCAAAATAATTTGTATTTATTTCAAATCAAAGAAAGTGAATTGAGTATATTTTAAAACATCTTCAAATGTATTTTACTAAAGTTATAGATACTATCATTAATACAATATTTAAATTGGTTCTTCATAAAACTGTGAAACCAGTTAATCTAACCACTTATAGAGGAATGATTGGAATATCCCTATACTTAACTACTATCCAAAATAATATTATGTTTAGTGTGTTAACGTGTGCTCAGTTTCAATCAAATATAAAAGAATCAGATTTTCTTACTGTGAAATGGATTTTCAAATACCTTAAAAAGACCACTAATATAACAAACTAGCTCTTTATTTTACATTAACACATGTTTTATTACATAAAATTTTAATTAATAAAACCCAAAATATCAAGAATTTTATTGTCTTTAGGAATTAGGTATATTTCATAAAAACTTATATCATGGGATAAAAAAATTATTGAACACTTCTTTGACTTGATCATAAAATTTCAGTGAACATAAATATATATTAGATATCCTATGGAGTATCAAAAGAAAGCCGTGAGCTATAAAGCCCAGTAAGGGAATAAATAAGGCATTACATGAAGAAGATAATACATGTTAGACAATAGAAATTTCAATGATGAATAAAAGGAACATTAATAAAAATTAATGGTATAGAATGATAATAATAACATGGGAAATTTGAAATGAACATAATACACTTCATCATAAACTTATGTCATGGATAAATATACAAAGACCTCATGGTGGAAATGTCCTATAAAATAATTAGGTTCACTCCTTGTGCCAACATTACGTCTCAGGATACTAAACATTACCCAATGCATTGGAGTGCTATATGGGTGAATCAATCTTCTTCATTTTATTATCATTACTAATTTTTCCACATATATCATACATCATTTGACAGAAAATGGATATTTTATTCACTATATAATTTTCCTTATGGAAAATGATGGTGAAATGTTTACAACATAACGACGTAAAAAATAAATTCATAAAAGGGATTAATGAGATAGATAGGGTTAAAAACTAATTTGTACATAAATTTTCAAGTAATTTGGATATTTAATAACATTTAACATCATAATTAATTCAATATTAAATACATATGGTAAAAAAGATACTTGAATAAAGATGTTAAATGAAAAAGATCCCTTATGAAATTTCAACATGGTAACGGGTGTTCGTAAAGGATCATGGGAGGCATAATGAGACTGAATGGGGGAAATAATAATTTATAAATTAAATTTATTATAATTCTCAGTATGTAATAACATATCTCATCAATATAAAATGAAATTAGGTAGACATAAAATAAAATGACTTCATGAAAGGAAATAAGAAGAGAGAAATCCCTTATTGGAAAATAGGCATTGTAACAACTTTGGTGAAGGTCAAAATGAGAGATAATAAATGATAAATCGTTCAAATAACAACAATTTTATAGTAAGTGATGTTTAAAAGTAAATTAAATCGTAAATATTTTCAATAATGAATACAAATTCTAAATAAGGTTGTCGAATTGAAAGAAAGAGAGGGAGATCCCACATAAAATTTCTATATGGTAGCAGGTGTAAATAAAGGTTAATATGAGGATGAAATGAGAGTGAAATAAGGTATAATAATTTATAAATCAAATATATGGTATGAGATATATGGAAGAACATATCCCAACCTTAGAAAATGGAAATTAAAATTTATAACATAAAAGAAATTCTTGATAAAAGAGGAGAGTGGAAGATCTCTTACATGATGTGTGGCTCCAAAGGCTTTGGAAAAAATTATTGAGATTCTGTTGAATATTTGGAGAAATCTTGGGAGAGTATGGTAAAGGAGTTTTAGTGAAGATAAATGGGATCATGGTTGGGTTAATTTAAGAAACTAGGATTATTTTTTTATTATTTTGGTTTTGGACTCTACATAATAAAATATTCAAAACCAAAAAACATTCGTGGATTATTCTCATAGTTTCTACCAAATGGGGTGGTTTATATTATTTTAAATGAAAAATTCCTAAAAATATGAAAATATAACTATTGGTGATGTATAGGTGAGTCACACTCATAATGAAATGATTTTAAAATAATAAAATATTTCCTATTTTTTGGAGGATTCACAATGGATTTACAAAATAAAACAAATAAACTAAAAATAAAACTATTTTCAAGTAAAAAATATATATATTTTGCCTTTTATACAATTTATATTACTTATTAAATCACATTTGGGTCATTATGATGTCATAAAACCCAAATAAAAGTTATATGGTATTTATGTTTTTCTTGAAAATTTCACTATATCAGAAAATTATGAAAAATTAACCATTGGATAATTTTCATGTTCTAATTCCAAAAATAATATTCATTTTATTTAGATCATTTTATAAACATGTTAATTCTAACATTCAAAATAATGACACACATTTATTGAAAATGAATGGTTTTTTACAATAACAGTTTTGGAAACCTAAAAAAACATTACATTTAACCTCAAAAAATATATTATTATTTATATTTGATAAAAAAATTATTTAATAAATTTTTTTTATTAACATATTATTTATTTCAAAAATTCATTACTTCATAAATTCATTTATTGAATTTGAGTAATAACCAAAAATAAAATTTTCCATTTATAGTATCAAAATATAAATCATTTATAAAGATATATTAATATTACGGAAATATATTAATTATTCTAAACAATTAATATAAATAATCATATTTATAGTATCTTTAAATAAATCCCTTTAACACACAAGAAAATTCCTTAAGAGTAAGGTGCACGATGGTGGGACTTTTATTGGGAAGTTTGGCGGACATGGTTTGGGTCGTGATCATAATGAGGTTGAACATAGATCATATATAGTTCACTAATACTTATGAAATTGGATATCAAGTTGGTCTTGGTTATAGTAAAATCCAATAAATTCTATCCCCCTTGGATGCTCTGGTAAATGGGCTTCATAGGGAATGATCCTATTGGTTGAAGCCATCACTTCCTTTATCTGTGAAAACCGGATTTGTTAAGATCATATATTTATACAAATCATTTAATCATTATTGTAAAAATATATTATCAATGGTAATGATTTTTAACAATCAATTAAATATTATAGGATAAAACCAAAGGATTTCATGTATTTTCCATAACCATCGTAGTTAATAAAACATTTAAATAAATAAAAAAGGTGAATTTTATATATAACAGTTTGGGTCGTTACAATATTTACCCCTTAAGAAATTTCACAATAGAAATTTTCATTTACCTCAGTAAAATAGCTGATGGTAACTCTTCTTCATCACTTCCTCTAGTTCCCTTATCACTTCTTCAAACATGTGGTTTCTATAAAACACTTTGACATGGTGCATTGACTTATTTTGTAGAACTTTTTATCTATGATTTATGATCTTCATTGGTTTCTCCTCATAAGAATGTTAATTATGAAATGGTACCACATCTAGATTGCATACATGTTAGGGCTATGGTATATAAATTTTCCAGAGGGATAGATGGAATACATAATGTTCTTGAGATGGGCTCGATGGGAGTTCTAGTCGACAGGCCACTACTCTAATGTGATCAAGGAACTCAAGGGGGGTAGAGTATCAAGGATTAATCATTAATTTCTTCCTAAATATCATTATCTTCTTCTATGGAGATACGGATATGAATACCATGTCTCCAATATCAAATTCTTGATCTCATTGAATATTATCAGCATAACTCTTTTTTTACTCCAAGCAACCATAATGTGTTGCTGAATTGTCTTAACCTTCCCCACTATTTCCTAGACCATTTAAGGATCTAGAAGGTCCCATTTCTCAAATTCACCCAACATACAGGTGTTCTATACCTCTCTACATAAATTTCATCATAGGGATTTATTGGGATGCAAGACTGGAAACTGTTATTGTACTAGAACTCAACCATAGAAAGGTCTTGGTCCCATCCTTATTTCATGTCCATAGAATATTCTCGCAACATTTCTTCCATTGTATGAATAGTAAAATCATGTTAGGAATTAGTTTGAGTATGATATGACTTAATGAAGTTAATCTCAGTGTTTAGTGCATGTTTTAGTATTTTCAACAACATTGAATTGAATCATAGATCTTGATCGAATATAGTTGATGGTTGTAATCCATGGTATCTTTCCACTCCTCTGATATATATATATTCTATTTGATCCAATGATAAGTCCTATAAAATTTCTATAAATTGATTGATCATTGTCAGACAATCCAAAACAACCCATGTTTTATTGATTCCCCTTGATTTCTTTATAGGTCTTGTGGAAAAATACATGGTGATGTTCTCTCATTTCCATGCTGGTATGGGTAATGGTTGCATCATCCCCTTAGACTTTTTCCATGTAGCCTTCACTTTCTGGAATACTAGGCACTTTAATTTATATTCATAAATCTTATTTCTCATAGTTTCCCACCAAGAGTGTTCACATATGTCTTGATACATCATTGTCCATCCTTGGTGGATAGATAAAGTAAAACTTTGTGAATCATCCAATAGTTCATTCTTTATTATATGATTTTATGGAACACATAGTCTAGAACCAAATAACACAATTAATTATTCATCAGTTTTAAACACTAATCATTTTCCATTTCTCATGGCTTCCACCTTCTTCTGAATTTTCACATCATTTTTTCACACATTCATTATTTTCTCTATGTTCGATGGTTGATCTATCAGTTATGAAAGGATTAACATTTTTCCTTCCTTAATTATTCCAATTTCCATCCTTTGAAAATTTAAGAAGACTAGATCCTTATCAGTTCTTATCATTAATAAAGATGTAGGATATTCTCTACATAGAGCATCCACCACATTATTTGATTTATCGAGATTGTAGTGGATTAATTAGTCATAATCCTGGTTGAACTCTAACCATCATTATTTTCTCATATTAAGATCCTTTAACATGAATATATATATTAGGATATTTTCATCATTATATATTTACACATCTCCCATTATAGATAATGCAGCTATATTTTCAATGCTAATGTCACAACTACCAAATCTATATTGTGAATGGGATAATTTTTCTAATAAATTTACAACTTTCTTCAAGCACAGGCTATCACTTTGTCATTTTTCATCCATACACAGCCAAATCCATTATATGAAGCATCACTGTATACCACAAAAGTCCCCCATTTCATGGTAGTGTGACAGCTGGTGTAGTGATATGACTTTTTATAATATCATTAATTATTTCATCACATTATTGTGCCATAACAAACATTACTACCTTGAGTGTTGGCTTGGTATGAGGGTTTAACAATTGTGAGAAATTTCACACAAATCGACAACAATGCCAAGATAACCCAAGGAATGTATAGATATATATCATAGATGTTGTCCCATCCATCCTTAAATTGATTCTGTCTTTGAAGGGTACCCAGATATCTCATTGATTATGGTCATGTATTCCAATAAAAAGTCTTCCTTTGACCAGAACTCACAATTTTTGTACTTGGAATTAAGCTTATCCTTTTGTAATGTCTGTAGTATTGTGTTCAAGTGATCCTCATCCCCTACTTAATTTATTAGTATATTAAAATATCTTCTATAAATACAAACACAACTTTTTGAGGAAATATCTAAATACTCTATTCATCATATACATTAAAAGTAATGTTGCATTTCTGAGTCCAAATAGCATCACTATGAACTCATAGTGCTCGTACCTTGTGAAAAAATCAGTCTTGGGGAGAACATCCTTCTTCACCCTTACATGATAATATCTTGACCGAAGATCAACCTTGGAGAAGTATTATTCTCTACATAGATGATCGAACTAGTCATCAATCTATGGTAGATGATACTTATTCTTTATCATTATCTAGAGAAGCTCATGTAAATCAATGAAAAGTCACATTGACCCATATTTCTTCTTCCTAAAAAGGACAGGTGCATCCTATGGTAAATCACTTGTACATATGATACATTTATCTATATTTTCCTATATTTGTTTCTAGATATCCCCATGTTCTACAAAATCTATTCTATATGGTTTCTTGGATAATTGAAAATACCCAAGTATAATAATGTTTGAATATTTGACCTCTCATATAGGAGGAAAACCATGTAATTCCTCAGGAAACACATCAACATATTCCCTCACAATGGAAAAGTATTCTAGAATGTTTTTTTCTATAAACTCAATATATTACTCAATCATTGAATTCTTGATCAATGTCCACCACCGATCAGATTTTACCTCCATGTGATAAACAACCAATAGAGCCTTCTCTTTTTCAAAACATTGAATGATGTATGAGATATTCTCAATAGATTTCATCCATTGTTCTATTATTAAGGGATCTAATGATCCATTAAAATTAGAAGGCCTTTGTCACATGTAGCTCTTTATTTCAGCTTTTTCCAACATTGGGGGGTTTGGTTGCTTCTCTAGATCAATTTTTATACTCCGAACATGATTTAAATGAGTGATTATAGTGAACATTTTTTTGATTCTTTCCCCCATCAGGTTGGGTATCTCATTGGGGAAGTCCTCACATTACCCTTTATATTGGTTTTCAACCACGTTGCTCCTATTTCTGATCATTGAATAGAATAAAAGAAAAATTCGGTATGAGTGTATTAAACTATACAAACAAATTGGGGAATCCAATGATAATAAATGGATGGCTTATAAATTTCATTAATTTTCTTAACTTATGATTTCCTAGGATTTAATCTATATTATCCTTGATCTATTCCCCATAATATATTATAATGGGCAATTATGTTCCATTAATAATTGTTCCCGATGATATTATTAATTTACCAAATCATATATCTTAGGAGTGTCAAACTAGGTACACATTAAGGCACATTGTCTTGTTATAGGTCAACCCACATCTAGCACAGAACACCTTATCGTAGTCGTTACTCCTCAGTACATTTTTTCCTTAACCATTTCCACTTGTAGCATCTAGATAGGAATATATTTTCTTAATAAACGAAATTCTCTATACTAACCAAATTATAGGGATTGTTTCTTATTCTTAGTATTATCTATAGATATTTCCCTATAGTTCTATAATCATAATCCCAAAAATAACCTAAATTTTTCTATGATACTGATAATAAAAAATATTCTCTTTATTTTACATCAATATGTGTTTTATTACATAAAATTATACTTAATACAACCCAAAAGATTGAGTAGTCTAGTGTATTTAAGAATTAGGTACCTTACATAACAACTTATAATAGAGGATATAAACATTATAGAACACTTCATTGACATGATCATAATATTTCAACAAACATAAAACTGTATGGGATAACCTGGAAAAAAACATAAGAAATTGGTTAGCTATAAAGCCCAGTTATGGAATTAACAAGTCATAACCTTAATAAGATAATACATGTCATACAATAGTCATATCAATGTGGAATAAAATTAACATGAATAATAAATCATGATATATCATGATAATCAAAACATGGGAAATGGGGAAAAAACATAAAACACTACATTATAAACACAGGTCACAGATAAATCTTCCAAGACCTCGTCGTTGAAAAAGTCCCATAACAGAATTAGGATCACATCCAACCCCAACATGATGTATTATGGTAATAAATATTACCCAATCCATTTGAGCACTATCTTGGCTCACCCATCATATACATTTTATTCTCATGCTTATGTGTTCAACATATTTCAAAAAACAATGATTCATTCATCATCATTATTTGTTAAACGATCAAGGAATTTTGGATAAATACATTTAGATAAATAATCAATAATTTTATGTTCATAATGATGAATACCTTTCATATAAAAATTGGTATTGTATTCACTAAATAATTATTTTGCATGGTAAATCGCGATGAAATGTTTGCAGTATAACAACATTACATAAAAATTCATAAAAAAGGATTAATTAGAGAGAGTGGAGTTTATCACCATTTATAAATAAATTCTATAGTAAGGGGGTATGTATTATCATAAAACATCATATGTAGATGATTATAAAATACATAAGGTAAAGAAGATACTTGAATAAAGAGGAGAAAGAAAAATATCTCTTATGAAATTTCAACATGGTAACGTGTGTACATAAGGGATCAAAGGAGAATTAATGATATTGAAAGGGGGATATAATTATTTATAAATTAAATTAAAATTAATTATATTATGTAGAAATATATCCCAAAAAATTAATATGTAATTTAATAGATATAACATTAAAGGATTTCTTGATTGGAAATAAGAAGAGAGAAATCCCTTATAGAATTTTGGCATAGTAAAGACTTAGGTGAAGGTAAAAATGAAAGAGATTAAATGATAGATCATTAAAAAATAGGAATGTATGTTATTTTTATTAATAAATCACATAATAAAAATTAAATTTAAGATGAAAAATTCCAAGGAATGTTATTGACTTGAAGTAATGAGAGGAATGACCCTTATAAAATTCTAGAATGGTAAAGGGTGTACATAAAAGTTAATAGGAGGGATAAATGAGAGTTAAAGGGCCTATTATAATTTATAAATAAAATTAAAGGTATGGGGGATATTTAAGAACATATCCCAATATAATGAAATATAAATTAAAATGCATAACATAAAATGAGTTCCTTATAATAGAGGAGAGTGGAAGATCCATTACTTGAATTGGTGGCTCCAAAGGATTGGGAAGGACATATTGGGAGCTTGGGGTTCCATAAAAGGACTCTAGATAATTAATATCATATTATAGACAAGATATAAGGAATATTAGTGAAAAAATGGGATCATGGGTGGGTTTATATATTAAAATAGGGGGATTTATTTATTATTTTGGTTTTAGATTATATATAATAAAATATTTAAAACCAAAAACACAACCATGGGTTATTACCATGTATAATACGAAATGGGATTGGTTTAAAATATATTATATGTCATATAGATGAAATTATTAAAATATTAACATTGGTGATGTGGTGGTGAGGACACTCTTAAAGAAATGCATTTAAAACCATAAAATATTGCATATGTTTTAGAGGATAAACAATGGATTTATAAACTAAAACAAACAATCATAAAATCAAATTATTTTAAAGGATAAAATATATTTGCTAATCGGGCTAATTTATATTACTTATTACATCACAATTGGTTCATTATGATGTTAGAAATTCAAATTATATTTATATAGTATTTCTTTTTTCGATCAAAAAATTAATGTCTCAAAAAATTATGACAAATTCCCTATTGAATAATTTAGACAATATGATTTGAAAAATAATATTCATTTTATATAAATAATTCTATAAATTCTTTAATTATTACTTTCCAAATAATTACCGACATTTATTGAAAAGGGAGGGTTTTTTGCGATAATAGTTTTCGAACAATAATAATAAAATTACATATGAGCTCATAAAAAACATATGATTATTTATATTTGATGAAAATTATTTTATAATAACATTTTAGTAAAATATTATTTATTTTAAAATATTTTATTTCATAAATTCATAATTTCATTGGAATATTAACCAAAATTACCTTTTGTGCTTTATTGTATCAAAATAATGATCATTTAACATGTAAAAATAATAAGATAAAATATATTAATTGTTATCTATAAAATAATATAAATAATAATATTTATAGGTTCTTGATACATATCCTTTTAATACACTATAAAATTCCATATGTGTAATGTGCACGATGGTGGGACTGTCATGGGGCGGTTTGGCGAACATGGTTTGATCCGTGATCTCAATGAGGTTGAAAATCTCTTGTAAATAGTTTCACTTATGATTAAATTTTTTGGATATCATCTTGGTCTTGGTCAATGGAGAATCCCATAAATTTTATCTCTCTAATAAGCTCAAAAAATTGGGATTTATATGGAACAATCCTACTAATTGATGTCATCCCTTCCTTTGTCCATGAAAATTGTGTTTGTTGTGGCCCCATATTTATACTAATCATGTTATCATTGTTCAATTAATATATTATACATTGTAATTATTCATAGTATTCAATTAAAAATGATTGGATATAACCAAAGGATTTCATGTGTCTTCTATAATAATATTAGATAATAAGATATTTAAATAAATCAAAAATGGGAATTTTATTTATAACATTTTGGGTCATTACAAACAACATAGGACTATTTTATTCTGTAGTAAAAACATTTTATTTAGTGAGCCCCTCAGATGTGTATTTTAATGGTTATAAATTAAATAGAAAAAGAACCTATAGAACATGTTAATGTTTGTGAATGTCTCTAGTTTCATGGTGTAGTAAAAAAATATAACTTTGTTTCATTATCCACTACTAATGATGTGTACATTGTTTCAAGTAGTTTTTGTGCCTAAATTATATGGATAAAACATTCATTACCAGACTATGGATATAAATTTAGACATTTTCTAATAAACAATCACAAAACATGTTTAATAAATATATCTAATAATCTTGTATATAATTCAAGAAAAAATATATATTGATATGAGACAACTCTTTTTGATTGACCATTTTACGAAAGTTGATTTGTTAACGCCCTGACCCTAGTTACCCAGAGTCGGGGCATTATTCTAATACATTGGAATGATTACAAGGAATCAAGTCCCGAAGGGATGATCAATTTAGCAGTATTGGAAAATAGATTACATACATGAATGTTACAATACACATTAAAACATACAAAACAACATAAATAATCCTTTATGAACGCCATTATTCCCTTATCTTATACTTGCATATCAATCACAATACACTTTTTGGAATTCTGGTGAAAATATAACATAGATAGGGGTGAGATCGAATGCTCAGTAAGGGTAAGAAATAAATTGGAAAATAAAAAACTATTTTGAATGGTGAATAATTGAAACTGCATGCCTTTACCAATAAGAAACATGAATACTTTTATAGAAATAATATGAGAAAAGTAAATAATGTCATAATAAAACAAAATCATGGGTATTGTACTAGCCGAATGACCACATGAGCCGTCAATTTTATTTTTATAATGAGGGAATGTATAATGCCAGACATTCTAAAACATGTTGTCAAGGCCTTGGACAAAACGTCTAAAAATGATTAAGGCCTTGTCCAAAACCATAAATAAAATTGGGAAAGGGCCCCATCCAATTCCACGTCTAGTTGTCTCGTGAGACCTACTGATGCATCGAGGAGCTATAGTGGGCTCCACCCATCACTTACTAAGTCCAATACATTCCTCATGTGAAAAGGTTTAAACATATCATAAACATTCGTATTAAAACTAGCATATGAAATGTCAATACTTTAACCATAAACCATGAATGGGATAATAATAGCACATCCATAGTCAAACATATCATAAAACCTTGAATAAAATATTGATGTTTTGTATCATAATAAATCAACTTCAAATAAACATAATATCTATCAAAGGATGTTGACATAGATGAAATCAAAATCATTTTTAGAGAAATATCTCTTTCTATTTTCAACTTTATTAAGAGTTACATAATTATAAAGAAAACATTTTTTTCGAAAATATACTTATAAGCATGTAAGGTAATCTTCGACGTTTTTATAACGATAGAAAATAACCTCACCTGTCTAATATGTTAAAAAACATTCTTACCTAAAATTTGTTGAAAAGGTTAAAAAGTACCTTGTTTAGAAAATGACGGAAAGATTCTTTTAAAAACACATAGGGTTTAAATGACATTAAACCATTCACTAGTAAATAGTAAAAATGTTTTGAAATACATTTTTAAGAAACATGGATGTGGATGATAAAGAGATCCCAGTAGATAATTATGTATAAACAACCTCAGATAATAAAGAGATTGTGAAATTAAGTATTACCTTGTACTTTTCCTTGGTTGAGGTTATTTTAACATCCTGTATTATAGTTAAATCATTTTTATTAAATTATAAAAAAAATAATATACATAAATGTGTTATTATATATGATCTTTTAATATTGGTTTGTTAATAATATTTTAGTATTATCGTCGTTTCAGGTGTTCACTTACTCGTTTTATTTTATATGTTTTGTTACATAAGCCATGATTTTTATCCATAGGTTGTATATTATTCAAATACATAATGATTTCAAGTCCATAAACATTGTATTTAGTCATCAAATGAAATTATTCTTGAATGGAAACGATGGGGAATTAATCTCATCGCATTCGTGGAGAAGGAAGTCTGTACGTACACACGCACGCTACTTCCATTTCATTTTTCATTTTAAAAGGAATAAAAACCGAATTATGCATAGGTATATTATTATTACAGTATAATATAATATCTTATATATGTTACCTAAGTTCATTAACACCATCTTTTATACGTTCCATGTATGGTATGAACAAATCTTATCACTTTGATTGGGCGGTAGTCCGCACATCCTCAAATGAAATTATCGTATATATATAGAACATGAAATGAATAATGATATGCTATAAAATGGAAATAAAGAAGCTTATATATAAAATAAATATCATTAACATCATATTTAATTATATTTCCACCATAATGGCCCCCATGTGAGGTGGTAGGAGATAATTTAACAATCATCGTTTCGTGAGGCATTTGGTTGCCATCGATAGAAACATTATGTTCTTCCCCCATTAGATGTAGGTTTGAGTAAGTGTAGTTATAAAACTTCTCATAACAATATCCTATTATATTGAGTATACTGGTGCTGTTACAAAAGGAAATAATAAAAAGAGGTTAGGGGTTGGACATGTAAAATAAATGAAAAGAAGCTAAGAGAAATTGTTACCTTTAATTTGGGTATCTCCCTTTGGTTTGAACCAAAAATGACTCTCAAAGTGTCTTCTGCCGAAGCTAAGGCTTCTAGGAGGAGCATAGGGATGTAGGGAGCTTAATTGGGTAGATTTTGGACAAGTCAAATGACTTGAGAGGTGTAAGGAATTGGTTATAAGTGGTCTCCATTTATAAGGGGGAGGAGGGTATCATTAGGAATGATTGAAAATATTATTTTATTATATAAATATATTCAGTTTTTAAAGGTCCAAAACTCATTAAAGATGAATATAAGATGAATCATGATCGAAATGAAATCATATAATAAAAATTGGACTGGTTTTGTGTATTATTTTAGTCTTTATAATCTTATTTATTTAAATCATTTATTAACGTGGTAAACACTACATCATTTTTATGTCATAAATAATTTAGTTTATTAGATGTATAAAAATTATAAAAAAATTCCCAAGATGTAGGATATCTTTTTTTCATTCTAATGAATATTTATATTCAAAAATATAACATATATAACCCTATGTCAAAATTTTTATTCTAAAAGATATAAGCTTATGTCATTTTTGTATTTACTTTAACTTTATTAATATAAAAAGTTATTATCACATACAAGTGGCTCTATGGGGTTCCAAAATCGACCCAAAGATTCTCATGGTCGGAAATGATTCAACCAATATTGTAAGAACATGTTTTAGGATATTTTAGTATTATTATAATATTATTTTTTTACCCTTATTTACCAGATTTACCCTTTAACCATGGTAAATAAAATATTTACCGAAATAATTATTCAAAATGAATAAAAATAAAAGTGACATATTTACACTATTTGGACCTATTGATTCTAAATATGGAATCCTTTTTTATAAATTCAAAACACATAAGTCGAAGAAATTAATATAAATTAATTCCTATTGTCGAAACAAAAAACGAGTTTTTAACAAATAATAACTATCAAAAGATTGACACTTTATTATGTCTGGTTTAAATATGAAATTATGTCCAATGACCATAATTGGATTAAATAGTAAAATTATAATCTAATTATACTTTAAAATTACTCAAATTCATAATTTAAAACTATTAATTATTTCGATTAAAAAAGTTGTTTTTAATTAAAATTTAGTAATTATCACTATTCATCATAATATGAAAGTTATCAGAAAAGTACCAAAATTTCACCCTAAGATAATTTCAATATCCCCAATCCAAAATTGAAAGTATATTTTAACAAATTAAAGACATAGAAGATTCATTTATTAATTTAAAATTAATTCCCATTGTTAAAACCAAAAGACGTATTGTTAAGGAATCATAACTATCAAACGTTTGACACTTGTTTATGCCAAATTTCAAAGTGAAATTTCCTAAAATGACCATAAATGGATTAAATGGTAAAAATATAATCTATATATACTTCCTAACCATTGAATGTTATAATTTAACACTATAAATTATTTTGATTAAAAAATTTGTTTTCAGTTAAAATATAGTATTTTTAACTATTCACCCAAATATGAAAGTTATCAGAAATACAACAAAACATTATTGAAAATATGTTCTTATGTACTGATTATAAAGAAAAAGTTTATTTTTTCAAATTTAATATATAAAAGTTTCAATTATTGGATTTAAAAAGGCTTCTCCATTAAAATGTGGTAAAATTGCATTTTTTTGAAAAAAAATTCTTTTATCTAAAAAAATGTATTTGTTCTTACATTATGTCTAAGAAACTCATAATATGGATTATAAAGTTATAAAAATTATATAAAGTAAAAAATTCAGTTAATACTATTCATAACCGCTTTTAAACGGCTAGTTTGGTATTTCATGGTGCGCTAGAACTCAGTGTTGCGTGTAGTGCAAGTTATTGAATTACTCTGAAGAAATAACGTACTATGAAATCTTTGGGTGTTAAATTCATCCCTCCATAAATAAATGGAATCCTCACAATTTAAAATTATTTTTTGAAAATAAATGTTTGAAAATAGAAAATACCTTTGGGAAAAACCACATCAGAAATTAGGTTAATAAAATTTAGTCTTAATAAAAGAAAAGGGAAATGAAAGGGTAACCACCAAATTATGATCTCAATTATGAGAATATTGGAGGAAATTAAAGACATATAATTAAAGAAAAACATAAATATTTATAGGTAGTGATTGAGGTCTTCAATCACAAAAAATTCTAAAATTGAGGGCCTTAAATTCATCAATCTATGATGATTCAAAATACCATCGGTTCAACAAAACTTATGGTATTTGGATAACACATTTTTTGTTATAAGATCCCTTCACAAAATTATAAGAATTAATTTATTCATATAATAAGAGAAGAAGAATAATATATACTTGACAAGTAAATTCCCATCCTTTAAATAATTTCGACCACAAACTCATCTTTCACTCTAAAAGATAATAGAAAATAAAAATAATATTCTATTTATCCTATTCATATAGGGTTCAAAAAAATGAATTTATAATTCATATACAAGAATTTTATTTTAAAAAGACTACATTATTCAATACAGGATATCACGTCGGCCAGTGGTAGGTGATACACCCTTGTCGCCCTTCAGTTTTGGGTTCATGTATCGCGGCCTTGCCGGACGCGACGGGTGGCAACCCGACCTCCGGGTTGTCATTTTATGGCAATCCAAAAATAATCTCAAACTAGAATTATCCAAAATACTTCTGTCCAAACTCACAGTCCAAAATTTATAAGGAATGTTAACACAATGAAGATCTTTTTTTCCACATAATAACATGTTAACACCTTCATCATGTATTATTTTAAAACATTTCATCATCCTGAATTACCATAAAACCATATTGATTACATCCATGATCCCTTATTTCTTATAGAATACTGGATATACTCATTCTATCCAAAAATGTTGTAAACTCCAACAATTATGGAATATACAAATCATTAATTAGTTTAAAGGTAATCATGAATATCAAATATAATTTATCCAAATCAATCATGTATTATTACAAAATTACTACCTCGTTATCATAACCATATTATGGTTTATCATTCTCTCAACCATATATTTTCCAAATATTTAACCTGCTATTGAGTCACTTTTCTTGGTTCCACAAAATATCAAGTCCTTAATGAAATAGTACTACTGCACAATCCTTATATACTCCATAATTATTATAACCAGTACATTATTGATACAACACTAAAATGACATAATTCCTTAATAACAATATAAGAACTCTAATCATTCCTCCTCATTTGTGGTAGTATCATAACTTGATTATTATCCAATCTCATCATTTGGTGAATACTCTGATGATTTGGACATCGGTTCTCATAGTGTTCTAACTCCTTGCAGATGAATCATTGTTAATTTGAAACCTTTTTCTTACCCTTGCAGTCACATACTTGGTGTCCTTTTTCTCCGTACTTATAAGAAACTTCCATTCCCTTCAGGAAAGTTCCAGGATGTTTCTTCCCATTGTTTTCACATAATGGAAAATTCCTCTTTTCCCTCTTCCCTTTATCCATACTTCTCTCTTACATCTTTTTCTCCTCTTACATCCCTTCAAACACATAGGAATCGGAGAATTCATTACTTATCCTATTAACACATGATACTATTTCTTCATTTGTTGAGAATACATGGGATACTATTTCCCTTCTTAATTTTGGCTTAATACCGTGAAAGATATAGTCCTTCTTACTCTTTGTATCATACGTATTTATAGAGTTCACATTCCTTCTACTGTGCTCCATTTATATACATTGGAATACTCTAGGTCAGTTTATGAATTGAAATGATTAATTAAAATCTTGTAAAATACCTAACACAAATTGAACAGTTTATGGATATAATCCATAAAAATATTTTCTTTGAGGAGTTATATACTCGTAGATCCTTCATAAATATTTGTAAAGAAAATGAGAATTATCCTAAGCATATCCCCCGGTAGTTTCGTAACCAAGACGGCAGCAAGGCCCGTTGTCATGCATCAGCTCTCATTTGGGTCTAGCTCAAAGCGGTGTTTTCCGATTTTACACGTAGGTACATCTATGCCAGACCTACCTCAACCTGTTTGTATCTATACAGGGATGTATTTTCTTGGAAAACTCAAAAAATATTTACATTAGCCAAATTATATAAAGTTCTTCTATACTAATCCTCAATGTCTATCTTAGCGTAATGTGCTCTAATCCATGTTTTTCTAAATCTAGTTTCCAAGGTTATTGCTAAATATCCTCTGATACCAACTGTAAAGCCATGACCCCAGTTACCCAGAGTTGGGGAATTATTTTAATACATTGTCATGATTACAAGGAATAAAGTCCTGAAGGACCGATCGGTTTAGCAGTCTTGGAAAATATATTACATACATGAATGTTACATTACACTTTATATGACAACCCTAGTTTTATTACAAACTTAAACATGATTTATTACATAAACCATTCACATGATACAATATAGATGATCAAGAGGTCTAGTGTCTTGGGGGCTTAGGATCATTACATAACAATGTAAAACATGAAGTATAACATCTTTATTTAAAACTTCCTTTACATGACCACTACATTCCCTCGTACATAGCATTGAATGGGATAACATGAGAATATGCATAAGAAAAGGGGTTAGCTATAAAGCCCAGTAAGGGAATAAAATTGGAATACATGAGGAGTACAATACATGTTAGGAAATAGGCATATCAATAGAGAACAAGAGAAACATGAACATAAAGTCATGATAAAGCATGATAATCATAACATGGAAATGTGGCAACAACACTTAACATGGAATTAGCATGACCCAAGGCTCATTGCACATAGAGCATGTGTAAATCCGCATTGCACATGAAGCATGAGTAAACACTCATTGCACTTGAATTATCATGAGTCAAAACTCATTGAAGATGACATATCATGATACTATACTTTACCCAATGCATTAGAGCGCTATAAGGGCGCACCCTTCTTAAACATTTAATTTCATGCATAAGTGTTCCACATGGATCATAAAACATGGATTCATAAATCATAATCATTTACTCCATGATAAAGGAATGTGGAATTAATACATGAAACTTTACAATCAATAAGTATATGTGCACAAAGGTGAATACCCATGATGGAGAAATGGGCATGGTATTCACTACACAATGACATTGGCTTAGAAAATCTGTGTGATTTCGGTAGCGTAAAGGCATGACATAAGAATTCATAAAAATGGTTAATGAGAGAGAAAGGGGTTCCTCATAATATTTACATGTAATGGACAGTAAGGGGGTCATATAGATACATGTCCCAGAAATTTTAATCGAATTTAGATTTATGATACAAAAGTATTTCTTGAATGTAAATGAGGAGAGAGAAGTTCCTTTCAGAATTTCGGCATAGTAACGGGTGTACATAGGAGGCATTTAAGGAGAGATAAAGGGATATAACATCATTAAAACATAAATATTGAAGTACGAGGGAGGTGTTAAAAGATACCCCAACATTCATAATTGAAATTAAACAGGAAAAACAACTTAATGAAAATTGGACAAAAATGAGAATGGAAGAAAGACCCCTTACTTGGAAGTGTGCTTCCAAAGGCTTGAGAGAGGCTTCTTGGGAGCATGGGGCACCTTGAGAGGATTGTAGATAGATTAGGTCAGAGGTTGGACGAACTCAAAAGGCTTTCAGTGAGGAGTAAGTTGGAGCTTGGGTGGGTTTATATAGGAATGGTTAGGGAATTCATTATTATTTAGGTTTGGGAACACTTATATTAAATTAGTCCAAACCCCAAACCATCCCATGGTGTTTTCCCATTGTTTTTATAAAAGGGAAGAGGAAAACAATATTTTATAACGCCAAAGTCCTAACTTCTTAAAATAATAGGGTTTCTTATGTGGAGGTGTGTCATACTCCCATGGAAAACAATTTAAAAAGACAAGGTGTTTAATAAGTCTTGATGGGTCTGTTAATGCTTTGAAAAGTAAGTAAAACAAACCCAAAATCACATTATATTAATGTTAAAACATATATTAGACGAAAATAATGCTTTTTTTATTTTATTACATCAATATTGGGTAATTATGATGTCATAAAACACATTACATATTTAAACAGTATTTAATTTTTACCCAAAAAATTGATTGTCTCAAGAAATTATGAGAAATTCACCGTTCGATAATTTCGATGTCCTGACTCCAGAAATAACATTTATTTTATCTAAATAATTTTTTAAATTTGTTAATTTTCAGTTTTAAAATAAAAACTAACATTTATAGGAAATTCATGGGTTTTGACAAAAATGGCTTTCAAACCTTAATAAAAATTACTGTTGCATTCATAAAATTACATGATCGTTTATATATAATAAAATTAATTCCATAATAATAATAATAATTTTTTATTAATATATTATTTAATTCAAAAATCGCTTAATTTTTAAAAATATAATTCTTAATTAAATAATAACTAAAAAATACTATTTGCACTTTAAAAACAATTTAAAATGTATCAATAATGACAAGAAAGTATATTTATTAATATATAAAAAAATAATGTACATGCCCCTAATACTTGAGATTTTTTACATAACCCCTTAAAACAGCCGCATGAGACCTAATGGTAAGGTGTTCGATGGTGACAGACTCTTGGGGTGGCTCGGATAACTTCGCTTGAGTGGTAATTTCTATCAACTTCCACTTTTCCCATATACTGTCATGTTCAATCTTGACATGATGAATCCTAGCTTGGGCTTGGTCAAGAGAAAAGCCCAAAGATTCCACCTCTTTTCCGAGGTCTGACAAATGGGCTTTGTATAGATCAATTCGACCGAATGAGGCCATCACTTCCTTTGTCTGAGTAAATTGGATTTGTTAAAGCCCTATATTTATACTAATTATCTGATCACTGTTCAACGGATATGAAATCAATGGTCACAATTCTTAATGTAAAACCAAAGAAGTTGACATTTTATATAAACATTTTACATAAAGAGACATTTTACTAGATCAAAATATATTTCCATTAATGAAACTTTGGGTCGTTACAATATTCCCCCCTTAGGAAATTTCACCCTCTAAATTTCCTTTTTCCCACACTAAAACAGATGTGGGTAACTCAGCATCATCATTTCCTCCATTTCCCAAGTCACTTCTTCAAATTTTTGGTTTCTCCACAACACCTTGTTGAGGTGCATTGTCTTATTTCATAGAAATTTTTCTCTATGATCTATTATCATCACTGGTTTCTCCTCATAAGAAAGATCATCCTCCAACTGTACCACCTCAGAAGAGAGTACATGTGAAGGGTCCGATATGTACTTCCCTAAGAGGGATACATGTAAGACATCATGTACTTTGTCCATGGTAGGTGGAAGTTCCACTTGATAGGCCACAACCCCAACACGATCAATAATATCGAAGGGGACGATGTAACTTGGACTTAACTTCCCTTTCTTTCTAAAACTCACGACCTTATTCCACAGAGATATGTGTAGAAAAACCATGTCTAAAACATTAAACTCAAGGTCTTATTGACGATTATCTACATAACTCTTCTGTCGACTCTGGGCTACCTTGATATGATTTTGAATGGTTTTCAACTTCTCCACCATTTCCTCAACCATTTTCGGTCCAAGCTGCTTACATTCACTGACCTCATCCCAACACGCCGGTGTTCTGCACCTTTTCCTGTAAATGGGTTCATATGGTGCCATTTGGATTCTTGAGTGGAAACTGTTATTATAAGAAAACTCAACTAGAGGAATATGTTGATCCCATCTTACTTTAAAGTCCATTGAGCATGCTCTCAACAGGTCCTCAAGTGTTTGGATAGTCTGCTTAGATTTTCCATCAGTTTGAGGATGATAGGTCGTACTGAAGTTCAGTTTAGTATTCAGAGCATGTTGGAGACTCGTCCAAAAATTAGAGGTGAATCTTGGATCTCAGTCAGACACAATAGATAGTGGCACTCCATGTAGTCTTACCACATCCCTGATATATATCAGTGCCAGTTTATCCAATGAGAAATCCCCCCGAATACGAATGAAGTGTGCAGTCTTTGTACGATGATCTGCCACAACCCAGATTGCATTATTGCCTTTGGATGTTCGTGGAAGTATTGTGACAATGTCCATGGTGATGTTCTCCCATTTCCATTCTGGTATGGTCAATGGTTGCATAATCCCATTAGACTTCTGCCTCTCTTCCATCACTTGCTAGAACACCAGGCACTTTGATGTATATTCAGCGATCTCCTTTTTCATATTATCCCACCGAAAGTTTTCTCAGAGATCTCGAAACATCTTTGTGCTCCCTGGGTGAATAGATAAAGTTGAACTATGTGAATTATCCAAAAGTTCCGTCTTTAGCTCCGGATATAACGGAACACATATCCTTTTCACAAATAGCACCACTCCTTCTTCATTAACATTAAACTATGAGGATTTCCCTTTTTTGATAGCTTCCACTTTTCCTTAAATTCCCACATCATCCGTTTGAGTATCCTTTAACCTTTCAAAAAGATATGGTTGAGTAATCATTTGTGAATGGATTGATGATTTCCCTTCTTTATGATTCTCATGTCCATCTTCATCAAGTCTAAGAAGATTGGATCCTTCTCAATTCGCACCATTGATAGAATCACTGGGTCCTTTCTACTTAGGGAATCTGCCACCTTGTTTGCTTTCTGAGGGTGGTAATGTATTGAACAGTCATAATCCATGATGAGCTCTATACATCTTCTCTAACGCATATTAATCTCTTTCTATGTGAATATATATTTAAGACTCTTATGGTAAGTATATATCTCACATTTCTCCCCATAGAGATAATGTCGACATATTTTCAAGGCAAAGATCATTGCCGCCAACTCCAGATCATGCGTTGGATAGTTTCTCTCATGGATTTTCATCTTCCTTGAGGCATAGGATATCACTTTATCATTCTGAATCAGCACGCAACCTAAGCCCTTCTTCGAAGCATCACTGAATACCAAAACAATTTCCCCAATTGTGGGTAAAGTGAGCATGGGAGCCATGATAAGCCTCCTTTTCAACTCCATGAAGCTTTCTTCTAATTTATCACTCCAACCAAACTTTACTCCCTTCCTAGTTAGCCTGGTCAGGGGGTTCTACAATTGTAAGAAATTTCTCAAAAATCATCGATAATATCTAGCTAACCCCAAGAAGCTATGGATTTCTGTTACCAATGTTGGCCTCGGTCATAAATCAATTGATTCTGTTTGGGAGGAATCCACATATATTCCATTACTTATTATGATATGGCCCAAGAATGAGACCTCATTCAACCAGAACTCACACTTGTTTTAGTTTTCATAGAGCTTCTCCTTGCGTAAAGTCTCTAGTACAGTCCTTAAATTCTCCCCATGATCCTCCATGGTTTTGGAGTATATTAGAAGGTCATCTATAAAGACTTCCACAAATTTGTCTAGGTAATATCTAAACACTCTATTCATCATGTCCATGTAGATTTTTGGAGAATTTGTGAGTTCGAAAGGCATTACTACGAATTCATAGTGCCTGTATCTTGTCTAAAAATCAGTCTTGGGGACATATTTCTTCATCACCCTTAATTGATAATATCCTGACCGCAAATCTACCTTGGAGAAGTATTCTGCTCCACACAGCTGATCAAACAAGTCATCAATCTGTGGCAGAGGATACTTGTTCTTTTTCATGATTTTTTTAAGTTCACGATAATCAATGAAAAGCCAGATTTACCCATCCTTTTTTCTTGACGAAGAGGACTGGTGCACCCCATGGTGAAGCACATGGGCGTATAAACTTTTTATCCAGATTTTCATGTAGGTGTTTCTTCATCTCTTTAATCTCCAAGAAAGCTATTCTATATGATTCTTAGATACTGGTAGCACCCCTGGTATAAGTTCAATTTATAATTAAACATCTCTTCTTGGAGGAAGACTAGGTAGTTCCTCAGGAAACACTTCAGCGAATTCCCTCATAATAAGAATTTTTTCAAGGATGGTTTCTTCCTTGACTCAATCATTTGAGACAGATACGCATGCTCATAGGGTAGTAATATCCATGCTTGAGATGATGGAGCTAAAGGAGATTCATCTTCCTCCTTACACTTTTATAGAATCGGGGGTCGATTCTCCATATGGAGTGTGATTTCCCTCTCCCGACAATTTATGTTGGATCTATATTAGGAAAGCCAATCCATGCCAAGAATTGCATCAAATTCCACAAGATGGAGTATGACAAGGATCTCCGGGAAATTAAATCCATAGATTATAACATGGGAGGAATTCTATTCAGGGGATGCAATGGTTGACACATTTTTTATACTCACCAACATCTTCACTTCCATGATTTGTGGTGGTGCTGGGATTATTCTGCTAAACTTTTGAGATATAAAAAATGCATAGAACCTGAATCAAAAAGTACATTCGCTATTCTTTAATGAATAACTAGCCTACCTGTCGCCACTTCATTGTAGGGGTTCTCTTTGACATAAGTGATGGAAAAATCTCTTCTTTTCTGCCTTAGAGGTTGTTGGTTGCCTCCAAAAACCATTGGTTTAGGGCACTGATTTGAAAAGTGCCCCGATTATTTTCAGTTGTAGTAATGAACAACACGTTGAGGTTCAAACGGAGCGTTCCTCTCCCCTGTTGCACCCGCGGGTCTTCTTGCCGATAGTTAACAGCTGGGTGCCCTTCTCTTCCACACCTAAAGCATTTCCTCGTCCACTTGAGGCATTTTTCAAGGAGCTTTTTTTCGTACTTTTGGAAAGTGGGGTGCTGGATCTTCTTAGAACCATTGGATTTATCCATAGGACCATCAACATTGAAGTCCACCTTATGCTTCTTGTCCCCATGATACCCCTATGATTCCCCGATATCAATTTTGACCTTGAGGGCACATTGCACAATTTCCTCATAGCTGTTGAAGTCACGGATCGCTAATGCATTCCACAGGCTAGGCTTCAGCCCACCAAAGAAGCGGGCAACCTTGCATTCAGGGGTAAAAAAAGCCAAAAGCATATTGTGCAAGCCTTGTGAAGTTTTCCTCGTACACTCAAACATATTCTCTATCTTTTTACTTGAGGGAAAGGAAGTCCCTTTCCATCTTAAGCCGTAGGGTGCGCGGAAAATATTTATCGAAAAACATCTTCTGGAAATCCTTCCATTCCAATGCCTTGATCTCCTCCTAAGGCTTCGTATTTTTTATCAACGTGCACTATGGATCAGCTTCACCCTTCATACGATAACCCGCCAGGAGAACCTTCTATTGTTCAGAAAATTGTAGGATGAATAATATCTTTTCAATGTAGTTTACCCAGTCTTCAGTGATCGTGGGATCGGATGATCCACTAAAAGTAGGAGGCCTCTGTGTTATGAATCTCTAGATAGCTACTTGTTCATTATTAGGGGGAGGGGGGTTGAACGTTCATCTTGACCGGTGTTTTTATTCAAATCTTGAGTTATCTGAGAGAGCATAATGACAATTTTTGTGATTCCCACTCTCATTTGACTGGGAATCTCATTAGTATAGTCATCACACTGACCTTCAAATCAGTTGTTAGCCCGAGTCCTCCTATTACCGGCCATTGTCTAGAATAATAGAAAATTTAGGGGGTAACACATAAAGGGTAATCCAAAGACAAAATTTGATGACTTATAAATAAACGTTTATTTCCTTAACTCATGATTCTATAGGCTTCAACCTAGGCTTTTCATGATCTACTTTCTAACATATATCCTTAGGGGAATTTTTTTAATTCCCTTAATAAGGGTTCATACTAAGCTTGTGAATTTATCAAAACATATCCCCTGGGAGTGTCGTAACCAAGAGTGCCGCAAGCCCCGTTGTCGTGCACCAGTTCCCATTCGAGTCTATCTCAAAGCAGTGTTTTAAGGTTTTACCCCTAGGATACATCTTTGCCTGAGCCACCTCTACCTGCTCGTATCCAGACATGGATGTATTTTCTTGATAAACCACTTACATATTCCTTAACAAAACTTGGGGATGTTTTTATTATACATAGTCTTGTCTCTAAGGATTTACTAGGGTTTTCTAATCCTAATCCCAAAAATTACTAAACATATCCTCTGATACCAACTATGACAACCCTTCTTTTATTACAACCTTAACATGATTTATTACATAAACCCTTTGCTTGATACAACATGGACGATCGAGAGTTGTATTGTCTTTGGGACTTAGGATCATTACATAACAACTTAAAACATGAAGTACAACATCTTTATTGAAAATATCCTTTACATGACCACTACATTCCCTCATACTTAGCATTGAATGGGATAACATGAGGACATTCATAAGAAAAGGGGTGAGCTATAAATCCCAGTAAGGGAATAAAAATGGAATAAATGAGGAGTAAAAAACATATCTTAGACAATAGTCATATCAATAAAGCACATTAGAAACATTAACACAAAGGCATGATAAAGCATGATAATCATAACATGGAAATGTGGCAACAACACCTAACATGTAATTAGCTTGAGCCAAGGCTCATTGCACATAGAGAAAGAGTAAATCCTCATTCCACATGAATAACAATTAAACCCTCGTTTCACCTGAATTATCATGATTCAACACTCATTTCACATGACATATCATGATACTATACTTTACCCAATGCATTGGATCTCTATAAGGGTGCACCCTTCTTAAACATTTCATCTCATTCATAAGTGTGCCACATGGATCATAAAACATAATAATTTATTCCACGATAAAGGAATGTGTAACTCATACATGAAAATTTATAATTAATTAGTAAATGTGCCCAAAATTTAATACCCTTGATGGAGAAATGGGCATGGTATTCACTACACAATGACATTCGCTAAGAAAATTGGTGCGATTTCGGCAGCGTAACGGCGTGACATAAGAATTCATAAAAATGGTTGATGAGATAGAAAGGGGTTAATCATCATATTTACATGAAATTGACAGTATTTAGGTCATATAGATACATGTTCCAATAATTGAAATGGAATTTATATTCATGATTCAAAAGTATTGCTTGAATGTAAATGAGGAGAGATAAGTTCCTTTCAGAATTTCGGCATAGTAACAGGTGTACATGGGAGGCTTTTAATGAGAGATAAAGGGGTATCTCATCATTAAAACATCAATAGAGTAGTTTGAGAGAGGTTAGAAACCATACCCCAACATTCATAATTGAAATTAAATGGAAAAAACAAACTTAAAGAAAATTGGACAAAAATGAGAAAGAACGAAAAAACCATTACTTGGAAGTGTGCTTCCAAAGGCTTGAGAGAGGCTTGAGAGAAGATTATTGAGAACTTGGGGCACATTTAAGGATTCTAGAGATAGTAGGGAAGAGGTTGGACGAACTCCAAAGGCTTTGAGTGAGGAGGAAGTGGGATCTTGGGTGGGTTTCTATAGTAAAGGTGATGGAATTCTTTATTATTTAGGTTTGGGACCCCTTAAATTAAATTAGTCCAAACCAAAATCCATCCCTTGGTTTTTGCCCAAGGTTTTTAGGAAAGTGAATAGGAAAAAGATATTTTATAATTCCAAACTCCAATCTTCTTAAAATAATAGGGTTGCTTATGTGGAGGTGAGTCATATTCCCATGGAAAACAATTTAAAAAGACTTGGTGTTTAATAAGTCTTGAAGGGTCCTTTAATGCTTTGAAAAGTAATTCAAACAAACCCAAAATCAAATTATTTTAATTTTAAAACATATATTGTCCGAACATAAAGATTATGGTATTTTATTACAACACTATTGGTTATTTATGATGTCATAAAACACATTATATATTTAAACAGTATTTAATTTTTACCCAAAAAATTGACTGTCTCAGAAAATTATGAAAAATTCACTGTTGGATAATTTCAACATACTGATTCAAGAAATAAAATTTATTTTATGTAAATAATTCCCTAAATATGTTAATTTTCAATTTTAAAATAAAAACCGACATTTATCGAAAATTCGCAGGTTTTGACAAAAATGGCTTTCAAACCATAATAAATATTACAATCGCATTCATAAAATTATATGATCATTTATATATAATAAAATTAATTTAATAATAATAATAATATTTTATTAAAATATTATTTAATTAAAAAATCAGTTAATTTAATATAATAGAATTCTTAATTAACTAATAACTAAAAAACACTATTTTTACATTAAAAACTATTTACAATATATCAATAATGACAAGAAAGTATATTCATTATTATATACAGAATAATAATGTACATGAACATAGTAATAGAGATTTTTTACATAATCCCTTAAAATAGCCGCATAAGACCTAAGGGTAAGGTGTGCGATGGTGACAAAATCTTGGGGTGGCTAAGATAACATCGCTCGAGTGGTAATTTCTATCAACTTCCACTTTTCTCGTAGACGGTCATGTTAGAGCTTGACATGATGAAGCTCAGTTTGGGATTGGTCAAGAGCGAAGCCCAAAGATGGCGCCACTTTTTTGAGCTTTGAAAAAGGGGCTTCATATGGAGCAATTCTACTAGATGAGGCCATCACTTCCTTTATCTGAGTAAATTTGATTTGTTAAATCCCTACATTTATACCAATCATCTAATCACTGTTCAACAACTATAAAAGCAACAGTCACAATTTGTAACATAAAACCAAAGAAGATGACATTTTATATAAACATTTTACATAAATAGACATTTAACCAGATCAAGAGGGATTTCCATTAATGAAACATTGGGTCGTCACACTTTATAACATACAACATAATATAAATAATCTTTTATGAACGAAATTATTCCCTTAGATTAACCTTGAATATCAATCAAAATCCACTTCTTGGAATCCTGGGGAAAATAAAACATAGAAAGAGGTGAGCTCAAATGCTCGGTACGGGTAAGCAATATAGTGGAAAATAAAATAAATATTAAGCATGGTGAATAATTGAAACCGCATGCTTTTACCAATAATAAACATGAATAATTTTATAGATGAATATGAGATATGTAAATAATGCCATAATAAAACATAATCATGGGTATTCAACTAGTCTAATGACCACATGAACCACCAATATTATTTCAATAATGATGGAATGTATAATTCCAGACATTCTAAAACATTTTGTTAAGGCCTTGACCAAGTCGTCTAAAAATGATTAAGGCCTCGTCCAAAACCATAAATCCAATTGGAAAAGGGACTCTTCCAATTCCATGTATAGTTTTCTCATGAGACCTACTGATGCATTGAGGAGCTTTAGCAGGCTCCACCCATCACTTGTTATGTCCTATACATTCTTCATATGAAAATGTTTAGACATATCATGAACATTTGTATTAAAATTAGCAAATGAAATGTCAATACTTTAACCATAAACCATGAATGGTATAAAAATAGAACATCCACAGTCAAACATATTACAAAACCTTCAATAAAATATGGAAGTTTTGTATCGTAATAAATCAGCTTCAAATAAACTTCAAATACATCAAAAGATGTTGACATAGATGAAATCAAAATCCTTTTTAGAGAAATATCTCTATCTATTTTGAAAATTTTTAAGAGTCACATAATTATAAAGAAAAAATTTATTTTGAAAGTATACTTATAAGCTTGTAAGGTAAGCTTAGACGATTTTATAACGGCAGAAAATAACTGCACCTGCCGTATAAGTTAAAAAAATTCTTACATTAAATTTTTTGAAAAGGGTAAAAAGTACCTTGTTTAGAAAAAGACGAAATGATTCCTTTAAAAACACATAAGGGTATAAATAACTTTAACCCATTGTCTAGTAAATAGTAAAAATGTTTTGAAATAAATTTTTAAGAAATGTGTATGTGGATGATAAAGAGGTACCAGTAGATGATAAGTATAAACAACCTCGGATAATAAAGAGATTGTGAAATTAACCCTTTCCTTGTACTTTTCCTTGGTCGAGGGTAGGTTAACCTCCTATATAATAGTAAAATCAATGTTATTAAATTATTAAAGAATCATATACATATATATGATATCATATATGATCTTTTAATATTTCTTTGTTAATAATATTTTAGTAATATCTTCATTTCGGGTGTTCACTTACTCATTTTCTTTTATATGTTTTGTTACATAACCCATATTTCTTATCCATATGTTGTATCTTATTCATATCCATAATGATGTCAAGTCGTTAAAAATTATTTTTAATCATAAAATAAAATTAGTCTCGAATGGATATGATGGGGAATTAATCTCATCGCGTTCGTGGAGACGGTAGTCTGTACGTACGCATGAACGCTACTTCTGTTTCATTTTTCATTTTAAAAGGACTCAAAACCAAATGATACATAGATATATTATTATTCCATTATAATAAAATATCTTATATATTTTATCTATGTTCATTAAAACCATATTTTATACGTTCCATGTATGGTATGAACGAGTCATATCACATTGAGGGGGCGGTAGTCCGCACTTCCTCAAATGAAATTATCGTATATATGTACAACATGAAATGAATAATGGTATGAAATAAAATGGAATTACAGATCCTTATATATAAAAAATATATCATTAATATCATATTTAATTATAGTGTCCATCATAATGGCCACCATGAGAGGTGGTAGGATATAATTGAACAATCATCATTTCGTGATGCATTTGGTTGCTATCCACAAAAACATTATATTATTCACCCATTAGATGGAGGTGTGTGTATGTGTAGTTCTAAAACATCTCATAAAAATATCCTAGTATAAATAGTATACTGGTGTTGTTACAAATGAAAATAATAAAAAGAGTTTTCGGGTTGGACCAGTAAAATAATAGAAAAAAGGGTAAGAGAAATTGTTACCTTTAATTTGGGTAACTCGCTTTGGTTTGAACCAAAAAGGAATCATGAAGTTCCTTATACCTAGGGTAAGGCTTCTAGGAGGAGGATATGGATATAGGGAGATTAATTTGGAAGTGGTTTTACGTGCCAAAAGTCTTGAGAGGTGTGAGGAATTGGTTAGAAGTGGTGTTCTTTTATAAGGGCGGTAGGGGCTCTTTAGGAAAGATTGAAAATAATTTTATTTTATATAATGATATTCGGTCTATAAAGGTCCAAAACCCATTAAAGATTTAGATAAGATGACTAATGTTCGAAATAAAATCATCCAATAAAAATAGGAAAGGTTTTGGGTATTATTTTAGTCTTTATAATCTTATTTAATTAAATAATTTATTAAAGAGGTAAACACTACATCATTATTATGTAATAAATAATTTAGTTTATTAGATTTATAAAAATTATCAATCAAATAACATGATATAGGAAATATTTTTAGATTTCTAATAAATATCTATAGTAAAAAATATTGAATATATAACTCTCTGTAAAAATTGTGTTGCTAAAATATATATGCTTATGTAATTTTTTTATTTACTTTAACTTAATTAATATAAAGTGTCATTATCACTTACAAGTGGCTCCATGGGGTCCCAAAATCGACCCAAAGATTCCGATGGTCGGACATGTATCAACCAATAGTGTATGGAAACATTTTAGGGTAATTTAGTATTATTATAATATTATTTGGTTACCCTTATTTTTCAGATTTACCCTTTAACCGTGGTAAATAAAATATTTACCGAACTAATTATTCAAAATGTCAAAAAATAAAAGTTACCTATTTTCACAATTTAGACCTCATGATTAAAAATATGGAATCATTTTTTGTAAATTCAAAACACATAAGTGGAAGAAATTAATTTAAAATTTATTCCCGTTGTCGAAACAAAAAGCGTGTTTTTAACAAATAATAACTATCAAAATATTAACACATTCTTACGTCCAGATTAAATGTGAAATTATGTCCAATGACCAACATTTGATTAAATGGTAAAATTATAATCTAATTATAATTTATAATCACTCAAATGCATAATTTATCACAATTAAATATTTCGATTAAAAACAGTTATTTTTAATTAAAATTTAGTAATTTTCACTATTCATCAAAATATGAAAGGTTTCTGAAAAGTACCAAAATTTCACCATTAGATAATTTCGATATTTTGAATCCAAAAATTATGTTTTTTAACAAATTAAAAACATAGAAGTTTCATTTATTAATTTAAAATTAATTCCTGCTTTCAAAACCAAAAGGCGTATTTTTAAGGAATAATAACTATCAAAAGTTTGACACTTGTTCATGCCCAATTTCAAAGTGGAATTACTTAAAATGATATTAAATGGATTAAATGGTAAAAATATAATCTATTAATAATTCCAAACTGTAAATGTGTATAATTTAACTCTATAAATTATTTTGATTAAAAAAGTTGTTTTCAGTTAAAATATAGTATTTTTTATTATTCACACAAATATGAAAGTTATTAGAAAAACACAAAAACATTATTGAAACAAAATTATTGTGTCCTGATTCAAAAGAAGAAGTTTATTTTATAAAATTGAATATATAAATGTTTCAAATTTTGGATTTAAAAAGGATTCTCCATTAAAAGTTGGAAAAATTGCATTTTTTAAAAAAAAATCTTTTATCAGAAAAAATGTATTTGTTCTTACATTATGTCTAAGAAACTAATAATATGGATTATAATGTTATAAGGATTATATAAAGTATAATTTTTTTTAATACTATTCATAACCTCTTTTTAACGGCTAGTTTGGTATGTCATGGTGCGGTAGAACTCAGTGTTGCGTGTAGTGAAAGTTATTGAATTACTCTGAAAAAATAATGTGCTATGAAATCATAGGGTGTTATATATATAACTATTGAATTAATTAGTATTGAACATCTATTTTCGGATATATTTGAAAAGAATTTTAATTTTGAGAGAATCAATTATATCAAAAATGAATTGGGTATGTAAATTATTTATATTTGTTTCAATTGTGTTTTATCTATTTTAGTTATTCAAAATCTTATTTTACTTTCTTTTATTCTATATGTAAATATTTTATTAATGTGACTTTTAATTATAGTTCATAGGGATACTATAACTACTATGATTGTTTCCATATGGTTAGTATACCTACCAAGACCATTTGGTCATGTGGTTAGTATACCTACCATGAAACCTTACTCACATGGTAACTACTTACATTAGTATACCTAATGTGTATATATATATATATATACTTATAGTTTACTATGAAAATGTATTATCAAGATTTAACCTATGTTTATTATTAGTATATCCTAAATTATTTTATTTTAAAATTCTAATTAGAATTTGGATCAACACAAATACTTTTCTTTAAAACTCTCTTTCTTTATTTTGAAATTTCACCAACTACCTAACCCATTTTTTGTGAAATATCACTTTGACATGAACCATACTATTTCAATCCTCTCTTGTGAATCTATAACTTATGAGTTCAAAAAATATGAAAATGTCCAAGATGAAGAGAATTGTTAATTTCTCACATCCTATTAAATCTCCTTTTGAAAAAAATTCAATGTAAACAAAATATAGATCTAGGGTTTTAGATAAGGTGAGGAATCCACATCTAGATGGTCATCTGGATTTTGTAGACAAATAAATTGATTATCAATGGATTCGATGGATAAAATCCTTATTCTGGATAGTGATTTATAATTGAGGGGTGGGATGATTAGTTTAAGGATAATAGTATGTTATCTTACAAGAGGCTTGTAAATGATTTTTATTCTTATTTAAAATTTATCCCTAGAGTGAAAAGAGATATATTTATAACTATGATAAATACCTAATCTTTCAAATTTCCTTGAATTGATGATCAAAGAACCTAGTTGTGTCACACAAGGGAGAGTATAAAGATTAATATAGTTCATATCCAATCAATCATGCACAATTATAATTTCAAAGTGTCCAAGAAGATCTAACTGGGAATGGAAACCCTGAATTCCCATATTTTTTTGATATAAATAGGGAATATATTCTATTATTAAAGTTCATACATCACTTGAACTATCCTATAAAAGGTTAATTCATTATCATAAGGTTCCACAATCACTTTTTTTATGAATAATGGGATCAAGATAAATTTGGAAAGGTATTTTATGAGGAATATAAACCAGTTGTGTAATATCTCTTCTAAATACAATTATTTAGCGTATCCGGAGTATATCTCATTTTTATTGAAATATAAGGGTATATTACCTAAGGGGGATGAATTAATAAAATAAACATATGGTTTGTTAATATCATAAAATATTTTTAGGCACATGAAAGTCAATTGTAACTCGTGTAAATGTGAGTGGGTGGAAAACCCTGAGAAAATAATGGGAGAATTGATAAAATGAAAACTCATGTTAGACAAATGGATTTATTAGATCTATGTTAATAACATGATTAGGTTGTTTTATATTATGATAATGAAGTGGTTGTTATATTGTAAGACGTGCAAATGGCTAGAGTATAGTAAGAATAAGAAGGAGAAGAAGAATATGAGATAGTGGATCTTGAAGAGGAAGCCAGATCAACTCATGAGTTTGATAAGGGGCTATCCAATCATATCTTTTAGAATTCCTGACTCTCCTTTACCATTTTCATCACTTTATGAAGATATATAGTCTGAAGAAATTTTATATATTGAGGAATATTTTAGTGGTTACATGCCAGAATTGGAAGATTATGTTTATTATAAAGAAGATAAAGATGGCTCATGTGGATCTATAATAATAGGATTTGCTCACAGAAGTATTGACCTGAATGTATCTGATAATGGGGATAAGTCCCCATGATTTTCTATTTTAAGCATAAATTATCTAATGTTTAGTGATGATGATAATTGGGTAAGTCCACCTGGATGTGGTGGACCTTCCATCCCTTCTTCTTAGAGGGTGCTAGAGGGATCTCTTATTGCTAAAATATATTCTCAATAAAGACTTGAGGTATATCTTTTGAGACCCTTAGTTGACCAAACATTGAAGTATATTTTTTCCATACTATAACCAAGGATTTTGTGGGATATAAAAATAGTATTTCACATGGTTAACATTTTTAAGCTGATGAGAATGATATTAATGAAGAGTATGGTGATGTTGATCAGTCTGAAAGAGCAAGATTATGGGTGGTTTTAGCAGAATTATATGGTAAGAATCACTGTTATTATCTATCTATTTTTATCCCTTTTACTGAATATATTAAAAAGGATGAGTTATATGAGTTTAAAATAGATATGATGGGTCTATTCATTGAAGTGTTTCTTAGTATTGGAAAATATTTTAGATCCATCTTAAGAAACAGATATTATTAAAATAGTGATGTAGGTAATTTTTTATCTTCAACACAAATTTTATCTCAAGATAAAATTAATTGGATATGTTATTGAGGATTTAAAAATATAAATAGTTTTTTTTCATGTAGGATTATCTGATCTGATGGTGCAGTAAGACTAGATGCACCTAAGAATAGTTTTCAAAACTTTTACATTTACTACTCCACCACTATCTCTTCATGTTCATCAATATATTTAAAATGGTGGAATAATATATATCAATTGAGAAGAGTTAATGGTATTGTTTTATGATTCCAAGAAACATAGTTAAATTTTGTTTGATTTTTTTCAGACACATGCTGCTAAAACCATGGCATTGGTCAGAAAAGATGTCAAGAAATCTAAGAGCGATTGAAAAACAATTAAGAAGGCAAATGATATCTACCTAAGATGAATCCAAATAAATTTGTATTTGAAATTTGTGATTATTAATCCTTATTTGGATCATTGTATTAAATATATTACCCAATATTTGAAGTCTAATGTTGATAATCTCACGGTGTTGGAACATATGTTAAAATCATGCATCCAAACTAGAGGATATTTTCATCAGGCTTTGGATCTTGTTTCTTGGGTATTGAATGATTTCAAAAAGGTGATGGAACCCTAACATTACACCTCTAATAGAGATACTTTATCCCCTCAATATATTCTTATGTCCTTAGAACTTACCACTACCACCTATACCCTAAATCCTTTTAGCCTGACTCTTATAAAATCATTGTATGACATCATTACCAGGTCAAAATGTAAAGTCATCAGTGACCCTTTATCTCGACATACATTATATTCCCATAATACTAATTCCAGAGGATCATATCCTTCCTTCATATATCATGGATATTATTAATTATTATTCTACGTAATGCAATTTATAGGGACTACTTGTAATCATTTTGTAATACCTTTTGATATATTAATAGAAAACTCCTTTTTTACTCTCGTTTGTGTTAATATTTTTTTCAATTTTTTTATTTTCACTCCAATTTACTTTATGATAATCCAGAAGGGGGGGTGTAAGTGTATGAAATAAATTTAATTCCTCAATTTTTAATAACCCCTAGAGATAATAATTTTTAAAAAATTATTAATGATTATTTTATATTTTTTCAATTCAAATATTTTTAAATGTCATAATTTTTTGTCATAAAATGGAGATATTGTTGGATTAGATCAGCACCTCCTCTTTTTAAGGGTCTTCACTCGTGTTTATAATTTTAGTAATTAATTTCATGTTTTTTTATTTCAACCATTTTTCTATCCAAACAATAAAAGATGGTTATGTTTGGAACTTATTGTGCATACCTACTATATGAAGACAATCTAGTGAAAATAATGGTCAACGAACCATGTAGTACTAACTTCGTGAATAAACTACCATGTTAAAAAAAATTCTATGTATAATGTAGAACGTGAATTAATGTTTATGTGAATGCATGTATACTGAACCTACCACATGATAAAAATATGTTATCTTGTGAACCAGTGAGGTAACTGTATAAATAAATCCTGTTATTGTGAGAAGGTATGTATAGTTTCACCATGTAATGCACTGGCAACATGGGTTATTTTAATGACCACACGAAGAGTCATATCTACCTCAAAAAAAAATTAAGTGACTGTTAGAAGAAAATTAATAACTATATGAAGTAATGTATCGATCACATGGAGAAGGTTAAATACCACTTGATGAAATTTATTGACTACATGAAGGAATGAAGTTATCATTCCACATTACCATACCAACTAATTGTGTCTAACTGTCATTCTGACCGACCCTTCCATGTAACTATGAGACAATGTTATGATGCCTAAGTGAGTACCAACATACTATATCTAACGTATGTAGTGTTTCCCATGGATAATTTTTGAATAATTAATTAAATATTCAGTACACTTATGGATATAATGGATTCTCCCCAATGGATACTTTTTGATGGAGTTTTTTCAAGAAGAAGAACTAATAATTTTTAAGATAGAGACAATATTTTTACATAAAAAGAATAATAGTGGGATACACATTTTTACCTTTACTACAAAAAAGTATTTTTTTAGAAAAACAAATTGATACCCTTTTTTCCTACACTAATGTGAAAACTCTACTGAATATTTTTGAAGAGTAACTCAAAAATTTCTATACAAACGACGTTTACCAGATTGGGTTACACTATATTTTTAAATTTCTCATCTCTTTTTCTTTATGTTTATGATTAACTTTTGACCTGTTTTTTTTCTTTACTATGTCTATATGTAAACACTATCTCCTATACTGAAATGGAGAGTTCATAAAATTAACATTAAATTATTTTCATCTATAATCCCATGTATAATTGAGGGCGAAGTTGTGTGTGACCTAAACACTTTTTATCCCTTGAATGACTATGGAAGAGAAGTTTTATCCTAAATTGTATTAGTATAGTTTTTTTCAAAATCCGATCTAGTTTTTCTAACAGCTTATTTAATAATAAACTATTTAGTGACAATTGATTTAAAAGTAGAGGGCATTAAGGATTGACATATGAATGAACTCCTTGTCTAAATGTATTAATATTTTATATATTTTATTTACTCTATTTTTAAGATGAACTCATATCTTATTCCCAAAATACATTAAGAAAACATTATTCTCATTGTTAGTTTTAATCTGTGTTTTATATAACGTGTTTTGATCATGTAAATCCGATTCAAAAGTTAAAATATTTTATAAATTATTTTAATGAATTCTTGATTAATATTTTAGAAAAATTTCTAAATATAAAACTATATAATTCATCAATTTTAGTTAACCTTGATTATTTTATAAATTACGTATTTGAGATCTAAATTTTTTAAAAATAAATTTTTATTAGGAACTCAATTCACCCCCCCCCACCACCACTTAGGTTATCCATTGGGACTAATAAATTTGACTCTTAAATCCATGATATATTATATAGATATATTTACTCTATTATAATATAATGAAAAATTATCGATTTTATGATATATAGATCCTAATATAGATAATTGTCATCATTTCCTTGAGAAGATTTTGGTCTACCATTGACAATGTATCCAATTTGGTAAGACGATGTGGATTTCATCGCATTAAATGATTCCTTATTGGAATATAAATCCTAGATGTTAAATATTTAAGTATTATATCTTTTTCTAGTGAACATTGGTGCGGGGACACAACTCGGATATCATTCCTCATTAGATCTTGTATTTTTGCGTCATGACATGAAAGTTAAGAATTCCTTGCCATATTGGGCCATTGCATGGAATTGTTTGGCATGTTTGTATTATTTTTATGTTCCTAGTGTAGAGAATCTTCCATGATAGGTACGTCGACATGTATAGGGTGGATTGTAAGACCATTTCTTAGTTATGGATAAGGTGTTACTTCTTTTTCCACACCATATATGTGGTAATTTTATAGAGATAAAAATGATTGATATCACATGTTATTACTTTCTATGTTGTGTATTTTTGTCTAATATTTTATAGATTGCAGAATACATACTGTGATAAATATGTATGTTATTACATTCTATATTGTTTATTACTTGTGTATTATTTTATATTCTATGGAATAATTATTGTAATATATAGATCCATTCTATGTAATGCCTTGAAAGTGTATTTTTCAATAGCTAGTGAAATATATTTTTCGATATTCAGGTTAACAGGTGGCCCTAGAGGGCTCAGTTGGCCACTTAATGGGGGAGAATGGCTGACATGACTCATTGGTTTTGGTTTTGTGTAGTATGGTTAGTGTCTAAGATTGTAATTTTTTTAGATCTAGGGAGTTGCATATACATTTGGAAGAGGGTATATATATGTCATTATGATCTACCAAGGTGAATTTTTTTTAAGTTTCTATATATTTCCATTGGTCTGGGGCTCTAAGTGAGCATACCATAGGGGGAGATTAAGTATCAATGATTCATGCGTGTGAATTTCCTTTAATGGTAGGTGTGGAATTGTTCCTTAATTGTGGAATGTTTAATGTGCATAACGTTTTATATGGTTACATATCATGATCTAATTCATACGACAACTACTTATGAAACTATTCTGGAATGGCATTGAAGTATGTGTGGTTGTGGATTTTGACATCTTGGTCAGTGTACGATCTCTTGGTATATGGTTGGTAGTGTTTTTTATGTGGATTTACTCTTTCATCATGATATAAAACTCTATATATAAGTTCATGTTTCTTAAGGATTCATTAGTGGTTTCCTACTAGGTTTATACTCACACCATACATGTGAATCATGGTGTGCATACAAACATAATGACCATGGATCTGAAGAAGGGTATGGGACCAGTGAAAGGTTGTTGGGAGCATGGATATAGAATTTGGAATTGGCGCTAATATGAACTATACATAGATATCACTATACATTTTCTATTCATTTCCATTTTATCTATTATACTTGTTGACCTTCTGCATTGGGGGTCCATTTATGTTATTATTGTTTGAAAAAACCAAAAATCTATTATTATGTATTATTATATTATATTCCATTATAATGTTTTGTAAGCTTATATATACACTTTTATATTCTGGTGTATGGCTTTTATTACCAAGTTTATAGTCTCTAAATTTCAGTTTTAAACCCTCACTATTAGTCAAAAATCTCTTACGTGTGGTGAGGAATGCATGAGGTCATGTGTCACTATAGATCATACCCCAGTTATTCAGGTCAAGGTGTTACAAAATGGTATTAATAACTATGTTTTCTTTATTTTCACCGTGTCTATTTTGGGACATGGTAGAAAAGAGATAGTTTCTGCGGCACATAGGTAAGTGAATTTCAATGCGCATAGCTAGATCACATGTAACAGACATATGAGTTAATGAGGATGGGATTATTGTAATTGTTTATAATATTTGGGTGAGGTTATGAATCATGAGTAGGATTATAGGATAAATTTTCTTATATATATATATATATCTATTGTGTTCTAAATATTAATTCTTTAATTAAATTCCATTTTTTCTATCTGTTCAGTGATATATTTGTATTCTCTACTGTTGTGATATATTTTTTATAGAATGTGTTAGTTAAACATGTGCATGTTGTTATGTTTTTTATATATTATTTTGGATAACAAGTTGGTGTGGAGGACTAATTTTCCTCCTTGTATAGAACTAGTAGGGTTATACCTTGTCAGAGGTTGTCTCCTAGGGTAAATCTACCTATAGAAATCCCTTGTTTTTGTCATATGACTTCTTAAGTTATTCTCTTAAGAAATTTTTTATTTTAATACTCAACGTTTTTTTAGAATTTGAGAATGAATTTCACCATGGAGATGGAATAATTCTCATGTTATGTAGGATGCACCAGGTCGACCATATATTATGTAGGAGGATACAAATTAGAAATATTCCTCACTCATTTTAATGGTTCAGGTGGTAAACTCACACCAAATAAGAGTCTTAAGGACAGTTCATACTCAGGTATATGTGGTATATATGAGAATTGGTGAATATTACTGAGATATCAAACTCTTATATCCATACCATTCCAGTGAACTAATGGTCCTTAGGATTCTGAGGACTTGAGTAAAATTATTGAGGGAATATTTTACTTCATGGAGACTCTTAGGGATATAAGGGTGAAGATGGATGCATTTATAATTTATGGGACTGCTATGAGATTGTAACGTCCCGCACCTGGATCGCACCTTATGGTACCCTGAGCCTGGTTGGCCACATGGATTCAAGATCATCTCCCCAAATGCAGTAGGCTGCGGACTAGAAACGAGGGCCTAAGTGAGTTATTGGGGAGACTATAACCCCATTACTATAGTGTTACAGAGGAATCCAAACATATAACAAATAGAGGAAGTGAAATAAATAACAAATAACTGAATGTATGACTAGGCAGGAATACATAACAATTACAAGCGGTGTCTCATATACAAAAATGACATATGTGTTACAAGTCTCTAGAAAGCAGCCATAAAAATACATGGAAATACATATATCCCAAAAAGAACGAAAGACCCAAAAGTTATCGGAGCATTACAAGCCTCACCTTGGTCTTATGCTTTCCAGCTCCAAAGCCACAGTCAACAAACGGTACTAGAGAATTTCCTCTATCATTACATTCAACCATATAATCTATTTGGGTCCCTAAGGTGGCCCAAACATGGTGTGAGATAAACATCCCAGTAGGTAAACACCCATGTCTATAGAATTATAATAGTAATTATAATAAATGATAGAAAGTGTAAACAATAAGTAAAGTTTGTATGCCCATGGATTATGTCTAAAGTAGTAATTAATCAAAACATCCCTCAAGGATACCTACAAAAGAGAGTCTTCCAAAAAAAGGAAGTTAAAACCTGGTAAACAAGTCACACGACCACTCCATACACTCATCTGTATCATGCAACCCATAGCCACACTGTATAGTGCAGTCAATTAAACCACAAACACACCATATAGTGAATTCTATTCTGTAAGGGATGAATCCAACGTTTCATGAACCATGGAATCCATATAATATATATCTAGACCATGGAGGTCTAGATACATGAATCTTGTCCACGGAATCCCATCGAGTCACATGGGAATCCCTAGGGGAAAATTGGTTATTAATTGGTTTTGGTCCTTGGAACATTTCAATAGAATGTTCTACACAAGCCCAAGATGTCCGGATCCATGGGTTAGCAAGGTCCAATGCTTCCCATGGAATCAAGAACCATGGGGTAGACTAAGCCAATGTCATCCACTATTGCATTCCAAAACCATTCATTCAATTGATACAATTTAAACAATTTAAAAACCCCAATACCATGTGAGTATACCAACTCACATAAATAATCATAATCCAAGAGTATGCCCACTCATGCCTTACATTTACAATTCACTATTTATAAGGGCCTACCCTCTCATATTATCCATTTGACATGTCATTAAACATTATAAATAGGTATACCAAACCATATCAACACATTTAATTTAATCCAGTATATCACAATAGGTAAGGCATAACATGATATTCATTAAACAATAAAGAAGAACATCTCCTAAGAAAGATACTTAGGCTACCAAGGCATATAAGGGATTCCTATAATTATTAAATCACAAGTACACACCCTTTGGGTGGTTTGAACCAGCATAAATAGGTTAAATCCAAAAGGCACACCCCATGGGTGACCATGAAATGAAAAACGGGTGCCATCACATCTAAATAGAACCTACACGCATCAATAATAAGTTTGACTACTGATACAGCAAGAAAGGTGCTAAAAACGAGGCCTCTATGGAAATTATGACGGGTATCATATCAGTTGAACACCTAAAAAACACCAAGAAAAGAATAAAAAAGTATAAAACACCTACCTCACCTCGGTAGTAGATAACTCATCTAGTATCAAGTCTTGATTCAACCCATAATGGATGAAATATAAAGAACAGATGAAGATTGGGATATTAGGGAATTTGAACTTAAATCAAAATGGTTTACCCGTTGTTCTGAATAATCAAGAACGACAAAAAAGTAATCGAGGACATACCTTTGGGGATCCAATGAGACAATTGACGATCAAAATAAAGGTCATCTAGAGAAAATCACTCAAATCCTATGCTATGTACAAAATGGGTGATCCATGGTGTCTGTTCTGTATAGAAGGAAAAAAATATAAAATGGTTTAAAAAGGAATTTATGTTTTTAATAAAAAAAATTAAAAAAAAACCAAAGTAGCATGGTTGTATGGTTTACCTTCACGATTTAATAAACCATATAGAAACTATGCACAACTAAATTCTTTAGATTGTCACTTCACATGGTTACCCCACATAGTTTACAAACTGTATGAAAACTGTGCAAAAATGTTCTGCCAAAAACATGTATTTTTCTGACCTCTCAAACGGTTTGTACTAACCATGCACAGTTCTTACGCCGTGTCATTTTCATCAAAAAACATTGTTTTGGCCTCTTAACAAGATCCAAACACCTCCAGAACACCCATGATCATGTTAAGAACTCACATAGGCCATAACAATGTATTTAAACTAAAATTAAAAAGGATCCCTACCTCATATGAAAACTAATATTCTTACAAGCTTCCCCTAATAGAAATTCATCCCTGAATTTCTCTCTGAAGGGTGGCCATGATTTATCTAGGAATAATAACATCCACTGAGCACGTACATCAGCCTAGCTCTCCCAAGTCATGTCTTATAAATGTCTATGTTTCTATTGAACCCATACTAGATGAACTGATCAACCTTTATGAACTTTTGTGATCCTATCAACTATACGAATTAGATGATCCTCGAAGGACACATCATCCAGCAACTCTACATCCTCAGGATGAAATAATTGAGACAATTCTGAGTGATAGCGGCACAACTGAGATACATGGAAGACGTTGTGCATGGCTTAGTACCTATGAGGTAACTGGAACCGATAGGAAACTGACCTGACTCTCCCCAGAATCTCAAACAGCCCAATATATCTCATTGAATGTTTACCCTATTTCATGATCCGCCTATTTACCAACCTTGGTAATAAAATGTAAGAAAACATGATCCCCAACCTCAAAATGCAGAGGTCACCTGCAGTGATTGAATTATAATTTTTAATGAGACCATGCAATAACCATACACTTTTGAATTAATTGGACCTTCTCAGAATTCTCCGGCATGAGAGGCAGTCATAGAAAATCTTCCTCTTTTTCCTCTAACCAGCATAGGGGAGAACGACATGGCCTGTTGTATAATTCCTCGTAAGGTGACATCTGTATCATCTCCAAATAAATATTATTGTAGGAAAACTCAACTAGGGTAATGTACCTCTCTCAGGAACCCCAAAAATCTAGTATGCACGCTCGAAGCATGTCCTCCAGAACATGTATCATAAACTCTTACTGGCCATTAGTCTGAGGATGGTATGTTGTGCTCAGAAACAACTGTGTACCGAGACCCCTCTGAAAACTCTACTAGAAAAGAGACATAAAATGGGCATCCATATCAGAAACAATAGTGTGAGGGGACCTATGAATCCATACCACATATCTGACGTACAACATTCCCATATCATCCATATTGATGGTCTCCTTGATCTGCATAAAATTTGTAACCTTCATAAGCCAGTCAGTGACAACACACATCGCATCATTTCCTGGAGGAGACCTCAGAAAACCCATCACAAAATCCATATCAACATCATCCCATTTCCACTCTAGGATAGTCAATGACTGTAAAATCCCATCTAATCGCTGATGTTCTGCCTTTGCCTAATGATAGGTGGAACACTTAGAAAAAAAACATCCACTGCTCTGTTCATTATCATCCACCAGTACTAACATTGCAAGTCATGGTACATATTGGTGACCCCATGATGCACTACACAAGACAAATCATGCAACTCTTAGATAAAATCCGAACGTATATCCATTGGAATGCATAAATGTCCATAGATATGCACAATCTCATCATCTCCTACCGCCCAACTAGGAGGAGGGTTCTTACCTTCCAGACCATCTTATTGAACTAGACCTTCTGAATCTGAGAGATATCACATCCTAACTCTGTCATGTATGGTAGAGGTAAAATCTATGTATAACAGAAATGTATACCCCTATATTTTGTACACCTCTAGATGCATCTCACAAAACAACACCATAAGCTGCCACTCACAATTTTCATATTTAACTACCTATATATGAGTCCTCATACTCAGTGCATCACCCATTGCATTACCCATACCAGGAGTTTAAAAAATCTTGATGTCAAAGGAAAATAGGTACTCCACCAACCCTCACAACCTCAAATATATATCGGTGTAAATATATACTTGAGTATTCTATGGTCTATGTACACTAAAAAATGCCCTCCCACCAAATAGTGCCTCCAACAGCACAAAGCATGAACTGTAGCTAACTCGAAATTGTGCACTAGGTAATTCTTATCATGAGGCCTCATCTGCCAACCCACACACTATGACTCGAGCATTGCCCCAAGCCCTATACCTAAAGCATCATAGTAGACCATATAGTTGTTTCCCTACTCTGGCAGTATTAGGGCTAGTGTTGATGTCAGCATCCCTTTCAGCCCCTGAAATCCTATCTCACAAGATTATTACCTCACAAACATCACACCCTTCTTATTAATACCCATCAACGGTGATTATAATAATAATAAGTCCTATGTACCACTCATGCAGTAGCCAGCAAGCCCCAAGATACTCTGTATGACAAAAACATACTTGGATTGTTACTAGGAAACTACAGTTCTCACCTTATCTAGGTCCACTAACACTCATGTCATTGAGTTGTTGTGAACCAAGTAGTGAATCTGATCCATCAAAAAGTTTGTCTTTGTGATCATCGTATATGACTGATTCTCTCTCAACATATTCAAAATGATCTCAAGATGGTTTGCGTGGTCGTGTCGATTGTGAAAATACACTAATATATCATCCACAAAAACCACCACAAAAGAATTCAAGTAAGGATTGAACCCAAGTTTCATCAAATCCATGAAAACCACTGATGCATTAATGAGACCGAATTCCATAACCAGATACTCATATAATTTGTACATGCTACGACAGTCTATATGAGGTTTGTCTGCTAGTCGAACCTGCACTTGGTGGTATCCTGACCTCGAGTCAATCTTCGATAACACTCGATCTCCTCAAAGATGATCAAACAGGTTGTCGATATGTAGAAAAGGATATAAGTTTTTATCCATCCTTCAGATTTTTTAAGATAACCCATGCATATCCTTAGTATTACATCCTTATTTTTCTCAAAAAGAACCAAAAAACCCCATAGAGAAGTAATGGGTCTGATAAAACAATTTTCCTCCAAATCCTCTAGATTCCTCTTGAACTCTTATAACATCGTCTTAGTCATATTCTAATGATAAATAGATACCAGAGTACCTATTGGAACTATCTCAATGGAGAACTCAACCTCTCTCTCAGGATGTAAACATGAAAAGCTGTTAGGAGATACAACCTTGAAGCTCTCAACCACTTGAGGAAAGTATGCCTGTCCCACTCCCTAATCATCCAGAAACAAACTAGAACTTTGGGTTGTCATCCCGCCCAGCGCACAGTGCTCAGGTCCAGCTCTACTCTCTCAGAAAACCCAATCACAATTGTGAATGAACAGTGCACCTTCTGTGATGTGAACGTCACCCTATGAAGATATCAGTCAACAAACTCTGAATAAGAAATGAGCCAGTCCATTCTAAGAATGATGTCAAACACTATCAACTCAAGGAAATAAATATCCCAGATGAAGTGACACCGTCTAACCTCAAGGGAACACTCCATAATCTAGTACACATCACCCGTTCTAACTTCTTGTCGTGTTTCTAGCGTCAAAACAACCTCAAAAAAAACACAAGTCCAAGGATTTTTACCACTCGTGCAAAGATAAAACTATGAGAGACACCTATATTGAAAATTGAATATATGATATTATAATTTACTAAGATAGTACCTCAGACCATAAATGTTCTGTGATACTGCTCAGGTTGGTTCCGTTGCACTACATAATTCTGGTCTGCACCGCAACCCTATCACCCTACCTGGCTACCCTGAGCTGAACTTCCCTGTTGTCTCTGAGAACATAGATTCTAGCTACCACGACCCTGACAACCATATCCATGTCTTAAAAAAATTACACACCTCTAGTTCCTAGCATTACACGAAGCTGAAAAACCTATTCCAGAACCCGATGTTAGAGCTGACCCCCTACTACTCGCAGCTGGAATAAAGGTCCTACAAAACTGCTGCATGTGTCCCATCCTACCGCAAGATAGTAACACGATTGGGTCATGTTTACAATTATTTTTAACATGGTATCAAATACCAAATTGATGTTAATACACCAATATGCCTTCTCTCACAGCCTAACAAGCACTCACGTCATAGGAATCCATAAAATGGTGCATCCTTTCTAAAGAAGTAGATTCACTAGGGTGAGAAACAGAACTCACCTATTCTATACCCCACTCTTCCCTCAGGTTAAAATTTTTAATCAGTGGGTTATTCACAATATCAGTGATATAAGGTAACCAAAACACATTGTCCTATGATCTGATAGCACTTCTGAGACATTCCTTGAAGCACCTCTCCATCAACATCACATTAGTAAGATACATTGGTGTAAAACATTGCAGCTCTATAAAGTGTGCTAATTATTCCATATCTTTCATCATTCCCTACTCTAGATGCTTGAACTCACTGTACCACTCATCTCATAGAGTCACGGGGTAAAATTAGCCGTATAAGTAGGTTTGCAACTAGTCCCAACCCATATTCTGCAGCCCATCAGCCTGGTTCAAAACGTCAAACCAGCGCTTTGCTGCTCCATGGATCATATATGTTTCCAGCATGACACTCAGATCTGAAGGTGACTCCAGATGCTCAAAAATTTCAAACGTGGTCTCCAGCCATATCTCTATAGCCAATGGTCCTCCATCCCTAGAAATCATAGAAGGATACTACTACTTGAACCCCTGCATCAGCTCATCCATAGTAAATTATGGTTGTGCTGCTCTTTGAATCTTCTGAATATAGAAAAGTATGCCTTTCAAAACATTGCCTCATCAACTATGTCCAAAATAGCCTTATGATCCATAGATATCACTATAGGAGGATAAAGAGGTAGCTCATAGCCCACTATATCTAAAGTATGGTCATCGCCTCCATCGTAACATACCATTGTAGGTCCCTTTGGTTGCATGTATCTACAATTCCAAATGAACTGCCCAAGAAATAAAAACATCAAAACACCAAGAAAAAGTCATAAGACAGGTCAAAACCCTCCTAGAAACCAAGTCAAACCCACATACTACTCCTAAATCTATGAATGTATAAAGAACATACATCGCATCACTAGAAAATATACCTCTTTCCCACGAAAAGGCCAGGTCTAGGTCAAGTATCTATTTTCCTTTCAAGTTTCCACATCCATTTCACATTCAGTTACTCAGTTAACTCCACCAAGGGATTAGCAATTTCTGAATCCCTAAGGGGCCATAACACCTCATGAACCCAAAACATGGCTGAAATTCAAAACTTACATGTAAATAGTTCATTCAACATTTCCATTTCACTATTTTTTCATTTCCCAATTTATGAGGACACATACTTCTTTTGGATTGAAAGTTGATGCCACACCTTTATATACTACACCCAACTAACACAATAGTATGCACAACTATCACCTCAACTATCACAACAGAATGCAATATATAATTCATCCAAGATGGCATGCCCTAATGCATGTCATGTGATTCTAACAAGTTTCTATATAATGCATGAGATGGAAAACTCTCATATCATCGAGTTGGAACTAAAATAGAACCCACAATTTCATCAATAGTAATTGTGGAAATAAATTGTGTCACCCAACTATAAAATTGAATCAACTCTAATAGTCAAAATCCATAAAATCAGAAATCAAGTCAGGGAAATTTGGATTTTCCCTATGTGAGGGGTAGTTTCTCTCCGGAATAGTTTATTATAAACATATGTTTCGTTCTTATACATATCTAATGTCGGAAAATAGTAATTCATACTAGAAAATATGAAACCCCCTTTGATACAACATTGTAACATCCCAGGCCCGAATGCCACCCTATGGTGCCCCGAGCCCAATTGCCCACATGGCCTCAAGTGAATCTCTCGAAATTCCAGTGGCTGCCAACTATCAATAGTTTCCAAGGTGAGTTAGTGGATAGACTATTCCCTGCTTACTAGAGTATCATAATAAAATTCAAAAATATAACAAAAATAAAAAGAGAAATAAATATCATAAAACTGATTGTAAGGAAAGATAGGAATACATACCAATAACAAGAAGTGTCTCATATTCCAAAAATATTCAGATGGTACAAGTATCTAGAAAGCATCCAGAACAATACATGGCAATACAAGTATCCTAAAAAGAACAAAAGACCATAAAAGTATCCTAGCATAACAAGCCTCAACTAGGTCCTACGCTTCCCTACTCCAAAGCCACAGTCAACAACCTATATTAGGTCACTTGACCCTATTATCACCTACAGCCATAAGATAAGTTTGTGGCTTCAAATTGGCCAAAAGAGGGTGTGATATAAACATCCTAGTATGCAACCACACAGTTCTATACAATTCTAATAGAAATTCTACAAAATTGTTAGCAATTGTAAACAAGAAGCAAAGTGTGTATGCCCATGGTAGAAGTCTATAGCTGTATGTAAAATAAACATCCCTCAAGGATACATAAAAATGAGATTCGTCACCTAACATGGTATCTATAACCAAGTAAACAAGTAACAAGTCCACATTATACATCTGTCTATGTTAAGAAACCCATAACCACGCTATATAGAGAAGCCTGGTAAACAATACCCATAAAATATAGTGAAGTTTAGACCGAAAGGGCCAGATCTAAGGTTTCATGTACCAATACATCAATATAATATATATCTAGACCATGGAGGGATGGATCCGACGAGCTTGTCCTGGTTATCCCATCGAGTCCCATGGTCATCCCTGGTGGAAACTCGGTTAGGCACTGGTTGGGGTCCTAGTAGTAGGGAAATTGCAAGTCCTGTGTGAACCCAAGTAAGCTGGATACATAGGGTATCATGGCCTAAGGCATCCCACATAGTCGATACCCAAGGTCCAAAGTCAACCCAAGGTGTCCACTACCACATTCGAATCACATTCATTCAATTCATACAATTTAAATAATTTAAACAACACAAAACCATTTGAGTATAACCACTCACATAAACAAGAACAAACCATGAATATACCCACTCAAGAATTCCATTTCTCATTCACTATTTATATAGTCCTACCCTCCCATATTATCCATTTAACATTCCATTATCCATTTTATATAGGTATACCCACCCATATCAACACATTTTATTTATGCAAAGCTATCAAAATAAGCAAGGCATAAAATCATATTAATTAAAAAAGGAGACAGTACATCTCCTAAGAATGGTAATCAAGAAATAAATGCATCTAAGGTCATCCTCTAACTAGGTATGCACAACAACACACGCCCTTGGGTGGTTTAAATAGGCATTAACATGTCTAATTCAAAAGGCACACCCCATGGGTGACCTTTAAATGAGTAACATGTACCAACACACATAAAAAGAACATACATGCATCCTCACAAGATCTGAATAATGATATGGAAAACAACTCACTCAAAAAAGTGGCATCTTCACAATGTTCGAAGGGAGACATATCATCCGAATGCCCGAAAACACCAATAAAATCCAAAAGAAATTATAGACCACCTACCTTGCCTCGTTAGTAGACTTCTCGTCCAGTATCGAGTCTTGATTCATCCTGGTTTGGATGAAATATAAAGTATAGACGAAGAACTAGATATTATGGCATATGAACCTAAATCCAAATAGCACATTTTTCATTCCTAATAATCAAGAATGTCTAAAATGGAATTGTGGACTTACAGTTTCTGATCGGATGAGACAATCAACGATCAAAATGGAGGTCGGACAGAAGAACTTGCTCAAAGGCTATGTAAGGAACCAAAGGGGAGTGACATGGGGGTGTTGTGTATAGGAGTAGATAAAACCAAATGTGTTTAAAAAGAAATTAATGTTTTTAATTAAAAATTAAATAAAACTAACATAGTAGGGTCGCACGGTTTACCATCATGGTTTCCTAAACTACGTAGAAATTGTGTGCACCACACTTCCATAGAGGGGAACATTTCATGGTTACCCTCACTATTTACTAACTGTGTTTAAACTATGTGAATAAATTCTCTTAAAATCCTACACCTTTCAGACCTCTCTAACCAGTTGTACTAACTGTGCGCAGGTCGTGTGCAAACTGTGCACCGGGACATTTTCATCCGATAACATAGTTCCCAACATGGAACAAGTGCCAAACACCTCCAATACACCCAAGATCAAGTTAATCACTAAAGTATGGCTATAAGAATGCATTTAAATAGAACAACAAGCATATGTACCTCATATGAAAACCCAAGTTCTTTCAGAGATGCAATGTAATAATTGAATAGTCAGGAAGGAGTTAGGGTCTTACATAAGAAGCCTTCAATGAGATATTCTTCAATGATTTATTTCTGAACATGCTAAATCTAGATCAATCTCATGATTTTATAGATCTTTTGTAGGTTATGATGTTGATTTATTCTTATTATAATCATTTGATAGGTTTTATAATTTTTTATTCGATTTTATCTTGGAATAATGTATAGAAGATTCTTAAGTATTAGATTAGACATTATCTACATATTATAAGTTAGGTTAGGGTCTTTGAACTAATGAAATATGCTAAGGTGATATTAAAGGCCCAAAATTTTTAGAAGGGGCTCGAGAAGCACATAGTTACAGGTTTTCTATTAACATATATTGCTATGATGACCAGAATACATATTGTTTTGTATGTTCCTCTTCCAATAGTATGAAGAGAAAGGGTATATAAGTGTAGAAAAGTGGTAGATAGGTGAATTAGAGTATTTCTTCATCTACTTATTCGATGATATAAAGATCTATCAAGTGCTACAACTGTGAATTGAGGGGAATTTTTAGTTCATCATGTGTTAATACAACTAAAAAATTTCATTGATATAAAAATGTGGGTAAAATCATGTGATTTTTTTAAATGTCCACATCAATATTTTTAGTGCTCAGGTCAGGGTGAGATCAGGGGTCCTCAACACAATACCCATGAATCAAATACCACAATGACTAAATTCATGCACCATAGAGACAAGGTAATTCTCCTTAAGCGGGTGGGGTGTATGATGTGTATTAGGTTCCAAAAATTTGTGGAGAGGGACCTTCTTTAGTTATATGTGTGGTTTTTATTACCTCTATTCTATCAACTACTTTTTGGACAAGGTATATTTCCATTCATTCATATCTTTTTTCGTAATTAATGTACTAGAATTAACAGATAAGTAATATTATGATATTCTCCCTATTGGAATTCCTTTAGTAAAGAAATTATGTGTAACACCCGAGACTTTTATGTTATATAAATCATCAAAGGAATATTTTTATACACACAATACTTTCTTGGCTTGCTTTACACGAAATAGTGACCTTCCTCGATAGCTTGTGTCGTACGCAATACGAAGTTTCACTAAACAATGATATGCTATTAAAATATAATTAAAACTAGCCATTATGAATAGTAATAACCACTTTTTGAAATTTTATAAATTTTATTTTTCAAAATGGACTTCATTTTTGGATTCGGAATATCGAAATTATCCTAGGGTGAAATTTTGGTATTTTTCTGAAAACATTCAATTTTTGATGAATAGTGAAACCACTAAGTGGTAGTTAAAAAACTAAATTTTTCATAAAACTTAATTTACCGCTTCTGTGAGTGGAATTTTAAAATTCCGAGAGACACGGTTGATTTCAGTAAGTAAAATGTGGTTCAATGAGATGAAAATAATTGTTTGGTGAATAGTAACTTTTTACTTTTTTTACCACGGTTAAAAGTAAATAGGGTAATTAAGGGTAAAGATGATATTATTATTACCCTAACACATGCCCTAATTCTATTGGACAAGTGTAATTCGACCAAAAACAAACTTAGGAATAAAATATGACCATTTAGGCCCACTTGGATTAGATTAGGACATTTATTATTAATTTATTTAAAGAAGGGTTAAAATAGTTAAAATCAAAGCTTAAAAAGTAAATAATTTTTAATATGGGGTTATACATAAGATAAATTCGACTATAAATATTCATTAGAAAGCTAAAACGATTTCCTACATAATGGCATTTTATTTTTAATTTTTAGACCTTAAATAATTTAATTTATTTATGACACAGTGATGATGCAGTAATTATCTTATTAATGAAATATTGACATAATTAATGTTATAAACACCAAAATAAATGTAATTTGAGACTTTTTATGAATTAAACTAATTTTATAGGTTAATATGATATGTTAGTATTGATTTAATTAACTTTTTTCGAACTAATCATTCTATTGTTATTTTCAAAAAAATCAATTACTAAATAGTGTCAAAATTGACATAAAATAGTTTTTAAAACTAATATTATATTAGTAATTTTTATTTTATTCCTAAAAATCTAAGGCTCGGACAAATGACTTAGATAAGGTTATATATATTAATAATAAACAACTTGGGGTTCGATTGGCTTCTTATAGTATGTTTATTAACCTTATAGTATAAGAACACAAGAAGACACGGTAAAAGTAAACTTATTTAACTTAATGTTAAATCTAAATGATAAGGTTAAAATAGGAACCTAAACTTGTCTAAATTCTACTGGATGAGCGTATTGCGACCCATACCCACCTTATCTTCGAAATATATCAATTTTGAGCTATTTAAAACCGAACATGACTTTATAATAAAATAATATTTTTAGTTTTCCCAAAGGTACCCCTCTCCTCCCTTATAAATGGGCACATCCTCCCCCTCTTCCTCACACCACTTTGAGCCTTCGAGCTCGGCCAACCACTGCCAATTCCTCCTCTACACTTCCCTAGAGACATCCTAGAGGTCCTGTTCTTCTTCAAAGACCAATTTTAGTGCCCTAAAAGAAGTTCTCAAAGAAGCACTTCAAAGAAGAGGTAATGTCCGTTACCGATTATTTCATCTTTATTTCTTCTTCCACTTCTTCTTATTTAGTTGTTTAATTATGAAGTAATAACATCAGTATCACTCATATAATGATATCTTATTATAAGTATGAAACAACCCTATTTCACCATCTATCCATCCTACGGAAAAAGAAATCACCGCGCGTGCGTACGTACGGAATACCATCTCCACGCCGTTGTGTAATTTATTTTCCACCACCACCAAACTTGGATGGGTATAATGGTGTAAATAATGACTATATATGACTATTATAAAGTGATACGGATTCTGAAATAGTATACATACACTCCAATACAATTACACAATCATAGGAACGATATCATCACTCGTACGTACGTACGGAATACCGTCTCCACGATGTGATGCGACTCGTTCTACATGATCTTCATTTCATAATGACTATATAAATGAATTGAATGAATTAATATGATATATATTACACTAATACCATTCTTGAAATGAGGTATCTATAAACTAAATATATGAATAAGAATTTATTCGACAAAACACGCATAAGAACAAAAAGTTATAAACACTCGAATAACATGTAGCAATGAAATATTACTACTAAGAAGCTAAAAAAATGACCATCTATGATATCATAAAAATATGTATGATTCTGGAATAAGTAAATAACATTATTTAAATCATTATACAGTAGGTTCGGACACTTACGAAGCAAAACGGACCTAAGGTAAGGGAAATATCACAATCGCATTTTTATCCGAGATTTCTTATACTTTGGTATTTACTGGGGTGTATTTTATCATCCACATCCATGTTCCCTCAATATGTAATATTATTTCCATCCACCTACAATTGTTTAAAACCTATTTTACCCTTTGGTGAGTTTTTAGTAAAAGATATGAAAGGAATCTTTTGTCGTTTTTTGTACGATGTACTTTTTGACTTTTCTGAAAAAAAGTATGAGAAGAATGTTTTTTTAACTTATACGGCATGAATGGATTTTTAAAACATTATTTCCAAGACGCTTCCTTTACAAGTTTTCAAGTTTATTTTTAAACAACTTCTTTTAGTTTAAAATTGTATGACATGTTAAGAAAGGAAAATGTTTTTGAAGTAGAAAGGATATTTTCTTCAAGAATGGAGTTCCAGTGTTTTTTCAAAATTATTTTCCATCTAAGATAATATAGGGTTCTGTTTCTATCCCTGTTATTACATTGATTTGATTATATTGTGATTGAATTATTTTTATGAATTCCTTTATCTTATATGAATTGTTAGATGATGTCACGATGTTTAAATATTCCAATTTTTATTACAGGGGTTATGAAATGATGTATGATTTATGATTTTGTGGCACACATAATAATGGTATAATTATGAGATGGGTGGGAATTATATCTCCCTCCAATGCATTGGGTAATGATTTTATATCTCATGAGATAGAAATGGCTGGAACGGAAGGTTATACCAGTTCAGTGAAACAGGACTGAAACGAGGGTGACTCGGTTCAGAAATGGACTTTGTCCACTAAGATAGTCTTGGAAATTATTCTTGACTAACAAGAAATGATTCTCTATGATTATGTGTGTATGCCACAAAGTTTCATGTTTTAAGTTATGATTATTGTTATTACATTTCACTGTCATGATTTATTCTATGTTATGAAATTATGATCTCTTTTGCAGGTTAAGATTTCCAAAAGTTATGCGCTTATGTATATGATGTGATTGATATTTCTTTTGTTTACCCTTACAGAGCATTTTATCTCACCCTTTTGTATGTTTTCTTTCCCCAGGTCAGGAAGAAGGTTATTAAGTAAGATATTCCAAAAGGGACTATAGATGTGATGAATTAAATGGGAGACAGTGTAGACGCTTTATGAACCAGTTGTTTATGTTTCCCAGTTTCTAAAGACACTATACCTATACGGTCCTTTCGTGGTTTTGTTATATGTTGTAATAAGTATGATTCAATTTTGAAGTATTAACAATGTATGTAAAGTATGGGTCGTTATAGTTGGAATTAGAGGAAAGGTATAGTCAACCTTTGGAAACTAGGATGTGAAATCCTTAGTAAGAACCCTAAGGATAAGTCTAAGAATAGAACACAATCATAGTGTTTTAAAAATGTCCATGAATAACCTAGGATAAGACCTTAAGTGTGCAATTTTTTTCTTGATTATGTGGTTTTCCTATTATAATTAGTGTTTCTCACACTATTCTTCTTGGTTTTAGTCAATGGCTGGAACCCGAAGGAATCGTGTTAATGCAGAATACGATGGGAAATGCGATGATTGTCCCCATGAGCAACCAAACGTTATGGGAGCTGGAATGCAAAATCTTGTATCCATGCTCACACAACTTTTTCAAGCTATGAATCATGCAGGACTTCCAAACGAGCAAAGGAAGGAGAAACATTCTGTTGAATCCTTCATGAGGCAGCGTCCACCTTCTTTCAGCGAGTCTACTGATCCATTAGTTGCTGAACAATGGATTTGTACTACTGAAAAGATATTTTCAGTTCTTCAATGTTCTGAACATGATAAAGTCATCATAGCAGTGTATCGTTTGGAAGGAGATGCTGATCAATGGTGGAATCTTATTAAGAATACGAGGAAAAGGGATGAAATTGAGTCCATGGAATGGGACAAGTTCAAGAACATATTTTTCAATAAGTACTTCCCTCGTATTCTCCGAACAAAGATGGAGAAAGAGTTTCTTGAATTGATGAAAAAGGATGATGAATCTGTTGGTACGTATGAAGAAAATTTTACAAGACTTTCAAGGTACGCTTCTGGTATTATTATCCAAAATGAGTGTAAGATCGATCGATTCTTTAGTGGCTTAAAACCAAGTCTTCGAAGGGCGTTAGCCATAAGGTACTTCAATAGCTACGAGGAAATCGTTCATTGTGCTCTCAAAGTCGAGATGGAGATTGGAGTAACCCATCAGTCATATGGGTTTGATAAGAAGAGGAAAATGGAATTCAAAGGAAAATATAAAGAGCACACTGAAAAGAAGACTATCTTTCCCTTATTCTCAAAGTGTGGAAAGAAACATGGAGGGATTTGTCTTAAAGGGACAAGTAAATGTTTCAAATGTGGAAAGGAAGGTCATCGGGCATTTGAATGTCGCGATGATGGGAAGAAGATGTCTAATGATGCAAACAAAGGAAGGGATACACAGAATGAACCTACTACACTTAAATGATTCAAGTGCAAGGAGATGGGTCATTATGCCAATAAATTCCCTAATCAAAGTGTTGATGATGATGGTCAACGTCAACAAACTCTTAAGGATAAAGACAAAGGAATGTAACATGCAATTTCTATCAGCGATGTGGAGTACGATAACGATGTGGTGAAAGGTACACTGACCATCCACTCTAAAGTAGAAAATGTTTTATTTGATTCTGGATCCACCCACTCCTTTATTTCTGAAAAATTTTCTAAGGGTATCACCGTATTACCTCAACAATTAGATGTTGAGTTAGCTGTGACAACACCTAATGGCACAACAGCCGCATCAAAACTTTATAATTCTTCTCTGATCAAAGTTTGTGGGAAAGTGCTTCCTACAAATCTTGTGATACTTCTTATAGTGGAATTTGATGTGATTATTGGCATGGATTGTCTTTATTTATATGTAGCTCATATCAATTTCCAAAGAAGGGAAGTCACATTTCATATTCTAGATCAATCTATGATCGTCTATCAATGCAAGGATGAACATAACCTTCCAGTGGAAATTTCTTCCATTTTATGGGTATTTATTCCACTAAATGAAGGTTATTTATCTCAAATGGTTGGTGAGAAACTCACGATTAAGAATATTCCCATTGTACGGGAGTTTGATGATGTCTTTCCAGAGAAATTACCGGGTCTTCCACCGAATCGTGAAGTTGAGTTTTCAATAGAACTCGTACCAGGTGCTTTGCCTATTTCAAAGACACCTTATAGAATGGCCCCAATTGAGTTGTAGGAATTGAAGAAGCAACTCAAAGAGAATCTTGATAAGGGATTCATACGCCCTAGTGCGTCACCTTGGGGAGCACCGGTTCTATTTGTTAAGATGAAAGATGGATCAATGAGACTCTGCATTGATTATCGAGAACTTAACAAGATCACTATCAAGAAAAAATATCCTCTCCCGTGCATTGATGACTTATTTGACCAACTACGCGGAGCTCAATACTTTTCCAAGATTGATCTTCATTCAGGGTATCATCAATTAAGGGTCAAAAGGGAGGATATACAAAATACGGCTTTCCGTACAAGGTATGGACACTATGAATTTATAGTGATACCATTTGGTCTTACTAATGCCCATGTTATCATCATGGATCTGATGAATAGAGTCTTTAGAGACTATCTTGATCAATTTGTGGTAGTCATTATAGACGATATTCTTGTCTATTCAAAGAGAAAGTAAGAACATGAAGATCACTTGAGAATTATATTGAAGACCCTGAGAAAGGAGAAGCTTTATGCAAAATTTACCAAGTGTGAATTTTGGCTTCAAAAAGATGCATTTTTGGGTCACATAATCTGAAAAGAGGGGATATCTGTGGATCCAGAAAAAACAGAGGTTATCGAAAGATGGTCGAGACCAACAATAGTAACTGAGATCAGAAGTTTTATTGGTTTGGCTGGATATTATCGACGTTTTGTGAAAATTTTTCACGATTATCTAATCCACTCACCAAGTTGACTCGGAAAGGAGTTATGTTTGTTTGGACGGAGGAATGTGAAGAGAATTCAAGGAGTTGAAAAGGAGGTTATCCAGCGCACCTGTGCTCACACTACCTTGTAGTGGAGAAAGGTTTGTGATCTATAGTGATGCATCCAAGAAGGGATTGGGGTGTGTTCTTTTGAAAAATGATATGGTGATAGCTTATGCCTCATGACAGTTGAAAATCCATGAGCAAAATTACCCAACACATGATTTAGAGTTAGCTGCGGTAATCTTTGCATTAAAGATTTGGAGGCATTATCTTTATGGTGAAAGGTGTGATATTTATACTGGTCATAAATGTTTAAAGTATATTTTCACACAAAGGAGTTGAATATGCACCAAAGAAGATGGTTGTAGATGATTAAGGATTATGACTGCTCAATCCATTACCACCCTGGGAAAGCAAACAAGGTTGCAGATGCATTAAGTCGACAAGACCATGCCAGTTTATCCATGATGAGGATCACAAATGATCCAATATTTATGGATTTACAAAGGATGGATCTTGGAATTCTAATGGAAGGGGGAAAATCTTATCTTTCTCAAATGAATATTCAACCATCTATACATGTGAAGATTAAAGAGGCATAGAAAGAAGATGTAGATTTACAAAAGAAGGTGAGAAATGTTCCTGAATTCAACCTTGATTGTGATGGGATAATAAAGTTTAGGAATCGGGTTTGTGTTCCTCCCATCCACGAATTAAAGAAGGAGATGCTGAATGAGGCTCATAGTTCTTCATTCTCTATTCATCCTGGAATCACGAAGATGTATAGGGACCTGAAAGAGTACTTCTGGTGGGATGGCATGAAAAGAGATGTTTCTGAATATGTCTCCCGATGCTTGGTTTGTCAACAAGTTAATGCTGAGAGACAGAACTCTAAGGGGATGTTACAACCATTACCCATACCTGAATGGAAATGGGGAAACATCACTATGGACTTTGTCACAGGACTACCTAAAACATCCAACGACAATAATGCTATCTGGGTCATAGTTGATCATCTTAAAAAGTCTGCACACTTCATTGCTATTAGAGAGGATTTCTCTCTGGATCAACTTTCCAGGATATATGTAATGGAAGTGGTAAGATTGCATGGAGTACCACTTTCTATTATATATGATCGGGATCTGAGATTTACCTCGTAGTTCTGGCGAATTCTTCAGCATACTCTGGATACAGAGTTGAGTTTCAGCACTGCTTATCATCCTCAGACAGACAGTCAGTCTGAGAGAACAATTCAAACCCTAGAAGATATGTTGAGAGCTTTCTCTATGGATTTCAAAGGTGGTTGGGATCAACACCTACCTTTGGTGGAATTTTCTTATAATAATAGCTTTCACTCTAGTATTCTTATGGCTCCTTATGAATCTCTCAATGGAAAGAAATGCAGGACTCCATCTTGCTGGGATGAAGTTGGGGAAAGAAAGCTATTAGGACCTGATCTCGTTGATGAAATGGTATAAAATGTCAGATCTATTCAACAACACATAAGAGCAGTTCAGAGTCGACAGAAATGTTATGCCGACAACTGAAGAAAAGACCTAGAGTTTTAAGTGGGTGATAAAGTGTTCTTACGAATATCTCCCTGGAAGAGGGTTATGAGATTTGGAAAGAAGGGGAAGTTGAGCCCTAGATATATCGGTCCTTTCGAAATACTGGATTGTGTTGGGAAGGCAGCATACCGATTGGATCTTCCACCGAATCTCTCTCAAGTTCACGATGTGTTCCATGTATCTCTCCTGAGAAAGTACATACCTGATCCTTCACATGTACTCAGCTCAGAAGTTATACCGTTGGAGCAAGATCTTTCTTATGAAGAACAACCTATAGAGATTCTGGATCATAGCAAAAAAAGTCCTACGAAACAAGAACACTTGATTGGTGAAAGTATTATGGAGGAACCACCAATTAGAAGAAGCTACATGGGAGCTTGAGGATATGATGAGGGATAGGTATCCTCATCTGTTTGTTACAATGTGACGAATTTCGAGGGAGAAATTCATTTTAAGGGGGGTAGAATGTAACACCCGAGACTTTTATGTTATATAAATCATCAAAGGAATATTTTTCTACACAAAACACTTTCTTGGCTTGCTTTACACGAAATCGCGACCTTCCTCAATAGCTTGCGTCGTATGCAATACCGAGTTTCACTAAACAACGATATGCTATTAAAATATTATTAAAACTAGCCGTTATGAATAGTAATAACCACTTTTTGAAATTTTATACATTTTATTTTTCAAAATGGGCTTCATTTTTGGATTCGGAATATCGAAATTAGCCTAGGGTGAAATTTTGGTATTTTTCTGAAAACTTTCAATTTTTGATGAATAGTGAAACCACTAAGTGGTAGTTAAAAAACTGAATTTTTCATAAAACTTAATTTTACCGCTTCTGTGAGTGGAATTTCAAAAATCCGAGAGACACGGTTGATTTCAGTAAGTAAAATGTGGTTCAATGAGATGAAAATAAATTTTTGGTGAATAGTAACTTTTTACTTTTTTTACCACGGTTAAAAGTAAATAGGATAATTAAGGGTAAAGATGATATTATTATTACCCTAAAACATGTCCTAATTCTATTGGAAAAGTGTAATTCGACCAAAAAACAAACTTAGGAATACAATATGACCATTTAGGCACACTTGGATTAGATTAGGACATTTATTATTAATTTATTTAAAGAAGGGTCAAAATAGTTAAAATCAAAGTTGAATAAGTAAATAATTTTTAATATGGGGTAATACATAAGATAAATTCGACTATAAATATTCATTAAGAAGCTAAAAATATTTCCTACATAATGGTATTTTATTTTTAATTTTTAGACATTAAATAATTTAATTTATTTATGACACAAAGATGATGCAGTAATTACATTATTAATGAAATGTTGACATAATTAATGTTATAAACACCAAAATAAATGTAATTTGAGACTTTTTATGAATTACACTAATTTTATAGGTTAATATGACATGTTATTATTGATTTAATTAACTTCGTTAGAACTAATCATTCTGTTATGACTTTCACAAAAATCAATTACTAAATAGTGTCAAAATTGTCATAAAATAGTTATTAAAACAAAAATTATATTAGTAATTGTTATTTTATTCCTAAAAATCTATGTTTCGGAAAAATGACTTAGATAAGGTTATATATATTAATAATAAACAACTTGGGGTTCGTTTGGCTACTTATAGTAAGTTTATTAACCTTATAGTATAAGAACACAAGAAGACACGGGAAAAGTAAACTTATTTAACTTAATGTTAAATCTAAATGATAAGGTTAAAATAGGAACCTAAACTTGTCTAAATTCTATTGGTGGAGATAATTTCGACCCATCCCCACCTTAGATTCCAAATATATCAATTTGGAGCTATTTAAAAACGAACTTGACTTTAAAATAAAATAATATTTTTAGTTTTCTCAAAGGTACCCCTCTCCTCCCTTATAAAAGGGCACCTCCTCCCCCTCTTCCTCACACCACTTTGAGCCTTCAAGCTCGGACAACCCCTGCCAATTCCTCCTCTCCACTTCCCTAGAGACATACTAGAGGTCCTAGTTTTCTTCAAAGACCAATTTTAGTGCCCTAAAAGAAGGTCTCAAAGAATCACTTCAAAGAAGAGGTAATGTCCGTTACCGATTCTTTCATCTTTATTTCTTCTTCCACTTCTTCTTCTTTTGTTGTTTTATTATGAAGTAATAACATCAGTATCACTCTTATACTAATATGTTATTATAATTATGAAAAAACCCTATTTAACCATCTATCCATCCAACGGAAAAAGAAATCACCGCGCAAGCGTACGTACGGAATACCGTCTCCACGCCGTGGTTTAATCTATTTTCCACCACCACCTTACTTGGATTGGTATAATTGTGTAAATAATGACTATATATGACTATTTTAAAGTGATAATGATTTTTAAATAGTATACATACACTCTAATACAATTAAACGATCATAGGAACGATATCATCACTCGTGCGTACGTACGGAATAATGTCTCCACGATGTGATGCGGCTCGTTCTACATGATCTTCATTTCATAATGATTATATAAATGAATTGAATGAATGAATATGATATATATTACACTAATACCATTCTGGAAATGATGTATCTATAACCTAAATATAAGAATAAGAATTTATTCGACAAAACACGCATAAGAGCAAAAAGTTATAAACACCCGAATAACAAGTAGAAATGAAATATTACTACTAAAAAGCTAAGAAAATGACCATATATGATATCATAAAAATAATTATGATTCTGGAATCAGTCAATAACATTATTTAAATCATTATATAGGAGGTTCGGACACTTACGAAGAAAAACAGACCTAAGGTAAGGGAAATATCACAATCTCATTTTTATCCGAGATTGCTTATACTTTGGTATTTACTGGGTTGTATTTTATCATCCACATCCATGTTCCCTCAATATGTAATATTATTTCCATCCACCTACAATTGTTTAAAACCTATTTTACCCTTCGGTGAGTTTTTAGTAAATGATATGAAAGGAATCTTTTGTCGTATTTCATATGAGGTACTTTTTGACTTTTCTGACAAAAGTATGAGAAGAATGTTTTTTTTAAATTATACGGCATGAATGGATTTTTAAAACATTATTTCCAAGAAGCTTCCATTACAGGTTTTCATGTTTATTTTTAAACATCTTCTTTTAGTTTAAAATTGTATGACATATTAAGAAAGGAAAATGTTTTGGAAGTAGAAAGGATATTTTCCTCAAGAATGGAGTTCAAGTATTTTATCAAAATTATTTTCCATTTATGATAATATAGGGTTCTGTTTCTATCCCTATTATTAAATTGAATTGATTATGTTGTGATGGAATTATTTTTAGGAATTCCTTTATCTTATATGAATTGTTTGATGATTTCACGATGTTTAAAGATTCCGATTTTTATTACATGGGTTATGAAATGATGTATGATTTATGATTTTGTGGAACACATAAGAATGGTATCATTATGAGATGGGTGGGAGCTATATATCCCTCCAACGCATTGGGTAATGATTTTATATCTCATGAGATAGACATGGCTGGAACGGTAGGTTATACCGGTTCAGTGAAACAGGACTGAAACGAGGGTGACTCTGTTCAGAAATGGACTTTGTCCACTAAGATAGTCTTGGAAATGAGTCTTGACTAAAAAGAAATGATTCTCTATGATTATGTGTGTATGCCACAAAGTTTCATGTTTTACATTATGATTATTGTGATTACATTTCACTACCATGATTTATTCCATGTTATGAAATTTTGATCTCTTTTGCAGGTTAAGATTTCCAAAATTTGTGCGCTTATGTATATGATGTGATTGATATTTCTTTTGATTACCCTTACTGAGAATTTTAGCTCACCCTTTTTTATGTTTTCATTCCCCAGGTCAGGAAGAAGGTTATTAAGTAAGATATGCCAAAAGGGACTATAGATATGATGAAATAAATGGGAGACAATGTAGACGCTTTATGAACCAGTTGTTTTTGTTTCCCAGTTTCTAAAGACACTATACCTCTACGGTCCTTTCGTGGTTTTGTTATATGTTGTAATAAGTATGCTTCAATTTTGAAGTATTAACAATGTATTTAATGTATGGGTGGTTATATTATGCCATCTCTAGTAATATTCCATGTGTCTTGTATTTATTGTTGACTATGCAAATCTATGGGAACTCATGATCTTAGTGATGTCTAGTTTTGATTTGATATTTGTAATGTATTGGTTAATCAATTCTTTAGAACATATTGTATGCTTCTAGAGATTTGTATCGTTTTCCATGTCTATATAAGATAATTTCATTGTAACAAGTGATTAGGATCCCAGACTAGGCGGGACGGGACCATACATGAGCTAGGATAAAGAAATCACAGTGCAAGTAGCATGTTTGGATCATGCAGCTGCATCAGTGGTATCCACCTATATCATCTCTCCTATGGTGGATCATTATCAGGATATTTTACAATATTAATTATTAGGTCATCCTCGGGAAAAACTAATTTCATGTATAAGTGATATTATAAATGTTGTGAAATCTATATTTATTCATCTCTATCATATGGAACTAGGAAAGTTGATATAGATGAAGATATTGATAGAGGATTTGGAGGTGAATTTATATTTCAGAACAATCACATCTCCTTAAGGTTATCATGTGTTGTTTTACAAAAAGGTGGATGGTATTCTACAAATCTATGTAGACTACAAGAAACAGAATTAGGTAATGGTGAAAAATAAGTACCCATTAACATGGATTGAAAATAGTTTCTATCAGTTATGAGGATCCTAATGGTTTTCCAAGATTGATCATCATTCATGCTACCAAAATTGGCGGGTCATAGAGGTTGATATTAGCAAAAAAAATAGGAGTTGGTATAAACTATATAATTACTCTTCCATGACTTCTGGGTTGAAAAATTCATCAGTGGTGTTCATGTATCTTATGAATAGTATTTTCTATCCATATCTCAACTCATTAATCATTTTATTCATGGATGATATCTTGATATCTTCGAAGGATCAAATATTCATGTTAGGAACCTTATGATAGTTTTGACTATACCTAGATCACATAATCTTTAAGCCAAATATTTTATGTGTAACATATTTCTTCCATAGGTGTGATTATTTAGGCATGTGATTTATTATGCATGGATTTTGGGAGTCCCAAAGAAGGTATAGGTTGTAACATGTTGGAAATTCCTTGTGAATTTATTTTAGATTAGGAAATTTATTGTTCTTATTGGATGATATCAACATTTCTTCCATGACTTATCTCATTAGGTATTGTCGATGACAGAGATGACCAAAAGGGGGTGAATATTATATGGTTTGAATAGTGTGAAGAAGGCTTCTTAGATACGATGATTATATTTTTGATAACCCTTGTTTTGATTCTTTTAGGGCCTGTGATTGGATACTTAGTGTACTGTGATTCCGCAAGTGTTGGTTCAGGATATACGTTGATGAAAAGGGATTGGATAGACATTTGTTCTTCCCATTAGCTATAAACCCATATTAAAAACTACCAAATTAATTACATTAAGTCGGAGGATGTGGTGCATGCTCCAAATCATTGGAAACATTAACTCTTATGTGAGAGGTTTATAATCTATACACACTACAAGATCTTGAAATACATTTTCTCTCAATGAGAGATAAATCTGAGTTACAGGTTATACGTTGAGTATCTTCAATCAATTTAATCTGTTATGAACTATTCATTAATGAATGGTAATTTAATTTTAGATGATCTCAGTAGGAAAACACCGGAGACACAAGATCTTAGAGAGAATCCATCATAGGAGGAATGGCGTCTAATGAGTTTAATGGATGATTGGCTAGTAGATGCAATTTTGTATCATGTATTCATGTAGTGTGTACCTTTCTTTACCACATCATATTTAGTGGATTGGATAATAGAGAGCTAGGAGTTGGATGTTGAATTCATAGTGTTGTGGGAGTGATTGGCAGGGGATGACTCAGTACTAGGTTGGTCTTTAGATAATGAATATGTGATATACATTCATGGGTGGGTAATAGTTCCATCTTCCTTGGAGAGAGATATAATGAGAGAATATCATTATTCAAAATAACTATTGATTTAAGGGTTTATTATGATGTATTGTGACATACGACAACAATTTTCTCTATATATTAAGAGATGCATCCCTAGTTTATTGGTGATTCCTTACCTGCTAGAGGATAAATGTTGATCACTAGAATCTTAGTGGTTTTCTTCACCCACTTATGGTGCCTATGTGTAAGTGTAATGATGTGGTTAAATAATTCATTTTAGGGATACCTAGGACCCTGAAGAGTCATTATTTTTTCTGCGTGATAGTGGATTGACTGAGAGAATTGCATCATTTCTTATTGATTCTGAAGACCCTATAAATGGATAAGTTAGGAAATATGTATGAGTGGGAAATTATACACCTATTTGGAGGTCCTCTACTCATCATATAAGAAATATGCATGTACTTCAAGATACCAAAGGAATAGTTTTAAAGAAAAACACATTAATTTTTCTCCTTTGTAATGAGTCTATTTTTTCAATGTAATACTTATGAATTTTTTCAGGCACACTTTTGTAGCTTGGAACCAAGTCAATGTGCAGTTCTAGAGCTCAGAGAGACATAGTGAGGTGATATTAAAAATATTGAATATATTATATTATGAAAATGTGGGTTTTTATAAATATTGGAATATCTCCTAAATATATTCTTGGATGGGAATTCATAGATTGACACTAAATCTTGAATTTGGGTTTTACCCTAAGTACGTCACAACCTTTATCGATGTCATGTGTTTTTTTGAGGTGAATTCATTGAAAAAAATAATAAAATAAGTTAATAATTTACATTATTTATTATTAAATGACTGTGAAGTAACCCTCTTATATTTAGACCTAGTCATGGAAAAATCCTAGGGTTAGTTTCATGACCCTAGGGACTTGAGAGGAGATCTAGGTAGATGACAATGAGATTGAGGATCCAATTGGTATCTCTTGGATCATCTATTCTAATGGAGTTTGGGGATATCGAAAATGCCAATTAAGGAGAATAATTCTCTATCATATATTGATCCAAAATCGTGGTAGAGATCATTATTTTGGATTTATATTATTTCTTTCAATAACATATATATTATTTCCACTCATGAAATCTTTTTGATTCCTCCTTATCTTTCTTGGCCCGGTCTAATTCTAATTTCATTTCAAAACTATCCTTGATTATTTGTTTTTACATTTTTTATATATTATTAAAATTCTATTTTCATGATATTTGATCATAAACAGTTTTGGAATTGATGAAATTTAATTTTAACATCTATTATCTTCCCACGTGTTCTTCAAATTATCACCACCAAACTTTGATTTGGCTGGTGGATCAACCGAGTATGGATAATCCTGAGTAAGTGAACCCCTTGATGGATTCTAATGAAAAATTAATAGGATTTAGGATGAAGTATGGATTTGGGATTGATGATGGATATGTGAGTCACTTTACAAAACCTATAAATATGGTCAACGCGAGGTACAAGGAAAGTGCCAATTGGGTGTTGATTACAGTAGTAGTTCACTTGTGATGGAATGATTGGGGGTGGTCATCTAGTGATGTTCAAAGAAGGATTTGTGTGCACTTTTTATGAAAGGGAATGAACTATTAGGATTTCAGTGTGAATTAAAGAAGAAGAAGGGTGAATAAAATTAAAAATAGATTTATTCTTTAAATGAAAAAGGGGGAATTCAAGGATAGATGGTTCCTAAACCACTTTTGAAGTGAAGGAAAGTTCAATGAGCACATAAATTTTTAATTATTTAATTTTTTAAATAAAATAATCATAATCATAATTTTCATAATCTTCACTATCATAATCATCATGTTGACATTATTATTATTGTTATGGAATATATTCTCTAACATAACGTCTTCACATTATGTCAGAATGATGATCTACCTGTGAAATTGTGATTTTGTTTTTTCATTGGTCAATTCAAGGGAAATATTGGGTATTTAATTTGAGATCATGTATTGGGTTCATAATGATTCAATCATGTGTTATATGAAAAAATGTGTATTTTCCATTGGGTGTCCTTTTTTGAAAGTTAAATAGTTTATATTGAGTATTATTTCACATATATTATATAATAACGGTTCATTTAGTCATTCATTCCATTTTTCAATGGATTATTGGTATACATATGTTTTACCCCATCTTATTGATGATGACCCTATTGCATTCTTCGAGCTTTTTCTAGAATTATATTTGGTCCCACAAATTGTATATCCTAAGAACTTCTCCATGTAGAAAATGATGGTGGCCTTCATTTTGGTAAAAAAGATATGATTCAAGGTGTTATGAGAATGATGATTCTTTCAGTGATGACTAACTGATGGTAGTTTTCTAGTGTGGTGATATAGATGTAGGGATTGTTACTCCCCCATAACACCATGTTGTGGGTCCCCCTCACAATTTATGTATCATGAGACAGTACTCCCCCAAATATTATAGGTTATATGTCCTTTATCTATGGAGTGGTACTCTTCCATCATCGAGCACTAACAAGGATTAGGTCCTCAATGGGTGTTATTTCTCCCTCAGTATTATAGCATAAGATCATGGAGAAGGCCCCTCTACTCTAATTCTTAAGAGTTTATGTGAGATTAATGGATATGAGATTCTTTACCCTTATCCATTTATATTTGTGGTGAGTTTGGGTCCTCAATATAGGTTTTGGGGAAGGAGTGTATGATGATGGGAATTTGAGATGGGCCTATAGAGCATTAAGCTGAAACATTATTCCAAACTAGTTGTGGATATTGAGTTACCCTTTATCTCTTAATTGAGCATTCTTATAGAGAATACCTGGGTGATAATGGCTATTTTCTGAAATTCAAATCGACATTCCAGGATGTCGATGAGTTTACTACTCTATCTTTTCATGCTTTGTGATTGGTGATTTCAGGGTGTCCTATTGGTTATGTATATACTCACCAATATACGGAATTTTCCATTAAATTTTTTGTCTTATATAGTTGAAAGATACATTAGCATGGAAAATGGTGGACTTAGTTTCGTGGATCTTAGCATTACATAGTGGATGTGATTGTGTTCACTGGCCACACTTTGGGATCTAGAGTTGGAATCTCCCAATATATACTCCTTATAGTTTCTATCAGTTTAGATACCCCCATGTATTTCTAGTTGGGAATATATTTTTCACCATTATATCATTTTTATTGTGTTATTTATTCCTGATGTTCAATATTTTTTAATACCACTTTGCAGTTGCACGAGGTTGGTTATGTGTGTTCATTGAAGTCAATTAGTGTAATTACTCTTATTTGAGTATTATGTCTATGGGAGCATGTCACCATCCTCTGTCTTATTAGAGGTGGTTTGGGCGGTTTCCACACTCATCTAACCACTATCAATGAAATCACTAGTGGTCAGGTTGTGAAAAATGGATTAAAAATCAGTTTTCTTCTATATCTAGGTTTTATTAAAATATTTTCAAGATTATTTATTTATATTATCATATGATTATTTAAATTCATTTATATCGATGATTTATTTATTTTAAAATGTTTTTTAAGGAGTATTATTTTCATCTAATGAATGAGGTGCTTTTGATTTCTACCAAAAATTTGAATGGAATGTTTTTTTAACATAGACAGTATGCATGGAACTTCCTAATTCCAAGCCTCTTAAATATTTTAATGATTTCATTATATGTTTAAAATATTATTTTGAATGAAAATTTTTTCTATAATATTAAAGATATTTTTAGATTTTAATAAGTCATTTCAAGGTTAAAAGGTTATTTTACTCAAAAAAATATCTTATGATCTTTTAATGATATTTTAATCTATGAAAATACCCATTTTTTTACTGGGGATATGATAAAATGACATGATATTTATTTTTCCACTATATGGTCTATAATTATGAATTATTAATGTTCTATAATATTGATTCAATTTGAATAATATATAATTGATGAATAAGTTTTTAAAAAAAACTATTGATCATTCAAAATATAATGAATATGTAGGGTGTAAAAGTTATATACTAAGTCTAATTATAGATATCACCTCAATTAATCAACTGGTATCAGGATACAAAAAAAATATTTAATTATTTATGGGTTGAGGTTTTTATATCACATGATTATATTTGATTATTTTGTGTATTCCTACACATAAAATGATAATGTCTTTCTATAGAATCCATTATTCCATGTTAATTGTTACTTATTTACTCATGGTATTTTAAATTATACATAACCCATACTAAGCATTAGAGAACACTCTTTATTTTTTCCCCTCCCTAGGATATAAATAATGATATTATGAAGGATATCAAGGATTAAATAATGATTCATATACTATGTTTTCATATTTTTAATGTAATATATGAATCATGTATGTATCTAGTTTATGAATTCTATTAAATTATTCAGTTCATTTGGATTTTATCAATTGTATATAGTTCCAATGTAATCAAGTAACCACCAGCTCTAGTATACTTGGGTTAGGGTCATTACATTGGTATTAGATAAATTTTAGTAAAAACAGAAGAGAATAGATTTTAAAAGAACATAGCTAATATGAGAAATAAGATAATCTCTTATATTAATTTATTACATTTAACATATGGGTATATTTAATTTATGGTTCAAAATTCATGATAAGTATGACCTATATCTGTGTATTTATTTTTTTACGGATGGCTTCTAAAGGTTGAAATGGAATCAATAATTTCAGTTAATGTAAGGATTGCCTTACTGAGCTACCCAATACATCTGGTGTTGTAATTAATAATATCATAGCCATATTAGGGAATTTTACTCAGATTATTATGAATAACCATGCCTATATAGAATAACATATTGATCCACAAATTTATTCCCCTATTTTGGGTTAATTCATGTGAAAGAATCCTATATACTTTATAAGAATAATTAATCTATTTGTAGTTGAAAATGATCAAGTCCCTAAAAAAATATTCCTAACTTTGAAATGTAAGGAAATTTAAAAGGGTATTATATTTGTTAATTACTTGAAATGATATATCAATCAGTAGTGGAAATTGATCCAGCATGAAATATTGATGAAATATAAATCATGTAATTTAGAACATTTAAATTGATATTCTTGGGGAAATAATCTTATCATGAGAAACAAGATGGAATGGAAAGTCAATTCCATAATCTATGAATGAAGGAAGAAGAATGTGTTGATAAATGTAATGTAAAATTTACAATATAAGGAAGGTATTCTTAAGACTATAAAAATAATCCAGAATTTAATATTGCCTTTTATTTGATGGAATTAATCTATGCCTCAGAATGGAACTAGTCTCTCAAATTGTTTCATCATATGATGATATGGTTTCAAGTTTGTTGTCTTTGTTAAACACCTTATTATTTTAATGATCTTAAATCATTGGAGTAATTTTTTTTATTAATTTCACTTTCTCTATTTGTAAATGGTTTTAAATCCCAATCTTAAAAAATGGACATGTTTGTAACTTACATTGATAGCATACCACATGTGCAATGTTTGTACAATGTGATGACTTTTAAATGACTCTGATGGTTAAGTGAACTTCTCATTTTACCTCATGATATACTTCACTGGACCATAAGAAAAAACTAATTACCATGTGTTAAAATAGAAAACCCTATCAATGTAATTAATTTACCATGAATTTAAGTTAAAACTACCATGTCTTGAGAATCACCCTACAACATGAGAAATCAACCTACCAAGCGATAGAGATGTACCAACCATTTCTACAATATTATTGACAGTTTAAATCAAGGAAGTGGTTGTGTAATGTAAAAACATACCATATGAAGAAATCAAGTTATCAGTCCATGGTACGTATAATTTTTATTAAGTGATATACTGGCCATAACTTTTATTATAGTTATTTTATAGAGGAAACTAGCTACTACATGAAGGATTGAACCAACCGTGACATGTTTTCCTCCCATCTAATCCTTACAACCAATCATGACACTGAATAATATTGATTTAATTAAATAAATCTTCCCATGTTTAACTTAGTATAGGATCATTTAAAATCTTCAACATCTATTATTTAGATCATTAATTTAAATTCCAATGCATTTAATACTACATTGATTATTATAAAATAGTTAATTTTGGATGAATAGAATTTTTAGAGGAAAAAATTATCATGTGAGAGCCTACTAAAATTATCTTATAAATAATAATAAAGTAACTTACAAGTGAAACTATACTGAAAATAAATCACATTCAAAAATCTTCAAAACAATATTTTTTCTGATCCTGCTATGAAACTTTCACATGCTCCTTTAAAAAATAAAACCAATGGACTTATAGACCAGCAAAGGTATTTGGATTTTGTTATATTATATTTTCCTATATTATATCTAATTCACGTTCGATTTATGATTTACTATTGAGTTATTTTTTATATTAATCTATGTATTTGTAAAACATAGTATCTTATGTTTTGTTTGAAAGTACTCGATTCACTCTCATGTCGCTTTATTTTTATTCCCATGAACAAATATAGGGGAGGCCATGTTTGAACTAGTATTTTTTTATCCCACACATATCTATGGAAGAGGATATGTTTCTGTAAATCCCTTGGTGTTATTTTATATAAAACCTGACCAAGGTTGTGGATCAAATTATTTAATAACAAACTACTTGGTAGCTGGTGATTTCCAAGTCGACGACAGTCTGTTTAAGGACCTGACCTTAAACCTTACTTAATATTAAATTAAATTAATTATTCACATTAGAGATCTTTTCAGGTTTAGAGTTGTAGAGAATTAGTCCATAAATATTACATTAGAACTTGAATATTACAAGTAGACACTACTATGCAGTATCAATTTTTTTCATAAAAAATAGACTCTTAAAAAGAGACATGTCTAGTTCCATGTTTTAGACATAATGCATTTTCCATTATCCCATCACTGGCCCTATTCCCCATTATGTCCTATGAAAAACATTTAAAAAACATGGGGTGAGCATAAAAAGATCATTAAGGGATACACAAAGACGTAAAACTATGAGTTTTTCAATAAAACATGTAAACCATGAATACAGGAACATAATTAATACTTTTTACCTTTATGATGTAGTAAATACTCTTCAATTAATAAAAGATCATTAATTACCCTTTTTTAACCAAAAGATTACCATAAAACCCATATAAAGAACACATAACATATGAAGGTAACATGGGAAGTAAATAGACTTAAATGGAATAACCATACGGTCGACTTCCACACATATCACTAAATGGAATAGCCATACGGCCGACTTTCATACCCAATGCATTGGAGGTTATAATGTAACCACACATCCTAGTATTCACGGCACCACCCGTCATATGGTTTATCACATAACCACCCATCAAATGTCATAGTACCATTATAACCCATAAAATATTTTAAATATAAAAATTTCACCAATAACATTTCATTTTCTATCATAAGAAGTAATTTCAAGATATTGAAATAATCAATCCATTTTGATAAACTATTTAAAAAGAGATTTTTGAATCAACGTGTCTCATACCACATTGAAGCTTTTAAATGAATTACCATTTGAAAAAATTAATGTCCATATAAATAAATACTAAAACCCATTTTTAAAACATGTACATTAATGAGAAATATTTGGAAGAATAGATCTTTAAAACAGTTAAAATGATATTTTAGTTAAAGAGTTTTTAACAAAATGAGAGATACTTCAATACAAATACATGAGGAATAACATTTAATCAGAACTTTATAATATCATGAGAATAAAGGTATTCATGATATAATATCTCAAAGGATAGTATATACACCATATAAGAGTGAATTGGTGAATTACAACAATTAAGTCTCAATGGAAGGTAAATTGAGATGAAATACCTTATAAAGACAGTATCCTTAGATTAAAGATAAATCAATTACATAGTTATGAGTGAATAATATAAATACACTATATATGATTGGTTATTCCATGTAAAACAGTTAGAGTTCATTCACCCATATTCATAGGATGACATATTCAAGAAGTATAAGTTTAACCTAAATAAACGAAATTGGGTTAAGAAGTTCCCTTGCAAAATTTCAACAACCTAACGACGTCACATTAAAATTCAGAAACTTAGTTGATGAGGGGAAAAGGGTATATCATCACTTTAACATAAAATTTACATATATAAGGATATATAAGAACATATCCCAACATAAGAATATGTGAATTAAAAGACATAAAAAAAGAAGTCCTCTAAAAAGAGGAGGGTGAAAGGTTCCCTTAACGATTTGGTAACTTACAAAACATATGCCACATGAAAGAAGTGTCATTCAATTAATATTTAAATACCCATAAATTAAAGTATCTTACACAAAGAATACAATCATGGTCATTACATACACAACACAAAAGGAAGTAGTTCCAAATATATCATAAATCTCACGGGGATAAAAGTGAGATGAAAACCCATTCCCACGTTTTAATCAATCGAGTCCTATAACCCAAAGTTAATAACCACCAAATGAATCAAATAATACCGTCAATATAATTATAATCATGGTAATATATATCAAAAGTCAGTACACAATACACCACATTCAAAAAATATGTGGCGAACAATGGAAATCTCACAGAATTAAAAGTGAGATAAGAATGTCCTTTACAAAAATTCGGCAGCCTAACGGCGCCACTTAAAATTTCTTAAAATGAATTGATGAGAGAAATAGGGGGTCTCTAAACATATGAAAATAAAAATTACAGTATGGTTAATATAAAATAACATACCTCAACATAAGAACATGGAGCATAAAATAAATGACATAAAAGAGAGTACTTGAAAAGAAAGAGAGAGGCCAGATCCCTTACCTCGTGTCCGACATGACTCGATCGTTCTTTAATCTCCGGAATAATAAAATAATGGTAATTTCTACTTGTTAATTACAATTTTCTAGTTTATTATTCCTTTTATATAACTTATTACCATTTTATCAACATTATCTAATAATTTATGTTACTAACGTTCATTTTGTTGATATTTGGTACTTGAGTAAAAATGAACAACTTATATTTACAAGTTGTACATGAAGTCAAAGTTTAATTATATCCAGAATGATATTAATGATTTGGATAAAATATATATCATATATATCCAGTATATACATTTTTTTATAATAGTACAAAACATTTAGAGGTAAGAAATGAAATGCACCGTTCATGGAGACGGTAAGCCGTACGTACGCATGAACGCCACATTCATTTGTATTTCTTATTTTAATGAAAATAAAACATAATGATACATAGGTATATTATAATTACAGTATAATATCATATATAATATCATTAACACTATATTTTATACATCTCGCATAATGCATTAACGAATCAGATCACCTTGAGGGGGCGGTAGTCCGCACTTCCTCAAATAAGATTATCGTATTTACCCACTATGAAAACCATAAAGTAATAATATAACTGGGAAGTACAGAAGAATAAAGGAATAATAGACATATTATATATCATATATAAATAACGTGCCATTATAATGGACACCATGAGAGGCAGTAAGATTTAATTGAACAATCATCGTTTTGCGAGGTGTTAGTTTGCAATCCACAGAAACATTATGTTCTTCATCCATTAGATGGAGGTGTGTGTATGTGTAGTTCGAATAATTCTTATAAAAACATCCTAGTATATTGAGGATACTTTTTTTGTTACAAATGGAAGGAATAAATAGAGTATAGGGTTTGGATAAGTAAAATAAAAGAAAATAATTTACGAGAAGTTGTCACCTTTAATTTGGGTAACTGTCATTGGTTGGAACCAAAGGACTTCTTGAATTGCCTTCTACCTAAGGTAATACTTCAAAGAAAATGAGAAGGATTTTTATAGACTAATTGGGCAGAGGTTGGATGAGCCAAATGGCTTGAGAGGTGTGAGGAATTGGTTATAAGTGGTCTCCTTTTATAAGGGGGAGGAGGGGCTCTTTAATAAAGTGTGAAACTATTATTTTATTATATAATGATATTCGGTTTATAATGGTCAAAAAATCATTATATGTGAAGATAAGATGACACGTGGTTGAAATAAGATCATCCAATCAGAATTGGACATGTTTTGGATAATATTTTAATCATTATAATCTTATTTATTTAAATCATTTATTAATAAGGTAAATACTGCATCATTATTGTGTGATAAATAATTTAATTTATTGTATTTATAAAAATTATTTACAAACTACCATGATATTGGAAATCATTTTATCTTTACAAATAATATTAATAGTCGAAAATAGAACTTATATAACACCATATAAAAATTAATTACTAAAATATTTTTGTTTATGTCATTTTATCCTTTACTTTAAATTAATTAATCTATATTTTCATTATCACATCCAAGTGGATCAAAGGGGTCCCAAAATAGACCCAAATATTCCCATGGTTGTTAATGACTCAACCAATAATGTTAGGACAAGGGTTAAGGTAATTTTGAATTATTATAATATTCTTTTAACCTTGAATTACCCTATTTACCTTTAACCGTGGTAAATAAAAGTCAAAAGATACTATTCACCAAAAATAATTTTCATCTTAATGAACAACATTTTACTTCTTGATAATAACCATGTATTTCGGATTTTTGAAATTCAGTTCCCAGAAGTGGTAAAATTTCATTTAAATGAAAAAAGTCAGTTTTTTTAACTACAACTAAGTGGTGTCACTATTCATCAAAAATTGATGTTTTTCAAAAAAATACCAAAAATTCAGCCTAAGAATTATTTGATATTCCGAATTCAAAATTGATGTCTATTTTTACAAATTGAAAACATAGTAGTGGCATTAATTAATTTAAATATTAATTCCCATTGTTAAAACAAATAGCATGTTTTTAAGAAACAATAACTATCAAAAGATTAATACTTGTTTATGTCCAATTTCAAAGTGAAATTACTTCCAATGACCAAAATTGGATCAAAAGATAAAAATATATTTTAATTTCACTTAAAAACCAATTAAAAATATAATCTATCCATATAAATAAATTATATTATAAGGCACTTTTGAATTAAAATTCAATATTTTCTTCTATTCATTAAAAAATGAACTCTATTAGAAAAATACCAAAAAATTATCCAAAGTAAAATTTGATTTCCCCATTCTAAAGAAGGATTATATTTGGTCAATTAGAATATATAAAGACGACCGAAGCTTTATTTGATGAGGGTTCACCATTAAAATGCGGTAAATCGGCTTTTTAATGTAAATTATGCATAAAATTAGATTCATTCACATTTTAAGCCACTAAAATTTATTGGATAAATGTAAATACATTTAACAAACTTATATAATCATATTTTAGTTAGTTTTACTCATTCCCGCCAATAAAATATCTAGGAGTTAACTACCATTTAAAATAATAATATTATATTATTATTGTGCAACGTTAGATTTCAAAGAAACCCATTGTCGCGTATTCGGTATGATATCGAACATAGAAACCCATTCAAAGTAAAATTAATATTTAATTCGCAAATATTAACAAATATGAAAATTCAATATTCTTCATTTATCAGGGATGTTACATCCTTCAACCCTTTTGGTAATTACGTCCTCACAATTCAAAAATTGGGCTTGGGAACTTCAATGAAAGCCCCATATCGAAAAAAAGAGTCAATAAAACTATCACTTTAAAATAAAGGAAGATAAGTACAAAGGTTACCCTAGAAAAAAGATACTAGGATTCCTTGAAAACATGGATATGGAGGAGAAAAAAAACCTTCACGTTCTGATGGAGAGTGATGGAAAACATGTTTAGGATAAAGTTAACCACCATAAATTTTGAAACTTGTGATGTGTTAAACAGTTTTTGATTCCCCATTAGGAAAAGTTACTAGACAAGGTTTTTTTGTTTTAAGTTAGTTTTACTTGTGTAATTTATTTATGATATTAACTAAAAAAATAAGGAAATATACTTACTTTTCATGTAGACATTCATCTTTAACTTGATTTCTAACACAAACTAATTTTTCTCCAAAAAAAGAATATTCGGGATGACTTTTTTCACATTAAGAGTACTATTAACAACATTGAGAGAACCACATAATCTACAAAAGATGAACTATATATTTCACATGCCATTAGATATTAACTAAAACAAAAACATTTAGTACAAGATCAGATAATCCCCCGAAATATAAACTTTTACATAAAGAGAAACTACTCTTAATCTCCAAAAATTTTCTAACAAAACCCAATGTTCAACAAAGAACATTCAATAAACAATTGTCCCTAAAATTATTCAAAATTAATACAAACTATTATTGTAACCCAAATCTAATAAGGATTTAATTACATATACTTCCAAGATACATCATAACATTTATCTCCAAGTTACACCAGTTAATCATAAAGTCTCATATTGAAAAGTAATTAACCTAATCACATTTTCTCCATGAGAGGTTAATCATTTTCATAAATAAATAAAATCATCATGTGTCCATAATAAAAACATAGATTCTTCCAAACTATAATTTTAAAAATTATTCCACAATTTAAATCCAATAGTATTTTATCTTCCATAGGCATATATTGTTTCTTCAAAAGATATAACGTCTTCCATAACAACCTATTATCACATAATCACTATATCATTTTACAATACTAAGTATATCCATTTTATAAAATAGAAGTTCCAAAAATCAACTTATTCTTATTCCGTATAAACATTTTACTAAAAATAATAAGTCATACTAACTAGGTACATCAAGTAGGCTAGTGGAAGACGATGCGCCCTTGTCTCCCTTCGGTTGTTTTTTCAATTCTTGCAGCCTTGCCGGATGCGAGGGGTTTTCACCCATCCTATGGGTTGTCTTTTTTATAAAACTCAAAAATAATCGTAACGTGTTTTAACCTCAATGGTTTCCTTATACCTTTCATTTACATCCAAATTTATTTTGATCTCATCATCTTAATTCTTGAAGTCTTATTTCACCACCAAATGATAAAATAAAACAATCCCCAAAATGTATAACATCATACCTTGATAATGGTGTCCATTTGGTTTCATCGTCATCTTGTTCACATAGGTAGAAGGTCCATGAATTGCAACAGTGATTTATAGATCCTTCAAAATCATTTGCTTCCTCCATCCAAATACACCTTGTACAATGTGGGACATATGGGTGTTCATAGAAAAACTGTTTTGGAAAATAATCTTGTATGACATATAGTTTCAAAACATCTGATAAAACATGGTTTCTATAAAACAGTTGAACTGAATTTGAGTTGAAACATTCAATTAATGGTTCTTTTAAAATACCTTAAGTATGTGCGGAGAGACTATATTTTAAAATCAAATATAAATAGGTTGCACAAGGGTCTCCTACTTCAGCACCTTTTTTTAAAATCATAATATGATTCAAAATCATGTGTTAAGGTAAAATATTTGAAAATGCCTTGATAATATTTACCTTTCATGAAAATATGAGAATATAGTGAAAATAGGATTTTTCAAAATACAACCCATGACCCAAGATGATAAAAAGGTATATTGGAGGTGTTTGATATCTCAAACAACTGCTTGAAATTGATTTGTATGCTAGAAAAAGTTTCCCAATCATCTGAACATGACTTTGCAATAATTCTTGCAAGCATGTTATTAGGAAGAGATAGGAATGTTGTTTTGAGATCCTCCTTCCATTTGTAACTGACTTTCCATTATTTGAAAAAGTTATAAAACAAGCATTTGACTGAAATAATAGATAGGGACTAACCATATGTCTAATGAAAATTCCTAATCCCAAAAGTTTTCTAAACCGACCTCTGATACCAACTATCAGGACCCGACCTTAAACATCGCTTAATGTTGAATTAAATGAATAATTCACATTGAGGATCTTTTCAGGTTTAGAGTTATAGAGATTTAGGACATCACTATTACATAAGAAATTGAATATTACAAGTAGACACTACTACACAGTATCCATTTTTTCATAAAATATAAACTCTTAAAAATAAACATGTCTAGTTCCATGTTTTAGACAGAATTCATTTTCCATGATCCCATCCTTGACCCTTTTACACATTATGTCCTGTGAAAAATAATTACAAAACATGGGGTGAGCATAGAAATCATATTAAGGGATACACAAAGAAGGAAAACTGATAGTTTTTCAATACAACAAGTAAACCATGAATACATTAACAGAAGTAATACTTTTCACCTTTATGAAGTAGTAAATACTCTTCACCGAATAAAAGATCATTACTTACCCTTTTGTAACCAAAATATTACCATAAAACCAATATAAAGAACACATAACATATAAAGGTAACCTGGGACATAAAAACACATAAATAGAATAACCATACGGTCGACTTCCACATATATCACAAAATGGAATAGCCATACGGCCGAATTCCATGCCCAATGCATTGGAGGTTATAACGTAACCACCCGTCTTGGTATTCACGGAACCACCCATCATATGGTTCATCACGTAACCACCATTCAAATGTCCAAGTACCATTATAACCCATAATATATTTCAAATATAAACATTTCACTAATAACATTTCATTTTCAATCACAAGATGTAATTTCAAGATATTGAAATAATAAATCCATTTTCATAAACTATTTAAAAAGTGATTTTTGAATCAAAGTATGTCATGCCACTTTGAATATTTCAAATGAATTACCATTTGAAAACATTAATGTCCATATAAATAAATCCTAAAAATAATTTTTATTACATGGACATTAATGAGAAATATTTATAAGAATAAATCTTTAAAAAGATAAAACGATATTTTAGTTACAGAGTTTTTAAAAAAATGAGTGATACATGAATAAAAATACATGAGGAATAACATTTAATCAGAACTTTATAATATCATGAGAATAAATTTATTCATGATAAAATATTTCAAAGGACAGTATGTACACCATATAAGATTGAATTGGTGAAAAACAAAAAATAAGTCTCAATGGAATGTAAATTGAGACGAAATACCTTATAAAGACAGTATCCTTAGATTAAGGATATATCAATTAAATAATTATGTGTGAAAAATATACATACACTAAATATTATTGTTTATTTAGTGTAAAACAATTAGAGGTCATTCAAACATATTCATAGGATGACATATTCAAGAAGTACAAGTTTAACCCAAAGAAATGAAATTGGGTTAAGAAGTTCCCTTGCAAACATTCGACAACCTAACAACGTCACTTTCAAATTCAGAAACTTGTTTGATGTGATAAAAAAGGGTTTCTCATCACTTGTACATACAATTTACATAAATAAGGATATATAAGAACATATCCTAACATAATAAGATGTGAATTAAATGACATAACAAAAAGAAGTCTTTCAAAAAGACGAGGGTGAAAGGTTCCCTTAACGATTTGGTAACTTACAAAACATATGCCACATGAAAGAAGAGTCATTAAATGAAGATGTAAATACCCATAAATTAAATTATATTACACAAATAATACAATCATGGGTAGTACATAAACCACACAAAATGAAGTATTGAAAACTATAGCATAAATCTCACGGGGATAAAAGTGAGATGAAAACCCATTACCACGTTGTAATCAATCGAGTCCTATGACCCAAAGTTAATAACCACAAAATGAATCATATAATACCAAGAATATAATGATAATCATGATAATATATATCAAAACAATGTACACAATACACCACATTCAATAAATATGTGGCGAATAAAGGAAATCTCACAGAATTAAAAGTGAGATAAGAAAATCCCTTACAAAAATTTGATAGCCTAACGGCACCCCTTATAATTTCTTCAAATGAATTTATGAGAGTAAGAGGGGGTCTCTCACCTTATAAAAATCAAAATTACATAATGTTTAATATAAAAGAACATACTTCAACATAAGAACATGGAGCATAAAAGAAATGACATAAAAGAGAGTACTTGAAAAGAAATTGAGAGGTCAGATCCCTTACCTCGTGTCTGACTTGACTCGATCATTCTTTAATCTCCTGAATAATAAACAAAAGTTAATTTCTACCTATTAAGAACCTTTTTCAAGTTTATTATTCCTTTTATATAACTTATTACCATGTTATAAACATTATGTAATCATTTAAGTTAATAACGTTCATTTTGTCGATATTTGGTACTTGAGTAAAAATGAACATCTTATATTTTCAAGTTGTCCATGTGGTCAAAATTTTATTATATCCAGAATCATATTAATTATTTGGATATCATATATATCATACATCTCCAGTATATACATGTTTTTATAATAGTACATAACATTTAGAGGTAAGAAATGAAATGCACCGTTCATGGAGACGGTAAGCCGTACGTACGCATGAACGCTACATTCATTTCTATTTCTTATGTTAATGGAAATAAAACATAATGATACATAGGTAAATTATAATTCTAGTATAATATCATATATAATATCATTAAAAATATCCTTTACACATCCAACATAAGGCATTAATGAATCAGATCACTTTGAGAGGGTGGTAGTCCGCACTTCCTCAAATGAGATTATCGTATTTACACACAATGGAAACCATAAAGGCATAATATAAATGCGAAGTACAGAAGCATTAGGAAATCATAAACATAATATATATCATATATAAATACAGTTCCATCATAATTTCCACCATGAGAGGCGTTAATATGTAATTGAACAATCATCGTTTCGTGAGGCGTTAGTTTTCCATCAACAGAAACATTATGTTCTTCATCCATTAGATGGAGGTGTGTGTAATGGTAGTTCGAATCCGTCTTATAAAAACATCCTAGTATATTTATGATACTGGTTTTGTTACAGAATAATTAAATAAAAATATTTTATGGTTGGAGAAGTAAAATAAAAGAAATCAATTTAAGAGAAACTGTTACCTTTAATTTGGGTAACTCTCTTTGGTTTGAACCAAAGGACTTCTTGAAGAGCCTTATGCCTAAGTTAAGGCTTCTAAGAGGAGGATAGGGATGTTGAGAGCTTAATTAGGAAGAGTTTCGACAAGAAAAATGGCTTTAGAGGTTTGAGGAATTGGTTAGAAGTGGTCTCTTTTTATAAGGGGGAGGAGGGTCTCTTTAGTAAAGTGTGAAACTATTATTTTATTATATAAATCTATTCAGTTTATAATGGTCCGAAAATACTTATATTCGAAGTTAAGATGACTCATGGTCGAAATAAAATCATCCAATCAGAATTGGGCATGTTTTGTATAATATTGTAGTCCATATAATATTATTTATTTAAATCATTTATTAATGAGGTAAATACTTCATCATTATTGTGTCATAACTAATTTCATTTATTTGATCTCTAAAAATTTTAAAACAAATACCATGATATTGGAAATATTTTTAGCTTTCCAAATAATGTTTATAGTCGAAATTAGGACTTATATAACACCATATAAAAATTAATGACAAAATAGTTTTTTGTTTTTGTCATTTTGTCCTTTACTTTAAATTAATTAATCTAAATTGTCATTATCACATCCATGTGGATCAAAGGGGACCCCAAATAGACCCAAAGATGACCATGGTCGTTAAGGAATCAACCAATATGTTTAGGACAAGTTTTAAGGTAATTTTGAATTATTATAATATTCATTTAACCTTGAATTACCCTATTTACCTTTAATCACGGTAAATAAAAGTTAAAAGTTACTATTCAAAAAAAATTATTTTCATTTTAATAAACCAAATTTTACTTCTTGATAAAAATCGTGTATGTCATATTTTTGAAATTCAATTCACAGAAGTGTTAAAATTTCATTTAAATGAAAACGTCAGTTTTTTAACTTCCACTAGGTAGTGTCACTTTTCATCAAAAATTCATGTTTTTCAGAAAAATATCAAAAATTCAGCCTAAGCATTATTTGATATTCCGAATTCAAAATTGATGTCTATTTTTTAAAATTCAAAACAAAGAAGTGGACATAATTAATTTAAAAATTAATTCATGTTCTTAAAACAAATAGCATGTTTTTAAGAAACAATAACTATCAAAAGATTGATACTTGTTTAGGTCCAATTTCAATGTGAAATTACTTCCAATGACCAAAATTGGATCAAATGGTAAAAATATATTTTATGTTCACTTTAAAACCAATTAAAAAGATAATCTATCAATATAAATAAATTATATTAAAAGGAACTTTTGAATTAAAATGCAAAATTTTCCACTATTCATTAAAAAATGAACTCTATCAGAAAAATACCAAAAAATTATTCAAAGTAAAATTTGATGTCCCTATTCTAAATATGAATTATATTTGGTCAATTAGAACATATAAAGATAACCAAAACTTTATTTAATGATGGTTTTACATTAAAAGGCGTTAAATCATACTTTTAATGAAAATTATGCTTAAAATTAGATTCATTCACATTTTAAGCCTCTAACTTTTATTGGATAAATGTTAATACATTTATAAAACATGTATAATCATATTTTAGTTAGTTTTATTAATTCCCACCAATACAATAGTTAGGAGTTAACAACCAGTTAAAATAATAATATTATATTATTAGTGTGCAATGTAAGATTTCAAAGAAACCAGTTGTTGCGTATCAGGTACGCTATCGAACATAGAAAACCATTTAAAGTAAAATTAATATTTAATTCAAAAATATTAAATAATATTAAAATGTCCTATTATTCATTTATCTGGGATGTTTCAGTTTGGGATTGAGACAGACCCCCTTGTTTAAAATTAGACTATTCTCTTTATTCACTTTATTTTTTTCTTTGTATTCAAATTATATTAGTTTCTTTAGGATTATTTACCAAAAACATCACTCTAATAGTTAGCTCAAATTTTTGTTTTATATACTATTTTTCATACAAGATAATTTGTTTAAGAAGATAGATTATTTCATTGAGTCTTTTAACTATTATTTGATCAAGATTTATAAAAATATTTCAAATGATAAAATTATATAATTCTACTATTTTATTAAATGGGTAATTTTTATAAACATGGAGAATTTTTAAAAAAAATTAACAAAAACTTTACTGGAAACCCAATTCATTCCCCTCTTGATTTTTATACATAAAACAATAATGTTCTATTATAATATAGAATGAATTATCCACATAATATTTTTTAAAATTAAATAAAAACAATATGAGTAAAACTGATTACCAAGAAATAATGTATGAGGTGAAGGAAAATAATGGAAGGATGGAAATTATAAAATGTGAAAATTGTGGAAATATACACCCAGGTAATTATTTAATAGGAATAAGAGTTCTTTAATGTGTAGATAAAGGGTACATAAGACTCTTGAATATAATGAAACTAAAGAAAAAAATGTTATCAAATTCCTTAACCAAAAATAAATATAAAATTATTCAACCTCATATCCTAATCATCAATAGAACATACCACAAAAGAAGCCAAGGGGATAAATCTAAGATTATATGATTACTAAAAATGAAGGTTAAATACATTAATATGTAATAATATTTATTTTAAACACATTATTTATTGGATTATAAATCTACGTACTATTTTTATAGATATTGAAATATCCCCTGACAATTTGAGTAAATAATTATAAACCAATACACCGAGTAGGAATCTGTTTATCAAACTATTTCTATTAAGGTAAAACAACAATTCCCAAGTTTCAAATATAATTGTTATAATTATTTTTGGATTGTAAATAATCCTAATTTTTAGGGTTTATTTAGTATTTAGGGTGTATAAATAAGCATATGGTGTATAAATTAATATAAGAAGAGGATCTTGAAATAAAAATATTATTCATTTACCTTCATTTATGTTAAATTGATAGTTTTTCACCCCTCAAGGATTTATTGTTCAGTGGTCATTAAAATTACCATTACCACGTTCTCTATCACCCACTATTAGTCCTTGTATTTTAGTTTATTCCTACATGTATATATTTTAACCACCCACCAATTATCACTAAATATGATAACCTAATTTGGTGTTATTTCAAGTGACTTTTACATTTCCAAATTTCCATTTTCAAAGAATTTTTATTATACCTTTATAAGATTTCGGCTTTATGTAAATAAATTTTGTAATTTTGAATATTTTTTAAAAAAAATTGAAAGGGAACATTTTATTTAATGCAGTATAATGTACCACCCCCCATATTTTTTTGATATGTTAATAAATTTCATTTCAATGATAGCTTGTGAAACATGCAACTCCATGTCTATATGAACCAAAATATTGTATATTGTTATTACCAAGGACATAAAATGGTGGAGTAAATTTGAATAACCTCATTATTAAATGTATTCATAAATTTTTAGATACACTAAAAAATTTATAAAGAGGTACTCAATTTTTAATAAAGTCATTATATGCTTAAAAAATACATTTTCCTCAAAAATGATTTCCTTGATTTTTCATAGTGAATAATTTAATAAATTTTTTACACTTTTATAACATTTCTTTTGATAAAATGATATTTATTTATGGAATGTTCATATAAAAAATAACTTATTTTTAAATTTTTAGTTTTTATAACATGATTTATTTTTCATTGAATAGTGAAACATACATATTTTCCAATTACTATCATTATAAAAAGTAATATAAACGTAAAATTAAATGTTATTTTTTTCATAAAGTGAAATATGATCCATTTTATATATAATTATCTAATTAATTCCATTTTAATTAGAAATATTCATGATTTTGAAATAACTTAATTTTTATGCATAAAATAATTTTTCTCCAAAAATAATTTTTTACTGTCTTTTATTTTTTTATTTTAAAAATTATTTCTTACACTTATATGAATTGAATAATAAAAAAGAGTTACCATATTTGGAATCAGTATATTCAAATTTAATAAATTGGCCCATTTTATTTTCTGTCATTATAAATAGTAATCGTGGGGAATATTTGTCACTGAAATAACGGTAAAATGGGTAAAACACAATTAAAGCCATGGGATATGGTCTTAAAAATATTGAAAATCCTGAAATTATTTCATTGTATTGAATAAATTTTACTAAATATGTAAAAAAATAAAATATATAACCTTTTTATAATATTTTCCCATGATAATAAAAATTATATTATTTTTGGTAAATATAATTTCAAAATTTCACTCTCTTGAATTTTATATCTATAAAATTTTTACATAAGGGTGAAACTAGGATAGGTATGTTTCAAAATTTTTATTGGAAAAAAAATTCTTTTATCATGATATTTTATTCATAATTTTTGGTGATTGTGTAATTACCCTAAATTCATACGCAATACTAACATGATATTTATTCAATAAATAGAAAAATAAAATTAAGGATTTAAAAAATAAAACAACTAATATAATTGGGTGAATTAAATTAACTTGTTATTTTTGTAGATGAGTATAACATATTCGGGTTGTGTAAAAAGTTTATATTCAAATAACATTACTATCATCATGTATTTAAAGTCAAATTAAATTAATTGTGTCAACAATGACATTAGTGATATTTTATATTAAATAATATTTTAGTAAATTATTCCAAAATCATAAAAAAAATTTGTAATAGGACACATATAATGATAAATGATCTTAAGTCTCACCCATTTCAAATTTATGATCTAATACTTAACTTATAAGTGAAATTATAACCCATGACGATTGAAACATTCTATACCATGGTTGAGGATAAATTGGTTAATGAAGGGGTTAAACCAAAATATAAGGTTTTAAATAAAACCAAAATATTTTTAAATTTCCTTGGATGATGATATTTCAACCTTACCATCTTTTTCTTTAAATATTTTCCCATTTAAGTTCATTTTCCTTGAGACTGATTTAATTATATTCTAATCCTTTTCATAATTCCATGTATGTCTTTTCCATCCCTTATAAAAGGACACCCATTCCCTCTATTCTTTAAACCAATTTAACCCATCTATCTTGAAAAAATACTTCCCAATTCTTTTCGAAACTTCTCTATATATTAATTTTCTCACACTTGGATTTTTTTTACTTTCATACTATTTTCCAATTTATCTTTTGGATCTTGGGTTTCCTCTCGATTCGTAGTGGTTCTAGGTTTAATTTTTAAGGTATTCCATTTATTATTTTTAATCCATTTTTCTTAATAGTTGTATCAAGATATTTCATAAAAAACCATAGATTTTGGGATTGAAATCAAGTGTTTCATTATTGGAACATAGTTAGAGGAAACCATTCGACATTTTCTAAGAAATTGTGTTAGTCCTTAGTTTTCCTTCGTCAGTTGAAAATGGACCATGAACAGTTAGGAAAATCATAAGGAATTAATGTTCATGGTTTATCAATTATGCAAACAAAATTATTTCATGGTTGGTGTATTATTTACTAAATCATGAAGCCAAATCATGAATGTATCTAGGTTATCCAGTAAGCAGTTGGTGAACAGTTTAGGAAACCATATGGCCTAACCATGTATAGTTCCGAAGTCATTAAAAATTTGAATTTTATCATCTACCCTTTGGTATCTTAGTCCCAAAACGCCTCCTACCATCTTTTCTTGTTTCGTTCAACCCAAAGAGAGCTCCCCCCTTATTCTCCAAGCCTCTCTTTCAATCTCATGGTGTTGATATAGGTTTTTGTCAATGTATTGGGGTGAATCTTCAAGGATAACTTATCCTCTCTTCTTCCTCTTCTTATTTACTCCATTTCATCTTGAGTTTCTATTATTATATGGTCATTTTTATCTAGGATTCATGTTTTCATTGGTTTCCCTTACCTCTTGTAACCTTCTTGGAGTTGTTTTGGGATGGCATTGTTGAAGGACATGTAATTTGAGGTGAATTTACCTTTTCACATGCCTTTTAAATTTAAGAAGCATTTGTTTCTTGCTTTTTTCAGCTTCCATATATGTTAATTAGTGATGTTTTATTTTTTATTAATTTTTCAATGTGAAATTAGGTGGTTTAAAAAAATGGGAAGTATATGGCATTTTTCATTAACAGATGCATGAAAAATGTTTGATAAAATATATGTTTGGATTTTCTGAGTGTTTTTTAATTTTTTAAATAATGGTGTGGATTTTTAAATGTAATTTTAGAATATAATTTTTTTTATTATTTTTCAAATGGATTTATAAATGGTTTTAGACTTGAAAGTGGTGTGTGTTTGGTTCTTTGAAAATTGTTTGACATGTGTTGATGGTTTGTGGCCTAGTTGGAATTTCGATGAAGGTAGATCAGTTGGAAATAATATTTTCTTACTTAAATTCTATTTTTTAATTTCTTGTGAAATTTAGTAGTGTGATTCCACATTTTTTAAAATGTGTATTTGGTTCCTTGGAAATGAGTGATTTCTCAAAAGATGTTTGGGGCTATTATAGAATTTTTGTGAACTTGTTTATCTTAAAAACTCTACATGGATAATTATCCTTCCTTGTTTATGTTGATTATTGTGAGAGGACCATGCTGAGAGGCTCCCTTGTGATTGGATGGTTTAAAGGCAATATATTTTTCCTTAGGGTGACTCCCGGGTGGCTTGTTATGTGAGTTTCTTATGTATGATATATATTCATGTGATTTGGTACTTGTTGGAATTATTGGATCACCCCCACTTTAGTCATGAAATGAGAAACTCAAATAGAGAGAATATTTTTTATGAATGGTTGTTTCACAATTTTAGGAATTTTCTCTGGATAGTGGCCCATAGTTGGGAATTCGTTTTTCTTTGGTTATTATGGTATATATCTCCTCGGTAAGACAATGTAGGCTATGGTCGAGCTTGTGGGAGAGAATTGATGTCATTAGGTGGGGAATTCCTTTGGGATGATTCAAAATTTATAATGTGTTATATATTATTACACTAGGCTCTTAGGTTATCCCATGTTATTTGGAAATTATTTTTCTATGTTAGATGATTGAGATGACTTGTTGATTGGTTACTTGTGCATGATATTTTCCCATTTCCCTTGTAATGTGATTATTGATGCATCTCTATTTCATGGTGAACTTTGCTAAAATAGAGATGTGTTGATTTTTAAATATTTCAAAAGTGTTTTGAGGAACTTTTTCATACTCTCATTCTCTCTATTTAAATGAAAATATCATTTTTACTCAAAAAAACAATGAATCATTCATAGAAAATATCATGGATTTATATGAGAAAAGGGAAATGGACCCTGTTTTGTTCTAAAGAGGAAAATTTGGCGAAATAGTACTTTTATATTTTCTAATTAAAACATGAAATTTAATTTGATTTTTTCAAATTAAGTGCACTGGGAATAGATTTTTTTAGGCACAACTATAAAGTTTAAATACTCACACCTATATTTATTTCTTATTTTTAGATTATTGTGTAGTTTTTATCTTAGTTTTGATTGATTTGTGTGATGGTTGGTTTGGGTATCAGAGTGAGGCCCTCAAGGTAACATGGAGATTTTTTGGTCATTAAATTGTGTTTCAGTTTTTTATAATTTTATTTCTAATTATTGTTTTTTATAATTGATGTTCAGTTAGGTATTTGTATATATTTTTCAATTATCTATTTATTTCTTCTATTAATTTTTTTTATATTTGGTGAAATCATTTACTTTCATCCCTCTGTTGATTCCCTAGTGCTGGTTGTTAGTTCGAGAGGATCAGGAACTCCTCTTGTGTCTTATCTCAGTCCAACTTAGGTGAATGGTTGAGGGTCGACACAGGTGGGTTCGTGACAAAATTGTATCATATCCTTGTTTATTTAGAGTTCCTAGCTTTGAGAACTTTGTTTTATATTTTTTATGTTGAGGTAGATAGACTAGGACTATCAGAGAATCTGGTGTAGGTCTGGGGGTGTCTAGCCAAAATTTTCTGGTCTGAACCTCGAGTTACCATGGAAAGTCAGGTCTTATTTGGGTTATCTAGTTTTTTTTTGATGTTTGGGATATGAACTAGTAGTTGGTTATGCGGTCTCAGGGAGCTCATAGGGCCCAACTAGACATGTGGAGGTGAGAACACGATCCTAGAAAGCTCTCTATAATATTGGTATGATTGGCATATGGATTCCAATCATATATCCTAGTCTCCCATCGATAGTTGTTCCTCTTTGTGAGTTGGTTTGGGCCTTTCATGATTCTGAAAGTTGTCTTAAAAATATTAGTTTTGGAATTGTGAATACTAGATTTATAGTGGTAATTGTTTTATTTTGGGAAGATTAAAAATGAGTTTTCAGAATTACTATAAAGAATTCATTATAAATTCAATTTTAATAAAATGAGATTGATTTTTTATAATATAAACCTATGGTTAATGAAAATATTATTATTGGAAGGAGGTGTATATTTTAAAGGGGGTTTGGAAAATGAGAATAAGTGATTGTATAATCATGATATATTTTAAGGAAAGAGATTTTTTGAGATGTTGGAAATGTTTTGAATAAGATGAATTTTATTTTTAGATCGAATCGATAGGATTTTATTTTGAGCCGGATAAAATGGATTGGTATGTAGAGTTTGAAAATGGTTTTTTATAATTGGTTGTTACTGAGCTTGGGGAAATTTTTATTATTTTTTAAATGGAATTGGATTTAGAATATACAAACTTAGTTGAACATTTGTTTGAAAAATATGAATGTTTTTTCAACCTTTGTAATTCACATTAGTGATCAAATTCATGTATATGTGTGGGAATGTTGATGGATGATGACATGTGGGGATGAGTTCCCATATTGGCATGAGATGATGAGTAACTAGGGTGGCTAGGGAATATGTATGTTAGTTATGCTCTATGAAAAACCATTGGTGATTGGTCAACTTATCACATTTTTCATTACCTTAAGAAAGTATTTTCTAAGATAAAAAGAAGTAGTGATGTTTTGGTAATATGTGGTTGTGTAACTTGTTTCCTTATTTTTTGGAAATGTTACTTATGAAACATATTGAGTGTAACCTCTCTTATTGATGTATTGGTTTTAATCAAGTTATTGGTATTATTGTTTCTTATTGTTGGACCACACCAAGGATTTGATGGAAATTCAATGTGAATCTATGGGTGGATTACCATTAGTGGACCCCCACCATTTTATTAACCTAAGAAATTCCTTCTAGAGTTTCAAAAATTGATTCATTCTCTATTTTATGGTCAATCGGATCCTTTTGAAGTGGGAGAAAGGATGAAAAAAAATCAAAAGTGTCTTCAGTTTTCTTTAGTTTCATGTGTCTTTAAAGGTGAAGTTTTCAACCATTATACTTGAAGTTTCAACCAAGAAGTCATGGAATTCAATGGCTCAAAAAAATGAATCCGGATGATATTACCTAGGATTTCATCGAGGATTCATTCAACCATCAGTATTTCTCTGAGGTAGAGAAGGTGAATAAGGGCGTGGACATTTATTTTCCTTAATAAGGTGATAGAATGGTGTTGGATCTCTTTGGAAATCTTTTGGATCTAATTCCTTACCTCCTATATTATGTTGCTGATGATTCCATAAAGCCTCAACATTTTGAGAGTGGTCTGTATCTTGATCTATTGTTGATGGTTTGAGAGTTTGATCCTACGTCCTTTGCTAATGTAGTGAGGCAAGATATTTTTTTTGATGTTGTACTGGAGGTAGTGATTGGGGGATCCACCCTTCTTCTAGTTTCTCGAAGTGGTAAAGTGAATTTCATTTTAGAGATCAGAATGTCGCTTGAAGTTTGTGGTGCTGGTCATGGAATTAAAAGGCCTGTATATATTTCATCAGTGTCATTTAAGAGTACGATGATGTTGTTCCATAAATACAATAAGTTGGATCCTAAGAATTATTCATGTTGGAATTCTCCAAATACTTCTCATCCCTATGGATTCCTAGGTCAACTGAAACATTTCAATCAGTATTTTTTATGAAGTGACATGGACCTAGATCCACCCCTTCAAAAAACATCCCGGTCTTTTTGAAGGATTAGGGCAATATTTTGGGCTCAGTTTAAATCCCAATTTTTATATAATGTTCCTCTTACTTTAATGGGTGTGTTCAGTGGTGTTTTCTAGTGTATTCATTACATTATATGTAATATTAGTTGTTGTGTATCTCTATAGAACTATTTTTTAAGTAATGTGTGTCTTTTTGACGTTTTGAAAATATCCATTATAAGTGGAGGTGTGTACCCTTGATTGTCTTGTTTTTATTTTTTCTTGTTTGATGTGAAAGAGTATGAGGCCTATGAATATATTGAATCCCTCATTTTTTTTATAAAAACCTTGTTGGAGCAGAGTGAGTCTCATGGTGTGTTGTAGTCATTTGATTCTACCTGGGGTGTTCTGTGCCTTCTCATGACACCAAAAGAGAGAGTTTGGATTCGGGATTATCAACTTCTGACTATAGTCTAGCCAATGCTTCTAGAGATTATGGATCTATACATTGGTCCTATATTGAAGCTATTCATGCAGTCAGGAAATCACTGAGGGTGTGGGTACCATTTCCCAAATCATTTCTCAACCAATGGGGTGTATGGGATTTAATTATTCTTATGGTAGTATCCTTATTATTCTAAGATCCTCCTAATTGAAAAAATCATGGGGATCTAATCCTCACACAATTCTAGTGGTAATGCCTTTTGAATATGCATCTTTGATTAGTTATCTTTTTTCAGTTAGTCCGGGTGAGTGGGTTTCATTTTTGTTTTTTCTCTTTTATAGATGGTTGCGTATTGGGGAGATGATGAATCATGGATTTGATTTCTATTTCGGTCAGGGTCTCTTTCTTCATCACCCACCTTATGGTGGGAATGACTAGCCACTGCGGGAATGATTTCATCTATGTGAGAAGTTCCCAAGTTAGTCCTTGGTTGGTTTCCCATGTCAGTCAGGGATGGTTGGTTTAATCTGGTCGGTTCTTAATGAAGGGGAGACACATCACGAGCCTTATATTGATCTATTTTATTGTTTTTTTTGTTATAGTTGGTTTCAAATGGCAGAGATTCTATTCTATCCACCATAGTCTGGTTATTTATCCATTATTTTTCTTGACAACATGTGGTTTTAATTGGGTTGTATGTTCTGAGTCTTTCCATATGAGTGAACTTTTGGACTTTGTATAATTCCCAACGGTCCTATTTGAAGATTTTTTTTGGAATTTTTGGCATGAGTTTTCCATTTCATTTTTTAGGAAGTTTTTTTGGGTTTTTTGGTTCATTTCAGATATGTGGTATAAGTTTCATTTTTTGGTGGTTGAGGTGTTCTTTTTATGAGTGGATGTATCATGTGGTTGGGGGAATTATTTTTCTATGACTGATCAAGTAGAATTTTTTTTTGGCTTTATGGGGGTAGAAAGCATAATGGTAGGTAGAATTTCACTCGTATTTTTTTATTTTCATCATTTTATCTAGATCATATTTTAGATCTCAATTTCCCTCTCGATTCTCTGGTGTTCTTGATTTAATTTTGGACGTTTTATATTGTTTTTTACCTTGTTTATTATTTAGTTTTCCTTAGAGTTTGGGTTAAAAAGTGGATATTTTGGTCCTGACAGCTGGTAGTGCATGGTTGGTGTACGATTAGAGGATGTTATGATCCATTCTCCAGGAAACCACGCAGCTGCTTGGTTGTCTCTTGTCAGGGGAACACAACCCACACACTGTTAAGAAATTTTTTTGGAAGGCATGAACATAGATCAACCTTTTTGGTAGAACTATATCGCATGGTTGGCGCACAGTTTACCAAACTATGTGGCCAATCCACGTGAGTGTCCATGTTTTCCAGTAAGGGGCATATGGTTTGGGACATTTTTCTTCCTAAACATGCACAAGTACCAAGTCATTAAAAATGTAATTTTACTCATGTACCCTCTTAGAATTTTATCCCAAAAATGCCTCCTCCCTTTCATCCCTAGTTATTGTGACCCAAAGGGATCTCCTGTATTCTCCTCTAAGCCTCTCCACCTATCTCTTGGTGTTTATCTATGGTTTCTTCAAATATAAATGTGAGTCTTCAAGGTAATTTTCTTCTCCCTTCCTCATCTTCCTATTTCATTCATTTCCACTCATGTTTATCTTCTTCCATGGTCTTATTAATCTAGGTTTCATGTTTACCTTAGTTTATGATGGGGGTTTTGTCTTCTTATGGTATCTCATTCCTCTTTGAATATTTATTGATTTTTTTCATGTTGGCACTGTGGAAGAACATGTGTATTGAGGTAGGTTTCCCTTTGAACATTCCCATTAAATTTTAAAATAATTGGTTTATTTCTTTTCACACATTCATTATTTTTTGATTAGAGATTTATGATATCTAAAATAATTTTTTCATATGCAATGAGGAGGTTTTCATAATTATTTTGAATTATATAGCATTATTTGGTTTAGCGATGCACAACAATTGTTTGATAAAATTCCAAGTTGGATATTGTGGGTGATATGTTGTTTTTAAAGCATGGTACATCATTGTACATATAATTGGTGCATCTAAATGGAAGTTTTTATTTCAAAAATGTATTAATAAATGGTTTTAAACATGAAATTGGTGCGTTATAGGTTCTTTGAAAATGGGTTGACATGTGGTGATGGTGTGTGGCCCAATTTTCATTTTGACGAATGTGTTTTTTTTAAATGTTGTTTGAGTGATTAAATGGAATTTTCTATGTTTTTTGTAAAATTTAAAAAGGTTTGATTGAACCTTTTTCGAAATGTGGATTTATTTGTTTAGAAATGAGTGATTTCTCGAAGACTGTTTGAGGCCAATTTTTTGAACTTGTGAAATTTTTTATCTTGAAAAACATCATGGGATAATTATATTTCCCTGGTTATGTTGAGTGTTGTTTGCGTCCCACGCTAAGAGACTCCCTTTTGATATGACTGTTCAAATCCCAGATATTATTCCTTAAGGTGGATCGAGGGTGGCTTGGTGTGTGAGTTTCTTGTGTGATATATGTTCTTGTTATTGAATTCTGATTGAAATTGTTTTCTCACCACCACATTATTCTTGACATGGGAACCTATCTTAGCTAACATATTTTTGGTGAACGGTTGTTACTCTAGATTAGGATTACACTATAGATAGATGCCTATAGTAGTAGATATTTTTTCATTTTTTGTTATGGGATAGTGCACCTGAGTCACACAAAGAAAGGTTTGATTGATAATGTGGGTGAGAATTGATTTCATTGGGTGAGGCATGCCTCTAAGATAAGTACATATGTATACAATGTTATAGATTATTCTATTATGATAAATGTTTCTCCCATGTTCTTTGGAACGTAGTTTTATTACATGGATGATTTAGATTCGTTCTTGTTTGGTTATTTACGGATGATATCTTTTCAATTTCCCTTGTTATGTGATAATTGTTGCTACTCTATTGCATGTTGTACCATGGTGAAATAGTGTTGTGTTGGTTTTAAAGGTTTCTAAAATGGATTGAGAAATTTTGTTATACTATCTTTCACTCTTTTTAAATGAAAGAAACATTTTGATCTAAAAAAATACTAATGTTTTATTCTTGGAAAAGTACATGGATTAAATAGAGAAAAGGGAAATGTACCCTTTTTTGTTTTAAATAGGAAAATGTGTGAAATCCTAGTTTTATATATTATAATCGAAAGCAAAAATTAGTGTTGCTTCTATTTAATGGAATTCCAAAATGAATAGATTTTTTAGGCATGCCTACTGAGATTTAATGCTCCATCATATAGTTCTTATTGTTTTTAGACTCTATCAAATGTTTAATCTTGGTTTTGATCACCATGTGTAATGGTTGGTTTGGGTATAAAAGAGTAACCCTCGGGGTAACATGAAGAATTTGGGGTCATCATGTTTTTTTGGATTTATTGTAAATTCCTTTTTAATTATATTTTTTGTATAAAAATACATTTAGTTTGGTAATTGTATATATTTTGGGATGCTCTGTTTATTCTCGCTATTTAATTTTTTTTATATTTTTAGAAATCATTACATTTGTTTCTTTTTTGATTCCCTAATACTATTTTTCATCCTTAGAGGATAGGGAGAACCTATTAAGACATTCATCAGGCTAAATTGGGTGGTCGGTTTGCGGTCGAACTAGTTTGGTTTGTGAAAAATTGAGGATATGGCCTTCTTAAATTACCTATCAAAGGGCCAATAGAAGAATGGGTAATCATCTTACCCAAACTCTTTGAAAATATTTTTTATTTTAACTCTTAAAAATCAATATTATTCATCATTAAGTAATAAATTCATTATCTAAAATATAATGAATTTTTTTTATGATAACGGACCCCAAATTTCCACCGTCTATTCCCTCAAATTTTAAGTGAATGTATCCCTCATTCATAGTTGTTGACTAACGCCTCCACGTAGCGATACAATTAATCTACCATTAACAAAATTAGTGGGTGGTTATTAGGATTGTTTTAATGTTTACATATTATTTTTATGATATAATTATTAATTTTTAATTATAATATCATATCTACTGATTTACCTTAATATCTATTGTAAAATGATAGTGTCACTCATGAAAATAGCATTTATGCGTACGAACAACCTATCGCCTCAATGAATGATATAATTCATTTTTCTATCTATACATTTTATGGATGAATATAAATATATAAATATATAAATATATTTATAGTGAATATATATTATATTTATATCATGATTAAAAATTTCGATATTACGGAACAATGATCAAAGTATAGGGACAAGAACTACCAAACTAAAATTGTCATGAAAAACAAAACTATTAACACCCAGAAATGATGATTTTAATAATAAATTATTAATGAACATATATTGGAATTTTATAAAAGAATTATATATTATAATTATAACTATGTACATGGTTCTAGTATATAATTATAATAATTCAAAATTTATTATAAAATATATTAAAATCACTAATGAGGAAAGTCAAACATGATGTAAGGGATTTATCTTATACTCTCATTGTTTATCGAGATTTATTATGATTAAGTTTAAGGTGATGAAATTTTATGATACATCTCTCATCAAACTCATTATGTTTCTTATTCTATATTTAATTATACATATTACATGTTTCCCATTAATTTTCTCTCTTTAAATACACAAGATACAGATGAAATATTTTTAAAGAAACCCAAATTTATTTCTCTCTTTGATCGAAAGTCATTTTCCTTCAATATCCTTGTTTTATAAAAAAAATCAATATGGTTTTTAATAATATCTTATAATTTTTTAAATTAATTTTTACCTATGTTATAATTTTTAAAAAAGGTTTAATATGAATCCGCTTGTTATTTTCTAAACAATGTACTTTTTACTTTTTACTTAAAATTTTAAAGGAATCCCAATTATAAAATACGCAGTATGAACAAAAGTTCCTTCCATAATAACCACTCAATGTTTTAATGCTTCTTATAAAGGATTAAAAGATTAGATTTTAATAAAAGTATCCCTTTAATATTTTTTTAAACTTTTAGATTTTAATAAGAGATTTCAAATTGAAAATGTTATTTTTTTCCCAAGAAATGTTCTAGTGGCCTTTTAAAGGTAATCTCAAGTATGGAAATACCTATTAATTTAACATGAGAAATGAACCAATGATATAATATTTATCAATATACACTATGTTTTATGATTATGAAGTATTTATATTTCATATTATTGATTCAATGTGGATAATTTTTTAACTATAAGGCATTTTTAGAATGAATTGTATTCATTATTCAAAATATAGAGAATGTATAGAACATGAATGTGATGGGTTGGGAATAGTTATATATAGTCCCTTAATGAATAAATATGTCTCATGAGACAATGTAGGTTTTAATGATGTATAGGTTGAGGCTATAATATTGTGTTTAATAGTTTGGTATTTTGTGTATGTCTAGCCATAAAATGATTGTGTCTTGCTTGAGAGGTCTTTATGGAAAACAAAATTCATGTATGAGAGGAATTGGTGGTATTATTCATAATTTCTTGGTTGAGAATCCTTGATCATGAATCTGTAGAATTATGAATTTTATTTATTTAGAATTAATTTTTCATTGTCCATGTGTTTTATATGTAGATATTATCGAAGGATTTTCATTGAAATTAATTCATTGATTGAATGGTGGGTGTTTTCAATATCCTCTCTACCATGTTAATTAGTACTTGTTTACAAATGATCGATTTTATTTCATGTAACCCTTACAGAGCATATTATCTTAATCTTTATTTGTTTTAATTATCTTGAGATACAATGAAATATATTATGAATGATATCAAGGATTCAAAAATGTTTCTTATGCTATGATTTTATTTTTATAATATAATATGGGAATCATGTATATATCCAGTTTACCAAGACTACTAAACTATTTGATCCTTTGGGATATGTTATCTTGTATCTACTACCAATTTATTAAATTAACCATTGATCTTGGTCTACTAGGTGTGGAGTATTTACATATTGAAATATCATGTAAATGATTTTCATAATTCTTTTAGATAAAGTTGATGTCAGGGTATCACTGTTAGAATATAGATATCATGAAACTATCCCCCTATATGATTTGCATAGCATCCCAATAAAATGTGAAATGAGAACATAAAAATAACTCAATAATTAGGAATAGAATTGTTAGGAAATATCTCTCAATGATAATAATTACATAAAAACTAAGAAAATATATTAGGAAGAAGTCAATGACTCTCACACCAAAGTTAAGTAAGTAAAAATTTTCAATTAATGATATGTGGATGGTGTATTCATTGGATAACATCTTAATGGTAGATTATATATGTGTTATAACATGTAAATTGGAAATATTAGTGACTCTTTATATTTCAAGGTTCTATAACATTCTATCCTAATGATTTCATAGTCAACAGTAGATATTGGAACAAGTTAAGATGAAGTAGTTTTGGTTAAACAACATAACAAAGTCTCTAATAGATCTTATAACATATAAACTATATAGGATGAATATATTGATTCATCCATTTCAATTGATGAGGAACAATTTCATTTATCACATCTAAGACTGAGGAGGCATATGGAATTCTGAAATATAATTGGATATCAAGTGAAATAGGTTCAAACATAAATAATATTGAGGAAAGATTCAAATACCACTTTGACTTCATTGGTTAGTACAAGAGATGATGAATTGTATTTGGAGCATCAATAGTTGATTTATTCATTGAATGAATAATTGGATTATATTTAAAAAAATACATGGGATATAGTACCCAAAACTACATATAAAAATTTGATTTGAACAAGTGGTTTTTCTAGAACATGTTATTTGAATGTGGTGATATCGTAAAAAAAGGAAATAATTTTTCAAGGTGTAGTAATAGGTTGAAGTTATTGATTTTTATGCGACCTTTTTACTGTTATAAAGACCTAAAACCATCCTAATATATCTTGATATTTTATATTAATGGAGATATTAAAAATTCCCAATGGATGTTAAGTCTACTTTTCTCAATGGAGATTTAGAAGATGATGTTTATATTAAATATCCATGTTGTTTCATTCTCAGATAAGAAGAAAACTATGTTTAAAAATTGATGAAATATTTATATGGGATAAATTAATCACCAAGATATTGTTATTATAAGCTATATTCATGATTAATGAATTTTATCTTTAACAAAAAGAAGAGTGGAATGAATACTCTATAAATAAATAAAATCATAATTTTTTCTCATTGTGAATATTTATGTTTATTATATCATCTATATAGGGAATAATAAGTAATATTAAGAAGAATTTCCCAAATAAATTAATATGATTTATAAAAATTATTTGTTGGGAGAAATAAATTTCTTTCATAGCATGCAAATCTAGAATGAAAAGGGAAACATTTTCATATACTATGAAAATTATTCCAACAAATTACTTAAAAGTTTTATAATGGATGATTCAATGAAAATTCCTATAACTATATCAGTGGGAATAATGTTTTATAAGAGATAATATAGAATTAATTTTGATCCTATTGAATTTATAGAATTGATTGGAAGCTAGCTACATTTAACAACCTCTAGACCAAACTTGTTGAATGTTGTCACTATGTGGGATGGATTTAAAAGTGTTCCAAAAATGTATTTCATTATGGAGGAAAAATAATTATAAGATACATTAAGGTGAATATATATTTTTATATTAATTATAATTGAAAGAGAAAATTGAATCTATTTGGATAAATAGATGTAAACTAGGTATATTGTGTTGAGGATATAATATCCATCTATAGAGGATTTTTCATTCTGAGAGAAATATGTGTGATTTGGCACCAAAATATGAAAATTTAAGTTCCTCTCAACACTAACTAATTTGATTATATAGCTACCATTCAAGCTACAACAAAATTAATGTAACTAAAGGCATGTTTGGGATATTTTTTGGTTGATGTAAATCTACCACTTTAAATGGGTTGTGATAATAAAATTGATATCTATCTCACCAATAATTTAATGAATCATTCAAGATCAAAGCTCATTAATATTAAATACCGCCCTGTCAAAGAAAATGTGGAAAAAATAAATTAATGTTAGAGTTTGTATTTACAAAGGATAATGTAGATGATATCATTACTAGACCATTACTTAAGGAACCATTTTAGAATATGAGGTAGTTTATGGTTGTTAGAACTCACTCTTAACAAGGAAATGGCATGTGATCTCTATCCCAACTCTCTTCCTGTATTTGGATATTGGTTTAATTGGGGATAAATATAAAAAAATTAAATCTATTGATACGTTTTACCTACTTTAGGTAGTGTATATATTAAAGGTTATTTATTTGTCAAAAGGGGGAGTTATGGTGTTATAATGTGGGGCATATTTTAATATTTTTTATGTGAATGAATGAATTTTTTATAGGATAATGTAACTTTTTATTTTTGATGATGATGTTTTGAGTTTTTGAGGAACTTCAGAAGGAGTTCATATCGATACTTTTTAGATAACATATTATTTTTGTTTGTTGATTCTTATTTTCTATATAATTATCCCTCACGTATACTGATAATCATTTTATTTTTATTCATAGATTGAGTATCAAATACATAATAATTTATTTTCCTTCGTTGATAACAAAATCGAAATGAGTTATTTTTTACACCAACAGGTTTACAGTTGTTTTAAAGATAGTTATATTGGTGTTGTCTTTGGTTTTTAATTCATAAATCATGTAATAAAAATGACATGCCATTATAATTTGGTCACACAAAATATTCTGGATAGATAAATTTGAGTCTCGAATATTGAGTTGATCAGACAGAATATGGGATAATGTGATGGTTTGAATATATTCAGAGGGACACCATACTGTTACTTTTAGAAACATAAATCCAAAAAATTAATTTTTCTTCATCAAAGTACCGAATATTATGTTTATTCTATGAAATTTATGATTACAGAATTATTTTTTTCCTAATAATTATTTTTATGAATATGAGTCTTCTTGAAATGGGTTTATGGATATAGTTTTCTTGAAAGAGTCTTTCAAAAATAGTCTTCTAGATAGTGTTTTTCGAACATAGGTTTTGAGACATAGTTCACTGAATATAGATGTATAAGAAGAACAATGGAAAGAGATATTTTGTGGAATTTTCTGATATAAGAAAACATGAATAAGTAGAAAAAATACATTAATGTAATTTCTATATGATGTGATTATTTTGTGTAGAAAATAAATAAACAAAAAATATTCTTCACTAAACGTAGTTTTGAGGGTATTTAAAAAGCCTTTATAAAGTAATACATTGTGATTATTTTGAGTTATGTATTAAATTAAAAAATAGTCATGAAAGAAATATCATACGTCTAGTTGATATATTATGAATCCTTGATTTTTATTAGCACTATGATTTGAGGAATTGTCTAATAATGTTTTGTGTATTAAATTTACTCAATGGATTTTATAGCTATCAACCAAATAATGATTTGAGGGAGATATAAAAATTAGAGTACATGATCCTACCTTACCTTTTGAATAAAAATGGGTATACAAATGGGATCTGGTGAATTTATATGTATTTTTGGATGTAGTGGGGTGATGACTAAGAATCGTGAGATATTATGTTTTGGATAGATTGAATCACTAGAAAAAGGGTTCCAAACAACAAAGTACCAGACACAAGGGACCAGATTGAGAAGTACCAACCACATTATATTGGATAGAGTCATTAGACAAATAAGTGATGATCTGGATAAAATTTCTCTACATGGATAGGTCATTAAAAAATGGGTATCAAAAGAAGAGTATAGGTTTTAGACAAATTTGTTTCGATTTGGCTTGTAGAAAAAAAAAATGTCATGAATTTAATCATTATAGTGATGATGTGCAGAAACATGCTATTTAAGTTTAATATTTTTATTGTGAATAATTATTTATCATATTATGTATAAAATAATAACATGAATTATCAAAGAACAATATTTTAATGTGAGTGATGGATATTCCCTACTTATTTTCAACAATACAAGATTGTTTTCTAATAGATCTGTGATCTCATATTGTTTCGAGGTCATTCCAAGGACTAGATACTTTTATTGAATAGTGTACCTCATACATTATTATTTTTCTATGGTTTTGTTTTTGTATAGTGTTTTATAAGATTAATTTCTCCCTAATAAGAGGTGATGTTTGTATTAAAAGAATAAAATCATAAAAAGGGTGAATCCCTGATTCACTCCTAGTGATTACACACATACAAACTAAACATTACAAATGAACCTATAATATGTAACCCAAATTAATCTTATTATATGATTTATACATATCAATTTTAATGATTATATTACTATTGAGTAATTTATGATCCAAATCACATTCATTTCTAGAGTTTGTTAATTACTCGTTGAATCACCCCTCCCACCAAAAACCATTTATTCCTCAATGATAAAAGAATGGATAATTAGAGTTAACCTATCATTAATGATCTTTAATAAAATTTTATTTTAAAATATACATGATTTTTTTAGATATAATTATTTAATATGGATTTTATTCTCGATTTTTGGAATGGGACCTAGATTAATAGCAACCATATCCCTATGAACCTACCCCTAGAAACAAGTTCCTCACTGCATTGATAACTTCCTCTTTGATAATATCCCATATAAAAATATAAAAAAATTATAGAAACCCATTTATCACATGATCGCTATTTTTTCCTATAATTTTAATAATTTTTAAAACCTCCTCTTTGTGAGGTTAGATAAAAATTTGATATTTTTCTCCTTCATAAGAATATAAGGAATGACCTGAATAAATTTATTCCCTTCACTTGACAACTTTTAAAGAATGGTTTTTTCTGAGTCATAACATATAAAATATTATCAACTAATAAACCAACAATAGTATTCACATATTATTTAAAGGAAACATATTCCCTTTAAATGATGGATTTCCCAAGGAATTTCCTTCCCTTAACAAAAGTATGAAAGTATGCATAATTTTAATCACTTTCATTTTGTGGGTGATTGTGAGTTCTCTTCCACATCCCTTATTTTTATAATATAATTATGTTTAAAATATTCTATTTTTAAACTATAGTTATGTGAGACTAGGCATGACAGGAAATTTTATATTGGAAATCCAAAAAATCAATGTCTTTCAAAATTTCTTCCACCCCAACACAATTTATAACCTAATCTAAAAACCACTTAATTAATTATTTTTTTATTTATCCAAGAATTACTTGAAAACAATACATTTGACATTCATAGTAAACCTATATTCATGATGTACTAGCATTCTACCAAAAACTACCAGTGTTAGAATTTAATTATGAATATGTTAATATTCTTCTCTCTATAATTTTATCACCATGAATTATAATCAAAACTATGTGGTTTAATAAATAATTAAGTAGATGATAAACATAGATAATGTTAGACACATTGATCCCATAAAAATTGGAATGGAATAAATCCCACCTTATACCAATGCATATTCCATTTTTAGGATTATTTTAGCATGTATAACAGTCCCCAAAAACCCAAGTTAATTAATTGATTATTCAACATGAAGACATTAAAATTATTCATTGAATTATTATAATTAATGTTACCTCCTCAATTATAAAAATGATGAAATATGGAATTAAAGACTTCCCCTCCCACTATTCATGTATTCATACTAGTATACAAGTGTAATATATCCCTCCGTAATTTTACTCATCCCTCCAGATAATGTTTTCCAAATAAAATGATGAAAATAATGACGTGGGTGAATTTTTAAACATTAAAAATATTATGAAATTTAAATCATCCCTCTTTAGATAAATAAATCTTTTCATTCTCTATTAATGTTGATTAAGTAAATAGAAAATAAACAAATAAAAGACTATGACAAAGACATAGTAAAAGCCTAAACGTTTTCAGGTACCTAATGCCTTAATTTAATATCTTTTTATTATTTTTTGGGATATTTTTTTTTCATGGGTGAAATCTTAGGTAGATTCTGGTTGGTATTAGATTATTTTAGAGTCCTTTAAGGGGGTGTACAATTAGAACATTCTAAGGGAAAACTGTTTGGTTCTCCCTTTAATAACCCCTCGCTTGTTTAGAGATGGATGGTTCGAAAAGAATAAATTTTTCTTCTTTATATCTAATTGTGTTTCTTTTTCGAAAAAACCATGTGTCTTTGGATAGAGGTAAAAGCACTATTGAAGAATTGTTTTGAAAATTCTATGACCAAACCGTGCATGTGGATTTAATTAATTAAAATATTATATTTTTAGCCAAAAACCTCTCATTATTTTTCCTACACCTAGGGAAGTCAAAATTAGGGACACTAGTAGTGATTCTTGGTTGTTCATCTCTCTATATACTCCAAATCTCGTGGATCTATAGTGCTATATCATGTGAAATCAAGGTAAATGGTCATTTATTCTTCTATTCTCCACTTCAATTAAAGATTTCATCTTTATATATTGAGATGAATCATATATATAAGATCATTTGGATAGATATATGGATTATATTATAATATAATGTAAAATTATTTTCTTTTTATTGGATAGACACCCAATTCAGTGAATCAACATTGTCTCGTTGAGAATATCAAGATCTACCATTGATGGGGAATCCATATTGGTAAATTAATGTGGATTTCTCCATTTTAATGATTCATTACATGAATCCAAATATTAGATGTTATTTGTTGAAGGATTATATCTATTTCTAGTGAATTTTTTATTAAAGACATGATTCAGGTATTGTTCTTCAGTGGACGTTGGAATTTAGTATCAACATGTTAAAGGTACAAATTTATTACTATCTTGAGTCTTTTTATGGAATTGTTTTGAATGTTTAGATTGTGTTTATGTGACTGGTTTATATTACATTACATTATAGGTATATTTTCATGTATAGGGTGGTCATGAGACCTTTTCACGATTAGGGATTGTGTTTTCATTTCTATGTTTCTTATTATGCGTGTTTATTTCATATTGAGAGTAGTGTTTGAAATGCCATGATGTTCCCTACCATGTAATGTATTTTTTCCTAATATTTCATAGCTTTTGGAATACCTACTATTATATATTTCTGTATAATTTCTTGTTATGTTGTTTCTTACTTGTATATTATTTCAAAGGTTGTGGAATAATTTTTTTGATATATTTTTTATTTGATATGTTATGCCTTAAATGTGGATTTTTTTCATATCCAATTGAATCTCACATTCACTATTAAGGTTAATAGGCAATGTTCATGGCCTTAGCTATCACATTAGAGTGGAGTGTGGACAACATGACTCATTGGTTTAGATATAGGTAGGCTGGTTAGTTCCTGAGTTTCACCATTTGTTTATCTCATGGGTGTAATGACCCATATTTTCTTGAATCTATAGTCTATTTTTTTGTTCAAATATTATTTTACATTAGATAAAATTATATGTGGCCTAAGTAAGGTTCCATGAGTATATGGGGCATGTTTAGAGCATGTAGTTATGAAAAAAGAAGAAACAGAGTAGACAACAAGGTTAGTATTAATTATATGTCTTAGCCATGTAAGGATATTTTATACTATAGGAGACCATGTTGTTTCTCTATAACCATTCTATCCAAGATGAACCCTCATATGAAAATTGAATACACAATCATAGAGAATGTTTTCATGGTTTTAATATAGTTAGACAAAATATGCATCTAGACTTTGGGGGGTCCCTCCTTATGTAGTGTAGGTAGCATAGTTTGCGCATGATTTTCACATAGTCATCTAAATTGTACACTTAACCTTTGTATGGTCCCTCCATATATAGTGTAGGTTGCATGTTTTGAAAATGGTTTGTTGAATCTTGTCGTCAAACCATGTGACCCTATTTTTAGGTGAAATTACTATTTTATGACTAATGATCTTAAAATCCCTCTCCTTCCATTATCCTTATTTTTCTAGTTGACTTTCCTTGTTCTTCTCCCATGGGTTCTTCCTCTTCCATGGCTAGTATTTGATATTTTTTGCTCATTGGGACTCCAAATCTAGTGTCTCTAGATTTATTGGATCTACATTAGTAAGAACGTGAATTCTATAAATTCGTATTTTAGTTTTTTCTTCCATCTCTTGTTCTTTTTTTTGTGAGCTCATTTTCCATATTTTTAGGGTGTTGGACCATTGATTTTTTTTCTTATAATATACATACAATCTAAAGCTGATATTGGATGAGGATTTTTCTATTGAATTTTGTTAGGTTGTACAGTTATTTTCTAATAATGTATATTTGTTTTTTTATAATGTAATTATTATGCCACTTATCATCCATTGTCACAAGTTTCCTTAATTTTTTATTTTCCTTTATAGATAAATATATGAATATTTTTATACTCCCAAGGATCCTTTATAAGTGGTTAGAGGATTTCGAACTCAATTATTCTAACACTTTTGGTACATTAAATGGAATTTCCTTCCTTTCTAAAATGTTTCAATAGAACAAAACACATTTTAAGGGTTTTTTCATGTCCTTGAATCAAATCAAATATCTTAAATAATTGAAATAATTTATTATAATGGACATTTTATTAATTTACAAGCATTAATTATGAATTTTCCTACATTGATTAATTAAATTTATTGTTTCAATGAAATGGAAATTTGTGTAAAGGCTATACCAAGTGATGTTTATGTTAATATATGCATTGTATGAATTTTGATTCCCTTTTTGTATTGGTGATTGATTATTATAATGTTAATTAGGTGATCTATCGTGTGATTATTATTATTATTATTATTATTATTATTATTATTATTATTATTATTATTATTCCATTGATATTGGTTATGGAATGATAGTTGTGGTACTCGTTGAACATGTCATTTCATTATCCCTTACATTGGGTGTTAGGACTGACATCTCTCAACATTATACTTTTTATTTGGGGGATTGGAATGAAGATCCATGTTCCTCTGTATAATGTTTTGGAAATGTTATCTCATCCCACCTATCTCAAGTGAGGAGCATTATGTCTCACATTCATTATGAGATTATGGTTCTGTACTCCATGTTGGAGCATATAGCTCGTTAGACTAGTTATGGATTCTTGAGTTATTCCCCAAGTCGAGCTAGCACCTAGTATCCATGTATATGCCTACTAATTTCATCATGAACATAGTGAATACATGTTTATATAGTATATATCTATTCTATATATATATATATTACTACTATGTATATGGTATTCGGATTAGACATACTTCTGCTTATGTCAATGTTTGTAGAGTCTTTTATGTTTCTTAATGGAACATGAGTTGGCTAGTATTTATTTATTCATCTTTGTTAATTATTCATTTATACATACATGATATATATCTATGTACACTAGCTAGATATTTTTAGACATTGTTAGTTGTGACTTGATGTGGGTATCTCACACCCAACTCAAGTTTCCTTTGGTACTTGAGTTGATTACATGTCTACAGGTATGGATAAGGTAAATCACCCTACTAAATATGTTTAATTTATTACACATTTAGTTTGGATATTGGGATTAGAGGACTAAGCATATGATCGTGATGCTAGTGGAGCAGCCTTTTGAACTTTCTTTATTTTTTTATGTCATGTTTTATATACATGTCCCCAATTTTTACTTTTTTATAATACTATTTCATGACATCATTTTATATGACTCAACCTATGGTATTTTGATATTATTAAAGTTGATTGATTAATTACCCTTACATATTATTATAAATATATTTCCTTCTATATCAAATATATTTTTATGTTCATTAGATGTTTACATTTTATATATTATGTATGTTTTTTCAATATGATATGAGGGTATAGTGTCCCCATTTTACCACTTTATACCCTTGCTACTAATCATAAGCCTCTGGTGTATGGGGAGGTGTGCTTGAGGGAATGTGACCTCCCAACTCAGGGCACTGGATAAGTGGATCCCAGGATGGGGAATTATAAAGTGGTATCAGAGAAATATTTTCATTTTGACCTATTGTTTGGGTATTAGACTGTAGGCTATGATGTAATGGAATTTGGTAATGAGCATGTTCCAGAGAGTAGCTGACCCACATACACTGAAATCACAAATTACATGGGATGGGATGTCGTAGCAATTGATTATTACTAGTACAGTTAATACACCATCACTGTTTGGTGATGTGTATGTCTTATGATGTTATTATTTTTGGTCTTATTGAAATGATATTTCTTCTACCTAGGCCTGATGGAATGAGGGTGTGTTTTTTCATGCATCGTTATAAGTGCAATTGGAATAATATGCCATGATTGTTTTTAGGTCATTTCTGTAACACCCCAAGATTTCATAGTGTGTTATTTCTTCAAAATAATTCAATAACTTGCACTACACGCAACACCAAGTTCAATCACACCATGACTTACAAAAAAAATCCATTCAAAAGAGGTTATGAATAGTATTATCTAAATTTTAAACTTTATATAATCCTTATAATTTTAGAATCCATATTATGAGTTTCTTAGATATAATGCAAGAACAAATTCATTTTCAGTATTTCACTTTTATCAACTTTTAATAGTGAACCCTTTTTAAATACAAAATTTTAAGCTTTTTGACTAAATGGGGACATCAAAAAAATTTAAAATGAAACATCTCAAGCTTCCACGGTACGCTTTCCTTTGAATAATACAATAGCGCGTGTTGTACGCAACACTGAGTTCTAACAACCAATCAAACTAGCCGTTATGAATAGTAATACCTACTTTTTGAAATAATATATATTTTGTATTTCAAAATGGACATCATTTTTGGATTCGGAATATCGAATTTAGCCTAAGGTGAAATTTTGGTACATTTCGGATAACTTTCATATTTTGATGAATAGTGAAAATTACTAAATTTTAATTAAAAACAACTTTTTTAATCAAAATAATTAATAGTGATAAATTATGAATTTGAGTGGTTTTAAAGTATATTTAGAATGTATTTTTACCATTTAATATAATTTTGGTTATTAGAAATAATTTTACAATTAAACCGAACATAAACAAGTGTCAATCTTTTGATAGTTATTATCTCTTAAAAACGCGCTTTTTGTTTTGACAGCGGGAATTAATTTTAAATTAATTTCTGCCACTTCTGTGTTTTGAATTTAGGAAAATGGATTCCATATTTGGAATCAGGATGTTCAAATTGTGTAAATAGGTAACTTTTATTTTTAGACATTTTGAATAATTACTCCGGTAAATATTTTATTTACCATGGTTAAGGGTAAATCCGGTAAATAAGGGTTAAAAAATAATATTATAATAATACTAAATTACCCTAAAACGTGTCTTAACCCTATTTGTTGATACATGGTCGACCATGGGCATATTTGGGTCTATTTTGGGACCCCATGGATCCACTTGTAAGTGATAATGACACTTTATTTTAATTAAGTTAAAATGAAAACAAAAATGACACAAGCATATATCTTTTAGCACAAAAATTGTTACATAGGGTTATATATGTTGGATTTTAGATTATAAATATTCATTAGAAATATAAAACGATTTCCTACATAATGATATTTTATTTATAAATTTTAGACATTAAATAATTTATTTTATTTATGACACAATGATGATGCAGTAATTACTATAATAGTGAAATATTAAAATAATTGATATTATAAATACCCAAATAAATATAATATGAAACTTTTAATGAATTAAAATAATTTTCTAGGATAATATGATATATTAGAATTGATTTAATTGACTTTTTTTGAAGTAATCAATCTGTTATGAGTTTCACAAAAATCAACTATTGAATAGTGTCAAAATTGACATAAAAGAGTTCTTAAAACAAATATTATATTATTAATTGATATTAAATTCCTAAAAATCTAAGGCTCGGCCAAGAGACTTATATCATGATAGGTTCATCATTAATGGACCACTTGGGGGGTCTCTTGGATGTATGTAGTAAGTTTATTATCCATATTATATAAAAATACAAAGAGACATTGTAAAAGTGAAACTAATTAACTTAGAGTTAATACTTAAAGATAAGGTTAATATAAGACCCAAACCTGTCTAAATTCTATTGGTTGAGTTGTTTTTGACTCATCCCCACATTAAACTTTGAATAGTCAACTTTGGTGCCATTAGAAACCGAATATGAATTTATTATAAACTAATATCTCTAGCTTTTCCAAAGGTGCCCCTCACCCCTCTTATAAAAGGGAACTCCTCCTCATTTCTTCACACCTTCAAAGCCCTTTGGTTCGGCCAAAACCTGCCCAAATACTATCTCAACTTTCCTCACTACAACCTAGAGGCCTTAGTTTGATCAGAAATCCAACCTAAGGAGCCCTTTTGATCAAATCAAAAGGAAGAACCCGAAAAAGAGGTAATGTTTTCACCACCCCTTTTCAAGTTCCTTTCTTCTTCCACTTCCTCTTTATTTGTTATTTCCATTATAAAATAATAACTCCAGTATCATATATATACTGTGATGTTATTATAAATATGGTACAACCATATTCAGTATTCTATCCATCCTTTGAATAACATGTCACCATACGTGCGTACGTACGGCTTACCGTCTCCACGTCGTGGTGTAATTGTTATTCAATATATTATTATTTGAATGGGTATAATAATGATGTTTAACTCATGTAAATAATAAATATAACATGATAATGATTCTGTATATATGATATAAAATCCAATTATATATTATTTTAATATCAAAAGAATGATATTGTCGCTCGTGCGTATGTACGGACTACCGTCTCCACGAACGTGATGAGATTCATTGTCCATCATATCCATTCAAGTATAATAATCATTTGATGATTTAAAAATAGTATCTAAGGACTTGATATCATTCTGGATATAAATAATATAAATCCCATTAATAACGAATATGGATCACATAACAAAGAATATAAAGTAAAATGAACCCGTTAACACCCGAAATGACGATAATTCTAAGATATTATTAACAAATCAATATTAAAAGATCATATATGATATCATATTAAAGTAAATGATTCTTGTATAATTCAATAACAATTATTTCACCATTATACAGGAGGTAAACCTACCATCGACCAAGGAAAAAGTACAAAGTAAGGGATTTTCTTATCTCACATTCAATTCCGTGAGATTTCCATTGTTCGCCACTAAATTATTGAATGTAGTGTATTGTGTACTGCCATTTGATATATATTATCATGATTCTCTTTATATTCATGTTATTATGTAAATCATTTGGTGGTTATTAACTTTTGGCCATACAACTCAGTTGATTAACGTGGTAAGGGGTTTTCATCTCACTCCTTATTTCCGTGAGATTCATGCCATATTGCCACCATCACCTTTTGTGTGGTGTATGTACTGCCTATAATTATATTATTTGTGTAATACACTCTAATTTATGTGTATTTACATATTCATTGTATGATACCTCTTTCATGGGTTTTATCATAAGTTACCAAATTGGTAAGGGTTATTTCACAATCTCTTCATTATCCGAGGTTGTTTATACGTAATAATCTACTGGGATCTCTTTATCATCCACATCCATGTTTCTTAAAAATGTATTTCAAAACATTTTTACTATTTACTAGAATATGAGTTAAAGTCATTTATACCCTTTTTGACTTTTATAAGTGGTTTATAAAGGAATATTTTGGTCGTTTTCAAAACAAGGTCCTTTTTAACCTTTTCGACAGAATTAAGGTAAGAATGTTTTTTTTAACTTATACAGCGGGTGCAGCTATTTTCCGCCGTTATAAAATCTTCAAAGTATCCCTTACAAGCTTATAAGAATATTTTCAAAGAAAATGTTTTATTTTATGTGGATCTTAAATGATTTCAAAATAAAAGGAGATATTTCTTTAAAAAGAATTTTTATTTCATCTATGTCAACATCCTTTGATGGATTTTAAGATTATTTGAAGTTGATTTATTATGATACAAAACTTCTATATTTTATTGAAGGTTTTGTGATATGTTTGACTGTGGATGTGCTATTTTTATACCATTCATAGTTTATGGTGAATGTATTGATATTTCCTATGCTAGTTTTAATACGAATGTTTATGTTATGTTTAAACCTTTTCATATGAGAATGCATTGGACTTATTAAGTGACGGGTGGAGCCCGCTATAGCTCCTCGATGCATCGGCTGGTCTCATGAGACAAACTAGTGTCTTGGCACAAGGCCTTGGAAAAATCTTATTTGTAGTCTTGGCACGAGGCCTTGACTATGTGGTTATGATAGTCTGGCATTATGCATTCCAACATTATGAAAGTGGTTATTGATATTGCATGTGATTATTCGATTATTATAATATCCATGTGAACAAGTAAATGGCATTATTTCATTTTACTTTTTCCATACTATGTTGAAGTTCAAGTTTAAAAGGCTTTTGTTTTAGTTATAAACTTCCTTAAGTGTTTATGCTTATTTTTGAATGTTCCGCTATAATGTTATCCTTACTGGGCATTTGAGCTCACCCCTTTTCTATGTTTTATTTTTCCCAGGATGTGAAGATGTAAGTTATGAATGACCTGCAGGGATATTATGAGGGGATTATAGTGTGGACTGTGGAAACATTATGTTGTTGTAGTAGTTTTTCATTTTATGATGTAATGTAAAACTTATGAATATATCTAGTGTTTCCAAGGCTACTAAACCAATCGGTCTTTCGAGATTTGATCTTTCTTGTGATCATGCCAATGTTATGTAATAATGCACCGACTCTGGGTAACTAGGGTCGGGGCGTTACAGTTGGTATCAGAGGAAGTTTAGTACAAATCTTGGAAGCTAGATTTAGATAAACTCTGATTAGAGCACGTAGACCTAAGATGAACTTTGAGGATTAGTATAGAAGAACTTCCTAGAATTTTGGTATTGTTGATATTTTGTGAGTGTTCCGAGCAATACATCCCTGTCTGGATACGAGTAGGTAGAGCCGGCTGTGGCACAGATGTACCTAGGGGTAAAACCCGAAAACACCGCTTTGAGCTAGACTCGAACGGGAACTGGTGCACGACAACGGGCCTTACTGCACTCTTGGTTACGACACTCCCGGGGGATATGCTTAGGATAATTCTCATTTTCTTTACAAACCATTATGAAGGGTTTATGAGTATATAAATCCTCAAATGAGACATTTTTATGATTATGGATTATATCCATAAATAGTTCAATTTATGTTAAGTGTTTTATAAGTATGGGATTATGTATTTTGATTCATAAACTGATCTAGTGTATGCCATTGTTTAGAAATGGCGCCCAGTAGAAGGAATGAGAACTCCAGAAATGCACATGATCCAAAGAGAAGGAAGGATCATATCTTTCATGGTCTTAAGCTAGAATTTATAAGAGAAATAGTCTCCCATGTATTATCATCATATGAAGAAATAATATCATGTGTTGATTAGATAAGTAAAGAGTTTACTTAGTCCTATGGCTTTGAAGGGAAGCAAGAGAAGAAAAGGATGGAAGATTGAAAGATGGATAAAGGGAAGAGGGAAAAGAAAAATTTTCCCATATGTGGAAACTGTGGAAAGAAACACCCTGGAACTTGCCTGAAAGGAATGGGAGTTTGTTATAAGTGTGGAGGAAAAGGGCACAAAGTACGTGACTGCAAGGGTAAGAAAATGGTTTCAAATGCACAATGCTTCATTTGCAAGGAGATTGGACACTACGCGAACCTATGTCCCAGTCATCAGACTATGACACAAATGATGTTATTAGATAATAATCAAGTTATGATACCACCACAGATGAAGAGGAATGATTAGAGTTCTTATGTTGATTATGTCAATTGAGTGTTGTATCAACAATGTACTTGTTATAATAATTATGGAGTATATAAGGATTGTACTGCAGTACTATTTCATTAAGGACTTGAGATTGTGTGGAACAAAGAAAAGTGACTCAATAGCAGGATAAATTTTTGGAAAATATATGGTTGAGAGAATGATAAATCATAATATAGTTCTGATACTGAGGTAGTGATTATGGAATAATATGTGAGTGTTTTGGATAAATTATATTGGATATTCTTGACTACCTTGGAACTGATTAATGATTTGTATATTCCATCATTGTTGGGGTTTAAAACATTTTTTGATTAATGAAGTATATCCAGCATTCTATATGGAATAAGGGAGCATGAATGTAATCAATAAGGAATATGGTAATACATGATGAATGTATTCATATGCTATTACGGGGTAAAAAGGATATATATTATGTTTACCTTCCTTATAAATGTTAGACTGTGAGTTTGGACAGAAGTATTTTGGATAGTTCTAGTTTGGATTATTTTGTATTGCCATAAAAGGACAACCCGGAGGTCGGGCGGCAACCCGTCGCGTCCGGCAAGGCTGCGAGTCTTGAACCCGCAACCGAAGGGCGACAAGGGTGTATCACCTACCACTGGCCCATGAGATGTCATGGATTAAATAATGTAGTTTTTATTAAAAGATCATGTTGATGAATTATAAATTCGTTTATTTTGGAACCCTATATGAATAGTGTAAATAGAATTTTCTTTTACATTCTATTATCTTTTAGAGTGAAAGATGAGTTTGTGGTAGAAATTTATTAATGGATAAAACTATAATTATAAAGTAAGTATATCTCCTTATGATCTTAGCCAATCTCATAAATAAATTCCTCAATATTAAGAAAAGCAACTTAGAACAAAAATGTTTTCCTAGATGGTACCTTAAATCATCACTAATTTATGGCTTTGGGATTGTTGGCCTTTTCATAGCCATGTTCTCTACCACTCTCCATCAGATAATTGATGGTTAGATTTTTCATCCATATCCATATTTTCCTACATGGAACCCTAGTATGTGTTATTTTCGGTAATCCTCATACTTTCGACTCTTTATTTTAAATAGAGGCCACATTAATTCATTTTTCGATGTGGGATTTCAACTAAGATATTTTGAAACGTCAAAAATGTGTTATCCTAATACCCTATGTTTTGTTGAACCGGTGATATTTCAAATCATCATAGATTGATGAATTTAAGGACCTCAATTTTATACCTGTTTGTGATTGATGACCTCAATCACTACCTATAAATATTTACGTTTTTCCTCCAATTATATGTCTCTAAATGCCACCAATGTTCTCCTAATCGAGATCATAATTTGGTGGTGACCCTTTAATTTCTCTTTTCCTCTTATTAAGACTAAATGTTAGTAACCCAATTTCCGATGTGGGTTTTCCCACAAATATATTTTCTATTTTCAACCTTTTATTTTTGAAGAACAATTTCAAATTGCGAGGGCACAATTTATTGAAGGAGGGGAGAATGTAACACCCCAAGATTTCATAGTGTGTTATTTCTTCAAAATAATTCAATAACTTTCACTACACGCAACACCGAGTTCAATCACACCATGACTTACAAAAAAAAGCCATTCAAAATAGGTTATGAATAGTATTATCTAAATTTTCAACTTTATATAATCCTTATAATTTTAGAATCCATATTATGAGTTTCTTAGATATAATGCAAGAACAAATTCACTTTCAGTATTGCACTTTTATCAACTTTTAATAGTGAAACCTTTTTAAATACAATATTTTAAGCTTTTTTACTAAATGGGGACATCAAAAAAATTTAAAATGAAACATCTCAAGCTTCCACGGTACGCTTTCCTTTAAATAATACAATAGCGCGTGTTGTACGCAACACCGAGTTCTAACAACCAATCAAACTAGCCGTTATGAATAGTAATACCTACTTTTTATAATTATATATATTTTATATTTCAAAATGGACATAATTTTTGGATTCGGAATATCGAATTTAGCCTAAGGTGAAATTTTGGTACATTTCGGATAACTTTCATATTTTGATGAATAGTGAAAATTACTAAATTTTAATAAAAAACAACTTTTTTAATCAAAATAATTAATAGTGATAAATTATGAATTTGAGTGGTTTTAATGTATATTTAGAATATATTTTTACCATTTAATATAATTTTGGTCATTAGACATAATTTTACAATTAAACCGAACATAAACAAGTGTCAATCTTTTGATAGTTATTATCTCTTAAAAACATGCTTTTTGTTTTGACAGCGGGAATTAATTTTAAATTAATTTCTGCCACTTCAGTGTTTTGAATTTAGGAAAATGGATTCCATATTTTGGAATCAGGATGTTAAAATTGTGTAAATAGGTATCTTTTATTTTTAGACATTTTGAATAATTACTGCGGTAAATATTTTATTTACCATGGTTAAGGGTAAATCCGGTAAATAAGGGTTAAAAAATAATATTATAATAATACTAAATTACCCTAAAACGTGTCTTAACCCTATTGGTTGATACATGGTCGACCATGGGCATCTTTGGGTCTATTTTGGGACCCCATGGATCCACTTGTAAGTGATAATGACACTTTATTTTAATTAAGTTAAAATGAATACAAAAATGACACAAGCATATATCTTTTAGCACAACAATTGTTACATAGGGTTATATATGTTGGATTTTAGATTATAAATATTCATTAGAAATATAAAACGATTTCCTACATAATGATATTTTATTTATAAATTTTAGACATTAAATAATTTATTTTATTTATGACACAATGATGATGCAGTAATTACTATAATAGTGAAATATTAAAATAATTGATATTATAAATACCCAAATAAATATAATATGAAACTTTTAATGAATTAAAATAATTTTCTAGGATAATATGATATATTATCATTTATTTAATTGACTTTTTTGGAAGTAATAAATCTGTTATGAGTTTCACAAAAATCAACTATTGAATAGTGTCAAAATTGACATAAAAGAGTTCTTAAAACAAATATTATATTATTAATTGATATTAAATTCCTAAAAATCTAAGGTTCGGACAAGAGACTTATATCATGATAGGTTCATCATTAATGGACCACTTGGGGGTCTCTTGGATGTATGTAGTAAGTTTATTAACCATATTATATAAAAATACAAAGAGACATTGTAAAAGTGAAACTAATTAACTTTGAGTTAATACTTAAAGATAAGGTTTATATAAGTACCCAAACCTGTCTAAATTCTATTGGTTGAGTTGTTTTCGACCCATACCCACCTTAAACTTTGAATAGTCAACTTTGGAGCCATTAGAAACCGAATATGAATTTATTATAAACTAATATCTCTAGCTTTTCCAAAGGTGCCCCTCACCCCTCTTATAAAAGGGCACTCCTCCTTCTAATTTCTTCACACCTTCAAAGCCCTTTGGTTCGGCAAAACCCTGCCTAAATACTATCTCAACTTCCCTCACTACAACCTAGTGGGCTTAGTTTGATCAGAAAGCCAACCTAAGGAGCCCTTTTGATCAAATAAAAAGGAAGAACCCGAAGAAGAGGTAATGTTTTCACCACCCCTTTTCAACTTCCTTTCTTCTTCCACTTCCTCTTTATTTGTTATTTACATTATAAAATAATAACTCCAGTATCATATATATACTATGATGTTATTATAAATATGGTACAACCATATTCAGTATTCTATCCATCCTTTGAATAACATGTCACCATACGTGCGTACGTACGGCTTACCGTCTCTACGTCGTGGTGTAATTGTTATTCAATATATTATTATTTGGATGGGTATAATAATGATGTGTAACTCATGTAAATAATAAATATAACATGATAATTATTCTGTATATATGATATAAAATCCAATTATATATTATTTTAATATCAAAAGAATGATATTGTCGCTCGTGCGTATGTACGGACTACCGTCTCCACGAACGCGATGAGATTCATTGTCCATCATATCCATTCAAGTATAATTATCATTTGATGATTTAAAAATAGTATCTAAGGACTTGATATCATTCTGGATATGAATAATATACATCCCATTAATAACTAATATGTCTCACACATCAAAGAATATAAAGTAAAAAGAACCCGTTAACACCCAAAATGACGATAATTCTAAGATATTATTAACAAATCAATGTTAAAAGATCATATATGATATCATATTAAAGTAAATGATTCTTTTATAATTCAATAACAATTATTTCACCATTATACAGGAGGTAAACCTACCATCGACCAAGGAAAAAGTACAAAGTATGGGATTTTCTTATCTCACATTCAATTCCGTGAGATTTCCATTGTTCGCCACTAAATTATTGAAAGTGGTGTATTGTGTACTGCCATTTGATATATATTATCATGATTCTCTTTATATTCATGTTAGTCTATAAATCATTTGGTGGTTATTAAATTTTGTCCATACAACTCAGTTGATTAACGTGGTAAGGGGTTTTCATCTCACTCCTTATTTCTGTGAGATTCATGCCATATTGCCACCATCACCTTTTGTGTGGTGTATGTACTGCCTATAATTATATTCTTTGTGTAATACACTCTAATTTATGTGTATTTACATATTCATTGTATGATACCTCTTTCATGGGTTGTATCATAAGTTACCAAATTGGTAAGGGTTATTTCACAATCTCTTCATTATCCGAGGCTGTTTATACGTAATAATCTACTTGGATCTCTTTATCATCCACATCCATGTTTCTTAAAAATGTATTTCAAAACATTTTTACTATTTACTAGAATATGAGTTAAAGTCATTTATACCCTTTTTGACTTTTATAAGTGGTTTATAAAGGAATCTTTTGGTCGTTTTTAAAACAAGGTCCTTTTTAACCTTTTCGACAGAATTAAGGTAAGAATGTTTTTTTTAACTTATACGGCGGGTGCGGCTATTTTCCGCCGTTATAAAATCTTCAATGTTTCCCTTACAAGCTTATAAGAATATTTTCAAAGAAAATGTTTTATTTTATATGGATCTTAAAAGATTTCAAAATAAAAAGAGATATTTCTTTAAAAAGAATTTTGATTTCATCTATGTCAACATCCTTTGATGGATTTTAAGATTATTTGAAGTTGATTTATTATGATACAAAACTTCTATACTGTATTGAAGGTTTTATGATATGTTTGACTGTGGATGTGCTATTTTTATACCATTCATAGTTTATGGTGAAAGTATTGATATTTCGTATTCTAGTTTTAATACGAATGTTTATGTTATGTTTAAACCTTTTCATATGGGAATGCATTGGACTTAGTAAGTGACGGGTGGAGCCCGCTATAGCTCCTCGATGCATCGGTAGGTCTCATGAGACAAACTAGTGTCTTGGCACAAGGCCTTGGAAAAATCTTATTTGTAGTCTTGGCATGAGGCCTTGACTATGTGGTTATGATAGTCTGGCATTATGCATTCCAACAATATGAAAGTGGTTATTGATATTGCCTGTGATTATTCGATTAGTAGAATATCCATGTGAACAAGTAAATGGCATTATTTCATTTTACTTTTGCCATACTATGTTGAAGTTCAAGTTTAAAAGGCTTTTGTTTTAGTTATAAACTGCCTTAAGTGTTTATGCTTATTTTTGAATGTTACACTATAATGTTATCCTTACTGGGCATTTGAGCTCACACCTTTTCTATGTTTTATTTTTACCAGGATGTGAAGATGTAAGTTATGAATGACCTGCAGGGATATTATGAGGGGATTATAGTGTGGACTGTGGAAACATTATGTTGTTGTAGTAGTTTTTCATTTTATGATGTAATGTAAAACTTATGAATATATCTAGTGTTTCCAAGGCTACTAAACCAATCGGTCTTTCGAGATTTGATCTTTCTTGTGATCATGCCAATGTTATGTAATAATGCACCGACTCTGGGTAACTAGGGTCGGGGCGTTACAATTTCTACATTCTATGTGCATTTCATGTTGTGTATAGTTAATGAAAGATTATTATATATTGAAATATTCTAGAATTTCATAAAGGTAGAATATAATTGAGTTAATTAATTTTCCTACATTAATCTAAACATTTTTCCCTCGTAGGTTGGTGATGAAACCATAATTAGCCAATTATATTATATTGTGGGTTCTAGACCTACTTTTTAATGACTATAATATATATATATATATTATATATATAGTGACTATGAACTTAGGTGAGTTAAATACTTACAAGTAAAATGGTAACTGCTAAATGTGATGTTAATTGTAATTTAAATGGTATTTCCTCTTTAACGTGTATTTAAAAATCCATATACTAAAACATCTACTAAATGTATGAGACCAAAACTTGATCCCAGCCTTAGTAGTGGGAGTTTTGGGTGTATCTTTTGAAACATAAATCTTGATATGGTATTTCATTACAACCAAGACCAGAATTTGAAAGCAAGAAGAGAGTTTTGATCTTTTCATAAGAAGGTTATGTTCCTATTCAAGTTATATATTTGATCTAGTTTTAAATATTGGTTTCTTTTTTAAGGTGTGTGGCTGGAATTATATAATCATGCCACCATGAAATCCGTGATTTATATTCCATGAAGGAAGATAAGAACAAAGTCCAGAGGTGGTGGGCCCAAAGTTGCCATTGATTTTTACTATAGTGTGACCTATAAAACTACATGGTATTCCTAATATGGGAACCAATTCCCCATTTTGAGAGGGATTTATCTATATGTTACAGTATACACAAGGTGTTTCTTTACATGATTTGATAATGGTAGAGTTGACTTGGGAGTTTCAGTAACAGAATCGTACTACCTTTTGGGGGGGTGGAGGACCTCAAGCAATAGAGTAATAACTAGAGGCCATGATTTCTATCATTGAGAATCTAGATACACCTCTCGTGTGGAGGGTTAATCTTTCTACCTATATGCTACACAATTATTCCAAGAGAATGTTGGATGTTATTACATAAGAAGACTGACATTGTGATATGATCTACATGGAGTTCCAAACGGCATTTTACAAATTATTTTTTCTATATACTCGGAGGGATTATTAGGACAGAATGTTTACGAACATGTATGAGGGATACATGTTTGTCATGGAGTATTGTACTTTTTTATTGAGGAGAAAGAGTTCATCCTTACACTATATGGTAATGATCCCATAACAATAAGACAATTCGAGGATGGGTTGTTATATTCCATCTAATCATAGGTCAATGTTTTTAGGATGAATATTATTTTTGAGATAGTAAAGCAGACCCTCATTAGAGATAGAAACCTAAGAGAATATGATTATGTTAACTAGGGTAGTTCCAAACCCAAACAAACTGGTGGTACTTCTAGTGGATGAAAGTGATGTTTTGAGGTTTATCATAGGGTTAATAGTAGTAAAAAATATCTCATAGATAGCTTAATCATTTGTAACTAGTGTCGGAATCCAAGACACACAAAACCCTAATGTTTATGTGATCTAGTAGAATGTTGAGGTTGTAGTGGGATGGGGAATATCCAGGTCTTCGGAATAAAATTTCCATTAGTTCATAGTGAGCGGGGGTCTACATTTTCCCCATGTTCTATAGCATGAACAGTAGTATCTTGTCAAGAAGTCAGATGAAATGCCACATTCTTCTCAGACCATGTCAATGGTCGAGGAATAGTTTGTCAAACTCAGGATTCTTAGTGCCAGCTGAGCGGTCATTCTCTGGTAAGTCAAGTAGTGACTTTGGGTTGTGGTATAGAAGGCATACATGAAGTGTAGCCCATTTCTGAGGAGTATAGTTCTAGAACATCTATTTTTAAAGATAATATTCTAGAAGCCTCTATTTTAGTGTTTATATAATTTTACATAGGTGTGTCACAACATTTTTTATTTAAGGTAGTCATAGAGATTATGGTTGTTGATATTGAACACTTTTGTGGCATGATGATGCCTGATACCTCATTAGGTATCTCATCAGATAGAAATCTCTATTTAAAAAATTTTACACTTGAGATAGGCAGATATATCTTTCAATGGAATATTTTTCTCCTTTACATGATAGGGTTTCATGTAATCATCATGATAGACTAGTTAATCTCCTATCGAGCCCATATTGAATGTTATCATTAGAGGGAGATTTTTAAAACACTAGTGGTTTGTAGGAATTTGCACAATGGAGGATGGTTTATTCAAGTGACTCGATCAGGACATGAGCATTAGGGATTTTCAAGAGTCACAACCTAGGTTTCCTATCTTTTCCTAGATAATTAAGGGTTATGAGTAACTATTTTACCTCCTGTAGTAGACTAATTCTAGGAAATATTCCTTAAAAACGTTTCTGGGATATCTCTAATATGAGAGGTATAATTCACCATTGATCTAATGCTAGGAGCATCACCAGTGACAATTCCTCCTTAGAGGATGTATCTTATAGAACATCCGGAGCTCAAGAGATTGTTATAAGAACTATAGGCTAATGGTTTTATATCACCCAAAACATACCCTTGGTGTTTACTGATCTTTTTTTCAAAAAGGAAGATGGTTCTGTCAGGCATTATTAAAATTACTGACTATTGAATCATATTCAAGTAAATCACTAGTATCAATTACCTCAAATTGAAAGCTCCTTTTATTTGTTCTGAGAAGTGAGGGTGTTATAATATATTGAGGTGTGTATCAAGAATATAGATATACTTTGAAGAGCTTTTAGAAGTTGGTATGGTATTTTCAATTACCTAGTTAGGTTGTTCTATCTCACAAACACACCTACTATATTTATAGATCTGATGAATTGGTTTTTTCACCCGTATCTCATTTCAGTAATGTTAGTATTTTTTTATCACATATTATTATATCCCTATTCATGAAACCACTATGAATCCATCCTATGATCATGCTGAATACATTGAGATAGAATCATCTTTATAATAAGCACATTAAATGAAACTTTAGGATCAACTAAGTCAACTTCCTGGGTCATACCCTCTCATTATAATGGGTATCAATAGACCTAGAAAAAGTGAGATCTATATTTCCTAGGATATTCCGACGAACCTATTTAAAATACGTCATTTATTTGGGATATCTTGGAATTCTAGATTCTTCGTACATGACTTCTCACACCTTACAGTGCCAATTACCGTCTAGACTAAAAAGGGTGTGAAATTTGTCTAGTCTGACGTTTTTTAAGCAGTATTTCATGAGTTTAAGATAATATTAACTAAAACACCAATAATGATTCTTACATAACTAGTAAGGATCTATATTATTAACTAGGAAACCTCAGGTATCCATTTTGGAGTAATTTTGATGCAGCATGAGCAAGTTGTAGCATACAGGTCTCATCAGTTGAGGCCTCACAAACAGAATTACTCAATGCACAACCTCATGTGTGCTATTTCAATTCAAGCTTTGTACTATTATAGACACTATTTACATGGAGAGTATTTAATGGTATTCAATAATCACAAAAACCTCAAGTACATATTTACATATTGAGATATCAATCTCATGTTGTGCATATGTGTTGAGTATTCATTGTCTTTTGATTTCAATCATGCTTATATGCTAGGAAAATGAAATGATGTAGGCAATGCTCTAAGATGGATGACTCAAAAATATACATTTTATGAGGACAATGGTGAGTGGATTCTCATGTCCTAGTTTATAGAGATACACATTGAGGTTTAATAAATTCATAGGCATACTATCCCCTTAGCTTTGGCAATGACCTAAACTAATCTTGAATGGGTGAGAATGATGAAACTTTTAGATCCATAAGGATTTGTTCTAAGGGAAGGTATCTTAGATGAAGGTTCATATTTTTTTGGGACATGGATGAGGATGAGACCTTACACTTTTATGGGTGTTTTTTGGTCCCAAAAAACATCATAGGGGATCTGATGTGGTAATTTCATGCCTTAATTTGGGTGGCACATACCAGTGTTATCAAGATGTATTATGATTCACATCACTAGTATTGTGGGTATAATATGAAATGGGATATTTTTTAATTTAACACACTGTGTTCAACCTATCAATAGGTGAAGTGTAACATGAATAACTCGTAGGAATTTGGCATCCATTATACATTCTTTAGTGGAAATGGGACAATGTCTCTATAGATTTCATGACTTAATTTTCAATATCACCTCATAGAAATGATATAGTTTATATAGTTTTTGATTTTTTGATTAAGTTTAAATAATTATTACCTATGTGAGAGACCTTTTTTGTAGATGATATAGGGAGGTTATATGTGATGGAGGTCATATGTCTCCATGTTGATCTATAATATATTATTTCTGAGACAGATTATGTCCTTGGAAAAAACACACAACCCTTATAGAGTTTTCTTAAAATAACAACTTTCAAGATACCATTTAAATGGATCCTTACAATTCCATATATGATAGGGATTTTCAATCACCTTTATGTTGTTTAAAGGTAGGGGAAGAATATTTTCTTATACTAAGTCTCATTTAGGAGACTATAGAGTAGGTCATGTTTATCAGAAAGAGTATATTGACAGCTCAGTCTAGACAGTAGGTATATTATAATCAATACTGAAGACCTATTCATTTTGAAGAAAATATTGGTTTTTCATGTGAGTCTCACCTTGGGTTTTCCAAACAAATATTTAGAGGTAGGTTCATATTTCAGCTCAATTTGTTGGACCTTTTGAGTTTTTGAAATAGATTAGAACAATGGAAAAACAGTTAGTAATTCCATAGAGATACGGTTCTATTCATGATTTCTTTCACACATCTAAGATATTAAAATATTATCTAAAAACATTACATGTTTAACAACATGATGAGGCTTATTTAGGGAATTATGATTCTTTTAAGGATTATCCATTATGTGTTGCAGATGAAAGCATAAAGATTCTCTAAGGTAGTTTAGTTCCTTTTGTTTGGGAGATAAGGAAGCATCACCGAGTGCAAGATGATACCTGGGGAGAGGAAGCTGATATATGGGCCCAAGGTCATGAAATTTTCTTAGATGATCCCTTTTTAAACAAAAAAGGCCATGTACAGAATGAGTGTATTTAAGGAGGGGAGGTTGTAATGACCCAGATTCTCATAAAGTTACAGGTAATTGTTTTTTGTTAAGATCATTTATTTTACCTTTGTTAATGTGGTCTATGTACTAAATAATGTTACAGGAGCATCTACGGATTTTTTAGAGCTAGAAGTATGAGAAATTGAAAAAACATAGTAGGTCACGTGTTTTGCACATAGTTAGTACTAACCATGTAGATTAACCATGCATGGAACTTTTATAAAGAAAGAGGGTGCATGGTTTATCTGAAACCATGTATTCTGAGGAACATTCCCATGTAGAAATTGCAGACATTTTGAATGAGGAATTTTTCATGGTTTTCATATAGTTATCCAAACAGTGAACCTTTCTAACGTAGGTTCCTTCCATATATAATTGATGCAGCATGATGTACACATGCTTCATAAATTCATATGGATAAATCGTGCAACACTCTTTTAAGAGTGAAATTTCTTTTTTACCCTTAATAATCTTAAAACCCATCACCTTCCCTTCATATTTCCTTTTTTATCATACATCCATGGTTTATCTCCCTTGGTTCCTCCCACTCCCATGGCTAGGCTTTGATTTCTTTTTCTCATCCAGAATCCAAACTGAGTGTCATTAGAATCATTGAATCTACATCGATAATCACTTGAATCCTCTTACATTCTATTTTAGTTTCAATTTCCATCTATTGTGCTATTTTTGTGTAAGTTTTGTTTCTAAATTTTGATGGATTTGGACCACTTCGTCATTTTCTTCATATCTATATCAAATATGAATATCCTATTGAATGAGTATTTTCTTAAGGCATTATGTTTAGTGGTCTATTTGTTTTCCGTAAAAGGTTAGTTGTTTTCAATACTATTTCATCGTGTTGCATGCCAGATATTGTCATACATTTCTTTAATTTGTTCTTTTAATTTACAGATAAATATAGTCATATTATTATATTCTTCAATATCTCTTCTATGTGGTTAGAGTATTTTGACCTCAACTATATCCACCACTTTGGGAGCACTAAATGGAATTACTCTCCGTTATAAAATTTTTCAATGGAACAGAACACCTTTTATGAGATTTTCTTGACCATGAATTGAATTTCCATGCCAAATTAATAGAAAAAATTAATGATAGTTGATTTATTATGAATTTCCAATCATTTTTTATTAATTTTCATGACTTGGTTAATTAAATGGCTTGTTTAAATGAAATTTAAATGGTCAGTAAGTCCACACTATGTGATGCATATTTTAATATATAGATTATATGAATTGTGACACCCTTGCATGTATCGGAGCTTTATGATTATAATATTAAGTAGGTGATCCCACATAATCATTTTATTATTTTTATACAAATGATATTGGCTGTGGAATGATGGTTAAACTACTTTTGGAGCATAAGGTTTCACTCTACCTTACATCAGGTGTCGAGAATGATGTCTCTAACTATTATACTTTTATCTGGGTGATGGGTATGAAAATACACATTCCTCTCTGTCGGGTGTTCAACATGATGTATCAACCCACCTATATAGAGTGATGAGAATAAAGTGTCACATTCAATATGAGATTGAAGGAATATACCCTTTGCTGGTTTCTATAGGACATTATACTAGTTGTAGATGCTTTAGTTATTCCCTGAGTCTAGCTAGCACCTAATATCCATGTATATCTCAACTTATGTCCTCACATACATGGTTAATATACATGTATATAGTATATGTCTATAATATATATATATATATATATCTTAAAAATATATATTTGGTATCAAAATCATGTATACACTAGACTATGATAAAGAAGGTAGAGTCTTAAAAGTGTCCTGATGGAACCTGACCTGCCAATAATTTATTCATTCAGATTTTTTAATTATTTATTTCTACCTACACAATTCGTAGAACTATACACTAGCTGTATTATTTCTATACACAATCAGTGGTAGCCTATTAAGTTCATATTAGTTCCTATTCAAATTTCCTTTGGTACATGTGTAGATCACATGTATGTAGGTATAGATAAGGGAAAGTTTCATGTTACACATGTTTGATTTATTACTTGTTTATAATAGATCATGTTAGTAGATAACCGAACATATGATCAAGATACTAATAAAAAAACCATTATAATTTTTTAATTTTGTAGGCATGTATTTTATGTTTATCCTATATTTCCCTCATTTCTGTATCATCATTCCATGACATCATTATATATGACTCAACCTATGTGTTTTTGATAATATTACAGTTTCGTTGTTTCATACACATCAACATTATTATTATTATATTTCATCTATAGTGCCATCTATTTATATATGATTTAATCATTTATAGTTTATTTATTATATGAGTTATTCCACATTGATAGGAGGGTATAGTCTCCCCACTATACCTCATTGGACTCTCTTTTCTAGTCTGTATCCTCTAGAAGATATGGAGACATGCTTGAGGACATTTAACTAACCATCATGGGGCATGGGATAAGTGTATACCGAGTTGGTATGTTACAATGGGGAAAAACATATTCTATTTGAATAGGTTCTGTATATTATAGCCTGATCTATCGATGGGGAATGTCCTTGCATGTATAAAAATGTCCATTAGTTTGAGTGTGCCCACTGTGCGTACCATAAAATGTTAGTAGGCATCCATGTGTTATAAGAGAAACATTCCCTTAAAGGTGGGCATGAATTTATTCCTTAAATGTGGGGAAATATTATCTTTAATGGTGTATGGGTTTACATTGAATGATCTAATTCAAGTGATAAATACTAATGATACTCTTACATGATAGCATCGAAGTAGTGTGTTCTGGGATCATGGACAATTTTTCAATGGATGATAGCTCGATATTTGGTTAGTTTTATGATTGTATGCACTTTTAATATTCCCTTAATACATACACATCTATACACACAAAAAATTAATTAATGACACATTGGTGGTGTCCTATTGGATTTATACTCACACCCCATATGGTAATCTTATTGCATGTTTGAAATTTTTGATCATGAATTCAAAGAAGGGAAGGGTCCCAACTACAGCCTTCAAAAGAGCATAGTGATAGGTGTTGGATGTATTATCTGGTGAGAATCCATATAGCTATCACTGCATATTTTTTATTTATTTCCAGTTTTTCGATTATACTTGTTGGACTTCCACATTTGGAGTCCATTTGGTTTATTATTGTATGACCTGAACTGATGATGATTATTTCTTCTTATTATATTATCTTCCAGCTTGATGTTTTTTTAGCCAATTATGTTGTAATATTATGGTGCATGGATATGATTAACAGGGGTATAATATCCTCATATCACTTTTTAACCATCATCATTAGTCAGCAGCCTCCTATATATTGGGAGGCACACAAGAGGTAATGTGGCACATTGGCTCAGACCCTGGTGATTCAGGTCGAGCTGTTACAAAATTGAATCAGATCATAACTTTACTTTCTTTTAATTTTGGATATTTTTTCGAAATTTTACAAACAAGATAGGTTTTATAGAACATGGGTAGGGGATTATCCATGCACCTATCAATATCAAGTGTAAAAAAACTCTATGTTAATAGTTATGGGGTTTTTATTTATTTTTTTATATTTGGGTCTTTCCATACATCATGAGTATACACATAGGAGCACGTTTGATATTTATATATATACATTTTGTGTGTTTTATAGTATTTCTATAACTAAATACCTTGATTTGTTATATCTTTTGGTGATGTATATTGTGATATATATTTGTGGAAATTAGTTATTTAAACATGTATATGATAATATTTTATATATATATATATATATATGACTGTGGATAACATGTAAGTATGGATGTCTAAGACGGAGCATTATGTAAAACTTGGAGTGTTTTACTTTTTTGGTGGGTAGCTCCTAAGATAGTCCTTCCTATAAGAATCTCATTTGTGTGACTTATGAATGCTAAGTTTTTCTCATAGGAATGTTATTATAAATGTTATATGAATCCATTAATAGTTTAAATAAAAATGAAACCTCAAAGAGGCTGAAATTCTCTAGTTAGAGAAGACACAATAGTTATATCGTAGGTTATACAATAGGATATGCTTAAGAATTATCTCTCACCCACTATGGTAGTTCAAGTTGTAAAATCACCCTAACCCAAAGTCTTATAGACTATTCCTTCATGGGGTGAAGGGAATTTGAGGAGAATGGATTCCTATGATTGAGATTTCCAACCCTATCATCCACCATCATTCTAGTACATCAATGGTCCATAATATGCTAAGGAATCAACTCAGATTATCAATGAAATCTTTGACTTGGTTGAGACTCAGGTGGATATGAGCGTGAAGTTGGATAATATTCTACGTCAATGATAAAGCATGAGATATAGGGTAATTATGGAATATTCAGGTATGTGTCAGGGTCTTACATGGGAATCCTTCCTGGAGCTATTCATTGAGGAAATATTTCTCGATACATTTAATCTAGACCTAGAATAGGATTTATTGAAATTAAGTAGAGTAAAAGTTCAGTTTCTTCTTACCATGTTCATTTTATAGAGTTTCTTTGATTTTATAATCTATATGATGTCAATGAGGTATAAAAAGATATGATGTTTGAGATAGGCCATTTTTTAAATCTTAGAATTAGGTTATGGGTTTTGAACTGATGATATATATTGAGGTACTCCCCAAATCCATAAATTAGAGTAGGGGATAGAGGGGGATGCAATTATAAGTTTTCTTTCATTTTATTTTGCACTGACGACCGGCCTTCCCAGTATTATAGCACGTGCCTTTTTTGGTTGTTTTAAGAGGATTATTGAGGAGGTACAACAGAGTGGTAGATAGGTGGAGTAGAGTCGGGTGTATTCTATTACCTCTAAGGGAGGATTATCAACTTGGTTCTATAATTGTGGAAAAATGGAAAATTTTAGTACATCAGGTGTGAATCAATCTAAGAAATTTAATTGATGTGAAACTGTGCCACATCTATATTTTAGGATCTCGAGTTATGGTGCAATCAGGGGTCCTCAGTAGTAAAAGTATCCACCAAATACATTGGTGACATGAATAATGTATTATAAAGGTAAGATTGTACTCCAAAAGAGGTTTAGGTGTACAAAATGAATTATTTTCTAGATATCAGTGGATAGGGACCCTCTATAGTTATAGATATAGCTTTTATTTCCTCTATTCTATCAACTAATTTTTTTGATATAAGATCTTCCCATTCTTTCATATCTTTTCGAGTTTTTACTGCAAAAGGTTTACCAGTTATGTGATATTATAGGTTTCTATCTCTTGAAACACCTTGGGAAAGGAATGTATACCATCTATAGTGATATTTGAAGTGTCTTATAGTTATTACTGACTATGTACATCTATCAGAATTCATAATCTTATAGATGTCTAGTTTCGATGTGATATTTAGAACGGATGGGTGTATCAGCTATCAAACTCATATCCACTACTTCTGGATATGTGTTTCCTTAATATTATCTAGAGAATATAGATTCATGTTGAACAGTGAGTGCGATGTCATAGAGGGCAGTATAGGACCATACCTGACCAATGGTAGAGCTATCACTACATAAGTAGCATGTTTGTCTTTTATAGTTAAATTACTGGTAGCCCCCTCCACCTTAACTCCAATAGTTGATCATTATCTATAATTTTTCCTTGATTACTTATTAGGTATTCCATTAGACATAGGAATTGAATTTCAGATTAACCATATACCTATTTTGAAATCGATATTGATTCCTCCAAAACATATAACACTAGATGATTTGTGAGAGAAAAATATACATTTGTAGGATCTGGAGGTGAAGTGATTAGTCATACTGAGCATATATTTTTGGTGTGAATCCATGTTTTATCTAAATTGGTGGATGGTAGTATAAAACTTTATGTGTAATTCATGAATCTATATAAGGTAATAGTGAAAAATAGAAAACCTTTACCCATGTTTGAGGATTCGTTATATTTGTTACTAGGAGCCTGGTGGTTTTCAAAGATACATCTTCGTTCATGATTCCATCATCTATGGGCTAGAGAGGTGGATATTCTAAAGATATAATTTTGGATTATATGTAAAATGTATGATTATATTTTTATGCCTTTTGGTTTGAATGATTATTTATTGGTTTTCATGGATATCATGAATAGTATTTTCTATCTTTATCTCAACTCCATAATCATTGTATTTATGGAAGATATACTAATATATTCTAATAATTCATATATGAATTATAATAACCATCTGACAGTATTGATTTAACTTCAATCACATTAGATTTATGATATATTTTTTAAGAATAACTTATGGATTTAGTAGGTCTGATTCTTTGGGAATGTAATTTTTGAGGTGGTGATTTCAGTGTACCTGGAGAAGGTAGAGGTTGTGATGTCATGGAAATGCCCTAATAATGTGTTTTTGCTACAAATATTTCTTAGTTTTTTGGGGAACTATCGATGATTCATCCAATATTTCTCACATTGGGAAGAACCAATGACAAGGCTAACCAAAAAAGGGGTGATTTTTATCTGGTTTGATCAGTGTGAAGAGGCTTTCTTGGATATGAAGAGACTATTTTTGATCAACCTAGTTTTAATTATTCAAGAGCATAGTATTGAGTATTCCATGTATTGTGATATCATATGTGAGGGTTTTGGAGATGTTTTGAAACATAGGAAATAGGTATCCAGTTATGGGTCACATGATCTATGACCCCATGAGTGGAACTACCCAAAAAAAGAATTGGAGTTGGAAAATTTGATGTACTCTCTGAATTGTTTGAAAAATTATCTCTTCATTGAGAGTTTTATCATCTACATAGACCAAAAGATACTATAATACATATTTTCTCAACGGGACATGACTATGAGGTATAGTTATTTGGTGGATTATCTGTAGACATTTGAATATTATATGGTATATGATCAAGGTAAAGGTAATGTTGTTTCATATTCTCCTAGAAAAAATACTAGAGACGTAGGATCTTGGAGAGAGGCCAACACAGGAGGAATATCATTTAATGAGTTTTACGTTTCAATGGATAGTATATGAATCTGAGTATTATAGAGTTGTAAAGAATGTGCATTTATTCCTCACATATTATTTAGTGTACTATGAAAGGTCAACTTGTATTTGGTTCTCATATTCATAGTGATGTGTGAGTTCTTGGTGGTGGATATTTCCATCCCAGGGCATTCCTTTTTTAATGATTATGTGGTCTACATTCATGGAAGGGTATTGGTTCCAACTTTCTTAAGGGAAGATCTAGTTAGGGACACTCATTCCTCAAAATGGGTATTTAATCTAGGGTTTATAATGATTTATTGTGATATTCAACATCAGTTTTGGAATCCATATTTAAATAGAGGAATCGTATATTTTATTTAATGATTCCTTACCTTTGATAAAATAATTTTCATTCACTAGAATCCTAGTAGTTTGTTTCAACCAATTTTGAGGCCTATGTGGAAGTGATACAACATAATAATGGAATTCATGATGGGGATACCTAGGACCCTAAAGAGTCGGGATGTTATTTTGGTGATAGTGTATCAATTGATTAAATTATCTCACTTCATACTGATTTAGGATACTCTTTTGGGGGATGAGTTAGAAAATATGTATATACTAAATATTTTTTGGCTTCATGGATCCCCTCTATGAATCATATCAAATAGAGGAATGTGCTTCACATTATGGTTTTATTAGGTCTTAAAAAAGGATTTTGTTACCCAATTGAGACTAAGTATAATGTGCCCTCAGTAGACTAGTGGATAGTCAAACAGGATGATTTGGAAATTATTAGATATGTAGGGGGCATGGATTGTGGACTTATGTAGATATTGGGAAGACCACCTAGACTTGGTTTTGATCACATACAATAACAACATCCATGATCCAATTTTTATGGAACATATTGAGGATATTTATGGTTGTTCATGTCGCTCCAAACTATGTTAGGATGTGTCTAGTGAGGAAGTAATTATGGGGATATGTATGGTATAGGAGTCCAATGAGAGAGTTATTTTTATCCAAAAATTGTTAATAAATTATCAGATCATAATGTGAATTTATGTTAATATGTGGAGGATACCATTGGAGTTCACTATGGGTGACTGATATTTCTTGTGTGTAACTCCTATATTAGAACATCAGCATATATGGAAGTAAGGGAAGCTAGAACCAATCAATTTTAAACAATATTAAATTAGTGAGAATCGTAGGTAGTTTCATACCATTTGGAATTCATGAATGGGTCACCCCAGACCCTGAGGAGTCATGATTTTTTTTGGTGATATTGTATCAGCTGATGAAAGTGGATTCGTTATTACCAACATGGGGAACCATTTCATTGGATGAATTAGGAAAGATGTATGTGTGGGATATTATATTATTTTATAGATTCACACTTATCGTAATATTAGACAATGATTTGTGAATCACATAATAGATTTGGTCGGGATTATATAAGGATTTGGGTACGAGACTGAGTGCATTGTATCATCCATAAACTAGTGGATAGTCAGAGAGGATGATCATGATATTATATGATAAGTCATGGTAATGAATTATAGAATTATTTGGAGCTTGAAATGTTCACCTAGAATTATTTTAGATTTTATAAAATAATAGAATCTAGGATTCGAGTCAGATGGATCCTTTTGAGGATCTGTATGGTTATTCATGTTGCTCATTTCTATGTTGGAATGTGGATTGTGATGTAGTAGTTATGGAACCATGTATCATACATGAGACCTTTGAGTGATTACAGTTGATCTAGAAGCAGCCATTCATTCCATAAAGAGGGTGGTAATCATATGCTGATAAGAGGAGGATGCCTTTGGAGTTCCGCATGGGTGTCCAATTTTTCTTGTGGGTAACTCCATGAATTGGTCATCAATATCTATGGAAGAAAGGGAAGCTATCATTAATTCTTTTTGGTCTGTCCAAGATTACCTGTAATTTCAAGATAGTTCCCTATAATTTTGGTCTTCCTCTATGGTACTAAGATATGGATTATATGTTCCATGTCTCTCATCTTCAGAGGTACATTCCCAAATATATTCATGTGATATACTAAGAAGACAGTGAGCTGGAGCCTGAAAATTCATTTTTGGAGTGGCTAGAATAGATCATAGAATATATAAATATAGTGTTTCAAGGAAAGAATGTTCCACTTATAAAAGTCCAATTGAATTAAGGTAATGTCTAAGAAGAGAATTGGGTGTGATAATCTTATGTATGATGTAAATGTAATGAGTTATTTGAATAGGAGATCTAAATAAACTTCTTTGGGATTATATTTCATTATAGGGTTATATTATAACATCTTGGAGTTTTTAGAAAACATAAATTTTAATTTAATCACTTATTTTCATTTTTTTGTGTAACAGTTTACATGGGTGAAGTATCAGGTAGCATATTGTTAATTTTGGAGGTTTTTAGAGGCTATTATGTGTGTGCACGGTTATTTTACGGTTAGGGGAATCCATGATATTATCCCTAGGAAACCATGTTTCTTATTTAGAGATACGTAATTAGAAAATTATGTTCTTTACAAATATTTATCTAATAATGAAATGTTTCCCCAAAAAAACATGCATCTTGGGAAAGAGGTGAAAGCACACTTGGCACACAGTTTGGAAAATTGTGTGAACAAACTAAACATGTGATTTTAATTAATCAAAAAAAATTTATATTAAGCTTAAACCTCCATGAAACCTTTAATTATTTCATATAATCCTATGGATATCTAGGGTATGAAATCTATAGGTTGTTCATCTCCATCCATACACAGAATATATTTATCATTGGATTATGTTAAATCAATGTGATAGGTTGGTTCTTCCTCTATCCTTCATGTATATCAATGATCTAATCCTTCCCTATTGATATGAATCCTAAATATAAGATACAATGGATATATATACGTCTTATATAATAATATAATGGATAAATCTTGGTTTTTTTGGAGTCATGTTTGATCTAGAGAATTGTCATTGTTTCCTTGAGATGATCTGGATCTATCATTGACAGTGAATCACTTTTGGTAAGTTGATGTGGATTTGATCCTTTATAATGATTCCTACATTGAATCCTGGTCTTAGAGGTTTTATATTGAAATCTTGGATATTATACTAGTAAATGTTGGTGTGAGAATGTGATCTAGGAATCATTCTTTGGCAGATCTTGGAAATTAGCATCAACGCATTAAAGGTAGGTTGTTTATACCATATTAAGCCTATGTATGATGTTTTTTTGAATATTTGTCTTCTTTATATATTCCTAGTGTATATAACCTTACATGATATGTACATTAATATGTGTACTGTGCCCCATGATACCTTTTCTTGGTTATTTCTTTTGTCATCCTTCCTGTGTGACACCATATATATAGTCATTTCATATGTAATGGAATGTATGATATGTTATGCTATTCCATTTTTTCTGTGTATTGTTTCTCTAATATTTCATAGAATGTGGAGTACCTACTTTGATATATTTTCCGGTTGTTCATTACTATGTTTTTTATTGGTTTTTTAATATTTCATAGCCAATGGAATAATTATTGGGATATATTTTCCTTTTTTATGGTATTCATTACATGTCGATTTGTACATAGAAAGTGGAGTCTCCCATTTCGGGTTTTTGTTGACTGCTAGCTTGGATGAAATTAGTTGAACCCTTAGAGGGAGATCATGGATGAATGAATCATTGTTTGTGGAACAATTTAGGTTTGTTAGTTCTTAATCAATTCCTAATATTAGAATGTGTTGGGTCCATGGAGAATTCCATATGCCCTTAGAAGAGCATCTGTATATGCTTTTTTGGTCTATAGATCATTAATTTCATTTTATGTGTGTATATTTCCATTGGTTTGGGTGTGCCCTATGTGTGTACCTTGAGTCACAGGTGTTAAATTCCCTTAAAGGTGGGAATGGTTTTGTTCCATGAAGGTGGAACATTCATTTTCTTTGAAGATAGATGTGGTTACATAGAATGATCTAAGTCATGAAATAACTACTTATGATACTCTTCTGGAAAGGCACTAAATCATGTACCACAATGGTTTTAAGAATTTTGTTTTTTCACAATCACTTAGTACATGGGTTTTTATATGTTTTTATACATGTTTGTTTCTTTATCATGACAAATACCCCTAAATACGTCTGAAATAGTATTAAGGACACATTAGTGATTTTCCTAGTAGGTTTTTACTCACATGTTTCATGGAAAAATTAGTGCACATGAAGACTTAACAGTTAATAATAAAGAGAATTTGAAAGACCTAGCATTAGGTTTCTGAGGATCGTGGAGATAGGATTTGGATGTGGTATCCGGATAGAATCTTGGAAGATTCCCTTGAACAATTTTTATTCATTTCCAGTTGTTTTGTTATACCTATCGACCTGCTATAATGGAGGGGACTGTTTGGTTTATTATTTTAAGATCTAACATGAAATATGTTATTTCATCTTGGGATGTTATCTTCCACTATAATGTTTTATGGGATTATATATACATAGTTATTTTCAGGTGTAGGGATATGATTATCAAGCGTATAGTCAACTCATTTTACATTTAAACATTTATTTATAATTGGAAACATCGTGTGTATGGGTAGGCATGAATGAGATATTTTGGAACTATGGTTTGGACCCCAGTGATTTGGGTGTGGGTGTTACATTAATGTATAGTGATATTAGGCATAGAGATCCCCTAGACCATTCCACTAACACTATTTATTAGAGCTTTGTAATTTTCACTAATCAGTTCCATTTATTCAAGGACCTCAACAAATGAGTGTAGAAAATTGAAACCTTACAATAAGTGTTTTATAGGTCCTTTAGGTTCTTTTTCATGGATCCTTTATATGTTATTCTCAAGAAGTTAAAACTCCACAATGATTAAGTACAAGATGTAGATACTTAAATAGAATGTAGATGAGATTCATAATTATTGATATTTTTTCAACTCATAGTTGTAGTAGGAACTGAGAGATGAATTTATCTTCACTATTAATGAATAAATATTCCAGTAGGTATATCTATAATGTGATCCTTGTGGTAGAAGATCTTCAATAAGTAGAACAGTTGAAAAATAATAAAACAATTATTTTGTTTTCAAAAAGAATGTATCATTTTGTAATGTCTACCATTACAACCATCTCCATCATCTCATTATAATATAATTTTCAACTTATTTCAAACATATTTTATTTATTTAAAATTTTAAAATAATTGTGTCAAAGGGCTTCCATAATTATCACCCCATTTTGAGAAAAGGGTGTAATGATTTCATGGAATAACTATTCAATAAAATAAATTATATGAAAAATAATAATAATTGATAGTTAAAATATTCGATTGAAGATTTAATATTTTCTTCCAAATAATCTACAAGATAATACTAACATGGCCATTGAAAAGATTATTATTATTTAAATTGAATTTCTATATAAATCCCCATTATTTATTCTCTAATAGTTCTATAATTGATCCTCAATAAATACAGTTGATATTAAAATTTCAAATTTGAATACAGTTTCCAAAAATATTTATTCCCTTAATATTATCTATAATAAACCACTCTATAAAGATCTACAATTTAGTTCTAGTCGAAAAATTCTCCTAATTTTTTTAAATAATATAAAATGACATTACAATATTTAATCAGATTTTAGAACTTCAAAATGTATCATTAATCATTCATTCTAGCTAACATAGATTTAGATAATTCGAATCGATTTATAAAATATTAAATATCACCTTTATCTAACTTTTAGAGCCTTATATCTCATTGAAAAATATTAGCCTACATATTTTATAAACTACTGAATGTTGTAGTGGATTTGATCAAAATATGTTAATATAAAATGATTGATTTTTCTTTAATTATTTTTAATTTAATTTTAGATAATATTATAATATTTATAATGAAATAAGAGATTTAAAATCCAGAGTACTATAGTTCAAGACGTATTCAGTAGGTGAGATAGAGATTATTATATTTGATCTCCATTCATGGAGACATATAACATATGATAATAATGTTTTCCTCTTATAAAAATGATTATTAAAAAATAAATAATTCTGCATTGTATGATAGGACTAAGTATCTTAAAAAATATGATATTTATCTTACATTAAACATGATTTCAGTGGTATATGTGAGATTTAAAAAAATTCATCGATTTTACAGGTTTAAACATTAGGGAGAATCCTAATAAATAAATATATGGAAAGAAAAAATCTACGTACAAAGATAAAATATTGTGGATAAAATAATATTCATATAGATCTAAACTTTATTACAATAAATCATGATGACATCCTCAGTCCACAGAATTCATATGACATAGAGTAAAACTATAATCAATATAATCTTCAGATGAAATATTATCAACATCATCACCAATACCACAAATTGTTAGTTCCAAACATGAGGTATATTCAAAATATGTGGCTCCAAATGAGAGATCCATTTAAAAAATAAGGTTCCAAATGTGAGTTATATTTCAAATGCATGCTTCAAAATATAAGATTCATTCCAAATCTGAGCTACCAAACATGTCGTATATTCCAACCATGTTGTTTAAAATGTGAGGATCATTAAAAATGATATATTAAGACATTATATAATCTTTTAAATTTTATCAATATAAAATTGAGAGTAACAATATAATAATTTTGGAATAAAATAATAAACGATCCAGAAAAATAAACAATAAAAATATTAATAGTGTATAAAAAAATAATGAAAAATTTTAATAAATGAGAATAATAAAGAGTGGTGTTAATAATTATTATAATATAAAAAATGTGGGATATAGTAATTATAAAAATATAAATAATCTGACAATGAGCCACTCAACTATCTTCCTCTTCATGATAATTACAAAACCTGATCATATCAAATAAAATTCCCCGTTTTATAATGACCAAAATTTGGAGATAATGGGGATAAATAATATATTGAAAAATAATTTGAAATCAAAAAAATAATATAGAAAAACATTTTAATTTCATATAATTTATAAAAACATACATTAATAAATAATCACTATTAAAATCATGTCTTTTAAAAAACATCCTCTCCCTTTAGAAATTAAAAAATGGATAACCAAATTTTCTTAAAAAATTTAAAACAAATGAAATAAAAATATTTTTGTGTAATTTTAAAGGAAATTATATGAACTCCCCCTCAAAATTATATTCCATTAAAATATATATATATAATTATTGAATTTTAATGATCCATGCAACATGAAAAATAATTTTCAATTAATAATAAACTATTATTCAATGAATAAAATAAATATATATAAATTAAAATTCATGAAAATAAAGTAAATTTAAAGATAATTACCAAACATTTTCCCTAGTTGAAAATAGTTGGTTCACATTAATAAAATTAAAATTTAAAAAGATATATAGTATATTCTATATTTAAATAGTTTCAATCCCTGGGATCTTTTCATTATATTTATTTCTACAACTTCTGCAAATAGAATAAGAAATATGATTTTATGAAATATCTATATATATTGATCATCCAAAAAATGATATAATAGGGAATTTATGTGTTGTAAAAATGAAAAATATCAAATATATGTGTCTTTTGGTGCCCATATGATTTTGGGTCTAGTTGTGTTACAAATTAAATACATTGTTAAACAAATATTTTATTTGAGAAGAAATTATAGATTTAAGGTAAGATATTTCTTTTGAATATTAAAAATGATTAATTACAAAAAAATGAGTATGTAAAAAATATAATTAATTAGAATAATTTCCACTAATACCACAAAAAACATCTAACTATAGACATGTTTTTCCTTTGTAACCACGAAACAAATAATTCCAATATATTTTAGGAATTTATCTATTACAAAAAATTCCAAATATTCCTTTATTAATTTTATTTTCTTCCACAATAAGATTTATATAATTCTCACATTTGGTAAACATACTAGCTATTTGTTTTAAATAATATACTTTAGTAAATAGATCATTGATTTTGTTATAAGTAAAATAATATGAATTTTTAATAGAATTTGATTTAAAATCTGCAAACTGTTGTGTCAAACATTGACTTTCAATAAATATATCATTTTAAGATATTCTGGGTATTGTTTCTCTATATTTAATAATTCAAATTTATATCTATTCATATAATACTATTCATTAATCGCATCAATGGAAATTTTTTTATAATTTGAATTATTGTAGAAATATGATTACACCTCATTACTATGATCCATAGGATATAGATTTACCTTTTGATTCGAACTCTTAGTATTAGAGTTAAAATTAGATACATCACTTGAATATATATTTTCACTCCATGTATCCTTTATATATTTCATGAATTTTATTTTATAATTATATTTATTTTGATCCTTAATGATAGGGTAGACTGGTCTTAAATGGCATATCTTTAAACATTCATATCATCCATCCTCCTTCTCATTATTCTTATTTGATTTATATTTTCCCTTTTTGTATATCTCATTTAATTCTCTAGAAAGTTCTTATAACACATAACCTAAACCCAAATCACTAGAATCTGAATCGTAATATTCATCCTTCAAAAATTTGATTATATAAATTTCATTTTTAATAGAAATATTATTTTGAATTCGGATTTCTTCTCAACTTCATACATCATCATGGTTCCAATTAGTTTCTTCATCTTCAAATAGTTGATTAAAATTAACTCTATAATGGAATATGAAATTCCACTCCAAATGGAGGAAAAAACATTGGGAATTTATAAATGTTAATCAGGTTCAAGTGCATGTGTTCTAAGAGAACCAACATCATTGAAAATATCATTCAAAATATCATTTATATGAGTAATGTTTTCATCTTCCTACATCTATAATATATCGAGTTTAATTTTATTAGTCTTATAACACAATTTTCAAACATTATAGTATACTTTATAGAAAATAATTTTATAGAACACTGAGAAACATGATTAAATTAATTAGTTCCTAATATAAAAATAATTGCATTCATAACCCTTGAATTATTTTTATAATAAACTACTAATGCATATGTCCGCTTTTTAGGTTCAACTTCCCGAATCTTATACGGTTTGATATATCACAAATTCACAGTTAACCCAATAATCATTAAATATATAATCATACAATATTTCTAGTAAATATAATTATCACAATTTAAATAAGGAGCAAGAATATTGGACATACCTTCTATTAAATATTCCATTGAAAACTGTCTTTTTCTTCTAGATATTTACCTCAAGTTTGTAAAGGATAAAATAAATCATCAGTATTTATGAATAGATTCTATTATCTAATACCATGTGTTGGTATTTATTAGGAACATAATTATATATTTAAATATTTTTATAAATAGGGCCTTTAACATTATATAAATTGTTTTCCCAAGATTATGAAGAAGAAACAAGAGGGGGTGAATTATGTGCTTTCAAAAATTTTAAATATTTTAAATCTTCAGTCTTTAAATAAATTGTTCCTTCCTTTATCACTTAATATCAAGTAATATAGTGGAAAATAAATAAAATAAATATTGGTACACAATGATGTATGGTATTTAGTGGCATAGATATCCCCTAGTCCACTCCAACATCACTCTCTCTACATGATTTGGGATTTTCACTAATCATGTCATTTTATCCAGTGATCAAAAAAATTGAGTATAGGTAGCTAAAAACTTATAATGTGTCTTTTACAATGGATTAGGGTTATTTTTTGTGTAACAATAATATCTTAGTTTGAAATGATATTACCCCACCATGTCCGGGTACATGTAGTCAAAGCAGAAATAGAAATTATATTAAATGCATAATTGGTGATACATTCTTCATCTCATAGCTACAATAATAAAAAAATATGTGATTTTATCTACTTCTTTAGAGATTAATTATTCAAGTGGGTACACCTCTCGTGTGATCCACATTGTAGATGATCTTAAATCAGTGTCTAAGTTAGAAAATAATAGATCAATTATATTATCTTCACTAGGAATGTAGCATTTTGTAATGTATTCTATTTACACCATCTACAAATTTTATTTATAAATAAAATTTTAATTCATTGTGCATGTAGTCTTCGTCTTCAACAATTTGAAAATAATTGTGTTAAATGGATTTTATAATTATCTACATAACTGTAGTGAAGGTGATAAATCATTCCTATAATAATTCTTTATCAACAATAAATTATTATAGAAATAATAATATTAAAAAAAAGTAAGTATTCAATTGGAACTTCAAGAATTTATTCAAAATACTCTCCCAAATAATCTGCATGCGGCTATTAAAAATTCAAATATTGTTTAATTTGAATTTCCATAAAGATATTTGTGACTGATTCCCCAATTATTCCATAACTAATCCTTTATAAATGAAGAGAATATTTGAATTTAAAATTTGGGTATATTTTCCCAAAATAAATTTTCTCTTAATCTTTTCTACAACCAATTTCTTCATTAATATCTTCACATTGGATCTGATGAAAAAAATCTCTTGAAATTTTCGGAAATTCATAGCATTTTCATATAACAATATTTATTCAATTTTTAGATCCTCATAGCATATAAATCAATATTTGGTCTAGTTGAATTATATTTAGATAATTTGAAGATATTTAAAAGAAATAAATGATCACATTAGTCATACTTTTTTCTAATGAGATGTAATTGATAAAAATTAGCTATTTTATTATATAAATAGCATCGTTATAGTGACATTAGGCCAAAAATGTGAATATCAAATGACTTCTTCATATTTCCTCATAGTTTATTGAATTTTATAAAATCTTATTAACATTCTTATGAAATATTAGTTGTAAAATTAAATATATTGTAGATTATGACATCTTATGAGGGTGAGGTAGAGAGTACTGTATTCAAGATTTTCTTATAATAAAATATATAAAACTATAAAAACATTTCCTTCCATATAAAATTTTATGAGGATACAAATAATTATACTCCATATTCCATGACTTAATAACTCATAAAATATAATCTTCATCCTACTTCATACAAAATTTCATTTGTCTATGTGAGGTTCTACAAGTATCATTACTTCTATATATTTAAAATATGAATAAAATCATGATAAATATATATGTTGTGAGAGATAATCTATGTAAAATAATAAAAGGAGGACTAAATAATCATTATTAGGATCAAAACATTATTTCATTGAAGCCTGATAATATCCTGAGTCTGTGAAATTTATATAACATAGAGTACAATTGTCACTGACATTGGTTTCTGATGAACTATTCCCAATTAATTGAGGTATATCAAAAACATGTGGTTTCAAACGTGAGGTATATTTTTAATGTGTGGTTCCAAATGTGAGTTTCATTCTAAACATGATATATATTCGAAATGTGTGGTTCTAAACATGAGGTTAATTCCAAATGTCAGGTTATAAACATGGGGCATATTCCAAATGTTTGGTTATAGAGATGAGGTTCAATCCAAACAAAATATTAAGATGTTGTTTTTATTTTAAAAATTTCACAACATAAAAGTGATACTAACAAAATAATAATACAAGAATATTATAATAAACAATCGAGAGCACTAAAAATAGTAAATATTAACAATGATTAACTAATTAATAATAAATATTATTGTTAAATAAAAATAATAAATAATGGTTTTACTATTTATAAGAATATAAATAATGTGGGTTTTATTAATTATCAAGATAATAAATAAAGTGGCAAGTTTCCACTCAAGTCATCACAATTTGTGTATATCAGAATGAAAAAGATACTCATTAATTAGAAGAGAAGAAATTACCATAATATATTGATCAAATCAGTTAACAATGATTCATTAATGGGATCTTCTTGCAATGGATCCAAATATATATGTTCATAGGATTCATGTGTAATAATAATAGAAACAAATTCTAGAAAAAAATCCCTTAAAATCGTCCACTTTTTTATTTCTATTCCAGATTTACCATAATATATATGTTAAAACTAATAGTTTTTTATGAAGATACTCACATCTTGTTAAGGGTCCATTTTTTAAAATATTTAATATATACATAAAAATTAAGAATAATGGATTTTCTTGGTCAGTGGGGTAACTTTGCCCCCTTGTCAAAAAAAATGGGAAACTCACCTTGTTCTTCATATGTGAGTGTGTATAAATGTGTCCCCGTCCAATTGTAAACATCTGAAAGCTCTATTTTTTGATTTTTATTGGATTTATTATTCATTATTCATAACAAAGTAAAAATATCCTCAAAAAAACCCTTATCCTCTAACGGATATGATGAAAAATTAAAAGTTTTTATCATTTTAGTGGTAGTAAATTTAACAACATTCCTCATTAAAATATTCCCCAAATGGCTCGAAAGACTTAATTTTTATTAATTATTGATAAACCCACATTCAAGGGATGAGGGTGAACCCTTAAAAGTCTCATAGGCTCAGAGATTACATGTCATTTAGGATTACGAGATTACATGACCCGATGGTCATGGGGCATTCAAAAAGACTATCTGCAAGGATCTGCCCCTCCCTAGCATCTCCATCATGAGAGTATCTCTCCACCTTCACATGGCCATCTGGCTAGGCTTCCTATGAGAGAATAGGCTGGTCCCAATGGCATATCCATACCCTCTTATTCCGAAAAATCCATTTGTCTCTGCTCTGGTGAGTGCATCTACTCTAAATCCTCTTATGGGGCTTGCTCTTTTTTTAAAGTGTGTTTGGGGAAAATGCATATGGCCCAAAGGCCTTGAGGTTCCCCAAAGGCCTTAAAGGTGGCCCGAAATCCCTACTGACATGAAGGCCTGGGTTCCTCGAAATCCATAAGGACTCCAATCCTGAACCAGTGGCCTAAGGTAAATAGTTCCAGTTTCTATAGTACAAAATAATAACTGTTGTAGTACTTGCACAGTACCCTCACAGTGTACAGTTCTCCAATAGTACCAGTATATTGTATAGTTTTTCTATAGTACAGCTATAGTGCCTGTTACAGTACTGCTACAGTACCCTGGAAATATGCCTCTACCTGATTTTGAACCTGGGCCTTGTTGATTCACATAAGGATACCTCATCAACTGGTCTGAGACTCGTGTTCCCCCATTAACATATTGCAAAACATCATACTACTTTGATAAAATATTCTATTATAGATAAAATGGTATTATCATTATCAGAAATTACATTAAAATAAATTTTGAAAAATGATAATATTAATAGAAAAAATTTCTTAAAATGGTATAGAAATGTAAGAATAGTTCTGAAATGATGAGAAAAATAATATATATTAGATAACCCCATGCCTAAGCAGCCGACTAGTGAATCTATCCCACAAATAGTTTTATATACTTATGATATGCATAATAAAGATTTTATAAATTTATTTACTCTCAAGATTGTGTTATGGTAGCTAGGTTGAAAAATAAACTTGAGAACATAGACTCATACAATATGATAGATAACTCAGCAAGGTTATATCAATAATTAGTTAAATATGTGATGTAAGAGGTTTCATTTACATTCTTAATATACACAATGACTGAAGGAACTATGTTATCTAATCATATATTTAATATTATTTTGTACATAAATTTATAGGAGAGACTGGAGTCTCTTTTAAGGCTTTTCTTGGCTAAAAACATATTTTTTCTAATAATTTCAATAAAGGATGTGAAAAATAATTGTAAACTACACTATACATGATTTTGATTAAATTTTATTGGTTCACATCAATATGTTGAGGATTTTTATGCATGACATGGAAGGTACAATCTCTATATCTTTAATTACAGTGATGAAGAGTAATGGTTTAAGATTTAAATACAAAATTAGTGAGTCAAATAGTCATCATAAGTTATTAAAACCTAAAGGAAGTGTCAAAAAGGAAGGGAAATGATTCATTTGCGGTGAACCGAATCACTAAAGGAGGAACTCCTTGAAATTCCTAAAGGTGTGTATGAAACTCTATAGAAAATCCATGTTTGGTTTTAGTGTTCTAGAATTCAATTATTCTATTTTAAAGGTTATATGATACCAAATATATATATATTATAACCATTTTAACTATATGAGACTTCAAAATTTATGATTAATTGATGGGTGAATCATAAATTATGTATTCAAATGAAGAATTAAAGGGTTTTTGTAATAAAAAATGGATGTAATAGATTAATTAAAATCCAAAATAATAAATAATTCTTATTTCAATATTTTTCTCTTATGTGGTAAGAGAAGTTATATGTAAAACATTGTTTTTATAAATGTTATGAATAATAAGATATGGTGTTTAGATATATATGGTTTGATATTTATCCAATTCTATAATTTTTTGGAAATAACTAAATGATAAAAGGATTTATATCTATGTTATTAATTAAAATATAAGGGACTGAATTCCCATTACTTATTGTGAAATGACTTAAATATTAAAATTATATTTTCAGAATGCTGATCTAACTAAATAAAGTATCATATAAGATATGGTTTTTAATATTTTATTTATTAAATATTCCCAAAATAGGGATAAGAGATATTTCTTATGAAAAATGAGTTTGTTTCGTAGAAATAAATTTGGGATAAAATATAATTTCTAAGAGGAAAGTTTGAATATGTTTTAAGATAGATATGTTCGAAATGTAACAAATAAATTATTATATTAGTTTAATTAAAATTGAAAGTCACATGATATCCTAATAGATTTTATGATATGTAAGTAAAGAATGATATTATTTTAAATAGTTGCACATAAAATTGATCCCAATTGATTGCAACAAAAGATATAATGGATGTTTTCTAATGAATATGATGAGGAATTTAGAAATAATTATATTTATTTATTAAATATAAGTAATTAAAATTATAATTTTGGATATTATAAACTAAATTAGTTTAAATATTATATTCGAATAATTGAAAATGGGGATTGTGAATCCAAAACTCACCATTATTTAATAAATGGAACTTTATAGATTCTAACCCATTAAAGGATTTTTTTAGAGAGTTTTTACCATATGATCCCATAGTGATTTGATAGTAATTTCATTATTATGTAATGAGTTTAAAAAAACATTAAAATTATATCAAACATAGGGCCTCTCTAGTAGTCTACCATGTCTGATATAATTAAACTGATGATTATATAATTTTTTTTATAATTATTAAAGGAGTTTAAGATTATAAAATTAATCATTTCATGTTAAAGTCAGTGTATACATTATCATTCTTTGATATTTGTTTTATAATTTGTTTGATCTAAGATTAATACCTTTATTTTCATTAGTAAATTTTTTTAGTTTATTATAATATTTTATCTATTTTATTTTATCCATATTCTATTTTTGGGAAATGTTATATAGACTATAATAGAATAACATATACATTGAATATTAATACTTGTTCTATGAAAACATTGTTTATTTGGAACCTCAAAAGGCACCAAATTTGAAAAATTCTGTATCATGAACAAATATAATTAAAATGGATGATCTAATTGAGCATTTCAGTTCCTTATTTTACTATTTTAGTGGTTTCACTACCACTTTGTGATTTCATTTTAAATCTAGCCTTTATCATTCACTTTTCATATTGATTTAATGAGAGTACTTTTTTTCTAAATTTAATGGATAGATAAAAACTCTAGAGATATCTAGTAAATATAAAATAATTCAAATATGATAAAGAGTCAAATTGGAAACAAAAGTGGAATCCAACACTGGATGAAGTATTATATTTAGAGAGTCGGTTCATCACATCAAACATTTACCTCTATTTTGATAATCTAAGGTAGAGTTTCTAACATAATGAATTATTACCACTCAATGAAAAGAGGGTACATACTAACAAATTAAAGGTTCATTCACACAGAATATGAAATAGTGTTTTCATTTTGCTTAATAGATTCATGAGACAGAAAATCTAATCAAACACCACTCAAATTTCAATAACATTCTTATTATGGGAATTCCAATGTTTTTTCATTGTTTACTATAAGAATATAATAAATGTAAATTTTTTAACTAAGACCATATGCTAATAGTGACACCTCATGATTGGTCCATAGTGGATATTTCATGGGTAATTTAATCTCTAATCATCTATTTTTTGATATTATATTCTCAATCATCATGTGGTAGTGTGTGTAAGGTTAAGTATATCATTGGTTGTCATCATAACCTATTTTTATTCTTGGTTTCATTCTATATTTTACAAAAATATTTTGTCCATCCATTCTTTCTATATTTTATTCATATGGTGAAGTTTATAAATTAAGAGAATGAAAAATATATGGTGTAATTGGGTGTTTGGATGGTGAGGTTCATATGTACACGGTATGTTCCCTATTCGTTAAAATTGAGGAGATGTAGATCAGTGTTCCTAGGAAGTATCCAAGGTAAAATAAGTCCCATAACATAGATAGAATTAAGTGTATAAATAATTATATTGATTTTTACATGGTATGAGTTTCGATTAACTAAAATTAATAATGAAAAACATATGTAGGAAAACCGAAGATCACATTATTTTATACAGACACTGGTTTTCAGGATTATTTTATTTTGTTTTGATTCTTTTTTAAAAATGTTATTTCTTACATTGGAGATTAAAATATAAAAATATCAACAATTCAATAAGTTGAAATCACTTTGATGTATAAATATATAATCAATTATATCTAAGTGATAGTTTGGGTTACACACTATGTTGCACCCTTGGAATTAAAATTATATTAACAAGGACTCCTTAATAGGGAATTAATCCATTTGGAACCATTTATGGGTTTTATTAATTAGATTTTTCTTTCCTTATTCACATTATAAAGTTTTGCTTTTTATTTAATTTTTTTTCCTTTTTTCGTTCATTCCATTCTTATTCTCTCTCTTTCTTTCTTTCCATAAACTAGGATAACTAAACTTGTGTAAACATTAATCTATAATGGATCTCTAATTATATTATTAAATTAAATGATGTAATGAGTTAACTTGTGTTTTCAAGTGATTCTCCTTTAACTAAATATATTATATTGGTCTCTCTCTCTTCCCATCGATAATCATAGAGAAAATTTCCACCATCACAACAACAGAAAAATCCCAATGGGGTACAATAAAAAATGTGGATATGAATACTACTAAAATAATGAACACCTTAATCAATAGGATTTGATCCTCTAACCTAAAGATAAATAATTCCAACATATTGAGGATCTTCTTCTTGTAAAAAATAAGGATAATTAAAATGACATGGAGGATATTATGGAAGTGATGGCAGTGATAACTTCAACCCTCTAACAGTACATGGTGCAAGGACCATATCAATATGAAGAAGATGACATAAAACTAATGGTTATTGTAGATGAATACATATAAGAGGTGGAATAAAAACAACAAAAAAATTATTTTACACACATTAAAACACTCCTTATAAAGGATTTTCATGAGATATAGAACCTGTCCAAACCATTTAAGGGAGTATAAAATTCTTTCCACTCATTTTTGTTTAATGTTTCACTTCTTTAACTTCCTAATAAATCTATTTTTATTGATATTATAGATTCATCCAATATATTTATATCCTTATATGACTATAAAGAATAACTATACATTAAATAGAATATGCTGTGTGAGTTTAATGAATAATATATCTGTAGGATTCCAGTGAAGTAATCATCTCATAAATAATGAAATAATTATTAACCAATGAAGGAAAAATCATTTAAAAGGGATAACCCTTTATTTCTCTTTACTCCCCATCATTAATTTAATTTTCCATTATTTTATGGGTTCATACATTTTAATTTTTTGTGTTATTCTCCAGTCTAGAGGTCCACTTTTGGACAATAATAAAAATATAGTGTGGTAGTTCATGTCATATAAACATAATAATGGTTCTTACACGGGTTAATAAATTGATATTACTTGGTTTTAGGTAGTATAAACACAACAACACTTGGAGTATAACCCAATATTTGTTTCTATTCAAATTATTTTTCATATTTTTATTTTTAATAAATTATTTGTGTTGTGTATTCCTCTTTTGTTTCTATTTTTGTAGTGACCTTGTAGAAAATATCTTAACACAAACAATAACTAAAATAACTAGGTTGTATTTCTATATCACATGTTTGTTTTCAATCATGTTCTTTAATTTCATGTTCTTTAATAATGGTTTGTGATAGATAAGTGATGGGATGGACCAACCTTATTTTAAAGTGTTTTTTAAATTATTGGTCTGTTTTTTTCATTTTTAGTTTATTTTCATTTTAGTTATGGAAATAGTTTTATCTTAACAAAATATACATGGCCATTTTTCACACTTGAATTTATTTTGAAAAATATTACCTAATAATTTAAAAAACTATTTAAAAGATTTTTGATATGAAACATTTTCTCAAAATTTTATTTACAAGAATTTTTAAATTTTTGATTTTTTTTTAAATTTCATCGAAATAATAACTGAACTAAATATTTTTTCCATCCAGGGATGTTTCTAAATCTATTTTGATTATTATTTTCTAAAACCCTTACTTTATTGCAATAAACGTGGGATTTTTATGTAAAATAATACTTTCATTGATTATTTTTCAAATCATTAGTGTTCATTAAATGTTTTCAATGTGATTGAAGAACTTCCTTGGATAGAAAACATTTTAATTTTAAACCCAAAATTTACATCATCCCTTATGATCTCTTAAATAACAATGAATTACCTGTTAGGTTTAAGCCACATTCCATGATAATTATACCCTACGTGCCACTTACTATAAATATTTTTTCATTATTATTTTATTTTTACATTTGGGGGAGGGACTTCATGTGTATCTTTGAGAGGTGTTTCATTATTAAGGAAATGTGATAGGTTGGGTTATCAGTTTTTACCTCTAAATGAAAATTGTGGATGAGTTAAATAATTCAATTTATATCATCTTATTCTCTATCAAAAAATTATATATAAAAAATAGGAATAAAATATATGCATAGAAAATAGAAATTAAAAAAATACATGTGGATTCCAAAAAATTTGAGATTAAGGATTTCATCAATCATTATTTTCTATACTATGACTCATGGGATAAATACGAAACAAAAGAGAATGTGGAGTATAATTTATAAATTAAATTGAGTGTCGTGTATTCATTTTTTAACTTTACATATCCTGAATTGTAATTATGATTCATAGATTGTCATTTTTATATTTCAAAAAATCAATCCCACCAACCCTAATCCATATAACATACACTTTTATGAAATTATTTTTTATTTTACTTTTCATTGTCTCTTGATATAGAGAAATAAGAATCATTACATTCCCATGGAGAACATGAATTTTTTCAATTACGAAAATAACTCTCTATATATATTTTCTCTTGAGTGATGAGTGGCCTACACAACCATATAAGGTAGGTTGGAATTGGGTAATGGATGGATAATTAAGGTTGAATAAATTTAAATGTTAAAAGATAAAAAAAAGGTGAATGTTTTTCATAATTACCAAGATAATTTCAATTTTAAAATATTATTTGATATTTTATCATTTTTATACTTAAGTTTATTTGATCATGGATATATATTTTTATTGACATGAAAAAATTTTATGTAGGAACTGACAAGATCCTTATTTTCATAAATTTTTCATTGAATTACATTGTAAAATGTATTGGTTTTGTTTTCACTAGAAGATTCATTTGATGGTATGACCATCTCAGCTTTTAGTCATAAATCATCTGTAATTGTAGATTCACATGGTGAAGACATCATTTCTAATAAAAATAGTAGATTAATTGACATGATTAAATCATCATAACTAGAATTGAAGGATTATCACATTCAATTTATAATTAATTTATTAGTAAAAATAGAATTACCTCTACTTTTAATTCTTCTTTAATAGATGATGTGATGGAATAGATATTTTTTCACATTTTTTTCATGATAGGATATAAGGGTATAATCCCTATTATGATCACACATGTACCAAAATCTCTAAATGAAATCATATAACCGTTGGGTTCTAGCACAATTGAAATTGATCACTTCTATTATTCATGATTCATCGTAGCATAATTCATCTCAGGATAAGAATAACTCTTAATGATATCTTGTTGGATTGGGAGATAAGGGGGGATAGAACTCAATATCTCATGATCTATTTCTAAGAATTAATATATTCTACCTATTATATTTTACTAAACCAATTATATTTTTGGAAAGTGATATAATTAGATATTTATTTTTGTAGGTTTAGGGTTGGGAAATCACGCACAAGAGCTTTCCCAAATCCATACTTCTTTGTTGACCCCATGTAAAATAATAATAATAATAATATTATTATTATTAAATTCTTGACATGTACAATAAATAAATAATATAAATATTTAGGTCCACAATGTCAAATACCCAGACTGGGGGGTGAATCTGGGTATGAATGATTAAAACTATGGCCCCTTCAGATTTTGTTTCGTTGTTAAAAAACCCACATCTCTATTTCTCCCACAGAAATATATGCATAGAAATGAAATCATGCATAGGATACAATCATTTTACTTGGTTAAACCTCAATGGGATATGTCCAAGGAGCATGCAATGGTAATGTGCCGATGTACCATATCCACTAAAGCTCTCAGCCAAATTACAATTTTCCTGCTAGATCTTCTATGCCCTAGCCCACTGCCTTTATAAGACTTAAGGGATGCTTATTATATTCTCAAGGGTCACCCCTATGCCTCTTCCTAAGGCTCCCTGCTAGTGGGATGGTTCACCATCTTCCTATACCTTCTCTCAGTACTCTTAGATGGGATCCGAATACAATTTATGAACTTGTAAGACCCTTAATTTGCAAGAAGTCCTGAATCCTCAATTGTAGGTAGATTCTCTTTTTATGTCTCATTTTAACCCATAGATGAAATCCAATTTTCCATGTACTTTTAGGTTATCAGAAATGGTTGTCACGAACTGTTTAAGTGCTTTTTCAAGATTCTTTGAGACCTCTGTAGATCGTCTTCCTTCCTCCATGAGCTATGCAGCGGGTATGATATGTGAATTTCATCTTCTGTATACTACCTCCACTTCTTCGTACCGCATCCTTCCGCGTACGGATTCCAACTTCTATGTACTGTATTTACTTCTGCGTACCACAAGTGAACTTCTTTCTTCCGCATACCACTTATTCCTTTGCAGATTTCAGTGCCTCACAAAAACCATTCACAAACATTCTTCTTAGAACCACTTAACCAGTAATAGAATCACTTACCCACGAAAAAATTCTCCATCATTGTCTCCTGGTGAACAATTTCAGAATTAGCCTAATTTTTTACCGAACCGAATATGTTCATTATTGATAATCACTGTATATAATTTTGGGATTAGCGCTTCATATATAGCTAAATAGATCCATAATATCTACTAATCCTAGATATACCAAAAATTCAATTTGGTTCTGCCTTCACTGAATACCATGAATCTTCCACAAACCACAATCATCACATGAACCATTTTTCTGTATGTGGTCCCCATACCACCTCTCTTTCTTCATGGAGGACAAAATCACCATATTTTTTTAGCCAACGATTCCCTTCACGACTTCTCAAATCACTGCTTTTCTTCCACGAATGAAAATCCATTATACATACATAAATCCTTCCGTTTACTACATGCCTTATCCACAAACCATTTTCACCCTATGAACTATATATATATATATGCGGTATGTCTCTCACGCTTTGCAGTTCCCTTCTTTTTCTGATTTACTTCAACATTTTTCAAACCAATTTTTTAATCTGTGAATTGTGATTCATGGTTCATGTACGGTGTACTCTGCTGAGAAAAATACCTCATGGTGTCCTCCCAATATGTTTTGGGTGTCACTGTGTCTCTTTACAAATCCATATGACAGTGAATGATTATAGTTGGTGTTTTTCAATGATGGTGCTTAAGGTGATACAGTTTTCCAATGATTGAAAAAAAATTGGGCCACAAAATTAAGAGTTTGGTTTTTTGGAAAATAATGACTTCCAAATAGAGAAAAAAGTATGTAAACTATTAAGCCTAGTTTTCATACTAAAATGTTGTATGTGGATCATCGAAGGAAATCGACAATATAAGGGAACCGCGAAGCACAAGACGCAGACCACGTTTGGGAATTGTCAGTGGGGATAAAATGGTTCCTGGAGAAGGCATGAGGAATGTTGGAGGATTTCAGTACATGAGATGGATTTTTGTTAATGGAAATGAGGTGGAGATTTCAAATTCTATTTAGGGAGTCATTTTTTAAAATGATATGGTGATTTTGGCTACCGCGTAGGAAGAGTGGTGGTATGGGACAGCGTATGGAAGACTACTTCATGGGAGAAGCGATACATGGTGAAGGCTATACCACATTATAGATTTGGTAAATATCATATTAGAGGATTTTGAGAATCTATTTTCCAATATAAGGATATCTTATACCATCATTAAGAGAGAGTAAATAATCAAAATAAAACATCTTCGCTTCGGGAATTCAGATATGACCAAAGGTGGTTAGTGAAGAATAATTCTGTGATGGGTGAAGCAGTTCGCAGAAGTGATTCTGTGAAAGGGTGTTTGCAAGGAACTGTAGTCCGCAACGGAAGAAGGCATTCCATGGAAGAAGTAGTCTGGGAACAATGAATTTTGGAAAAGTGAAATTGGTATGCGAAAGTGGTATGTGGAAGTTTTATGTGGAGGTGCTTCACAAAAGTAGTATGTAGAAGAAGTGTGTAGAGGCAGTTATTAGAGATGGTACATGGAGGTCGTATGTGGTGGAAAAATAGAGGCAGCACGCAGGGGATATGGTCCACCATCCATACCCACTACACAGTTTATTGAATATGCAAGGTGGTTCATAAGGCACTCATGGAAGCTTGAAAAAGCACTAAAATAGTTCAAAAAAAGAAATTTCCGCTAACTAATGGTACACTAAAACGTGAATTTTATCTATGGGTGAAAATGGGACTTCAACAGAGCATCTACCTATAGTTGAGGATGCATGATTTCATGCAAATGAAGGGATATACATGTCCATAAATTGTCTATGTATCCATTTTAAGAGAATGTATCATAAGGTTTGGAATTTTTTAATAGTTGAACATTATTGGCTCTCGGAATGGAATGTCTAGGGGGAAATACATGAGACTTGAAGATGTCCTGGTTGTTGAAGGTCTTAGTCACAACTTATTATGTGTAGGTCAATTTTTTGGATTAGGAAATGCCATATGATTTTCTAAGAAATTTTATGTCATCAAGGAAAATTGATTGAGTTTTTTTTATTATATAGAAAATGTAAAAAATCAAATCTCTTCCTTTTGAGTGGATGAGAAGATATGTTCTTTTTTCCAAGGAAGAATAAAATAATTTGTTTCATAAATGTCTTGACCATGTAAACCAAAAGTCCGTGGTAGATCTGTGGAACTATGATGTCGCTTCAGATCTCCCTATACTATCACATGGTCATATAAATATGTGTGAAGCACTCCAAAAATAGAATATCATTCGAAAGACATAAAAGGAAAAAGAGAAAAGGTCAACAATATTTCTTGAGGTGGTTCATATTTATGTGTGAAAACCAATTTCACCAAGATCTATTGATGTGAAGAGATATTATGATATCTTCATTATTGATTATAGTAGAATGTCATGGGTATAAATCATTACCCATAGGTATTAGGTATTCAGTTGCATTACAATATATCAACTAGAAGTTGAAAAGGTGCTAGATCATAAAATATCGAAGATCCAGAAAGATAATGGAACAGAGTTCACAAATTTCAATGTTTAGGATTATCTTGTTAAACATGGGATAAGGTATTATGTTTCGGTGGTGAGAAATCCAAATCATAATGGAGTAGTTCAGAGAAGATATCTTATTGTCAAAAATATGGATAGAACATTTCTCATTGAGAAAGTCCTTCTAGAGAAATTTTGGAATGAATTAGTGATGATAGCAGTCTACACTTCAAATAGAGTGTTTCTATGTTTGAAAGAATAGTAGACTCAGTATGGGATATGGTATGGAAATAAGGCATTGTTGATGTACTTTAGAGACTTTTTAAGTATTTGTTTCATTATAAATAGGAACAAACATAGGACTTTTGAATCATGTGGAGATGAAGTGATACATCATGGCTATTTAAAGAAAATCAATGCATATAAATGCTTTAACAAGTATCTTGGAAAGGTAGATGAATTTTATGATGTAAATATAGTGGAGAATAGGTAGAATCTTCAGTAAATACATGATCAGTCTCTAGAGGATAATGACGAAGACATAATAAGATCAGGGGATGTGCAGTTCTAATGGTTGGATTAGAAGAGGATTTAGATAATGAAAAAGATGAGCATAATTTAGTATCATCACAAAGAGAGAAGAGAAGAGATGAAATTGATATAAGAAACATATTGTTGATCAGATAGTTCTAATGCAGATAATGAGGATAAGGCCTCTATATTAAGAATTATACTAATCATATCTAGAACCGAAATGTTTTTATGAAACAACTGGTTATGAGAATTGGGATCAGGATGTTAATTAAGAGCATGACTAAATTGAAGAAAAAACGAAGACATGGGAGATAGATTTGAGGCCAATATATTTGAATGTCATCAGTAAAAAACTGGATATTTCATAAAAAATCAATGAAAATCGTGTTGTGATTCGAAACGAATCATGAATAGTGTGTAAATGGTACACCCAGATAGAGAGTATCGATGTGGATGAAATATTTGCTCCTGTTACAAGGCTAGATACAATTAGGTTATTCTTGTACATAGCAATGAAAAAAAATTCCATTGTTTTTCAAATGGATTTCAAGTTGTAAATTCTGAATGGGGTTGTGGAAGAAGAAGTTTATATTGAGTATCCAAATGGATTTTTCATTCATAATGATGAGAATAGAGGTTTTTATTGAATATAGATTTATATAGTTTGAAGCAAGCACCAAAAGCATGGTATTAAATTATATATCAGTTTTAGAAAAAGATCAGTTTTGACGTGGTGGTGTTGATTAAAATCTATATGTCAGCCATGATAGTAATAAATAGATGATTATGCCGGTATATGTCAATGAAATAATCTATTTAGGATCATATGAAATGCAATGCAAGATAGTTTTCCAAATTCATGAAATGTTTGTTTTAAATGTCTATGATTAGTGAACTGACATTTTTAATTGGTTTATAGGTAACACAAGTAACAAATGGAACATTAATTTCTCAATATAAATATTCCAAATAAGTATTGAGAATGTTTTTAATGGTCAATTACAATTATATAAAGACTCTTGTGGCTACCTAGAATAAACTATTAAGGGATGATGAATGAAATCTTGTTAATGTTGAAAAATATAGTCAATTCATTTGTATTCTATAGTACATGATAAATAGAAGACATGATATTGTTTTTCCCACCTTCTATGAAATTAAATATAAAACCAACCCCAAGGAAATTAACATTTTTTAAGGAAAATAATAATTTTTTATATCAAGGGAAGTATGAATTTCAGTTTGATATATAGTAATAAATCTCAACCAGAGCTTCTGATATATTTATATATATATATATAAATTTTTATTGGTCTGGTTTAGTAGATGATAAGAAATCAATTCCAGAAGGTACTTTATATATTAGTGGATAATGAATTCTTTATATAAGAAAGGAATAATGTTTCATTTCATTGAGCACCATGAAAGTTGAGTATATTGTGTCCACTCAAGCATGGGAACCATTATTGTGGGTGAAGTAGTAGATTTATGATATGGGAGTTGATGTAAAGTCTCTGATGGGAAACTACTATGACAATTAAACTACAATAAATCATAGAATAAATATATTCTATCACTCAAGGACAAATAAAATTGAAATCAAGTATCATTTTATCAAGGAGAAGGTGCGGTAAAGGCTTGTGAAGTTGGAGTATGTGACTACAGAACAATAATTTAAAGATACTATAACAAATGCCTTACCCAATGAAGCATTTTAAAGGAATCGATAGGATCTAGGAGTTCAATCAACTACTGACACTTTAAAAATTATGGATGTGGGACCCCCCCCCCCCCTCAAGGTATGGGGTGTTTCCCTAATATTCTTATATGTGTTCTTTACCATGTTTCAAACCTAAAAGAAATAACCTTTAGCTTCATTGATAAAGGGGAGAAATTTTTCTATTAAAATGTAAAAAATATATTACAAAAGAAATTAGGAGAAGTTGATTGGTGGAGTAGCGAGATAGGGAGGTTTTAGATATTAGGGGGAGTAGTGATGTATGAGTAGTATTAAAGCTGATGATAGTAGACATGATCAATCAAAGGATACATATCACGATAGTTGAGGTTCATGATGAAAGCTTAACAGTGGTGTTGGAATAGAATGAAGTGATTCATTGATGAAATTTTCATTATACCATTTATTTCTCATGCCGAAAATGGATGATGTGGGATTAGAGCATGTGTTGAGTAAATACTTCATCTCTATATTAATCATAAGACGATAATGGTGGAATAAGGTGGAAGAATATTTAATTAGATATCATATTATGAAAGTGTTTTCATCAAACCCAAAGGGGGAAATTTTTGGGAAAAATCCCTCAAGGTGTCCTCCTGGTATGTTTTGGTTGTGATTGTGTTTGTTGACAAAGCTAGATGACAATGAATGTGTATGGTTGGAATTTTCTGAAGAAGGTTTTTAAGGTCACACAGTTCCCTAGTGTTTGCTAAATTTTTGGGCCTCAAAATCAAGAGTTTGGTTTTTTGAAAATATGATTTCTGCATGGGGGGACAAAGTATGTTGACCATGAAGCCTGTTTCACGGATTGAAAAGGTGGTATGCAGAACATTGATGTAAATAAGAAAAGTAAGGGAACCACAAAGCATGAGACATATGAAGTGTATGGGAATGGTTCTTGGGGAGGAGACGGTTCATAAAATAGGCATACGATATGCATGATACTTGCGGTATGAAGGATGGCATGTAATTTAAGGAAATGAGGTGGTATTTTGAATATCTGAGAAGGGTGTTGTGGTAGAAAATTATATGGTGATTTTGGCTGCTATAGAGGAAGAGTGGAGATACATAGACCGTGTTAGGAAGAATAGTTCGCAGGAGAAGCGGTACACAGTGAATACTATTCCACATTGAATATTCGGTAAATCTAAGATTATCAGATATTACGGATCTATTATCCTATATAAGGATCACTAATACCATCTTTAAAAGAGAGATATATTTTCAAAAGAAAATATCTTTTCTCTATGAATTCGGATAAATCCAAAGGTGGATCATGAAGAAGGATTCTATGGAGGGTTCATTTGTTTTCATAATCGATTTGGTGAAAGGGTTATTGCGGAGAACTCTAGTTGATAAGTGATGAAGGTGATCCATAGAAGAATAAATCAATAGAAGACTGAATTCCATGGTTGTGGAAGTGGTATGCATAAGTAGCATGCAGAGTTGGTTCATGAAGGTGGTATGTGGATCTAGTACATAGAGGTGTTTTGCGAAGATGGTACGTTGAGGCAGTATGCGGAAACAAAATTGAAGACTGTACATGGATGATGTGGTCAAAAAATTAAACATTCAATGAAATTCTTGGAATAGTCATGGTGGTTCACAGAGGACATAAAGAAGCATTCAAAATAACTAAAATAGTTCAAAAAAGTGATTTCTGCTAACTAACAGTACACATAAAAGTTAATTTCATCTCTGGGTCAAATAGGATCTTCAACAAAGAATCTACCTATTGATGAGGATTTTTGCTTTCATGAAAATGATAGGACCTACATTTCCATAAATATTGTGCGGATACCTTCCAAGACATGTGAGTGAATGTAGAGGAAGACAGTGATCCGTTCCACTGGCAGTGAGCTAGAGGAAGATACATATAAGTGACCCTAGGGGATGTAGTGAGAGGACCCTAAACCTTGAAAATATAGTGATCATGGGAATAGAATATCTAGCTCAATCCTTGTAATTGTATGTGAGATTTAGTGTATTTGGTACATCGACACATCACCATTGAATGCTCTTTGTATGTTGTATAGTTAGTGTGAACCATGTAAAATCATTTTTTCCTATCCATGATTTAAGTTTTAGTCATACATTGCTATGGGAGAAAGAGAGAAGTGTGATTTTTTTATTGATGAGACAATATCTGAATGGGATAGAAATCCAGGATTTACTCAACAGACAATGTCACACCCAAAACATACCGAGAGGAATCCTTGAGGTATTTTTTCCCAACAATCTCACCCTTTGGTTTTGTTGACAATACATTCAAAATTTGATATCTCATTAATGATTCATCCAACATCTCCAGCTTTGGTTTCTTGCGATTATGATTAAAATCAATGATTTACTAAACAGATAATGTATGTCCATATGATCCATGCTCGGCATGAGAAACAATATTATAATGGAAAGTTCGTCAATGAATCACTTCATTAAATTTAAGAACCAATATTTATATTTCATTATGATCCTTAAATATCATTATATGTATCCTTTTATTGATCACATCAAGCATCATTAGATGTAATAATCTTCACACATCATTTCTCCCCCAAACAGCTTTAGCATCCCCTATCTTGTTGCTCCACCTATCAGCATCTCCTTATGTCTTGACTAAGCCATTTCTCCCTTTTGTAGCCCCAATTTCTCCCCCTTTTTAATGAAACAAAAGGTCATACCTATTTTTCTACAATAGGGTAAACAACACAGATTATCACATTATGGAAAAAACATACTTTGGGGAGAGGGTCCACATCAACACTTTTTCAAGTGTGAGGAGTCGACTAGACTCTTAGACCCAATCGATGCCTTTAAAATACTTTTTGGGGTAATTCCTTTGCTATAATATTTATAACTTGTTGTTGTGTAGGCACATACTAAAACATCACAAGTCATTTCTCCACCATCTCCTTGATGAAATGATTCTTTATTTCAATGTTCTTTTGTTATGAGTGATGAACTATATTTTTTCTACGATTTATAGCACTTAAATTATCACAATGGATTCTAATTAGAGACTTCACTTCAATTCCAATATCCTAAAGCTAGTGCTTCATCCACAATAATTGTGTACACATATTATGTGTTACAATATAATCATCTTCTACCATGCTCAATGAACCGAAATCTTGCTTATTACTTAGCTAAGAAATACACAATCCTCTAAGATAGAATGCACCACATGATATTGATTTTCTATCATCTATTAGACCCTCCCAAATGAAACTTTATATACATATAACTTCTTTTGAGATTTATCATTGTACATCAAATTGAAATACATCATTCCATTGATATAATGAGTAATTCTTATCACTGAAAGCAACTGTGTTTCCTTGGAAGTTTTTTGATTGCTTATTACTTAGCATATGGAAAAAACAATATCAGGTTTTTGTTGTTGTCAAGTACAATATTTCCTATATTCTATTGTATTGACCACCATACCTTCATCATCCAATATAGTTTCAATAGGATAGCCACTATATTTTTATCTCCATGGAATTATTCATTCCAAGCATTATCTATAATTCCATGGAATATTTATATTGTGAAATGAAGGTTACATTTTGTCCTTATGTTACCTGTAAACCATGGAAAAATTTCAGTTCACCAGTCATTGACATTTAAAACTCACATTTCATGAATTTAGAAAATAGTCTACATTGGGTTTCATATTATTCTCAAATGATTATGGAATTGACAAATATCATCACCATCATCTGTTTATTACTGTCATGGTTGACATATAGATTTTAATCAACTCCACCATGCTCAAAATTGAGCTTTTTCAAAAACTGATATATCTTTCAATACCATGATCTTGGTTCCTGATTTAAAACATATAAGGTCTCCCTCAACTGAAAAACTCTGTTCTCATATTCATGAATGAGAAATACATCTGGCTTCTCAATATAAACTTCTTCCAAAACCCCATTCAGAGATTCTGATTTTACATCCATCTAGAAAACCTTTAGCATTATTTTCACTACTATTCCCATGAGTAATTTGATTATCCCAAGCTTTGAAGAAAGTGAGACTTTCCCATCAATTTCAACAACCTCAATCTGGAAGAACCCTTTCAACACTAATCACTCTTTTTTCAAATGGAAACACCATCTTCTTTCATTTTTTGCGAAAGACCCATTTTTTCCCAATGAAATTTTTATATTTTGGACTCAAAACAGTCTACTGCATTTGATTCTTCTCAATTTGGTCATGCTATTCAGTTATATCTTGAACCCAATTATCATCTCTAGCTGTTTCACTAAAAAATATACACTAAACCTATGTTAATTATAATGCTTCGTGAAGAGTCTTCATCCTCTTTGTTTATATTAGAACTGTCTGATCACAAATTATATTTTTTCAGTCAATTTTACCTCTTATTACTTGTATCTATATAGATACTGATTTAACCTCATCCTTCTCATCATTTGAGTCTTCTTCTGAATAAGCTCTTACAACTGGTTCATCCGCTGATATCTTTCTTTCTTCGTCACAATCCTCCTAAGACTGATCATGAATTTTATGAAGAATCATCTCATTTTCTATTATGGTTACATCATGAACATCTACAATCTTTCTTATCCACTTTTTATGCATTTATATTCATTTCTTTTCAATGGGTATCCAATAAATATCCTTTCATCTCCATGGGATTCAAACATCCTGTGTTTCTCCTTATTGAGAATGAAACACTTACTTTCAATGATTAAAAAGTAAATCAATGATGTCTTCTTTACACACAATGTCTCATATGTATTCTTCTCTTATTTTGGATATAGTAACACTTTACTTGATATGTAGACAACTGTCATCACTGATTCTTTCAAATATTTCTCTAGAGGGTCTTTCGCAATGATAAATGTTCTATACATATTGTTGAAAATATGATTTCTTCTCCCAAATACTCCATTATACTGTGGAGTTATTACTATTGAAACTCAATGACTTATCCCATGTTTCTTAAGATAATATTACACATAGATATTTGTGAACTATGTTCCATTATCTATCTAAAGACTCTATGTTTTCTAATCTTGAATCTTTTCATCTTCATATCGATATCTTGTAATGAAACTAAACACCTCATACTTATGGGTAATTATTTATACCCATTCCATTAGGATATAATCATCAATGAAGAGAACATAATATATCCTTTTATCCTGATCTCTTGGAAAACTTGGTCCATACACATCAATATGAACCAACTCAATAAATCTTGTTGACCTTTTCTCATTTTCCTTATATTTATTTTGAATGGTCATCCCTTGTTGGAAGGAATCACATGTATGTATTTGGACACGTGATAATATAAAGAGATCTCGAGAGTCATCATATTTCACTAGATCGTCTAAAAACGTTTGGCTCATGTGGCTAAGACGTTTATACCACAACTTATTTTCTTCTTCCATTGATAGAAATCACATATCTTTTTCTCTACTCGTGTGGTAGAGATTCCCTTTTGTATGCTTTCGCAAGCACAATATTTTTCCTTAAGGACACATTATTTCATGGAAAATATTATTTCATGTCCTGAGTCACACAATTGACTTACACATAATAATTTGTGACTAAGTCATTCAACAACCAAGACATCTACACATCACATGTCTTTTCCACCAAAAATTTCTTTCCTAGAGACAATAATTTTCAACCCTTCATCATTTCCAAATCATATTATACCTTCTTTTTTATACCAAATTATTGTCACTAGATCCTTGTTTCCAGTCATATTTGAGGTTCATCCACTATTAATGATTCATATCCTTCTATGACCTGATTCCTTGAACACAATTTATGGAATCATTACCTGCTTAGATCATTTCCTTTTGATCAATGTTACTGATTTCAAACATATTATGGATTAATAATCTTGACATTCCTCAGAATATGGTGAACAAACTTCAACTTGTAGATATGAAAATCAAATTTTTATTTCTAGGTCAATTATGGATATATTTTTCTACTGCTTATAACCAACCACAGTTTGCTTTGGAACATTCATTTGTGTTACTGATGATAATTATCATTCCATGTGTATAAGTCCTCCACACATGAAATAGTGACCATAAAATGATGGACTAGAAAATTGATCTCCGTATGAATACCTTTTTTGGTCATTTTCTCTTCAGTATAGATTTTCTATGGAACAAGCATTCTATGCCTGTTCCATATTTTCTACAATAATAGAATCTTATGTGGGGTGCATTCCTGTGTGGAAATACTACACAACCGGTTTTCCATTGGGTTATCTAAATATTCAGATTCTGACTCATACCTAAATCAATCTACAATATTGTATTAGGTTCTTGTGGTTTAACATCAAATATTACTACTTTCTATTTTCGATCAATCCCCATACCAGCCTCATTATTTGAACTTAACTCCTTTTTATGTTCTGCTGAACAATCATTCTCCACTTTCATCTTTTCGATCATCCGTTTTATCTTTTTTCCTAATGTTTTTCGATGGGTCAACAATTTTTCTTTATCTTCAACACTTTTTCATAGACTGATGACTTCCACATCAAGTTCTTCGATACATTTTATATGAAATTTTCTAGTTTCAGTCAAACTATCAATCTCTCTTTTATGTTCATCAAATTTTATTTTGTACTCAAACAATTTTTCAGAACTTTCTGGCATTGAAGATATCAATTTTTAAATGTCTTTATTTATCTCAAACATCTCTTCTTCATATGCTCACATATAGAGTTGGGCATCATGAACCACTTTGTTTTCGTTCTTTTTTTTGGGATCATAAAGCATCAATATCTTCAAGAGAAGCTTCTAATTCATCATGAAGGTCAATTATTCCATCAAATTATCCATCTTGATTGTTACATTCATCTTTTTTAAAGGCATTTCAGATAACTTTCACAAACGAATCTACATCATGATCCCTATAGTCTTTCTACTCTTCTTCCACAAATTCATCTAAAATTTTATCTTCTTTTGATAGTAGATTCATCTTTTAGAAGAATTTTCTTTTATTAGTTCCCATACCTTTCACATTTACTAGATACATTTTCCCTATATTTTCATCATTTTCTTCACTATCATCTCCAATATTCTTATGACACTTTGGTGATACATTCCCATCATTTCAACATTTAAAGAATGCATGTGGATGTTTACCTTTGAAAATTCCTTTTCCACTTTGAATATTTGTGGAGAGAAATGACATGAAATCATCCAAATTGTCTTCCATGTGACTATCTACAACAGAGATATTCCTCTTGACCTTGAATTCAATATCTTTGGACTTCCCCATTTCCATTTCATTATTATCATAATTTCTCATTTCATAAGAAATGAGAGTACTATGTAAGTTATCCAATCTCATACCATTTGGATGTATATCATTCAATACTAAAACTATCGAATTAAATCAAGGTGGTTGTTTCCTCAAGATCTGCTTCACAATATTTATATCTTCACTGACTTCTATAAGACTACAAAAATCTTCCACTACAACATTCACCTTTTAAAATAATACATCAATAGATTCATGTAGTTTCATTCTCATATCTTCAAACATGTTCCAAAAAACCTACACCTTTTCCTCTTTGTCCTTAGAATCTCTTTCATATATATTCAGTAGTTTTTTCCACATATAATGTGGTGTTTTACATGACATCACCTTCGTATAAATTGAATTTGATTGGGCTCCCCTAAAGCAATGATATCTTTAGAATCAACATCAAATTATCTTCTATTGATATCAACTAATATTCCATGTATAGATATTATGAGGACATTTATTCCTAAGAATTGGAAGTAGTACTACATCTGATTGTTCCATAGTTGACATATTTTTCCATCAATCCTCGGAATTCTGTTATGATTGACCTCCTCCATTTACTCAACTAAGAGAGAACCTCTGATATTTAACCCTTTACTTTGATACTAATCATTATTTCCACTAAGTCAAATACGTTAATAGGTGGTTGAATTATGGAATGAATAATTGAAACTACTACCCCTTCTGATCATTTTTTGTCATTAATAAAAACACACTTATCTCTTTTTCTTATTGTAATATTTTCACAAACAAATCATTTATAGGACACAATAATTTTACTAGGTTCACCCTAAATAGGATATGTTTAAGGAGAATACAATTCCAATGTGTTGATGTAACAAATATACTAAAGATCACTACAAAATTACAATGTTTGAGCTAGATATTATATACCCAAGCTCACTGAATTCCAAACGACCACACCCTATGTCTCTTCCTCTGACTCACTGTCGGTGGGAAGGATTTTCGTATTCCACTTTCTTCATTCACTGCTCATGGAAGGAATCCACTCACAATCTATAGACTTTTAGGTCCCTTAATTTACATGAAATCACACATCCTCAACTATATGTAGATACTCTTTTGAAGTCCCTTTTTCACTCGTACATGAAATCCACATTTCCTCCTACTGATAGGTTAGTGTAAATTACATTTGTGAATTGTTTATATTGCTTTTCAAGATTCTTTAATTCCTCCATTTATCATCTAACTTCATATGTGAAATTTGTAATGGGCGTTCTTTATGAACTGCCTCTTCTGCATACTCTCTATGCTTTCGCATGCCACTTCCATGTACCGCCTCCTTCCACATCCCTATTCCAGCTTCCATCTTCCATCTTCACTTCTACATACCACCTGTGGACTTCCTCTTTCCACAGACCACATATTCCTTTGCGGGCTTTAGTGACTCAAAAAAAACTCTCACAAAATTTCTTCTACAAAACTGATTCACCCTTCAAGGAATCACTTCTCTGTAAACAAATTCTCATTCGCAGAATCCCCAAGAACACTTTTGGACATAGAAAAATTTATTTTCAAAGTAAATATATTCTATAATAAAAATTTCTCTAAGTAACTATGGAATTAGTGCTCCTTATATAAGAAAATATATCCTCATAATCCATTCATTTGGGATTTACCTAATATTTAATGTGGTATCCCCTTCACCGCGTACCATGCATCTTCTACAAACCTCACTCGTCCTGCCAACCATTTTCCCTATATATTCCATATACCGCCTCGCATCCTCGAAGACATCCTAAATCATCATCTTGTTTTCTCCAATTATTCCCTCTGTGGCTTCTCAAATAACCACCTTATTTCCACAAATGACAAGCCATCCCTCGTACATAATGAATTTTGTGTACCACATGCCTTCATCGAGAACAATTTTATCCCCCCAAACTGTTCTTGTATATAGTCTGTGCCTCATGCTTCGCGGTTCCCTTTTTTTTTACCAATTTCTGACAACAGTCCATATACCACTTTTTCAATCTATGAACTATTCTTCATGGTCTGCATAGTGTCTACCCCTATGGGGAATTATTCTTTCCCAAATACCAAACACTCGATTTTGAGGCCAAAAAATTTAGAAAACAATGTGAAACTAGACAACCTTAAAAATTTAGTTCAAAAACATCAACCATACTCATTGTGCTCATTTAATTTTTTTAACAAACAAAATTACACCCAAAAAAATACTAAGAGGACACATTGATGTATTTTATCCCAACATAAATAAATATCATTATTTCCATTTCCAATCAGACCATTAAACCCAGTCCACTTTCCCTCATCCACATTTATCAATACTTGACTAATGAATTATTTATTTAATAAAAAATATCACAATATTATTAATTGTGTAATGTAATAAATATTATATTCATCAAAATTTAAAAAACAATTTATTATTATTATTATTATAACTTATTCTTTCAAAAAACATTTGATTAAACTATGGAGATCACCTAAAAACAAATAAATATTATTTATTTTAATTAGTAAATTCAATAAAATAATTTAAATGAGATTGTGGGTTCCCTTATTGTGTGACCCTTTAGGCTTATATCTCTAATAATGAATGTTTCATGCTGGTGTTAATAACCTATATTCTAGATGTATTTTTCTTTGACTTTTTCAAAATGAACTCACGCACCAAACACCATGGCTATAGATTCATTCGGGTAGTTTCATTCTATTAAAGCGCCTGAGATATCAACTTTCATATAGGGATGGAAGGGAAAAATCCTTTATTGAATTATCCATTTATGAAATGCCACTCATGGAAAATCTAACACATCTTAATTCATCGTGAACATATGTCATCGCATTTTTTCATCAATACATAAAAGTACCTTAGTCATGATATCCAATATATATAATATTAAATTTTAAGGAACAATATACACATCCATATATTTGATAATCTATTGAAATAAGAAAATGTATATTTCCTATTAACAGATCAATTATCATAACCATATACCTTGTAGATTACAAATGGTGAACACATTCAGAGGGTGTCAGGATGTCTTATTAGCCTTCATCCCCTAATACCTTGTATTTTCTATGTCCTATCAAATAATTTAATCTATATATAGAATAATGTTTTATAATATTATCATAGAACCTCTAGTTTATTATAATAGTGGAGAAATACTATGGAATTTGATCACCACATATATTCTTAGGACATTATCACATACAAATATTATACTGAAGAACAATCATGATGTGGTAAGAAAACTCATTTAATAATAAAAACATGTAATCATGTTGTAAACATGTTGGTTTTTGGGAACCAACTCCAATAGACTCCTACTTATGGGAGATCCAATTGACATTAGATTTCAGGCCATTATCTCTCACATGATAATCATGCTTTTACTAAGATAAATAATTCATTAAGTGGTATGCCATGTTTTCCTTTTTGCATACTCTGATCACTCCAACTTCCCCACATTATGAAAAATACATCAAGAGATAAAATGATGATGTATGTGCTTTATCCTTTGGTTTGACCTTTGATCTTTGGAGAGAACCACTGTTATAGTTATATCATATTATATTGTGATGGGATCATTACAGATTGGTAACACATCATGATCTTGGATAATTTTGTGAATCCAAATTACTTCCTTAGAAATATCAGAATTCACTATACAGTCATATTCCAATATAGAATCAGTAAAAACCTGATATATTGAAAATTTCTTGTTCAAAACTCCTCTGTTGAGACAAAAGACATATCTATGCTATGATATCAAATCATCTCGATCTATCTGTAAGATTAAATATGTATAACCCCTAATGAAATTCTCTTCATCTCCCCACACATAGGTAACATATCATTAGTTCAGCTCATATACATAAGGACTGTTTTAAAGATAGTCAAATTTTGTTCCCCTATATCATATTTATATCTTTATGCAATGATAAAATCATAGGAACCATCAATCCTCAAACATAACATGGAACACATGATAGACTCTATCACATAAGCTTGTGGGATCTCAATAATTCACTCTCTTTCATCTTGTGTCTGAGGACACATTTTCTAAGAAAGATGTATGTAATGTGATAATAGAGTCAATCCCCTCTTGGATTGTTCCATATTGAACATCTTTAGTATCTGGTCACTTTGAGTAACTTGACTTAGTCTAAGAATCCTCTTGGGTTAAACAAACATGATCTTGATCCCATAATATAATTTTATTTACCCAACTCCTTCATGTAGAAGCACTTTCTCAACCAATAGATATCCTCTTGTAAGGATATTATATCAATTCCAATTACTAATATTTCATTAACATATACTATGATAAAAACAAATTTACACCCTCTAAACCACTTTTAAACACATGGAACATATTTTTTCTTAATTAAACCAAATTACATTCTATCTTTGTTGAATTGATTGTTCAACGACTTAGATATTTTCTTTAATCCATAGATGTATCTCCATAACATGTATACCTTTTTTCATTTCATAGAGTTTCAAACCCTTATTTTTGTGTAATACACACATACTATTGAAGGTTCCTACTAAGGAATCTGGTTTTGAGATCCATTTTCCAAATCTCATAGTCATGGTAAGCTACTATAATAAGTACAGTTATAATCAATTTAAACATAGAAATTGGTGAAATGGTTTCTTCTTAGTCAATTCCTTGAAATTTTTTAAAAACATTACCCACTAGTTATTATTTATAAGTATTTAATTTACATTTCAAGTCCTATTTTCTTTTAAATACCCATTTACCCCAAATAGGTTTCACACAACTGGTGGATCGATTAGAACCCCAACATGGTTTTGATACAAGTAATCTATCATGAAATTCCTTGATTATTTCCACCTTGTATCTTTTCAGATCTCTATTACCTTTTTTAAGAGTGAATATCATTATTATATACCAAGGATGCTTAACTATCATCAGTTACTAGAAATCCATATCTCTCTCATAACACCCCAAAATTCTAAATTAAGAATATTATATTTGATATCATATAAGACCCGCAACACCAAGTGCATAATGAAATATAATATACCGAGAACTTATAATGTATTAAATATTATAAATAAATTCAATATATTTTATAGCATTCAATGCACACAACACTGAGTTAGCATTCATCACACATATTAATGAGTTTCTTTTATGTCGTGCATTCCATGCAAGACTGAGTATTACAGAACAATAATATATTATTAAAATGTTATTATTTAATATAATATGATTTAAACTATTTTTTATGAATAATATTAACTAAATTACAAAAATATATTGTTTAAAAAAAATATAAAACTTATTCATTGGTTATAAATTAATTATAAATGAATATAAAAACCAATTAAAGAAGTATTATTTAATAAAAAAAATATTTATATGATCACAAAGATATTTTATCCTAATAAATTAAATTAAATACAATCATTGAGTTATATTAATTTAATATATATGTCACATATTCAATAAAATATTTATTATATTAATCCAATATATTTGATAAACATAAGATAGGAACAAACCCATTATTATATATAAAAACGTATATTTTCATTATAGTAGTTTTATGGCCTTTTAATGATGAACCTATATTAAATCAAATTTTAGCAATATTTATAAATATTATATTTAAAAATAAACTTAATATTTTAAATATTAGCACAAATATTATTTTAGGGTTAATTGAATTTATTTTTCTGTGAAGTTTCTTTTTTTGATGAATTGTGAAATAATTCTAGATTTTAATTCCAAAATGATTTTTTTTCAATTAATTTATTAGATGAAATTATATTTTAAATTAGTTTTAATGTTTAATAAGATAAAATTTTATTAATTAATCAAATTTATATCGTTATAATAAATTTCACTTTGAAATTGTATATAAAATATGAGCAAACTCTCGAACATTGTTACTTTAAAAACCGCCATTGCCTTCCCGTATATGGGATTAAATTTAAATTAATTTCTTTCAATTATGTGATAATAATTAGGAAAAAAGTTTAATATTCGAAATGATAATAATTTATAATTTATACTAAGGCCATCATAGTTTCTAACAAAAATATATTATTGAATTTAATTAAAATTAATTATAATGATTTAAGGAAAAATTAGCTTAACAAAGGACTGAACTGTAAACATAAGAGCCAAATGACTTAGAAACTTATCCAAAATACATTGTACGGAAATATTTAGAACCTATACTCAGTTTCATATATTTTTTCCCATTATTTCACCCACTTTAAATGGATAAAATATGGCTAGAATTCCATTTCCAAAAAAATACAAGAGTGCCACTCCTCCACTATAAAATGGTAATCAATCCTCCCACTTCCTCGAACCTCTCAAGACAGTTTGTCTCCAAAAATATCTCCCCAAATAGCTCTTAAACATACATATATGGATCCTATAATTCTAACGTTTTTTAATAAAGTAAACTGAGGAATCCTTTTGGTAAAAAAAATGGAGTTACCTGAATAAGAGGTAACATCCTTCATCAAACTCTTTAATATTATTTCTATTACTTATCTTTTCAACTCTCCTTATTGAATGATTACATAATAAATCTTGTATCTTAAATATAATTATATTTTATATATCATATTTTTACATACACTTACACATGCTTCCATATAATGGGTGACAAACTTATTGTTTAGGTGTACGGTGAACTACTGCCTCATGAAATAATGATTGTTCGTTCTTCTTTTACCACCTCTCATAGAGATCATTATGATGGAAAATATATTTATATATTATATATATTATATTTATAAAATCACAATTCTTATATAATTTTTATATATAACATAAATTTATGATTTCCATTTTTTTAAATATGATGACATCATTTGTGGAAGTGGGGACTACAGCCTCCTAAAAGCAGTCGGATTCATTCATGATATATATGGAATATATAAAGGCTGGTTTTAATAAAAATATTTGATATATATGAAATATATATATGATTATTTAATAATAATATACTTATAGGTCATTTTATTTTCATTCTTTTAATATGTAAACAAAATGAAGGTAGTATTCATGTATACGTACGACTTACCATCTCCACAAATGGTGAATTCGATTTCTTATCTCCAAATACTATGGATTATTATAAATAAATATATAATGAAAATATATTATATTTAAATCATGGTTTAAATTATGTATATGATGAAAATATTATTGTAACAAAAAATAACAAGTTAAAACATACTCGACAAACTTGGCAATTAACACCCGAAATAATGAAAATAATGAGGTATTGTTATCAAATGGGTAATAAATTATTATAATAAGATAATATATGATATTATAAACATGAATATAGTTATTTAATAAGTTATTAACGCTTTCAAAACCATAATACAGGAGGTTAAATTATATTTACACAAAATTAAATGCAATGTAATGGATTTCTTCTCAATTTACATTCCCTTAAGACTTATTTGTTCTGATGCACCTAGTTTCTTTTATATGGTATATATACTACTCATTAACATATTATATCATGAATATATTTATTTTTAGGATATTACAAGTTTAATTTAATGTTATTTATTCTTGGATATTATTATTCAAAATGTTCAAAGTGGTATAGGACACTTTGGAATTATTAAAGATTATTCTCCTTGAGAATGTTTATAATGACGGCCTTTATAATCTAACATTAATTTTCTGATAATTACCTTTATTAAAACAATAAATTTTTTTTTGAAACTAATTTCCTATAAATGGTATAAATAACACTATTTTTTCTATAATATCATGATTCGTTATTTCTTTATGATATTTTGAGTTTCAATTTGAATTACATCATCAATGGGGATTCGAATTAAAATTTACCAAGTGGAAAATAATTTCATAACCAAATTTTTTTCATTTAGTTATATTACTTCGTTATTATTGTTAATATTTTATAGTTATGTGTATAATAAAATTATCTATCTATTGATTTATTTTCACTTTTATATGTGGGTTTACAGTTGATTCAAATTATCAACTCGTTAACTCATTCTCACTCCATTACTATAAGATTTTCAAGGGCTTACTTTACAATCTCAATTTGCCTAGATTATTTACACAATAATTTCAATAAAAATAAATTATTCAATAATTGTTTAATAAAAACTGTCATTTTATTCTCCTCTAGTTACTCATATTATTTTTAAAGTAATATTACCATTTTTTCCAGTCTTTGGTACTCAAAAGTTTTTTTAATTTTTTTTTTTAAAACCCAACATCATTCTCTCTTAAGTTGGAGAAGTAATTTTCTTTAAAAACCACTATTTTCTAAAAAATTTAAGAAAAATAATTTCAAAATTTCCATAATGATTTATTAAATAACTTTTAACCATTTTTGTCTTTTACCGTTGCTTTTAAATTAATATTCTTGTCAGTTTCCAAATAATGAATTTTCCTAATATTTTTACTATACAAAAAGAATATTTTCTTCAACTCGTATGATGTGTATGGATGTACCCACTATCATTTTTTTAGATCATAATTTTCAATATTAAAAGTTTTATTTTTAAAGTAAAGTTTTTTAAAGGTTATTTTAAAAGAAAAGTATTCTCAAACTATTTTTCAAAAAAAAAAGATATTTTCCTCAATAATGTTTTTAAAATAACTTTTATCGTAATTTTATTCATAAACAAAAAACATGCATTATTTCTAATCCACTTGGGTTCTGTTGTATTGATAAAATATTTTTTATTTATCTTAATGCCCTATTATTTATTGCAAAAGGATATTATTCACATTTACTTCCTTGATTCCTTTGTTAGTCCACTTCTAATATTAAATTTCCTATGATAATTTGAAATTTAATTTCCCCTAAATATCTGTATCATTTTTCATGTATGTGATTATTCACAAAATTGTATACCATTTTTCATTTAGTGATAACTTTGAATGTTATTTGATTATCTAGGTAAATATTGAGAAATCCATATTCTTTATTCAATACAGATGTTTGATAAGGAATATTTTCTATTAATTAAATTGATTACTCGATATTAAGAATGGTTTGGACATACAATGATAAGTGGGGACCAGACTTTATATAGCCCCTCGATGCATCGATATGTTCTCATGAGGCAAATAGTTTTTGAAATTTAAATAGTTTTCTACATATAGTTTTATATAGTATGGAGTCTTGATCTTTAGAGTATAGGTTTTCATGTGCCTTAGACATGATGTCCAACAATTATGAATTTCCTTCATAGACATTTATGTTATCATTGTTATTACTCATAAGTTTTTCATATGATAAAATTAATGGATTCATTTCATTCTATTTTTATTGATTTAATGAAATATTTCTTTTGTTTCAAAACATTAAATATTCATTTTTCCTTATATCATTATTTGAATGGTATGTGTTTCAAATTATTACCTTGTCATATTGTTTATGCACTTACTTCTCATTTTTTTATTATATGGTATGTGTGTTCAGTTATTTACCATGCCATAATTATTAATCTCAATATTTGCTTATTTAATTTTCTATATTTTACCCTTACTAAGCATTTGAGCTCACATTTATTTTTTTTCCTTTCCCTAATAATTCAAGAATCATACAATGAAATATATTCATGGATTTATTAGCTGGAATAATTATATTATCCATGAAAAAAATATATATTGTAATTAGTGTACTCGTTTGTAATACAAGACCCATGTATGTTTCTGTTTTACAAAGACTACTAAACTCTTCAGTCCTACGAGATTTGATTCCATGTAATCATTACAATGTAATGGTAGTAGACAAAAAATCTGGGATATTTGTGGTCAGGTCGCTATAATTGGTATAATAAGATATTTAGTAGAAAACATGGGAACTAGATGTAGGAAACATATATTTGATAACATATACCTAAGGTAAATTTTTTGAATATGTATAGAAGAACATCCAAAAGTTTCAGTTTGATAGATATTATATAGTTTCACTATAAATAAATATCTATCTAGATACTAAAAGTGGAAATGGTTCTATATCATATGTACTTAGGATTAACAACACTGCTAGGTGCGTTGGGCCTAACTCGGCGTAACTTGGTACATGAAAATGGGCCTTACTATGCACCATGTTGAACACTCCTCAAGGATATTATTTCGATAATTCACATTTTATTTACAAACCATTCTAAAGGATTTCAATAGAAAATGAAAATGAATGGCCTATGAAAAAACATAGACCAATGAATGACCTTTGTATAAATAATTCAAATTATGTATTTATGTATTATGGTCATATTAAATGCATTAGTTAAAATACTATTTAGTGATTAACATTATTACGGGAATCTCCATAATATTTATTTTCGAAATTATATAAAAATGGTTTTAGAAAAGGACTACATGTATCTCGAGTGAAAACCCACGAAATTCAGAGAGGATGTGGGATTTGATCCCATGACAGAAGCCCGATAAGGTTTTAATTCCAACCACCAATCTATGAAATGTCCTGGTTAATATTTCAATGTTTGTATTTGAGCAATTTGATGAATAAATATTAATGATGAACCAATAGTGTAAATTTTATGGTTTATAGATTAATGCGTTAACCATATTAGCCTTAGAGAATATTTAGAGACTGATAGTTAGACTTGTAACTTTTTTATTGGACATAAGATTCATTAAATTTAAATTTTAGTGATTTTGGCATTTAAGTTAATCTTTGGATATCTATTTCTTGATGTAAAGGATGAATTAGAATTTGATTTAAGCACAACAAAATTATGGAATTGTTTTTATGATATTAAATATATAATATAAGTAAATTTTCTTATATTCATAGGCAGTAATATTTTTTTTCAATATAAGAAAATAGGTCTATATTGTTTCCTAATACCTTAATTTTAATTGAACAGGTGGTCTTATATATCATCACAGATTTATTCCATTCTAGCCCTAAACATTCCATTGATCATTCACTAGTTTTTTATTAATGACCTTAATCTCTATTTATAAATATTTATGCTTTTCCTCCATTTATGTATCTCAACTTTCCACTATTTATCTTCTTTTATAGACCTAGTTATATGATATTCCATGTGACCTTTTTACTTCCCATTCTATATTTTTCTAAACTATTTCTTATGAACCCTTCTCTAAATGTGGGATTCCAAACATAGGAAATATAAAACAATTGATTACCATCATCAATTTTAAATTTCTTTGATAAAATTTAATTAAGGCGGGGAGAATGTAACACCTTGAAGTTATAATGTAAGAATATTATATTTGATAGTGTGTATGACACACAACACTAAGCGCGTCAGTGGATATAATATCCCAATAATAAATAATATATTTTTAATTTCAAATAAATTAAATATATTTTATAGATTTCAATTCATGTGATAATTAGTTTTCATAATTCATATGCAACAGCAAGTTTCTTCAAAGGCTTACATTACACGGAAGACCGAGTTTTACCAAATAATAATATTTTATTAAAATATTATTATTTAATATTATATGACATAAAATATCCATTATGAGTAGTATTAACTAAATTAAGAAAACATATGGTTTACATAAAAATTAAAATAATTCTGTAGTTATAAATTAAATAGAAATGAATATAATAATCAATTGAAAATAAAGGGAATATTTTATAGAAAACTATTTTTTTTCTCACAAAGGTGTTTTTTCCTAAATATTTATATTAATTAAAAATATTGAATGAGATTAATGAAATATATATGTTATATATTAAATAAAATACTTCTTTTATATTAATCCACTTTATTTGATATCGATAAGATAAGAACAAGCCCAATATTACACATATAAACCTATATTTTTGTTAAGGAACTTTTAACTCTTTTTAATAGAGAACATATTTTAAATAAAATTTTCAAAAATTTTGTAAATATTATATGTCAATATAAACTTAAAAATTGAAATAGGAATATAAAAATTAGGATATATATGGTGATGTTTTTGTATTTTTCTGTGATGTTTCATTATTTGATGTATAGTGTAAAATACTTAATTTTAATTCCTAATAGCTTTTTCATCTCATTTATTTATAAGGATAAATTATATTTTAAATTGGTTTTAAGTATAATAAGGAAAAAAATGATTATTCCAATTTATTCCAGTATAATCAATTTCACTTTGAAATTGGATATAAAATATTACCAATCTTTTGAACATTTTCACATTAAAACCCCACATTGTAGTCCCATCTACAGAATTAAATTTAAATTAATTTTTATCACTTATGTGATTATAATTTAGAGAATTGGATTACATATTTCCAATAAGAGTAATTTATATTATATAATAATGAAAACATTGGTTTTAACCAAATAGATTAGTGAATTTAATTAAAATTAATTACAATGATTAAGAGAAAAATTAGATTAATAAAGGACTAAACCATAAACATAAGAGCCAAATTACCTATACACTTATCCAAAAACAATATTATAGAACTTTTTCAACCTAATACTCCCTTGGATCTAATGTTTTCAATTATTATATCAAATTTTAATGGGAAAAGGTTGGTGGAATTCCATTTCCATATACTTACAAGAGTGTCACTCCTCAACTATAAAAAGGCACACAAGCCTCTCTATTCCTTCCATCCATCAAGACACTTTGGATTGACCAAGATCTACCCAAATATCATCTAAAAATCACACCCCTCATACTATAATCCACCATTTTGGTAGAAATAAAAAATAGGAATAACTTGGGTGCAAACCAAAAGAAGTTACCCAAATAAGAGGTAACAACCTTCATCAAGTACTTTAGTTTTATTTCCATTCATCATCCCATAAACACTACATATTCAATTATTATATAATAATACATGTATCAAAAATATACTTGTATATATTAATAACAATCTTTTGATCTACACTTACATATACTTCCATATAATGGGTAACGAACATACCTTTTTTGTGTTCGGCGAACTACAGCCTCACAAAACGATGATTGTTCATAATTCTTTTACCACCTATCATGGTGATAATTTTGATGTAAAATATGTTTATAAGGTAAATATAATATATTTATAATTTTCATTTCCTTATGAATTTTTTTACAAAAAACATTACTTTATTCTTTCTATTTTTTGTCGATTTAATAACATCATTTGTGGAAGTGTGCACTACTACCTCTTAAAAGTGATGTGATTCGTCCACACTATACATGGAGTGTACAAAATATTGGTTTATTATACCTATAAAATATATGTGAAATATGTATATATATATTAAAATTTAATTATAATATACACATATCATTTACTTTTCATTATTTTCATATGTTAAATAAATGAATGTAGCGTTCATGCATACATAGGGTCTACCATATCCATGAACGGTGAATTCCATTTATTATATCCAAATATTATAGATTTTATTAATATATATATACTGAATATAAATTATATTTAAATCATTGTTTAAATTTTGAATATCATTAAACCATGATATTAACAACAAATGAATTGTTAAAACATGCTCGACATACATGGAAATTAACACCCAAAATAGTGAAAATAATGAAGAATTATTACCCAATGGGTAATAAGATATTATTTAAAGATATTATATGATATTATAAACATGAATAGGGCTCTTTAATAAGGTATTATCACTATAAAACCCACAATCTAGGATGTAAAAGTCCATTCAAAAAAATAAAATGAACTTTAATGGATTCCATATTAATTTTCATTCCATTGATACTTATTTGTTATTATGCACCAAGTTTCTTTTATATGGTGTATATAATTCCCATTGATGTGTTATATCATGAATATATTTAATCTAATTATATTATAAGTTTCATTTAAATTTTATTCACTCAAGGATGTTATGATTCAAATGTTTTAATATGGTATGGGACAATTTTGAATGTTTAAATATTATTCACTTCAAGAACATTTAAATAATTATCTTTGCAACCTCACTTCATTTTGGGATGGATAAAATTCTCTTAAAATGCTAACTTTAGTTTTCTTCACCAAATATTTTATATATGGTGTACTTGGAAACATTTTTTCATATAATATCATGATTCATTCTTTCTTTGTGATATTTTTAGTTTAAATTTTAATTATTTCATCTAAGGGGATTCGACTAAGAAGTTACCAAGTGGAAAAGAATTTCAAAACTCAATTTCCCTTCATAAAGTTATATTAATTCATAATTGTCATTAATATTCTATGATAATGTGTATAATTAATTTGACTATATATTGATAAATTTTCACTTTTATATGTGGATTTATAATTGATACAAATACTATACTCATTCATCGATTCTCACTCTAAAATTATAATCTTTTCAAATATTTACATTACAATCTCACTTTCTTCAGAATTGTATAAACTTGAATTTTCTTCATAGAAATTATATGATCATTGTATAATAATCCCTTTAATTTTCTTATCCTCTATCTATTCATTATATTTTCAGGTAGTAGTATTAATTTTTAACTCTTTTGTAGGAAAAATGTTTTAGAAAATGTTTTTAAGAAAAATTGACTTCATTCTCTCTTTAGTCAGATGACCTATTTTCTTCAAAAAACATGGTCTCTTAAAATGTTTTCAAAAAAATTCCAATTTTTTTTAACCTTTCTAAAATTATTTTTTTAAATAAATTTTTATCTATTTTTTATTATACTCATTATTTTAATGGAAAATTCTTGTCTCTTTCTGAAAAAAGATATTTTTCTACCCTTTTTACCTTGTAATATGAATGTTCATTTTGCCTCATATAGTATGTATAGATTTACCCACAATCATTTCATTGAATCTTAATTTTCAAGTTTAAAAGGATAATTTTTAAAGAAATTTTTTTAAAAGATATTTTCAATGAATAATATTTTCAAAATAAAAAGGATATTTTCCTCATGAATGTTTCTAAAATATCTTTTATTGTATGTTTATTCATCAATGACCACAACCTTTTATTTTTACACCACATGGTATATATTGTATTGATACCATAATTATTATACCTATGAATGGTCTAAGATATATTTGGCCAATGATAGTATTCACATTCACAACCTTGATTCCTTTGTTAGTTCCCTTGAAATATTTAATTTCCTATGATAATTTGACATTGAATATCCCCAAAATATCTATATCATTTTTCATGGATATGATAATTTCTTGAACAATATATCATTTTTCAAATGGTTTTTTCTTTGAAATTTGTTTGATTATGTTGGGAGATATTTATAAATTTGTATTATTGATTCATTATAGATATTTGATAAAGAGTTTTTCTATTAATCAAATAGATTACTTGATATGAAGAATGATATGGACATGAAATGATGGGTGGGAACCAATCTTTATATAGTCCCCTGATTCATTGATAGGTTCTCATGATACAATTAGTATTCCAAACTAAATTGGTTTCTACCTATAGTTTTAAACTAACTGGAGGATTGATCTTGAAAATATAGGTTTGTATGTTCCTTAAACATGACCTGCAATAATTAATCATTTATTTCATATAATTTTCAGTTATTATTGTCATTATAAATGAGTTTTTTATATGATAATATATATGGATGCATTTCATTATTATTTTATTGATTAAATCAAATGGGTCTTCAGTTTCTTACCTTGACATGCTAATTTTTCCCTATCTAGTTATTTGGATGGAATCTGTTTCCAATTATAAACTTTCCATATTTTTTATGTACTTATTTATTAGTTTTATTATAACATGGTATGTGTGTTCAGTTATTTACAATTCAATAATTACTATTCTCATTGATTCATTATTCTTTCCAATATACTTCACCCCTACCAATCATTTGAGGTCACATTTATTTGGTTTCCTTTCACGAGAAATCCATAAAGTGTACTATGAAAGATTTAAAGTGATATACTAGTGGGAATAAAGTTTTTATCCTAGAAAATCATTATTACATAATTAGTGTATTTTTACAATAAAAGACTCTTGTATGTATCTGGTTTACCGAGAATACTAAATTGTTTGAACGTTCAGGATTTTATTCCTTACAATTATGCCAATATTGTTGCAGTAGACACAAAATATGGGATTTTGGGGGTCGGGTCGCTACTTCTCTAGTTATCTTTACTCTATAGGGATCTTACATGGTACTTGTGATTTAGGAACAACATCTTACTGATGGTACATATTGAATCATTTAATGTAATAAATATTTTGTATCCTAATCATTAACTTCATGAAATTAAATATTACCCCCACCATCATCCTTGAGGATACTCTCCCTCTTCAGAAAAACGACATGTCTCACAATAGTTACTTCTTGATCTGAGTGTTTTTATAGATAATGTCCCCATATTTTCTTAGAATGATCTATAAATATTCACATTATGAATTAGTGTGCTAGTTTTTCACTTAATATGCCCTTAACAAATTCCACATAACCCTATTCATGAAAATGTCAAAAATGGTTTTCTTTATACTCCATGACTCGAAGGAAATACCATTATCTACTTGAGTTGGTATTGGGTTTAGTAAATATAATCTATTATTTAATTCATATCCCAATAAGAGTAATGTAAGGTTTGTGGGACTCATCATTTACCTTACCATTTCCAAAAGGGTATTTCAAAGAAATTATTTAATTGTGGTTTATAAGGTGGAGCGACTTGAAAAAATATCATACTCCCATAGAAAGTCGATAATGTCTTGTTTAAGATATTCACAACCTCAATCTAATAAATGTTTCTTTATTCATTTACCATGATAATTATGAACCTCATTCATAAACCTATTATACCTATCAATGGATTCAGACTTTCACCTCATTAAGTAGATATAACCATACCTAGTCAAGTTGTTATTAAGAGTAATAAATTATGAGTATCCTCCTATAGAATATAATTGAAAATTACCACACATATCAGTGTCTACCAAATCATGATTATATGTTTCCCTTTCATCTTGACCATAGAATGGTGGTTTCTTCATATTTCCATATAAAAAAGTGTGAAAATTTTAAAAATGGATTAAGCTCAAAGGATTCTATGTAACCATATCGATAGTGATTTTCTAAATGAATCTCATTTACATGATCAAGATAGTGGTTATATAAGTGGGTGTTATATGAGTCGTTCATTTTTTTATTAGTTTCCAAAATTCGGTTTTTGTAATTTAATACATAAAGACTATTATTTAATTGTGGCATACCATAACATGTGTTATCTTTATAAAAGCTGAAAACATGATTTAAAAATATGAAAAAAAAATCATTTATATCTAATGAAAAAATTGCAATAATGTTCTTGGTAACACTATGAATATAATAATAGTACTTTAAAACCCAAATCAGTCATATCGACATTGTGAGATGGTAGTCTCAAGTGGATAGAGAGGACAACCTCTCCTTATTGGAATCTTGTAGATCCATCTTATCTCTGGTAAAATGATAAAATATAGTTGGTTTTTATATTTGGATATAAATTCTAGAACCAAAAGAAGCATCTAATACACAACTTGTTGATATGGAAATATTACACTCAATAATGAATGAACCTGAAGATTACCATTACTTATTTTGTTGGGTTCAATTAATATTATAGTGTTCCTTCTTTCCATATGGAGAACATACCAAATCTTATTAATTTCCTTTCCTTTGATTCTTCTTTTCATTAAATGGATCATATTCCTAATCCCTATACATGAAATGAGTATTTGGCCCCTTATTCTTGATCTTCCTCTTTTTATTCACCTTAATGATAGTTTTTTGTCACTCCACATGTCTTTATTAATATAGAGGATGAGAGTAGGATGTTAATATAGTTTCTTTTTATTATTTATCATATTATAATTTATAATGAAACAAGATATGTTTTTAGGTAGTGAGGATAGAATTATATCTATGCATGGATCATTATGGATCATGAAACCCAAGATTCCTAGGTGATCAACGTAGTCAATCATCTTGACTACATATTCCCTAGATATTGATGATTCTCCAATACTACATGTGAATAGTGAATTGGAGATCACATATCTCTAAGATAACTCCTTCTCTTGATAAAGATTATTCATGTGATAAATTATTTTATACACATCCATATCCTCATCATACTTTATAAAATCATTAAACATGCTGAATAACATGAAAAATTATACATCCATAGAATCATTAATATGTTTTACATTGAGAGGTAATTCTTCATCATCAACATCTTTAGAACGTGACTTAAGAAGTGGGGTTTCAAACACATGTGATTTCAATTCATATATTTTTATAATATATATGAACCTATACCATTCATTGATATTCACTCCATTGAGAAGGTTATATTTATCTTGTATGGATTCTAGTGATATTGTTGATGTTGATTGATTTTTCATTTTATTCAAATTAAGTGCTAATTATCAGTACGTTCTTTGATTTTAAAAAATATTAATAATTTTAAATTTAATTAAAATATTATCAATCTCTCATAATTTTTTGAAAAACAATAGTTCTCACCCTCAGTTTATGAATATATCATCCCTTATATATTCTAGTTGAAAGGATATATATTCCCTTTATCATAACCTGAACATAGTCTTAACAAGTTATTTGAAAGGTATTAGGTAGACTTAACTTACCAACTACATCAAATCAGAGTTCCATGATCCATAGAGTGGACTCACCTATCCCGAAATCCTATTTAAATATTTAACCAACCATTACCTCTTAGTTACTCTATGTCATGTTTTGGCAGTCAACGCATGATGTAATATAAGTTAATTCATCCAAAGACTTCAAGATAATGATTCCATGTTAATTGAAAACACCCCAACTTGGGTTTTTTACGAAATTTCAACAGTGAGGTTGATCCTAACATATTTAGTGGATGGCTAAGCTAACTTGATATTTATCCTTTAGGTATTTTTGTCCTTATATGTAAAGATCATTTTATCTTTTCACATGTATTTTTAATATAATGTGGATTTTAGTTATGTGATTAACCATTACTGATAAAATATTTAATCCTAATCCATTTATATTTTATTCCATATTACATTATATTTAATCAATTTATTTTGTTATTTCATAACACCAACATTAATAAATAACAAACCTATAGTGCTAATAAAAATAAAATCAATGTCTCATGGTCATGAGATTTTCTAAATGTTATTTCATCTATTAGATGATAAACTAACTCTAAATTATATTGGAAAATATTGAACTATATTTTATTTTATGTTGCATTATTCCAACTTAGCTTCTATATTTCTCTAATATTGGTTTTTCCTAGGATCCTTGACTCAGTTTGCCTCCACTCACTAGGGATCTCTATCCTTACATAATATTTTACTCATATGAAATTTAGGGGATTTAATGTATTAGATATAGAGGGTTTTTCATAATCTAAATTGGGGTAACATAGTCCCTTTCATAATAGAGAGGATACGATGACACACTGGTCATCAATAATAATTTTACCATCATAAATAAAAAGAAACCAATCACATATAATGGATCGTCTAATATCATGATTATCCACACATCAAGAAACATGAATAAATTTTCAATATTTTTTTCAATTACATTGATTCATTATATAATTTAGATAATAAACAGAAAATAAATCCATTTAAGTAAAAATTTCATGATTTTATCAGCCATCCTTAACTCACTATAATCTATAATTTTAAACGATATTTATTTAATTTAAAATTAATGTAGTAAAAAATGTGCATGGGGGGAACCTTGTTTTTTTATCAAAAACTTTAACATGGAAATTAATTTAAAATATATTTGTCAATAATATGATATGGAATGTACATTCAAATGAATTACACATAGAACACATAATCTATAGGTTTAATTATACATTTAATATTTCTTTCTGTGAAATTTTGAGAAAACTGCTGGCAACAAACTAAACTCAGTGTACAAAAGTACATGACATGAACTTGTCTTATACCCATGTATATAACACATACATTGGGTCTGGTTATGTTTCCTTTCATGGATGAGTTTGAGGTACATGACATGTATAGGTAATATATGGAATGTAGCTTTAAATTTCATGTCTTGTTAGTCCCTGTGTCAGGTATCTAATATATGGAATTCTTGGGACACCCTATGTAATTGGTCCTGAGAAAAGGTTTGACATATGGAATGCCTAGGACACCATATGTAATTGTTCATGAGATGAAGTGGTATGTATATCATGTACAATGGTTATATGACATGTAGTTATTCATGTTTTGTTCTAGTTTATTCATATATATATGTCATTTCAATTTATTCAGGTCATAGATTATGTTATTGTTTGGATCGGAGCTGATATAAATAGATACTAGTGAAAAAAATTCAAGGAATTTATATTGTAATTACATGCTATGTGCTCTATGTGTTTTCAGTGGAGCCTTGGAACCTCCAGATTATGTGAATTAGATGCCTCTTCATTTTTAATCATTAATCGATTACTAGTTATGTCATCGAGAATGAAGAACAATAAAATACAATGATGCGAGAAATTAAAGTGAATAGTTTTAAGTAAAATAAAATTAAAAAACATGAAAACAATCAATAAAAAATTTAATAGTTATAAATTAAACATGTAACCTTCATTTTATACCACTTGCAGGTTCTGGGCACAAGAAAATTGTCCTCTGATGGTATTTATATCTAATCTTTTAGTAGTAAATCATGTTTAATTATTACTTCACAAGATCAAGAAATCATGTCTAATGAAAATAAGAGATTAATAGACTATAATAAAATATCTGATCAAAAATCTATTGATCATTACATGTAATTAATAATCAATTTACTAGGAGATATAAAATTACATCACCTTGTAATTAAATTTTTTTTGATGACTTGATGAAGTAGATATTATTGCCCCATCATTGAATTTTAGGATTAAATTGTAGAATCCCTCTATTGGTTATCAACACATAATCCCCAATAATTGAATGAAATTGTATAATTTTGGGTTCTAGAACTGCTCATCCTGGATGTTTGCTTTGTTCATGGTTGATTATAATAGATTCCCTCTTGAGAGAAGAATAAATCATGAAGAACTCCCATTGGATTGAGAGATGAGGTGAGTAGATCACAATAGATCTCTTGATCACTATATATGGATTTAGAGAGTCTCATTAGTTCTGTTGTTCATTCAAGTTTTATTCTGTGAAATAGATATAATTATATTTCTCAATTGGAAGGTTTAGGGTAGGAAAATCCCACATAAAACCTTTTCAAATTCAATAACTCCAAGTTTACCAGATTTCCAATAACAATATAAATGTTATTATTAAACTCTTGATATGTGGAAAAAATATAAAATATAAATAATTATCATTTAAACCATTTCTAATTAGACTATTAAACCAAATCAGATTTCCCCCACCACATTTATCAATCTTTGAATAATGAATTATTTATTTAATAAATATATTTCACTACATTTTTCTTCTATAAATAGCATTATTATTATATTCAACAAAATTTAATACAAATATTTATTATTATTTTTATTTAACACCCTTATTCTTTTTAATAATATGTGATTAAACTATGGTGATATACCAAACATTAATAAATGTTATTTCATATAACTTATTAATTGAATAAATGAATTAAATAGTGATTACATATGAACTTATGGTGTGACCCTCTAAGACTCTTTCTCAGTGGCGTTAGTCATAACCATATAATGTCCATGGTTATAGTCTAGAAACATGCTATGTTATCCATAAAGAAAGAAGGTAACATACCAATGAAGTCCAACCTTCTATAAAGGTTTACCATGTAATCTAATCTCATTATCTTGATCTCCCTAATCAAGACGGTTACATGTCAGTGCCATAAACTAATATCATCAATGTATCTTTATTTGAATTTATAAAAATTAACTCACCCACCAAACACAATGGTAGTGGATTTATGTAGGTACTTCCATTCCAACAAAGGGCCTAAGACATCAACTTTTATTTTGGGGGTGAAGGGATAAATCCTTTCTTGGATTATCCATTAATGAAATATAACTCATGAAGCACCTAACATATATGTTATCATAATTTTCATCAACACATCAACAAAAAAGAGTCATGATATCCATTAATGGTAATACAAATGTCTAAAGATCAATAAATTTGTTTTTAGATAGTAACATCAAATTATATAAGTAAATGTGGATTTCCAATTAAATGATTTGTTCTTATAAACACTTATCTTAGATATTACCAATTTTCGACACCATAAGATGGTTTATCAATTTCATATGATCCTCTTACCCCTAATACCATTTATTTTTTATGTCCCATTAAACTATATAAATCATTCATAGAACAAGGTTTAAGAATAATGTCATGGAACCTCTAGTTTCTCATCATAATTGGAAATATGTATGACATTTCAACGTGAAATATATTATAAGGTCATTGTCATATATAAATTTTATACATAAGAACATTCATGATGTGCTCAAAAAACTTTTTTAATAAAAAAACATGTAATAAAGTACTAAATAAGTTGGTTATAGGGAACCAACTCAAACAAAAATCACTATCAAATTAAAACATATATTGGCATTAATCAAATTTTATTATTTTTAGAATAAATTAAAGATTAATTGTGTGAAGTCATAAATTTATTATTTTAATTTATTTATTCAATCTATAATTATTTTTTTGAAGTAATAATACATTTTAACTGGTGGTTTTGGTGTTATAGAATAATAAACTATAACATTTTCACATTCTGTATAAATAATTTTATAATAAGAAATATTTTTTAATATTAATTTTAAAAATAGGTATAATTATATTAAATATTATCCCACATTATAATAAAACATAAAAGGTGCATTTTCTATGCAATGGGCTGGAGATGTATGAAATATATTAATGTATTCTAGGAAAAAAGACTCTCATGCATTGCAGGTTAGCCCAAGGAGAAGGGAAGAACCTAAGGACCTGAGGAAAGGCATGAATAATGTGAGAACTTCCTAAAAATGTTCCTAGTTTGTTAGTGGACCTATATGATCTCATGACCATGTGGACTCATGATCAATAAATTTATGTGGGATAATGAATTTTTTATTTTATTAAAGAACATGAACTAGGTAGTTGGGTTATCATCTTCTCCGATTTCTACATTTCAGTTTGCCACAAATGGGATATCTAAACAAAATGAAGGGTTTTTTTCTTTGAAAAAATCATTCAAATAATTCTCTATGATACTGTCACGTAACAAAAAAATTATAATACCATGTATCCATTTTTAACGAATGATCAAATAATTTTATTGCCAAAGATCATGGAGGAACACCATTAGACTACATACAATGTCATAAATCTGTGAGAAGTTAATTATGACACACTAGTATGGATTCTTATAACTCAAATACATGATCAAAGAAATCTATTTTTCAATTTGATTTTGATATAACCCAAGGAACCTAAACAACATGTATCACCATGCATCCAATTTCATATACCATGGGAACCATCAACCATTACTCTAATGCACAGAAGAAACACTGAGAAGATAAAATTTAGTTGTGATATTGATCCATTTAACCTAACCACATGTTGTACATACATTAAAGGAAGAAAATATAGGACCATGTGTTGAATGAGAAAAGATATGAATATTGTAGAATAAATAATAAAATGAACATGTGGAATCATCTCCATCGACTACCTATAGATGTAGATCCACCCAAAGAAAATATAAGTCCCTAGATAATATTAGCTATATCTATTTATGGGGAAGTTATCCACTATTAATAGGGTTACCTTATGGTTCTCATTTACTTCCCCATCCATGGGATGTAGATTATGTTACATTTTAATTTTATAGTATATTATAGTAGCATGTTTTCTTCTTTATCTTATGTTTGATCTTTACCAATCCTAATTATAATTGCATAACTCTCTATTCATAGAGTATTAACCTATGATTTTTCACCCATGGGATATTACATGGGTAATTTAATTTATTCTCTTCTACACAATTATATTATATTTTCATTGTTGATGTAGTAGTGAGTGTGAGGATAAGTGGATTAGTTCTTATCTCTTCACCACTTCATGTTCTCAGTTATATTCTCTCTTATATAACAATATTTTATCTCTCCATTATCCATTCGTGATCTTCATACAATGGATTTTATCAAGTAAGTTTACTAACCATATATAGTGGAATGTTGTCTTTTGTATGGTGATATACTGATAATCAATGAATATTCACTATTCTACACCCTTAAAGAGATGTAGTTAGCTGTTCCAAGAAGGCCTACAAGGTGTAATACATCCCATTACGTAGATAGACGTAGATGGTAAATTGTATTGAATTGTACATAAGATGAATTGAGAACAACTAAAATGGATAATGAATAAATCCATATAGTTGAACCAAGGATGACTCTCTTTCTAGTTAACCCTTTTTTTCATTTTTATTTAGTTTTTTTTCATTTCAAAAACCATATTCCATGATTTTTTGTTTTACATATCAAAAATAATAATAAGTGATAACCACAAAAAAATGTATTCAATTATTTTTTAGAGATAATCCAGATAATCCATTATTCTTTACCCTTAGGATTAAAATTTTATTGAAATAACCCCACTACATGGCCTTCATTAAGTAGAGAGTCTATCAAAAGTGGATTAGGAAAATTTTCAAAACCATTATAAAAATATTCTATTCATATTTTTTATTTATTTTTTTATTTAAGTTATTTAAATATTACAAATTACACTATATTGGGTTTTTTCCATAGAACTATCTAGGCCAAAATTTTGTATTAGACCACTTGGATCTTTAGGATTTCTTTTAATTATTACCAAACATATCCTAAACTCTTAAAGTTATACGAGAATGATATTTTTCATGGTTTTCCAAGGAAAAAATAATGAATGGGTTCAACCAAATCCACTTTACTTTTATTAAAATGATTATGGATACTAGAAGATAAGAATGGAAAAATAAAAAAATAATCTAAACATTGAAAATAGGAATTCAATGGTAAAACCATACACAAAATTCTCATGGAAAAATAATGATACAGTTACTATTAGTATTGAAGAAAAGTATATCTTTAATTATAAGATCATGAATATTTTTTAGTGTTATATTAGTCATGAGTTTTTTAACCATATCTTGTCATGGAAGACAACTCATGATATTTGGGGAATTTTATAACTCACTATGGAACTAAAAAAAATTAAGATACAAATATTGGGAGGCTCTAATCTAAGTACCAAGACTACAAGATGTTTGACAATTAATATTTTCATCAAATTTACCATAGATTCCCTCAAATTATGAATGGTATTACTACACTAGGAGACACTTGAAAATCAACATATAAGGGAAAATAGTTAGAGGAATAAAAAATAAGTGACATAATAAGTAGGTATATATATATGAATTCAATAATTTTATTGAGAACACATTGGATGTGTTGATTGGATCCCTGGTGCAATATTATTTGGGACATAAAAATCATTTAAAAATGGAATATAACAAAATAAATTTGTTTTTAAATATAATAATGTTATTTATTAGAAATTTTTTTATTATGATTTATAGAGTAGGGAAAATTATTAGGTATCATAGATGGTAAAAGGTATACAAAGAGTTATAAGGAAAACAAATTATGAGGAGAGGAGGCCCAAAATGAAAAATAGAATTTATAAATATAGATATAATAAAAAAAGGTAATAAAAATTATAATTATAATTTTATATATGTCACATGTTTTTAGTATAGGAAGAAATTATATATTATACCAGACTACACAATGCTTAAAAATGAGTGGAAATATAAATGATAAAAAAATTGAGAAAATATCAATAAAAGATTCATGGATCTATATTAAATATGCTGATTGAAGTGATGAACCAAAATTCGAGAAAGAGTATGCAAATCTATGTATGATAGAAATTATAAAATGGGTCATCGATTTTGAATATGAATATATATGATTTTAAAAGTGATTTGTCTAGTCTTGCGGAGTTAAATGAAATGCATGGTAGATTGCGAGATGAAATTATTAATATATACACCTTATATAAGAAACTCAACGAGAATTATAAGAAAGGTCTATAAGAGAGTAATATTCTAATTATAAAGATAAAATATATAAGGAATGACACTTCCACTACAAATCATTCAGATTCTTTAGAGGTGGATATGTTTAAAGAGAAGGTTAAAATATTGAATGAGGATTTGGAAAATTTTGATTAATGAAGATATGGTTATGAAAAATTATATATTTATAGAGAATACAAAAATAGAGATTGTGTTGACTATAATGGGTATATACTCAGGATGTATAAAACTTAATATTGAAGAGTTAACATAATATTGAATAGTTTTAAAGTAATTTATTTGTCTCTTAAATATTTTAGATATGGGATATGAGGTCACTATTCAAGTGAATTCTTTTTAAGATACCCACAGTCTTTGGTACATACCAAAAATTTCATATCCATATATCTTTTTGGTTATTCCCCTATTAATTCTACTTTATATTTTTTGTGTGAATTTAAAGGTTGTATAACTAGTCCAATTGGACCCAATGTAAAATGGGTGTCAATAATCTCTATTGATTAATATTTTCAAAAAAAACTTGGATGCCTCAAGAAAGAATCATGGTACATGAAAAACAGGTGCTCAAGGAACATAACTAATGATCCTTCAAATGTGAAATCTTTTAATAAATTTGATGAAGGCACTTTCACTTATAAAGACAGTTCCAAGGGAAATGTAAAAGGTTTTTGTGAGGTTTGTATTTTAAATAACTTAATTATTATAAATTTATATATATTGAAGGATTAAAAGATAATTTATTTAGAATATCTAAAATGTGCGATGATGAGATGTTTATTGAATTTTGAAATGATAAGAGATTTATTGTAAAGAATGTTTCACTTTTTTATTTTTATAACCAAAAGGATAATGTGTATAGTATTATATAGGATGATAAAGTATTACTACATGTAAAGTGTTTGAATATTGTATAGACTGATATAATTCTATAGAACAAGAGGCATTGGCATGTCAATATCAATCTACTACATAGGCTAACTATGTGCTAAACAGTTCTATAGATTCTAGAATTAAAGTTTTGAAATCATTAATTCTATGCACCATGTATAAAAAGAAATAAGAACAATGACTGATTTATGTTGATCAAGCATCTGAAAATCAATAGACCAGTCTAGTTAGTGTGTCGTGATTTGTTTAGAACAGAAAACATTAACCACTATAGAGGAAAGAAAAACATTATTTTATAATATTTTCATAGGTATACATCCTATAATAAAAGGGTGAGAGCATTTTTACGATAGTATAAATTAGAAGTTTCTATAGATTTGAATTCTAGAAAAATTTCATTTAAACAAATTATAGGTGAATGGATAAACATACAACATATCAACACCAAGAACTCCACAGAAAAATGTAGTGGATATAAGTAATAGAAGAATATAAGAAATGGAAATAAATATTTTGAAAGAAAATAATTTACCAAAATATATATTGGTAAAAGATGTCAGCACTTCTTGTTATGTTTCCAATATTATTATAGCAATACCTATTCTTAGGAAGACACTATATGCACTCTGGATTGGTGTGAATCTAAAATTTGGTAATTTCAATGTATTTGGATATAAGGTATTCATCCTCAACATTAATTAAAATATTAATAAGTTTGATGAATTTTGAAATAAAGGTATCATTATAGGATATTCAACACATGGTAGGTCATGAATATTTTATAATAGAAGATACATGGTAATAAAATAATTTTTTCACGTTGATTTTAAAATATATATATATATATATTGGATAAGTTTATTATCATGGATCAAATAGAAGAATACTTTGAAGATATTAATCTGGGAAATGTAAAACCTATTGAAAATCATATTTACAGAGAAGTTTCACTTATTAAGGGGGAATGAGTCTACTCAACAAAGAATTTAGAAGACACATAGAGATCCCCCCCATTTATAAGGTGATTGAAGATATTTATTAAAGGATTCAAATAAGAAATGTGATATTATAATGGTGTAGCCCAATCCTTTTTAGAATATGCTAGGATAAATTCTAGTGGCCCATAGTACACACCAGACCAAAACCATCATGGTTCAACCTCCGTGGTGAAGTCAGTAGGGGTTTTAAGGGGAAACTAACACCTACTCAAGGTTCTATGGTTATTCGAACCCCGACCCAAATTTCTGACATCATAAAAACTATTAACAGTATTTTGTAGAGTTGACTACATGGTGCCAATATAGAATTATAGTAGTTTAGACTTTTTCATGGTTATTGTAGCACCTGAGACACTGATAACAATGGTATTATTTCTATGTATAATTTAATCCACTGGTCACTATAGCATGGTGGGTATAAATAGTGGTTGGTGGACCAATTAAATAACCTTCTTTATGAGAACATTCAAGATAGGGTTTTGTCATATCTAAAACTCTGAAAATATCCCAATAATTCAACTCCTATAATAAGTGAAGTGTTTTCCCTCTTCATGGATGTATGAACTTTTTTCTGAATCATGTAAATCATTGTGTCTTGTGATCTTGTTCTAGGTATTTTTTTTCAATTTTACCCTTCTGTGAATCATTTTTCATTTATTTCTCCCAAAATTTCCACAATATTTATTGAGAAACATTTGTAAAAATTCTACCTTCAATTAAAAAATTGTTATAAATGATAATTTATAATAATTAAAGGACCTAATTTTGTGATTTCAATGCAATAAGAATTAACATAATTCATAGGGAACATGGTATGGGATCTATTTAATCCAATATAAGGTTAATAAATTACAAGAACAAACTAAATTTTGCAGAATAAGCTAGATGAGTCTAGATAGATAATATTGAACAAATGTAGACTCTTATCTTATGGTTACAGTCAAGAATAATAAAATTATTATGGAGAGAAATTTTCTCTACTATCATGTTTAGAAGATATTTGGATTCTAATAGCCAGTACAGCTCATAATGAATTCAAGATATACTATACAGATATAAATAGTACATTTCTAAATGAATTTATTTGAAAAAATTTATATATAAGTTAGTTTCTTAGATTTGAACATGAGAAAAAATAAAATCATGTTTCCAAACTCACTAATGTTGTATATGGATTGAATTAGGCACCAAAATCATGGTATGAGAGGCTTTTAGAGTTTCTCTTGTAGGATCATTTTGATAAAAAAAAGTGTATACCACACTATTTATTATGACGTGTTCAAAGGATATCTGCATAGTTCAAATTTATGTGTATAACATAATTTTTTAGATCATTAAATAATTCAATTTGTAATGTTTTCTCTAATTTATTGGCCAATGAATTCGAACTGAGTCCCATTGGTGAACTAAAGTTCTTTTTTAGGTTTTCAGATTTATCAAATAGGATAAATAAATTTCTTAATATATAGTAAGTATTCTAAATATTTTTTGAATAGGATTGGTTTGGATTCAAGTAAAAGAATATTTACACCAATTAGAACTACATGTAGATTAGATAAATTCCCAAATACTTAGTTTCATAATCATAATAGATTTAAATGTATGAATGAGAGTCTATTATATCTAACTGAATGTAGACCAGATCACATTTATAGTGTGTTCATGTGTGTAATATTTTAGGTATATCCTAATGAAAGCAACATGATTGTAGTAAAAAATGGTTATTAAATATGTGAAATGTATAATAAATCTTATGTTATTATACTCTGGGAGGAATTCATTTGGGTTAGTGAGTTATTCTATTTTTAATTTTAGTGATTAACAAATATTGAAGAAATTACAAGTGGTATTTACCATTTTTTGATAAAATTCAAGTTTTTTTTAGTTATAAGAATAACCATTCAGTGTCTTTATTTACTATAGAAGCATATTATGTGATGATAGTTAATTGTTGTGCCCAAAAAAATGGATAAGGAAGACATTATCAAATTTTGGTTTTTATTATGATAGAATATCTATTCAATGTGATAATTCTTCTACCATATCAATTTCTAGGAATCCTATTTGGAATTTAGGTACCAAGAACATAGAGGCGAGGAAATATTTCATTCGGGATCATGTATAGAAAGGTTATCTTACTTTGGATTTTGTTTCCACTAAGGAATAATTGTATGAATCTTTCCATAAGATATTTTATTAATCTAAGTTCAATTCTACCAAGATTAATCTTAGAATGATAAAAACATTTCATTCGGTTTCAATGATTTTTAGTATATTAATAATATTGTTACTTCTATTATTTCTCTTTGTCAAACTCACAATGTTGTCTATATTGGAGTGTAAAAAGGTTCCACTTGAAGTATGTTGTATGTGTATGTACTCAATATATCTTTATTATTAAATTACATAAGTGTTTGGAAATTTTATAGAATCGTATTTTTATAATTATGTCCATCAAAATGATTATACAGTGATATTTCTCAATTTTCTGTGCCTTTTTTTCAGAAGTAATTATTAGATTGCCAATACTTCCTTCCTAGACTATTATTCACATGATGATACTCAAAACATTTTGCGTTAAATTATATATCTTTGTTAACATGGATATAGTTTTCCAATGTTTTATGTGGAATTAATATTGAAGGAATCAAATCTATAAATCCATTTGAAGAATGAACATGGAGGACATAAACTTGTTATATTGGCTTAAATATTAACTCTTCTAATGGCAGATAAGAAACTCGTTTAACAGATGTGATGTAGAATCATTCAATCTAATAAAATTGTCTATATAGATCATGAACACTAAATTTAAATTACAACACAATATTAAAAACAAATTATATGTTTATTCATGTATTATAAATATTTTTGAGTATCATAAAACCATGTTACATTTAACACGAGGGTACATTTAGGTTCCATTTTTCTTATTTTCAAAAAATTTGAAATTGTATTTGCCCATTTTTTATGTTTAGAGCATAAATTTGAATCATTTATGGCTACTTATCATGTTCTATCTTGATTATATGTTAATATATTTGGATATGGATATCAATATATATTAATGAAATATGTTAGGATTTTTTTGTTTCTCTATCACATTTTAATTTTTATCTATTTTAATCACTCCCCCTAAAGAGAATGACCTTAGGATTATATAATAATTAAAATGATCATACACGGGGGAATTATGTAATACACTAGTTAGAAAATGAAATAATGAAGTGGTTATTTATTAAACTAAGAGGAATCATTCTATAAGAAAGAAATCATCATCAAAATCACATAAGAAATGTTTTGTTTTATACGAGGAGTTTAATGAAAAATGTTTGAAGAGGAAAACAAATGTGGTTGGATGATTGATACTGAGTTCCTTAAATATTCAAGATATATCTTGTGGGATATTTTGTGAACTCATAAGTGAATTTAAGTATTCATTTTTGAGTGGATTATTTCCATTCTCATCTTGGATTTAACAATTAATTCAACCCATGTTTGTTTACGAATAAATTGTATTTAGTGATTTCAAATATACTATGTCTTAGTATTTTGATTATATATGAATACATATAGATAATATTCCTATATTATTTTTTCTATTTAAAATATAATAATATTATATTCATTTTATCTTTTTATATTGAAAGCTAAATTATTTGTTTAAATGGGGGTAATTTATCTGAAGTTGTTATAATTTTTTTAGTGATACCACAGTTTCCAGTTTAAAGTCACCTCTATATTTTAATAATATATCTAGATAAAGTGATTTGATTTGTGGGAAACTGAACAATTTTGATGTAAAATAGATTGATCACGATTTCATTATTTTATGAGTAAGTATGAAATGATCTCTTTGGTTCTCTAAAAATACATTGAAGTTGTTGGAATAACATAGGGTCTTTAAATTCTATATATTTAGAGGGATATTATTGTTCAATGATTTCATGAGATACATGTATCTAATTCATGTGAAACTTGGAGAAATGGAATTCTAAGTAAATTATCATTAATTATTTTATTTATATTGAATTATAAACAGTTGTTTGGATGCTCAATAGATTATCTAATGTTTTGTGGGATTTTTACCGATCTACAGTTTTTTAAATAAATTTTCTAATTCTAAATTTTAATTATATAAGGAGCTATGTATGTTATATTTAGGTGTTTTTTATTCATTTTAAGAGATATTTAATTTATATAAATATATATTTTCTAGTCCATTTTCTCAATCTAATGTTTAATGTCTTGGAAAAATAAATGAATTCTAATGGTATGTTGATCAGTTTCCAGAATGGTTTTCATCCCTATGTTTGATGAACCCTATTCTTATGTAGAAATTAAGGTCTAGGAAAACTAAATTTGAGTTAATTTTTAGGATTGTAATGCTAAAATTTCTTTAAATTGTCCCTATATTGTCATCGAAGTTAACCATGTGTTAAAGTATTATATACATTGTTGTTGTCGCATTAAAAATCAACTAATGTGAAATTTGATATTAGAATGATAATTGTATATGGATTTAAAATGAATTACTATAACATTCATGGGAATGTTATTGGAGTTTTCTCAATTTGATGGATGCTTTTTACAAAAGGATATGATGAACTGGATCGTGTATAATACGTCAATATCACTACAAACAATTGGAAGTTTGAAGAATATTCATAAAACCTTATGTTTTGGAAATTAACTTTCTCAGTTTGTTGTACCATCCTGAATCAATACAATTAACAACATGATGATCATAATTAGGTCTTGGTATGAAGGGAATACCACATTTATTGAGTGTTTTGAAATATGAATCAAGAACCTGGAAAAGTGACATCAGTTGCACTTGAATGAGCATTATGACTCATTACATTGGAAACAAGCATATATGGAGTGTCTTCAACATGTGTATAGAATATCATATGCTGAAATTGAGAAATTGGTGAACTTCTTGATAATGACATACTATCTTGAAAAAAAATATTCTCTACATTTAATTTGGTAACGTTTGGGACCTAGATTCCATTGAATGATGCCCCATGGCAAGTTGAACACATGGCCTCAAGCGCATATCCCAAAATTTCAGAGGCTAACAAATATAATTAAGGGCCTATGGTGAGATTTTGTGGAGACTATTCGCTCTTACAAGAGTATAACAAAATAGAATAACAATTGCATACAAATAGTGGGTGCTTTAAATGATACAGACAATATACATAAATAAGGAATATATGAAAATACCAAATGAATATCATATACAATGATTATAATACTGGTTATATGTTTATACAAAACATCAAAAACTTGTATACAAGGAAAGTGTACAATACATGGAAAAAAAGTACATAAAGGCCCAAAATATATAGTTGGCATCATGAGCCTCTTCTCGGTCCCATGTTTTCTTTCTCTTATGTAGCAATCAAGAACCAAGAGAAGGGAGATTTCCATAATCACTACCTACAATAATATAGTGTATTTGGGTTCCAAGAAGTTGACCAAATAGGGTGTGCAAATAAATCCCAATAGGAAACCACCGAAGGTCAAGTTCTAATTAGTTATTGAATATATAATGATAACGGTGTGCATGAAGTAATCAAATGAATAAAGGAGGTAATAAAATTAAGCATCATATAATGAAAATCACCACATTTATAACAATTTCTTTTAACCATTAATTTTTATTTAATTATAATTTCTCGAGAGCCACTACATAGCCTGAAATCCCCCATGATAGCATGGTCAAAGGATGCCAAAAAAGGTCATCCATAATGTGAAAGGAAAAGACTGAATCCAAGTTTGTACATTGGCTTGGATTAAACACCTTATGTGTCATTTTATTTACCATAAGAAATCATTTTATTAATGGAAATAAAGGAAAAACTTGTCAAGGAGTTCTAAGGAAATAAAGACCTAGTTAGTCTCCAAAAACACGGGGCACACCACCTAGGGAGAGGGAGCCTATGTTACAAATCTCTAATATAAGGTGTTCTTGGGAAGAAGAGTCTTATATTAGAGGATCAGTTAAGTGATTTTCCATATAGAATCGGTGGTGCTGCTGATAGAGGTACACAATTCTAGAATCTATTTCCACATTGGATAGGGTGAGGTTCTTTGATTTTCATAATGGAAGAGCACTAAGCATCTCCAATTCCTCTTCCTTGAGAGTGTTACCTTACCCATAAAATGAATTAAAATCAAATACCATCAATCCAAAAGCATTATAAACTCATTTTATTACTTATTTAATTCAAACCCCAATCCTTTCCTTTCAATTGCTAAGTTAGAATATTGGTGTCACTCTATATATAATTTAAACCAAAACCCTATTATCTCGTCTATGGTGAACATCTCAAGAACCTAGGTATCACTCTAGGTGTGGTATAATGTCACTCCCATTTGATTCCACCCTTAGAGGTCCACTAATGGAACTCAGGTATCAGCCATGGAATATAATATTAATTCTCTTTGAGTCGGTCATTATCAATCCATTTGGATTCCAAGTGTCACTCAATATATAAAATTTCAGACAATGATTTTTTCCTTTACATTCCTCAAGGGAGTTTACGTATTACTCAGACTTAAGTAGGGTAAATTCCAATTGAGTCTATCAATGAAAATTTTCATTTGAATACATGTGTCACCCAAGTGATATTTATAATAAATTAAATATCTTTTGATCAATATATCCTAATTATATCAGGTTCATAACTTTTAATTTCAATTCAAAATCACCTTAAAAGGTTAATCAAGGTATAGGATGAGAATAGAAAGCTTTCCTCTTAGTTACTCACATGTGAAATTCATTATTGCAAGCATATCATGATTAATAATATATCACATTCCATTGACTCCATTCAACTCACATGGGAATATTATTAAAAGTGTTAATCATGCATAATCGAGAAATTACATGGAATAACCTAGTGGCATGTCATACATTAACTTTTATTTATTCAATATAAATTAAATTTTACAATTCATATTTAAATTCAATTTACCATTGTATTCATTTATTTGAAAACCATGGAAAAGGAAAAGGTACCCTTCAAAGTTATTCCACTTCCAAGGCCACCCATGGTGGTTTATCTATACTACCATCACACATAAAGGGTGTTTCTAAATAAAGGTCCCCAACCTATAATATTCATTGATGGTCTCTTCAGATTAATGATAAATGCCTAAAAATTTAATTCAAGTATTAAAATTTATATAAGACGACACCCATTAATTGGGCATGCGGTACAACGAAATATAAAGACACCCAAATTTTTAATGAAGGGAATGAGATCACATAATATAGGTACATAGCTGATATTTCATCAATTATTAGCTCCTGATATGGATCATATTGTGAAAAAATTGAATAAATGATGAATAAACTTTTAATATGTAAAATTATATTTCCCCTAAATAGAAAATCCAATATCCAAAAGAACAAATAATGGCTAATAACGAATCAAGTACTTACTGATTGTAACACCCCAAGCTTCCACGGTACGTTTCCCATCGAATAATGCGATAGCGTGTGTTGTACGCAACCTCGAGTTCTAACACACACCACAACTAATTAAAATAGCCGTTGTGAATAGTAATACCTACTTTTTGAAATCATATATATTTTATATTTCAAAATGGACTTCATTTTTGGATTCGGAATATTGAAATTAGCCTAGGGTGAAATTTTGGTACTTTTCGGATAACTTTAATATTTTGATGAATAGTGAAAATTACTAAATTTTAATTAAAAACAACTTTTTTAATCAAAATAATTAATAGTGACAAATTGTGAATTTGAGTGGTTTTAAAGTATATTTATAATATATTTTTACCATTTAATATAATGTTGGTCATTGGACATAATTTTACAATTAAACCGAACATAAACAAGTGTCAATCTTTTGATAATTATTACCTCTTAAAAACACGCTTTTTGTTTTGACAGCGGGAATTAATTTTAAATTAATTTCTGCCACTTCTGTGTTTTGAATTTAGGAAAATGGATTCCATATTTGGAATCAGGATGTCCAAATTATGTAAATAGGTAACTTTTATTTTTACACATTTTGAATAATTACTGCGGTAAATATTATATTTACCATGGTTAAAGGGTAAATCCGGTAAATAAGGGTTAAAAAAATAATATTATAATAATAAAAAGTTACACTAAAACGTGTCCTAACCTTATTGGTGGACACATACCCGACCATGAGCATCCTTGGGTCAATTTGGGGACCCCTTGGAGCCACTTTTATGTGGTAGGGACACATTATATTAATAAAGTTAAAATAAAAATAAAAATGGCATAAGCTTACATCTTTTAGAAGAACAATTTTTACGTAGGGTTATACATGTTGTATTTTCGATTATAAATATTCATTAGAAAGCTAAAAAGATTTCCTACATGATGATATTTTATTTATAATTTTTAGACATCAAATAAGTTAAATTATTAATGACACAATAATGATGCAATGTTTACCTCATTAATAAATCATTTAAATAAATAAGATTATAATGATTAAAATATTATCTAAAACCTGTCCAATTCTTATTGGTTGATGTTATTTAGAATATGAGTCATCTTAGCTTCGACCTCAATGATTTTTGGACCATTATAAACCGAATATAATTATATTATAAAGTAATACTTTCACTCTTTCCTAAAGAGCCCCTCCTCTCCCTTATAAAAGGAGACCACTTCTACTCATTCTTCACACCTCTCAAGCTACTTGGCTCGTCCAAACTTTGCCCAACTAAGCTCCCCACATCCCGCTCCTCCTCCTTGAAGCTTCCCCTTAGGAAGAAAGCATTTCAACAAGTCCTTTGGTTCTAACCAAAGTGAGTTACCTAAATTAAAGGTAACGATTTCTCTTAAATTATTTTCATTTATTTTGCTTCTTCAACTCCCAAACTCTTTTTATTTCCTTTCTTTTGTAACAACACCAGTATCCTCAATATACTAGGATGTTGTTATAAGAAGGATTCAAACTACACATACACACAACTCCATCTAATGGATGATGAACATAATGTTTCTGTGGATGGCAAACTAACGCCTCACGAAACGATGATTGTTCAAATACATCTTACCACCTCTCATGGTGGCCATTATGATGGCACTGTAATTAAATATGATATTAATGATATATATTTTATATATAATCTTCTGTAATTCAATTTTATTTCATACCATTATTCGTTTCATGTTGTATATACATACGATAATTTCATTTGAGGAAGTGCGGACTACCGCCCCCTTAAAATGATATGACTCGTTCATACCACACATGGAACGTATAAAGGATGGTGTTAATGAACTTAAGTAACATATATAAAATATTATATTATACTGGAATAGTAATATACCTATGTATCATTTGGATTCGATTCTTTTAAAATAAAAATTAAATGGAAGTAGCGTTCGTGCGTACGTACGGACTACCGTCTCCACGAACGCGATGAGATTCATTCTCCATCGTATCCATTCAAGTATAATTATCATTTAATGATTTAAAAATGATGTTTAAGGACTTGATATCATTCTGGATATGAATAAGATACAACAAACATGACTTATGTAACAAAACATATAAAATAAAATGAGTAAGTTAACACCCGAAACGGCGATAATACTAAGATATTATTATCAAATCAATATTAAAAGATCATATATGATATCATATTAATGTATATGATTATTGTATAATTTAATAACAATTATTTCACCATTATACAGGAGGTTAACCTACCCCAACCAAGGAAAAGTACAAGGTACGGGTTATTTCACAATCTCTTCATTATCCGAGGTTATTTATACGTAATAATCTACTGGGATCTCTTTATCATCCACATCCATGTTTCTTAAAAATGCATTTCAAAACATTTTTACTATTTACTAGAATATGAGTTAAAGTCATTTATACCCTTTTTGACTTTTATAAGTGGTTTATAAAGGAATATTTCGGTCGTATTCAAAACAAGGTCCTTTTTATCCTTTTCGACAGAATTGAGGTAAGAATGTTTTTTTAACTTATACAGCGGGTGCGGTTATTTTCCGCCGTTATAAAATCGTCGAAGCTTTCCATACAAGCTTATAAGAATATTTTCAAAGAAAATGTTTTATTTTATATGGTCCTTAAATGATTTCAAAATAAAAGGAGATACTTTTTTAAAAAGAATTTTGATTTCATCTATGTCAACATCCTTTGATGGATTTTATGATTATTTGAAGTTGATTTATTATGATACAAAACTTCTATATTGTATTGAAGGTTTTGTGATATGTTTGACTGTGGATGTGCTATTTTTATACCATTCATAGTTTATGGTGAAATTATTGACATTTCGTATGCTAGTTTTAATACGAATGTTTATGTTATGTTTAAACCTTTTCATATGGGAATGCATTGGACTTAATAAGGGACGGGTGGAGCCCGCTATAGCTCCTCGATGCATCGGTAGGTCTCATGAGAGAAACTAGTGTCTTGGCACAAGGCCTTGACAAAATCTTATTTGTAGTCTTGGCACGAGGCCTTGGCTATGTGGTTATGATAGTCTGGCATTATGCATTCCAACATTATGAAAGTGGTTATTGATATTGCATGTGATTATTAGATTAGTAGAATATCCATGTGAATAAGTAAATGGCATTATTTCATTTTACTTTTTCCATACTATGTTGAAGTTCAATTTTAAAAGGCTTTTGTTTTAGTAATTCATTGCCTTAAATGTTTATGATTATTTTGAATGTTCCGCTATATTGTTATCCTTACTGGGCATTTGAGCTCACCCCTTTTCTATGTTTTAATTTTCCCAGGTAGTGAAGAAGTAAATTATGATTGACTTGCAGGGATATTATGAGGGGTTAATAGTGTGTATTGTGGAAACATTATGTTGTTGTAGTAGTTTTTCATTTTATGATGTAATGTAAAACTTATGAATATATCTAGTGTTTCCAAGTCTACTAAACCAATCGGCCTTTCGGGATTTGATCTTTCTTGTGATCATGCCAATGTTATGTAATAATGCACCGACTCTAGGTAGCTGGGGTCGGGGCGTTACAGTTGGTATCAGAGGAAGTTTAGTACAAACCTTGGAAACTAGATTTAGATAAACTCTGATTAGAGCACGTAGACCTAAGATGAACTTTGAGGATTAGTATAGAAGAACTTCCTAGAATTTTGGTATTGTAGAGATTTTGTGAGTTTTCCGAGCAATACATCCCTGTCTGGATACGAGCAGGTAGAGGCGGCTCTGGCACAGATGTACCTAGGGGTAAAACCCGAAAACACCGCTTTGAGCTAGACTCGAACGGGAACTGGTGCACGACAACGGGCCTTGCTGCACTCTTGGTTACGACACTCCCGGGGGATATGCTTAGGATAACTCTCATTTTCTTTACAAATCATTATGAAGGGTTTATGAGTATATACTTCCTCAAAGAAAACATTTTTATGATTATGGATTATATCCATAAATAGTTCAATTTATGTTAAGTGTTTTATAAGTATGGGATTATGTATTTTGATTCATAAACTGATCTAGTTTATGCCATTGTTTAGAAATGGCGCCTAGTGGAAGAAATGGAAACCGTATCAATGCACGCACTCCATGTAGGGATTTCCCTCCTGCTCAAGATAATTATAGTGGGGCTGGTGATGCAACTGGTGCCGATCAGCTAATCACCATACTGGGACAACTTACTCAGGTTATGAAAAATAACCTTACCCGTATGGAGCACCCTGATCCGTAGCGTGGATGATCAATGTTAGATCGATTCATGAGGCAACAACCACCAACGTTCAATGGGATTACAAATCCCTTAGTAGCTGAGCAATGGATACATTCCCTAGAGAAAATATTTCAGGCTTTGGGGAGCAGTGAAAGGGAAAAAGTTATCATGGCAGTTTACCGCCTCACTAGAGATGCTGATCAATGGTGATCATTGATTCAAAACATGAAGGAAGATGATGAAGTATCAAATATGGAGTGGAGGGAATTCAAAGATCTGTTTTTAGAAAAATACTTCCCTCTCGACCATCGAGCGGATATGGAAAGGCAATTTCTGAGTCTGAGACAAAAGGAGGATGAGAATGTCACAAAGTATGAGGCTAACTTTACAAGGTTAGCGAGGTATGCTGGAGATTATATTCGCAACCCAGGAAGTAAGATTGATCGTTTCTTTGATGGGTTAAAACCATTTCTCCGTCGAGCATTAGTCTCACAATCCTTTTCATCGTACGAAGACACTGTCTCATGTGCTATCAAGACCGAAAAGGAATTCTCTAAGTCTTATGACTTTAAAGCAAAGAAAGAGAAGAAGAGACCTGCTGATCAATCTGGGAATGAAAATAAGGGGAAGAAGGGAAAGGTTGAATATCCATCTTGTGGTAAGTGCGGGAAGAAACACCTCGGTGCTTGCCTGAAGGGAATGGGAGTCTGTTACAAGTGTGGTGAAAAAGGCCACCAAGCTCATGATTGCAAGGGGAAGAAGGAAGCTACCAACGTTCAGTGCTACAATTGCAGGGAGATGGGGCATTATGCAAATGCATGTCCTAAGCGTCAGGAGAACTTACCTCAGAAAAGGCCAAGGGATCAAGGCCAGGCTTATGCTATCACTACTGCTGAGGTAGAAGCTCCGAAAGATGTGGTGGCAGGTAATTTAATGGTTTCCTCAAGTTTAGCAAATGCATTATTTGATTCTGGATCATCGCATTGTTTCATATCTTCCCAGTTTACTAAGAAAATTAGATATTTCCAATTTGATTTAATAAGGGAGTTGTCAGTTAAAACTCCTAAGGGAAGTATCGTTGCAACAAATTTTTGTGAATCAGTCCCCATTAGAGCACATAAATTTTCTTTATCTGCTGATTTCATCGTCATACCTATGATTGAGTTTGATATAATCCTCGGTATGGACTGGCTTTCGGACTATGATGCGAAGATTTATTGTAAGAAGAAAGAGGTTACGATTCTTGATGATAATGATAAGGAGCACCTTATTTTTAGAGCAGAATCGTCACCACCTAATTCTTATTTAGATCCACCCCCAGTAGCTCAACTTAATTCAATTATTGGGGAGGAAGAGAATGAAATAACTGTCGGTGAGGAAAGGAATGTTCAAATAGAGGATGTACCTGTTGTGAAAGAATTTGTAGATGTATTTCCGGAAGATTTACCTGGACATCCTCCAGAACGAGAAGTTGAGTTTTCCATTGATTTGATTCCTGGATCAAGGCCTATATTGAAGACCCCTTATAGAATGGCCACTGTAGAGTTAGTCGAACTAAAGAAACAACTAGAGGAATTGAGTAATAAGGGATTTATTCGCCCTAGTGTTTCTCCATGGGGAGACCCTGTTCTTTTTGTTAAAAAGAAAGATGGATCTATGAGGTTATGTATCGACTACAGGGAGATCAATGCTATAATGATAAAGAACAAGTATCCCCTACCTCGTATTGATGATTTATTTGACCAACTGCATGGAGCTCAATACTTTTCAAAGATTGACCTTCGATCTGGATACCATCAGTTGTGTGTGAAGAAGGAAGACATTCCGAATACAGCATTTCGAACCAGGTACGGGCATTACGAGTTTACTGTAATGTCGTTTGGATTGACTAATGCACCCTCTGTATTCATGGATTTGATGAATAGTGTTTTCAAGGAGTATCTCGATGAATTTGTGGTGGTATTTATTGATGATATCTTGGTATACTCCAAAACCTACGAAGATCATGAAAATCACTTGCGCATTATCATGAAGACTCTGAGGAGGCATGAATTATATGGGAAGTTTAGAAAGTGTGAATTCTGGCTTCAGGAGATTTCTTTTCTTGGCCATATTGTCTCCAAAGATGGAATCTCTGTTGATCCTTCTAAGACCAAAGCAATCCAAGAATGGCCAGCACCTACTAGTATAACTGAGGTACGTAGTTTTATTGGCTTGGCAGGTTATTATCGACGTTTCGTCCAGAATTTTGCCCGATTGGCTAACCCATTAACGAAGCTCACACGTAAAGGGGTTAAATTTGTTTGGACAAAAGAGTGTGAAGAATGTTTCGAAGAATTGAAGAAAATATTAGTCAATGCTCCTATATTGACTCTACCATCGGGGAATGATGGGTTCGTTATTTATAGTGATGCATCAAAGAAAGGACTTGGTTGTGTCTTTATGCAGAATGATAGAGTTATTGCCTATGTATCACGACAGTTGAAAATTCATGAACAAAACTATCCTACTCATTATCTTGAGTTAGCAGCTGTGATCTTTGCTTTGAAGATATGGAGGCACTACCTCTATGGTGAAAAATGTGAGATTTATACTGATCACAAGAGTTTGAAGTATATTTTCTCACAAAAAGAACTCAACATGAGGCAAAGGAGATGGCTTGAATTACTCAAGGATTATGATTGCACGATACACTACCACCCGGGGAAAGCAAACAAAGTAGCAGATGCTTTGAGCAGAAAAGACCATGGAGTTCTGAACATGATGAGAATTGAAAGGGATCCAATTTTCATGGATCTAGAGAATATGGACATGGGAATAACCAGGGAAGGTGAAACATCAATGCTTTTTCAAATGGTTGCCAAACCATCTTTACTAGAAAGGATTAAGAGTTCCCAGACCGATGATGAAGAATTTCAGAAGAAGATTAAAGCTTTGAATGATGGGAGATTGAGAGACTTTGTGTATGAAGATGGAATTTTGAAATTCGGGAAGAGACTTTGTGTTCCCAATATACCTGATCTAAAAAGGGAATTGCTGGATGACGCTCATAGTTCTAATTTCTCTATACACCCTGGGAGCACCAAAATGTATAGAGATTTGAAGGAACATTTTTGGTGGGACAACATGAAGAGGGAGATTGCTGATTTTGTGTCAAGATGTATGGTTTGTCAACAAGTGAAAGCTGGAAGGCAACAGCCTGCAGGAGTCATGCAACCTCTTCCCATACCGGAGTGGAAATGGGACAATATTACGATGGACTTTGTCATGGGGATACCAAAGACTCCTAGAAGGAACGATGCAATATGGGTTATTGTTGATCGTCTTACCAAGTCAGCACATTTTCTTGCTATAAGAGAAGATCTACCCCTGGAACGTCTAGCAAGACTATACATTAATGAAGTTGTGAGACTTCATGGTGTACCCCTATCGATTGTTTCTGATCGTGATCCCTGTTTTACTTCAAGATTCTGGAAAAGTCTTCAGAAATCCCTGGATACTGAACTTCATTTGAGCACTGATTACCACCCTCAGACAGACGGACAATCAGAACGGACTATTCAAACCTTAGAAGACATGTTGAGATCTTGCTCACTTGATTTTCAGGGTATGTGGGATCAATATTTACCACTGGTAGAATTTTCCTATAACAATAGCTTCCATTCAAGTATTCAGATGGCACCATATGAAGCGTTATATGGAAAGAGATGTCGTACACCAACCTGTTGGGATGGCGTTGGTGAAAGAAAACTTGTAGGCCCAGAACTGGTGGAGGAAACGGTGGAATAGGTGAAAGTAATCCAAAATCACATCAAAGCAGCTCAAAGTAGGCAGAAGAGCTATGCCGATAATCGAAGGAAGGATTTGGAATTTCAAGTCGGTGATCATGTTTTCCTGAAGGTTTCTCCGTGGAAGGGAGTCATACGTTTTGGTAAGAAAGGTAAATTGAGTCCCAGGTACATCGGACCTTTCGAAATTCTAGAACGAATTGGGGCTGTAGCTTACCGATTGGCAATGCCGCCAAGTCTCTCCAAAGTTCACGATGTGTTCCACGTATCTCTGTTGAGAAAATACTTGCCTGACCCAACGCATGTACTCACCTATGAGGAATTAGAACTGGAACCCGATCTGTCTTATTGCGAAGAGCCCGTCAGGATTCTTGATACAAGAGAACAAGTACTGAGAAACCGGACGACGCGTCTGGTAAAAGTTTTGTGGAGAAACCATAAGATGGAAGAGGCAACGTGGGAACCCAAGGAACTTATGATGAAGAACCTCCTGAGTCTTTTTATGCAGTAATACCCTAGAAATTGCGAGGATGCAATTATTTGAAGGAGGGGAGAATGTAACACCCCAAGCTTCCACGGTACGTTTCCCTTCGAATAATGTGATAGCGTGTGTTGTACGCAACCTCGAGTTCTAACACACACCACAACTAATTAAAATAGCCGTTGTGAATAGTAATACCTACTTTTTGAAATCATATATATTTTATATTTCAAAATGGACTTCATTTTTGGATTCGGAATATTGAAATTAGCCTAGGGTGAAATTTTGGAACTTTTCGGATAACTTTAATATTTTGATGAATAGTGAAAATTACTAAATTTTAATTAAAAACAACTTTTTTAATCAAAATAATTAATAGTGATAAATTGTGAATTTGAGTGGTTTTAAAGTATATTTAGAATATATTTTTACCATTTAATATAATGTTGGTCATTGGACATAATTTTACAATTAAACCGAACATAAACAAGTGTCAATCTTTTTATAATTATTACCTCTTAAAAACACGCTTTTTGTTTTGACAGCGGGAATTAATTTTAAATTAATTTCTGCCACTTCTGTGTTTTGAATTTAGGAAAATGGATTCTATATTTGGAATCAGGATGTCCAAATTATGTAAATAGGTAACTTTTATTTTTACACATTTTGAATAATTACTGCGGTAAATATTATATTTACCATGGTTAAAGGGTAAATCCGGTAAATAAGGGTTAAAAAAATAATATTATAATAATACAAAGTTACCCTAAAACGTGTCCTAACCTTATTGGTGGACACATACCCGACCATGAGCATCCTTGGGTCAATTTGGGGACCCCTTGGAGCCACTTGTATGTGGTAGGGACACATTATATTAATAAAGTTAAAATAAAAATAAAAATGGTATAAGCTTACATCTTTTAGAAGAACAATTTTTACATAGGGTTATACATGTTGGATTTTCGATTATAAATATTCATTAGAAATCTAAAAAGATTTCCTACATGATGATATTTTATTTATAATTTTTAGACATCAAATAAGTTAAAATATTAATGACACAATAATGATGCAATGTTTACCTCATTAATAAATCATTTAAATAAATAAAATTGTAATGATTAAAATATTATCTAAAACCTGTCCAATTCTTATTGGTTGATGTTATTTAGAATATGAGTCATCTTATCTTCGACCTCAATGATTTTTGGACCATTATAAACCGAATATAATTATATTATAAAGTAATACTTTCACTCTTTCCTAAAGAGCCCCTCCTCTCCCTTATAAAAGGAGACCACTTCTACTCATTCTTCACACCTCTCAAGCCACTTTGCTCGTCCAAACTCTGCCCAACTAAGCTCCCCACATCCCTATCCTCCTCCTTGAAGCTTCCCCTTAGGCAGAAAGCATTTCAACAAGTCCTTTGGTTCTAACCAAAGTGAGTTACCTAAATTAAAGGTAACGATTTCTCTTAAATTATTTTCATTTATTTTGCTTCTTCAACTCCCAAACTCTTTTTATTTCCTTTCTTTTGTAACAAAAACAGTATTTTCAATATACTAGGATGTTGTTATAAGAAGGATTCAAACTACACATACACACAACTCCATCTAATGGATGATGAACATAATGTTTCTGTGGATGGCAAACTAACACCTCACGAAACGATGATTTTTCAAATACATCTTACCACCTCTCATGGTGGCCATTATGATGGGACTTTAATTAAATATGATATTAATGATATATATTTTATACATAAGCTTCTGTAATTCCATTTTATTTCATACCATTATTCGTTTCATGTTGTATATACATACGATAATTTCATTTGAGGAAGTGCGGACTACCGCCCCCTTAAAATGATATGACTCGTTCATACCACACATGGAACGTATAAAGGATGGTGTTAATGAACTTAAGTAACATATATAAAATATTATATTATACTGGAATAGTAATATACCTATTTATCATTTGGATTCGATTCTTTTAAAATAAAAATTAAATGGAAGTAGCGTTCGTGCGTACGTACGGACTACCGTCTCCACGAACGCGATGAGATTCATTCTCCATCGTATCCATTCAAGTATAATTATCATTTAATGATTTAAAAATGATGTTTAAGGACTTGATATCATTCTGGATATGAATAAGATACAACAAACATGACTTATGTAACAAAACATATAAAAGATAATGAGTAAGTTAACACCCGAAACGGCGATAATACTAAGATATTATTATCAAATCAATATTAAAAGATCATATATGATATCATATTAATGTATATGATTCTTGTATAATTTAATAACAATTATTTCACCATTATACAGGAGGTTATCCTACCCCAACCAAGGAAAAGTACAAGGTAAGGGTTATTTCACAATCTCTTCATTATCCGAGGTTGTTTATACGTAATAATCTACTGGGATCTCTTTATCATCCACATCCATGTTTCTTAAAAATGCATTTCAAAACATTTTTACTATTTACTAGAATATGAGTTAAAGTCATTTATACCCTTTTTGACTTTTATAAGTGGTTTATAAAGGAATCTTTCGGTCATATTCAATACAAGGTCCTTTTTAACCTTTTCGACAGAATTGAGGTAAGAATGTTTTTTTTAACTTATACGGCGGGTGCGGTTATTTTCCGCCGTTATAAAATCGTCGAAGCTTTCCATACAAGCTTATAAGAATATTTTCAAAGAAAATGTTTTATTTTATATGGACCTTAAATGATTTCAAAATAAAAGGAGATACTTTTTTAAAAAGAATTTTGATTTCATCTATGTCAACATCCTTTGATGGATTTTAAGATTATTTGATGTTGATTTATTATGATACAAAACTTCTATGTTGTATTGAAGGTTTTGTGATATGTTTGACTGTGGATGTGCTATTTTTATACCATTCATAGTTTATGGTGAAATTATTGACATTTCGTATGCTAGTTTTAATACGAATGTTTATGTTATGTTTAAACCTTTTCATATGGGAATGCATTGGACTTAATAAGTGACGGGTGGAGCCCGCTATAGCTCCTCGATGCATCGGTAGGTCTCATGAGACAAACTAGTGTCTTGGCACAAGGCCTTGACAAAATCTTATTTGTAGTCTTGGCACGAGGCCTTGGCTATGTGGTTATGATAGTCTGGCATTATGCATTCCAACATTATGAAAGTGGTTATTGATATTGCATGTGATTATTCGATTAGTAGAATATCCATGTGAATAAGTAAATGGCATTATTTCATTTTACTTTTTCCATACTATGTTGAAGTTCAATTTTAAAAGGCTTTTGTTTTAGTAATTCATTGCCTTAAATGTTTATGATTATTTTGAATGTTCCGCTATATTGTTATCCTTACTGGGCATTTGAGCTCACCCCTTTTCTATGTTTTATTTTTCCCAGGTAGTGAAGAAGTAAATTATGATTGACTTGCAGGGATATTATGAGGGGTTAATAGTGTGGATTGTGGAAACATTATGTTGTTGTAGTAGTTTTTCATTTTATGATGTAATGTAAAACTTATGAATATATCTAGTGTTTCCAAGGCTACTAAACCAATCGGTCTTTCGGGATTTGATCTTTCTTGTGATCATGCCAATGTTATGTAATAATGCACCGACTCTAGGTAGCTGGGGTCGGGGCGTTACACTGATATTAATCCAATGAGATTAGTGGAACATGAATTTGAGTTTGGAAGGAGGATGATGATTAAATCCTAGAATATCCACTAAGGATGTTCTCTCAAAGTTTTCTTTTTCTATTCATGGGTAAGAAATAGAACTACGTTTATGTTAAAAATAAATTTAATGGGAAATGCTCATTTTTTCTAGAATATCTAGCTTGTATGGTTTGGTCACATTGTTTGTACAAACTGTGTCCTAACCATGAGTTCTTAGATATATGGAAGGGAACCCTATATAGTTATCCACGTGGTTTGACTAACCGTTCATAGACTATGAAAAACCCAACTGTCAATATTGCAAACCTGGTTTCATGGATATGCAAAAGAAATCACACAGTTTTCTCTAATTGTGTTCCAGGAAATTTCACCCCAAAAACATGGTATCGAGTCTCGAAACTGACCCTAGACACCCGTGATACCTACATGACCTCAAAGGGTATTCATATTAGGACTTAAGTAAAAAAATTTAAACTACAAAATGATTGAAATTGAAGGATTCATTCCTCAATTAAAAACCAGGTTCTTACAAACATCCCCCTTAAATAAATTAGTCCCCAAATTTCCTTGTCATAGTTGTTCAAGAATGTCTAAGAATAATTTCATCCATTATGATCATATATTGTCCTCTCACTCCTAGGTCTATTTATATACTCAACCATGTTGTCATAGCACATGTACTAGAAGAGCTGACTATCCTCAAGGATCCTTTGTGATAAAATCGGCAATACATTTAGGATGTTTCTAAAAGGGCGTATCTACCTATAACTCAAACTTCTTAGGGTGTAAGAAATGATATGGGTCTGAATAATAGTTTCATAGTAGATAAATATGGAATAAATCATTCATGTCCTAATACCTCATAGGTAACTACAACCTATAGGCTACTAGCCCGACTCTCTCTAGAATCTCAATTGCCCTAACATATAGTGGTGAAAGTGTAACTTATCTCATGGTCCTACTGTGTCCCAACCTTAGTGAGACACATATGAAAACTCGATTCCCAACCTCAAACTCAAGAGGACTTCTATAGAAGATGGTGTAAGATTTCTAATGAGATTGTTCAATAGTCATCTGCTTCTGAATCAACTACACCTGTTATGTGGTCTCATGAATAATATGAGGCCTGAGCATAGTTTATTATTCTTCCACTAACCAACACGTATTTGATTGGAATATCCTATCATAAAAATAATAATTAGGCTCTATCTCTATAGTGGCCTGAAATCTATTATTGTAGGTGAACACAACTACATGTACACGACTCTCCCAAGAGCCCCTAAAATCAAGGATACATTCCTATATCATGTAATCAAGCACCATAATTGTGTACTTTGAATGGACATCAGTCTGAGGGTGGTATTCCATGCTTAGAACCAATTGTGTACCTAACGCCCTATAAAAATCTTACCAAAATTGTGAAGTAAATCATGAACCCCTATCTGAAATGATAGTATGTTGGACCGTGGGATTTCATGTTATCTCACATATATACAGCCTTCCATGATCATCCACAATGAAGCTTTCCTTTATTGGAAGTAAATTTCCAAACATGCTATTCTGTCAACAATAATCTATACAATATCATTACCTCTAGGAGACCACTGTAAACATGCCACAAAATCAGTTGGAACATTATTCCATTTCCACTCAAGAATGGGTAGCTTCTATAAAAGCCCATCTAGACACTGGTGTTCTGCCCTCACTTGCTGACAGGTGGAACGTGTCATGAAAATACCATATACATCTATATCCATACCTACCTCTTGTACTAGTGATTTAAATCCTAACACATCATGGTGACATCGGGATGTACTACCCAAACTAAATCATGAAAATCTATCATTATATACTATCGTTTGTTTGTTGAAACCCATATGACACCATAGATAATGAGAACCCCATCCCCACATACGGTCCATCCAAAAGGATGTTTATCACCTCCCATACTCTCCCATAGGACTGGGTCCCCAAAATCTAATAGCTGCATCATCCTTACTTTATCCAAAAGTGTAGAGGTAGTTTATAAGGATGATATAAAGGTCTTCCCATAAATTTCATGCACCTCCAAGTGAATCTCAACGAAAAAATCCATTATCTACCACTTGATAATAACATGTTCCACTACCTATATATATGACCTCCTACTTAGTGCATTAGCCACTGCATTGGCTTTCCCAAAAATATAGACAAGCTTGAAATCAAAATATCGTAGGTACTCGACCCATTTTTAATGCATCAAATTCATATCATGCTATGTAAATATGTACTTGATGATTTTTTGTTCCATGTATACCACAAAAACTCTCTCTAGTAAATAATGTATCCAACATCACAATACATGAAAAAATATAGCTAACATGAGATCGTGTCTTGGGTAATTTCTCTTACGTTGCCTCAATTATCGATAAATATACACTAAGAATCAATCCCCCTGTATATGAACTTCTCCTAGACTGATACCTAATTTATTGAAGAAAATATAATAACTCATGTCATGATCTAGAAAAATTAGTATTGGAACTGATGTGAATCTCCATTTTATGATCTTGAAAGGTCATATCATTGAAATCTGACCATAAAAACATCACACACTTCTTCATCAAGACTTTGATTGGTGTTTTTAGATGTGAGATGTCTAGTATGAAATGATTATATTAACCATAGATACCTGAGAAACTATATACCTTAAATATGTTATTGGGATGATCCTAATAAATTACATCTCTCCTCTTCTCTCGGTCAACTGATACATTTATCTCTTAGATAATGTGACCCAAGAATTGAATCAGATCCATCCAAAAGTGGAACATTGTGATCATAGCAGATAGCTGATGCTCTCTTAGTGTATTCAATACAATATCAAGCACTTTGGTATGGCCGTGTAGATTTTTAGTATACACCAATATATTATCCATGAAAACCACCACAAATGAATCATGATATGTTTGGAAAACTATGTTCATCAATTCCATGAATACTAATAGCATGTTCATGAGACCGAACTACATAACTAAATAATCATATTTACCATACCTAGTATGAATATTTGTGTGAGGTATGTTCGGTGGTCTAATATGCAACTGATGATAATTGGTTCTCAAATCAATATTTTAGAAGAACTAGTCTCCTTGGAGCTGGTTGAAGAGGTCATATATCCTTAGAAAAGGATATTGGTTCTTAACCATTCAATTCCTAGTAATCCACTTATAGACTAAGATTTATTACTTCATTTTTTGAAAAAAGGACCAAAAAACGCCACAGAAAAGTAATGGGTTAGATAAAACCCTTTACCTCTAACCTCTCTAGATGTGTCTTGAGGTCTTGAATCTCATTTGTAGAAATCATATAATACGGAATGTATATAGGTGTATCTCCTACCACTAGCTCGATGGAGATATCTACCTCTCTCACTGGAGGTAATCTTGAAATTTTTTCCATGAACACATCCCTGACATGATCTACCATGAGAGGTAAATCATCATGATTTGTCCCCTAATCATCTAGATACAAAATCATAATCTGGGATGTTATCCTACCCAATCAATGATGCTAGGGTCAATCTCATCTTTTTTTGACATCCCATTTACCCTTGGGAACTAACTCCCTACCCTATGGTGATTTCAAAGTCACCCTTCGACAATTGAAATCAATGAAATCATTGAAGGAAAAAAACTAGTCCATCCAATGAATTGTTTCAAAACCTATCCTCTTGGGGATGAAGAGGTTGAAAGATCTAGACAAAGTAGAAGCATGGAATTTTGGAGGGACCAACTTTTCCTTTGATGTAATCAATGACCAAACTGGGATCAATACGATGATGAACACCAGTATCCAAAAATTAAGATCAAAGATCTACACAAAAGAAGAAAAGGATGTTGGATCCTAGTGAGAGGATCTTTCACATCAGGTTTATATTTATTTTAAATAATTTATAAATAAATCAAATACCATGATCATTAGTACATTATTTGTTGATGATTTTGATCATCCAAGATGACCCTTCCAGATTTTCTCATTGTGATTGTGATTATCCAAACTAGAATCCCTCTAGTGGTGATCTACACCTGCTCTAATGGGATATTGTCAAAAAAACTCATTCTCTGGGTTCTAGTGTAGTGATGCGAGTGTCTTTCATTGGTCATTCTTGATTGCTTATTCTTCAGTTTTGAAGAACCTCTATTTTTCTTGAGAGGGGAGTGGAGAGGATTCGAGAGAGAAATTTATTTCCCCAAAAATTATCTCTTTACTAGAAATATAGTTTACCTTTCATCCTAACACAATATATATACATGCCTATTTAATGACATGGGTTTTCTGTTACAATATTTAATTCTGTAATAGTAATTAAATGCATTCATAAACTTATAGAAAACTCATTCTACATAATAAAAATAACATCAATATTATATGTGGTGAAACAACATGTACAATATGGAATCATAAATTAAATCCCTTTCCACATTATGATAACAACATTATTATTATTTTATATTATGCCAACAAGTTAAATAATTATTAACCATCTTGAAAATAATAAATTTACTATTGAACCAGCATTGGTTCTCTTGAACTCTGCTTCCATTGATTGAACTCCTAAATAAATAAATAATATATTCTCTTAAAAAATATTTTATTTACAAATTAGGTAATAAATATTTAATAAATGTTCAATAAAATAAATATATTTTATTTAATTTAGTTGATCATTTTAACTTGGATCAATTTATTCCATGGTTTGGATAATAATATTTATTCCATTAATTTCATTAAAATATAATTTAATCAAGACCATAGGAAACACATAGTGTGTGACCCTTTAAGATTATTTCCCATTGGAATTAGGCAGTCATGCCTAAATTCCAATAGTACTGCCTAGAAACAGGTCAAGGAACCCAAGAGAAATAACATAATGTGCCAATGATGACATCCAAATATGAATTCTCACGGTGTAATGTAATCCTTTTGTCTCAATATCTCATTAATAAGGTTTCATGATGGTGTCATCAACCAATTTTCGTGATATGTCTTTCTTTGACCACTTGAAATAAACATGTCGATACACAATAGAAATGAAATTTAGGGTGATATTTATTTTTCAATCAAAGGGCCAAGATATCAACTTCCATAAATAGAATGGAAAAATCCTTCCCCTACTTATCCGTTAATAACATGTCATTCGTGATACACCCAACATCCCATATTTCCAGCCAACATATGGTGTGACAGTTTTTGTCAGTAAATCAAAGTGTATGAGTCGTGATGTGCATTAATGAAAATATTGAAGTCTAAGGACCATTACACACACTCGTATATAAGAATATATCATAACCCCAAAATATGCACAGTTGCTACTAGCAGGTTGGTTCTTATAATCTCCTATCATTGAGATTACCAAATGAGAACTTCATGAGAATAAGCCTCATCTTATTAAAATTACTCACACCTGATGGTCTATATACTATGTTTCCCAACATAGTTTTTCATCCCATCATAGAACAATATTTAAGAATATTTTCATAGGAATTCAAGGTTCCTATCTTAGAGGGGAACTGATATGACCTTATTAATGAGAAAAATACTCTAAATCATTATTACATTATAGTCATGAAAAAAATGAACAATATTTTATAAGATGTTTAATAGTTAAATACATTAAATATTCATGTAATGAATATAAAAACAGTTGGTTCTAAGACACCCAATCTTATGAACTCCCACATGTACTATAGCCAACTGTCAATGACTTTCTATATTCTATACCTAACATTATGAACATGTTTCTACTATGTCAAGGATTTACATAAGGGTGATGATATGTGGTATTCTATGGAAATACTACTCACTTAAAATTCATCTCTCTGAGAAAAATACCTCAAGAGATGATACTTTCATAGCATGTGTTGCGGATACTTAAGGATAGTCTTGAGTTCTATCTAATGGTGGTCACCTAGATCAGCTTGATATCTTCCTACAACACTTAATGTATAGGAGACATCTATTCTAGTACATATCATGACCTATATGACCGACCCAATCACTAATTCTTATGGATTCCTTGCGATTATCTTTCATTCCTCATGCATGTGAGGACAAATTTCATGGAAAGATTAATGTCATGTGACACTAGAAACAATACCCTCTTGGATTGTTCCATAATAAATCTCTTCAGTGTCTTGTCAATGTGTGTACTTTGACATAGGCCTATTATTGTCCTAAATATATATCAATGGATTTTGATCCCATGAATATATATTTCCTCTCCCAAGTCCTTCATGGAGAAAATTTAGTAAACCTTTCCTTATCATATTATAATACTTGTATTTCACTTCTAATAAGTAATATGTCATCAACATATACTATTAAGAAAACTATTTCACTCCCATTAAACTGTTTGTAGACACAAGGATCACATTCATTATTTATAAAACCAAATTATTTTATGGATTCATCAAAATGAATGTTCAGTGACCTCGATTACTGATTCAATCCATAAATGGTTTTTTAAATCATTCGTATCTTATTGTAATATTTTGGGGTCACAAACCCTTCAGGTTGTGTCATTTAGACTTCTTCTTGAAGGGCCCCATTAAAAAGGATTGTTTTCGTTTCAATTTCCAAAATCTCACAGTCATGGTAATCATCAATGATCAATAGATTTCTGGTGGATTTTAGCATCGCAACTGGTGAAAAGGTTTCATCATAGTTATTTCCTTCAAGAAGTTTGAACCATTTTTCAACCAGTGGTGCCTTATAGGTACTGACATGTCCTTCCATGTCCAGTTTCATCTTGAATACCAATTTTATACAAACATGATTTACATCAATTGGAGGATCTACCAAAATCTAGAATTTTTTTGGTACATCGATTATTTTTCAGAATTCTTGGATTCTTCCCACTTGGAAACATCTATGCCACTCACTCCTTCCTTGTAGGTTAGAGGGTCATTATTATCAACTAATAATGACTCACCATTATTGGTAAACAGAAAACAATACTATTTTGGTTCTCAAACCTATCTGGTACTCCAATGCAGTACTTGTGTCTCTAGATGAAATCTTACTTCCATAGGGAATTCTGGAACTTTCTCTTGTACCAACTCTTTAGTACCTTGAGCCTTGACATCATCGAAGTCTATCTTTCTCCCACTATCTCTATTGGAGATGTACTCCCTCTCAAGGAATATGTAATGTATTCCAACTATAACCTTTTTTATGAGGGGTAGTATAGGTAATATATCTTTATTTTCTTAGGGTATCCTATAATGGTACACCTTAAGCCTTAGAGTGAAAATTGGTTACCTGAGGAGGCCTTAACAAACACTTCACTACACCAAACATGTAAATTTGATGACATGGTTTTTCTTCCAGTCCAATGTTCATATGGAATACCATTTATTGATTTAGTTGGCACATGGTTTAGTATGGGTGTTGTTTTTTGTAACACATATCCCCAAATGGATAATAGAAGACTTTCATACCTCATCCATGATCTCACTATGTCCAATAGGGTGTGGTTCCTACTTTTTCTTACACCATTCCACATGGGTGTGTAAGGAGGATTGATTTGGGATAGGATCCCAAAACTCTCATAAGTAATCATTTAAATCTTGATTAAGATATTCTCTACCTCAAACTAATTGGTGTTTATTAATCTTCTTTCCATGTTGGTTGTCATCTTCATTCTGGCCTTCCTTAAACTTATCAAAAGAACTTAACTAATACCTCATTACGTAAATATATACATATCTACTAAAATCATCTGTAAAAGAAATTAATTATGAGTACCCACCCCTTTCGTCAACTATAAATGTTCCACACACATAGGTATGAACCAATTCAAGAAGCTCTTTGGATCATTCACCTTTCCCGCTAAATAGGGATTTGGTCATTTTTACTTATAAACATGCATGACATACACCAAGTATTTTTTAGTTAAAAAGAAACTAAATATCTATCTTGATGTAACTTTTTCAAGATTTTTTCATTTACATGACCTAACCTAGGATGCTAATGTTGGGTGCGGTATGATTCATGTGATGTAGTTTCATTATCCATTTCCATTACTTGGTTTGTTTGATCCAACATGTAAAGACCGTTATATAAATGTATCTTACCAAAACAAATATTATATTTATAAAAGAAGTAACATTAATTTCTAAGCATGAAAATATATCCATATGTATCTAGTCTTGATACAAAAATATTGTTTTTTGTTATAAAATGCACATAATTACAACCTTTTAATACTACAATCATCCTAGTCAGCAATGTGAGGTATTAGTCCCCAACAGCTACAACAGTAAGTCTAGCTCCATTGTATTCTCATAGATCTACCTCCCCTCAGTCAATTTTATTGAATTTACTTGGTTTCTGTATTTGGATATATATGTGAGCACCACAGGCTGTATCTAATACCCAATTTTTAGAAAAAAGATAAATTTCACTCGATAACAAATGCACCCGAACATTCCCCTTGCTTCTTTAGATGTGTGTTGTTTTTCTTCCAATGGCCCTTCTTGCAACATGTGATACAAATATCTTCATCCTCCCTTCCATCCCCCTTTATATTCATTTTTACGGAAGGGAACATAGAATCTTTGGTGTTAATGCTCTTCGTCTTCCCATTCCTCTTATTCATCATAAGGACCTAAGTGTTTTCACAATTCATGTCTTTGTCCACTTTGAGAAGGAGAATAAGAAGATTTGGTAGATACTTATCAATGTTTTTCATATATAAATTCACAAAAAATTAGAGAATCTCTGGGGTAGATATTTGGGAATGATATTGGTACCTAGTTATTTGGGGAGTTTAGACCCTTGAACCTCCATATACTCAATGTAGCCAATGAGCTTGACTACATGAGGCCTCGCTAGGGCACCCTCTCCAAGCTTACTCTGAAATTGTGCCTTGGAGATCTCAAACATTTTTCATCTATCTTTCACCTGGTAAAAACCATTGAGGTGCTCAACCATGATATAGGAATCCATGTTTTCATGAGACATCACGAGTTCAATAGAAATTTATGATAACTTCCAACATTGATTTTCAACTGCATATTTTATATGTTTCTCATAGACCTAAAACTCTTCATTATTTTCCTCTTGGGTAGGCGGATCAGGTAATGAGGACTCCATTACGTAAGATTTCTTTTCATGGCATAGAATGAACCGAAGGCATCTTAATCATTCATGGAAGTTTTTGTCGATGAGGATGTTGTCTTTATCTTGTATTAACTACAGCGATAGTGTCGTTGACATGTTCGACATTTTTATTATACAATTAAAAGACAAGATAATTAGTACATTCTTTATTAAATTTTATGATAAATAATAAATTAATTTCATTAAGTCTCCCACTTTTTTACCATGTCCCAATGTCCATATCCATTGAACTCTGAATGTCTAGTTGGTTGGAAATTTTAGTGGAAAGGATCCATATTCCCCTTCATATAACCCCAAAAAGGGATGGTTATGTTATTTTATGGTATTTAGGGATGAAGTCCTTTGCCAACTGTTGTATTACAACTCATTGATCCATTTAGTGGAATCCAAAATCCTGAAATCCTGACATGGATTTCCTCAACACTTACCTCCAATATTATACCAAGTCTAGCGAGGGCTACTCCTCTTGATGTAATTTGGTTAAGTCTACCCGAAACATTGATAAAGGATTATTGTATTAAAGTAAGTGTACTAGAAAGGGTTGGTCAAACACATTGTTTTATTGAGTCTTTCAATTAATAATATAATAGAAGGCTCAGTCTGACATAATATTTTATTGATGGATTTTTATCTCTTATGCATAAATTGCTTATTATATTTATCACATGATTGTTCATTTTAAGTGGAACATACTTATATGATTAACCATGTCTTGATAATATTTACTCATAAGCATTATTAAATTTAGATCCATTGTCCATGATTGTGTAATTAGTTAATTATGTGATCATGACTACACATCTATAATGAAAAACCATGCAACTAACATTAATAAAATTAAGTAAATTTCATTATCAGGACATTTTCTAATTGTTAGTTAATATAACGGTTGATGAACTATCCCTGGCCTTGGCTAGAAATACCATGAACCATTTGGGTTCTTGTTTACAACATTCCACACCTTTGAATCTCCTAGTATTGGTTTCATATTAGCTCCATCGTGCACTACATCCACTAGCTTAGGAGCTCCATCCATTACATATGCTTTTTAACTCACATGCGGGTTATGGGTAAAAGAGGGTTTACATAAAAGAAACCATGTGAACACAAGACCTATATATTAAAGGGGAGAGATGAAACACATGACAAAAAATTAATTTAAAATAAATTTAAATGAAACCAATCACATATAACGGTCTGGTCTTGCTCAGGATCATTCACATAGATGCAATGAATTTCACATTCAATAAAACATGCATTCAAATATTTAATCATTATTATTAATATAAATCTCACTAGAATAAATTAATTATTATTTTTAATTAAACAATACTTTTTAACTTAATACTTCTATAAATTTCCCTAAGAATATCATCCATATCCTTGTGGTATCATGGTTAACACCCATTATAATATTCAAGTAATGTAATTCAGAGCATTAAAAAAATTAAAGTTTTAATTCTATGTAATTAGGTAATTTACACAACATGTAAATTTGACTACACGGCATGTATTGCGTTCACCATCTTATCTAAAGTCTACACACAGGGTCTTGGTGTGTGAGGCGTACTTTCAAAATCATGGAGTACATGGTGTGTTCAGTGGGCCACACATCATGTTGTCCTCAACTCACATGTTTACTGGTTGGCTTTGCTGTGTATGGAATTGACGGTTTGTCCCTTGACCTGAAGGGACTACATGTCGTGTTCCATGGGAGACATGGCATGTAATATGGTTGATCGTTCACCAGTCTGCCTTAGTCAACATGTGGTTTAAGAATTAACTACACCAGGTGTAATTAATACATATGGCTTGAGTAATTTCAGATGTACTACCTATGCATTGAACATAACTACACAGTTCATAATCCGGATTACATGCTATGTATGGCCTAGAACACAATGTGCAAGTCTGAACACACAATTATTACTTTAGTGTAACCTAGACAGAATCATCGGTTCCTCCTGATGAGTTCCTCACTTTAATTTTAATCCAAAAATTATTCATTTATTCTAGATCTACAATAACCCGAATAGTAATAATATATCTCAAAACCCAGATTACAATATTGATTAATAGTGAATTTAAATACTAAATTATTAAATTGTAAAGTTTTAATAAATTATTTAAATAATCATAAATGATGATGTGACCCCTCAGATTCAACTTGAAGGATCTAGACGCAGTAGAAGTGTGGTGTTTGGGAGGGACCAAAATTTCCTTTTCCATAATCGATGACCATTCTGGGATCAATATGATGATAAATGCCAGTATCCACAAATTAAGATCAATGATCTAAACAAAATAATAAAAGGGCACCAGATCATAGATAGAAGATCCTGTGCATCATATTTATAATTAATTTAAAAAAATTATGAAGAAATTAAATACCCAGATCTATGGTACTTTATTCATTAATGATTTTTATCATCTAGAATGTCTCTTCTGAATTGTTTCATTGCGCTTTTAAAGATCCAAACCAGAATCCCTCTAACGGTGATCCACACGTGATCTGATGGCCATTGTTCGACACCACTCGTTCTCCGGGTGCTAGCACGGAGAAGTGAGTGTCTTTAATAAATTGTTATTGATCGCTTGTTATTCAGTATTGAAGAATTTCTATCCTTCTAGATAAGGTAGATAAAAGGATTGAGGAGGGAAATTATTTTCTCTCAATGATTCTCTCACCATCTGAAATTTGGCTCACCAGTAATCCTAACACAATAGATGTACCTGTATATTTAATGACATGTGTTTAGGTTAACATGTTTAATTTTGTAACAATAAATAAATACATCCGTAACCTTAGACAAAACCCATGCTACAAAATTACAATAATATCGCCATTATTCATGGTGCACCTACTTGTGAGAAATCGAATCATAACTGAAATCTCATGACACATAATGATAATAGTGTTTTTATTATTTTTTTCATGTGCCAGCTAATTAAATAATTTTTTACCATCATTCAAATAGTTATTTTACTATCATATCTGCATTGGTCTGCTCGAACTCCACTTCCATTTATTGAACACCCAAATAAATAAATAATTTATTCACTTAAATAAATATTTTATCTATAAATAAGTAAATAAATATTTAATAAATGTTATATAAAATAAATATATTTTATTTATTTTATGATATCATTTTAACTTGAGTATAATTATTCCATAGTATTGAAAATAATATATATTCCATTATTTAAATTTAAATAAAAATTAATCGAGATCAGAATAAAGACCTAGTGTCTAAACCTCTATGATTCTATCTTGTTGGAATTATGTGGGATTTGTTAATGTCCCAGAGTACATCATATAAATGGGTCAAGGGACCCAAGAGAAAGAACTAAAAGTCACAATGATGTCATCCACATATGAATGTTCAATGTGTAATATAAACCCTTTGTCTCAATATCTCATCAAACAAGTTTCATGATAGTATCATCAACCTATTTTCTTGATATGTATTTCTTTGACTTCCAAAAATAAACTAATTGATACTCTATGGAAATTGAATTTAGTTCAATAGTTATATTTCAATAAAATGTAAAAGAGATATACTTCCATAAATAGAAGGAAAAAAACATTCCCCAACTTATCCATTAATAAAATGTTATTCTTGATGCACCCAACATACCCTACTTCCGGCCAAAATATGGTATGATGATTTTCATCAGTAAATCAAAGTGTGTGTGTGTTGTGACATGCATTAATGATAATCTTAATGTCTAAGGAACATGACGCATGCTTGTAGATAGCAATATATGATGACACCAAAACATGTGGAATTCCTACTAGCAGGTCTATTCTTATAATCTATTATCTTGAAGATTACTAAGTGTGAACATCCTAAGAAGAAGTATCATATTCTTATGAGTACTAGAGCTTGATGGTTTGTATACTATGTTTCCTATCATATTATTTCATCCAACTATAGAACTATATTTAATAATATTATCTTATCATTTCAATGTTCTCATCATAGAGGGGAACTTCAATTACCTTACTAATGCAAAAAAATACACTAGGACATTATTACATTATAGTCATGAAAAAAAATGAACAATACATAATAAAATGTTTAATAATTAAATACATTAAATATTAATGTAATGAATGTAAAAACAGTTTGTTCTAGGAATCCACTTCTTACAGAGGTATCATATGATGTGAAACCCACCAATACCAAGGGCTACTCCCTGCACTGATGTATGACCTCTATTATAATCCTCAATGGATTGTTAAAAATCCAAAATACAGTAGTGGTCTATACACTAATATAAAGATCTTAAAAATTTGAACATGTATAAATTTATAAGGATAACGTGTATCAAAAAATTCAACTGCTAATGTAGAGGCTACTAGAATAATACCTCTAATAGTAGAAGTTTCAAGATTATATTCCTCAAGGGTAAATTTTATTTTGTATATCTAGCTTGTATTGTAGGCATGTGACACTAAATGGCTACCTTGAGTAGATCTTATTTATTTGTTTTGTAAAAATAGGGTCTAACAACCATAGCCACAACCACCACCTTAGCCTGATTGGCCATTGGTCTGTCATTTTACAGATGGTATGTTATCAGTGTCCCAAATAGTTTTACCCTAATGAGTATAGTACCAGTAAGGAGTCTATACATTGGAAAAAATAAGCTATTGTTGTCTTTCTTAAGTAGTTGGTATTTTTGTCTTAGTTTAGTGTACTAAATTTAGAGTCGATTTTTTTAATGTTTGGATAAAAATAGAAATTGAATTAAATTTTTTTATTAAATTATTTTAACGATAAATGAAAATACAAAAAATTGGTTTTGGTGAAAATATAGTTGAAAATGTGTAGGGTTTGTGGATTCTAAAGAGGTTGTTTATTAAATAAAATTGTTAATGGGGTTCTGTTGTTCATAATAACCCAAATCTCTGGGTTTCAATTTGTAACAAGGCTTCCTTGGATTGGTAAACTTATGTTTTGAGTTGAGGAGAATGACTCCTTGGTCCGGTAGTCAGTATTTAATAGTTCTATATTTGACTTAGTTCATTTTAGAGTCGATGAATAAGTCCAATGATCATGAAAGTATTTATCATTATTCTTCTTTTGAATCCCTGAAAATTCATCCTTTGGTCTGTATCGGAATTTTCAGTGATAAGATAAAGTGATTAAAGAAGAATAAGAAGTGGTTAACATAACAAACACTTTCATAACAACTAATCCAAATTACAACTCTTTCATCAATCACAAACCCAACACATTTGGTTTTCAATAACACATAGAAGAACAAATAAGAACAAAATCCTTGATACCTAATGTGATCATCACACAAACGTCGAGGATAGAGTGGATCCTCGGTAGAACGGTAGAATGGAGAAGTAGCTAAATATTTGTAGCATGACAGCAGAGCTTCTTTCCTTCGGACCTTTACCCCTTTTCTCCACACACCCTTAAACCGGAGGCCAAGGCCTCTAATTATAGAAAACTAAATTACACTACATGTACATCTGTCAACATGCTTTTGTCATTTTTTTTCTCTACTGGTAGGTGGTGTAACACACCTTCTTTGACTTGGAACACAACGCCTTCTGGTAGAAAGTTATACACGACATGTTGCACCACCACACATGGAATGTACTCTCTTTAATTGTAAACCAGCCTCTTCTAGAAGATGAGACACAACTTATAGATGTGTGTACATGGCGTGTAAACATTCTCCCACCACATGGGCGAGTAGACTTCTTCTCAACCACCAACCACATCTAGAAAACTATACATGGCATGTAGTTTTAGTACATGGTGTGTATAGGCTTTTGGTAACATGGGAATGTACTTGTACAATCCAATCCATTTTTGAGTCTGAATGTACACGGCGTGTATAAGGTACAAAACATGTAGTTGTATGTTTTCTCAGTTTTCCCTTGGTTTCTATGTTTGTCATGAAATCAACTAAAAATGAACAAAATCATAAAAATCAAAGTATTTGTTCACTAAGTAGTAGGTATTTTCTGAAGACATGTTTATATTTTCAATAAAGGGTGTGAAAATATATACACAAATCAGGTACATCAAACTCCCCCATACATATTCATTTGCTTCCCCACGAGAAAATCTAAACATATAATTAAAAATATATATATATTCAAAGGAATGAATTATATTAACCATAAATGTAAATGATACAGTAATGGGAGAAAATTCTAAAAAGGGTAAAAAATAGTTTCAATTCATAAGATATTCTAATCATGCCTCATATATAATTCAACAAACTACTTTCATCCTCCTTTAAATGCATGTTTAATCCATTCAAAAATAAGAAATCCACATGATGATATACCTCTCCAATAATATACTCAACACTCAATATATTTTAAATATATTTTATGCTCAATCAAAGATGTTTACATGTTGTCCATAGGTTTGTAAAAAATCTAGTTCTCTACTTCAGAAAATTGATTTACAAAAATCATGAGGGATTTTCAATAACTATCAGATGTCTCTGTGGATATGGGTTTATAGGTAATGATGTGAAAAATAACTCTTATCCTTGAAAAAGGCGGCCAATGATTTTATATAATAGTGCATGATATTCAAAGTTATGCTCGGGGTAAAAACATCAAGAACAAGCTCTATCAAATGATCTTGTCACCACCATATCTTTAAGTTAAACAGGGTTCACAATCCAATAAGTGAGTATAAGGTTACTTTTTCTGTATAATATATATATATATATCAATAACCAAGGAGACCTTTTAGAAATTCTGAATATAGTGGTTTGGAACCCTCTTTGCCCCAAATGGTCAAGAGGATCTCCCCCATACTTAATTTCACGAAATTTCACAAAAATATGACATGTACTTCCAAATAATTATTTTATGCTCGGGTAAATAATCATGAAAAATCATGAAATAATTACGGCAGGAAGGGAAATAGGGTTGTAATATGGATTTTTATAATGGTTTTTCATGGTTTCTATGGGCTTCATGAAGATCACATGTAGGGTAGGACTCAGTATAAAGGGGCTAAACCAATATAATGCCTCGATCATTTTAATGTAATTTTAAAATTCCTCTTGTTTTGAAAATAAAAACATGAAAATTCGGGTAGTTATGTATATCCTAAGAATCACTCAAGAAAGAGGGTATTTGTTGACTCTAGAATATTGGGAACAAGAAGAAAAAGAGGGATTCCTCCCATTGTGCCCCGAGGAGCCCTTTTGCGAAGCCCCATGGCCCCGCACTCGGCACAGAGTAAGGAGGAGGTAACACTCTATGAGCCGTTTTGACATTCTCGACACGCCGCGGAGTAAGGTGGTGGCCCCCCTCCGCAACCGCATTTGACGGTCACGACCCAACATAGAGAAAGGAGGTGGTAACGCTCCACTACCACATTTGACATTCGTGTTCCGCCGCAGAGAAAAATTCATCTTCCTGCTGAGAAATCCCTTCTTCCCGGTGCCTCTTGCCTAAAAATATAGGTCTCTCCTTGATCCCTAAGGACATACCATCCAACCATTCAACTTTTTAGCACCCAAATCGAGAATCACTCTCTTCTTTGTGAACCATGAGCTACGGGTGGAATTTTTTTCATCACGAAATGGCTCCCTCTTGCATTAATTGAACCCCTATTTTGAGAGGGATTCCCTTTGCGAAGCCCATATAGATTCACGAAGGAAAGAGATCCCCATGGGGACTCGGGTCATCACAAAGAGTTTATGCTTCGGGAATCACCCTTCAAACACATGTGACCCGCATAGTATGGCAGGGTCACTGTGCTTCGTGATGCACATTGCCTCACAACACCATGCCTTACGAGGCACCCTTGCCTCACATGGCATTTCTTCATGAATGACTCTCCACTTCAGAAATCTCCTCCCATATGCACCTAAGCCGTATGCCTAGGCTGAGACACTTCACTTCATGGAGAATATCCATTCACGAACCCCTTCCAGTTCATGGAGCACCAGAGCTTCACGAATCATATACATATGAACACCTCTACCCTGCAACTCCTTTTCCCATGCAACCCTTCAGTTTTGCACGAAGAAATTTCAAAGTCCCATGGAAGATACTACCCGCTGTATTGCATCTCCTCATGCTTCTTATCATGGGCACACTAATGGATATTGCTTCTTCAAATATCCACGCTAACATGGACCAACAATGGGATCACCTCTCGACACCCCCCAGTCATAGTGTTGCATGTCCCTTCTCTTCACCAAGGTGCAGAGGGTACCAATTATGTAAGTCCTAGGGGTTTAGATTAAACCCACCTCATCCGAGCTGTAGGGCGTTAAACTTCCAAGAACCATCGTTCTAATCCCATGACGTTAAACTCTGACCTCATCCCATGAACCCTATGCATGGTCCCCCATCTTGGAAATTCTGCACGTCCGATCGTCTGAATGGGAGTGAAATATTCCTTAAATGGAATGAGATCCTCATTGTTGTGGCGGATCCTATCCACAGGGAAGGGAAACCATCTTGGTGTAAGCTCTTAGCCTTTCTTGTAGGAGGTAGTACCCCTACTCCTCAGTTATTTTCCAGTTCCAAAGGCCGGCAGAGGGCATGGTGGGGAACGATGCTAATCCTATCATCCACGCCAAGTCCCTCTCCCACTAGAATTTTTCACCATTGGGCCTCCATCATGGATTAAGTCCCAATCTCCATATCATTGGGCTGAGAACCACGCGTAAGCCCCTGTTTCCTCATTGGGCGGCCATCTATATGTAACTCCCATTACACATCCCACGGACCCACATTTCATGATGTGATCGTCAGGTCTCTTCTGCCACTTGTTTCTCACACTGAGCATGACTCACGTGATCTTAGAGTAATTATCGACCATGAAATCCTCTCCAGTCCACCTAGAGTGTAAGGACCAACATTTTCATAAACTATGAGGACTTTGATCCTTGCCAAGGCAAGGTACGTAGGAACCCTCCATGAGGTTCAAACCCAACACCCATTGGTCCCGGATCCCTTCATGTCGGTTCACCAACACTTTGGGTTGCCTCAGAGCGTAAGCAATGAATGCCCCCATACCAAACTACTAGGACTTTGATCATTTCTAAGGCAAGGTACGTTGGAATATTCCCTAAGGTTCAAGCCCACCACCATCCACTGACCCTGACCATTCTCATATCAGGTTTCCAAAATCCACCTCCAAACTATGAGGACATTGATCCTTTCCAAGGAAAGGTACATAGGAAGCCTCCATGAGGTTCAATCCCAATAACCAAATGGTCCCGAATACCTCATGTAGGCGCACCAAACCCCATATATCTGAACTACGAGGACTTGGATCCTTTCCAAGGCAAGGTACGTTGGAAGCCTCCCGGAGGTTCAATCCCAACACCCAGTCGTTCCAACCCCCCTTTCACATCGGTTTTCCCACACCATCCATCTGGACCCTAGGTCCTTATTCATGTCAGTTCAACTTTGTCCCACATTATGTTAAATTGTAAACCCCATGCAATAGTAAGTAGCTGTGCCCCCCAGTCAGCAGCAAGCCATTGTGTCCCTCAATTAGCAGTAAGTCATTGTATCCCGGACAACAATAAGACACTAAGTACCCTATTCAGTGGCAAGTTGTTGTAATCCCCTTTACTAGGACCCACATCTTTGTTCGGTCCTAGTAGCATCTGACCAACCCAGGCTGCTAACCATGTGTAATCCCCATACACATCATTGGGTTGTTTTCCTATGTGTACACCACAATTCAAGCACATCACCTAACCTTTCCCATGAGCCTATGTGTCTCAGGAAGGTCATGCCCCAACCCAAAGGATCCACTTCCTCCGAGTCTCATCCACATGTCCATTCTCATAGACCACCTCCTTAGGCATCCCATCAACCTCTTGAACTACACAAAATTTGACTCCCTGTCATGGGGATATGTAGAATGTCTCCTTGAGACTCAAGACAAACATTACCATCATCATCACAACGGTTCCATCCCATTCACCACCCATTTCACTCAGCACCACATCATCCATAATGATTCTTACCTGGGCAGCCACATCCCAATGAGGTCATTTCAAACCACCTACATCAGTGTATCCTCCATGGGTTACGCTCATCTGATCCACTCCAGTCAGTGTTCTAATCAGTCTGATCCATCTCCGCCAGATGTTAAACATGCGGCATACCCTGTGTTAAACAAGGGAAGCTGGGGAATACCTCAGATACATGTCTATGGAATATGATTCTCCACCTTGATTTGGGTTTCCTCAGGCTTCTGCTGCCTTGTGAAGCCCTATTATAATGGGAAAGAAACCTAGACACGCCAGTGTTTCAACGTTCAGACACACTAGTGATGCCCAACATTACTAATCCCCCGACTGAAGGTTGCTGCCTGGATTGACTCCTTGGAATGTCCTGACATAAACAGCATAATTAACTGGTTTCCATGAATATATGCCACTGGGAAGAGTTTCACAAACAATATCTTTAGTCTATACAGAAGACCCGGACTAGGTAACGAGCTCCATGGAGGAATCCACGAAAGGAAGAGCCGACATCCCATCATCATGTTTCGATCAAGGAGAAAACATCCCAGAATAAGAGATGGATTCCGCCCACCTATGGAAAGTGGGAAAGCGGGGCAACTAAAATGCACCTTTCGTCCTAAAGAAGATGGATGCACGTGCCCAGGAAAAAGCATCGGAAATAGAAATGGTGAACCTGATGTGAAAATATTCTCCTCAATATGGAGATTAGTAGAATTCAAGACTTTAGTGGATTAGCATGTCACTGGATCCTGATATCCAGCACTGGGTCCTACCATGGAAATAGTGGGTGGGGCATGAAACTCACCATAAGTTGGGGCAGTAGAACGTTGGACATCGCGATCTGCGACGTTGTCAACGTGGATCCATCGTAAATGTAATGGAATAAAGGATAGAATTGGGTCACTGGTCATAGATTTCCTTTTTCATTCAGCACTGATGAGTCAATTTCCCTGCTTTCAGAAACCAACCTAATGCACCCAGAACTCGGTCATCGCCTGCCCACCAATACAGGGGCAGGGGCAGGGACAAAGCAGCAATCTCACGCTGCTCCTCCTCTTCGGCAATAGCCTCTACACCCATGACCATGGGGCACCCACACCCCATCTCCCAATCCGAGTTCACTTAATGAAGGGTGATCAATGACCTCGTATTCTTGTACGAGGAGGAGGGAATTATCCCGACTCAGGATATTGCCTCCCTAGATTTTGAGGCATATGTGCCTCTTTGTCAACACCACCACTGAGGTCCACGTAGGGATCCACTGCTCACAAACCCAACATATAACTATTTTGGGAGCCTATCCCCGGAACACTTCGACAAATCCCTGCCCTACACCAATGAATTAGGGGATGTATGGGCTAACCTAATTAGAGTCTCATCCCAAGAGCTCCAAAAAAGGGCTCCCACCAGGACGCGTCAGCACCGCCGCCCAGTCCCACTAGATGAGGAGCAAGTAAGCCATGTACCTACACCACCAGCTATGGTCCATCTAACCTGATGCCAGTGTAAGACGCAAGCTAAAGAGTACACCCACCAAGATGTGTCAACGTCAACGGCTATTGTGGCCCAAGCCACCGCTGACACATACCACCCATTCCCTGTGTATGTTGAACAAGTAAATTCATACGCCCGACCTAGATTGAGGCCCCGAACACCAAAAGGGATAGATGGTATGACTCTCTAGGTCGCCGACACAGACAGTGGCCGATGCGGACTAACCCATGGAAACGACACCCAGTGCAGAGGTCCTCCACATACCACTACAATAGAGAACACAGATCTTCCCCACTTCCAAGCTCAGAATGGAGGTCTTCCCTGTTCCACCTACAGTCCAAATGAGGGTCCTCCCTGCGGTAGTTATGCTCAGCATAGAAGTCTCTCTTGTGCCCACTACACTGAATATGGAGTCATTCCTCCTGCCATAGACCGCAGGTATGGCGACGTTGCGCATCCAGTGACTCTTCAACGTGGGGTCCCTCCCCATGTATTCACAACCGCTGGAGAAGTTCATCCCCACCTTAGTGACCAGAGACGCGAAGGACAAACTCACTTTATCAACCCACAGCACGGAGGTCCTACCCATGTTCAATTTGTCCAGTACAATGACCTTCCCCGCACTGATGTAGCTAAGGGAAGTAAACATGGAGCTCCTCCCCATGCTCCTACCTTCTTCAGTGGAGGTCTTACTCTCTCCATCACTACCCAAGGAGGTCCTCCCCATGCCCCCTTTAATATCTATCCTGGTGCTCCGCGCACCATGACCTACTCAGGTGGAAACCCTCTCCGCCCCAGCACCAGTATGGCTGAAGGACCACTTCGTGTCATAAATCTTCAACGTAAAGAAAATAAATCTAGGGGTACGAAGGTGGGTCAGTTCCACCATAAGAAGGATTCACAGAAGATCTGTGCAGAGATCAAACCAGTCCGCTTCTCGGACTCTGAAGCGGAATACAACTCAGCACGAGAACCCTCCCCTCGCTCATCCATGTCAAGGGTTAGGGCAGGAACATGGAGCATCATCCTAGTACTCCCTAAATGCTACGTCCATTAGATTCCCACTTCCCACTTCATGTATATCCATGAGGAGGAATATTTGAAAACCATGTTGGTTACAGTCATGCAATCCTCACCATCATCACTAGAAGCACTCTCTTACTCGACTAGAGATCACATAGAGCTATTCTGGGGACCAATGGTGGGAGAGTTATAGCACGAATTATCGCCAGTATCCCTAGCCTTTACTCCAGGAACTTCGGTCGTCATCCCGTCTTATCACGATGTAGTGGCCATGTCGTTACACTCTTATGTGGAAATCCATAAATTCAGTGGCCAGTAAACTCGTTCACCGTTTTCCCCATCGGCTAGCCTGTCATCCCAACAGTCTGTCTCATTACCACTCCTCGTTTCTCAGCCACCTCTAGTAGATGAGTGGGGTAATGAAGGGATAGACCCTAAATTAGAGCCAATGATCATATGTAATATCCTAGCAGCAGAGCACATCCCCAAGATGTTCTGGCCTATGGCAGCACCGAATTTTTGCACGCTGGAATCCCTCACCCTAGAGGAAGTTGATTATTTCCACCAAACCCTATGGGTGATGCACTTCCACCATCATCGTCAGTAAGTGATTTATCTCAAGAGCCAAGATAATTTTAATGACAATGTTGAGCAATGTTGTCTAGTTTATTTGGCCACACTCCCTACCCCGAGTCACCAGGCCGCCGAAGGCCCTCCAAAAGAAATGTGTTCATATTTTCAATATACTCTGCAAATTATGAAGGAGGCTTCCCCCCATGTACAATTCTATGGTTGGGGGTAATATAATACCCTCCTCTTCATTCCTATATGACGGCAAACCTACTTGCTATGCGATATTCAAAACATGTCCCTAGGAAGGGTTACGGTCAATATGGCCGACATATTGGACGAGGAGAATGACATGGATCTTCTTGATGGGGAAATACCCCTCGAGGGCCTAACACCACTATTGGATCCATCGGAAAGAGTCACATGCAGTCAAAGTAATCTAATTGGTCTCCCTGCACCCACTAAGGCATTGGTCCTTATCCGAAATCACGGGAATAGTAAAGACCACCTCGGAGCTGCCAAACACTCCGACTCGTCTGCCTCAGTGAAGAAGATGGAGGAGGACCCTGAGAAGGCCGCATCGCACCAACAAATTGTCAAACAAAAGAAGTTGGTGGATGACCTCCTCACCGAAGGCGCTGCAGAGCGACGACCAGACTACGAGAATCCTATGCCAGGGAAGCAGGGGAAGGAACAAATTCCCCTCAGCGAGCTGCCTCCAGGTGACCCAGAACATCTTGCCCCAACAAACAGGGTTGAGGGCAGATCTTACAGTAAGAGGGCACGGTGTGTCTCTCAATACCCTCTCGAACGTCATGGGAATTCAGGGAACCCAACTCGGGTTCCCCCAACAGCCTTGCAGGTCACTCCCCCATCTGATCCACGAGCCACCGATCCACCTTACCATGTTGGAGAACCCTCCAACGCACTTGTGGTTAGGAAACCCCATCAAGACAGGGACCCCCACCCAGATGATCCAATGGCGGCACTCATTGCCCTCTTTGGGGTGTTAGCAATGTGAAAAGTAGCACTCCCACCTGATGTCAAGCCATACCCAACATGGGTGGATGATATGAAGGCACATATGAGATTCAGGAATCCCACCATTTCCCCCTTCAATGGGACAGGGGACCCACCCCTGCATCTGGAACACTTCACCTCAAGGTGTGGGCTCATGTTACAGACTACAGTGCACCAGGAGGCTGCCAAGCTCTGATGTTTATTGCAGACATTGGAGGGGCCTATGTTTTTCTGGTAAAACCATCTCCCCATCAGATTAGTGACCATATTTGAGGACCTCCTTTGGAAATTTCTCTAACAGTTCAGCTCCACCACTCAAAAAACTATCATCGGAGACCTCTTCAAGTGCAAACAGAGGCCAGATGAGCATGTCGCGGACATTATTCCCCAGTGGAAATGGATTACATACTATTTTTACATGCCGCTCACTCCTGAGCAATTATTGAAGATGTGTTTGGGAAATTTTAAGACAGAGCTGGTTCCCTATCTGATCACCTAGAACTACCTTAGAGGATTCTGAGACTTCTCTGATAAGGCCCAGCTCCTAGAAGTAGACCTACAATAGTCCATCTAGGCACGTCCATTGCCCCCTGTAATTCCTGCATGGAGGGATTCCAAATATAAGCACACCTCGGTGGCCCAAATAGAGGCCCAAAGACCATTATAATTATTACCAATGAAACTGCCTCTGCAACCTCATAGAGGTCCTCCACCACAGGTGCATCCTCTAGCCCAGCAGCGTCCGCCTCAGAATCGGCAGGTGCCCCCACACAACGCGCAACCACCACACTAGGAGGACAATCAGGAATCGCCTCCTTGATAGGCTCCTCTAGCCCCATGTTACGGATAGTCTCCAAGGCCCCCCTATTCCGGACAGAAAAAAATGGACTTACTCATTCAATGATAATCATGTTGCAGACTATTTTTGAAGTGCCTTGGAGCATGAGATTGCGTGTTTCCATGAGTGCAGAAGGCTAGAAGACGTGAACCTCACTGATCACCCCAACTACTATCTATATCACCTAATCCAGGGGAACACTCTCAAGTAGTTCTATGTGTTCATATAATTGATTCAAGACCATTTCGATAACAACATACTCAAGTTGGGTGTAGCACCAGCACAAGTGGCATGCGTCGTCGTATGGCTAGATAGCAGCAGTGTAAGCGAGGTTGAGTGGAAGAAGGTTTCTAATCACGGGTCCCATAAGTATGATGACTGTATGGCTCACAAAATAGTCGCCTATTCCCATGGTATCATCTGTGCATGCCTAGATAGGTCAGAGCCTTCAGAAGTTGTGGCCACCACTTCTGCATCGTCATCTCAGCTGGCCTCTTCCCAGAAGAGAAGAGACCATCGGCGCAAGGGAAAGAAACGAACTCTGCCAATGCCATCTTCGTCTTGTAATCTTGGTGATTTCATGCCCCCGTAGATGGTGATTCCTCCTAGGATCTTCCCAGTAGTGCATGACTCTTCGAGTGAAAGTCAAGGGTACACTTCGGTTAACATCATTGATTTGGTAAACCCCAACACGACTCTTGGCAATGTGTAGCACCAGGAGGATCTCCCCAACGTCCCCAGCTGTCACTAACACCGGCAGAGTTACAACCATATGGGTCATCGAGGCACACTAGTTGAAACTTTTATCCATGTCGTGCATGCCACTGAGACCAGACACCAGACTCAACACAGAGCTCAGAATGCGCAGCCTTCTCATCCGGTGTCATCAGGACCACATCCACCGTTGTTTGTTCTACTTGATCAGGTAGAGCCACCTCGACCATGTTGCAAAGATCCACACCATGATCCAGGCTTGTATCAGTTTCTCGTCCCTCATTCGGTAGCCACTATGTGGGCTTCGACTAGTGGGAAGCAGGATATGACCAACACCAGTCACCCGCCGGCCCAGCCAGAAGGGGCCACCAAACCGCCGGTCATAGAAAAACCTCTTTCTAGTATAAGTTCATGCTTGGTGAAGAAGTATGAAGTTATCAAGCACCTTGACAGCATCCTAGAAATTCTATCCATCATTGAGGCCCTAAGCCTATTGTCAGATATGCGTGAGGCCCTCTCTGAGGCTTTAAGAAGCCCCCTCTAGTTTGAGACAAAGGTAGCAGTTGCAGAGGCCTTTCATGGAGAAAAAATAGAGAAATATTAATGCCAGGATGTTATCTCATTCTTCAGAGAAGATGAACGTTCTCCCATACATGGGAACATTTACCCACTATACATCACCGTCCAATTCAATGGAGTGGAGGTTTGCTGCTGTCTTGTTGACACTGGGTCCGGGATTAACCTTATCCCTACATGGACACTGTGGAAGATGGGGTTATCCGAAGATGACTTGACTCCCTCCAACCTGAAAATCTAGGGATACGATAGGACAGACTAGACCCCGGTTGGAAAGATTCATTTAGAGACTTAGTTCAGTGGCCTAGTTTCCAGTACCGAGTTTATGGTTGTCTCCCAAGACACCACGTACAACTCATTGATCAGAAGACCATGGCACCACCTGCATTCAGTAGTTCCCTCATCTTATCACCACTGCCTCATGTACTCCCTCAATAGTTGAGTGGGCGTGCTCCAAGGTGAAATATCTCCATTTGCCTCTTGTGAAGCCTACTGCCTGGATGTTAACTATTACAAGTGCAATGAAAACCAGATTCAGGCCAATGAGGTTGAGCATGATACAGTTGCAACTAACCCCTGGGTGGTTCTAGATTACACCTAAATATTCCCAATCAATCAATTGGAGGCCATGACCCCCGATATGGGAAAATGTTTTGTTCTCTCTCGCACAAAGGGGGAGCATATTCTCAGGTCCAGTAAATGTCGGGAGATCACTTCATATTCTTATATGAATCAAGACTTAGTGATCCCTGAGCCCCCTGCTCCCATAAGGTATCGAGATGTCCATCCCATGGCAACGACGATACGTCCTACCTGCCTATTTCCTCAGCCAGAAATAAACTAGCTCAGAACAACGCACCACTATAGATTTAATATCATCAAGTGTGCCCCTTGGGATGATGACAGGATGGGATCAGGTCGACAACCTTCATTACTATGGTTTCAGCAGTATCGGAATATACTGATATGGTGACCACTCCTGCTCAGGATGGTACCAGACTCCCATTGGAATCTACCGACCTAGGGTATGCTTCTCCCACTGGGGATCCCTCCTCTAAAAGCGATGAAGATGATTTGGAGGCTGCTCCCCCGACCTTTCAAGAGGGTGTTTCTGCCACGACTAATAAACTGATACAGGAGAACCTCGGTAGTGAGGTAGACCTGAGACCCACGTTGATCAGTGCCGTCATGTCCCAAGAGGAGTATCTACAATACGTAGACTTCTTGAACCAACATAATGATGTTTTCTCTTGGAGAATTGATGAGAGTCTAAGACTATACCCTCAGGTAGCCGTCTACCACCTAAGTATCCCTGCAAATCAACGCGGGTTCAAACAGCCTCCCAAAAAGATAAACCCTTCTCACAATGCCATGATGGAGGCGGAAGTTGATAAGATCATGAGATCTAATTTTGTTAAGGAGGTCCATTACCCAAAATGGCTAGCCATCATTATTCTAGTTAGGAAGAAAAATGGATAGATCATAATCTGTATCGACTTCCAAGATCTCAACTATCACTGTCTGAAGGATGATTTTCCCCTTCCTATTATGGAGTTGATGATTAACACTAAAGCTAGATTCCAAACCCTCTATTTCATGGATGGGTACTCCGTGTACAACCAGATTCGAATGGCCCCTGAGGAAGAGGAGTCCACAGCCTTCAGGGCGCCACAGGGTATGTTTTTCTCCCAGATCATGCCCTTCGGGTTAAAGAATGCATGTTCCAGCTATCAGTGGGCCATGCATCATATTTTCAAGACAATCCTCAGAACATTGGTGAAATTCTATGTGGATGATATGGAGGTCAAATTGTAACACTCGAGACTTTTATGAGAAATATTTTTTTTATGTTATATAAATCATCAAAGAAATATTTCACTACACACAACACCAGCTTGGCTTACTTTACAAGCAATCACAACCTTCATCGAAAGCTTGCGTCGTACGCAATACGGAGTTTCACTAAACAACGATATGCTATTAAAATATTATTAAAACTAGCCGTTATGAATAGTAATACCCACTTTTTGAAATTTTTTAAATTTTGTTTTTCAAAATGGACTTCATTTTTGGATTCAGAATATCGAAATTATCCTATGGTGAAATTTTGGTATTTTTCTGAAAACTTTCAATTTTTGATGAATAGTGAAACACTGGGTTACTATTTAAAAACTGACTTTTTATTTAAATAATTATTTATTTTATTTACATTTTTTTAGGTTAAAATTGATACATAATACCTATATAAGTTCAATGTAATTCATTGGAATCATTTTATAATAATTTTAGATATATAAAAATTTGATTGAACTTTTGACCGTCTTTTACCCACCTCCTATGAGAATTTCCAAATTCACATGAAACATAATTTTACCGCTTTTGTGAATGGAATTTAAAAAATCTAACAGACACAATTGATTTCAGTAAGTAAAATGTGGTTCAATGAGATTAAAATAATTTTTGGTGAATTGTAACTTTTTTCTTTTATTTACCATGGTTAAAAGTAAATAGGGTAATTAAGGGTAAAATGATATTATTATTATCCTAACACATGTCCTAATTCTATTGGATAAGTGAATTTCGACCAAAAACAACCATAGGAATAAAATATGACAATTTAGGCACACTTGGATTAGATTAGGACATTTAATATTAATTTATTTAAAGAAGGCTTAAAATAGTTAAAATTAATGTTTAATAAGTAAATCATTTTTAATAGAGGGTTATACATAAGATAAATTAGACTATAAATATTCATTAGAAATCTAAAATGATATCCTACATAATGTTAATTTATTTGTAATTCTTATACTTTAAATAATTTAATTTATTTATGACACAATGATAATGCAGTAATTATATTATTAATGAAATATTGACATAACTGATGTTATAAATGCCCAAATAAATGTAATTTGAGACTTTTTATGAATTAAAATACTTTTATATGTTAATATGACATGTTATTATTTATTTAATTAACTGTTTTCGAAATAATATTTCTGTTATGATTTCCAAAAAATTCGATTACCAAATAGTGTCAAAATTGACATAAAATAGTTTTTAAAACAAATAATATATTATTAATTGTTATATTATTCCTAAAAATCTAAGTTTTGGACAAATGAATTAGATAAGGTTATATAGATTAATATTAAACAACTTCGGGTTCTTTTGTCTTGTTATAGAAAGTTGATTAACCTTAAAGTGTAAGAAAAAAAAAGACACGGTAAAAGTAAAATTATTTAACTTAAAGATAAATCTATATGATATGGTTAAAATAGAACCCTAAACATGTCTAAATTATATTGTTTTAAATTATTTCGACCCATCCCCACCTTAGCTTCTAAATAAATCAATTTGGAGCTATTAAAAATCCAAATATGACTTTATATAAAATAATATTTTTTGTTTTTTCTAAGGTGCCCCTCTCCTCCATTATAAAAGGGCCCCTCCTCCCTCTCTTCCTCACACCACATTTAGCCTTCAAGCTCAGTCGAACCCTAACCAATTCCCTTCTCCACTTCCCTAGAAACATCCTAGAGGTCCTGGTCTTCCTTAAAGACCAATTTTAGTGCCCTAAAAGGAGGTCTCAAAGAGGCGCTTCAAAGAAGAGGTAATGTTCGTTACCGATTCTTTAAACTTTATTTACTCTTCCACTTCTTATTCTTTAGTTGTTTCATTATGAAGTAATAACATCAGTATCACTCATATTATGATATGTTATTATAAGTATGAAGAAAATATATTTCACCATCTATCCATCCTATGAAAAACAAAATTACCGCGTGTGTGTACCTACGGAATACCGTCTCCACGCTGTGGTTTAATCTATTTTCCACCACCACCTTACATGGATGGGTATAATGGTGTAAAGAATAACTATATATGATCATTGTAAAGTTATATTGATTATGAAATAGTATACATACACTCCAATACAATTCCATGATCATGGGAATGATATCATCGCTCGTGCGTACGTACGGAATACCGTCTCAACAATGTGATGCGATTCGTTCTACATGATCTTCATTAAATAATGATTATATAAATGAATTGAATGAATTAATATGATATATAATAAACTAATACCATTCTTGGAATGAGGTATCTATAATCTAAAAATAATAATAAGAATTTATTCGACAAAACACGCATAAGAACAAAAAGTAATAAACACCCGAATAATAAGTAGAAATGAAATATTACTAATAAGAAGCTAAGAATACGACCATATATGATATAATAACAATGAGTATGACTCTGGAATAAGTCAATGACATTATTTAATTAATTATAAAGGAGTTTCGGACAATTACGAAGCAAATCGGACCAAAGGTAGTAGAAAATCTCACAATCTCATTTTTATCCGAGATTTTTTATACGTTAGAATTTACTAGGGAATATTTATAATCAACATCCATGTTTCCTCAATATGTAATATTATTTCCATCCACCTACAATTGTTTAAATCCAATTTTATCCTTCACTGAATTTTTAGTAAAAGATATGAAAGGAATCTTTTGTCCTTCTTCGTACGAGGTACTTTTTGACTTTTCTGGCCAAAGTACGGGAAGAATTTTTTTTTTAAATTATATGGCGTGAATGGATTTTTAGAACATTATTTCAATGAATATTAATTTAAAATTTTTCATGTTTATTTTTAATCAGATTTTTTATTTCAAAATTATATGATGTTTTATGAAAGGAAAATGTTTTCGAAGTAGAAAGGATATTTTCCTCAAGAATGGAGTTCAAGCATTTTATCAAGATTATTTTCCATCTAAGATAATATAGGGTTCTATTTCTATCATTATTTTTATTTTGATATTATTGTGTTATGATGGAATTATTTTTATTATTTCCTTTAATCTTATATAGATTATGTTATGATGGCATGATGTTTAAGATTCCCATTTTTATTACATGAGTTATGCAATGATGTATGATTTTTGATTTTGTGGAACACATAAGAATGGTATCATTATGAGATGGGTGGGACCTATATCTCCCTCCAATGATTGGGTAAATATTTATATCTCATGAGATAGACATGTCTAGAGCGGCAGGTTAATCTGATTCACTGAAACAGGACTGAAATGAGGAGTGAACTTGGTTCAGAAATGGACTTTGTTTGCTAAGATTGTATTGGCTATGAGTCTTGACTACTAAGAAATGATTCTCTATGATTATGTGCGTATGACACAAAGTTTCATGTTTTATGTTATGATTATTGGGATTACATTTCACTACTATGATTTATCCCATATTATGAAATTATGATCTCTTTTATAGGTTTAGATTTACAAAATGTTACGTTCTTATGATTATGATGTGATTGATATTTCTTTTGTTTACCCTTAATGAGCATTTGAGATCACCCTTTTGTATGTTTTCTTTCCCCAGGTCAGGAAGAAGGGTATTAAGTAAGATATTCCAGAAATGGACACTAGATATGACGAAATAAATGGGAGACAACGTAGATGATTTATGAGCCAGTTGTTTATGTTTCCCAGTTTCTAAAGACACTATACCTATACAGTCATTTCATGGTTTTGTTATATGTTTTAATTAGTGTACTTCAATTTTGAAGGATTAAAAATGTACGTAATGTATGGGTAGTTATAGTTTGTATAAGAGGAAAGGTATAGTCATCCTTTGGAAACTAGGAAGTGAAAGCCTTAGTAAAAACCCTAAGGATAAGTCTAAGCATAGAACACGATCTTAGGGTTTTAAAAATGGCCATGAAAAAACTATTATAACACCTTATTTGTGAAATTTTATTCTTGATTATATGTCATTTCTTATTATAATTAGTGTTTCTCACACTATTCTTCTTGGTTTTAGTCAATGACTGGAACCAGAAGGAATCGTGTTAATGCGGAATGCGATGAGCAATGTAATGATTGTCCCCATGAGCAACCAAACGTTATGGGAACTGGAATGCAAAATCTTATAGCCATGCTCACACAACTTTATCAAGCTATGAATCATGCAGGAATTCCAGACGATCAAAAGAAGGAGCAACACTCTGTTGAATCCTTCATGAGGCAGCGTCCACCTTCATTCAGCGGGTCTACTGAGCCATTAGTTTCTAAACAATGGATTAGTACTACTAAAAATATTTTTTCAGTTCTTCAATGTTCTGAACATGATAATTTCATCTTAGCAGTATATCATTTGGATAGTGATTTTGATCTATGGTGCAATCTTATTAAGAATACAAGGAAAAGGGATGAAATTGAGTCTATGGAATGGGATGAGTTCAAGAACATATTTTTCAATAATTAATTCCCTCATATTCTTCAAACAAATATGGAGAAAGTGTTTTTTGAACTGATTCAAAAGGATGATGAATCTGTTGGTACCTATGAAGAAAATTTTACAAGACTTGCAAGGTACGCTTCTTGTATTATTATCCAACCCGAGAGTAAGATCGATCGATTATTTAGTGGCTTAAAACCAAGTCTTTGAAGGGAATTATCCATAAGGTACTTCAATAGCTACGAGGAAATTGTTCGATGTGCTCTCAAAGTTGAGATGAAGATTGGAGTAACCCATCAGTCATATGGGTTTGATAAGAAGAGGAAAATTGTATTCAAAGGAAAATCTAAAGAGCACACTGAAAAGAAGATGAGTTTTCCCTTATGCTCAAAGTGTGGAAAGAAACATGGAGGGAGTTGTCTTAAAGGGACAAGTAAATGTTTTAAATGTGGAAAGGAAGGTCATTGGGCATTTGAATGCTGTAATAATGGGAAGAATATGTCTAGTGATGTGAACAAAGAAAAGTCTACACAGAGTGCAGCTCCTACACTTCAATGTTACGAGTGTAAGGAAATGGGGCATTATGCCAATCAATGCCCAAATCCAAGGGTTTATTATGATGATTGACATCAACAAACTCTTAAGGCCAAAGACAAAGGAAAGTCACATGCAATTACTATCGGCGATGTGGAGTACGAAAACAAAGTGGTGAGAGGTACACTTACCATCCACTCTAAAGTAGCAAATGTTTTATTTGATTCTTTATCCACCCACGCTTTTATTTCTGAAGAATTTTCTAAGGGTATCGCCATATTACCTCAACAATTAGATGTTGATTAGGTGTGACAACCCCTAATGTCACAACAGTCGCATCAAAAGTCTATAATTCTTCTTCGAATGAAGTTTGTGGGAAATCATTTCCTACAAATCTTGTGGTCCTTCCTATAGTGGAATTTGATGAGATTATTGGCATGGATTGGCTTTCTCTATATGGAGATCAATCTATGATCATCTATCGATGCAAGGATGAACATAACCTTCCAGTGAAAATTTATCTCATCTTATGGGTCTTGATTCCACTAAATGAGGGTTATTTATCTCAAATTGTTGGTGAGAAACTCACGATTAAGAATATGCCCATTGTACGGGAGTTTGACGATGTCTTTCCGTTGGAATTTCCTGGTCTTCCACCAAATCGTGAAGTTGAGTTTTAGATAGAACTTGTACCGGGTGCTTTGCCTATTTCAAATACACCTTATAGAATGGCCCCAATTGAGTTGCAGGAATTGAAGAAGCAACTCCAAGAGAATCTTAATAAGGGATTGATATGCCCTAGTGCGTCACCTTGGGGAGCACCTGTTCTGTTTGTTAATAAGAAAGATGTATCAATGAGACTCTGCATTGATTATCAAGAACTTAACAAGATCACTGTCAAGAAAAAATATCCTCTCCCACGCATTGATGACTTATTTGATCATCTATTTAGAGCTCAATAATTTTCCAAGATTGATCTTTGTTCAGGGTATCATCAATTATGGGTCAAAAGGGAGGATATACCAAAGACGGCTTTCGGTACAAGGTATGGACACTATGAATTTATAGTGATTCCATTTGGTCTTACTAATACCCCTGCTATCTTCATGGATCTAATGAATAGAGTCTTTAGAGACTATCTTGATCAGTTTGTGGTAGTCTTTATAGATGATATTCTTGTCTATTCAAAGAGAAAGGAAGAACATGAAGATCAATTGAGAATTATATTGAAGACCCTTAGAGAGGTGAAGCTTTATGCCAAATTTACCAAGTGTGAATTTTGGCTTCAAAAAGTTGCATTTTTGGGTCACATAATCTCAAAAGAGGGGATATCTGTGGATCCAGCAAAAACAGAGGTTATTGAAAGATGGTAGAGACCAACAACAGTAACCGAGAACCAATTATTTCTTGGTTTGGCTGGATATTATCGACGTTTTGTGAAAGATTTTTCACAATATATAATCCACTCACTAGGTTTACTCGAAAAGGAGTTAAGTTCGTGTGGATGGAAGAATGTGAAGAGATTTTCAAGGAGTTGAAAAGAATGTTATCCAGTGCACCTGTACTCACACTTCCTTGTAGTGGAGAAAGGATTGTGATCTACAGTGATGCATCCAAGAAGGGGTTGGGTTTGTTCTTATACAATATGATATGGTGATAGTTTATGCCTGACGACAGTTGAAAATCCATGAGCAAAATTACCCAACTCATGATTTGGAGTTAGGTGCAGTAATCTTTGCATTACAGATTTGGAGGCATTGTCTTTATGAAGAAAGGTGTGACATTTATACTGATCATAAAAGTTTAAAATATATTTTCACACAAAAATAGCTGAATATGTTCCAAAGGAGATGGTTGGAACTGATTAACGATTATGACTGCTCAACTCATTACCACCCTGGGACAGCAAAAAACGTAGCAGATGCATTATGTTGACGAGACCATGCTAGCTTATCCATGATGCGGATCACAAAAGATCCAATATTTATGGATTTACAAAGGATAGATCTTGGAATTATAATGAAAGGGGAAAAATCTTATCATTCTCAAATGAATTTTCAACCATCTATACATGTGAATATTAAAGAGGCACAGAAAGAAGATGTAGAGTTACAAAAGAAGGTGAGAAATGTTCCTGAATACAACCTTGATTGTAATGGGATAATAAAGTTCAGGAATCGGGTTTGTGTTCCTCCCATCCTAGAATTAAAGAAGGTGATGTTGGATGAGGCTCATAGTTATTCATTCTCTATTCATCCTGGAAGCACGAAGATGTATAGGGACCTGAGAGAGTACTTCTAGTGGGATGGCATGACAAGAGATGTTGCTGAATATATCTCTCGATGCTTGGTTTGTCAGTAGGTTAAAGTTGAGAGACAAATGTCTATGGGGATGTTACAACCATTACCCATACCTGAATGTAAATGGGAAAACATCACTATGGACTTTGCCACTTCCTAAAACATCTAAAGGCAATAATGCTATCTGGGTCATAGTTGATCGTCTTACAAATTCTGCACACTTCATTGCTATCAGAGAGGATTTCTATCTAGATCAGCTTGCCATGATATATGTAAATGAAGTGGTAAGATTTCATGGAGTACGACTTTCTATTATATCTGATCGGGATCTGAGGTTTACCTCAAAGTTATGGTTGAGTCCTCAGCATACTCTAGATACAGAGTTGAGTTTCAGCACTGCTTATCATCCTCAGACAGATGGTTAGTCTAAGAGGACAATTCAAACTCTAGAAGATATGTTGATAGCTTGCTCTGTGGATTTCAAAGGTAGTTGGGATCAACACTTACCTTTGTTGGAATTTTCTTATAACAATAGCTTTCACTCCAGTATTCAGATGGATCCTTATGAATCTCTATATGGAATGAAATGCAGGACTCCAACTTGCTAGGATGAAGTTGGGGAAAGAAAGCTATTAGGACCTGATCTTGTTGATGAGATGGTAGAAAAGGTCAGATCTATTCAACAACACATTAGAGCTGCTCAGAGTCGACAAAAAAGTTATGTCGATAACCGAAGAAAAGACCTAGAGTTTGTATTGGGTGATAAAGTGTTCTTACGAATATCTCCTTGGAAGAGAGTAATGGGATTTAGGAAGAAGGGAAAGCTGAGCCCTAGATATATCGGTCCTTTCGAAATACTAGATCGTGTTGGGAAGGTAGCTTACCAATTAGCGCTTCCATCGAATCTCTCCCAATTTCATGATGTATTCCATGTATCACTCCTGAGAAAGTACATACATGATCCTTTTCATGTACTCAGCTTAGAAGTTATACCACTGGAAAAAGATCTTTCATATGAAGAACAACCGATACAGATTCTGCATCGTAGCAAAAAAGTCCTACAGAACAAGACCACTACCTTGGTGAAAGTTTAATGGAGGAACCACCAATTAGAAGAAGCTACATGGGAGCTTGAGGATATGATGAGGGAGAGGTATCCTCATCTGTTTGTTACAAAGTGATGAATTTCAAGGGCGAAATTCATTTTAAGGGGGGTAGAATGTTACACCCGAGACTTTTATGAGAAATATTTTGTTTTTATATTATATAAATCATCAAAGCAAACTTTCACTACACATAACACTAGCTTGTCTTCCTTTACAAGCAATCACGACCTTCCTCAATAGCTTGTGTCGTACGCAATACCGAGTTTCACTAAACAATGATATGGTATTAAAATATTATTAAAACTAGCCATTATGAATAGTAATAACCACTTTTTGAAATTTTGTAAATTTTATTTTTCAAAATGGACTTTATTTTTGGATTCGGAATATTGAAATTATCCTAGGGTGAAATTTTGGTATTTTTCTGAAAACTTTCGATTTTTGATGAATAGTGAAAACACTGGGTTACTATTTAAAAACCGACTTTTTATTTAAATAATTATTTATTTTATTGAAATTTATTTTAGTTCAAAATTGATACATAATACCTATATAAGTTCAATGAAATTCATTGAAGTCATTTTATAATAATTTTAGAAATATAAAAATTTTATTGAACTTTTGACCGTCTTTTACCCACCTCCTAGGAAAATTTCCAAATTCACATAAAACTTAATTTGACCACTTTTGTGAATGGAATTTCAAAAATCCGAGAGACACGGTTGATTTCAGTAAATAAAATTTGGTTCAATGAGATGAAAATAATTTTTGGTGAATAGTACCTTTTTACTTTTATTTACCACGGTTAAAAGTAAATAAGGTAATTAGGGGTAAAAATGATATTATTATTACCCTAACACAAGTCCTAATTCTATTGGATAAGTTTAATTCGACCAAAAACAACCTTAGTAATAAAATATAACCATTTAGGCCCACTTGGATTAGATTAGGACATTTAATATTAATTTATTTAAAGAAGGGTTAAAATAGTTAAAAGCAATGTTTAATAAGTAAATCATTTTTAATATAGGGTTATACATAAGATACATTCTACTATAAATATTCATTAGAAATCAAAAAATACTTCCTACATAATCGTATTTTATTTTTAATTTTTATACTTTAAATAATTTTTTATATTTATGACACAATGATGATGCAGTAATTATATTATTAATTAAATATTGAAATAATTGATTTTATAAATGCCTAAATAAATGTAATTTGAGACTTTTAATGAATTAAAATAATTTTTTATGTTAATATGACATGTTAATAGTGATTTAATTAACTTTTTTCGAACTAATATTTCTGTTATGATTTTCACAACAATCAGTTACCAAATAGTGTCAAAATTGACATAAAATAGTTTTTATAACAAATATTATTTTATTAATTGTTATTTCATTCCTAAAAATATATGGTTCAGCTAAATTAACTAGATAAGGATATATATATATTAATAATAATCAACTTGGGGTTTTTTGGCTTGTTATAGTAAGTTTATTAACCTTATATTGTAAGAAAACAAAAAGACACGGTAAAAGTAAAATTATTTAACTTAAATTTAAATATAAATTATAAGGTTAAAATATAACCCTAAACTTGTATAAATTATATTGGATGAAATTATTTCGACCCATACCCACCTTAGCTTCTAAATAAATCAATTTTGAGCTATTAAAAACCAAATATGACTATAATAAAATAATATTTTTAGTTTTGCCTAAGGTGCCCCTCTCCTCCCTTATAAAAGGGCACCTCATCCCTCTCTACCTCACACCACTTTGAGCCTTCAAGCTCGTCCAACCCCCCACCCCCCCCCCAAATTCTCTTCTCCAATTAACTAGAAACATCCTAGAGGTCCTGGTCTTCTTCAAAGACCAATTTTAGTACCCTAAAAGGAGGTCTCAAAGAGGCGCTTCAAAGAAGAGGTAATGTCCGTTACCGATTATTTCAACTTTATTTCTTCTTCCACTAATTATTCTTTAGTTATTTCATTATGAAGTAATAAAATCGGTATCACTCATATACATATATGTTATTATAATTATGAAACAACCCTATTTCACCAACTATCCATCCTACGGAAAATGAAATCACCGCACGTGCGTACGTACGGAATACCGTCTCCACATCGTGGTGTAATCTATTTTCCACCACCACCTTACTTGGATGGGTATAATGGTGTAAAGAATAACTATATATTATTATTGTAAATTTATATTGATTCTGAAATAGTATACATACACTCCAATACAATTCCACGATCATGGGAACGATATCATCGCTCGTGCATATGTACGGAATACCGTCTCCACGATGTGATGTGACTCGTTCTACATGATATTCATTGCATAATGATTATATAAAAGAATTTAATTAATTAATATGATATATATTACACTAATAAAATTATGTAAATGAGGTATCTATAATCTAAAAAATGAAGAATAAGAATTTATTCGACAAAACACGCATAAGAACAAAAAGTAATAAACAACTGAATAATAAGTAGAAATGAAATATTACTAATAAGAATCTAATGAAATACCATATATGAAATCATAACAATGAGTATGATTTTGGAATATGTCAATGACATTATTTAAATCATTATACAGGAGGTTCAGACACTTATGAAGCAAATCGGTCCGAAGGTAAGGGAAAATCTCATAATCTCATTTTTATCCGAGATTGTTTATACTTCAGAATTTACTAGGTAATATTTATCATCCACATCCATGTTTCATCAATATTTAATATTATTTCCATACAAATACAATTTTTTAAATCCAATTTTTCCCTTCGATGAGTTTTTAGTAAAAGATATGAAAGGAATCTTTTGTCATTTTTCGTACGAGGTACTTTTTGACTTTTTCAGACAAAGTACGGGAAGAATGTTTTCTTAACTTATATGGCGTGAATGGATTTTTAGAACATTATTTCCATGAAGCTTCTTTTACAATTTTTCATGTTTATTTTAAATCAACATATTTTAGTTCAAAATTATATGATGTTTTATGAAAGGAAAATGTTTTCGAAGTTGAAAGGATATTTTCCTCAAGAATGGAGTTCAAGAATTTTATCAAAATTATTTTCCAACTAAGATAATATAGGGATATTTTTCTATCCCTATTTTTACATTTATTTGATTATGTTATGATGGAATTATTTTTATGATTTCCTTTCATCTTATATGGTTTATGTTATGATGGCATGATGTTTAAGATTTCCATTTTTAATACATGGGTTATGCAATGATGTATGATTTTTTATTTTGTGGCACACATAATAATGTTATCATTATGAGATGGGTGGGACCTATATCTCCCTCCATTGCATTGGGTAAAGATTTATATCTCATGAGATATACATGGCAGGAACGGTAGGTTAATCAAGTTCAGTGAAACAGGACTGAAACAAGGAGTGAACTCGGTTCAGAAATGGACTTTGTACGCTAAGATAGTCTTGGATATGTGTCTTGACTACTGGGAAATGATTATCTATGATTATGTGTGTATTCCACAGATTTTCATGTTTTAATTTATGATTATTTGGATTATATTTCACTACTATGATTTATCCCATGTTATGAAATTATGATCTCTTTTGCAGGTTAAGATTCACAAAATGTTATGTTATTATGAATATGATGTGTTTGATATTTCTTTTGTTTACCCTTACTAAGCATTTGAGCTCACCCTTTTGTATTTTTTCTTTCCCCAGGTCAGAAAGAAGGTTACTAAGTACGATATTCTAAAAAGAGACTCTAGATATGACAAAATAAATGGGAGACAACATAGATGATTTATGAACGAGTTGTTTCTGTTTCCCAGTTTCTAAAGACATTATACCTATGCGGTCCACTCATGGTTTTGTTATATGTTGTAATAAGTGTACTTAAATTTTGATGTATTAACAATGTATGTAAAGTATGCGTCGTTATAGTTGGTATTAGGGGAAAGGTATAGTCAACCTTTGGAAACTAGAATGTGAAAGATTTAGTAAAAACCCTAAGGATAAGTCTAAGCATAGAACACGATCTTAGTGTTTTAAAAATGTCCATGAACAACCTATGACAAGACCTTAAGTTTGAAATTTTATTCTTGATTGTGGTTTTTTTCCTATTATAAATATTGTTTCTCTCATTATTATTCTTGGTTTTATTCAATGGTTGGAACCCGAAGGAACCGTGTTAATGCGGAATGCGATGGGCAATGCAATGATTGTCCCCTTGAGAAACCAAACGTTATGGGATTTGGAATGCAAAATCCTGTAGCCTTTCTCACATATCTTTCTCAAGCTATGAATCATGCAAGACTTCCAAACAAGCAACGAAAGGAGCAACATTATGTTAAATCCTTAATGAGGCAATGCCCACCTTCATTCAATGGGTCTACTGAACCATTAGTTACTGAACAATGGATTAGTACTATTAAAAAGATATTTTTAGTTTTTCAATGTTCTGAACATGATAAAGTCATCTTAGCAGTATATAATTTGGAAGGTGATTCTGATCAATGGTGGAATCTTATTAAGAATACAAAGCAAAGGGATGAAATTGAGTCCATGGAATGGCATGAGTTCAAGAACTTATTTTTCAAAAACTACTTCCCTCATATTCTTCGAACAAAGAGGGAGAAGGAGTTTCTTGAACTGAAGCAAAAGGATGATGAATCAGTTGGTACCTATGAAGAAAATTTTACAAGACTTGCAAGGTACGATTCTAATATTATTATCCAACCTGATAGTAAGATCGATCGATTCTTTAGTGTCTTAAAACCAAGTCTTCGAAAGGGAATTATCCATAAGGGACTTCAATAGCTACGAGGAAATCGTTCTATGTTCTCTCAAAGTTGAGATAGAGATTGGAGTAACCCATCAGTCATATGGGTTTGATAAGAAGAGGAAAATGGAATTTAAAGGTAAATATAAAGAGCACACTGAAAGGAAGATGAGTTTTCCCTTATGCTCAAAGTGTGGAAAAAAACATGGAGGGAGTTTTCTTAAAGGGACAAGTAAATGTTTCAATTGTGGAAAGGAATTTCATCAGGCATTTGAATGCTGCAATGATGGGAAGAATATCTCTAGTGATGCGAACAAAGAAAAGGCTACAGAGAGTGCACCTCCTACACTTCAATGTTACAAGTGTAAGGAAATGGAGCATTATGACAATCAATGCTCAAATCGAAGGGTTGATGATGATGATCGATGTCAACAGACTCTTAACGCCAAAGGAAAAGGAAAGTCACATTCAATTACTATCGGCGATGTGGAGTACGACAAAGAAGTGGTGAGAGATACACTTACCATCCACTCTAAAGTAGAAAATGTTTTATTTGATTCTGGATCCACCCACTATTTTATTTCTGAAGAATTTTCTAAGGGTATCACTGTATTACCTCAACAATTAGAAGTTTAGTTAGCTGTGACAACCCCTAATGGCACAACAGTCGCATCAAAAGTTTATAATTCTTTTCTGATTGAAGATTGTGGGAAATTGCTTCCTTCAAATATTGTGATACTTCCTATAGTGGAATTTGATGGTTATTTATCTCAAATGGTTGGTGAGAAACTCACTATTAAGAATATGCCCATTGTACGGGAGTTTGACAATGTCTTTCTGGAGGAATTGCCGGGTCTTCCACCAAATCGTGAAGTTGAGTTTTCAATATAACTCGTACCAGGTGCTTTGCCTATTTCAAAGACACCTTATAGAATGGCCCCAATTGAGTTGCAGTAATTGAAGAAGTAACTCCAAGAGAATCTTGATAAGGGCTTCATACTCCCTAGTGTGTCACCTTGGGGATAAGTTGTTCTTTTTGTTAAGAAGAAATATGGATCAATGAGACTCTGCATTGATTATCGAGAACTTAACAAGATCACTATGAAGAACAAATATCCTCTACCATGCATTGATGACTTATTTGATCAACTATGTGGAGCTCAATAATTTTCCAAGATTGATCTTCGTTCAGGGTATCATCAATTAAGGGTCAAAAGGGATGATATACCAAAGACAACTTTCCGTACAACTTATGGACACTATGAATTTAGAGTGATGCCATTTGGTCTTACTAATTCCCCTACTATCTCCATGGATCTAATGAATAGAGTCTCTAGAGACTATCTTGATCGGTTTGTGGTAGTCTTTATAGATGATATTCTTATCTATTCAAATAGAAATGAAAAACATGAAGATCACTTGAGAATTATATTAAAGACCCCTAGAAAGGAGAAGCTTTATGTTAAATTTACCAAGTGTGAATTTTGGATTTAAAAAGTTGCATTTTGGGTCACATAATCTCAAAAGAGGGGATATCTGTGGATCCAGCAAAATCAGAGGTTATCAAAATATGGTCGAGACCAGCAACAATAACCAAGAACAAAAGATTTCTTGGTTTGGATGGATATTATCGACATTTTGTGAAAGATTTATCACGATTATCTAATCCACTCACCAGGTTGACTTGAAAAGGAGTTATGTTTGTGTGGACAGAGAAATGTGAAGAGATTTTCTAGGAGTTGAAAATATGTTTATCCAGTGCACTTGTACTCACACTTCCTTGTAGTGGATAAAGTATTGTGATCTATAGTGATGCATCGAAGAAGGGGATGGGGTGTGTTCTTATGCAAAACGATATGGTGATAGCTTATGCCTCACGACAGTTGAAAATCCATGAGAAATATTACCCAACTCTTGATTTGGAGTTAGCTGTGGTAATCTTTAAATTAAATATTTGGATGCATTATCTTTATGGAAAAAGGTGGGACATTTATACTGATCATAAAAGTTTAAAATATATTCTCACACAAAAAGAGATGAAAATGCGCCAAAGAAGATGGTGGGAACTGATTAAGGATTATGACTACTCAATTCATTACCACCCTGGGAAAGTAAAAAATATGGCAGATGCATTAAGTCGAAAAGACCATGCAAGCTTATCCATGATGAGGATCACAAATGATCCAATATTTATGGATTTACAAAAGATGGATCTTGGAATTATACTGAAAGTGGAAAATCGTATCTTTCTCAAATTAATTTTCAACCATCTATACTTGTGAAGATTAAAGAGGCACAGAAACAATATGTAGAGTTACAAAAGAAGGTGAGAAATGTTGTTGAATTAAACCTTGATTGTGATGGGATAATAAAGTTCAGGAATCGGATTTGTGTTTCTCCCATCCCAGAATTAAAGAAGGAGCTGCTGGATTAGGCTCATAGTTCTTCATTCTCTATTCATCATGGAAGCACGAAGATGTATAGGGACCTGAAAGAGTACTTCTTGTGGGATGGCATGAAAAGATATGTTGCTGAATATGTCTCTCGATGCTTGGTTTGTCAGTAAGTTAAAGATGAGAGACAGAAGTCTAAGGGGGTGTTACAACCATTACCCATAACTGAATGGAAATGGGAAAACATCACTATGGAATTTGTCACTTCATAAAACATCCAAAGTCAATAATTCTATCTGGGTCATAGTTGATCGTCTTAAAAAGTCTGCAAACTTCATTTCTATTAGAGAGGATTTCTCTCTAGATCAGCTTGCCAGGATATATGTAAAGGAAGTGGTAAGATTGCACAGAGTACTACTTTCTATTATATCTGATCGGGATCCGAGGTTTACCTCAATGTTATGGTGATTTTTTCAGCATACTCTAGATAAAGAGTTGAGTTTCAGCACTGCTTATCATCTTCAGACAGACGGTCAGTCTGAGAGGACAATTCAAACTCTAGAAAATATGTTGAGAGCTTTCTCTATGAATTTCAAAGGTAGTTGGGATCAACACCTACCTTTGGTTTAATTTTATTATAATAACATCTTTCACTCCATGTAACACCCCAAGCTTCCATTGTATGTTTCCCTTTGAATAATGCAATGGTGTGCATTGTATGCAACTTCGAGATTCTATCTCACCACAACCAATCAAACTAGTCGTTATGAATAGGAATACCTACTTTTTGAAATTTTATAAATTCTATCTCTCAAAATAGACTTCATTTTTGGATTTGGAATATCAAAATTATCCTAGGGAGAAATTTTGGTACTTTTTGGATAACTTTCATATTTTGATGAATACTGAAAATTACTAAATTTTAATTAAAAATAACTTTTTTAATTGAAATAATTAATATTGATAAATTATTAATTTTAGTGGTTTTAAATTATATTTATAATATATTTTTACCATTTAATTCAATATTTGTCATTGGACATAATTTCACAATTAAACCAGACATAAACAAGTGCCAGTCTTTTGATAGTTATTATCTCTTAAAAACACGCTTTTTGTTTTAACAATGGGAATTAATTTTAAATTTATGTGTTATGAATTTGGAAAAATGGATTCCATATTTGGAATTAGGATGTTAAAATTGTGTAAATAGGCAACTTTTATTTTTAGACATTTTGAATAATTACTTCGGTAAATATTTTATTTACCATGGTTAAAGGGTAAATCCGGTAAATAAGGGTTAAAAAATAATATTATAATAATACTAAATTACCCTAAAACGTGTCTTAACCCTATTGGTTGATACATGGCCGACTATGGGTATCTTTGGGTCGATTTTGGGACCCCATGGATCCCCTTGTTAGTGATAGATACACTTTATTTTAATTAAGTTAAAATGAATACAAAAATGACAAAAGCATATATCTTTTAGAAAAACAATTGTTACATAGGGTTATATATGATTTTTTAGACTATAAATATTCATTAGAAATATAAAACTATTTACTACATAATTATATTTTATTTATGATTTTTAGACACTAAATAATTTAATTTATTTATGACACAATGATGATGGAGTAATTCCCTAATTAATGAAGAATTAGAATAATTGATATTATAAATACCCAAATAAATATAATTTGAGACGTTCTATGAATTAAACTAATTTTATATGTTAATATGTCATTTTAGTATTGATTTAATTAACTTTTTGTGATGTAATAATTCTGTTATTAGTTTTACAAAAACCAATTATTGAATAGTGTCAAAATTGACATAAAAGAGTTTTTAAAACAAATATTATATTATTAATTGATATTAAATTCCTAAAAATATACGGTTCGGAAAAGAGACTTATATCATGATAATTTTATCATTAATGGACCACTTGGGGGTCTTTTGGATGTATATTGTAATTTTATTAACCATATAAGATAAAAATAGAAAGAGGCATTGTAAAAGTTAAACTAATTAACTAAGAGTTAATACTTAAAGATAATTTAATATAATAACACAAACCTGTATAACATCTATTGGATGAGTGGTTTTCGACCTATACCCACTTTAACCTTTAAATAATCTACTTTGGTGCCATTATAAACCGAATATGAATTTATTATAAAATAATATTTTAGGTTTTTTCAAAGGTGCCCCTCACCCCTCTTATAAAAGGGCACTCCCCTTCTCATTACTTCACATCCTAAAAGCCTTTTAGATAGGCCAACCCCTGCCCAAATACTATCTCAACATCCCTCACTACAACCTAGAGTCCTTAGTTTGATCAGAAATCCAACCAATGGAGCCCTTTTGATCAAATCAAAAGGAAGAACCCGAAGAAGAGGTAATGATTTCACCACCATTTTTCAAGTTCCTTTCTTCATCCACTTCTTCTTTCTTTGTTATTTCTATTCTAAAATAATTAATCCAGTATCTCCTATATACTATAATATTATTATAAATATGGTACAACCATATTCAGTATTCTATCCACCCTTTGGATAACATGTCACCATACGTGTGTATGTACAGCTTACCGTCTCCACGTCGTGGTGTAATTGTTATTCAATAAATTATTATTTGGATGGGTATAATAATGATGTGTAATTAATGTAAATAATAAATATAACATGATAATTATTCTGTATATATGATATATCATCCAATTATATATTATTTTAATATCAAAAAAATGATATTGTCGCTCGTGCGTACGTACGGACTACCGTCTACAACAACGTGATGAGATTCATTCTCCATCGTATCCATTCAAGTATAATTATCATTTGATTATTTAAAAATAATTTTTATGGACTTGATATCATTCTTAATATGAATAAGATAAAACCTATCAATTAAAAACATGGGTTACGTAACAAAACATATAAAAGAAAACCAGTAAGATAACACCCGAAACAACGATAATACTAAGATATTATTAACAAATCAATGTTAAAAGATCATATATGATATCATTTTAATGTAAATGATTCTTATATAATTAAATAAAAATTATTTCACCATTATACAGGAGGTTAACCTACCTTCTACCAAGGAAAAAGTACAAAGTAAGGGGTTTCTTATCTCACTTTTAATTCTTTGAGAATTCCATTGTTCACCACTTATTTATTGCATGTGGTGTGTGTACTGACCATGATTGTATTCATTGTGTAATATACTTTAATTTATGGATATTTACATCATCATGGTATGATCCTTCATTCATGGGTGTATGTTTCGTAAGTTACTTAATCCATAAGGGAATTTGAAATTTCAATTTCCACTCATTTGGCTTTATGCAAATTTCATTGATTATATTACTCCAAGATTATGTGTGGAATCACTATTCATTTGATTATGTCATTTTTCCACTCCCCTTCATGTGGATATACTTTTTATACACATAATCACTCCATTTATAATTTATCAAGTCATCGATATGAATTTTATAAGAGTAATTTTAACTCATTCTCCATTTGTTGAGTTAAACATCCAATTCATTGGTGTTGTTTTTACAAGATTATGTGTGAATGTCATTTCATTGTTTTACACTAAATATCCAATCATATTTAGTGTATTTATATTTTTCACACATAACTATGTTGTTGATTTATCCTTAACCTAAGGATATGACCTTTATGAGAGATTTCATCTCAATTTACATTCCATTGAGACTTCTTTGTTGTTATACACCAAATCACTTTTATGTGGTGTATATAATGTACTTTGACATAGTATATCATGAATTCCTTTATTCTCATTATATTAAAATGTTTTGATTACCTAAATTATTTGTATTCAAGTGTCTCTCTTTTGGTTAGAAACTCTAACTAAAATACCATTTTTAAATGTTTTAAAGGCTTATTCTTCTAAATATTTCTCATTAATGTCCATGTTTTAAAAAAATGGGTTTAAGGATTTATTTATATGGACATTAAAGTTTTAAAATTAAAACTTCCTTTAAAAGTTTCAAAGTGTTATGGGACACTTTGTTTCAAAAATATATTTTTAAATGGCTTCATGACAAATACTGTGACTTTTAAATGATTTCAAGAAAAGGGGGATATTTCTCTCAAATAGTTTTGATGGTTATCTATGTCAATATCATTCATTATTATTGATTGAGGTACAATACGATCTTCCATATTGTATTGAATGGGTTATGTTTGACTGTGGATGTGCTATTTTTATTCCATTCATTTTTTGTGGTTAAAGTATTGACATTTCGTATGCTAGTTTTAATATGAATGTTAATGTTATGTTTAAACATGTCCATATGAGTAACTCATTGGACTTAATAAGTGACGGGTGGAGCCCGCTATAGCTCCTCTATGCATCAGTAGGTCTCATGAGACAAACTAGTGTCTTGGCACAAGGCCTTGACAAAATATTATTTGTAGTCTTAGCACGAGGCCTTGGATATGTGGTTATGATAGTCTGGCATTATGCATTCCATCATTATGAAAGTGGTTATTGATATTTCATGTTATTATTCTATTAGTAGAATATCCATGTGAATAAGTAAATGGAATTATTTTATTTTATTTTTTCCATAATATGTTGAAGTTCAAGTTTAAAAGGCTTTTGTTTTAATTATAAATTTCCTTAAGTGTTTATGCTTATCTATGAAATCTTATGTTATAATGTTATCCTTACTGAGAATCTGAGCTCACCCCTTTCAATGTTTTATTTTTCCTAGGATTATGAAGAAGTAATTTATGAATGGCCTGCATGGATAGTATGAGGTGATATGAATACAAGATGTTTTTTTATGATGTAATGTAAAACTTTATGATTGTATCTAGTGTTTCCAAGGCTACTAAACTAATCGGTCTTTTGAGACTTTATCTTTCTTGTGATCATGCCAATGATATGTAATAATGCTCCGACTCTGGGTAACTAGGGTCGAGGCGTTACACTCTAGTATTCAGATGGATCCTTATGATGCTCTATATGGAAAGAAATGTAGTACTCCAACTTGCTGGGATGAAGTTGGGGAAAGAAAGCTATTAGGACCTGATCATGTTGATGAGATGGTAGAAAAGGTCAGATCTATTCAACAACACATCAGAGCTGCTCAGAGTCGAATGAAAATTAATGCTGATAACTGAATAAAAGACCAAGAGTTTGAAGTGGGTGATAAATTATTCTTACAAATATCTCCTTGGAAGAGAGTAATGAGATTTTGGAAGAAGGGAAAGCTAAGGCCTAGATATATCGGTCCTTTCAAAATACTGGATCTTGATGGGAAGGTAGCTTACCGATTGGCGCTTCCACCAAATCTCTCCCAAGTTCACGATGTGTTCCATATATCTCTCCTAAGAAAGTACATACTTGATCCTTCACATGTACTCATCTCAGAAGTTGTACCACTAGAACAAGATCTTTCTTATGAAGAACAGCTGAAAGAAATTCTGGATCGCAGGAAAAAAGTCCAACGGAACAAGAACACTCGCTTGGTGAATGTTTTATGGAGGAACCACCAATTAGAAAAAGCTACATGGGATCTTGAGGATATGATGAGGGAGAGGTATCCTCATCTGTTTGTTACAATGTGACGAATTCGAGGGCGAAATTCATTTTAAGGGGGGTAGAATATAACACCCGAGACTTTTATGAGAAATATTTTTTTTATGTTATATAAATCATAACAGGAATCTTTCTCTACACACAACACTTTCTTGGATTGCTTTACAAGCAACCATGACCTTCTTCTATAGCTTGCGTCGTACGTAATACTGAGTTTCACTAAATAACGATATGCTATTAAAATATTATTAAAACTAGCAGTTATGAATAGTAATACCCACTTTTTGAAATTTTGTAAATTTTATTTTTCAAAATGGACTTCATTTTTCGATTCGGAATATCGAAATTAGCCTGGGGTGAAATTTTGGTATTTTTCTGAAAACATTCAATTTCTGATGAATAGTGAAAACAGTATGTTACTATTTAAAAACCGACTTTTAATTTAAATAATTATTTATTTTATTTAAATTTATTTTAGGTAAAAATTGATACATAATACCTATATAAGTTCAATGCAATTCATTGGAGTCATTTTATAATAATTTTAGATATATAAAAATTTTATTGAAATTTGACCGTCTTTTACCCACCTCCTGGAGAATTTCCAAATTCACATAAAACATAATTTTACCGCTATTGTGAATGGAATTTCAAAAATCCGAGACACCCGGTTGATGTCCGTAAGTAAAATGTGGTTCAATGAGATGAAAATAATTTTTGGTGAATAGTAACTTTTTACTTTTATTTACCACAGTTTAAAGTAAATAGGGTAATTAAGGGTAAAAATGATATTATTATTACCCTAACACATGTTTTAATTCTATTGTATACATGTAATTCGACCAAAAACAACCTTATGAATATGATATGACCATTTAGGCCCACTTGGATTAGATTAGGACATTTAATATTAATTTATTTAAAGAAGGGTTAAAATAGTTAAAATCATTGTTTAATAAGTAAATCATTTTTAATATAGGGTTATACATAAGATAAATTCGACTATAATTATACATTAGAAATATAAAAATATTTCCTACATAATGGTATTTTATTTGTAATTTTTAGACTTTAAATAATTAAATTTATTTATGACACAATGATGATGCAGTAATTTTATTATTAATGAAATATTGACATAATTGATGTTATAAATGCCCAAATAAATGTAATTTGTGACCTTTTATGAATTACAATAATTTCATATGTTCATATGACATGTTATTATTGATTTAATTAACTTTTTTCGAACTAATATGTCTGTTATGATTTTCACAAAAATCAATTACCAAATAGTGTGAAAATTGACATAAAATAGTTTTTAAAACAAATATTATATTATTAATTGTTATTTTATTCCTAAAAACCTAAGGATCAGCCAAATGAATTAGATAAGGTTATATATATTAATAATAAACAACTTGGGGTTCGTTTGGCTTGTTATAGTATGTTTATTAACCTTATAGTGTAAGAAAACAAAAAGACACATTAAAAGTAATGTTATTTAACTTAAAGTTAAATCTAAATGATAAGGTTAAAATTGAACCCTAAACTTGTCTAAATTATATTGGATGAGATTATTTCTACCCATACCCATATTATCTTAGAAATAAATCAATTTGGAGCTATTAAAAAATGAATATGACTTTATAATAAAATAATATTTTTTGTTTTTCCTAAGGTGCCGCTCTCCTCCCTTATAAAAGGGCACCTCCTCCCTCTCTTCATCACACCACTTTGAGCCTTCAATCTCGGTCAAACCCTGCCAAATTCTCTTATCCAATTCCCTATAAACATCCTAGAGGTCTTGGTATTCTTCAAAGACCAATCTTAGTGCCCTAAAAGGAGGTCTCAAAGAGGCGCTTCAAAGATGAGGTAATGTCTGTTACCGATTATTTCAACATTATTTCTTCTTCCACTTCTTATTAGTTAGTTTTTTCATTATGAATTAATAACATTAGTATCACTCATATACTGATATGTTATTATAAGTACGAAACAATCCCATTTCACCATCTATCTATCCTACGGAAAACAAAATCACCGCGCGTGCGTACGTACGGAATACCGTCTCCACGCCGTGGTGTAATCTATTTTCCACCACCACCTTACTTGGATGGGTATAATGGTGTAAAGACTAACTATATATGATTATTGTAAAGTGATATTGATTCTGAAATAGTATACACACTCCAATACAATTCCACGATCATGGGAACGATATCATCGCTCGTGCGTACGTACGGAATACCGTCTCCATGATGTGATGCGACTCGTTCTAAATGATCTTCATTGAATAATGATTATATAAATGAATTGAATGAATTAATATGATATATATTACACTAATACCATTCTGGAAATGAGGTATCTATAATATAAAAAAAGAAGAATAAGAATTTATTAGACAAAACAAGCATAAGAACAAAAAGTAATAAACACCCGAATAACAAGTAGCAATGAAATATTACTAATATGAAGCTAAGAATATGATAATATATGATATAATAATAATAAGTATGATTCTGGATTAAGTCAATTACATTATTTAAATCATTATACAGGGGGTTCAGACACTTACGACGAAAATCAGACCTAAGGTAAGGGAAAATCTCATAATCTCATTTTTATCCGAGATTGTTTATACATCAGAATTTACTAGGGAATATTTATCATCCACATCCATGTTTCCTCAATATGTAATATTATTTCCATACAACTACAATTTTTTAAATCCAATTTTTCCCTTCGGTGAGTTTTTAGTAAAATATTTGAAAGGAATCTTTTGTCGTTTTTCGTACGAGGTACTTTTTGACATTTCTGGCCAAAGTACGGGAAGAATGTTTTTTAACTTATATGGTGTGAATAGATTTTTAGAATATTATTTACATTAAGCTTACTTTACAAGTTTTCATGTTTATTTTTAATCAACTTCTTTTAGTTCAAAATTATATGATGTTTTAAGAAAGGAAATTGTTTTCGAAGTAGAAAGGGTATTTTCCTCAAGAATAGAGTTCAAGAAATTTATGAAAATTATTTTTCATCTAAGATAATATAGGGTTCTGTTTCTATCCCTATTTTTACATTGATTTTATTATGTTATGATTTAATTATTTTTGTGATGTCCTTTCATCTTATATGGATTATGTTATGATGGAATGATGTTTAAGATTCCCATTTTTATTACATGGGTTATGCAATGATCTATGATTTTTAATTTTGTGACACACATAATAATGGTATCATTATGAGATGGGTGGGAACTATATCTCCCTCCAATGCATTGGGTAAATATTTATATCTCATGAGATAGACATGGCTGGAATGGCCGGTTAATCCGGTTCAGTGAAACAGGACTGAAACAAGGAGTGAACTCGGTTCAGAAATGGACTTTGTCCGCTAAGATAGTCTTTGATATGAGTCTTGACTACTAAGAAATGATTCTCTATGATTATGTGTGTATGCCACAATGTTTTATGTTTTATGTTATGATTATTGGGATTACATTTCACTACTATGATTTATCCCATGTTATTAAATTATGATCTCTTTAGCAGGTTAAGATTTACAAAATGTTTTGTTCTTATGAATATGATGTGATTGATATTTCTTTTGTTTACCCTTACTGAGCATTTGAGATCACCCTTTGTATGTTTTCTTTCCCCAGGTCAGGAAGAAGGTTATTAAGTAGTATATGCCAAAAAGGGACTCTAGATATGACGAAATAAATGGGAGACAACGTAGATGATTTATGAACTAGTTGTTTATGTTTACTAGTTTCTAAAGACACTATACCTATACGGTCCTTTCATGGTTTTGTTATATGTTGTAATAAGTGTATATCAATTTTGAAGTATTACCAATGTATGTAATGTATGGGTCGTTATACAAATATTTCCAGCTCCAGCACAATCTCAAGGACCTTGAGAAAGTATTTGGCTTCCTCCGTTCCCAACACTTGAAGATGAACCCATTGAAATTTTCCTTTGGGGTCACCTCAAGGGAGTTTCTCTGCATTGTTTTCAGATATCGAGGTATAAGGATTGACCCTGAGATAATTAGGGCCATTATCCAGATGTCTTCCCTGAGCTACATTCGAGAGATTCAATGTTTTCAATTCCACCTATCCTACATACGCCGATTCATTGTGAATCTGTAGGGAAAGTGTAAGCCCTTTTCTTAGCTAATGATGAAAGGCACGACTTACGAATGGGATTGAGAGTGCCAGGACGCATTCGAGGAAATCTAGAAATATCTACTCTAGCCTCCGGTCTTAATACCACCCGTCTTTGGAAAACCTCTTGTCCTTTATGTGATTTCCCTGGAATGATCTCTTGGTGCCCTTCTCATTGAGAAGAACAATGAGGGGATGGGAAATAGCCTTTACTACCTCAGCCGCTGGCTCCTCGATACAGATACCCGATACTCCCCCATCGTGAAGATCTGCCTTGCGCTAGTATTCACAATACAGAAATTGTGAGATTACATGCAGCACCACGAAGTATAGATGGTGTCTCGGGTAGACGCACTGAAGTAAATTCTAAACCACCCCATGTTGATAGGTCGTCTAGCTCGGTGGGCAGTGATTTTTCAGTAGTTCGATATCAGGTATATCCCTCAAAAATCTATTAAGGGTAAAGAATTGGTAGAATTCCTTGCTTCCCATCCATCTCCTACTGACCAGTCCTTGGATCTTGATTTTCCTAATGAGGCAATCCGTTATATAGATCATATCATCCTATGTTGGAAGATGCATTTTTATGGTGATTCCCGGAGTCCCACCAGCAGGTGTCTCAATGACCCCAGGCACAACAGGCTAGGTTTGTGTATCGTCTTTAGTACCCCGACACAAGCCATTCTTCCACACTAATTCTTGTTATCAGAAGGATGCACCATCAATGAGGTAGATTATCAAGCTCTTATCACTACCCCCGAGATGGACCATGATATTGGTGTGCCCCATTTTCATGTGAAATGGGATTCCAAACTTGACATCAAGAAAATCAAAGGTGACTACATCGTCAGAATGTTAGAGCTCGTGCAGTTTTTGGAGTGCACTCTCCAGCTAGTGGCCCAATTCCAATCTTGGCTGGATGTTACTCATGTCCCTTGATCTCAGAATGGTTGAGATGATGAACTGGCCATCCTAGCTGCATCACTTGCAGAACTCAGGCAGGATGATCTGATTATCCACCTGGCACATCCGAGGGTCATTGCTCCCGTCACCCCAGGTGATGACGACGTCCTACAGGTGATCCATCTTACTTTTGGGGCCTCCATGTCAGGACCCCCATGTCCCTCAGATGTAGTGGTTGAAGTGACTTCTGACTAAAGAGCCCCCTGTGTTGAGTATCTCTAAAATGGTTACCTCTAAGAAGATCGGGCCGAGTGCGAGCGAATCTAATGATGCGCGCTGCGATCTACCCTCCAGAGTGGTCCTAGTCCTGAGCGGATCCTCTAAAAGCACGGTTTCGATGGAGTTATGCTCTGTTGCATCCAAAGAGTCTAGATTTCTCAGGTCATGTAGGAGTTTCATGCCAATTCCTACAAGGATCCTCAGACTAGGTCGAAACTATCTCACTGGATCTAGAGACTGGAGTACTTTTGGACCTCCATGTTCCATGATTGCATCATGTTCTCCAAGAGATTTCTGGAATTCCAAGTTCATGTCAACTTCATTAATCATCCATTGGAGCCTCTCCAAACTACCAAGTACTCTTGTCCCTTCGCAGTCTGGGGACTGGACGTTGTGGGACTATATCTGCTGGTGAAAACTCTCCAATTTCATTTCATCCTGACTGCTACGGATTTCTTTTCCAATTGGGCAGAGGAAGTTCCACTAAAGGAGGTCAAGGCCCGTTCAATCATTTACTTCTTGAGCTCCAATATCATTTACCAATTTGGAGTCCCTCATTACATCCTCACTGATAACAACACTAACTTCCGCACAGCAAAGTTGAAGAAGTTGTACTCCAAGTACAACATCTGCTCTAATCATACCTCCCACTTTCATGCGCAAAAAAATGGGTAGATTGAGGAGTTCAAAAAAACTCTCTGTAATGTTTTGCAGAAAATGGTTAGTCAGAAAAATAAGAGTTGGTCGGACCGGCACCCCAACACCCTCTAGGATTATTGGACAATGACTCGTAATTCCACATAGGTGACCCCATATTTTTCGGTATATGGAACAGAAGCCATCCTGCCTATCGAGATTCAGTTTTTGTCGTTACGCACATCGGTCTATGACCAGCAGGTGCCAGATAAGGTTGCTGAAATTTGTTTGTCTGAATTGGAAGAACTTGATGAGAATTGGATTCATACCTAGCACAACCTAGAGAGACACTAGAACAAGATGGCCAGAGCCTTCAACAAGAAGGTCCACCTCCGCTCTTTCCTGCAAGTTGATCTGGTATTGGCCTTCAAGACACCAATGATACCAGGTAGGAAGCCACCCAAGATGGATCCTAAATGGGAAGGACTGTTAATTATTCGCAAGGTTTACCCTAATGGTGCGTACTCACTGGTGACCATGGATGGTGATGGTATAACTCCTCCCACCAATGAAAAGTTTCCAAAGAAATACTTTTCTTGAGCCAGCTGGTCCTGCATGAACCTAAACTGCCAGGTCTGGCATGACCCCAAACTACCCTTCTTACTTGAATTTAAACTGTAAAACATCATGCATGACGTTAAACTGTATGGCGTCCTGCAAGATGTTAAATTGAACCCTTAGAACTACATGTGTCTTGATTCATATCTTCATGGGATAAATAGGAATGCTCGAACATTTTTTCTTGAGGCCAGCCCCAAACTTTCTTCTTTGACTATCCCCTTGTAGGTAGACCTCTTGGAGGATCCTTACATAGTGTAGTGAAGGGTTCTTTGGACCCCTCTCTTACTAGGATTACGATGGTCACACCATGTGCCCCCTCTCCATTCATTTATCCTCCCACTTTATCACTGCACGACATTGATGTGCATGGACATTATGAAATACGTGTGGCTTGAATCCCATCCTTGTAGGATACGTAGGAACGCCCGAACATTTCGTCTGTTGGCCCAACCCCAAACTCCAGAATCTCCCCTTGGGTCAAAACATGTGGTGTGGTGATGATTTTTTCTTCCTTAATGTTAGGCTATTTTTCCATGCCACACATATCCCCTTGAAATATTCCTTCCTACATTTATCATTCGTTCCGCGAGCACAGGCCTACCATGCTCGGCACGACCCATAATTTGGGTTTTCGTGACCCTCTACATCCAAAAGGACCCCCGACTGGTATAGATACTTGGCCTAAGGGCTCACCGACCACTATGGTCCAACGTTCTCGAGGGTTTCAAAAAACAAATTGATACAACTCTCATGTTTAGAATATGGTCAACGGTTGATGATAAATTGTTTTCCCTGAATTCTAGTCACACAAGGTTGGATACTGTGTTGCGAATGTGGTCAACAGTTGTCCTCTATCATCATTTCTTTCATTTTCATCTTCTATAAGCATGATGATTCTTCCTCTCCTTCCCATGCATATGACATTAAACTAGGCATATAGGGTTCGATCTTTATAACCCTAAACTAAGATCACCTCAACATAACTATAAGATGCTAAACTACAAACTAGCTACGTCTTTCCGTCCAAGGCCCTGACTCAGGCACCTCATCCCTTTTGGGTCATTGGCCCAAGTTCTCACTTATGGTTTTACGGTGTTTTACGGTATTATTTCCTCATTCAAGTTGAGTAGATCATTCTGCCGTACACATTCCTAGACGAGATAACTTACCCTACCTTTGTCCTCATTGCAAGACGTTAAATAGAAAACAGGTTGGGACTTTCTGTTCAAGGCCCAACCTTCGGCCCCTTGGACATTTCGGGCCCCAGCCCAAGTCTTCACTCAGGGTTGTACGTTGTGGTATGGGATTATGTCTTCATTTACATTTGGATACTCTCTGCAACGTACACCTCCCTTGTTTGGGGTATCTTAACCATTTGAGTCCTTACTGAATGATGGTAAACTGCACCTTACCCTCTTTCATAAATACGTGTGGCTTGATTCCCATCCTCATGGGATATGTAGGAATGCCTAGACATTTCATATGTTTGCCCGGTCACATCTCTCAGAAATCTACCTTTCACCTCGGCCCCTTTTCCAGCACTTTCCTAGAGAGAGGGGTATATGGTATGAAATTAAATCCTTTTTCCGATTGGGTTTGTAACAACCACACCATGTGCCTTTTTCTCTTGAGAGTTATATATCCCCTTGTTCTATACTCATCTCTTAAAATTGTCTACTCTCACATTGAGCCCCTCAACACTCTTCATTTATTCACCAATATGTCCAAGAGTATTCTGTTTTAGCATCTGGAGTGGTAGATTTTACTTGGACATGCTTTCACCCATTTTTCAGGCTTTTTGTTCCCCTTCATTTGGGATTCCATAATCTTTCACACCTGATGGGACCCCCAAATGGAATGGATGCAAGGCCTAAGGGCTATAATACCATTACGAGCCAATGTACTTGAGGGTTTTAGATAAAAAATCGATACAAGTCCCATTTTGCGAATACTATTAGTGGTCGACGCTCATTTTTTGCTCCCATTTTAGGCCACAAAATATGGATGTTATGTTTCGAACATGATCAAAAGTTATCCTCCAAAATCATGCCATCCCCTTCATGCCTTGAATGTTGGTTACATGATTCACATTATTATCCACCCCATCATGTCCAAATGGAATTTTGACCCTCCTCGCACTATCCCTCAGTGTACATTTACACGTTAGGGGGAAAAAGCTATGGTAAAGGCATCATTCGGGGCTCCGCACTGATTTCCCTTTGACGTGCATTCAAGTTAATTCAAAAAACCTCTTTATCCCTTATTTCCCACACCAATTTTGACTCACGTGGGATTAGGGATCGGGTTGGGGTCTTCCCTAACTTGGAAGGATTTCACACTTCTAGGGTCCAAGCTCTATGATTATAAACTAAGATCTATTTTAGAACTACGTACAGCTTGATTCTCATTCTCATGGGATACGTAAGAACCCCCAGACTCTCATCTTCGGGTCCAGCTCAATTGGGAGCTTGTTTCCCCTGCCCCTTTTCCTTTAACCTTTCCCAGCCCCTCAGCCCAGGGTTTCCTCCTCAAAATTGTTCATTATATGGTGTGGATCATGTCCTTATTTACGTCAGGTATGTTTTATCATGTCGTGAACATCCATTTGGAGACTCATCTCTCTTGTATATGTATGAACCTTATGACTTTAAACTATGATGTTTAGTCCCACATGACTTTAAACTAATGCGTCTATCCTGTATGACATTAAAAATTCATGGTTGTTCCCAACACATGACTCTAAACTGTGACATTATCGTCATGGCCGCACGGTGAAAAACGGCACTGCATTGTGATGTCCTCACCTGAGGGGACATCATGTTTTGTATCGGTCACACACCATACCATTTTTCAACGCCTTCATATGGATTTATTCTTGTGGATATTCCTAGAATTTCTATCCTAGACCCATCACTTCACCAAGAAAATCATTCATCCTAATGGAAAAACAAGATATATCAAATGCCACATCTTTTGGTGAAAGGTCCATACCTGCAAAACCTTATTATCCTTAGCATTGGTATCCTACCATGACATTATTAGAACATTGTGTGGCTTGATCCCCGTCCTCATTGGGTATGTAGGAACATCTGTTCGCCTTGTCTCGGTCTCAGCCTAACTTTCATTTTTGGTACCTTGACCTGAAACCACCCCCAAGAAGCACTCGGTGATCTAGAGCATGTCCTTATTCACATTGGGTTTTTTAATTACATCGCCGTGTGTCTCTCATTTCCTACCATCCATGGTTAAATCTCTACAACCATAAACTAAGAACACTCAATGTCCTTTCTGCAGGACATTAAACTACACAACATCTTCCATAACTACGTATGGCTTGATTCCCATCCTCATTGGATACGTAGGAATGCCCATGAATTTTTTGTCTCCGAGTCTTGCCTTAGGAATTCACAAATCGTGTCCCTTATTTTTCGGCCCCTTGGCCCAAACGCATTTGGGAACATGAGTTGTGACATGTACCTCTTATGTTCGCATTCACATCTGGTTTTTCAATAGATGCACCATGTGATTCCCATATCTTTTCACAGTGTAGACCGAGTTCTATGACCCGAAACTAAGATTTCCCTAAGGGATATGTGCATCACGTTTGGCTATTTTTACACCCTATGCAGTGTACATTAAATCAATCCCCCCTTGATGGTCCACCCTAGGACCTTAAGTTGAAATTGTGCGATCCCAGGACCCTTGTCCTTGGGAAGGGACTCGACTCCCTCTATTGGATACGCCTCACTGTCATACTCTGATGCGTTTTGACAAAGAACACAGTGTGTGGAATTTTCATGGGAACATTTCCCTCATTCAATGTTCAAGATTCATGAGCCCGTTATTTAGATCCTCATCCTCTTCCAATTCTAAAGGGACCCCCTTCATGGACTGGTCTCATGCCACATCATCTCACTTACCATTTCGGGCCAATGTACCTAAAGATCTGAGACGACATTTGTAACAAGTCCCGTGTTTCGAACATGGTCAGTGGTCGACCTTCATTTGTCTGTCCCCATTCGAGGCTAACACAATATGGACACTGTGTTTTGAACATGGTCAACAGATATACCCTGTCGTCTCACCACCATCATCATAGTTTATATCTCGAGCATCATGATCCACACATTTCTACATTGTTATGTTCAAGTAGAATTCTGACATACTTGGCTTTACGTCTTCGGGCATCTAGGTGTGTTACATGGATGGGTCAGCATCATTGGGATGTCATTCACCGAGCGTCCATTCACCTCTGAAATGTGCCTTCCTATTCTAGGAAAGTACCATCACTACTCCTTATTTCCCACATCGAGCATGACTCATGTGGGCTTAGTAGTTTTTTTAGGACATGTACTGGCACAACCATGCCAGAGGTACCATTCTTCATCCCGCATGACGTCAAACTATGCCTTCAGAAATATGTTTGTCTTGATTCCCATTCTCATGGGGTTTGTAAGAACGCCCGACCACTTTTCTTTGGGCCCAGCCTAATTTTCACTTTGGGTCCCCTAATCGAAAGAGTTTCCCCTAGGGATATGTGGTGTGATCCAGACTCCAAGTCCCCATTCACATCAGGTGTATAGATACAACACCACATACTCCCTTCCTGGTATATTCCCTTTCACTATGAGTCTTATCGTATGATGTTAAACAGCACGAGTTCATATTTCCTCAACGCATGTCATGGAACCGTGGTTCTACCCTGAACAAGTTTAGGGTACCCCACTATAACATTGGGAGGCTATATTTTCCTTGTCAGAGAGGTTTTGTTTAGAAGAATTCTTGATCCATTATCAGACCGATGTATCCTCCTAATATGTTCCCACCACTGTGGCATAATTTCAAGAGTGTTGGACTCCAGTCGAAAAACCCATCACTCCACTCTCCACACTTTATGTGCCCTTTATTAGGATCCTCATCCTCTTTCACGTCTAAAGGAACCCCCTAACATTATGGATGCTTAGACTATGGCTTGCCTACTATCCTGGGCTAATGTTCTGGAAGACTAATGGAAAACATTCTAAGTCAGGCCCCGTGATTCGAATATGGTCAGTGGTCAATGCTTATTTTTTCTCCTCATTTCAGGATATTGCAATAGGGATATTGTGTTTTGAACACGTTCAATAATCATTCTTAATTGTCATGCCATCACTATAGTGTTTCGAATCTTGGGTATTGTGATTCAAAATTTCCATTCCCCCTATTCGGATTTATTCCAGTGCCACTGGAATCACCCCATTCATGTACAAGAGAACACTGGGAAAATGGTAATTTGACTGTTCTAAGAGCTTTATTCTCCAGTAAGGTCTCTCCCTTCTCTTCTCGGGAACCCGAATTGGTTGTTCTGACCCGAGATACTCGAATCTTGGTCATCACTCTTATGTTAAATCGGAATAACATAGTGATTATCCCATGTTTCTCACATTGGTCTTGACTCGCGTCGGCATAGGGATTGATCACTGGGAGTTTCATGAATATAAGAGATGCGTGCAAAACAAGTACTAATAACGCGACTCACGCATGCTATTAAATCAAAATAATCAAAGCTTGAAAGTTCATTTAGAGGGTTTGAAATATTTACAGCACCCAAGGGTCTACCCCTCCCATTGATGGGTTTATCCCATCAAATAAAGTTGCAGCTCCACCACTATCCTTCTTGTGGTGTCTAGGATTTGCTGGCACCTATTCAGTTCTCACTCCTCCTCAGTAGCGATAGGCACAATTCATTGACTAAAATCTGGGCCCACTCATTGTCGATCCGGATATTGATCATCTCCTTGGAGGCTTGCTTCTTTCCCTCTTCGTCCACTACCAGCTAGGCCTTCAATTGCGTTATTAGATCTGATTGCACATGGAGGGAGGTTGAGTGCTCATTTTCCCGGACCTACAGTCACTGAACTTCATTTTCATCCTCCTGGAGCTTCTTGATGTTCACCGCTTTCCTTTACTACCATCCCACACCAAGGCCATGATTATACTCTCGTATCTTCTCTACCATAATATTTTATACAAGCATGTGAGGAAACTAGGAATCCACTCCCCCAGGACACGGTTCATGTAGTCGTGAGAAAATGATTTCCATCTCATCCAACCACAGTGCTTGGGGGTGTTATTAACGAAGCACATAATCGGATTACATGATTGGAGAAAAACTATTTTGATGCCTTCTTCATCAGAGGCTATTTATTCCAAGTTAGCACGGTTGATAGGCTCATATGAGGGGAACGCCCTCAGTAACTTGTCAGCAAGGTCTTCGTCTAGCATCTGATCAGGCGTGGAAGGACCTCGTCTATCTGATCGATCCTCACCATTAGATCCCACCTCAATAATCTTAGGCACAACACCAATTGTGGTCCCTCCAGAGAGTGGGAGTGCCACAGTTCGGTTTGTTTGGATATTCTCCTCCATGATCACTAGCATTCCTCTCGGAAGGACTCCTCTAGATGCTCGCACCAACCTCACCAAGGCGACCCATGCCATTTGAAGAATTGTGCACACCAAAGAGGGCTTAGATGTCAGTTGACATGGTCAATGGGTGACAATCATTAATTTGGTGGAAGAGACTTATAGAGATCGAAGTCATGGTCTCGTTCTTGGGATGACGTCATTGGGACCCCGAAGCATTGTCCCCCATATATTATCGGAAGGATTAAAAGATTTGAAGTGGTTACCATAGGTTTCCTGGCCCCGCTGGATATAACAATTGATGCCCCCATAGGTTTGGATACCGAAGGCCCCGTACCTGCATCCACTCAGGGATGAGAACAGGTTCTATGTATGAGAATCTCCTAAATAATTCATGTATTATCATGGAGTCCAAAATGACTTGAGAGCAGGGTCCTGGGATCTTACCTCAAGGGCCTCTGCAAATTATTCAAGGTTCGAGTCCTGATCGCCGACTTCACCCTCCTACAATGGGATCCCGATACTGTCCTTGTCCACCCAGGAGGACTCATCCGATTCTTCCGGCCGAGGGGAGCACTCACTCAGTTCAGTGGCTGAAAACTGCGGTGGGACCATGTGATCTAGCAACACCATGGCACGATCTGTCAATAGATGTGTAGAACCCTGGGAATTCACAAAGTCTTACAACTCTGCCATGTATTTCTCTACCTCCGCTTGGGACACCCCAAAGACAACCAGGATATGGCTTATCCCCTGAAAATACATCACGATATGGTTTATGTGTTTCCACATCTCAGAAAAGCCGAGAAATTTCCGGTTGACTTCACAGATGTCCCAGTCTTCCAGGAAAACAACATTTTCCAGCAAGTCTATATGGCAGAACCACTTCCCTGGATCCTAGATGGATATACGAAGAAATCTTCTCGGTGTCCTCCTATCTAGATAACCTTGTTCTTATTTGATCACTGGTTCCGCTACCATTGATGGATCCACTTCCACAGCCTCCCCCTCAATTGGTGTGAGTCTCGCCGCCATGGAAACCCCGCCACTACGAGATGCCCTTGTAGCCTTCTTGGACCTAGCCTTAGGGTTGGGGAGGCTCACTATCACTGACCCGAATGGTCGGTTGCTTCAGAATCTCCCCACGGTAGGCCACATCATAGCTTTGCGTATACTCTTTTACCAACATAAAGGAAGCCATAGGTGGAGGTAGCTTATTCCACATTTTCCCATATTCCCGTGTGCACATGAGCCACATCTGCCTCATCATATAACGGTGTTCTTCATGGATCCCCCCTAGCTAGACCCTTGGGTTCAGTCGCTACATGCACCGAAATTGCTGGGAAAATCTGTGCAGGGTGTATGGCTCTCAGAGGGGCTCATGGTCCACCCATGCCACCAATAATCCACCTTGAATGGCAAGGAGATAAGACCAGTGCTATTCGGTTTCCTATTCATCATCTTTAAAAGAACTTGTTGGAAATGGAAACGGTTGAAATTTGAGTTCCTCCACATTCCACATCTGGTTTAGTACCAATGTTTTGGCCAGCTTGGCCAGAAAGCATCCCGCAGTGTTCAAAATAGAGGGGCGTAAGTTCAACCCTGGAGGTGATATGCGGTTTGTGTACTCATAAACCCCCCCCCCCCCCCCAACATGTGCCGCTATCCAGCCATACGGGAGGTGGAATGGCTTGTATATTCTTTGTGGCCTCTTCCCCTTACTGATGTTCCACAACATCTTGTATAGCTTGGCGAGAATTGTGATCCCGAGGTTGACTCACCTTCCGGTCACTAACATGGAAGCCATGATAAATGTGATGCATTGCATGCCCATGTTTGTATCCCTCACCAGTAGTATCCAACCACAGATAAGAGCTGCGATGAATGTCGCCATCCTAACTACCGGCTGCTGCTCAGTGCTAATGCCGATGCCCTAGGATTTCCACTAGCTATCCTCTAATAGCCGCCAATACTAGTACTTCTTCCCTCGTTGAGCCCCATTTGGGAAATTCCAAGGCATCATCAGAAATTTCATGTCTTCTGGGATGTTTAGAAACTGCATGAACCACTGCCTGAAATTGACATCCCCCACAACTTATTTGTCCTCTCCTAGTACCAGCTCCATCAACGCCAACACCAGCTGCAGCATTTGCTCTGGATACTCCCACACACTCATGATGGGGATAAATTCATCATACATCACCTCTAATATTGAGACCCCTAAGATCTGTTGCACATCCCACAAGCTAATACCAACCTCCCTATGGTGTAGGTGGATGGTATTGGTCCTTGATGACCACCTACTTAGCAGCTCTGGAATCAACTGCTTTGTCTGATAGATGTGAACTTGAAAGGCCCAAGCCACCTAATATAGGCCCACTCTCTTCATCTTAACACCAAACTCTTCCCATAAGGCACCAACCAAGTAGCCAAAGCCCAATCATCTATGAAGTTTCCGCCCTGGCGCAGGTACCACTCCTCAGACCATCCCTTCCTCAGGTTCTTCAAGGTTGCCTTCAAGATTATTTAGTACAGAGGGCGGGGGATGTCTCCGACTGTAATGTCTCCCCATCCATGTTGTTCAGGTGGTTATACAGGCAGTCAGCATCGAAGGGCATGGTGTCTGCTCAGGCATGGTCATCAGCTGCCCTAAACCATTGGAGCTGATACGGAGTACTCCTAAACCAGAATGATGGCTCATCCCAACCTGCTTTGTGAATGTAGACACCATCCCTCATTCCTAAGCCATACAGAGGCAACCTATTATACAGCGGGTAGTTCCTCTAGCTCCTCAATAGAACCTCCACTAATGAACCATGGTCAGAGTGGCTCCAAACTAACTCCCCTAAGCCAAAACTATTTCCCATCTCCTCCCTTTATGAAGCATCCACAAAGACCCCAGGTAGCCTCCTGATGAGAAATTTAGTGTGATGTTTGGGTGTTTTTACTATGTTTGAATTGTGAATCCCTTTCGTAGAGTAATGTCGTGGATCTCATTCGCAAAGAATGTGTATGGAACCCTTCTCGACCTTCAAGCGCAAGTCATAAAGCACTGTCGTGGGGTCAGAGACTCATTGTGCACCGTGGAGTAAAAGACTCAATTCATAGAGATCAATCGCAGAGTACATGGAGCTTTGAGAATCGAGAGTGCTAAAGACAAAATCGAAAAGGATAGAAAGTAAAAAAGAGGTTTCAGGTCTTCTATTTATATGAGAAGACCTTTGGAGCTTCACAATTCATCTATACTATGAAGAGATTCGCATTACGCCCATATGGCACGTTGCCTATCCGCTTCACGGGACCTCTTCGTGGACAACCAGAGATTTTGGAGATTGACCCTTAGACTTTGACCCTGGATATCTCCTCAGCTCCAAGTTTGAGGGGGGGAATTTGTTGATTCCAAAATATTGAGAAGATTAATTACAAGAGGGACGCCTCCTAGTCTTCCTCGCTGAGCCCTTTTGTGGAGCCTCATGGCCCCACAGCCAGCGCGGAACAAGGAGGCGGTAACACTCCATGAGCCATTTTGATGTTCGCGACCCACTGCGGAGAAAGGAGTAGTTAATGCTCCATTAGCTATTTTGACATTCGTGACCCGCTGCAGAGCAAGGAGGTGGTAACCCTCCCTAACCACATTTGACGTTCACAACCCACCACGGAGCAAGGAAGTGGTAACACCCCACGATCGCATTTGACATTCACGATCCGACGTGGTGAAAAATTAATCTTCACGTCGAGCGAGCCCTGCTTCGCGGCACCTCTTGCTTATAAATATAGGGCTCCCCTCGAGTCCAGAGGATGGACCATCTGACCTTTCAATTTCTTAGCTCCTAAATTGTGAAGCACCCTCTGCTCTGCGAACCATTAGTTACGTGATGCATTTTTGTATCGCGAAATGGATCCCCTCTTGAATTAATTGAACCCCTATTCCGAGAGGGATTCCCTTCAAAAAACCCGATGGACTTCACAAAGGAAGGAGATCCCCATGGGGACTTGGGTCATCATGAATCATTTATGATTTGTGAAACACCCTCCGAACACACGCGACCCACATGATAAGGCAGGGTCACTGTGCTTCATGAAGCACATTGCTTCACAACACAATGCCTCACAAGGAACACTTTCTTCGCAAAGCATTGCTTCGCAAATGCCTCTCTACTTCAAAAATCTCCTCCCATATGCCCCTATTCCATATTCCTAGTCTAGGAGACTTCACTTCACGAGGCACATCCCTTCACGAACCCCTTCCACTTCATGGAGCACCAGAGCATCATGAGGCTTTTACATATGAACACCTCTTCCCTGCAACTCATTTTCCCATGCAACCCTTTTGTTTTTCATAGAGAAATTTCAAATTCCCTTGGATGATACTGCCCATTGCGTTTCTTCGCCTCATACTTCTTTTCATAGGCATGCTAAAGGCTATTTCTTCTTCTCATTGCCACGCTAACGTGGACCCCCAACGAGATCATCTCTCGACACCCCCCCCCCAGTCACAGCGTTTCCTCTCCCTTCTCTTCACCAAGGTGAAAAGGGTACCAGTTATGTATGTCCAAGGGGTTCAGAGTAAACCCACCTCATACGAGCTGCAGGATGTTAAACTCATAGGCACCATCATCTTCAGCACAAGACATTAAACTGTGACCTCACCCCATGAATCCTATGCGAGGACCCCGGCCTTGGAAATTCTGCACATCCTCTCGTCTCACCAAGAGTGAAATCATCCTCAAATGGAATGAGATTATCCTTGTTGCGGTGATGCCTATCCGTGGGGAAGGGAAGCCATCTTGGTGTTATCCCTTGGACTTTCTTGCAAGAGAAAGTACCCATACATCTCCTTTCTTTTCCCGTGTCAAAGGCCAGCAAAGGGCATGGTGGAGAACTCTTCTCCTCCTCTCATCAGTGCCAAGTCCCTCTCCCACTAGACATTGTCACCATTGGGCCTCCATCCTGAAGTACGTTCCAATCTCCATCTCTTTGGGATGTGAACCATGCATACGCCTCTGTTTCCTATTTGGGCTACCAACCTCACGTAAGCCCTATTCCACTTCCCTTGGATGCACCTTCCACGATGTGATCATCAGGTCTTTACTACCTCTTCTTTCTCACATCGAGCATGACTCACGTAATCTTAGAGTAAGCATCAAGCATAACATCTTTTCTGGGCTACCTAGAGTGTAATCCCCATCATTTCCATGAACTACATGTACATTGACCCGTGCCAAGGAAATGTATGTAGGATGCCTTCACAAGGTTCAATCCCAACACCCATTGGTCCCGGCTCCCTTCACGTTGGTTCACCAACACTTTGGGATGCCTCAGAGCGTAAGCCCCAAATTCCCCTATCTCGAACTATGAGGACATTGATCCTTGCCAAGGAAAGGTACGTAGGAAGCCTCCCTGAGGTTCAAACCAACCACCATCCATTGGTCCCAACCATTCTCATATCAGGCCACTAAGATCCACATCCGAACTATGTGGAAGTTGATCCTTGAAAAGGCAAGGTATGTAGGAAGCCTCCCTAAGGTTCAATCTCAACAACCATTGGTCCCGACTACCTCACATCAATGCACCGAGAGCCATCCATCCAAACTATAAGGACTTTGATCCTTGCCAAGGAAAGGTACGTAGGAAGCATCCCTGAGGATGAACACCAACACCCTGTCATTCTGACCCCCCATCACGTTGGTTCTCCCATAACACCCATCTGGACCCTAGGTCCTTATTCATGTTGGTTCACCTTTTTCCCACATGACGTTAAATAGTAAACCCCAGGAAGCGGAAAGCTATTTTTTCCCCCAGTCAGCAGTAAGACATTGTGTCCCTCAATCAACGGTAAGTCATTGTATCCCGATCAGCGGTAAGCTGCTATGTCCCCTATTCAGTAGCAAGCCATTGTAATCCCCTTAGCTTGGACCCACATCCTTGGTCTATCCTAGTGGTGTCAGACCAACCCGGGCTAATCCCCATTCACATTATCGGGTAGTTGACGTATGTGTTCAACCCAATTCAAGCTCATCGCCTAACCTTTCCTAGGATTCTATGTGTATCAAGATGGTCATGCCCCAACCCAGAGGTTCCACTTTCTCCGAGTCCCATCCACACGTCCATTCTCACAAACCTCCTCCTTAGGCATCCCATCACCATCTTGAACTACACTGACTTTGATTCCCCGACACGGGGATATGTAGAAATTCTCCATGAGACACAAGACCAACATTATTGTCGTCCTTGTGGCAATTCCATCACATTCACCACCCACTTCACTCATAACCCCATAATCCATCTTGAGTCTTCCCTAGGCCGCCACATCCCGGTGAGGTCATGTCAACCCTCCTACATCAGTGTATCCTCTATGGGTTATGTTCTTCTGATCCACTCCAGTCAGTGTTCTAATCAGTCTGTTTTGTCTCCTCCGGATGTTAAACTCAGGGCATACCCAGTGTTAAACATGGGAAGATGGGTAAAACCTCATATACATGCCTATGGAATATGATTCCCAGCATTCAACGTGGGATTCCACAGGCTTCTATGACCTCGAGAAACAATATAATAAAGGGAAGAAATCCAGACATGCCAGTCTTCCAGCATCCATAACCACCAATGATTCCCAATGTGACTACTTCCCTGACTGAAGGTTACCATGCTGGATTGACCCCTTGGAATATCCAGAGAGAATAAGCATAATTAACCGGCATCCAATAAGATATGGCACTAGGAAGAGTTTAAAAACAACGTCTTAAGTCTATAAGGGAGACCCAGACTAGGTAACAAGCTTTGAGGAGGAATCCATGGAAGGAAGAACCAACATCCCATCATTCTATTTCGATCAAGTAGAAAACATCCCTGAATAAGCGATGGATGTTGCCCGTATTTGGAAAGCAGAAATGTGGGGCAAAAAAACCACGCCCTTCATCCTCAAGCAAACGGACGCGCGCACCCCGGGGAATGCATCAGAAATAGTTTTAGATAGAATATGAAGAATGGTTTAGAATACCTCTCAAGAGTTGGAAAAACAAATAAAAAGACAATAAGTTTGTGACTTTCATATAATTGATTAGCCCAAACAATGATATTATACAAGGATTACAAGTTTCAATTTATACTATACTATTAATAATTTTAGAACACATATGAACAAAAATAAGTATGAAACTTTTAAAACAATTTCCACTTTTATATTTTTCATTTAGAAATATGATTAACTAAAATTTATTCACGTTTTTAAATATATTTTCCAATAATGATGTCTCCTAGATGATTATAATGGAAAATAATAAAGTGGTCGAGATATGCTCCCCCATACTTAATATAGCACATGGTCCACCAAGTGCCCTATAAATATAGAGAAGCGAATAGGGGGACACAACAGTGGGCTAGAACGAGGGGAAGGAGAGAAATATGTAAATCGAGAAAGAAAAATAAAACAATAGAATACGAGAAAAACAATACTCCCCTCATGTCTAGGTGAAGAAAGATGGGAAAGTGGTGGATAAGTACTTCTCAAAGAATGCCCGAGTATCCGTGATGTTTGTGGAGAGAGAACACTGAAATCATACACAACATACATAGACAAAAGATATAAGAAATATATATAAGAAAAAAATGTGTCTAAAAAAATTAGGGGGTCGCCTCAGAAGAGGCGTTCTCTATTAAAAAAACTACCGGGAGAGAAGGATCAAAAGCTGTGGAATCTAAAGGCACATAATATTCACTCGGAAGAGAAGTCATAGGAGTGAGAGTCGTATCATCTTGACTCGGAATAGGAGGTTTGGAAAAAATCCTTGGACTAGCAGTAGTAGGGGCCACAATTGGTCCCATAGAAGAGATGAGAACAGAATCCGTGGCCAGTGCAGTAAATAGTGGTGGAACGGCAGAAGAAGGTCTTGGAGCTGACATAGGTGATGGTGGTGGGTGTAGTTGAATACCATGATGCTGAAGAAGAAGCCCCAACATCTACTCGTGTCATTCATGGCGTCGATAGAGACAAACCAAGTGCTGCTCCACCGTGGCTATGTGGAGGGAAAAGGGGCGATCAACTGAGGGTGCAGAGGTAGGTGGGGTAGTTGAGGGAATAGAAAAATTAAGGTCATGGAAGGGTTTGGGGTGGGTTATTTTTTATAATTATCAAACACACCGCTTGTAGAAACCTGCATGCACTCGGATGTTGCGGATGGCTCTGATGGAAGTTGTAATAGGAAGTAGTGAAATTACTTCTATCTTTGTCGGGTCCACCTCTATCTCCTTTGCTGAGATTATGTGGCCAAGGAAGATTCCACTTTGCACCATGAAATGAAACATTTCCCAGTTCAATACCTGGTTATTTTTCTTTTATCTTTCTATAAATATCTCAAGGTGTCGTAAACAAGTGTTGAATGATTTATAGTAACAAAAAAATCATCCATGAATACCACTAGGATCTGTTATTCCATGTCATGGATGATAGATAGCATAAAACACTAGAAGGTGGAGGGGGTGTTGCCAATTCCAAATTACTTCCTTCATTATGAAAAATTACCATAGGGACAAGTAAATGTGCTCTTCTCTTAATCCTCTAAAGCAATGGAAATATGATTGAAGTATGAATAGCTATTGAGGAAGCAGTAACTGATGTGCCATGCTAGTCTCTCTAGAATCTGAACCATGAAGGTTAGGGGGAAAAGATCCTTTATCATGGAATCATTTAGCTTCATGTAGCCGACATAGACTCTCTAACACTTGACAATGTGTGTGAGGGTGAGCTCATTATTATCATTTGAAATCACAGTGATACCCCCTCTTTTGGGTACCACATGTAGGGGACTCACCCACAGACTATCTATGATGGGATAAATGAAGTTTCCTTCCAATAACAAAATTACTTCTTTCTTCACAAGTTCCTTCAGGTGAGGGGGTTCAGGCATCGGTGTGGTTACCAAGATTGCTTCGAACCTTCTTCACGAAGCACCATCTGGGTTCAAATGGTAGGGCTAGTACCCATCAAATCGTCAACTGTCAACTCGATACCATTCTTCCAGTATTTCAAAACTTGCATATGTGAATCCTACTACTCTTGTGACAGTTCTCCAATAAGTATTACATACAAAGTTTTATGGTCTCCCAAATACCCTTTCTTTAGCGAATATAGAAGAGGATTCATTTCTAGTTCAGACGCCTTTAGAATCTAAGGTACAAGTGGTTGAACCTTTTCCCACTCTAGAATATCAGGTATAACTACACGTTTCAAGTAGTGGCCGCCTTAGTCCTCTAGGAATTTCATATCCGCTGGTGCTTTGTCAAATAGAAGGTCTATAATAATAATGTTATCTGAAGTAAAAGAACATATCAGATCATCCCCTTCTATAATCAAGTGATCATCCATAGTGGTAACAATATAACATCCCTCTTGATCTGACAATGATGCATGCTTGAAGGCTTTGAGGACATTGTAGGAGACTCCTTCGTCTCTTACCCAGAAAATAATCTCCCCATGGTGCACGTCGATCAGTACGTTATTAGTGGCCAAGAAAGACCTTTCCAAGATAAGAGGTTACTCATCGTCTTCCTCCATGTTGAGGATGATGAAATATGTGTGGAGGATTAGCCTAACTACTTTGACCAACATGTCCTCCGATATCCCCTTCAGATATTTGATGGATCCGTCAGCAAGCTGGAGGGATACATGGGTAGGATTCAGGTTGTTGAGTCCAAAATTCTTATAAACTATGAGGTACATGAGTTTGAAAATATCCCCTAAGTCACAGAGGGCCTTCCCAAACTCACATGGTCCAATAGATCATGGAATAGTGAATCTACCTAGATCCAAGAGTTTGGGTGGAACCAAATACTGGAAGATTGTTGAACACTATTTGGTTAGGGAAATGGTTCCTAGATCCTCCATCTTTCGTTGTTTTGGAGAGGATCCCCTTCATGAATTTTTCATAAGTGGGCATCTACGTCAATGCCTATGAAAATGGAATATTGATGTGCAGCTTCATGAATAAATTCCGGAATAATCCAAACTGGTGGTCCAACTTTCTTTGCTTCATCCTCTCCGAGAAAGTAAATTCAAGTTTGAAGGGTTTTACAACCTCTTTCCCTTTATTTTGTGGAGCCTTCATCAGTGGTATTTTGGATGATGATGAATCTGGAACGATACCTTCATCATTATTAGGGGTTGTGGGTGCACTTGGATATGTTGGTTCCTTATGGTGTAGCTCCCTTCCACTCTATAGTGTGATAGCATGAGCCTCCTCCTTCAGGTTCTTCTCAGTGTTACCTGGTAGGGTATTGGGTTGCCTCCCTGATTGTTGGTTTGGAAACTAACCAATTTGGTTCTCCTAACCTCAAATGGAAGCCTCCTAATTCCAGAATCTGGTCTCAGTAGTAGATATAATTTTTTTCATGAGATCCTCTAACCTTGAGTTATTCTTCTACTAAGGTGGTTGTGTGGAAGGTTGAGGTGATGGATGCCACGGCTGCTACAGGTAAGTGTTCTGATACCCTTGCTACTGATAAGAGCCCGGTTGGGGATGTTGATGTCTTGAATACTGGTTTTGATAAAAAATGGTGATTGTAGATGGGTTGTCACTGGGGCAGAGTATTCTATTGTTTTTCCCCCAGCCATTGTTCTATTGATCACGCCATGTAATGTTCTAATTCTACTGTTATTGGTTTGGCCCTCGGTTTTGGGAAACATATCTCATCTTGCTCGTTAAAGGGCCTCCTATTGAACCCGGGCAATCTCCCATGATGTGGTTATCACCACATTCACTGCTTTCCAGATGGTTTTCCACATGTACTTGGGACACACCCATCATATTTAGTGTGTCAAACTTTTTGGACACAGTTTCCAACTGGGCAGCTATCATAGTTGTGGAATCAATATTACGCATACCTCATTTTTGTATACCCCACTCAGAATGCCACTCGAAGCTATTGGAATCCATGTCTTCCAATAGTTTGAAAAGACTTTAGGGGGACTTCCTCATAACTGTACCACCATCAGTAGGATCTACCAAAAACTTTGTATTTTTCGTCAGCCCTCTATAAATAGTTTGGACCTACATCCAATATGGGAGTCTGTAGTGTCGGAATTTTCACAACATGTCCTTGAAGCGCTCCCATGAGTCATACAATGACTCTGAGCCGTGCTGCTGGAAGTTATGTATTTTATTCCTCCGAGTTACCATCCTTGAGGGTGGGAAGTATTTAGATAGGAATTCATGGGCTAGCTCCTCTCAGGTGAGGATAGATCATTGTGGAAAACCATTAATCCATTCATTCGACTTATCCTTTTGAAAGAATGGGAAAAGAAGATGACAAATGGCGTTTGTGGACACTCCGTGGTAGAAAAACATGTTGCAGAACTTTTGAAAATTGAAGAAGTGGGCATGGGTTCCTTTCTGGGAAATCCGCTGAACTAAATGGTGTTTTGGACAAGCTGTATGATATTAGGATTGATCTCAAACTGTTGGGCCTACACCGGTAGACAAACAATCCCCGTGTCAGCTTTTTGAATAGATGGTAGGCCATACTCTATAAGAGTATGGTGTGGAGGTGGCTGGTGAGGGAGTGAATCCCACATGTATTGTTGTTCCTGAGGGGTGAAGTACAGCCCCTGACCTGGATGTAAAAATAGAAGCTTCTCTGGTTAGAATAGTTGGAGCTGTTATGGTCCATACCTTGGATCAAGTCAATCTTTCTAGTTTTGATTGTCATCCTGACCTAACGGGTGTCCATCTCCTTATAATGCAGCTTGATTTCCTTCTTTGTTCAGTGTCATGGGTGTGTTTTGGTTGTTCTCAGTCATGAGTGCTCATTGTCACCTCAAGAGAATATTTTTAATCTCTGGGTCAATTGGGAAAAACCCTGATGACTCAATGTTCTTGGAAAGAGTGAGGTAGTCTCTCATACACCTATAGACCTATACAATATGATACATAGAAAAAATAAATGAGAAATAAGAAAGATAAATAGAAAAGAGATGAGAAAAAATATTTTTGGGAATTTATAATTTTTATTTCCAATAAAATTTTATTCAAATTTAATTAAAACAAGAAAAAAATTAACACTTCATTATTCCCCAGCAACAAAGCCAAAATTTAGTTTGTTGTTTTACTGAATGAATGTTATCGGTGTTAAATTTTTTTACCATAATGAGAATAGTACCAATAAGGGGTCAATCCATAGGGAAAAATAAATTATTATTTTTATTTCTTAACTAGTTGGTATTTTTGTCTTAGTGAAGTGTACTAAATTTAGAGGCGATTTTTTTTATTTTTGGATAAAAAGTGTAATTGAATTTAAATTTCGTTAGAAAAGTACTTGACACATAATGAAAAATATAGGAAATTGGTTTTGGTGCAAATATGGAGGAGAAATATATTGGGGATATGGATTCTTAAGAGGTTGTTTATTAAATAAAATTTCTTATGAGGTTGTTTTGTTCATAATAACCCAACCCTCTAGGTTTCAATTTGTATCAAGGTTTCCTTCGCCCGGTAAACTTATGTTTTGAGATGAGGAGAAAGACTCCTTGGTATGGTAGTCAGTGTTTCATAGTTCATTTATTTTTCTTAGTTCATTATTGAGTCGATGAATATGTCCAATGATCATGAATATATTTATCGTTATTCTTCTTTTGAATCCCTGAAAATTCTGCCCTTGGTCTAGATCATAAATTTTAGTGATAAGATAATGTGATTAAAGAAGAATAATAAGAGGCTAAAATCACAAACACATTCATAAAAACTAATCTAAATTTCAACTCTTTCTTCAACCAAAACCCCAACACAATGGGTTTTTAGTTATTCATAGAAGAAAAGAAATGAACATAATCCTCGATACCTGATGTGATCATCGCAGAAACATCAAGAATAGAGTGGATCTTAGGTAGAATGGTAGAATGGAGAAGTAGTTAAATAATGGTAGCACGACAGTAGAGCTTCTTTCCATTGGACCATCACCCCTTTTTTGCACACACCCTTAAACTGGAGGCCAATTCCTCTATTTATAGGAAATTAAAGTACACATCGTGTGGAAAAATTACATGGCGTGTACTTTTTTCAACATGCTTTTGTCATTTTTTTCTCCATTGGTAGGTGCCCTAACACGCCGTCTTTGACTTAGAACATGGTACTTCCTGGTAGGTTGATGTACATGGCATGTAGAACACTACACATGGCATGTACTCTCTTTAATCAGCCACCAACCGCTTTTATAAGGGGAGACACGTCATATTGATGCGTGCACATGACGTGTAAATGTCAGCCAACCACATGGGCATGTAGAAATCTTCTCAACAACAAACCACTTCTAGAAGAATATTCACAGTGTGTAGTTTCGTACATGGTGTGTATAGGCTTTGGGTAACTTGGTCATGTACTTTTCCAAGCCAATCTATGTCTAAGTCTAAATGTACATGGCCTGTATAATGTACACACCATGTAGTTGTAAATTTTTCTCACTTCACCCCCCTGCCTCGATTTGTGTGTTTGTCCAGAAATCACTTGAAAATGAACAAGATCACCAAAATCAATGATTTTCTTCACTAAGTAGTAAATATTTTCTAAATACATGTTTTTATTTTAAATAAAGTACATGGAAATGTATACAAAAATCATGTGCATAAGCCATATGCACTCTAAATCCCTACCAGATGAGAAGTCATTGACCCCACTCTTGAATGTGTTGTCGATGCAAACCATCTCTCAATGGATGATGGTGGGGAGTTTTTTAGAAGTGTTATATATAGACTATACTTCAACAATACAAGCCCTCAAATAGTCCCCCTAAATATTGTGGCCTCATATGTTCTATCCTACTTCACTGGTATCACATCACTTAGCTGCCTGAGTATGTGATCTTGCTACTAGAATCAACCCATGGAAGCTTCAGACGATGCATCCTATTACTAGTCAAAGTAGTACCAGATCTCAGTGTTGAGTATCCTGGCTCTCACCTGCAGCCTCTCTCAGGTTACACTATGTAATAAGTACCTGATTCACTATTCCAGAAACAGTAGTCAAGAGAGAGATATTCACTTTCAAACGGATGTCATACCTGATATCAAACTCAAATCACCTAGATTTAGATAAATCATCACCCTTTATAATAGGTGTGAATCACTAGAACTCTGTAAAATGGGTTGAGTAATCAATAAATGATAGTGCACTATTCTCCATGTTTAAGAACTTCTGGGATCTATCAGCCCTTAGTGTCTTTTGATAGAAATAATCATATAAGGCCTTGTGAAAATCCATCTTGAACATCTTTTGATAACGTTTCATCCGTGTTATAACATCCCACCATCTCTTGGAGAAATCAAACATAATATACATAGTGTGAAATTCCTTACTCTTAGAAGGTATCTCTAGATGATCAAAGATATATAACATGGACTCTATTCATGAATTTGCATCATATGATCTTCCATCCCCCAAAAATGTTGGTGGATGGTGCTACTGGAAATCAAGTGTCAACTCTGCCATAGACAGGGTGTGTCATAGTTATCCCTAAACAGTTTTCATGAACTGCATAATTCCATCATATAATATTTCCCCAACACATATATTTGGTACAACAACTAGTTCCACCTCTATCACTACTAGAGGATCCACTAGTAGCCCAAGTCCCACTACCTCCAGAGTGTGGTCATCACCACCATCCAGACATATGACTAGAGGACCTCATGGTTGCATACCACTACAAATGCTAAGTACATTACTCATTTAAAAATCATTTTCAATGTTTTCTACTCAAAATCATAGATTTTTTAGAATTATTTTCACAATCTTCTCTTTATAAGAACACATACCTTTTCTTCCTCATAGAGTTAGGTCTTGATGTTATACAGATCAGGTATAAGAAACAGACACTACCAATTTCCCACTACTGTGGTCAGTTCTTGTTCATGTTTGATGCTTTAAATAATTCATCTTTTCATTTCATTTCTATTTATTCATTTTTATTTGAATCCATACTCATTTAAAACATATCACATTCACTTTAGATGTTTAAACCAAATGGTTCACCAAATTATAGTCCATGAGGTCCTATACTCCTCTGAAACCAATGAATTGAATCAACCTAATTTAGAACATACCACATTCCATAATATCTATCACAACAGTAGGTATATATATCATGGAACTTATCACAGTATCATGCAACAAGTAATTCATCATAAATGGACTGGAAAAATGCATGGAATGTGATTTCTAACAAGTTCCTAAAATGATGAATGAGATGGAATACCCTCATATCATCATGTTGCAACACAATAGAATAAAAAATCATATCAATAATAATATTATAATTCAAGAGCATCACCCAACGGTGGAATCAAATAAAATTAATAACCAAAATCACGAAAATAAAAATTCTATTTGAGGAAATTTGGAATGTTCGTAAAATTGTGTTAGATATTCCTAATCATATCTCATTTAAAAAAAATCCATTTCATTCATATCTGATTTTATTATCACCAAATAATATAAAAAACTACAAAATATTACTATGATATCACATTATATCATCTCGGACCTAGATACCAATGAATGGTGGTGCAAGCTTAGTTGGCCACATGGACTCAAGCACATCTCCCAAAATGTCGAAGTCTACCAATTGACAAGGAGGTCCTAGGTTCATTAGGTGGGGAGACTATTCCCATATATCATATTATAACATAGTGTAATAATAGTAGTACAAAAATATCAGAAGTAGTAAATCATACATACAATAGTTACACAACGAGAATAGATAACAATAAAAATGAATCTCATATATAATGATGATGATACATATCATATGACTATTATAAATAACCAAAACATGTATACAAGGAAGGGATACCATACATGCATTAAAATTAAAAAAAGTCAAAAAATATCTCATCTAGCATCGCGAGCCTCAACTCAGTCTCATGCTCCCCTACTCTTAAGCAAGAATCACGAACTTTTAGTAGGGTGCCTTCCCATATCAATACCTGTAATCATATAGTATTTTTGGGGGCCCAGAGGTGGCCCAAACATGGTGTGAGACTAAATCCCATTAGGCAACCACCCAAGGTCATGAGATTATCAATCAGAAAATATATAATGATAATGGTGTGCATGCAGAAATTAAATTATTAATGCACTAAATGTAATCATTCTATAAATTATAGGTTTTTATTTATATTTAGTTCATTTAATTAACATGTCTAAATACCCATCTTCTATCCGACTCTCGCATGTGATAAAATGGTCCAAGGATTCCTAAATATCGAATCCATAATGTACATGGAAAATACTGAATCGAATCTTCTACATTGTCTCAGAAGAGTCATAATATATATATATATATATATATCATTTTATTACTTATTTAATTTATAACCCAAGCCCATCATTATAATTCCTACATTGGAATTAAAGTCTTAGTCCATGTATAATATAAACATACACCCTACGATCTTGTCAATGGAGAACCTCTAAAGAACAAATCTATCGCTCTAGGTCTGGTATAATGTCACATCCATTCAAATCCATCTGTTGTTGTCCACATAGAGATCCCAGTTATCACCCATTTCATATAAGTTCAATTCCATTTGATTTCATCTTTATAATTTCATTTCAATCCCATGTGTCACATGACATATAAAAGTCATTCCAATGATTCCATCCTTATTAGTCCTTGAGGGAGTCCATGAATCACTTAAGAATAAGAAAGGTATAGGCCAATTCATTCCATCCATGTCATTCCCCATTTGAATCCTTGTTTCACCAAAGGCATGTTAACAATCAATTCAATATCATTTGATAAATATCGATTAATTACATCAAGGCCTTAACCTCTCATTTCAATTCAAACTCACCTCAAAACATGACTCAAGATATAGTCCAGGCTTAGTTGTTTTTCCTCTTAGCGACTGACATGGGAAATTATTTATGATAAGAATCTGATTATTAATAAACTATGAAATGGAATCAACTCCATTAAACTCACATGGGCATATAAATAAAATATAAAATCATCCCTAATCAACAAATTAAATGGAATTTCCTAGGGACATGTCACACATTCCATTTTCTACACTCAATATCAATTACAATTTTTAATTCATATTGAAATATGATTTACAATTAAATCCATCCATTTAAAATCTATGGAAAGGGAAAAGGAAAATTCACCCTACAAAGGTATCCAAGTTCTATTCCCACCCATTGTGGTCGATCCATATTACCAGCACACCCAAATGGAGTTTTTAAATCAAGGTACACAACTTATAACATTCAATGATTGTCTATTAAATTGAATAGGAAAAGCATAAAATATTTAATTCAAGGAAAAAATTACGTTTAAGAAGATTCCTAGAAGTTATGATTGAATTAAAATGAAATATATAAACACCTCAACTTTTGCGAAAAGGAAAGAGACCACCAACCATATGTCTGTCGTTGATAGCTCATCTAGTATCATTTCTTAATATTAATTAGACAATGAGAAAATTAGAGGAAAGACAAAGATCCTATTAAAAGGGAAAGGTATATTACACCTAAATATCATATCAAATGTCTAAAAGAATAATGAACTGATAAAAAGGAATCGATTACTCACTGATATGGATTCAAAGAGATGAGTGACACTTGAATCCGAGTCTGAACGGAGGAGGAAGATAAAATCCTAGAATAGTCACCAGGGAGGAGATCTCAAGGTGTTATTTTTATTGTAGGAGGATTAAATATAACTATGATTAGCTTTAAAATAAATTTAATGTTAAAATTAACATTTTCCCTAAAATTTCTAGGTCACATGGTTTGGCCATGTAGTTTGGAAAAAGCAGGCATCAACCGTACTCACGTAACTATAGAGAACGGAACCCTGCATGGTCATCTACATTGATTGGCTAACTATATACAAACCATGAAATAAACCCATAGTCAAAATTGTAGACCTGGTCGCATGGTCATGCGGCCCAAATATCATAGTTTTCTCTAATTGTGTTCCAGGACATTTCACCCGAAGACATGGGTTCTGGGCTCTCAACCAGCCCTGGACACCCCCCAAAACCTATATGGCCTCAAAGGTAATTCATATAATCCCATAATTAATAATATAAATTGAGAATTGTTGACAATTAAATTGTGTGTACCTCAATTTAAACCAGGTTTTTACAAATTTTATGAGTTTTCAATTCATGGCATGATAAAAACAGATATTGTAATGATAAATTGGTATAATAAATAATTCAATAATAATAAGTTTATGATTATTTATTTTATATTATTTTTCTTATACCTATATTATCCGATATTAACTAATTTCTTCTCACTAGTTTATATATTCCATAATTAGTCTATAATTCCAATGAATTTTTTTGATGTTCTAGAAAATAATATCATGCAGAATGGTTGGTGTATTTATCTGATTATGAATTATGACTATTCTATAAATAAATGTGGTTTTTTAATTCAAATTTAAATACTTTAATTATTATTAAGGTTTTAAATATTTATTTTTGGGACTATTGATAATGAATTTAAAGGATCATTTTTGTAAGCTTAAACTGATTCTATTATCAAATAAAGAAGTATTCAATGCTGTTAATATTTTCGAGATAATGTAGGAAGTGTTATTAGAATTATTTGGAAATATTTTATTAGAGATTTATTCTATATATGAAATAATATGAAAATGGTGTTCTGGTATTCATAGAGAAATTTATAGAAGATATTAACTTGATCTATATTGAATATCTGGAGAAGGACCCCTATAAATGATGGAATATTTTTATTTTTTATATATTTAAATAGTTCACAAAAAATTTTAAAAGAGAATTAAAAGAGAACGTAAAAATATATTACAATAATAATGCTGTAGAAAATATTCATTCTATTCTTCAACATATTTGAGGATATAATTGAAATAATTTCTATATCGACCATTCATTCCCTTTGTGAAGAATGAGAAAAATAAGACAGTCTGCACCAAAGTAGAATATATTATCCTGCTACTTTTTAATGAAGAAGATTCTTGTGCAACATTGTAGAATTATTTTCTTCTGGTTTTTTGTTGAAGATCATATATATTCATTAGTTTTCACCAAAATTGTGTTCTGATGATACTTCAAAAATTTACATCTCATCTCTTAATATTAAATTGTAGAGTAATTTTAATTGGACATTGTGTGAGGTAAAAATATCCTACTAATATTGGGATATTGAAGTTCCTTGTAAAATATCATGAAGTCCCTATTAAATTATTTTTTTAAGAATTCAATTTCCTACACTCAGTTGCCAAGGACCGTAGGAAAATGACTAACCTGAGAAAATCACTAATCTCATTAAGAGAGCATTGGTACAGTAGACTAGATGATTTTTGTGCCCTAAACTAATATAAATCACTATTTCCTATTCATTACTTTATTTTTTATTTTTAGGTAGATACTCATATTTAAGAGAGAATTAAAGGATTACTTTAATTCAATAGGTTCATTTTTTTTTCAATGATTTTAAAAGGAAATAATTCACCCCCCCCCCCTCTTGTGTCTTTTTCATCATCATTCCAACACGAAAATTTGTATCAGTGGTTTGTATATAATCGATATATTTTTTTTGTCTCTATCAAACCTAATTTAAATATCCAGACATAGAAAATTATCAATGGTTGATCTTAGAAAGGTGTTTGATGATTTTTGATCTATATTTTTATAGTGATAATTATGGTTGTTGAATAGATTTTTTTATTATCTATTTGAAGAATCTCGGTTAGAAATTTTATGTTTTTATTTTTAAGATATATGAAATTTAAAAAAAATATTTGTGAAAATGAGTCTCTTCCATAGAAGGTGAATATGATCTAAATTCAATGGTAATAAGTGTTATCATATACATACCTAAGCGAGATGAGTTTAATCACATATCTCAATGTGAAACTACATATAAAATTTTGAAAACAATTTAAGTTACCTATGAGGAAAATTATAATGTTTGAAAAAAAATGTACAATACAGTTAAACATAAATTTGATATATTGGAGATATAGGAAATTGAAAGCATCACTTAGATGATTGAGAAACTGACAAAATTTTTCAATGATATTTCTTCCTTAGTAACTCCAATATAAAAAGTAGATCAATCATTAAAGGTACGTAGATTTTTACTATCTATGTGAAATGGAATATATGTTGTTATTTGAAAATCCAGACCAGTAAAAATTTTAAAGTGGACGGACATTATTAAAGCATTGATGATATAATAATTTGAGATGCAAGATAAAGTTGAAAATCTTATTTCTATCAAAAATGAAAATGGGGCACTCAAAGTTTCAATGGATTATTTTTATGATACAAATTCTATTCATTCAGGTATAAGTGATGAGTTTTATGATCCTGCTTAAAAAATATGAATGTAAAAAATGATAAATTAATTAATAATAAAGGGGATTAAGTAAAATGAAATGAATATAAAAATTAATATCATTTAATAATTTATTGTCCTTTGTTAAAATATCAAAGGAAAACTAAATATTAAATAAAATTTGTGTAATTTATGAAGGATACTTGGTGTAACATCAAATATTAAAGGGATTAATCTACTTAAAACATTGAAGTTGAGCGTAAAATATAAAAGTTAAATCTCTATCTCAAGGATCATGCTGATGAGGTACAATATTATTTCTCTCAATGTTATTATTCTAAAAAAATTATTTTTATGAGATTAATGAATATTGTATTATGATTAAAAATAAATTTTAATCCTTGAAGAAAGAGAATATAAAATTTATAATGTTTTGTGTTTATATTTATATTAAAAATATAGATTTTGGATAACTATATTCTATACATAAGATATAATTTTTTCAAAATATTATTATTTTTTATGAAAATGAAATTAATGAATTATTGGGTGAATTTGTTTCATTAAAATAAACTTTTATAATTCTTATCAACAGTGAAAATTATATAAATAAAATTATTTATAAAAATAAAATTAATAAAGGTAATCTTGGTCTCAATATTGGTAGAGAAATTCCAAAATTTTATAGGAAATATTTTGTTCATGGTTCTAAAATAAAAATGATTTATATTGCTAAATTTTTTCATTGTGATATTAATTGAAACAATTTTAATTAAGGATATTTTATAAATCATCAAATTTTTTGATGTCAAGCATGTTTATTATTTATAATCTTTATCTAAATCGAAATTTGAAATTTATGCTCAAAACAAACAAATTTTGATACCTATATAGAAAACTATAATTAACATACATGGATGTTACATACTTTTTTATGAATATTTATTAAATTACATAAACACATACCTAATGACCCTAGTAGTTTAGTGTATTTGGAAAATTGGAACACAATATGCTAATCTTATGAAATATCTTCAATTTTTACCACAAATATCTTCCAATTTAATTCTCCTACTTTAAAACTTTTTTCATAACCTGGGGAAAGGAAACATAATAAAGGGTGCTAAAAAATCTTGAATAATGGTAAATAAATGAGATAAATCAGCATAACATGAACATAAGGCTATGATAACATGATTATAACTTTTGAAAACCATACCCTAGATTCAAATATCATAATCATGAGTCATAGAATAAATATTGGTAATTCATAATACATGAATCATATGGGAATTAATGTAAATTATCCATGAGAGAACAAGACATTGAATTTGTGGAATACATATAAGAATACAAAATCTTATATCAAGGATACCAACGAATATTTTAATAACACGTTATTCTTGGGCTAACTGCCCATTTACATGCATTGTACATGGGATGACCTCTCAGCTACCATATTATTGGGCTTTGGCTAAACAATCATGTAACCTCATATTTGGGCTTGAAATAAACAATTGTTTACTCTCATCTTTGGGATATGAATAAACACATATGTACCCATATCATTAGTCTTGGCTTAAACACTCATGTACCCTCTGATCTCATATAGAATTTATCATTTCCCCATACATTATATGGAGATATAGGTCCCAAACATCACATAATTAAAACCCTATATATGTGTTCTAGAAGATCATAAACATTCATAATATAATAACCTATAAAATAAAATGGGTATCAGAAAAGTTTGATCATATCATAACCTGTGGAAAAAAGATAGGATTCATAATTTTTTCATTATATCATATCCAATGAAAAGAAATGGGTTTCATAAGAATATTATCATGTTATACTCATGGAAGATAATTGGGTTTCATAAACATCATTCCCTAAAAATATAAAACACTCAGATAAATAATAATAATGGCAATGTTAGGTCATATCTCTAGTAGGGAATAGGCAACACAAAAATATGTCCCCTTAAATGGAAAATAATTTTGAATGATAATTTAACATATTTCTTGAGTAAAATGTCATTTCCACTTTGAAGAATTCTTTTTAATAAATAAAACGTTTTGAAAACGTTTTTCTTTTGAAACTTTCATTGTAAAATTTATAAAGTAAGCATTAAAAATCATTTAAAACCCTTTTTAAAAAATAAAGCATTTTAAAAATCATTTTCTTATAAAATATTCTTAAAATATCATTTAAAAAATAAAACATTTATATAAAACATTGTTTTGGAAGAAAATATATTTACATCTGAGGAGAGGAATAAAGTTTAGTTTTCTTAAAAAAATATTAGTTATCTTGAGTATAAAAGAGTGGGAAAATGGTACAATTACTAAATGATATTATGAATAACAAGTGTATAACAAAAATAATGATAATATTTGAGAGTTATATCATGATATTTTATTATTTTATACTTAATCATAAATAATATCAATAATTATTGAGATTATAACATTATATCTTTACCAATTTGGTAACATTGAATCATAATCCCCATGATTGATTAAAATTAAACGGAACTTATAATATCATTAGGATAAATAAATTCATGACATTACATGTCAAAGGATATATATATACACCTCATGATATAATATATGTGCATAACATGATGTATATCTCAAAGAAGAATAATTGAGACAAAATCCATTACTTATTTGTTAACTTTTGAACCGTAAACCACATGAAAGAGAGATAATCTACTGAATATGTAATCCTAAGTTGTTTTAATTATAATTATAATAATATACATAATGGTATTTATAAAAACCACATAAAACAAATAGTTGGTGAACATGGAATATGTCTCATGGAAGTAAAAAGTGAAATGGAATCCCTTACATTAAGTATTAACTTCTGTCGTACTCATTCAAACCTTGTGTATAATAAATATAATTTTATTACAAATATATTAAAGAGATAAATTCATAAATATCATAACATATATTACTTTATTATGACATTTTATTACCCATTTATTAATTATTTCAGGTTAAAGTTATGGTTCAAGTAATAACTGGTTTGTTTTTCATATAGTTTTGATTTGTTATATTCCATGTCATCTTTATTTGATCATGATTTAATATTATAAATAATTTAAACCATTATATAAATATAATATATATTCATTATATATGTATTTATAGTAATCTAAAAAATAGTAATAGGAAATAAAATACATTGTTCATGGAGACGATAGGTCATACGTATGCAAGAATGTTGCTTTCATTTTCTTACCATATTAAATGAATGAATGGTAAATGATATATATATGTATATATATGTTATAGTTATATTATAATATTTAATTCATATATATCACATATTTTAATAAATATATCCTTAATACATTCTAGGTAAAGCATGAATGAAACATATCACCTCATGAGGCGATAGTTCATCCTACACACGAATGACGTTATCATATTCCCAAAGAATGGAAATCCTAATGTAATGTGTTATATAATAATTAAATACTCATAATAACATCATAAATATAATATATATCACATATAATTTATATTTACATCATTATTCCCATCATTTAAAGGTGGTAATGTAAAAATGAATGACATCGGTTCGTGAGGCAGTAGTCCATTGTAAACACAAACAATAATTTCATGACTCATTTTATGGAAGTTTTTTTTGTTTTAGGTTGTAATATAAACATAAAAAAAATGATATATGGAATATACTATGGTTATTATATAATAAATATACAAAAATAATCTAAAGAGGTAGAGAAAGATATAAAATAAAACACTCATTTGAAGATCGTTGCATTTTCTTCGGGTATCCTCCTTGGGTTTGCACAAAAGCTTTCATATCACGACTTTATTACCAAATTAAGGTTTCAAGTACGAGGGTCGGGATTTTTATAGGTTATTTTGGTAGATCTATTTTGATACAAACGGATTGAGATATGGGAAGAAGTAGAGAGGGTGAGTTTCCTTTTAAAGTTGAGGGGGAGTGGAATTCTTGTAAATACTTAAATGTATTCACAATTGGGAAATCACTATAACCTAAACATTCTCTAAAAATTATAATTAAGGTTTTGTTGGGACTATATTTTTTATCCACATATTCACGACACATCTACACACATTTGTTGAATATTTCAAATCATAACTTCTATATTTCCTTATTTTACCATTTTGGGTTTTCATTATGTAACTTTTATTATTACCTAATTAATATATTATTTTAGTATAAGTTATATTGATGCTTCCTAGATGATTTATAATCATTTATTCTGAAAATTATACATAATTTATAAATTATAAATCCTAGGTTTTTTGGAAATTATCTATAACACAAGCGCGTGTAACGAGGAAAAACACTACTTTAACTGTGACTGTGTAACCATGTTTTTTCTATTTAACGGTATATATTGTAATTATAATAAAAAACTTAGTCCCTGAATAGAATAAATTTGAAATTTATTAATATTTAACAATAAATTTATATTATATAATATATTTAGTAATTTTAAAACAATTTATAAAATAACATTTATTAAAAAATGACATTAATGTAAATTTTGATATTATTCATTTAATTTAAATTAAAAAAAATATTGATACTATAATAGAAAATGAATCCATTTTTTTAAAACATGTTTACCATGATATATTCATCTAAAAATTAATTTAACACAGTAATTCATTCAATTTATTTCACTTTTAATTTTTTTAGTATCATTTGATTTAATTAATTTTTTACCATATAATTCATGCGTTGGAATTTCTTAAGAATTTTATGTAATTGCATCATCTCTAAAAAATTAAAAATAATTTATCATAATAAATAATATTCATAACCAAACCAATGTGGGTTTTTCTTATCTCAAAGATTTTTTGAAATTAAAAAGAATAAAGGTGTACTGTTTCTATTTTTCTTTACCAAACATATTATATAGGTCAGTTTCATTAAACATTACCCCTAAAAATCATAAAATTATATAATAATTTAATAGGGGGGGAAATATGACCATAAAATGGGTTTTTTTAAGACTATAGGTCATTCTTTCCTTATGTTTAATGTTTTGTCCCTTGGTAAACTCATTTTTCCCTGAAGAGTGGGGATTAATTTTAACTGCTTTTACTAATAATTTTGGTAAAATTTAACATGGATTTATTATTCATTATAATTTATATTGAATCCAAATATTTAATTCATTTTTAAAAATTCCATTTATATAAGTATCAAAAATTAATTTAAAATTAATCCCACAAAGGTGTCGATAATGTGGGTTTTTAAAGCGAAAATGTTTATAAGTTTACAATGTTTTTATATTAAATTTCAATATAAAATTGATTTCAATTACCTAAATTGAATTAATTGATTTATTGTTTAACTACTTATACTTTTAAAGAATTAAAAAAAATTACTTTATAATTAAATTATACGAAAAGTTAGTTATCAATAAAAACTCAAAATTTTCACTATTCATCAAAAAATGAAACTTCAAAGAAAAATACAAAACATTCACCATAAGATAATATTTATATTTTGCTTTCAAAAAGAAATTTATATTTTCCAATAAATTTTCTATAATTTTTAAAATTTAATTTTAAATTATGCACGCCCACCATGATTAATCCATCTTTAGAAAAGTCATTGTTTTTCATAAAGCTTTTATTTTTTATTTTAAAATATTTTTATTTTATTTATAATAAATAGAAAACAATTAAATATTTGAAATATATATATTTTAAAATTTTATTTAATCCTATTTTTTGATTCCATTCCAATTTTTTGGTGATAACTATCATATTAAATTATAATAATAATAATATTGTATTTTAGTTTGGTAAAAATCGGTCTTATGTGCAACACAAGCTATAGAATGAATTTGATATTGTGTGTAACACAAGAAAAAATTAGTGTTGCGTGTATTGTGATCTTAACTCACTTTCTTAGGTATCAAAATCATAAATTTTTGTTTTGTATAAAAAATATTAACTTGGTGTAACATCAAATGCAATCCATTAATAAATTTTAATTTATTAAAAAATAATAATTCATAAAAACCTGGGGTGTTGCAACCTAACTCTTAATTGCTAACACTGTAGGGCCAAAAATTGTATGCGTACCAAATGGAAATTGTATTTGACATTTTTTAGGTTTCATCCAATTGATATATCATTATGTATCTTCTTTAAAAATATGGATATATATTTCTAAATCTAATATTTTGATAAAAGACATAATTATTTTACAATGATTAACCAACTTTGAAGTAATACATTATTTTTAATTATAGATCCTTAGAGCCGGAAATCATAAAATTGAGGTAATATTTCATATCTATTTTAATATTTGATTTAAATATAATAATTTCTTTATATATAGGGATAAGTTCTTTAAAAATCTTTATCTTTTTATTCCTCTACATTTGATTATTATTATGCTTGAACTGATAAAAATTTTCTCAATCTATTTCTTTATTTGACGAATTACTTTATTGAATTATTTTTTTAACATCATACATGCTCTTTAAAATTTTATGTTTCCGTGTATTAATTTATTAATAATTATTTTTATAATAATATGTTTTAATGTATTACTATTTAAATAACATTCTTCTACTAAATTAATATGTTATTGTATGTGATAAACTGTTTGGAAGATTTTATCACTAATGGTATGAAAAAATATTTTAATTTTCATTTTTTGGAATATATTTTATTTCAATTCCTTGAATATATTAAATATTTATACTTAGTCTCTGTAGGAGTTATTTTAAATTATTATAAAGTGTTTAAATATTTTATTATTATTTAATGAAATAATTCGTTTTATGTTATTTTTAATTCATTAAAAATATTTTGTTTTTTATTGACTTATATTTTACTTTTTCTCATTACTTTTTAAATATCAAATTTTTTTCATTTTAAGTTAAGTATGAGTTAAGGGGGAGTTTAGATATATGCATGTATCGAAAACATATTTTTCTTGTCTATCATTTTTTCTATTTTCAAAATGGGAGATAAATATTTTGATCATACTCTTTAAAATTCAAATTCTTATTCATAATAAAAGGGGTAAATATAGTATGTAATTTAATATTATCAATAACAAACCACTTTGATACTTAAAAATAGGGGGAGAGAGTTTGTTTTTTTTAATTATTAAAAAGGTGGAGAATGTTGAGTATCTTCTTTACATTCTTATATAAGTTATGAAAATTACTTCAACCAATCATTATTTACTAATAATTTGTTTTAGTTATTTAAAATTTATTATATGTTTTTATTTAGTTTTTATATGAATAGATACTGATCATATTCTTATGTGATTTGTTCTATTTGAATGATAGTAATATTATCTTCATTTTATCTTTTTAATGTTAAAATCTAAATTAGTTAGTTCAATGGGGAAATTTTTTAAAGTTGTTATAATTCTTTTATTGATAGTGCAGTTTTTTGGTTTATAGTCTCCTATATATTTTGATAATATTTTAAGATACAGTTCTCTAATTCATTCAAAACATGTCATGTTAGAAAAAAAACATATTTATCTAAATTTCATTACTTCATGAAGATGTTTGAAAGGGTCTATTTGGTACATTAAAAATTCATCAAAGTTTCAGCAATAATATAGGGTATCGTTAGTCTATATATTTGGATATCTACTATTGTTCAATGTTTAAATGGGATATAGACACCAAAAATATGTAAATAATGGTGAAATAGAATTCCATTATGTATATCATGATTTTTCTAATTTACATAGAAGGATAAAATGAAAATTTAATGATCAATAAATTATTCAAAGTTCTGTAGCATTTTCACAGAGCTGTAGTTTTTCTAGAATTTTTTTTAATTTGTTTTTGGATGATATTAGGAGTTATGGAAGTTAAATTTTGGTGTTTCTTAATATTTGGTAATGGTATCGAATTTATCTAAATATAATTATTCGAGGATGTTGGTTGAATAAAATGTTTATGGGCTCTAAAAAATTAATTAATTTTGATGGTAATTTGTTCAATTTATAAAAAGGTTTTTTTCCCTATCTTTATGTAGAATATAGGGTTTTATAACCCTGTATTTTAGTTTAAAGTTGGGTTCATCAACCTAACATTAAATTAAATGATCCCTACATTTTCATCAAAGTTAACACTCCACAAAAATTCATCCATACGTTGTTACTACCACATTAAAACTAAATTGTTTTGTACTGCGATATTAGAACGATTATTGGATATGACTACTATATGAATTTCAATTGTATTCATCGGTGACGTATAAGAGAGTCCATGACTAATGAGCTAGAGTTTTTTTATAGTATATCAATATCCCTGAAACCAACTGGAAGCTTGAAGAAGACGCACAACAGTTGATGTTTTGGAAAACTCTATTTTTAGTATATTGCATCATTCAAAATTGCTACAATGAACTACATGATGAACTAATCTTTGTTGTGGTATGAAGGTAATACTGTAAGCAGTGCATGTTTTGCAACATGAAACACAAAAAAGTGAATTAACATCAGTTTCACCTAAATAGGAAAGGTGACTCATTAAACTGGAAGCAGGTGTATGTAGAGCATCATCGACATGTGTATATAAGATAATATGATGAAATGGACAAATAGATGCATTGTATGATATATAAAGACAACATACATTAGAATGGATATAATCTGAATGTAATTTTTTGAATTTGTAAATCATTTCATGAAAAAAATGGAAGTTATGATGATAAATGGGTCTAAACATATGTCAGCAAACACATGGTTATGATGCTCAGTTTCACATTGATTTTATTATATCAATCTACTATGATATTATCTGAGATATTATCACTAGTTTATATATTTTATAATTATTATTAAATTACATAGAATTTACTCAAGGTTGTACCAAACAATATCATGCGAAATGGGTGGAGGGTTAATCTAATTATCAGTTAGGACTATTCTTGAAATAAAGGTCATTTGTTTTTAAATAAAATTTTAATATTTACATTATTTCGAAGTTTGTACTACTAGATTTAAGGGGTTATTTAAAAAGATTTTAAAGGAGTGTGTTTTAATACATAATTTGTTTCTATTTTCAAATAAATAATTATTTAATAAGGATAATGTTTTGGAGATATTATCATAGGAGTTATTAAAATTATTTTAAATACCTTTATGAGAGATATATTCTATATATAAAATAAATAGGAAACTGTGTTGTGGTATTCTTGGAGAAATTTGTGGATGATCTTTAATAAATCTATTTTAAAGATCCACAGAAGGAGGATCTACTACAATTTTTGGAATATTTTTATTCTTTATATATATAAATATTTATTTGTATGTTTTAAGAGATTTGTATAATAGGAGAATGTAAAAAACTCCTACGAGAATAAAGGGTCTCAATATATTCATTTTTTTGTTCAACATTTTTGAAGATAGAATTGAAATATTTTTTATATCCACAATTCTATTACTAAGAGAATAATAAGAAGATGAATATAGTATGCACCAAGGAATAGAAATATTATCTTTATACTACTTAAATAATAAGAACCATGTGTTCCATTAATGAATTAATTTTTTGGTTGCACATTATTGCAGATCATCTATATATGTCAGTTTTTCTGCAACTATATGCCAAATAAATATCAATAATATACATATCAAGTATTTCTACTGATCTTTTGACTACTTTTACTCATTCATAGGGGAGTTTAATCTTCTCATACTATGTTTTAGATATTAAGGTTCCATATAAAATAACCTAAAAGCCCCTTAAAAGTATGGCTATAAAGTTTCAACTGTATATACTCAGTTTTCAAGGTCCCCATGAAAATGAATTGATTAGTGAAAATTATCAAGCTCGCAGAGAGATAGTTGGTGGAGTGGAATAGGTTGTTTTTTTTCCCTAACCACTATACATCATCGTGTCATATTCATTCCCTTAATTTCCACTACTTACTCAACTTTAAGAGAGAATAAGAGGATCAATTTAATTTCAGAGGTTCATTTTGTTTTTTTTTAATATATTTAATAGGACACAATTCACCCCCCCCCCCTTGTGACTTTATCATCACCATTCCGACACAACATTCACATGTATAAAAAATGTATTTTCATTTGATTGATAAGTTAGTCAATTATATTACAACATCAAGCTGATAGAAAAGAATACCATGATACCATATCTTCATGGGTAAATTTATTTGGTATTAAGTTCACCTTCATTAAAGTAGCTGAGATGTTTAGAACAAAACATATTGGTTACTTTGGGATAATCTCTAAATTATTTATCCAGTAAAATGAAGTTTTCTGAAAGATATTCAAAAATTACTAGTTGGTGATTTAGGTTTTGAGAGGGTTAGAATGTTTTAGTTAAGTGCACACCATTTTTTATAGTGAAATTTATTCTAATTTTAATTGGTTTCAAGACTTGGATATTAGGGAAACATTAATGTGAAATATTTATCCTTACTGAATGTTATATTACTGAATAATTAATTCATCCTTATCAAAATGATATTTTGGATGATTCATGCCATAGATCATGAGGAAGGAATATATAACCATGTCTTAATTTAGGGTTGGTTTATTTATATACTATTACATAGGTTATATATATCTTTAGATGAAAATATGGGAAATAATCCCAGGGAAGAGAACTCTATTAGTGGAAAGCTTGGAAATATGAACATATATCAGTATCCTTGTAGTAAGGTTTACATTGATGTCTTGATTGATTTATTTATGGAGTAAAATCATAGAGAATACCTAAATTCACAAGAAGGTCAATCTATAAAAAAATTCCTCGTGGTCAATCATTGAGGGAAGTGTTGGTGCATTCACTAACCCCTTAAGGTGGAGCCTAATCAAATAAAAGAAAAAAAGTGAACTTGAAGTTCCTAAAAACATTATTTCAATGTATGACTTTTATAAAATGATTAATGAGGTGAAAGAAGAAATAAATTAGTTCAATGAAAAGACTAATTATGATCGTGATATAATTATAAATTTCATATCTCACATTGAAGGGAATATATATACTATTCTCAAAAAAAATTGAGATTAATATAGAGACTCGATTTAGATAGTTTTCCCCGCTAAAGGATGTTGTGCTTCAAATTTGAAATTTCAAAAACTCTCAAAATATTGTTATATAGAAAATTATTTCAATTATTTGTTTAAATAATGATATGTTGAGGACTTTATCATAAAAAAACATTATTTACGGGTGATGATACTTCCAATTCATAAGCAGAAGCTTCTCAATGGAAAGCTACCACTTCTCATAAGAATACAGAGTTATCTCAAGAAATAGAATCTTCTCATGAATGGCCCAACCAATCTCAAAAGGGTAATCATATAAGGGATATTACCCCACACAACCTTAGTATAAAACATTATAGGAAGTGTATATCACTAAGCAGGTTAAAATTAAAAGTGAAACATTGAAGGAAATTGAAGAGGAGGGGGAAAGTTATCAAAAGTAAAAATGGAAAATGTATCAAAAGAGGAATCCTAAAATAGAAAAGGAGTGGTTGGAAATAATTAAATACCTAAAATGAAGTTCAATGTTTGGGAGAAGAATCCTAAAATTGTATTAAAATCTAATAATGATTAATATGATTTTCTCTCTACCCAACACATTCCAGCTTCAAGTGTACAAATCAAACCACTAATATTTCAAGTTTTTATTCATATTACCAAATAAACATTGAATATAACGACTCCAATCACTGGGAATGATTTGAATACATTATATATTGGAGATCATTAATGATTATTAGAATAAAGTATTCAAAATAATTTGATAGTGATTAATAAGACTACTTTAAAATAGATTGCTAAGATAATTTTTATACCAGTTCAGACTAGTTTTTAATCTGTTACTGTAGTTCATGTAGTAGCTTCAATAAATGAATATAAAGAGAATATAGTTGAAGATATGCTAATAGAAGAAGAATTTGAATCTTTAGTTATAGAAGTAGTTACAAAGGGAGAATTGAAATATAATATTTAGGATAAACATAAGGATATATCATAAAATAAATATGATGAAGCCATACTAACAATTCTATTTATTTATTTATTTCATAATCTGTTATATTTTTCTATTTTAATATTTCCAATTTTATATTAATTTCATTTTTTTCAATAATTATTTCATTTTATTCCCATTTTTTGGTAAATATAGAAATAGAGATGTAATGAATGTATTCTATTCCTCAAAAATTTTAGGCTGATTTTGGAGAATTAAGATATCAATGTGTTAGCCAATTTGAACTTTTGGATCTAGATGAAGGGTTAGTTTTTTCTTTTGGGTTCGGTGTTGAATTATGAATTTTAATAATAGTTTTTTTATTTTTGGGATATGGTTTGAGTTTTGGGACAGTGTTCATTATTTTGGGTATTCCTGGGTGATGGAACTTGTAGCCCTAAGATTCAAGGTTACACCGGGTACCCGATTGGAGTCATTATGAATATGGTGAGATAGAAAGTAGGGTGTCTCCACTAGAGGATCCACCAGATATTGAGTGGCATTTTAATGGGTTCCTAGTAGGCCCACATCTTGTTTTTACTTAAGAAATGGATTTTTAGTCATTTTAACTCTTCTTATTGACTCCCAACTTGGGTTTCTTCTATCCCATACTTCCACTAGTTTTCGTAATCTCCTTCCCTATCTCTATTAGAGTTACTTCAACTCCTCCCTCAACATCCCTCAATCCATGGATTTTATGAATATGTTTCCTCACTGAGTCAAAGGAAAAACCTATCTATCTTCATCCTCCTCCCACTTCTATCCTTCTTTCCTGATTTATCATATCCCAAGTTAATGATTGATAATGAATTACACTGATTCATAGTAGAATTAATCTTGAATCGTGGGTATTTTTCAACACATTGATAGTGGAATTTGAGGCTTTCCATCCACACACCATTCATCACTATTTTAAAATGGGGTAATTTAAGTACTTTTTAAACTACTCATTTTATGAGTTTAGGGTGAAATTAAAAAGTTTTTATGTTAGAATTAATTGAGGATTTTGATTTAAATAATATTTACTGTATTTTAAAAGTTATATTCCTTAGTTTCCTTAGAGTTTTGACATCCTTTATTTTAGTGATTATGTTACTTCGGTTCCATGGTTATGAAATTAATTTTTGATGGTTTTAGGTGTGTCCTTGGTGATTTAGAAATCATGGTAATGCTATCTAAAGGTATTGGTATGTGGTATTGACCCTTAGACTGATTCTTAGACTATTCCTATGACATATCTGCCTTTTTTCCCTAAATTTATTAATAAGGATTGTTATATATTTTGGAAATATAAACAGATGAATTTTAAAATAGTATTTTGGTATAACTAATGAATGTTTTCAATAAATTCTCATATGGTAATACATTTGGTCAGTTATATTGTGTTATTATTTATGTACCTTGAAATCCTCATTATTTATGGTTAATTTCTTACTATCCTTTCTTTCAGGATTTATATTTATAATGAAATGTGTTTATGGTGTCCCATGTAGTGTTTTGTTATGTGGATCTATTGAGACTACGTTTCATGAACTCTAATTATAATATTAATAGTGGTTGATATGAAACCCACAACCAATTCCTTGCACTATACCACTCTAAGGATAGTGTGTTTACATTGAGTGGTCCCATGATATAAACCTTACTAATTTAACTTGAAATTGAAAATGAGTGACTTTTTATGTTTGATATGCACTTAAGGAAATGAGATCACCCCTTCCCACTTAAATCCAAATGAGTAATATGTAAAAGAATCACACATAACCTCTTGTTCAGTGGGAACTTCAGTGGTGATGTAACATTATATTGATTTAGTGAGAAGGTGTGAGTTGAAATGAAAATATTTATGGTTTTAAATAATATAAATTTTTGAGATATTATGAACAAAAAGGTTTTCAAAAGAGTTCAAGATGGGTGATTTTTTCTCTAAAATCATTTTTTAGTCAATGGTTCCTTTTGGAAATGTCTTATCAATTAAATATATTTCCTTTATTTACTTTAAAAATGTTCAAACAAACTATATTTTCAAAAAAAACTCACCTATTCTTTTTTAAAACATGTTTCAAAAATATTTCGGTAAATATTTTCATCAAGCGGTGATCAGGAAAGTCGGATTACTACCATTCCTTTGGGTTATAAGATATTTTTATTTATTTTTGATGAAAACACGATGAGAAAATAATACTAAAAAGTGATTGAACAAAGTATGGGGTTATCCCATATAATATTTAAATATGATTTACAAAATAAATTATTTTGAACACTTTCCTTATTTTAAAATAATAATTTTAAAATTGTCGATTACTGTAAGGGCCCAGATCCATGTGGTCTAACCCTTTGTGAGATTCTGAGGCAGTGGAAGTTAGTGGATGTTTGGAAGTAATCTATATTGGTTTGTCTATAAAGTGATAGAAACATGGATATTATACATCATGTAAGTAATTTTAATACTTTTTTATGGTGGGTTCATGACATGTAATTAATAGGGGTTAAATAATTAGAAGTTGGCATGTTTTTTGATGAAAACCAAACCTCAAGGATTACATGACGTGAAAAGGGATTACACGTTGTGTAAAACTCCAATGTTGTACATATTTAAATGTTTTCATCCAATCATGTTTATGAAACCCTATGGTTGTAGCGACTCCCTCTCCCTCCTTCTATAATTTTGGGGATTCTTTTTATGGGGATGGATCCTTATCTTTCCTCCTTTGATCAATGGAATATCGGGGTGATTCAAGGAAGGTTATACATTTATTTATAGCAGTTTATCACATTTTTAAATTGTTTTAATTCCATTATTCTTACCATGCGATGGTGTTTGATCACCCATGTTTCTAAGAGGGTTTCTCTTGGTTTTTTTGTGCGATTTTACTACATAATTTTCAAATGAATGTTCTTCTGTGGGAGAGTTAATTAGAGATCTGTTATGTTTTTATTTTATCATGCGATGAATATTGATGGATTTTATGGTAGGGGTTCATTTATTTTCATTTATTTATGTTAAATCATACATTGATCATTGTTTATCCCATTGGATGGTGATGGAATTGACCTAATAATTATTTAACTGGATTAAATAAATTAGATAGTGATCATATTTTGGTGATGTTGTTTCTTCATATCATGATAGCGGTTTACCTCATGATTTTATAGATAATGTGACATCTATGAGTTTTTCATTACCATGTTTTTCATTATATGGATTAGAATTATTTTATTTATATAAATTGGTAAAGAATGGATACTAGAAATTAATTAATGATTAATTTTATTAATAATAGTTAAATAAGATACATGTTTGTAATCTTGTGATTAGTGTATTTTTATGTTAATTATGTTTATGAAATGAACATGTTTGATTAAATTGTTATTCTATATGCTTAATATAATTGACCAAAATTGGTCAATGAACCTAAAGCATGTTTTTTTAAGATAATAATTAAAAAGGATTGCTAATTGAGATTAGTACTTCTCTTAGATTATTGAAACAAGAATAAATTATAATAGTGTGTTATTCTTTTGATATCTTGTTATAGATTGACGCCATAGGCTGCATGTTGTTGGAACATGTTAATAAATTTATCAGTTAATTCAATATGGAATAATAATATGTTGTGTGATAAAGAAAATTTTCTAGGGGTTGATTTTCATTTTTTCTTGAGAATTTTGAGTGCCTTGTTTTAGAGTCATGAGAGCTGTTTTTCATGAGAAGGTGGAATGCCTTGTTTTAAAGGCCTAGTTTCCCTATCAATTTATTGTTAGTTACCAGCTTCATTTGATGTTATATGGATACTATCCTTGTGATATGAGCGTAATACAGATGAGCATAGAGTGCTGATGTATGATATGGGGTGAGGGGGGCTAAGTGTGATGTGAGAATTGGATGGCTATTTTGATATGTGGGTGGGGAGTCCCAGATAATGTGGAAGTATATAATTCCTATTATGTCAAGATGCATTGGTATATGCATGTGGGTGTTGATGATGGAACTTTAGGTGACGAAATGGGTTAATATTGTGATTACCTATCAATGGGATGCTGATAGCTGGTATTCTCCATTTTGAATATTTTTAATAGATGATGGGTGGGTTTCTTGTTTATTTACATTCATTTACACCCTCCTTGAGGAAGATGTAAATGTTTGGTTGTGTTTTTTATTATTATTAACATAGGATGGTTTTTCTAGAGTACCTAGATATAGGATGTCACTAATAAGAAATAAATAATTTTTTAACCCATAAGGTTGGTGGATTATTGATGTCATTCCTAAAAGTTGTTAATAATGATAATCAAAGTTCTCTGTTTGGTTATTCTTAGAGGGAATAGACATTAATTTTATGGATAATGTAATAGAATGTATTGTAATATAATGTGGAATAATGTTAATGCTTAATTAATATATAATTAATTAATTGATGAATGAAAATGATAATGTAAGGAATTAATTTAATGTAGCTATTTTAAATGCTTGTGTGCTTATATGATATCTTGTCTTAGCAGTGGTAGTCGGGAGTCTGATCGATGTTAGATACAACAGATTATAAGACTAAGTTATGCCAATAGTGTGTTTTTGAGTTGTATTATATAATGTATATTTTTTTGTTTCATACATTTCCCCCCATGTTAGTTTAGGAAATTGACACCCAGTGGACTCTGGGAGAGTGTTTTCCCCAACTTCTCAGTGGGAGGATGGATGTATGACTACCCATCTAAAACCACTATATTATATTTGTAGTTACATATGTTGGTTTGCACAACAATTAGATTATATATTTTTGTAGTGTTTTGTGACATTTTTTGTTTATTTCACACACATGTATTACCAGATATAGTATCTAAAGGATTATTATACGTATGACATGTATAGGCTATGATGAATTGAGGTACTTACTTAGTGTATCAGTTGTAATGTATTGAGTTATAATACCCAATGTTTGATATACATTATATCGGCTATAGGGAATTCATTAAAATACTTGGTTACTATATGGATTATGTTATGGGATGGTGTGGTTTTGGGATGTATAAGGTGAATGTGGTGAGGCATTTCTCAGAGGTTTTTGGTAGGGGTTACTTTTAGAGAGATATTCTCAGGATGTGTGATGTTGGGGTAGAGTATAAAACCAATGGAGAAGAAGTAGTGTGGTACAATTGATGTTTTATTATTATATTATGTTCTCTTTAATTCTATACTTGGTTAGGGATACCCATGGTGAGATTGGTAAGATAGTATACCAATTTATGTGAAGATTTAATTTCATTGTTGCTCACTTTTCTTTAGTATGCTTTTTTTATATTTTTTATAAGGGGATCCAGGGATGATCCTACTGAGTATACTATTATTCTCACCCTATGTATGTATAAACTATTTTTCTAGTTATTTATAGATGGATGGTGATTGAGGAAGATATTACTAGCTCGGAGTCTTGCAACAGCTTTGTGGGAATCATGGTCGCTATCATATTTACCTTTTTTATACTTTTATCTTTCCTTTAGGTTTTTTAGTATTGTTTGAAATTTCATGTTTTCACTTGGTTTTTTCTTATATATATATATATATATGAGAAGGTTTTGGTTGTTTTATCCTTTTTATCTCTCTCTCTCTCTCTTCCGCATGATTTTCATGGAGGGTAATTCCTCCCATTTTCATGTTTAATATACCCTCAGGGCTAGTTTCCAAACTGGGACCTTCTGGATGGGGGATTTGGAATTCACCATCTATATCCCCTCATTTTTGTATATTTTTAAGGAGGGGGTTGTGACAATATGGTATCAAAGGTTCGGGTTGATGGATAAGATGAAGGTTGGAGTTAGGCACCGGTGAGTTTGTATGGGTTGGTAGGGAAATTGTCTCAAATAAGTTTGGTAAGTGATGTAGACACAAGAGAAAAACTAAGACAAAAGTATTTAGGCCCCATGTGATCAGTTTCATGGTCATTTAAGTTTACTAATTTTACTAAACAAAGTGATATTATTTGTAGGTTAGAGAACTAGGAAAGGATCACGTGTAATTATTCGTTTTGCCTATGTTTAAAATGGGTAGACCTTATGATAGGTTAAAACCATAAAAATATAATAAAATAACTATTTATTAATTAACAATATTCCATATTCTAGTTTTAGTAGTTTTAAAATGTTTTTTATTATTTTAGGTATGGATACAATTCAATTTCCTCATTAGGTTTGCACTGAAGATGTTCTGCTGGATGTGCCAGCACATCACCAGAGAGTAGAGGTTGACGAAGATGAAACTTAGAGGAGGTCACTCTAAATTTTTTTATTCCATATTCTGTATATGTATAATGGTTCTATTTTAAATGCATTCCTAGAGGACTAGTTATGGGTTGTTGAGAAAGCTTTCAGTTCATTCTATGTTTGGTCGGAGCAATTGGTTCTGTTGGTTGTGAGGATGCGATTTAGAGCAATGAGGTAGTGGGTGTTATTATATCTTAGGGATCGTGAGTAGTTAGTGGTGTCATGGGATATGTTCATATACTAGCATAGAGAAAAGGTTTTTCCTTTAACCGCGAAGGTGGTTGGTCACCAGAAGCTTATTACCCATTGATAGGGGACCTACAGTGTGCAAGAACTCAAGATCCATTTTAGGAGCCTTTTGTGATATGATTGAGGGTTATTTCCAGATGAGGAGGCTAAGGTGAGGTATTTAAAGGAGTATTTTCATCTAGATATCTAGTATCAGGTCACCGAATTTATTCTGAAGGTGTATCTTGAGGTGCTTGTGAGAGAAGAAATTATCAAGAGGATGTTTTCCTTAACCGGTTTTTAATTATAGGGGAGTCATCATGATTCCTAAAAAAGTATAAATATGGTACAGGGTTCCTAGTTTTTATGATATAATATTCTTCAGATAGCCAGGGGTAGGTCTCATACCTCATCATCTCATTTCTTAAGGGGTAGTTTCTTTCAGATATATTTCAAGAGATCAAACATGTGTGTTTATTATTGAGGACGAGTTTATCAATAGAGAGAGTGTATGATAATTCCGGGTAGTAAGCGTGTTTCATTTTATCAATTTTAGGTTACTCTGTTAAGGTTTTTTTATCCAAGAAATAAGTAGTTGGGTGGTCCATTTTGGGATGAGTAGAGAGGGGATGGGATAGGATGAAAAAATCCCTAAGATTCTTTTCTTCCATAGAGAGTAGAGTGTGGCCATGGAAGTGGTGGTCAGCAAGGAAAAATATGTCATGGATCAGGTTGTGGTCAGCTTCATGCTTTTGATTTTCTATCACCAGGGGAGTTAGACACTGTTCAAGGTACCCATTACTTGTTTTCTACTTGGGTTCATTCTTTACTTGATTTAGGAGAGATTTACTTCTTTATATCACCTACCCTCATCCATTCTTTGGAAAATGTGGTAGGGTGGATTCCAATTCCATTGGCATTGACAATCCCAGTTGGAGATCAAGATGACTTGTCTTAAGTATGTAGAGACTATGATCTAGTGCTGGGGAAGTACCTCCCTTGAGTAGCTTTCCTATGTTTATGGATATATCTACATGACATCATACATATAAATAATTGTTTATATTCAGTTTAAGATATCATGGATTTCATTAGGAGGTGGTTTCTGGTCTATGATGTTGATGGATAGCTGAAGTGTTTTTTTGGGGAGTGAGGCCCTCGAATGGGTTAGAGGTGTGTTATGTCCTCATATTATTTGATGTTTGTGCTGATTTATAGATCTTGAAAAGTTAAAAAATTGGTGTTTTCTAGGGTTGTGGAATAATACCCTAATTTCTTTCTAAAGGATGTTGCAGTGTTACCCTTTATATGGTAGATAGGGTTTGGGATTGGACTACAACCAGGCGTGTCTCCTATCTCCATGTCTTCATATAAGATGGCACCTTCCAAGTTGTGGGAGCTGCGAGTAAAACACAATGATCTGTTGTAGTGAGGTATTGTTCGGCTAAGTGTGTCACCTTGGGGTGAACCCATTATTTCATGAAGAAGGTTGATGGAAATGTTTAGCATTTTATTTATTATCATCACTTAAACCAAGTTATGATGATGAAATTTTATCATCTTCCATGGATTGATGATTTATTTGATCAGTTTAAAAGAGAAAGTTGGTTCTAGAAGATCGATTTTTGGTCTGGATATCCACATATACAAGTGAAGGATGAGGATTTTTTGAAGACAACATTCCAATTTCTCCATGGGCATTACGATTTTTATTTACTTTTTTTCAGTGTGAAAAATTATCTAACAATTTTCAGGGGGTTGATGGAAATCTTTTCAAAGAGTTCATGGTGGTTTTCATCGATGACATACTTTTGTACTCTAGATCAATGAAAGATCATACAGATCATCTAAATATCATTTTTGAATTTCATCATCATGACTAGTTGTTTTAGAAGTTATCAAAGTGTGAGTTCTAGGCTCGTGAAGTCCGTTTCTCTAGGAATTTGGTATCCCAGAAGAGATCAGTTTTAGATCATTTGAAGGTAGAGGCATTGGTGTCTTGTAAAACCCTCAATATTGTCACAGTGATGTGGAGTTTCCTTGGTATTTTAGGCTATTATAAGAGGTTCAAACCTAATTAATCTTAGGTTTTGAATCCTATAACATCCTTGACCTGAAAGGATCAATCATTCTTGTTGATTGACTAGTTTCATGTAGCTATTTTGTACCTAAAGGATATGTTTTTCAGCATTCGAGTCCTTTGTTTACCTACTAAGGGAGTTCATTTTTAGGTTTTATGTGATGCTTTGTGTCATGGCTTGGGATGCATTCAGATTCTATATTGATTGGTTATTTCTTATGGGTCACAGATGTTATTTCCCCATGAGTGTAACTATTCCACACATGACCTTATGTCATCAACAATGGTTATTTATTTAAAGTTTTGGTTCAATTACCTCATCAACAATCATTTGTTTTTGTTTATACTGACTATAAGATCCTAAGGAATGTATTCTCCTAACATGACTTAAACTTCCATCAGCAATGGTGGATGGATTTCCTATAGGATTAAGAATTTAATATTTTATATACACTATGAAATGGAAATTTTATAGAAAATATGCTAAGAAGTAAGCCATGTATAGATGTTGTACATGAATCTAGATATTATCTAGAGAGTGATAGAAGAAATCATAGTGATGCATCTTGATATGGGGTAGGTTAGAGAAATATATTGTCCTTTCCAAATAAACAATGTAATTTATGGTGACTTAAGTGCAGGATTCCCTATTGGGGGATTCTGAGGTGGAGTTTTGGGGAGACTAAGTAGTTTTTAGCAGTGCCCCTGATGGTTGGTTTGAAGATAGAAAACATCAGGTGTTGTTTCAGGTAAGGTTTTTAGTTCCTTTGGTGATGTGTGATATGGTTCTCCATGATTTAAATATTTAACCTTTGGTGGTAAATCCCGACATGACCAATATATACCAAACTTCGAGAGATCAGTTTTAGTGGGAAATGATGAAGCATGATGTTTCTAATTTTTTTCTCATTGATTGGTCTTCTAGAAGGTGAGGTCCAAGCACTGTGTTCCCAGTGGTTTGATATAGCCATTAGATGTTCCCCAGATGAAGTGGGAGGACTTATTAATAGGATACATTACTATTTAACCACAAAATATGTGAGGCTATGATGTTTTATGGGTGATAGTGGATCATTTGATGAAATAATCCCAATTTATTGTGATCAAGGAGTCAAGTTTAGTAGAGGTTTTTTTGAAGAAGTATATAGAGGTGGTGGTTTGACTCCCACTTTTCCCGATGATGATTATTTTTTATGGAGATCCTCAGTTTACCTCTATGGTGTGGAAATGTCCCCAACATGATTTTGGTTCTTGTTTATGCATTAGAACTGTTTTTCATCAACAGATAGACAGTCTGATAGATCAAACCATCAAATCTAATTATGACATGTTTCATTCTTATGTACTAGATTTTAGAGTTTCATGAATGAGGCACCTGCACTTGGTCGAGTTTTATTATAACCATTGTTCCCACTCCACCATTAGTGTGGTACAATTTAAATATTTTTATGGCTAGCATTTTTACTCCCTATTGTTCTAGACTGGGGTCATAGAGACATCAAATTATTGGTTAGAACTGGTATAGAATGTGACATATATGGTTTAGCTGATTCATGAGAGGATGAAAGAAGTGAAATATCATCAAATATCCTATAATTATCATAAGAGGAGCCCTCTGGATTTTGAATTTGGAGATAACTTGTTCCAAGAGTTGAATCATCCATGTGGTTAGTGATGATTTGGTTGTCGTTTTATGATTTATCCCTAGTTTTTTTGTCCTTATGAGGTGATGGCTCAAGTTGGAGTTAGGTCATATCGGATAGAATATCCCCTACAAATGATCTACATACAATATATTTTTCATGTGTCCAAGATTTATCTTTATTTTCATGTTAACTCTCATGTCATATATTGGGATAAATTTAATGTTAATGATGATTTTAATTTTGAGGAGTGGCCTATGGATATATGGGACTACCAAGATAAGGGGTAGTATTGGCATACTATTTTCTTGGTTTGTGTCTTATGGTGGTATAGTCGTGTAGAGGAGAGTACCTGGGAATGTGAGTGGCATATGTTCACTCATTACCCCAAGATATTTTATGTTTAGATATTATCTTGTGTAAGTTAGTATTTTTGGGATATGATATGGTTTCCTATTATCTATTTTTGTGTCTGTACTCGCGTTTGAGAGGTATCTCCCTCCAGAGAGTTTTTAAGAGTTTTTTAGAGTTGTTTCATGGTTTAATTCTTATTCCTATGGTGAGTTGGTTGAGCTCCTGTGGTGGTGAGATCTTGGAGAGGTATCTTACGATGGTGTTGATAACCCCCTTTCTATTATGCTTTGGATTGGTTTTAGATTCTCAAGGATGATAATTGTATGAGTTTTATATATTCTAAGGGACTGGATCCATATTTCCCAACCCTTTGCGAGCTTTTGTGGATAGTGGATCCTAGTGGAGTCATAAAAGTGGTCTAGAGGAGTTTAATTTAAAAATGAAAAAAACCGGGAGACTACACATCATCTAATTGAGATTCACAACTTGTGTAGGGAAAGTTCATGATGTGTAATTAATCAGGGTAAAATAATAAAAAGGTGATGTGTTTATTTTATGAAAATAAAACCCTAAGGATTACACGATGTGAAAGGGGATTACACATCATTAAATCCCTGATGTTTTACATCATTAAATGTTTTCGTCCGCATGATTTTCTCAAAACCTATGGCAATAGTGGAATTCTCCCCATCCTCCTAGTAATGTTTTGTAATACTTCAATGGGGATCAATCGTTATCATTTGTCCTTTGATTTATGGAGATACATTGTGATTTATGGTGCATTCTTCGTTATTTTTCTAGTGGTTTCCCCTAGTTTGATCTCATTACCCTCTTATTCTTATTTCCATGCAATGTATTTTGATAACCCATGTTTCTTATGGGAATCGACTTGTTTTTATTGTTCGGTTGTGTTTAAACATTCTCAAATGGATGTAGTTATGTGGTAGAGGTGACCAGAGAACTACTGTATTGGTCTGTTCTTATGTGAAAAACATTGATAGATTTTGAGGTATATAATTCATTTTTTGAAATCTATTTTCATGAAATTGTAAATTGAGAATGGTTTGTCCCCATTGGATGGATATGTAATTGACCTAATAATTATTGAACCAAATTAAAAATATATATATAGCAATCACATGTTAGAGATATTTTTTCATTATACCATGATAGCAATTAGCCTCATGGTTTTTTAGATAGTGTGATATATATGCCTTTGTTGTTAGCATGTTTTTTTATGATATAGATTAGCATGTCATTCTTGAAAGAAATTGGAAAATAATGTAAATCCTTAATTAATTAATTATTAATTGGCTTAAGAATAATTAAATAAAATGGGTATTTGTAATCCTGTGTTTATGGTAATTTTATTTTAATAATGTTGATAAATTGGTCATGTTTAATTCAATTAATCTTCTATATGCTTAATGGAATGGATAAAAATGGTGAATTTACATGAATCATGCCTTTTCTTATTGATAATAAATAAAAGGGAATGTTAATTGATATTAGTACTTCTCTAGGTTTTTTTAAAACCAAAATAAATTCTAAGAACAAATTTTTCCATTGATAGCTTGTAATATCTTCATACCTTAGGATTCCAATAGTTGAAACCTATTAATAAATTAATTTGTTAATTAAATAGTGAATATGATCTATTTTTGTGATAAATATATTTTTTTGGGGATTCTGTTTCCCATTTTCTTGAGAAGGTTGAGTGCCTTGTTTTATAGCTATGAGAGATCATTTTCATGAGAAGAATGAATTCCTTATTTTGAGGACCCAGTTGACCTATTTATTACTCATTTATTTATTTCTACTTTTGATGTTATCTAGATAAAATCCTTGTGATAGGATCCTAATAATGCTAATACTAGATGGCTAATGTGTAATATGGGACAGGGAGGCCAGAGAGGAATGTGATCTTGGGATGGCTATAGTGTTATTTGGGTATGGAGGCCAAGATGGTGTGGCAGCAGATGACATTTATGATGGATAGATGCATTGGTATATACATGTGGGTGTTGGGGTTGGAACCCTAAGAGACAGACTGGGTTAAATCAGATATTACCCACTGATGATATGCTAAGAGATTGTAGCCTAACTTTTGAATCTATTTAATGGATGATGGTCGGGTTTCTTATTTATTTACATTTTTTCCCTACTACTTAATGTGAATGGAGGTGTTTTGTTTCATTTTTCCCCTTGGTGGATGTTTAGGATGGTTTTCCTACAGTACCTAGATATGGGATGATTCTAATAATTAATAAATAAATGTTTAACCCACAGGTTTGGTGGATGATTGATGCAATGCTTTGAAGATGTTAATCTTGATCAACCAAGTCATTAGTTTGGTTGTGCCTATAGGGAATGGACATTACATTGATATTTAATGTAATGTGATGTAATGAAATGTAAATTAGAATAATGTAAATAGTAAATTAATGGCTAATTAATTAATTAATTAAAATAATTGATAATGTATAGAACAAATTTAATGTAGCTCATTTAAATGTGTTTGTGCTTATAGTATATCTGTTCTTAGTAGTGGAAATCGGGAGTCTGGGAGAAGTTAGATGTAGTTGATTCTGAGACTAAATTATGCACATATTATGGTTTTGAGATATATTATATCATGTATATTAGGTGATTTCATATGCTTCCCCACCCATGTCAGTTAGGGAAAATGGCACCCAGTGGACTCTAGGAGGGTGTTTTTTCAACATCCTGGTGGGAGGATGGATGACTACCTCGTCTATCCCATCTCTCTTCTCTTAGTAGGTACATATGTTGGTATACAAAATGGTTAGATTTCCCTTATATATGTGTAGAGGGTTTTTATGGATTTCATTTATTTCACACACATTTATTTCAAGATGTAGTATCAAAATTATTATTATAGGTACATCATTTATAGGTTGTGAAGGATTGATGTACTTAGTGTATGTGATATAATATATTAAGGTATAATACCCAATATTTGATATACATTATACCTGTTATAGTGCATTTCAAAAACAACATGGTTACTATATGGTTTGTGGTATGGGATAGTGTGGTTATGCAATGCATGAGGTGTGTGTGATAGTTCCTTGCCCGGGTGTTTTTAGGCCCGATTACTTTTTGAGAGAGATGCTGAAGACTTTAAACGTTGGGGAAGAGTAAGGAAATATTGGGGAAGTAGGAGAAGGGTACCCTTGATTTTTTATTATTATATTATGATCTCTTGTATTCGATACTTGGTGATAGATACCCATAGTGAGGTTAGAAACGTAGTATACCACATTATGTGACGAGTTAGATTCACTATTGTTCACTATGATTTATCATGATTTCATTATCTTTTTTCACAACAGTATCGAGGGAGGATCATACAGATTATACTATTATTCTTACCCTCTATATGTATAGTCTGTTTTTTAGGTCATCATGAGTACGTCGGTGATTGGTCTATATATTACTAGATTAGAGTCTTATGTGATTTTTTGGTCATTTTGGTCATAGTCGTCTTTACCTTTTTAGTACTCACAGTTCTCCTTTTAGTTTTTTAGTTTTGTATGACATTGAATGTCTGAAATTGGGTTTCAGTTTTTTCCTCTCTCTCTACATATAAATGTCTAGGTAGGTTTTGGTTGTTGTATCCTTTTTATCTCTCTCTTCTACATGATTCTGTTAGTGGATAATGCATCCCATTTGCATGTTTATTACACCCTCAATGATTGTCCCCATCCCAAGGCCTACTGGAGGCGGGACTCAACCAATCACCATATCTCTCCCCTCATTTTTCTATCTTTGTGGGGATGATTTCATTACATTTACACTTTTTATGACCATACAGTGTGCATGTGAAACGAATTTCAACCCACTAATAGGTATTGATATGATTATTTATAAGGTGTTTTATTATGTGATATTCTTAAATGGTCGTTGTGTAGACCTTATGTCGGGTAAGTGATAAGTGACGCCTATTATAGTAATGTGTAGATGATAAGGGGGTTCTTTAACCAATCATTGAATATATAAAGTGATTCACATAGAGGCCTCTCATTGCATGACCAGTTATGCCTCTTACTCAATGCATACATTCCCATTTTTTCATGCCATGTATATAGTAACTCCTTCATTTTTTCTAGACTATTGTTAAAAAATTTCTTATGCCTTTCCAATTCCCATGTTTGGTCTCTTTCTTTTTTTACTTTACTACAAAACATTCCTTTAACAACATTTGTAATTATCAGCATTATAACAAAACACTGATAAATTGAATATTTATTAGTGCTAAATAAAAATAATAATAAATTTAAACTTTTATCGGCGAGCCTTTTTTTAGAATTGATAAAATAAAACCTTTATGTGCGCTTTATTTTTAGCGTTGATATAGGTATTCATTATCAGTGCATAATTTTTGAACTAATAAAGGGTTTCCTTTATCAGTACCTTTTTAGCACTAATACAAGGTATCCTTTATTAGCGATTAAATTTATGTGCTGATATTGTATATCCTTTATCATCACTTTATTTTTTATGATGATTAATTATAATATAATTAAATTGAAATGAAAAAATGAATTAAAAATAAAAATAATAATTTTAAGAAATATTATAAATTTTATTAATTAAATAAATATTGATAGAAATTAATAGATTGATTATAGATTGTAATTTATTAAACATTTTATTAATTTCATAATTATTATAATTAATTTTATAAAATTATATGTATTTAATATATAGATATATATTAATGTATATAAATATTATTCATAAAATACATATATTTATATGCTTTACATTAAATAGTCTTATGTTTATTGAATAATGGTTTATAATTAAAAATTAATATGAATTAAAAATATTTAATATAATTGCATAGTACATGACATATAATCGAATGTCATTTGATTTTTGGATTTAACATAGATCAAATTTATGTTATATTGATTGTAGATATATGTAATTAATGTATTTTTATATAAAATTCCCAAACACCAAACTTACCTATTTTTTCAATATTGTTAAAGTGTACTTATTATTAATTTATTCAATTTCACTCAATTTTAGCATAGATGCATGTACTTAAAATGAGAAATTCATTAGTAATATTAAGAATATATTTAAAAAAAAATTTTATAGATAAAAAAATTTATAAATCTACAGTCACTATATTTATAAAATTATATATTTATAATTATAAAAAAATATTTTTTTTAATGTATATATATAATTATTAATAAATAATTATGTATATTTAAATAGTTATTAATTTTTTAAAAAAATTATATAAATAATGAATATATTTACTATAAATATTTATATATATTTATTAAATATATATGTATAATTATATAAATATATATAATGATATAAATAATATTTCTTAAAATATATCTATAATTAGCAATAAATAATTATAAAATTATAATAAATATATTTAAAAAGTAATATATTTACTATTGAGTCAAAAGTCCTCTTTTTAATTTTATATCTTGTTTTGGAAATCACAAATGTCCTTTATCATGTTTATCGTATCGTACTGAGCATACTGATCATACTGACCATACTGATCGTACTGGTCATGCCGATCATACTGACCATGATGATCGTACTGACCATGCTAATCGTACTGGACATGCTGATCATACTGACTATGCTGATCGTACTGACCATGAGGATCGTACTGATCATGCTGATCGTACTGACCATGCTGATCGTACTGATCAGGCTGATCATACTGACCATGTCAATCGTACAATGCTGATCGTACTGACCATCTCAATCATACAATGCTGAACGAACTGAATATAGAAATTGTATTGACTCTGCTACTCATAACTTTCATTACATACTTGTTTTCGTACTTATTCAAAAAAACATGTTTCATATAAATCGTACTCATGATTATCTTGTTCATATATCTTATTTTTTAACAAAAATGATGTCGTTGAGTTAGTTAAAAACTGATCAAAATGATTTCATTCTTTCTGTTTCAATATGACCATTATAATAACAGGTGTCCAAGTCCCTCCATGTTTTTCAGAGAAATATGACCGTTGGAGGCAACATGACCATTGGAACCCGAGGCCTATAAATAGGAGGTCATTTGAAGCTGAAAGGGGATACTAGGGAACAACCTTAATACTCTACTTCTATCATGTTCTAGAGAGAGACAATGTGACTTCTCTCATATGATTTGTGTGTCTGATCATCGTATCGAGGGATTTCAAGTAATTGAAAGACAGAGCTGTCGATTACCTACAAAATTGAGGGCTGCCGAGGATAGGCAGATAGACGGTCCAATCATCGTATCGAGGGCGGCCGGGGATAGGCAGACAGACGTTCCGATCATTGTATCGAGGGCTTACCAAGGTTTTGGTGAGACATACCTTTTATCTTAGGTGAAAGGATAACCCATCTCTTTGGGTCAAAAGAATTGTAATACTTTTACATTTCCGTTGCTGCTTGTATTAGAAAGGAATTTGTATTGTTTCCTTTCTTCTTTACAAATTCAATTGTAATTGTTTTAATTACAATCATTCTATTACATATTATATTGATTGATTCTATACACATTAAGGTAGAATCATTCATCTTTATATTACTCTAATTATTGTGTTCATCTCGAATAAATTTTTTTTACATTTCATTAATATTACATTACATCATACCATTTATATTCAATACAATTGTGGGTGTTTGTATTTGTATTAGTTTAAGATATTTTAAACTAATCTCATATGTGTCTAAACTCAAATTTTTAAACCTACAATTCACCCCCCCCCCCCTCTTGTATTGTTCCATCTAATATACAAATAGATATTCTTAATCGATCCAACAATTGGTATCAGAGTCGGTTATCCACTAATTTGTATTACTTGTTCTATTTCTTTCAAACATTATTCTTAATTACTTACTACACTAACGTGTGGAGTGGAAATGTTTTTTTCTGTTGTATTAGCTAGAAGGAATGAATATTGGGTCAATTGACAATAAAAATCCTTCTAGACCACTTATCTTTGATGGAAATGATTATGAGTACTTGAGAGATCGAATGATGACTTTTGTGGTCAATACTAGTGTAGAAAATTTTATTATGCTTACTGGAGGTTACAAAATTCTTGACAATGAAGTCAGTACTTTCACTAACCAAGAGAGGCAAGAATATCAACTGAATTACAAGGTAAGCAATACTTTATTATGTTCTATAACCAGGAATATATATATCCATATTTCATCATGTGAAGCTGCCAACTGTATTTGGAAGAAATTAGAATTTACACATTTTGGTACATCCATTGTTATAGAAACAAGAAGAGCAATGCTTCGAGCAGAGTATCATGGTTTTTTTTCCGTATGGAGAGACATTATGTAAAGTGAAAAAAAGGTTTATTAAAATTGTAAACATTTTGCAATCTATGGGAGAAAAAGTCCTAGATGATGAAGCTCTAGTAGATAATATTATAGATATAATGCCGAACGAATGGGAGTCAAAAAGGAAAGATATTGATGAAAATAGAATAGTTTCCCAGATTACTCTTGATGAACTATTTGGAACTCTTTTATAGCATGAGACAAGAATGAAAAGAGATGCTGATTTCAACAAAAAGAAGAATGGGAATGGAAGTGTAGCCTTTACATATAAAGCTAAAACACCTGGAAGGATTACAAGATCTAAAGCCAAGAAAGCTGTTATATCTGATTCAAGTGATTGTGATCTTTTAGATAATGAGTTAGCCAATCTTTTTTAGAAGGATGAACAAGATTATTGGAAAGAAAGTCATCCAATATAGATTCAACAAGAATGATAGGAAGGACAAAAAAGATTCAGAGGTAACTTGTTATGAATGTAAGAAAGTAGGTCATATAAGGCCTGATTTTCCATTACTAAAGTGAAAAGACATAAAGGAAAAACATTCTGAAAGAAACAAGAAAATGTTTTACAAGACAAAGAAAAAGAAATTATTAAAGGAAAATGATATGTGGAGTGAAAGTGGTAGTGATTCTACAGACGATTCTTTAGAATATTAGTCCTCAGGCAAGAGAAATATTGGACTATAGCCAGACTACCAATTTAAGATCATTGTCTCATGGAAAAGGTATACAATGCTGAAGCTGTTACAAATGTATCTTTAAATGAAAATTATATTGATAATAGATATTATGAATCTTCAAATGATGAATCTTCATCATCAGAAGATGATACATTACCTTATTTTGATGAAGTATCTAGATTTTCTAAATTACTCAAAAATGAAAATTCCAAACTCAAGAAGAAGCTTGAGAAAGAAAATTCTAGAATTTCAATTTTAACTAAAGAAGTGTCAGATCGTTCTAAGGATCTTGATATGAAAACATCTGATTTTGAAAGTATTTTAAAAACCCTTGAGAAAGTCAAATCTGACAAAGATGAACCTTCTAAGGATCTTCAAAATGTGATATCAAAGAAAAATGTTTTAGAACCTAATTCTAGCTCAAATTCAAATGTTTCGGAGAATAAGAATTTTGTTTTAAAATTAAAGTTAGAAATTTTTTCTTTGAAAAAATGATTGTCAAACTTTACTCATGGAAAAGAAAATTTTAACAAAATGTACTACCAAATTTGACCCTTGAGAAATCATTCTAGACATGGTTATACTTATTCCAAACTGGTTTTTACCAATAACTATTTTGTTCCTAAAAATACCCCATTTTTTCTAAGTGTCAATGTGGAGGAAACTGGAGAAGAGATTGTTCTATTAATAGAACTCAATCTTTAGGATTTCATAAAGCTCATTTTGCAAATAAAATTTTTCTTCCTAAAATTATTTTATCTAACCGTTCTGGATCCAAACAAGTTTGGATTCTGAAAAACTAATTGTTTCTTTTCCATGAAAATGAGAAGTGTACCAATAATAATATTTGGTACATGGATAGTGGATATTCTGGACACATGATCGGAAACAAAGATCTCTTTGAAAGGGTTATCAAAACAAAAGGTGGAAAAGTTACCTTCAGAGATAATGCTCAAGGAAAGATTGTTGGTATAGGTAATATTGTTTTTCTTGAAAAAGTTCTTATTTAAAATGTTTTGTTTGTTAAAGGTATTAGGCACAATCTCATCAACATAAGTCAATTTTGTGATGAAGGTTACCTTGTGAATTTTAGAAATGATAAGTGTCTAGTTCACAATTCCAAGGATGAGTTCATTCTATCTTATCATAGGAAAGATAATGTTTACACTATTAACTTAGAAGACCTTAGGAGCCAAAACATACCCTACTTAAGTGAAATAGAAGACCAATCATGGATATGGCATAGAAGACTAAGACACTATAATCTGATAATCCTTAGTAAACTCTCAAAGAAAAGACTTGTGAGGGGACTATTGGATCTTAGATACGATTCCTCAAAATTCTGTGATCCTTGTTAGTTTGGAAAGCAACACAAAAATAGATTTATATCAATTAATGATGTTTCAACTTCTAATGCATTATAGTTAGTGCATATGGATCTTTTTGGTCCCAGACAAACATGAAGCATTGGAGGCAAATATTATGTATTTTTTTTAGTTGATGACTTTACTAGATTTACATGGTTCTAGTTTCTAGCAAAGAAATATGAAGCCTTCTCCAATTTCAAAAATTTTAGAGCCCAAGTTCTAAATGAGAAAAACCTACCATTGATAACTATTCATAGTGATCATGGTGGTGAATTTCAAAATTTAGAATTTGAAACTTTTTGTAGTAAGAAAGGTATTACTCACAGTTTCTCGGCTCCAAGAACTCCTCTGCCAAATGGTGTTGTTGAAAGAAGAAATTGTATTCTTCAAGAAATGACAAGAACCATGTTGAGTGAATACTCAATTTCTAAGCACTTTTGGGATGAAGCTGTTAGTACTACTTGTTATACAATAAATCATGTTTTAACTAGACCATTTCTTAATAAAACATCTTATGAGTTATGGACTGGCCGAAAACCTAAGGTTTCATACTTCAAAGTTTTTGGGTGCAATGTATTCATTCTGAATAAAAAAGATAATCCTGACAAATTCGCACCAAAATCTGATGAAGGAATCTTTCTAGGCTATTCTACAACTTCTAAGTCTTATAGAGTTTTCAATAAAAACACTTGTACTATTGAGGAAATAGTACATGTAAAATTTGATGAAACTGTTCCTTTTGTTTTCAACCAACCCAAACCTACATCCTCGAATGTGTTTCCTAAAAATGTTTATCAATCGTTATTAGAAGATCATTCTGATAAGGAAAATGTTAAAGAAAGTATTATTGAAACATTTACCACAGAATAATTTCTACCATATGTTGATGAACGGGTTTTACAAAACCCAAATCAATTGTTTCTTAGGAATCATCCTAGCGATAACATCATTGGTGATGTAAATCAACCTGTAAGGACCACAAATTCCTTACGAAATGAAATAGAATATCTTGCTTTTCTTTCCAAATTTGAACCTAAAAGTCCAAGTGAGGCCTTTGGGGATGAAGATTGGATCAAAGAAATGCAAGATGAACTAAATGAATTTGAACGGAATCAAGTCTGGACTTTAGTTGATAGACCTAAATAAACAACTGTAATTGGTGTAAAATGGGTTTTGAGAAACAAATGTGATGAAAATGGAATAATTGTAAGAAATAAAGCAAGACTTGTTTCTAAAGGCTATAATCAACAAGAGGGAATAGACTATCAAAAAACATATGCTCCTGTAGCTAGACTTGAATTTATTCGTATTCTATTAGCCTTTGCAGCATACTCTAATTTCAAACTATTTAAAATGGATGAAAAATGTTCTTTTCTAAATGGTTTTGTCCAAGAAGATTTTTTTGTCGAACAACCCCCCGGTTTTCTAGACCCAAAACATCCTGAACATTTTTTTAAACGTACCAAGGCTTTATATGGCCTTAAACAAGCCCCTAGAGCATGGTATGATAGACTTACATGATTTCTTTTACAAAATAATTATACAAAAGATACAGAAGATCCAACCCTTTTTATAAAAATGGAAAATAAAAATGTTTTTATTGTTCAAATTTATGTTGATGACATCATATTTGGTTTAACTCAGCAATCTTTAATTGATTATTTTTCTAATTTTATGAAGTCTGAGTTTGAAATGAGTATGATGGTTGAGTTAACATTCTTTTTAGGTTTTCAAATTTCACAAAAACCAGAAGGAAAATATATATTTCATCATAAGTATATAAAAGATTTACTCAAAAAGTATGGTTATGACAAGACTAAAAGTATTAGCACTCCAATCGGTACCTCAAATACACTTGATCTTGATGAAACTGGGAAACCAGTAGATCAAACAATTTTTAGAGGTATGATAGGAAGTTTGTTATACTTGATAGCTAGTCAACCAGAACTAATGTTTTCTGTATTCTTATGTGCAAGATATGAATCAAATCCAAAAGAGTCTCATTTAAAATCCGTAAATAGAATCATTCGATATTTAAAAGGCACTATGGATTTTGGTCTCTTTTACTCTTCTGGAAATGATTTTGTTTTAAAAAGTTTTTTAGATGCTGACTTTGGTGGTTGTAGAGTGGATAGAAAAATTACATCTGGAACATGTTATTTCTTAGGAGACTCCTTGGATTCTTGGTCCTGTAAGAAACTACACTCGGTAGCACTTTCCACTGCTGAAGCTGAATATGTAGCAGCTGGAAGTTGCTGTGGTCAAGTGTTGTGGATGCAACACACACTCACTGACTATGGAATGAGTTTTACCAAAACTCATATTCTTTGTGATAATACTAGTGCCATACCTCTCAGTAAGAACCCAGCACATCACTCACGTGCAAAACACATAGATGTTAGGCATCACTTTCTTAGGGATCACACACAAAAATGATATATTGTTTTACAATTCATCGGAATGCAAGAACAACTTGCTGACATTTTTACAAAACCACTACCTTTCGATATATTTGAGTTTATAAAACAGAAGCTAGGAATGATTACATTAAAATAATCATTCATATCTACTTCATGTTTTACAATTCTCCTAACATTAAATAACTCCTATTAGAAAGTAGGAGAACATTTCTCTCGGTCTTTTCTTTTTATGAATTTTTTAGCGTATTGACAATTTAATCGTAATATTTACCTCTATTTATCTTATTGACAGTTTTATCATAATGTATGCCTATTTGTTTATCGTATTGACAGTTTTATCGTAATGTATGCCTATCTGTTTATCGTATTGACAGTTTTATTATTATTCACCTTTCTGTCCATCATACTGTCAGTTGATGGTATTGATTTTCTTTTTCATCGTATTGACAGTTGATGGTATTGATTTTCTTTTCCATCGTATTTTCAGTTGATGGTATTGATTTTCTTTTTCATCGTACTGTCAGTTGATGGTAATGATTTTCTTTTTCATCATACTGTCAGTTGATGGTAATGATTTTCTTTTCCATCATATTGTTTGATGATGGTAATGATTTTCTTTTCCATCATATTTTCTGATGATGGTAATGATTTTTTCCATCATACTGTCAATACATGGTAACAAGATTATTTTCCATCATCTTGTCAGTTCATGGTACCAACTTTGTTTTCCATCGTATTGTCAGTTCATGGTAACAAGATTGTTTCCATCAGATAGTCAGTTCAAGGTAACAACTTTTTTTCCATCATACTTTAATTTCATGGTAACAATATTGTTTTCCATCGTCTTGTTAGTTCATGGTAACAACTTTGTTTTCCATCATATTGTCAGTTCATGGTAACAATATTGTTTTCCATCGGATTGTCAGTTCATGGTAACAACATTGTTTTCCATCATCTTATCAGTTAATGGTAATGAGTTTTTTTTTCATCGGAATAAAGATTGATAATATTCTTTTTCTTTACGTACGTTTGTGTTTTCTTTTGAACTCTACTAAAACCAACAATTACCTTACATTCTCCGGCAGGTACTTTCTATTTTTTCAAAAAAAAGTTCAAATTTTTTTCTTTCGTTTTAATCCTAACCATTGATCTTTTTTCCTCTAATCTTGACCGTAGAAGATCAACGGTCACCCTTTTCTCGCCTATATATAGACCCCCCCCCCCCCCGAACCCACATCGTTTTTTTCAGGATCTTCATTGAAGCTCTGACTCTCTATTTTTAAGTCATCGTACGATCTTTCATCGGCAACATCCCTATGTCTCAGTCTTCTTCCAACACTACTGCCGATATGTCTACAAAGGCTTTCTCAGAAAAATACCTTTTAAGGGAAAGGTTAGTTTCCCACGACTTCTATGATTCATATGATTCTACTATCAAGAGGATTATCTTGTTTCAAGGATTGGAGCATTTTTGTGTTGAAAGGCTTGTTTCTCAAGATCCGGTTCTCTTTGATAAAGTCTGTCAGTTTTATAAAACCGTATCTTTTGATAAGAATATGATTATCAATTTTTCTGTGTATGATAGAAAGTTATCTATGTCTATGAAACAAGAGGCTCATTTTCTGAATGTCCTCATAGAAGGTGATTCTTTCTGTCCATCCAATAAACTACTACAAGAGGTCGGTACGTTTAATAGAGAATGTACTGAGAAGTCTCTGTTTTTTGTAAATGAATAGAAGAGGAAAGTGTCTCATATTTCTCCAGACAATAGGTTTGTGGATTTATGGATGCAAGGTTTTCTTATCCAAAGAAAATGGGATAGAGAAACTCTAAAAGTTTCTGATATTTTCATGTTGGACTATCTTGTCAACATGAGAAAAGTGAATCTCAAGGGATATGTTTTCGAAACAATTATGAATGTAAAGTCAGGGGCAATCAAATCTCATTTGATTGTGTATCTATCTATACTTACAAATTTTATTCTTGAGAGTATGATGTTTTGAAACATTCCTTTGAAAGGAAATCTGATAGATCTGAAGCCCTCCTGGATTAGCAAAAGTACTTTGAAGAAGTTGAATGTTTGTTTTTATCAGAATTCAAAACTTTTTGTTAATGAAGTAGAAGTTGAATCTCCTCAGAATCAATCGGCACCTATTCCAGCCAAAGACATTCAATTTGCTGGTATTACCCAAAAGTCTGATCTGTAATCCAGCTCAATGCCTAAGAAGAAGCCAAAGTGCAGTAAAGAAGTTGTAGCCAAATCGAGAAAGGATAATGAACAAAGAAAGGAAGGTGATCCAAAGTTTGGACTTGATCCAGCCAAAGAATTTCCTAAAAGAATAAGGTTAGAAGAAACCCTTAAAGCTAAAAAGAGAATGAAAACTGTTTTGAAAAGAAAGGCTCAAGACGTTGATATCTCTAATGTCTTGAAAATGGTTGAGGACACAACTGCTCAACTAACAGAAGAAGTGCATCAAGAACCCATCGTATAGTGTCTTCCTGAAAAAATGGAAAACAAATGTTAGAAGAGATAAAATAAGTTGAAGAAGAGTAAGGATATTTTCTATTGTAATTTCCTCAAAGTTCGAAGAAGAGTAGAGAGGAATCGGTTCAAAAGTAATGTGAAGGTATTCAACAAGTTCCTCATACCGATCAAGCCCTTTTTCAATCTTCTGAAACTCTTGATAAAATTTTGTCTCAAGCAAAGCAAGGTTCTCAATCTTCTCACACTGATAAAGTTATTATCATCAGTGATAAAGTGGAAGAAGAAAAAAATAAGAAAGAAAAAGGAAAAGGAAAATATCCAGTTGTAGACTCAAGCCGATCAAATGAACTGGCTTCGTACGATGAAAATACTGATTCAGAACACACTATCTCTCTCAAGAAGAGTGATTACATTGCCCATGTTTTGAGAAGGGTTGAGAAGACCATTCTGTATTTCGCTATGATGGAAGGTAAGATTGATATTATTAATGACAATCAGAAAAATAAGTTTGGTTCTGTAAAAGAATTAAGAAAGAAATTTTTGTCAGTCGAAGCAGATTTGAAAGTTCTTTCAGAAAGTTCGGATGCCCATAAGAAGGCCTGCAACAAGATGACCAAGTGGTCGTACAAAATAGAGATCTCAGTCAATGATCATGAGATAGAAATTGAAGACATAATAAGGTTTTTAAATGAGCTTGCAATTGCTTTCAATAATCTTGACAAAGAAACGGTTGATAGGGTCAATATTTTGTCTTTCGAACAAGCCGATATACCTTTTGTAAAAGAATTGCAAGAGATAATGAATGCCTTTCAGGCTGAGTTTTTGAAGGTTTCATCTTTCAAAGATGAAATAGTTCTCTTGAAGAAACAGGACTCTGGGTTATCCAAAGATATACATAATTTTCAAGACAGAATTGATACTCTTGAAGTAGTGATCAGAGTTCAGGAAGAGACAATCAGAAATCAGGATCAACACTTTGCCGATCAACAAGACCTTCTCAGATCTCAGGGTGATTCTATTTCTGAAGACAAGAAAGAGATCAAAAATATGAAGGCAGTTCTTCATGAGTTGATCAAAAAGGATAAGGAAAGAGAAAAAAAGTGACTTGTATTTGTTTTCAAGTTTGGCCTTGATTGTTATCATAATGAACTTTCTTTTATCCATTGTCTTGTATTTATATTCTAACTCTTTCATAAAATTCAAGTTTACCCCTTCTTTTTGTAAATCACAAAGGGGGAGAGTGTTTATAAAGGGGGAGAATATTTTATCAAGGGGGATAATGCTTTACAACACTTAAGGAAAATCTACGAATACAATCCTTATGAAATTTTATACCTAAGGGGGAGTTAGTTGTATTCAATTCCTTATTCAGAAGAGTTTCCAATAACTCAGGGGGAGATAAGTATTTCTTTTAGTTTTTATTTTGTGATTTGTGATTTCCAAAAAGGGGGAGATTGTTGAGTCAAAACTCCTCTTTGGATTTTATATCTTGTTTCGGAAATCACAAATATCCTTTATCGTGTTTATCATATCGTACTGAGCATACTGATCGTACTGATCATACTGATCGTACTGATCATGATGATCGTACTGATTATACTGATCGTAGTGACCATGCTAATCATACTGAACATGCTGATCATACTGACTATGCTGATCGTACTGACCATGATGATCGTACTGATCATGCTGATCGTACTGACCATGCTGATCGTACTGATCATGCTGATCATACTGACCATGTCAATCGTACAATGCTGATCGTATTGACCATTCCAATCGTACAATGATGATCGTAATGAATATGGAAATTTTATTGACTCTGCTACTCATAACTTTCATTACATAATTGTTTTGGTACTTAGTCAAAAACACATGTTTCATATAAATTGTACTCATGATTATCTTGTTCATATATCTTATTTTTTAACAAAAATGATGTCGTTGAGTTAGTTACAAACTAATTAAAATTATGTCATGCTTTCTCTTTCAATATGACTGTTATAATAACAGGTGTCCAAGTCCCTCTGAGTTTTTCAAAGAAATATGACCGATGGAGGCAACATGACCATTGGAACCCGAGGCCTATAAATAAGAGGTCATTTGAAGCTGAAAGGGGAGACTGGGGAACAAACGTGATACTATAATTTTATCATGTTATAGAGAGTGACATTGTGACTTCTCTCATCTTCTTTGTGCATCCGATCATCGTATCTAGGGCTTTCAAGTAATTGAAAGACAGAGGTGCCGATTACATACAAAATTGAGGGCTGCTGGGGATAGGTAGCCAGACGGTCCGATCGTCGTATTGAGGGCTGCCATGGATAGGCAGACAGACGTTCCGATCATTGTATCGAGGGCTTACCAAGGTGTTGGTGAGACAGACCATTTATCCTAGGTGAAAGGATAACCCTTCTCTTTGGGTCAAAAGAATTTTAATACTTTTACTTTTCCGATGCTTCTTGTATTAGAAAGGAATTTGTATTTTTTTCCTTTCTTCTTTACATATTCAATTGTAATTGTTTTAATTACACTCATTCTATTACATATTGTATTGATTGATTCTAGACGCTTTAAGGTAGAATCATTAATCTTTATATTACTCTGATTATTGTGTTCATCTCGAATACAATTGTTTTACATTTCATTATTATTACATTACATCATGACATTTATATTCAATACAATTTTGGGTGTTTGAATTTTTTTTAGTTTAAGATCTTTTAAACTAATCTCTTAAGTGTCTAAACTCAATGTTTTAAACCTAGAATTCACCCCCCCCCCCCCTCTTGTATTGTTCCATATAATATAAAAATACATATTATTAATCGATCCAACATTTAAAATATTCATATTTATATATATTTATTAAGTACATATAAATTTTTACAAGTTTTTATTTATATTCATTATTATAAATCCTTTAACGGTGATTATTTAATAAGTAGTGATAAAATAATCTTTATCAGCGTGGAAAAAGCACTGATAAAGATGAGGATTTATCAATGCTCTAATTTTAGTGATGATAAATGCTTTGTTTATCAGTGCTTATTTATAAGCACTGATAAAATTATCCTAATCTATTCTAAAATCCCTAACCATTGGCGAACACATAGCGATATCAGGATATTTCTGCAGAAGCGACCCACTAATGGAGCTCCTCCTCGTTGAATCAAAGCTCAAATCACATCACTCAACTGTTCGTGGTGACCCTCCTCAGTGAATCGAAGATAAAATCACACCACTCAACTATTTTTAGTTCTTTAGTTTCATGAACAACTCATCAAACATACATTTTTTGATTTTGGTTTTTTTCACGTAGGGTTTCACATCAATGTCCCGCAATGTTTTTTCTTGAGGTAGGTGGTTTTATTCCCTAACAATTTTAGATAATTTAATTTTCTCATTTGGTTAATTTTCACATGCCCTATAATTTATTTTGGTGGTGAGAACATGTTTTGCAAATGATTTGACATTAATTTGTGTTGAAAATAAATTTTATAAACAGAAATTGTTATGTTTCTATATAGGACTTGTTGTGAAAAATCAGTGAAAGTGATCAATTATTTGTTTGAGTAGTGTGAAATGCATTTTTGTGCATGCTTATAGTGTGTGTGTGTTGAAAAAGGATTTTTGATGAGAAATGACTCATTTTGGGCATATTATTCTTGTTGTGCTCTTTCGAGTATGAGATGATAAGTGTTTAAATAATGAAGAATTTGTTCTATAAATGAAATTTGAGTTGTGGAAAGGGTTTTTTAAATGGTTTGAGTGATGAAAAATGTATTTTCCATGTTTTTGGCATGCTTTGTGTTGTGTTTGGGTTCTATAATGGAAAATGGCTATGTTGTGTGTGTGTGTGTTTTTCTTTGGTGTTCTGTGGAGGGGTTTTAGGGGTTATTTGAATGGTGAAAATCATTTTTTCAAAGGTTAATAAATGTGGATAGGTTTAAAAGTAAGTTCTGATAGGATAATGACAAACTTTTCCATGATAAAAATGTTGTATCATTTTTTCCGATGCTTTTTTTTTCAGGGAGCACACATCCATCTATTTGAGGATGACGAGGACCCACTGGATGTTGCCCCACATTCCTGATTTCCATAGGTGGGTGGCATCCATCTCTTATTCAGGGACATTTGTTCTTTGATAGAAATGCGATGATGGGATGTTGGTTTTTTCGTCAATGGATTTCACCTCAGAACTCGTCACCTTGTATGGGTCAACCTTATAGATTAAGACTTTATTTGCAAAACTCTTCATAGTTACATATTTTCATGGATGCCGATTAATTACACTTATTCTGTCGGGACATTCCAAGGGGTCTGGCCAAGGCAGTATCCTTCGGTTGGAGGGTAGTCATGTTGAACAGCACTGGTGTGTCAGGACGCTGGAGCAATATCATGTCTGGGTTTATTTCTCTTATTATAGGTATTCTCAAGGTCATATAATAATGATGCATCCCATTTCTAATGAGGCAAATTATATGCTATAGGCATGCCTCTAACGGTTTCCTCAACTTCCCATGTTTAACACAGGGTATGTCGCAGGTTTAACATCTAGCGGAGGTGGATCGGACTGATCAGAACACTGACTCGAGTGGATCAGATTGGTGCAACCCCTATAGGGAGAACTAATGTTGGTAATAACATTCGGTTAGTCACCTGAATGTTTCTAAGATAAATGAATAGGTGAATTGTCATGATCTCACCAGGATATGGCGGCCTTGGTAAGAATCAGGATAGATGATGGAGGGTTGAATGAAGTGGTGGGGGAATGAGATGGAACTGTCATGAAGGTGACAATAGTGTTTTTTGGATTGAGCCTCTAAGATACTTCCTATGTATCCTTGTGGTAGGGAATCAATGTCAGTGTAGTTCGGAGAGGCGATGGGACACCTGAGGAGCCGACCCGTGAAAATGGATGGGACTCGGAGGATGTGGAACCTCCGGGTTGGGGAATGACCTTCCCGAAACACATAGGAAGAGGGAAAGACCAATTTGAGACATGGATGATAGGATTGAACCTTAGGAAGGCTTCCTACATACCTTTCCTAGGAGGAAAGGATCATAGTTCACATTGTTCAGGATGGGGCACGGAATCTGGGTGTACGCAGAGGACTACGACCTGATGATGTACTAGGGCTTACGTATGGTTAGCAACCCAGTTTGGTCTGACGCCACTAGGGTGGACCAGAGATGTGGGTCCCTACAAAGTGGACTACAATGGCTTACCATCAATTGGGGAACACGACAACTTACCCTCAATTGGGGTTAACAACAGCTTACCACTAGTCAGGGAACACAACAGTTTACCACTAGTCGGGGAACAGTTTAGCGTCATGCTGGACAAAAGGGGCGTACAGTTTAACATCATACATGATGGGGTTGTACCAACATGAATTTGTTGGAACCAATGAGTTTTTGTCTTTATCCTCATGGGTGATTTCTATGTACCTTTCCTTGGAAAGGATCAATGTCCACATAGTTCAGGATCGTGTTGGTGAGTCGATGTGATGGGAGTCGGGACCAATGGTTGTTGGGATTGAACCTCAAGGAGGCCTCCTACGTACTTGGCCATGGCAAGGATCAAATTCCACGTAGTTCAGATGGTGTTGTTGAACCGACATGAAGATGTTCAAGACCAATGTTTATTGGGCTTGAAACTATGGAAGGCATCCGATATACCTTGCCTTGGTGAGGATCAAAGTACTCGTAGTTTGGGATGGGTTGGTGAACCGTCATGACGATGGTTGGGACCAATGGTTTTTTGGATTTAACCTCATAATGGATTTCTACTTACCTTTCCTTTGCAAGGATCAAGGTCCATGTAGTTCGGGGTGGGATGGTGAACTTACATGAAGATGGTCAGTACCAATGGGTGTTGGGATTTAAACTTGGGGAGGCTTCCTACGTACCTTGTCTTGGTAAGGATCAAAGTCCACATAGTTTGGGATGGTATTGGTGAGATGACGTGAAAGGAGTTGGGACCAACATTTTTTGGGCATGATCCTTAGGGAGGCTTCGTATGTACTTTACCTTGGCAAGGATCAAAGCCCACGTAGTTCAGATGGTGTTGGTGAATCGATGTGAAGATGGTCGGGACCAATGGTTGTTAGGCTTAGGCCTCCGGGAGGCTTCTTACGTATCTTGCCTTGATAAGGATCAAAGTCCACATAGTTTGGGATGGGTTGGTGAACCGACGTGAAGATGGTCAAGACTAATGGTTGTTGGTCTTGAACCTCTAGGAGGCTTCCTACGTACCTTACCTTGGTCAGAATCAAAGTCTGCGTAGTTTAGGATGTTGTGGGGGCTTACACACTATGGTGGCCCATAGAGGATGTCATGGTCGATTCTTATTCTAAGCCCACATGAGTCATGCTTGGTGTGAGAAACAAGATGCATCAAAGACTTGACGATCACATCATGAAAGGTTCTTCCAAGGGAAGTGGAGTGGGGTTCACACGTAGTTAGCGGCTCAAAAAGGAAACAGATGATTACATGTGGTTCGCATCCCAAAAACGAAATAGGGGCTTACACATGGTTAGGATCCCAAAGAGGAAACAGGGGCTTACATTTAGTTTAGACCCGAAAGAGGAAACAAGGTCTTACGTGTGGTTAGCAGCCCAAAAAGGAAACAGGGGCTTACATGTTGTTCGCAGCCCAAGGATATGGAGATTGGTACTTAGTCTAGGGTGGAGGTCTGGTGGTGATAAATCCCCAAGGGAGAGTGAATTGGAATGGAAGAAATGAGGGCTCTGTTACCTATCCCCCCTATCTGGTCTTTGGGGTCGAAGAAGAAAGGAGGCGTATGGATGTTGCCTTCTACAAGAAAGGCTAGGGTCTTACACCAAGCTGGTTTCTCATTGCCCGTGGACAAGAACCTGTCTGATAAAGAGGATCCAAATCCATGTGAGGAATGATCCCACTCTTGTGGAGACCAGTGGGCATTGAGAATGTCTGGGATGGGACACCCCGTGTATGATGCACAAGGTGAGGACAGAGTTTAACTTCATGTTCTATGGATGATGGTGCTTTGAAATTTAATGTCATGCAGCTCAGACGATGTGGGTTCACTCCGCACCCCTAGGACTAACATAACTGATACCCACCCGCCCTTGATGAAGGGAAGGAATCAGCAATGTCGTGGTGAGCGGGTGTTATGGAGTGATCTGTTGAGCGGTCCACATTAGTGTGGCTATGAGAATAAGAAATAGTTGTTAGTGTGCCTATGCAAAGAAACATGAGGTGAAGCAACACAATGAGAAGTACCACCAAAGTGACTTTGAAAGCACTTCATGCAATCCTAGAGGGTCACAGAGGAAAAGGAGTTGCAAAGTAAAGGGTTTCATAGGTATAAGCCTCGTGAAGATATGGTGCTCTATGTAGCGGAGGGGCTTCACGAAGGGGTGTGGTTCACCAAGTGAAGTGGCCTAGCCTAGGTATAGGGCATAGGTGCATATGGAAGGTGCTTCGTGAAGTGGAAAACATTTCGTGTATCAGTGCTCCGAGATGTTGGGGTGCCTTGTGAAGCAATGTGTTTTGTGAAGCACAATGGCCTTGCCTTGGCATGTGGGTCACATGTGCATGGAGGGTATTTCACAAAGCATAAGTGATTCGTGAAGACCCGAGTCCCCTTGGGGATACCCTTCCTTTGCGAAGGCCCGTGGGATCCACAAAGGTTATCCCTATTTGAAGATGGGTAGAATTCAAGCAAAGGCGGAGGTGCTTCACGATAAAAAAGTACCTTGAAAATATCTTGGTTCAGGAAGCATAAATTGCTTCATGATTTGAGAGATAAGAATGTGAATGGTTAAAGGATCCATCCATTGGGCTTGAGGAGAGCCTAGTATTTATAGGAAAGTGGCACTGTGATGTAGATCGTGTCGGGTAGGAAGACATGTGTAATTATACCATAATCACAGAGCCTTCATCCTCCTTGCTCAATGGTGGCTTCACAAACATCAAACTAGTTCATGGAGTCTCATGCCTTCTAGCTCCATGGTGGATTCGCAAACATCAAGCAGTTTCATGGATCCTCCTACATCCTTCCTCTGTGGTGGCTTTGTGTACGTCAAATGGGTTCATGGAGCCTCCCCCCTCCTTCCTCCAGAGAAGCTTTATATATGGGAAGCTTTGTGCCAACTATGGTGTTGTAGGGGCTCCTCGAACTAGCTTTCTAAGGAATCCTCTAAGGCTTTCCATTTTTTCTTTTTCATCCAAAATTTTTGGTCCAACATACATTTTTTAATGTGAATTTTAATCTTTTTTAAAGGATGTAATACATGTTGTGAAAATGATTTCGGGTTGTTTTCAAATTTATAATGAAGGGACTTGATATGGAATTTATTGTGGATTGGTGTAAACTTATGTTTTTTTAATTTGATTTGTTTAATAAATTAGTTAATAAATTTATAAAAATATATATGTGTTGTAAATTATGTATGATGTTGTTATGTGGTATATTTTATTTTAAAAGTTTTATTTTCATGTGAAGGTGAGAGTATTTTTTATATAAAGCCTTGTAGTACCTTTTTGGGTTAATTTAGAAAACTATTTATATTAATTATTATCAAACAAAATAGGTGTGAGGCATTTTTTTGAAATGATTTTATGTGATTATTCTTTTAAATGGGGTTTGGGTGTTCTAGTAGTGGTACACTATGTGTACCTTGTTTATAATGTCTTGTGTTTTTAAATGTGATGTGTTAGTCACATGTGAATATGAAAATTGATTGAGCACAAATAAAACAGATTCCTAGGTAACTAGGTAACTTGATTGTACTGTATTAGGGAATATTTATGTTTTCAAAGTAAAATTATTGTCTATAGAATTTATTTATTTTTTTATATTTATATTTAATTCATTTCATTTTAGTATTACTCACATAATAATTTTTTTCTTATACAGGTGGATTATTTTGATTAATTGGGGTGATCTATCCCACTTTCATGCTTCTTATCCCTTAAAATATTTTCACCCATGTAGTGGTGCATTTATAATTTTCTTTCAAGTTACCTCCACATCATTTTCATGAAGAAAAATGATGTTGCCTCTGCTCAATCTGAAAGGAAATCTTCCTATTTTCACAATAAAACCATTTTTTAGATAATTAATGTATTAGATAATATTTATGTTTAATTAAATTCTTTTTAGTACTACTCACATAATAATTGTCTTTTTATATAGGTGGATTATTTTGTTCGAGTTGGGGTTCTCTATCCAACTTTAATGCTCCATCTCTCTTAAAATATTTTCACCCATATAGTGGTGCATTTATCACCTTCTTTCAAGTTACTTCCACAAACATTTCATGAAGATCAACGATGCTGCCTCTGCTCAATCACATAGGTAATTTGAATGTTTTCACCATAAAATCATTTTACAAAGAATTAATGTATTGTTCCATATTTATGTTCAATTCAATTTTTTAGTATTACGCACATAATAAGTGTTTTAATATACAAGTGGATTCCTTTTTTCGTGTTGGGGTTATCAAACCAACTATCACGTGTCTTGTCCCTGAAAATATTTTCACCCTTGTAGTGGTGCATTTATCATTTTTTTTCAAGTTTCCTCTACTATGTTTTTCGGAAGATAAATGATGTTACCTCTGCTCAATCACATAGGTAATATTGATATTTTCACAAACAAAATATTTTCCATATAATTAATATATTGTTTCATATTTATGTTTAACTTCTTTATTCTTCGTATTACTCACATAATAATTATTTTCTAATATATGTGGATTATTTTGTTCGAGTTCATGTGGTTTTTTCGAAGCTGGTCATGCATTGTTGGCAGTTCTACAAAGTAAGTCATTGAAAATTTTGGTAACAATGATCGTTAGAATTATTTTTTTATATATGTAATAATATTTATCTATGTAATTATAAAAAAATATTTAGAATGTCTATAATATAATATTTTTTTATTGTAAATTTCATTTCATTTAAATTCTGTATTGGTACGTTTTTGGGTTGATATATCTGGTGTGTTTCTAGTGCCTTTGATGATTCTAGTACTACAGCGTACTATAACATCACACTATAGTGGTTTTGTAGTGTTCAGTTACAGCATACTACAGTATGGCTTTTTATCAGCACTTTTTAAAGCACTAATAAATAAATCTTTTAGCATCACTTTAAGAAGGATGGATATATGTGTTTTTTATCATCCCTTTCTAAACAGCATATAGAGGATACATTTATCAAAAAATTTCAGCATTGATAAAAGTCTTGGTATTTTAACCTCACTCAAATAATTATTACTTTTCTAGTGCTGATAAATGACATTTCAAGTATATTTAAAGGCTTATTTTTTAGTAGAGTTAGAAGTAAAAAAAGTATATATACTTGTAAAATTACTAACATTAAACTTCAATGGATATTGATTTATGAAAATCATGTATATTATTTGATTCCAAACATGTTTAACATTGTTTTAGAGCGTATCTGTGGTATAATATGGAGTTTGTTTACTGGTTGATGTAGTGTGTGTTTATTGTTATGTTATGAGAACCTTGTGTTGCACTATTACTAACTCGTCTTGACATAATTACCATTCTTATAGGTTTCGTTCATTATGTTTCATATCGATATCATTTATATTGTAATGTGTTTCATATTTTGTATGTGAAACATATTTGGAAGGTTCATCTTGAGACTTGTGTTTTGGTTTCACACAAAGATATACCAATATGTGAATATAGTTCCTCTCTATTAGGAGAGATGCCCCAAATAGAGGAAGGATTGTGTATATTTATATGATTATTAATGTGTGTGTGATTTCCTTATTATGAAATATGGGCCTGATAGTTGTGGATGATGTGGTAACCTTAGCATATATCTTCTTGAGAGGGGGCATGTGGATTCCCAAGTTAGAGTGATTGTATACTATTCCTATATGGGGGATAATTATAGATATAAATATATTGATATGTTTGTTTTTTTACATTGAATCTTATAGAGGATGGTATTGATCAGATATCCTTAATGATCAAATCCTTAATGGTGGACAAGTAGACTATCCAGATTTCAAACTATGATTTGAGGAATGTTTGCATGATACAGCTGAAATTTCATTTTTTTATGTTGTGACTTGGTATCTACTTTCTTGGTTGATAGAAAATCATGTCTAATTTCTTTTTATTAGTTAATAACTATCTAATTTATGTTTTATTAAATGTTTTTTGACTTCATATAACACGATTTTCTTAAATTAATATAAATGTTCATGAATTCCACTTTTTTGTGACATTGTTGGTGGTTCCCTACTGAGTATTTATTCTCACACCCTACATGGACACACTGGGTGGCGTGAAACCCTTCTACATCATTTTAGGTATAAACATGATTTCTAGTAGACATTGTACATCTGTGGATTGGTTTTAAAAGTAGAAGGTGCAGTTTCGGCCTCCACACTAGTAATGAAGCAGGTGGTTGGTTGGTTGAAGGATGTGTTTGGCGTATTGAAAATTCATATTTAATTTGTATACCATGCTGCCCTATTTGTCTTGATCTTTATTTATGTTATGTCTTTATATTATGGTTTTGTTATGGGTTGATATGATATAAACATAAATAGAGATCATGTGTTTTGTGAAAATTTTGTTCCTTATTATATGAATATTGTTGTATCAAGTTTTATTTTAGAAACATCTAACATATTAAAGAGTCATGTCAAATTCCTCAGAGGAACTAGTCATGGCTTGTATTGAATTCTATAGCAAAAAAATTATTCCCTGAAATTATAATAAGACTCATGGGACTAATCATCATCCCATAGGGGTCGAGGATCACTCTTGGGTTTTTTGGAATCCTAACATGAGGGTAGTATAGATATTTGGGTTAGGGTCACTATAAAGTGGTATCAGGGCATTGTTTTATGAATTTATAGGATAATAATATTTTATTAAATAGAAGATATTAGTATCAAGACTTGAAAATTAACACATAAATACATATAATATGTGACACCATGACCATAGAACCAGTAGTCTATGTATTATTTTAATACATTGGCATGATTACAAGAAATTATATCCAGAAGGACCAATCAGTTTAGCAGTCTTTGAAAATAGATTACATACATGATCTTTACATTACAATAAAAAACATAAAATACATCATGGATAATCCTTTAATAACACCATTATTCTCCTAGATTAACCCTACATATAAATCATAATACACATCCTAGAATCCTTGGAAAATAAAATACAATAAATGGGTGATCTCAGATGCTCAAAAAGAGTAAACAATATAGTTTAATCTATCATAAATAAGCATAAACTATTATGGAAATGTATAAAAATGTAACACAATAATTTTGAAAATAATATTCAGCATAATACAGAAATAATAAATAAAATAATTTCATTTATATAGTCACATGGATGTTCTATTACTCAAATTATCACATTAAAATCAATTACTAATATCATAATGAATGAATGAATAATGTCTAACATCAAAACCACACTGTCAAGGCCTTGTGACAAGACTATACATAACCATACTCTCAAGGCCTCATGAAAGGACACTAGTTTGTCTGATTAGACTAATTGATGCATCTAGGGTATATAATGGGCACACCCATCGCATATTAGGTTCAATGCATTCCTTTTATGAAAAGGGTGAATCATAACATAAACATTCGTATTAAAACTAGCATACGAAATGTTGATACATCAACCATAAACAATTAATGGTATAAAAATAGCACATCCATAGTAAAACATATCATAAAACTATCGATACAATATAGAAGATTTTATCATAACTAATCAATCACAATTAAGATTAAAATCTAATGAAATATGTTGGAATAGATGAAAACAATCTAATAAAATCATTAAAACCCTTTGAAAGAGGTGCCCCTTTTTTTACATTGAAAGCATTTAAAATCCACACAATTACCAAATAAAACATTTCTTTTGAAAATAACCTTATATTATTGTAATTGAAGATTCAATATGTTAAGGCATCATGATATTGTTAATAGACACTCCTTCCATATAAGTTAAAAAACATTTATTCCTTAATTTATCGAAAAGTTCATAAAGTACCTCATTTGGAAAACGATGGAAAGATTCTGTTCAAAAAAATTATAAAATATGAAAAATGGGTAAAAATGAATTTAATCAATTTTTAATAATATTTTTAAATAAATAATTTTGAAACCTATACATGAATGATAAATGTGTCCCAGTAGATTCGTACCTATAAACAATCTTGAATAATAATGAGATTGTGAAATAAACTCTTACCTTGTAATTTTATTTAGAATAGGTTGTGTTAGCTTCTTATATAATCATTAAATCATGTTATTAAATTATACCAGGACCGTATACATCTTTATGATAACATATACGATCCTTTTCTATCATTTTTTTAATAACAGTTCGGTATTACAATTTTTTTGGGTGTTAACAATTTCTTTTCCCTATGCAAGTTTTGTCATATAAGTCATGTTTCTTATGCATAGAAAATTTTTAATTCATAAAAATAATTATATTATGTTCATAAATATTATATTCACCCATCATATAAATTTTATAATAATTCTGTAATGGTTAACATGGATAATTAATCTCATCACGTCATGGATACGGTATGTCGTACGTACACACGAGCGATGGTATCATTATCTTAATGGTTAAATAGAATGGAATATGATGGTATATTAATTCTAAATAATTACTCTCATTTCATATTAATTATTTATATCTATTATAATGATCATTATACCCATAAAAATTATGTAGTGTTGAATAAAAAATTAACCATGATGTGGAGAAAGTAAGTTGTACGTACGCGTACATGGTGATATTGTTATTTGAAGGATAGATACAGAGAGGAATATGGTTTTACACTAATAACAATGTAATATCATTATATATATTATAATTTAACCATTACATTAGTATGTAAGCAAAATATGATGTGGATGTAAAATAATAAAATATATTGAATTGAATTGGTAAAAGAATTACCTCTTCTTCGAGTGTCTTGTTTTGATTTACACAAAATGACTCCTCAGGATATCATTATGACCAAATTATGGCCTATATAATGAAGTGAGAGTATTTTATAGAATACAATGTTAGGGTTTGGCTGAACTATAGTCTCAAGGTGGTGTGAGGTAGTGGGGGAGGAGGTGCCCTTTTATAAGGGATGGGAGGGCAACTTTTGGAAACTCTCAAAATAATAAAGTATAACAGGACTATTCTTGATCCAAATACATTAAAATGGAATATACATTAAAATATGGATACATTCCAGAAAATATACTATCCTATTGTTATTATTTAAAATTTTTATGATTTTTAAATAATTTTATAATAAATTAATTCAATAAGATATCATTATTTCCAAATTTAATATTATTCATTTAATTTGACATAAAATACATTAAAAGGATGTGAATTTGACTCTAATGTATTAAAACATCTATGATATATATTATAGATCTATGAAATTAGTTATAAACATAAACTAATCCAAAACAAATAAAAATTAATATTATTATAATCATCAAATCTATTTTTATGTTAATAAAGTAAATATTGTTTTAGAATTGAGGAGATTTTTAAGGTAATTATATAACTTGTAAAAATTTTAAATAAATTATTTTAATAAAAAATTATTATTTATACCAAAATATACATTTATATTCGTACATATCTTGATTTTGGCCCTATTTGGAAACATAAAATATATTAAAATAAAAAATATTTAATTTTTTTTAACTATCATTGATTTAAATAATATATAATTTATATTCAAGTGAAAGCGTCCATTAAAAAATAAAAAATAGATATTAATGTTATAAGGATCAAATATTCTTCATCCAATAATTTTTTGACATGTTTTGGTTTTATTTTAACTCTTATTATTTTAATTTACACTTAATTAATCTATTTAATTAAAATTATGCTAAAAACTTTTCAAATATTTAAAAGGTTATATATTTTTACTTATATGGTGTCAATTTTCCATAAATTGAAATTTTATTACATGTTATACCATATTGTAAAAAACTATATTTTTAGTTATTTTCATGTATTTTAAATAATTTAATAAACTATTTTTTATGAAATATCAATAGTGTCAATTTTGACATTATTCATAATATTGAAAGTAATTAAAATATCAAAAGAAATATAACTTCCAACAAAATGATTTAATCTACTCCTAAAATGTCATATTAAACTATGAAATTCGTGGAGAACCTTAATTAATTCAAATTATATTTTTTTTAATTTTTTTAAAACCATTTATTTGATATTTCTATTAATAAAATAATTTCTGCATCACTATTGTGTCATAATTAATAGAAATTATTTAATCTCTAAAACTTATATATAATTTAATATTGTGTAGGTAATTATTTTATATTTTTATATACTATTTATAATCTATGTTATCTCCTGCTTATCCCTATATTAAATTTAATATTCTAACATTAAATGAGAGTTTGGCATTTTGTCATATTCATTGATTTTAATAATATTCATGTCATATTCATGGAAAAGTGTCCATTAAATGATTCCATTTCGAACCTTGGGTGATAAGGATATACTTTAGTCATCCAATAAAATTTTTATAGGTGTTAGTGTAATTGTATAATATTATTTTTACCTTTAATTACAAGATTTACCCTTAACCATAGTAAATTTTAAACTAGTAAAGTTGATATTCATAATTTCAAAAAAAATAAACGAAACATATTTAAATAATTTGGAAATAATTATTCCAAATATGAATTATATTTCTTAAAATTCTAAAAATATTAATTTCAGTAATTAAATTAAAATTATTCTCATTGATGGAATGAGAAACCGGGTTTTTAAAAATTAAAAACCATCAAAAAATTGATTTGTAGTTATATCCAATTTTAATGTGAAAATAACTCTAATGATCTCCATTATACTAAATTATAAAATATAATATAATTTTACTGTAATGTTAATCAAATTTATAATTTAACATCATAAATTATTTCGATATAAAGAGTCATTTTAAATTTAAATTTAGTATTTTTGAATATTCATCAAAATATGAAACTTATGAGAAAAATACAAAAAATGAACTAAAGTAAATTTTTATATTACACATTAAAAAAAGAAGTTATTCTGTAAAATTTAATATAAAAAGTTTTAAAAAACTAAATTTAAATTGGGTGTTCCCTCAATAGGCGACAAAACAGTATTTTCTGAAATATACATCTTTTATCCAAAAAAATTAATTTGTTCCTATATTAGTCCTATAAAACACATAAGATGAAGGTTAAAATTATATTTAGTATATATAGAATTCAAAAAAATATTACTATTAATAACATCTAATTTAATAGTTGTGTTATATAATATATTAAATAATAATATTTTATTAATATATTTTTGTTCGGAAAAACCGGGCCTTGTGTGTTACGTAAGACAACTCATTATTGTGTGTATCATAGTCTTAACATGGTGTTCTGTAAAAATAAATAAATAAAAACTATTAAATTTATTCAAAAATGAGAATATTGTACATTCTTGGGGTGTTACATTCTCTCCTCCTATAATTTGCATCCTCCCTTTTTGAAATTTCACTTAGAAGATGAAAGGGTTATACTAAAAAATACCTTTGTGGAAAACCCATATTAAAAATAAGGTTAATAAAGTATACTCGTAATAAAATGGAAAGTGATATGATGTTCACCACCAAATTAGGCTTTCGAATAGGATAACATTAGTGCCTAGTAGTGATAGGTACATAGTCGAAAAATGTAAATTTCTATAGGGACTGATTGAGGTCATAAATCAAAAACATGTGAACAATCATTGGAAAATTTAGGACCTCAAAGCCATAAATATGTGATGATTTAAAATTCCATCATTTAAAAAAAATTAAGGTATTAGGATAACAAATTTTATAGACCCTCTTTCATAGAGTTGAGGGATTATTTTATTAACTAAAATATAACTTGAGAAAACTTACTTGATTCCATAAATTTTATCATTTGGTTGTGTTTTGATCTATTTTCACTTCATTTTTTCACCATGATATGAATATTCAAGATGATGTTTTATACATGAATCACTTTTCATGAATCTTACGGTCCATGAGTATTTTATTCAACCATTAAATGTATGCATTAACCAAAACATATAGCATATAATATCTAATAAAGCATACTTAAACCATGAGAAATAATATCCAACATTCAAATTAACCCATTCCATCCATAAGGCTCAACCAAAATACTTCCATAAAAACTCACTATCTAAAAAGGTCTCTACATTTCCAAAAAAACATTAGATTCTCTAAATAATGTAATTTAGCACTCATTGTTATATACCTTTATCACCTTAAAAACTATAATGAAATCATTCATACATCCAAATCCTTGATGAAGAAGTAATATAATACAATCATTACATATCTCATCATTATTATAACCAGATCACCAATGATAAAATAATCCTTGAATCCAAATATGAAATAACCTTAATCATTCCACTACACATTTAAACTATTAAATATGCTTTAAAATATTATTCCATAATACATCATTCGTTATATTTTTTAGCTTCTTCAGTATCAGCACTATAACCACTATTTTTAAAACCTTACTGATTCTAACCATTGACTAAAAACTCAAAGCATAAAGTGAGAAACACATATAATAGTGATATAGTCATGAAGAATAATTTATAGGATATCTAAATGATACCATCTTATTCTCAATACATAAGTCTATATGGTATACCTTGGTTATCAATTATTAAATCTAAAGGATGATATCCTATACTTATACTTATACTCAAATTCATTCACAGGGTTTTGTTTTCTAATACTTGTTTTCAAAATCTAATTTCCAAGGTTGTTACAAAACATTATCTGATTCCAAATATAATTCCACAACCTTAAAATCCCATAGTCAGGGAATTATTTTAATACATTGAAATGAATATAAGGAATTATATCCGAAAGTAATAACCTGTTTAGCTATTTTGAAAAAATATATTACATACATGAACCATACATTTCAATAAAAAACCTAAAATTCAACATTTATAATCCTTTTTGAACACCATTATTCTCCTAGGTTAACCCTGAATATAAATCATAGTACACATATTTGCATATTGGGAGAATAATACATAAGAAATGGGTGATCATAGATGCTTAGTATGGGTAAACAATATAGTAGAAGCTATCATAATTAGGCATAAATTTTTAAGGTAAGGTATAAAACTGAAATACAATGCTTTTGAACATATTCTTCTGTATATTATGGAAATAATAAATTAAATAATTCAATTTAATCATTAACATGGATATTATACTAATCCAATAATCACATGTAAATCAATAACAAATAACATAATGAGAGAATGTGTAATGTCAGACATCATAACCACACTATCAGGACATCGTGCCAAGATCATACATAACAATACCATCAATGCCTCATAACAAGACAGTAGTTCGCATCATGTGACCTACCGATGCTTCAAGGGGCTATATTATGCCCCAATCGTAACTTAAAAATTCAAATTCATTCCTCTTAGGAAAATGGTGATTCATAACAAATTCAATCGTATTAAAACTGGCAAAAGAAATGTTGATACTTCAACCATAAACCATGAATTATATTAAAATAGCACATCCATAGTCAACCATATCATAAAACTTTAAACATATTAACATCAATTAATCATAAAATCTAACAAAGGATGTTGACACAGATGAAAATAATCTATGAAAATCATTAAAACTCTTTAAGAGAGATATCCCTTTTTTACATTAAAATCATTTAAAAGTCAATAAATTATAAATGAAAAAATCTATTTATAAAATAAACATATAATATTTTAATGTAAGATTCAAAAAATTTATGCCTCATAATGGAAAAAATAGCCTCCCTTGTCGTATATGTTAAAAAACATTCTTTCCATAATTTTTTGAAAAGTTCATAAAGTAACTCATTCGGAAACAATAAAACTATTATTTTCAAAAAAAAATATAAAAATTAAATATTGGGTGAAAAATTAATTTAAAATTTTTTTTATAATATTTTGAAATATTTTTTTAATAAACCTACACATGAATGATAAATGTGTCCCAGTAGATACCATAGTATAAACAATTTTGAATAACAATAAGATTGTGAAATAAACCCAGACCTTGTACTTTCTTTTAGTAGAGGGTGTGTTAACCTACTTTATAATGGTTAAATCATGTTTATAAAATATACTAAGAACATATAAATATTTATAATATCAAATATGATCCTTTTATATAATTTTGTTAATAATATTTCAGTATTAACATTGTTTTGGGTGTTAACTGTTTCTTTTTCCTATGCATTTTTTGTCATGTAAGTCATGTTTCTTATGTATAGGATATATTTTATTAATATAAAGAATTATATAATGTTCCTAAATATTATATTTACTAATCATATGAATTTTATAATCTTTCTTTAATGTTTAACGTGGAGAATGAATTTCATCACGTCGCGGAGATGGTAGGTCGTACGTATGCACGAGCGACGATATCATTCCCTTAATGGTTAAATAGTATTGAATAGGATGGTACGTTAAATATAAATAATTATTATAATGTAATATTATTTAATTATATACATTAAACTCATCATTATATCCATCCAAATAAAGTAGTCTTTAATAAACAATTACACCACAGTGTGGAGAATGTAAGTCATACATACTAACGCATGGTGATGTTGTTATTTATATGATGGATAAAATAAATAATATGTTTGTACCGTCATTATAATAACATATCAACATATATATTATATTTTATTAATTACATTAGTATGGAAACAGCATATTAATATAAATTATAAGAAGAAAATAAATTGAATTGAATTGGTAAAACAATTACCTCAACATCGAGTGTCTCCTTTGGATTTTCATAAAATAACTCATTAAGTTAGCATTATGTCCAAGTTATGGCCTCTATGTTGAAGTCAGGTATGTTTGGAGAAGAAAATTTAAGGGTTTTCCTGAACTAAATTGCTTGAGGTGGTGTGGGGAAGTGGGTTAGGAGTTTCCCTTTATAAGGAAGGGGATGGGAACTTTTGGAAACTCTCAATATATTAAAATATAATAAGACTCTTCAAGATCAAAATACTTAAAAATGGACCATAAATGAAATTTTTGACACATTTCATATCACATACTATCCTCTTGTGTTTATTTATCATTTTTATGAATTTTAAATAATTTAATAATAAATTAATTCGTCAAGATATCATTATTTCCAAATTTAGTAATATTCATTTAATTAGACTTAAAATATAATAAAAAGTTGTAACTATAATATAATTCATTCAAAAATCTTCCATATATCTTATATATCTATTCAATTAGTTATTCACATTAAATAATCCCAAATATATAAAAATTAATAATATTAAAATCATTTATTCTATTTTTATGTTAATTAAGTAAATTCATTTAGAATTGAAGACATTTTTAAGTTAATAATATAACAAAAATAAATTAAAAATAGATTTATTTAATGAAACTAATTTCCTATATATCCAAATATTCATTTATATTCGTTCATATCTTGATTTTTGACCTATGTTGACACATAAAAGATATTAAAATACAAGATAGTAATATTTTCAAACTATATTTGATTTAAATAATATATAATTTATTTTCAAGGAAAATAGTCCAATAAAAACTAAAAATAGATATTAATGTGATAATGATCTAATAATATTCATAAAATAATATTTGGACATGTTTTGGTTTTATTTTAAACCTTATAATTTTTATTTACCCTTAATTAATCTATTTAATTTTTATAGTGGTAATATATTTTGAAATATGAAAAGTTTATAAAATTTTACATATATGATCTCAATTTACCATAAATTTAACTTTTATAAACATTTATTCCATTTATTAATAATAATTTTATATACTTTTTAGGATTTTTAAATAATTTAATGAATTATTATTTTAATAAAATATCATGAGTGTCAATCATGAAACAATTCAGAACATTGACATTAATTAAAATCCAAATAAAAAGTTATCTTCGAAAAAATTAATTTAATATAATCCTAACAAGTCATATACACCTATAGAATTCATTTATCACCTTAATTAAATCAAATTATAATTATTTTAATATTTATAAAACCCCTTATTTGATATTTTTATTAATAAAATAATGTTTCTATCATTATTATATCATCATTAATAAAAATTATTTAATCACTAAAAATTATAAATAATTTAATATGATGTAGTTAGTTATTTTATATTTCTTGAGACTATTTATAATATATGTTATATCGTGGTTATCCCAATATTTAAATTAATATAGTTTTATCAAATGAGAGAGTGATATTTTCTCACATTTATTGATTTTAATAATATTCATTTCATGTTCATGGAAAAGTGTCCATTAAATGGTTCCATTTAGAACCTTAGGTGATAAGGGTACAATTTATTCATCCAATATTATTTTTTAAGGTGTTAGGAAAATTTGATAATATTATTTATACCTTTAATTATCTGATTTACCCTTATCTATGGTAAATAAAAAAATACTAAAGTTACTATTCATAATGTCAAAAAAAGGAAATTGTTTACATAATTTGTACCCACTGATTCCAAATATGGAATAAAATTTTAAAAAAAATCAAAACTCATAAGTTTAAATAATAAAATTAAAATTAATCCCATTGATGGAACAAGAATTGTTTTTCAAAAAGTTAAAACCATCAAAAGATTGACTTGTATTTATATTCAATTTTAATATGAAGAAAAATAAAAATGAACTAAATTAAGAAAAATTAAAAAAAATATTAATCATACTTTTAAACCAATAAAATTGATAATTTAACACTATGAATTAAATCGATGGAAAAAAATTATATTCTATTAAAATTTAGTATCTTTTCACTATTCATGAATACATGAAACTTATCAAGAAAAATACCAAAAAAATTAAACAAAGTAAATTTTGATATTAAAATTTTAAATAATAATTCTATTTTGTATAATTGAATATAAAAAAGTGTCAAAAGCTAAAGTTAAAATGGGTGAGCCATGATAAGGCGGAAATACTATGTTTTTTGAAAAATAATTCTTTTTCATGAAAATTTAAATTACTTCTTATAACTTGTCTATAAAACACATGATATGAATCTTATAATTATATGGATTATATAAAATTAAAAATGTGATTAATAATATTCACACATGCTAATACAATGTATGGGTTATTGTTGACACTCCTTTCTGTCACAAAGTCTAACGAATGAAAAATGGAAATACCTTAAGCACAAAGAGATTCATCCTTTGAAGAACATAAAAAATTTACAAACGCATGAACAAGGAACTCTTTATGCAATGGTAGCACAAGTTTTCTTATGGTTGCGTAAGTATACTTGCGCGCCACATATGGGTCACATAGGTCACTTGCGCGCCCTATTCGTTTTTCAGTCAAGGTCCTCAATGTCCTAGAAATACCCTTTGTGGGCCCCCCATTTTGAGGACGAAAAATCAAAATCTCAGATTTAAGCTCTGGTCTCCCAAGTCTTCGTCTAATGTCTTCCGAACACTTCTAAGGTAACTCTTTACCTATAATGGATGCTCTTAAGAGGAAGAATAAGGCCTAAGTATTAGAACTCATCAATACTTGTGTGCCTAAGTGTTCATCCCTTAAGGGAAGTGATAATACTTGAACGCCACCTTTCCCTCTCAAGGAAGCTTGCGCGCTACCCATCTAAAATCCACTAGGGATGATACTAAGGGCTCCAATCCAATGTCTCCCAAGTATCACTTCACAGGTTTTTGGAACAATTGTAAAATAATGTTCTTAAATGCGGTTTCAGAAAATTTTCTACAGATCAAACAGTGAATCTATTTCAATCCAAGAGACTTGGAAGATGGATACATGGATTTGAGAATGGAGCATTGGAAGTAAAGAGCCATTTGGAGAAAGTACTCTTTTCAGATATTGCTCTAATGCCATGATACTCTTCTCTCCACCAACTGGCAGTGGAAAACATATCAGTCCATGGGTTTTATATTTTCATATCTTCAAGGAAATGGCATGGAGGAAAATTTTGAAAGTTCACACCATTGATGCTGCTCTTAATGCACAGTATAACTGAAATATAGGTATAATGGTGCAGCTGCATCTCAATTGTATGAAGTTTCAAACCTGGGACACAAGGACTATGGTGCATTATGAACTCCTTCTCCATTGTTCTAGCATTGAAAAATGGTCCTGCAACTAAGACATTTGATGAATAAAAATTGGTTTAAATCTGAAACCTAGAATGCAGGGGATAGTTCTTTGGCTGTGGAATATTGACTCCTTGTAGATGACCATGTCCATATAAAGTCAAGTAAATTCTCTGTGTAAAATCGAGATGATACTTATTCAAGTACTTTTCCAAATCTGGGAGAGTGCTTTTGCAGATATCATTGTAATCATGGACAACGATGTTCACCATGTCATCAATCCACTTGCTAGACAAATCATCAGTCGATCTGATTCTTTTAGGATCCATTGAATCTGTACAAACATCAGATAATTAACTTTTATGTAAGTTGATTTTTCATAAATATTGTGATGGAATTCTAAAAAAATGTCTAAGTAATTAAGGCACGCATGTCCCATATTGTTGTGCAAGTCCATGTTGGTCGCGCAAGTTTTACCATGCTAGTACTAGCGCACATGTCAAGAAACTCACTACAGAAGCGCAACATGAACAGAAGTGCGGACGAAGGGAAAGCTGGGTCACTTGCACGAATGAGATCTCACTTGCGCAAAGAGTGTGAGGTTATTTGAAAGCTGGGTGCTTTTCGCAAGAATGGAACCCATATTTATAGGCGAGGCCATACCCTTGTGTGTCGGACCCTGCGCGCCAGAAGCATACCTGCACGCTAACTACTTGTGTGCCACAGTACCTTGTTTCTCGTTTTCCTAAGAGTCAAATCCTCTTTCTTTTTTCGGATCCAAATATAAGGGGGTATTTTGTTGATACTCCTTGCTGTCACAGAGTCTAACGAATGAAGAAGGGAAATACCTTAAGCACAAAGAGACTCATCCTTTGAAGAACATCAAAAATTTACAAAGGCATGAACAAGGAACTCTTTAATCATGGGTCACACAAGTTTTCTTATGGTCTCACAAGTATACATACGTGCCATATATGGGTCAGGTAGTTCACTTTCACTCCCTATTCTTTTTTTTTTCAAGGTCCTCAATGGCCTATAAATTCCCCTTGTGGGCCCCCCATTTCGAGGACGAAAAATCCAAAACTCATATTTATTCTATGGTCTCCCAAGTCTCAGTCTGAAGTCTTCCAAACAATTATAAGGTAACTCTTTACCTAGAATGGAATCCCTTAAGAGGAAGAATAAGTCCGAAGTATTAGAACCCATTAATACTTGTGTGCCTAAGTGTTCACCCCTTAAGGGAAGTGATGATACTGGCGCGCCACCTTTCCCTCTCAATGAAACTTGTGTGCCACCCATATGAAAACCTCTAGGGATGATACTAAGGGCTCCAATCCAAAGACTCCCAGGTATCACTTCACAGGTTCTTCATCTCCCAAGTGAACTCATGTCGCGCAAGTATACTTGCGCGACCAGGACTTGCGCGCCCAAATAATACTTGAGTGCCTTCCTCTTTTTGGGTGCCCCTTCTTTCAATTCACTTCCTTTCTTCAAATCCACCATTCCTCTTCAAGATAATGCCTTCAAACCCTCTTCAACGTCACTTATGGAATGGTTCCTTTCTTGGATTCCTTATCTGAAGGGAATTTTGTGGAAATTTTCTCAAAACATTTTGATTTATGTAACTTTATATCACTACAGTTAGAGGTTCCCTTCATACAACCTCATCCCTTAAGATGAGATAATCATTCATCTGGGCATCCTTTTTAGGATTAAGCCCCAACTCCAAGTCAAATCCCCCTTAATTTAGGAATCCTCCTTAGGAGTATGCCCAAAATTAAGAATCTAAAAATCTCCACAAATCACGAATACCTTTATGGACTCTGTTATTGGGCATCCTCATTAGGAGTAGGCCCCAAGTCCCCTTTAATCACGGCTTCCTTCTCAAAAATAATCCCCAAGTTACAAGTCTCCATCAGTTTGGCCTCCTTCTCAAGTGTAAGTCCCAATTATAATTCTGTTTATCTTTGGGCCTCCTTCTTAGGAATAATCCCCAATCCAAATTCCTCCCTAATTTGGGCATCCTCCTCAGGAGTAATCCCCAAGTTAGAGTATCCAAATCTTCAAAAAGCATGAATATCTTTAGGTACCTTGCTCCTGGGCTTCTTTCCTGAACTAAGTCCTGATCTTCATTTACATGGCCAGTCACACATACATAAGCCCCATATAATTCCTTGTGACCACATATTTCATGGAACAAATTTTTAGGTTTACTGATACCTCTTGTTTCTCTCACCGAGCATGACTCATGTGATCTTAGAGTGTAAAAGTGTTTGTGACACATCTCTTTGGGCCGTTAATCAAATGTTATCCCCACAATTCTTAATTGAACTATGTGGACTTTTATCTATGCCTTAAAAGTTGAGTACATAGGAATCCTTTCAAAGGTTCAAGCCCATCAACCATTAATTATCATCCATCCCATATGACGTTAAACTATATCTTAATTACCAAACTACGTGGGTTCTAATTCCTCTTTAACAAGGATACGTAGGTAGCCCATCTGCGGGTATGATCCCAACTCTAAAATAATCCATGTCCTTCTGGATGACAATAAACATCAAGTTCCCCACTGAGTGGCTTCAAAACCAGTATGGTCATCATAATGACCAAGAGATTTCTATATAATATATTAAAGGATACCATTGACTATGAATATCCAATACATACAGATGATTCTCCATCAATGAAGAACCTCCAATACATATAAAAGATCCCTTAAATCTTATACATATCAATCATTGATTGCCAAATCTAAAGGAAAACTCATTTTCATACTTGGTGAATTAATAAGGATTCATGAACATAACATAAATCTACAAGACAGTCCTAGTGTAGGCAATAATTCCCCCCAAAAAGTTGTGATGAGCCTGACCTCCCATCTTCTCAACCAATGAAAATTATTAAGCCTCATCGGTCCATAACTAATGATCACCTACCTTTGTAAAGTAGGTCCAAATGGATATAGAATCATTGGATGTTTTAGGTTCTACGAATAAACCCGTTAAAAACTGATTGGAAAAGTTGGAACCACAAACAAATGAGGTCAACCCCATTTCTAGAAGAAACAATTTTTTGACAGTCCTTTCTATCATAGAGTCTAACGAATGAAAAAAGTAACTACCTTAAGCACAAAGAGACTCATCCTTTTAAGAACATCAATAATTTACAAAGGCTTGAACAAGGAATTATTTAATCATGGGTCGAGCAATTTTTCTTATGGTCACACAAGTATACTTGTGCGCCACATACGGGTCGCGTAGGTCACTAGAGCACCCTATTATTTTTCACCCAAGGTATTCAATGGCCTATAAATACCCCTTGTGGGCCCCCCATTTCGAGGACGAAAAATAAAAAACTCAGATTTAAGCTCTGTTCACCCAAGTCTCAGTCTGAAGTCTTTCAAACACTTCTATGGTAACTCTTTAACTAGAATGGAAGCTCTTAAGAGGGTGAATAAGGCCTAAGTATTAGAACTCATCAATACATGGGAGCCTAAGTGTTCTACCCTTATGGGAAGTGTTGATACTTGCGTCCTACCTTTCCCTCTCAAGTAAACTTATGTGCCACCCATCTGAAATCCTCTAGGGATGATACTTAGGGCTCCAATCCAAAGTCTCCCAAGTATCACTTCATAGCTTCTTCGTCACCCAAGTGAACTCATGTCCCACAAGTATACTTGCGCGACCAGGGCTTGAGTGCCCAAAAAAGACTTGTGTGCCTGCCTCTTTTTGGGTGCCCCTCCTTTCAATTCACTTCCTTTCTTCAAATCCACCGTTCCTCTTTAAGATCATGCCTTCAAAACCCTCTTCAAACCCACTTATGGGATGGTTCCTTTGTTGGCTTCCTTATCTGAAAGAAATTCTATCAAACATCTCTCAAAACATTCTGATTTATATAATTTAATATCACTTTGGTTAGAGGTTCCCTTTATTCAGTCACATCCCTTAAGATGAGAGAATATTTGATCTAGGCATCCTCCATAGGAGTAAGCCCCAATCATAAGTCAAATCCCCCTTAATTTGGGAATCCTCCTTAGAAGTAAGCCCCAAATTAAGACTCTAAATCTACATAAAGCACAAATACCTTTATAGACCCTGTTAATGGGTATCCTCCATATGATTAAGCCCCAAGTACCCTTTAAACTTGGGCCTCCTTCTCAAGAATAGGCCCCAAGTTACAAGTCCCCAAGTCTCATGTCCCCTTAACCTAGGCCTGATTTTCAAGAGTAAGACCCAGTCATAATTTCATTTAACCCGGGCCTCCATATCAAGAGTGAGCCCCAAGTATAAAGTCACTTTAACCTAGGCCTCCTTTTCAGTAGTAATCCCCAATCATAAGTCCCCATAATTTGGGAATCCTCCTTAGGAGTAATCCCCAAGTTAGAGAATCCAAATATCCATAAAGCATGAATATCTTTAATGTCCTTACTCTTGGGAATCATTCCTGAACTACGTGGACTTTGATCTCTGCTGTAAAAGTAGAGTACGTAGGGAACCTTTATAAAGTTCAAGCCCATCACCCATTAATTCCCATCATTCCCATATGATGTTAAACTATATCTTAATTCCCGAACTACATGGGTTTCGATTCCAATTTAACAAGGATACGCAGGTAGACCATCTACGGGTATGATACCAACTCTGAAATAATCCATGTCCTTCTGAATGAAAATAAACTTCAAGTACCCCACTGAGTGGCTTCAAAACCAGTATGTTCATCATAATGACAAAGATTTTTCTATATAATGTATTGAAGGATGCCATTGACTAAGAATCTCCAATACATACGGATGATTCCACATCAATGAAGAACCTCAAATACATAAAAAAGATTATCTAAATATTATACATATCAATCATTGATTTCCAAATATAAAGGAAAACTCATTTTCATACATGGTGAATTAATAAGGATTTTTGAGGATAACTTAAATCTATGAGAGAGTCCCGGAGTAGGCAATAATTCCCCCAAAAAAGGTGTGATGAGCCTGACCTCCCATACTCTCGACCAATGAAAATTCTTAAGCCTCACCGGTCTATAAATAATGAGCACCTACCTTTGGAAAGTAGGTACAAATGGATATAGAAACATTGCATGTTTCCGGTTCTACAAATAAACCTATTAGAAACTGATTGGAAAAGTTTGAAGCTTAAAAAAATGAGTTCATCCCCATTTCCATAAGAATCAAAAAATGGTGAACCCGACGTGAATCCTTAACCATGTTAATGATGTTTTTCTTATTTGTTAGTCCCCTATTTAACATAATGTGAGGTCCAGCAAAGAAATCAACAACATATGTGATTATTCAAAAGATGTAGTCTAGCCAAAATTATCTTCATTATTTCTGTTATATCAAATAGGCACTCTTTTCCAATATCTCTCTGTATTACAGAAAGACTTCTTTAAAATTCACACATGTGAATGCCTCGACTGCTACTCCTGTTGGATCCTTGTCCTCTCTGAGGACGTCATCAACTACTCAGCGTCTACAATGCTGGGTCTCAAATGCATTGGTGAAGAAATATTTTCATCACGGTACCATTCTGACTCTGGAGGACACTCGACAAGCCCTCTAAGTTAACAATTCACCCTGGTTGTCCAGAAAGCGATGACCAGTGGTCAAGAAGCAGGTGGTGCTAACCACCGTCTCTAACCGTTTCGGGTCGTTATCCCCAAAATGCAACAACCAGTCCCTCCCATATTACAGAGAGGTAAATGAAGAGGTCACTTAAGGACTCATTTCAAAAAGGCATGAGTCCTTCCTAAGGACTCCCACCAATAATCCCCGCCAGACTCGTGTGGTAATCCACCCTCAACATGATGAATGTATCACCTATAGGGGTTCGTCTTAGGTTCATCAGACACGAGAATGCAAGACAAAACGTCAGAGGAAAAATCTGGTCAACAGGGAGTAGGTTTTTACTTCTTCCCCCTTCGGAGAAGTCCATCAAGCCAACTTGATGGAAAAAAACGAGCGGGCATATACACCCATCCATCCTGATGTTACTACCCAGTAGACTCGTCTGGCAGTAACACACCAATCCCGCCAGGCAATTCTGTCAGAGTATTATAGGCAAGCATATACACCTATTTATAATTCCTCAGTTAGTCAGCAGGATTGTCTGACTAAAACCAAAGAAACTCACCAATCAAATGTGGTGGGAATAATCAGCAGGCACATACACCTATAACTCATCAGGCTAACCAACAGTCTCGTTTGGTAGCACTTGGAAAAGTCAATCGGAATGTTCTGACGAAAAATTTGGAGCAGACTCAACTCTCTGCCCCCACACATAAGTACTGTCAAAATTCACTGACAGGAAAATGGGGAATGGAGCAGGAATACACACCTACTCCAAGCACAGAATGGACATATATTCATGTTCTGCCAACTGTGGTCACCAAGCACATTCTGACAATGGGGAATGTGCCGAAGCAAATCAATGCCCATATTCTGGATGCCTATCATAATATTATAACAACTTTATTAGCATCACAGTGAAGGAATCATAAATCTATCTCTATCAGTAGAGTAACTCATAAACATGTCACTCCAGAGTAGATACACACCTATGTTCTAGTCCAAGAGGGTTGTGGGGCATGCTCCCGCAAATCATTCGGACAATCAAGTTGGGCACATAAAACTGATTTTTATAGAGGTAATCAGCATAACTGAACTACTTCTCTTGAGAAGGCACATGCACCTTCCCATAAAAACCACTTTTTCCAACAATTGGTTTCCAAATCCAGTAAGAATGTGTCTAAGAAAAAGACATGTCCAGCACAGTTGAGAAATCAAGAGCCAATTTGCAATACGCCCTTGCTCGATGCCGGAGTTCTTTATGCACTCAAACAATTGTCTGTTGCAACTCATGATTCTACTCTCTCATTTCCCAATAGTGGGAACAATAATTTCGAAGGTCTTCATCATACACTTTCTCATGAAGGCTTGCTTCATGACAGTTCAGTCGATCTCAAAGTATCATCTTCAGATGAGAGCCACAATAACCCTCTGTGTGGCCAGAAGACCATGGAGGAAGAGGTTTCATCTTTTTCTATAACCCATCATGGTGGTCCTCCCCATGATGATGAATTTAGCTGCGAATGTCCTCTCCGCAGTAGTAATTCGCATTGCCTGGAAAATTATTCAAAGGACAATGGTGTAATGAGAAGGAATTCGTATCTTGAGGAACTTGAAAATGTGAAGTCAGTAATCTCTAATGCTTTAATTCTAATAGGTGAAATACTTTATCAATCAGAAGATAGACCGTGGTGTAGGTCATTCTATGAACCACCCCTGGGTCATTCATCTTCTAATTTGACAAATTAAATCCCTACCAATCTTGTTGAATCTGATAAATCAACAAAGAAGAACTATTTTTGGTCTAGTTAGGTGGAATAATCTTCATCAAATGATAAGGAGGAAGTGTTGAATATGAGAAAACAACTGGAAATAGGTGAAGTACCAGTCATGTTTTTGCCTTTTGCTGACTCTCAGTATGATATTCCAAAAATGTTGATAGAAGATTGTATTCACGATATTCGTCTCAACATGTGGAATACTCTTTGTAAATTAAAAAAGAAAATATTATCTTATGATGAATATGATAATCATGTTAAGATAATAGAAGGGTTACAATGCCAAATTGATTTGGAATCTCTCTCAGTTTTCCGATATCCAATGGCTGAAAAGCAGTAGAGAGCCCTTCAGCATTCATGCCTTGGTGCACTAAAAATATTACGCTAGTTAATTGCTAATTCCCCATCGGGTATTCATATCAGGGGATTGGGTGTTCATGGAGCACTACATTTTACTTTACTCTCAATTCATCAAAGCCCGCTAAAAATGGTCTCATGTAGTATTATCGCCCATGGCCGACCAAATCCAATTGGTTTTGTGTGTAATCGAAGGCTTGTCTGGGAACATTCCTTAACTAGTTCTTCCCAAATTCAGACATACAAAGAACAGGTTATCAAATTACTCTTGCATCAAGAAAATGAGAATATCGAATAGGCTTCATGTTTAGATGAGGCACATCATCAAGTGACAAAAGTGTCAGAAATAATCCAATGTTCATTTGATACAGGTGATTTGAGTTGATGTAGGTTGATGCATCCACCCAATTTTCAGACTAATGTCCGAAAAATCAGGAGACCTTTTTAAAAAGTCTTAGATGTTGGAGCTCATGAACCACCTCATCTTGCCATATTAGGGAATCTTTTAAACCAACCCTCTAAATCAACAAATAGGATTCGAGGAGTTGAACAAGAATAGCAGGAAGAACCCCAGTCCACCGAACTGGGGACCTTTTCAAATCCTCAATCTCTTCCTCAGCGAAAGTCAGTCTTCTCTCGATTAGGGAAGAAGCCACAAGAGGAACACAGACCCGAATTATCAGGGGATTCCCTCCAAATTACAGTTCATCAAGAAGTTCCTGAGGGATCAACTCAACAAAAGGCAATGTCTCATCAAGGACATGGAAGGAGAAAGTATCACAGAAATGCTGATAGAAGTGATGAAATGATTTATGCAACGATAAATGTCATCAATTCCATTGTCACTGAACCCCCATAACATGAGGCTCACTCAGTGGATTTAGATAAAGAAGTTCATGATCAAGAGGATGTATGCACTGAAACAAATTAGGAAGGTATGCATACCTGGAATCAAAGGCATACCCAAAATCTCGGTATTTCTTCAAATAACCAACTCCCCCCTCCTTGAAAGGCATCCAACAAGGGGAAAGGAAAAATGGCAAGTTACATTCCACCCTACCTCTAGAGAAGGCCAATCACTCTCATTAGAGAAAAGGTTCGTACAACAAGTAGTGGAAATAAAGGAGCTAAGGAGCTTGAATGCAGAACTAATTCAATGTAGTCTTCCTCCTAATTGTGCTAGAGTCAGTCAGTTAGGGGAATTCGTTGCAACTACTGGGATGGATCAAAAATATCCTTCTTTACCATTACACCATCACAGGTCCAATCCTATGGGTTAGACGCAACAAAAACCGGCAATACTACCATCAGTGGCAGTCTCGGTCGCTACACCCGTTCAAACTCTAGTTATTGTGCCTATAGAGGTCCAAGCCCAATCAGATGTTTCTAAAAAATTAATGACTACTATGGAGTCATTAACAGCTCGATTTGAAGATATGGAAGGAAAGTGTGCACTAGTTCAACCGGAGAAGAGAGCTTACCCTGAATGGGTAGATGCAATTTCTCCCCCATCAAATTTTTCAAGTACCGCATTCCAAATTTTTAATGGTTTAGGAGATCCATAACAACACTTAACACATTTTTATTCTCGAGGTGACCTCATTATAGGAACTCCTCAACAAAAAGAAACAGTTAAGATCAAATGTTATGTATAGTCATAACAAGAGCCTGCTTTTGATTGGTATACAAGCTTGTAATCCCGGTAAATTACTGGGTGGGAGGATCTCTGTTAAAAATTCATTCATCAATTCTGCTCAACGTTGCCAAAGAAAACAGTTTTTTATCTTAAAAATTGTTAGAAAAGGGAAAATGAAAGAGTTTCGGACTTCATATCCCAATGGAAGGGACTAACATATTTCTTAAGTTTAACACTCCCCCAAGAATAATTGTTGCCAATTTGTGTGGAAACTTTTCGTGATGAATTATTCACACCGTTGATCCCTATGAAATACACAGGAGGGTTTCGAGACCTTACTTCAATCGCTCAGCAGATTGAATACTCTCCTATAAAGACTAAGGCTACAACTCGTGTAATTCCATCAGTTCAAGAAGGAGAATGGGGAAAGCAAAGACTGCTATAGTTACTCTTAAACAAGCATCTGTACCTACTTCCACTTCAAAACCATCATTATATCAAAGGGCTCCTCCTCCTGAGCATCAAAAACAATGGTCTCCTCGTCAAGATGATCAAAGAGATCAAAGATGGAAATATTTTGAAGATTGGAAGAGAAAAGATTATTCTTTCCGGAATGAACATTTTTCTGGCTATTTCATCTTGGCTCTAGAAAATAATCTACTTTAGTTGTCAATGCCCAAAATCTGAACAAGGAAGGAGAGGAAGAACTCCCTAACTAGTTCTCATTTCATCAGATGTTGGGGCATCTCATTCCAGAGTGTTTTTTCTTCTAAGACCTCCTACAAAATATGGTGGACTCTGGATAGGTAAAACTGAAAGGTTCTCTAACCCAGGTAGTATGTGTTACTGCAACTGATCCAGAGGAAGATAGCGAGTGGCATAAAGTCAAAAGTAAAAATATGTTGAAATATTATGATTGGATGGTCAGGAAAATGGTCAATTGGCCTCATGCCATTTTAAGAACAAAATTGAATCAACCAATTGTGTCTTCTGCTTTGAATGCCATAGAAAAACCCCCTTCATTAGAAGGAAAATCTTCAAAGAGGCGGCATAATTCGAAGAAAGAAGAATAGTCAGAAGAAGGTGAGTTTATGTCAAAGCCTAAATTGTCTTTGACTCTGGAAGATTTTATGCCATCTACTTTTAAAGCATGGGCACTTCCCCACCAAACGGCACAACCTAAACTAGCCAATCAGACAAAGTCTTCATCAGATGAAGATTTGATCTTTGGTTCTGTTAACATGATTCACTTAATAGATTTGTATGCCAGTCACAGTTTCGATAATGATGAGTGTGAGTTCCCTATATCAAATAGAAGAATTAGAGGGAGTTCCAAAGGTCTAGGATATATGGGAAGATGTGGATATTTTAGAAGCCACTATTCCAATCCTACCCCTTCTAGAACTGCATATGCAGCAGAAACTCTTGGAAAATCCCTTCAACGGGCTCAACAAGAACAAGAAAGTTCTTCCACAAATGGCAGATTCAGTCTCGGAACAGTTATTTTGGAAGATCGGTTAGAGGTTACACCTTCTTCCTCTCAAAAAATAAATAGACCTAGTAAGCCTATTTTTCCAAAGCAAAGAGTATTTCCAACTCCTACCCCAATACAAGATGTATCTACTTCCAAATCATAAACTTCTAAGGCACCTGCAAAACCACATCTTCCTGTTGGGAAACAAAGACCTTTGGATCAAAAGTTTGATGTATTGAAACATTTGTCCCAAATACCATCCAAGTTATCTATTATGGATGCCTTGAATATATCAAATGATCTTCAAGAGGAACTCAATGAGGCTTTGTCAAGTCCTCAGGAATTCGAAACTCAAATTGATGCAGCTGAATTCTACTATATAGAGAGTGATCCTATAGAATTCCATGAATTTATATCTTTTACAGATGAAGATGAAGATGATGTTGTGCATGGAAAAATCATACCATTGTATTTGTCTTGAAAGGTAACTGATGTAGATATCCAACGAGATTTCTTTGATAATGGTTCATGACTCAACCTCGTCCCTATTCGTACACATCATCCATTGGGACTCAACGAATCTAATTTATCTCCGTCTACATTGATGTTGCAAGGATATAATAAAAATGAACAAGAAACGCTGGGCAATATTGCACTCATAACTCAATTTGGAGACCTTGTATCCAATTCATATTTCATGTTTGTTCGTCATGAAACAACCTTCAGCATTTTTCTAGGAATACCTTGGCTACATCAACATGCGGTTGTACCGTTTTCGTACCATCATTGTCTCAAATATTGTTTCAATGGTCAAATTGGGACATTGTATGGTGATAAATCCCCATTAAAAACATGTGAATCTCAATACATTGAGGCAGAATTCTATCACATGGAGTGAAAGGAGGAATCCACGACAAAGGAGTTTACCTAAATTAATGCTCTATATGGTTTGGAAAAGATTCCTCTAATCCCATTCATACATGTGATTACAGATTATGTGTTTCCAATTAGTCAAATTGAAAAGGTAGACCCAAATCTAAATACTCTTTTTGAAACTTCCATAATGTCAATTACAGCAACTAAGCCAGACAGCATGGTATAGGTTTTTGATTCAACAGGAAATGGTGAAAGCTCAAATGGAGATTTCTTCATTCCATCCACTAAAATACATCATTTCTATACTTCATCAACTAGGATAGAAGAATTTATAGCAATGCCAGAGATGAACGATGATGTCGATTCTCAATCCATCATCTCCTCTCTATCACCTCAGAAATACCCCTCATCGTCATTAGGGTCAGAAATGGTAGTCTCTTCTTCAAGATGTTCAAATTTTATCTTCTCTCCTGATCATAGAAATTATTCTTCATCGTTTACATTTCAATTAGAAACAAAATAAATGACACATATTGATGATGAAGAGGAAGATCTCAGAGATTCTCCTCCATCATTTGAAGAAGGTATCACTACAACATTGGATGAACTTAGAGAAATAAATCTGGGTACAAAAGAAGATCCACGCCCTACTTTAATTAGTGCATCCATGACTCTTGACGATAAAGAAATGTACACATCATTTTTAATGTAAAATCGAGATGTTTTTGCTTGTAATTATACAGATATTCCAGGTCTTGATCCTGATGTTTCCACTCATCATTTGGGTTTTCCATAAGAACATTGAGGATTCAAGAAAGCCGCAAAAAGAACAGACCCAACTTATGCCTCCAAAATTTAAGCTGAAGTGGATAAGATTATCAAATCTAACTTCCTCAGAGAAGTTCAATATCCCAAATGGATAGCTAATATTTTCCCTGTGAAAAAGATGGATGGAAAAATTAGAGTTTTCATTGATTTCAGAGTTCTTAATCGGCATTTTCCCAAGTATGATTTTCTAGTTCTGATCACAAAACTCTTAATTGATGAAAAGATGGCTATAAAGCACTTTCTTTCATGGATGGATATTCTGGGTATAATCAAATCCGAATGGATCCATAGGATGAGGATTCTACAGCCTTCAGAGCTCCTCAAGGTGTATTTTTTTATCAGGTAATGCCCTTTTTCCTGAAGAATGCAGTTACAACATATCAACGTTCCATGCATCGTATCTTCAAACCATTTTTTGGGAAATTTGTTTAATGTTATGTGGATGATTTGGTGGTCAAATATAGATAATGTTCAGATCATTTGACCGATCTGGAAATCATATTCCACAAACATTGACAACACAATTTGAAGATGAACCCCTTGAAATGTGATTTCATGGTAACCTCGGGAAAATTTCCTAGTTTTTTGTACGCCGTCACAGTATCGAAGTTGATCCTGAGAAGGCAAAATAAATCCTTTGTATGTCACCTCCTCGCAATTTGAACGAATTAAGAGGAATTCAAGGACACTTGTCCTATATTCAGTGTTTCATCGCCAATATAGACGGAAAATGTTTACCCTTCACCAAATTAATGAAGAAGGGAGTCACCTACCAATGGAACGAATATTTCCAAGAGGAATTTGATATCCTCAAGAAATATCTCTTGAGTCCACCAGTATTAATTCCACTTGTTAAAGGAAGACCACTTATCCTCCATGTGACAGCCTTAGAGCAGTCATTGGTTTCCTTACTTGCCCAAAAAGAATGATACTAGGAATGAAAATAGTCGTTACTATCTTAGTCGGACTACGATTGAAACAGAAACTCGATATTCATGTATTGAAAAGTGCTTCTTAGAATTAATATTTGTAGTTCATAAACAGAGACACTACCTGCAACATCATGAAGTCCAATTAGTATCTCGCAACAACCCGCTCAAATTTATCCTTAGTCACCCTATACTTACAGGACGTCTGGAAAGGTGGGAAGTTATTTTTCCGCAGTTTGATATCCAGTATGTGTCTCAAAAGTAAATAAAGGGCCAAGATCTGGATGATTTCCTTACAGAACATCCTTCAGTAAAAGATATATCTTCAGATATTAAACTTCCGGATGAGTATGTCTTCTCTATTCAAGATAATCCTCAAACATGGGAAATGTACTTTGATGGTGCTTCTAGAAGTCCAACGGGGAAGAAATTAGAAGATCCTAAATTCAATAATATTGGGTTGGGAACTGTGCTTATTTCTCCAGAAAAGGAAGTGCTACAATATTTCTTATTATTGTTGGAAGGAGGTACAAACAATGAACCAGAATATCATGCTCGCATCATAGGATTAGAGTTGGGGCTTCAGGCACAGGTGAATCACTTAATGGTGAAAGGTGATTCAGACATGGTAATCAAACAAGTCAATGGGGATTATGCCATCAGAAAATAAGAGTTAATCCCTTTATGTGAATACTTCAGAGAGTTAATGGTGGAATTCCCCTCAGAACCAACATTTTCTTATGCCCCTCGATCGAAAATTGCTCAAGCTGATGCACTAGATAATATAGCTACAGCACTGGAAGATCCAAATCGGGAGGAAACAATCATTAGTATTACCCACCATCATACAGTTTCACCTTATGTTCAAATAATAACAGAGGGAATCAATGAAATTAGACCCATTTTTGAACCATATGGTCATACTACAGGATGGGTGACACCTATCAGGGAATACCTTTAAAATTGAACACTCCCACCTGATAGAGCCGGGAATGAACAAGTCTAGCGACGTGTGTCCAATTTTACTCTTTATGATAGCCCAAATCACATAGAAAAAATTCTATACAAGTGAGTTTTTGATGGAATTATCTTCAGATGTATTGATGGTGAAGAGAAAATGGCTGTCATGAATGAAGTCCTTGTAGAAGTCTATGGTGCCCACCAGTCTGTACATAGACTGTCTGATCAAATTCAATGGCTTGGATACCTATGGACTTCAATGATACATGAGTGTGTTGATTTCACTATGAAGTTTCATTCTTTCCAAGTATATGCCAACTTCATTCATCAACCCCCAGAGTTTCTTCACACAGGTAAATACTCATGGCCATTTTTCACATGGGGAACGGATATAGTAGGACCTTACCCTTCGGCTACATCCAATCCGTTTAAGTATATTCTTACTGCTAATGACTTATTTTCCATGTAGGCAGAGGAAATATCTCTCAAAGAAGTTAGTTCTAAATGCATTGTTAGCTTCATCAATTCTAACATCATTACCCGATTTTTGGTCCCTCAAACCATATTGACAGAAAATGGCACCAACTTCTGTTCATCTGAGGTAAGGAAGTTATATCAAGAACACAACATCAAATACAATCATTCATCTCGGTATCATGCAGCGGTCAATGTCCAAATAAAGTCCTTCAATAATACTCATTCAAACATACTACAAAAGATGGTGGATAAAGATAATAAATCATGTCCTGATAAACGTTTTCATCCTTTACTGGCTTATCGGACCACCACCCGCACTACAATGTAGTCAACTCCATATTCATTGGTATATGGAACAGAAGTAGTATTTCCCATTGAGGTCCAATTATATTCACTCGGAGTAGCCATTTGTGATCAGTAATCTACATATGAACAATCTCAAAGGCGATTGGATGAATTGGAACGATTATATGAAAAAAGAATGTGTGCCTTGCACCACTTGGAAGTATATCGGAATCTAATAGCATGGGCTTTTAACAAAAAAGTTCTTATTCATTCATTCATTCAAGGATAATTAGTATTAGTCCTCAGAACTCCAATGATAATAGGAATGAAGCCTCTATATCTTGAGCCAAAATGGGAAGGACCTTACTCAATACATAAGGTCTACTCTAATGGAGCTTATTATTTAATATCAATGGATGTAGAACTCATTATAACTCCAACCAATGCCAGATTAGTAAAAAATTATTTTGTGTAACACAAATACTTACGTCTTACAAGACGTTAAACTGCATAAACATTTTCTTGGCTTCACAACGTTAAACTGTACAACCCAACATCCTATATGACGCAAAACTGAAAAAGACCCTAATACATCTTACAAGACGTTAAACTGTATTTTTCCCCTACTACATGGCACTAAACTGTGCAGCACCAATATTCCACACTATAAGACTTTAAACTGCATAGTCCCCTCATTCGTCCAACATGACATTAAACTGTGTTCCCCTTTTTCGTCCAAAATGACGTTAAACTGTGTTGTCCTAGCTAAATGACATTAAACTGTGCAACACTGGTCCATGCATATGACCTTAAACTACCTTATTCCTTACTACAAGACCTTAAACGGCATAGCCACTCTATCGTCCAACATGACGTTAAACTATTCATCTGAGCTCCAAGATGTTAAACTGCCAAGCACCCCATTTTTATGACACATGTCATTTAAATTGTGAAACAGTCCCTTATGTGTCCTACATGACATTAAACTGTACATCGTTAGGGTTGTTGCTACCTCTTGTTTCCCACATCGAGTATGAGTCACATGAACATAGAGTAAACTTCATTCATAACACCCTCTCTGGGCCGCTAATCATGCGTAAGTCCAAACACCATCTTCGGGTTATCCTCAAGTACAACTTGATCACCAATTCATTCTTAATAGAACTACGCAGACTTTGATCCTTGCCTTCTAGGATGGGTACGTAGGCAACCTCCTGAGGTTCAACCCCAAAACCAATCTCTTCACGTTAGTTCCCCTTTATCCCATACAATGTTGATCCATGAACCAGACCAAAACCAATCTCTTCATGTTGGTTCAACTCCATCTCACATGACGTTAAACTATGTATGTCCCTTTTATCCCTGCTACATGACACTAAACTGTGCATCACCATCGTCCTTGCTATATGTCGTTAAACTATACATTCCCCCATTGTCCCTCTCCTGAGAGGGAATCATCATTGACGTTGATCTCCAATCATGTCATATTTCAAAGACTATGTGCATACATGGTAATGCTCGAACATTTAATTTTGGTTCAAACCATCATTGCACTAAATTCCCCTTTCACACTTCACTTGTATGAACTAAATCTGTATAGAGGGTATTTCAAGAACTATGTATGTCTTGATTCCCATCCTTATGGGTTACATAGTAATGTTTGAGCATCCCTCGAATCCAGCCACAAGTCTTTGGGCTTAACACCAAATTCCACTTTCAGTTCCATGACTGAGAAGTACCCTTATGAGCACATGAATGCGGTATGAAAACCCTGGCCTTCATTTATATCATGTTTATAAAACAATGATGTGTATTCCACATTATGGTCCAAACTCTACAACCTTAAACTAAGATCTCCAACACTCTTGTCCCACATGACATTAAACTGTATCTCAAGAACTACATTTGGCTTGATTCTCATCCTAATGAGATATGTAGTGAAACCCAGCATCTTAATTCAGGACCCAGCCAAAACATGATTATGGTTAGCATTGGTCTGTGTATCTCCTTCATGCATTACACAATGCCCATTTTGATGTTTCATACTCCTAACCTTAAATACATTCAGATCTCCATAACCCTTTTCTTGAATTCTGGTCACAAAATGTCTGATATACCAGAATTATTTTTCCTGACTATGCAACACGTGCCCTTAGGTGGCCTTTCATAAGTAGTCTACATAATAGACCTGTTAGCCAAAAGATGCTATTATTTTACTGTGGAGCCAATTCCCTTAAATGGACCTGCATTATTCAACCCCCTAACGGGTTTATTAAATAATGGTAATTTCATTCTTGGGAGGAAAACCTCTTTTGTCCTTATTGTTCTTAACAAAAATATATAGCAATCCACAAAAAAATTCCATCCTTAACATATTTGTCCCATACTCTTTTTCATGATTTGAAAGTATTCAAGTCTATGGTTTATATTTCCCTTCCCTATGTTTGGGCCAGACCTTCATAGGAGTGACATTCATCCAATTATTTGACAATCTTGATTGGGAATATCCTCTCCATATTCAATTACCTTTCTCCATATAGAAAAATCTATGATTTTGAAAATTTGAATCTTCATAAACTTCCACTGTCTTTTGAGCAATAGAAAAGTAAAATTTCTGAGTTCTTTGGCCTGACTATGCAACAAATACCCTTAGGTGTCCTTGAATAAGTAGTCTAAATAATGGACTTGTCAGCCAAAAGATACTATTATTTGACTATGAAGCCAATGCCCTTAATTGGCCCTACATACTTCAACCCCCTAATGGGTTTGTTAAATAGTGGTAACTTCACTCTTAGAAAATAGATCCTCTAATGCCTTTTAGCACTTTTTTCATCTCATTCTTCATATTCAAAATTTAATAAGTCATAGTTTACATATTTTCCCCCATACATGAATTTGGTAATATGTTTTTAGATAAATTATCAAGGAATTGAGTCAATTTTAGTTCATTATTCATTCAGTCAAATCTATTCGACCTTAAAAATTATCCCTTTTATGTCCGACGTGCATGAATTTAAACATCCCACAAAAGACAAGGGAACTCTAAACAAAAGTCAAGTCCCAGCTCACTAAACATACATTTCGTATGATTTAGGTAATATTGAGAAATTAAAAGATGTAAAGTTTGTAGGGTTATTATTATAATCATAGAAACAATAAAACTATTCTTACTAGGACCATTATCTTAGGTAATATTAATTAAAGGAAGTAGCAAGAGAATGCAGGCACAAATGATTGAAGATGAAAGTGTTTTTCATTGATGCACAAGTGTTAGAAGGATATGCACAAATTGGAGTCTCTTCTCTTTTTCAAGAATTACAATAGGCTTTCAACATAACACTTCATTTGATTTACAGCATCTTGAGCTTCATCCCTATCCACCTGGAATTCATTAATTCAACTGGATACAATATGAGACGACGTGAGACCATCTCTTCTTGGAAAAATTTTAAAATAATGTTCTTAAATTCGATTTGAGAAAATTTTCTACAGATAAAACAGTCACCCTGTTTATATCCAAGAGACTTGGAAGATGGATACATGTATTTGAGAATGGGGAATTGGAAGTAAAGAGCCATTTGGAGAGAGTACTCTTTTCAGATATTTCTCTAATGTCGTGATAGTCTTATCGCCACCAACCAGAAGTGGAAAACATATCAGTCCATGGTTTTTCTATTTTCATATCAGCAAGGAAATGGTATGGAGGATAAATTTGAAATTTTACACCATTGATGCTGCTATTAATGCATAGTATGACCTAAATAGAGGTATAAGGGTGCAGCTGCATCTCAAGCGTATGAGGTTTCAAATCTGGGACACAAGGTCTATGATGCATTATCAACGCCTTCTCCATTTTTGCAGCATTGATGAATGATCATGCAACTGAGACATTTGATGAAGAAAAATTAGTGTAAGTCTGAAACAAATAATGAGGGAGATAGTTCTTTGGATCTAGAATATTGAATCCTTGCAGATGACGATGTCCATTTAAAGGAAAGTAAATGATCTGTGGAAAATCAATATGATACTTATTCAAGTACTTCGCCAAATCTAGGAGAGTGTTGTTTCAGATATCATAGTAATCATGGCCAATGATGTTCATCATGTAATCAATCCTCTTGCTAGCCAACTCATCAGCCAATCCGATTCTTTTGGGAGCCATTGAATCTACACAATCATCAGATAATTAACTTTTAAGTAAGTTTATTTTTCATAAATTTTATAAAGAAATTAAAAAAATGGCTATGGCATTAATTCACGCAAGTACCATATTGGAACACAAGTCCATGTTGGTCGCGCATGTTTTACCGTGCTAGTACTGGCGTGTAAGTCAAGAACTCACTACAGAAGCATGAAACGAACAAAAGTGTGGATGAATGGAAAGCTGATTCACTTGATCGAATGAGATCCCACTTGCACAATGAGAGAGAGGTGCTTTGAAATTTGGGTTCTTTTTTCTAGAATGGAACCCATATTTATAGGCGAGGTCGTGCCCCTGTGCACCGGACCCTGCGCGCCAGAAGCATACCTGCACGCCTACTACTTGCGCGCCACAATGCCTTGTCTCTTGTTTTCTTCAGAGTCAAATCCTCTTTCCTTTTTTGGATCCAACTCTGAGGGGGGTCTTTTGTTGACAGTCCTTTCCATCATAGATTCAAACTAATGAAAAATGGAAATACCTTAAGCACAAATAGATTAATCCTTTGAACAACATCAAAAATTTACAAAGGCATGAACAAGGTACTCTTTAAGCATGGGTCCCGCATGTTTTCTTATGGTCGTGTAAGTATACTTGCGAACCATATATGGGTCATGCAGTTCACTTGCGTGCCATATTCTTTTTTCTTTCAAGGTCCTCAATGGCCTATAAATACCCCTTGTGGGCCCCCCATTTCGAGGACCAAAAATCCAAAACTCATATTTAAGCTATGGTCGCCCAAGTCTCCATCTGAAGTCTTCTGAACACTTCTAAGGTAACTTTTTACCTAGAATGGAATCCCTTAAGAGGAAAAATAACGCCTAAGTATTAAAACTCATCCATACTTTCACGCCTAAGTGTTCAACCCTTAGTGGATGTGATGATATTAGCGCATCGCCTTTCCCTCTCAAGGAAACTTGTGCGCCACCCATCTAAAATCCTCTAGGGATGATACTAAGGGCTCCAATCCAATGTTTCCCAAGTATCACTTCCCAAGTTCTTCGTCGCCCAAGTGAACTCATATTGTGCAATTATAATTGCACGACAAGGACTTGCACACCGAAACAAGACTTGAGCACCTACCTCTTTTTGGGTTCCCCTCCTTTCAATTCACTTCCTTTGTTCAAATCCACCTTTCCTCTTCAATATATAGCCTTCAAACCCTCTTCAAATCCACTTATGTAATGGTTCCTTTTTTGGATTCCTTATCTGAAAGGAATTATATGGAATATTTCTCAAAACCTTGTGTTTTATATAACTTTATATCACTACAGTTAGAGGTTCCCTTCATTCAACCTCATCCCTTAAGATGAGATAATCTTTGATCTGGTCATCCTCGTTAAGAGTAAGCCCCAATTCCAAGTCAAATCCCCCTTAATCTGGGAATCCTCTTTAGGAGTATGCCCCATATTAAGAATCTAAAAATCTACACAAATTAAAAATACCTTTATGAACCCTGTTAATGGGAATCCTCCTTAGTAGTAAGCCCCAATTCCCCTTTAATCTAGGCCTCCTTCTCAGGAATAAGCCCCATGTTAAAAGTCTCCTTAAATTGGGCCTCCTTCTTAGGTGTAAGTCTCATTCATAATTCCCTTTATCATTGGGCGTCCTTCTTAGGAATAAGCCCCAATCATAAGTCCTCTATAATTTGGTAATCCTCTTCAAGAGTAAACCCCAAGTTAGAGTATCCAAATCTCCTTAAAGCATGAATATCACTAGGGACATTGCTCCTGGGATTCTTTCCTGAACTATGTCCTAATCTTCATTTACTTGGGAAGTCACACATACATAAGCCCTATATCTTTCCTTTTGACCACATATTTCATGGAACAAATTGTTTGGTTTACTGATACCTCTTGTTTCTCACACTGATCATGACTCACGCGATCTTAGAGTGTAAAAGTAACCACGACACATCTCTTTGGGCCATTAATCATATGTAAGCCCCACACTTCTTAATCGAACTACGCGGACTTTGATCTATGCCTTAAAAGTAGAGTAAATAGGAAGCATTTTAAAGGTTCAATCCCATCACCCATTAATTCTCATCCATCCCATATGACGTTAAACTATATCTTAATTCCCGAGCTACGTGGGTTTTGATTCATCTTTAACAAGGATACGTAGGTATCCCATCGGCATGTATGATCCCAATTATGAAATAATCCTTGTCCTTATGAATGACAATAAACATCAATTTTCCCACTGAGAGGATTGAAAACCAGTATGGTCATCATAATGACCAAGAAATTTCTATATAATGTATTGAAGGATACCATTAACTAAGAATCTCCAATACATAAGGATTATTATCCATCGATGAAGAACCTCAAATACATATAAAAGATTCAATAAATTTTATACATATCAATCATTGATTGCCAAATCTGAAGGAAAAGACTTTTTCATACTTGGTGAATTAATAAGGATTCGTGATCATAACTTAAATCTACGAGAGAGTCCTGTAGTAGGCAATAATTCCCCCCAAAAAGGTGTGATGAGCTTGACCTCCCATCCTCTCGACCAAGGAAAATTCTTAAGCCTCGTCAGTCCATAACTAATGAGCACCATCCTTTGAAAAGTATGTCCATATGGATATAGAATCGTTAGATGATTTCGGTTCTATGAATAAACCCATTAGAAACTGATTGGAAATGTTTGAACCTTAAACAAACGAGGTCATCCCCATTTCCGGAAGAAACCATTTTTTGACACTCCTTTCCGTCATAGAGTCTAATGAAAGAAAAAGGGAAATACCGTAAGCACAAAGAGATTCATCCTTTGAAGAACATCAAAAATTTTAAAATTCATGAAAAAAGAACTCTTTAATCATGGGTCACGCATGTTTTATTATGGTCGCGCAAGTATATGTATGCGCCACATATGGGTTGCACATGTCACTTGCGTTCCCTATTCTTTTTTCACCCATGGTCCTCAATGGCCTATAAATTCCCCTTATGGGCCCTCCATTTTGAGGACGAAAAATCCAAAACTCATATTTAAGCTCTGGTTACCCATGTCTCCCTCTGAAGTCTTCGGAACACATCTATGGTAACTCTTTACCTAGATTGGAAGCTATTAAGATGAATAATAAGGCCTACATGTTAGAACTCATCAATACTTGCACGCCTAAGTGTTAAACCCTTAAGGGAAGTGATGATACTTGCACGCCGCCTTTCCCTCTCAAGGAAAATTGCATGCCACCCATCTGGAAGCCTCTAGGGATGATACGATGTGCTCCAATCTGAAGTCTCCCAAGTATCACTTCACAGCTTCTTCATCGCCCTAGTGAACTCATGTCTCACAAGTATACATGCACGAACAGGACTTGTGTGCCCAAAGAAGACTTGTTTGCCTGCCTCTTTTTGGGTTACACTCGTTTAAATTCACTTCCTTTCTTCAAATCCACATTTCCTCTTCAAGATCTTGCTTTCAAAACCCTCTTCAAATCCACTTATGGAATGTCTCCTTTGTGGGTTTATTTATCTGAAATGAATTATACGGAATATCTCTTAAAATCTTGTGATTTATATAATTTTATATCTCTATGGTTAACGGTTCCCTTCATTCAACTGCATCCATTAAGATGATGGAATCTTTGATTTGGGAATCCTCTTTAAGATTAAGCCCAAATCATATGTCAAATCCTCCTCAACCTAGGCATCCTCCTTAGAAGTAAGCCTCAAATTAAGACTCTAAATATCCATAAAGCACAAATATCTTTATAGACCCTATTAATGGTCATCCTCCTTAGGAGTAAGCCCTAAGTCCCCTTTAACCTTGGGCCTATTTCTTAGGAATAAGCCCCAAGTTAAAAGTCCCCAAGTCTCAAGTTCCCTTAACCTGGGCCTCCTTTTTAAGAGTAAGACCCAATCATAATTTCCTTTAACCCAGGCCTCCTTCTCAGGAGTAAGCCCCAAGTTTGCAGTCACTTTAACCTGAGACTCCTTTTTAGGAGTAATACCCAATCATAAGTCCCCCTAATTTGGGCATCCTCCTCAAGAGTAATCCCCAAGTTAGATTATATAAATCTCCATAAAGCATGAATATCTTTATGGACCTTGCTCTTGGGAATCTTTCCTAATCTACATGGACATTGATCTCTGCCTTAAAAGTAGAGTATGTAGGAAACCTTTCTAAAGTTCAAGCCCATAACCCATTAATTCTCGAATGTCCCATATGATGTTAAACTATATCTTTATTCCCGAACTATGTGGGTTTTTATTACACTTTAACAAGGATACGTAGGTAGCCCATCTATGGGTACGCTCCCAACTCTAAAATAATCCATTTCCTTCTGAATGACAATAAACTTCAAGTGCCCCACTGAGTGGATTTAAAACCAGTATGGTCATCTTAATGACCTAGATTTTTCTATATAATGTATTGAATGATACCATTGACTAAGAATCTCCAATACATACGGATGATTCTCCATCGATGAAGAACCTCAAAAAATATAAAAGATTCTCTAAATATTATACATATCAATCATTTATTGCGAAATATAAAGGAAAACTCATTTTCATACTTGTTGAATTAATAAGGATTCGTGAACATAACTTAAATCTATGAGAGAGTCCCGAAGTAGGCAATAATTCCCCCCAGAAAGGTGTGATGATCCTGACCTCCCATTCTCTCGACCAATGAAAATTCTTAAGCCTCATCGGTCCATAACTAATGAGCACCTACCTTTGGAATGTAGGTCCAAATGGATATAGAATCATTGGATGTTTCTGTTTCTATGAATAAACCTTCTAGAAACTATTTGAAAAAGTTTGAACCTTAAATAAACGAGGTCATCCCCATTTCTAGAAGAAACAGTTATATATTATATTAAATAATAATATTTTATTAATATATCATTTCTTGGTAAAACTGGGTCTTCTATTGTATGCAAGCCAACTCATTTTTGTGTGTATAATAAGCTTAAAAAGGTGTTTCATAAAAATAAAGAATGAAAAAAATTTAAAATTATTCAAAAATGAAAATACTGTAAATTCTTAGGGTGTTCCATAATCAATCTCTTTATAGTTGTAGCTCAAGTTATCAGGTTATGTTCATGTGTTTGGTTTTGGTACTATAGGTTTTCATGAGAAGTTTTCTTAGAATGTATAGAGTATGATATGGTGAAGGTCAAGAGTTTTATAGAACTCGATCAGGATCAATGTCCCTTAAAGATTCATGCATCAAAATTTTGTATCTATAGGTAGACATTGGTACGAGTACATGTTATATAAACCCCAATCATGGTTAATATAGTCATTGTTAAGGGATATTAGTTTTCAAATGGGTGCTAGTATTGTTAGTATATTTGTTTTTTTTGGTACAATAGATTGGATATACCTATGATAGGGGTAAGATGGAGGGGAACAAATATAGTTGATACTTCAACCATAAGCTTAGTTTTGGCCAAGTGGCTTAGGTGAGGGAGTTGGGCCTCTCTCGAAGTTTCTTCCCAATTATTCTTCATCCCTCCTTCCTCAAATTTTATTTATAATACTCTAATTTATTTATTATTACAATACAAGGAGTCCTATGTTCTTATCACTTGTTTTATCTTACAGCTCCCCCCAAATTGTTTGCATTGCTGGAGGTTCACCCTACAATCACATTGACTACTCTTACACTAAACTAGTTTTTATCCATGGGAGTTGGTTAGTATTCTGGAGACACATAAATTTCTCATTATATCATTTCATCACCATATTACTCAAAAGAGACACATTCATGTTGTTCTTATCTAGTGGATGTGCCCCCTCGTTTTCCCTCTAATGCCCCACACCCTACCTTTCTTCGAAAAAGGTATTCTCAGACAATGTATTTCTTTGGAGATGCACCCCACCATATACATATGTAGTATTGCCTCCAACCATAAGATAAGGAACACCATGAAAATGGAGACACACCATTATAATTCCTCGATAGTGTTGAACAATGATTCTGGTAGCAGGATTCTACTCTATCCACTATGATGACCTCCTAGGAGGTCCTTAAATCAACACAAAAAGCATGGGATCATGATAGGAAATACCTATGGACTTCATCAATGTTTTTACGTCTGACTCAATATTGTTTGGAAAGGATCTAGAATAGGATCAAGCTATACACTATCGCTCAATAATTTATTTACGACACCAGTTGGATAAGTCTCTTAATCTTGGAGACATGTGTTCATCACTGACTATAGAAGCCTCATCTGCTTAGGCCTCTATGGTCTGCAAATTACAATATCATATGACGGACAACTTGGAGAACCCATAGGGGTATACTACATGAGCTAAACCTTGTAAGAAAAATGGGTTTGAAACACATCATGTATATTTCCATGTGGCACTTCCCAGGTTTCATGGAAGCGACCCACTAGGCTAGATCACATGGGATGTTTTTTATTTTTGGATTCAACAATCCACTATGGTTGTAATGTTATATTTTTATTAGATAATTATGGAAGGAATATTGGTTCATTAGTTGGAAATTATGGTTAAGGTTCACGTAGATCTAATTTGGACATCATTCAAAGGAGTGTCGAATGAACGTTTCAGTAGCTTGGAAATTCAGATTCCATGTGAAGATCTTGATAAACTCTAGAAGTAGAGATCATATTAGAAATATATTGAGCAATTTGAGTACCTTTCATCTTTTCGACCTTGCTATCCTGATATCTAATGCTTTGTTTATTTCCTACATGTCATGTGTGAATATATTTGAAGTTGGGTTCGCATTAATGACACAATGACCAAACTATGGGCCATGAGTATTTCTTGAAATGTGGAGATTGTTATCTTGGGAGGTGAGGAATATCTATTCCTTGATGTATGGTCCTGAAAATTCACCATGATCTATAATTCTGAACCATGGAAACAACCAAACAGCTCAAGGTTACACCAACCAGATACGAACTTTCTCTAACCATCAAAACATAGTTCAGTCGCCTGGATGAGATCTTAATGTGAGGCTCATACTCACACCACCCCTGATAGGTATGGTGTTCTCCACCTAATGACCTAGTATTGGGAGTACCATCATCACAAGGGCTTATGTTTCTAGTGCGAGCATCCCTTTAGCCCATACACAAGTGTTATAATCCATACTTTTGGGTGGTGGTGCTGGGAGATGGATATGATAATTCTAAAAAGGGGGTAATGGAGTGGGAAATGGTAAAAATCTAGGAAATCATGGAACCATTTCCCCACATTCAAGTTTTGGAAAGTATGATTTCAATAAGTGGACATTGATTGAAACCCAAGTCACAGGTAATATGGTCATTATTTAATGGCAATATTAGTTGTTAGAGGGGATGGAATATTTTTAGTATATTAGTTTTTTTAGGACCACGTGGGGTAAGATATATGTAGGATAGGGTGTATGATATAGGGAGAGGTATTCATTTGGGACTTTTGTTGTAGGCTTGAATTTGGCAGGGTAGCTTGGGTGAGGGAGGTGTACCTCCTCTCAAACTATCTTCCCTCTACTTCTTCATCTCTCCTTACTCCATTTACCCTTGTAATCCTATGATTCATTTGTTATTCCAATACAAGGAACCCATTGGTCTTATCCAAATGACATACCATGTTCTTTCATGTGGTTTTAATATAGTAGTTTTAATTATTTGAATACTTATATTAGCGTAAACATCACCAATACATAAATTGTACTTCCCTGTCTATTTATTAGTGATGTCTATTCCAATATGAGTTAATAAATAATTCTCTTGATTTGTTTTATCTATTTATTTTTATTAATTTATAGTATTTCTTGTTTAATTTCAAAATACATAGCATTCTTCTTATTTTCTATGTGAAATCTAATGTTATTCATGCATTTGATACATACTTAAGTATTATATTATTGATCATGTTATTTAATACATATTTATTGTTAATGAATAAACATGATGTTAGATTTTTTATTATTGTATGTGGAGATTGTTATTTTCCTTTATATTTAGTTATCTACATCTTATAATGATAATTAGTTTTTGTTTGATATATTTTTCCGATCATGTTTTATATTTCCTTATTTCAATGCTTATAGGTTTTAGGTGTTATCATACCGTAGAAATGATTTGTGTCATCTAATTATATATGAATATTTAATGAGAACCTATTAATATCCATGAGTAAATATAACATGGAATAATGAATAGTTGAGTCATAATGTTGACCAAATTATATTTTAAATGAAAAAATATTTTCAACTAAAACCTAGTTTTATTTTCAAAATATAATGATAGCTTGATGTGAATCTTTTCTATGACCCTATGTTCTCAAATAGAAAGGTATATCTTTTATTTGGAAATAAGGTTTTGTATTACAGTATATTTAATGATAATCTTGGAGTTTTAAAGGGTGTAATTTAATTTTTAGATTTTGTAAAGAGATGGAACTCAGGATGAAAAACATATCTCTATAACTTATTTTTAAAAGGAAAGTTTTTTTGAAACATAGTGACTAATTAAAAATTATTTCTTTTGAAGGGTAAATTCAAAACTTATTGTGAGACAGGGTGGTCAAAAAGAAATATTTACCTTCTCAAAATGTAATATTGAAAACGTTTTCACAATGTGGAATAGAGAAATAATTTTGTTTTGTAGAATATTTTATTTTAAAACATTTTGTCATGTGGATTTTAAATGATGTTTGGTTTTCTATGAATTATTATTAAAAGAGAATGTTTTAATAAACTAGAAAATGTAGTAGAAGAACAATAATAGTCATCCCTAGGAGAATAATATGGTGAAAAGTACCACAGGTTATGGTTAACTAGTCATTCTATGGTGTACAATGAATTATAAGCTTTTTAATGTATCGTTTATGTTTCCTTTATGGATATATTTTGTTGATTGATGATCTATATTGGTTTTAGGAGTTTTGCTTCAGAATATTGGTTACTTTGGGATCTGTATTAATGTGTTAGTTGTTGGTGTGACTCATAGATAGTGGTTCCTTCTAATATTTTGTGATTTGAGTTTAATTTTGAAGTTTACATTCTACCATGTGATAATTGTTTTGGTAAAAGTATTACATTATTACATATGGATTTGTTATTTAGTGTGATCCTGATTCTGGGGTGAGCCTCTTCTAGAAAATCCCAGATATGATAATTCATATGTTTGGTAGTTTTTAATGAATTGTGTTTTATTCATTTTAATTTATAGTATATTTTGGAGAGTTTAGCTATGAATGTGTGAGCTCATTTGATCTTTTGGATCTCGGGTAAGGATTGGTTTTTATTTTAGGGATTTAATTATTTAATTTGAAATTTGATAATGGTGTTTTAGGTGTTTATTAATATGGTTTTAGGGTTAAGAGAGATTCCAAGGGGTTTAGGTATGACTGGGGTGGGGTTATTTGTAGTCTTAAGACAAGAGGGGACACCGGGTACCCAATGGGAGTCAATGTGTACTCAGTGAGCTGACTAGTGATGTGGATCCACTAGGGGTGTAATTGTGTACCCTAATGGAATTTTAACTTACACCTGGTATTCCTAGGCATGTATTTTCATTAAGATATATATTTGTGTTTCTTTTACAACCTATTAACCACTTAGTTGGTCCTTTCAACCATATTCTTCGTCAAGTAGTTGTGAGCCCCTTCCTTGGATCTATTTGAGTTCCTTCATCCACTCCTTCAACCTCCCTTGATCCATGGATTCTATGAAAGTATTTTTTCACAAAATCAATTATAAACCACATCTAACTTCCTCTTTTTCCTTGTTCTATCCTACTTTACTAATTTCTCATCTCCTATGTAATATATTTTAAATGAATTCCACTAGAATATAATAGAATTCATTCAGAATAAAATGAAATTGTCTTGACATGGCTAGAGGGAGTTGAGGTTGAACATCTGCACGTTGTTCATTATTGTTTTGTTATGGGGTGATTGAGGTATTATTTAATTTATGTGCATTATGTATTCAAGGTGAAATTAAAGAAGGTTATATTCGAATTAATTAAGGATTTGGTTTGTGATGGTATTCAGTGGATTTTAGAAGTTATCTACAAATGATTCTTTTGTGTGTAGGAATAATTTAATTTTGGGGATTATGTGATTGGATTCCATGGTTATGGAATTAAAATTTGATGGTTTAATTTTTTTCCAAATTTATTTTAGAAGAATGGTAAATCAATCAAATGTTGTTGGTATGTGGTCTTGAATCTTTGAGTTATTCACGGGTTATGACTGTAATATGCCAACCTCATTATTTCCCTGAAAGTTAATAATAAATATTTTGATATATTTTGAAAACATAAATGGATGAATTTCAAATGGTATTTTTTTATAAGTGATTCTTTTAATAAGTCTCTCATGGTACTAGGATTGGTCAATTATTTCTTCATGTTCATTATGAAACATAGTGTCCTTACTATTTATGGTTAATTACATACTAGCCTTTCTTTCATTATTTATGTCTACCTGGAAATATAAATAGTGTGGTCCATTATTCATTATACCATGTGACCCTATTGATAATAAATGTAAGGTAATGTATTTATGATATTAAAATAGGTTAATATGAACCCCATTAGTGGGTCCCCATATAATTATCCTACCCAACAGGGCCCGCCTGGTTCACCGAAGGTCAAGCTGTTACAACTCCAAACCCACCTTCAAAAGGCCATGAGTTGTTGATTAGTGCCAAGTAGGAATATCACTCGCATTAGAGGAATTAGCATAATTTAACTATAAACACACACACCCATATCCATACAACAATGAAATTATGAGAATATAAACCATGTAAAAATGCCTGCATAATATCTAAACCATAATAGAGTACAAAAAATGGAAAGTACAAAAGGAAAAAATACAAGCCCACCAAAAACGGAAAAGAAGTCCCACATTCTAAATAGAAATATTAGACTACTATAAAATACACTCCTAGAAATAACAATATTTTTAGTCTACCCAAGCTTCACCTGCTTCCAGTCTTCCTAGGATACTGTCAAACTGTCTATTATATGCATAAGACATATCACGTGCATGCAGATCCCATGTAGGGGTGAGTACAACATACTCAGTAAGACACCACAAAATCACCAAACACAAATCATCAAATATGGGTTAGCTCATAACCATGAAGATATGTTAATCAGGATAAGTGAGACATATATAAAAAACCCAGATACAGATATGCTTAAGGTAGGTAACTAGTCCTAATGGTCTCAACCAAACCATTCATCAGCTAAGGATTCCACTCAAGGCTTCGAGGACATTCCCAATTACGTGAGAACTCACTCCCCATTTCTAGATGACACTAATGATTCTTATCTAAGAGTTCATGATCGTTATTCTTCTCTATTAAGAAGAACATGAAGGAACTAAAGTTAAAATGATACATGGATAGTGGGTATCACCTTGGGCCTTTAGAAGATACCACAACCCTACTGGATTAACTCTTCCAGATAGGGGATTGATGCTTGAGTAAATTTTGGTCATGATGATTCTAGCAACCCCACTTAGGGGACATGATGTAACTCAAGAGATCTCAAAATATCTCGATACATGGATATGGGATCACACCTAGGGACTCTATGGGATACTACAATCTTAATGATTAAACTTTGAGATTGGGGATCACACCATTGTATGTTGTTCATGTGATACCAAGAACCCTAACTAGGTATAACAATAGGAATTAGGATTAAATTCAGGCCTCATGGAGGATTGTAGCTCTATAACTCCAAGGGGATCTCGAAATTCTATACATATGACTAGATGTCACACTAACCCTCATAGGAGTGGACTGAGGAACTCTACCTAGAATAAGTGAACACACCCATGCTAATATGGGAGAGGGAACTCACCCATGCTGATTTTGGAGAGGGAACACACCTAACCAATACTGGTTAAGCATTATATAATGAATCATACCACTTATTTCACCTCACTAAATATATCGGATGTCAAAATAAAGTCTATAATCAAATTCTGTATAAAAACTATTTAAGATATACTATTTTTGAGACCAAATATATGTATGTATATGAGTTTGATGAATGTGCAAGACTCATCATCAGTCCATTATGATAAAACACAAATACGCTGATATGTCACCATAAACATCCATTAATGGATAAATAGATATCACCCTTGTGATCCTCATGGGAAAAAATTCAATATAGGGTATTTAATTTCCCCAATGGATGCCTAGTAAAAAATCATTATAATCTTAACACATACATACAGGGCTTCATGGGCCCAAGCCATGAGTTGGAATTAAATATCCATCATTGATCTTCAATTTTATACCTCAATACCATGATCATGATACTATAGATGGAACACTAATTTGGTGTCACATGAAGAAGTAATAAATTAAACAAGGTTTACAAAACAATAATAATAATAATTTATATTATTATTTTTTATAACACATTATTTAAAGGATGGAAATACATGCCCAGACTCCCCCCTTATCCACAGACAAGTCCTCACATCTCCCCCTATTCCCTTTTCTTCTACAAAATTAAATCTCATTTTATTTTTATTAATTCTTTACTAATCTCATTCCAATAGAAATACTAGAAGAAACTATAATCCTCTACACTACAATAATCTTTTCATACCTCTCCTTTCACTTTCAAATTTATTATTATTATTATTATTATTATATATCACATGTTATTATTATTAAAAACAGTAATATCACACCACCATCCATGGATATCCTCTGAAATTATTATTATTATTATTATTATTATTATTATTATATCACATCTTATTATTATTAAAAATGATAATAACACACCACCCCCACAACTGGTCAGAAATAAGATTTTGACCATTCTTCGTCAAAAAATCGTTGATCATATCCATATGTAGCAACAACATGACCCGATTCATAGTATCCATGCCCTCTACACCAACCCCAAACGTCATCATCATTGCTGAATGGATTTCAATCACCTGATTCTCAAAAACATCAATCACTACTCCTCCTGAGAGATCCTGTCAATCTATCTTGTAAGTGTAACCTATACTAGAAATGTGTATATGATAAAGTGTTCTTGAACCAAACATTGAATGTATAATGTGATGTGTATCAAGGTCTCTCCTTTTAGGTTGAATAGTTTCTCCTCTTATGCTATGCACACACTTCCATTTTACACGCCATGTATAAGTACCTCCTTCAGTTTGTCTAGACTACATGAAAGTATTTCATATGCCTTTAATATTTCCATGTTTTGCCTCTTGATATTATGTTTAGATGTCAAACATACGTATCCTTATAACATGTTTTAAGATAGACTAGAATGATTATTGATTAATGAATGTAATGTATATTATTTTATTCTATGAATTATTACTATTGTTGAAAACCAGGTTTACTATATGATTTGGAACTTGTTTACTAGTTGATGTAAAGCATTATTACTACCAGGTTGTGGGAACCATATGTTGTACAATTACTAACTACAATTGAAATAATTAAAATTCTTATAGTTTTCCTTAATCATGTTATATATGAATATCCTTGACTCTTCTATATATTACATATGTGGTATGTAGACCTTATTTATCAAGTTCATCTTGAGACTTGTGTACTGGTTACACATGAGGATATACCTATATCTGTATGCAGTTCCTCCCTATGAGGAGAGGGGCCTTCTATAGAGGATGGATTATGTATATGCATATGATTATGAATATATATATATGTGTGTGTGTGTGTGTGTAATGACCCAAAAATTTATTAATTAAAATTCCTCTTGATCTAATTAAATCACTTATTATGTAAAATGGTTATATAAAACATATGAACTTCCTTGGTTTTCAATTTTTGGATTTTAAAATACCATTAAGAAGTGGTACCATTTATAATATAGTTTTTGAAAATTGACCACATGATTAGAATAAATAATTGGCTTTAGGAAATCAAAATTACTCAACCAAAGGAAGTGATGGCCTCATCTAGAAGAATTGCTCCACATGAAGCCCATTTTCAGAGATTAGAAAGGAGGTAGTGTAACAGGGCTTCACTCTTGACCAAACCCAACCCGAGCTTCAACATGTTAAGCTTGAATGGAACCGCCTATGGGAGAAGTGTAATTTAATAGAGATTACCTCTCGAGCAATGTTATCTGAGCCACCTCAAGTGTCTCTCACCATTGTACACCTTACCTTTAGGTCTTTTGTGGGTGTTATATGGGTTTATGAATCAATACCCTAGCACTATAATTATGTACATTATATTTTTATAGAATAAAGAATATACATTCATTTTATTATTGTTACTTTGAAAATAGTATTTAAATAAAAAATAGTATTTTTAGTTAATACTCAATTAAGAAATATATTTTGACGAGATAATGGATTATTGAATTAAATGATATTTTAATCAAATATTATTACTAAATTATGTTTTATTATATATAAATTATCATATAGTTTTTATTAATATGATTTTAATTTGTATTAAGGGTTGAAAGCCATTTTTGTCAAAAACCCATGAATTTATGATAAATGTCGATTTTTATTTTAAAATTAAAAATTCACATATTTAGAAAATTATATAGATAAAATGAATATTATTTTTGGAATCAGGAAATAAAAAAATCCAATGGTGAATTTTTCATAATTTCTTGAGACAATCGAATTTTTGGGTAAAATTTAAATACCGTTTGAATATATAATGTGTTTTATAACATCATAATGACCCAATAGAGATCTAATAAGATACTGTAAATTGTATTTTCAGCCAATATATGTTTTAAATTTAATTTAATATTATTTAATGTCTGTTTTATTTATTTTACAAAGCCTTAGTATACCCTCCAATACTAATAAAACATTTTAACATTTTAAAATGATTTCCTTGAGAGTGTGACTCACCTCCACATAAGAAAGCCTAGTATTTTAATAATTTCTACCATTGGCCTTATAAAATAATTTTTTCCACTCCCCATTTGAAAAAACCATGGGCAAAAACCAAGGGATGGTTTGAGGTTTTGATTAGTATAATGTCTAGTGTCCAAAACCTAAATAATAAAAAATTCACTATCTTTTCCTATATAAACCCACCCAAGCTCCCACTTCTCTTCCCTCAAAAACATTCGATCACATCCCTACCCTTCCCTCCTCTCTTTATAATCCACTCAAGGTTCTCTAAGCCCCAATGAATCCTCTCTCAAGCCTCTATCATGCCTTTGGGATCACACTTCCATGTAAGGGATTTCTTCCTTTCTCATTTTTGTCCAATTTTCATTATATTTTATGCCATTTTATTTGCAATTATAAAATTTGGGGTATAATTTATCACCTCCCACATACTTACATCATTATTTTTGAATTATGATATACCTCTCTCTCTCTCATTAATTCCACCCATGTACTCATATTACCATTATGAAATTCTGTAAGTAATTTCTCTCTTCTCATTTACATTCAAGTAATTACATTATATGAGGCATTTAAATTCCATTACATATTTTACGATACTATATTCAGTTACACCCTTAATATACACTTCATTAATAAATGATGAGATAACCCTTTCTCTCTCATCAACCACTTTTACAATTTTTATGTGATGTCGTTATGCTTCCGAAGTTACACCAAAATTTCAATGCCAAAATCATCATGTAAGTAAATACCATACCCATTTCTCTATCAAGATTATTAAACATTATTCACACGTACTTTTTTATTGGTGAATTAAATTTATTTATTCCTCATTTTTTATTTAGGAAATAAATTATAATGTTTAATGAATCTTTTTTGTGAGATCTATGTGAAACGCTTATGCATGAAATGAAATGACTAAGAATGGCGTTCCCTGGTAGCACTCCAATGCATTTGGTAAATATTAGTATCACGATACGTCAACTGCAATTATGGTTTAGTCATGATAATTAAATTGAAATAAGGGTTTACTCATGTCAATTTTTAATTATTCTTGGCTCATTCTAATATCTTTTTAAATGTTATTGCCGCATTTCCATGTTATCATAATCATGCTATATCATGCCTTTTTTTCATGTTTCTCTTTTTCTCCATTGATATGACTATTTCCTAAAATTTATTGTATTCTTCATTTAATGACTTTTTTACTCCCTTATTGGGCTTTATGGCTCACCATTTTCACATGTATGTCCTCGGGTTATCCAATGTAATGCTATGTATAAGGGAATTTTGTGCCCATGTAAAAGAAGATTGAAAAAAGTTGTTGAATTTTTATGTCTTCAGTTGTCATGTAATGTCCCTAATTTTCCAAGAGACTAGACCTTTCGATCCTCAGATTTTTCTTAAGTAATTTTTTGTAATAAATCTTATTAAAGTGTGTAAAAGGAGAAGGGTTGTTATAATTGGTATCAGAGAACAAGTTTAGTAATTTTTGGGATTAGGATTAGAAAACCCCTAGTGAAAGCCTTAGGGATAAGACTATGTATAATAAAAACATCCCTAAATTTTGGAAAGTACTGAGTAAGTGGTTTATAATGGAAATACATCACATTTTGGATACGAGTTGGTAGAGGCGGCTCTGGAACATATGTATCTTGGGGTAAAACCCAAAACACCACTTTGAACTAGGCTCAAACGGGAACTGGTTCATGAGAACAGGTCTTCATGCAGTCTTGGTTACGACAATCCTGGGGGATATTCTTTGGTAAATTCATAAGCATAGTATGAACCATTTTTAAAAGAATAAAAAAATTCCCATAATAATATATGTTGGGAAGTAGATCATGGATAACATAGATTGAGGCCTATAAATTCATAAGTTATGGAAATAAATTTAATTTATAAGTTATCACTTTTATGTATTTGGATTCCACTTTATTTGTTAACATAACATTCATTTTATTCAAACCAATGGCCGATAATTGGATGACTCGAGCTAAAAACTGATGCGAAGATCAATGTGATGACTATTCTAATGAGATGCCCAATATGATGGGAGTGGAAATTGAAATCCTTATCATTATACTCTCTCAATTAACTAATGTTTTTAATAGAAACATGGTCAAGAGGAACATTAAACCCCCCTAATAAAGAACAATCCACAATCGATAGCTCCCGTTGACCAAGGCCTCCCACTTTTAATGGATTTTTTGATCCCTCAATCACAAAAGAATGGATACACTCAATTGACAATATCTTATTCATCCTTAAATGTTCTAAAAAATAGAAGGTTCTTATGGATGTTTATCATATGGATGGTGAAGATGATAAATGGTTTACATTGATCAAAAATATGAATCCTACGGAAGATATTGAAGCATTTTAATGGAAGGATTTCTAGAAAAATATTTTAAAAATATTTTATGTGCACTGTCAGAATTAATATAGAAAGGGACTTACATTCCCTCAAGATAAAAGAAGAAAAATCCATTGGTGTGTATGGGGTAAGCTTCTCAAGGCATTCCTGATATGCCTTCGGCTTTGTGACTGATTCTATGGTGGGATAAAACCTAGCCTTCAGAAATCCCTAGCGATCTGTGACTTTGAGAGCTATGAGAAAATTGTCTGATGTTCCATGAAAGTTGAAATAGATATCATAGAATCTTAGGGGTATCATGGGGATAAGTAGAAAAAGGGGGAATTTAATTATAGAGATCTGATGGATAAATCCAATGGTGCTATGATATTCGAGCACCCCACTTTCCA